>OX327000.1:4056250-5407500 GCA_946800695.1 Geum urbanum | reverse complement strand
TAAAGTAACAAATAAAGGATTAACTTCATTATTATAAACCAAGTTATTAAATATTTCAAACAAATTCCGAAATTCAAAACTACCCGTTATCCAATAAAAACCTAAAATTCCTAACAATAACCCAAAATCCCCGACACGATTAGTTACAAACGCTTTTTGACAAGCATTTGCCGCACTGGGTCGGGTGAACCAAAACCCTATTAATAGATAAGAACACATTCCAACCAATTCCCAAAAAATATAAATTTGTATTAAATTCGAACTAGTAACTAATCCCAACATTGAAGTATTGAAAAAACTCATATAAGCAAAAAATCTCACATATCCCCGATCATGAAACATATAATTGTCACTATAAATAAGAACCATAATGCCAACACTAGTAATTAATATTGACATAATAGAAGTAAGTGGATCAAGCAAGTAGCCAAACTCTAAAGAAAAATCATTATTGATGGTCCAAGACCATACATATTGGTAGACAGAATTGTTATTTATTTGATGAATAAATAAAAGAGCTGAAAAAACCATAACTAAACTTAATAATAAAACACTGGGAAAAGCCCACATACGACGAAGGTTTTTGGTTGCCTTTGGAAAAAGTAGAAGTCCTGCTCCTATTAACACAGGAA
The DNA here is from genome assembly GCA_946800695.1 of Geum urbanum. Taxonomy (NCBI): domain Eukaryota; kingdom Viridiplantae; phylum Streptophyta; class Magnoliopsida; order Rosales; family Rosaceae; genus Geum; species Geum urbanum. Next base: position 5,406,868 of record OX327000.1, on the reverse strand, counting down.
CTGGAAGTGGAATGAACGGTATGATCCATGAATATTGATATGTATATTCCATAAAAAAAAAATGATCTTAATTAATTGTTTCTAATTCACCGGTTCTTATTTCTTTTCTTTTGAAAGTGATCGATTAATAAAAAAAAATTAAGACATATAAAATAAAACTTAAATAGAATTTTCCGGCCTTAATTTTTTGGAATCTTTCCAAACTACTTTAAATATTTCAAATTAAGGTGAAGAGTTAGGCTTGGTCACATGATATGAACAAGTTATGAATGGAATAAAAGACATATTTTTATATTATTTTATTAGTAATATTGAATTTTTAATATGAAATTAAAATTCTTAAGTAAAACTTTATGAAAATAAAAATGAAAAATTCCGTTTTCCGTTTTCGGTTATTACAACAATTTTTTTCTATCTTACAGATATCTTATATCTTACAATAATTTATTTACATCTATAGAGCAAGAATAAATAATGACCGCAAAAGATAGTATTTTATATGAATCATAAGGTTCATAATTTGACTAATAAAACCTATTTACCATTCCTATAAAAAAACTTTTTTGAAGTTTTGTTCGATTATTCCTAATCATTAACAAATTTTTTTAGAACGAATTGATTGTCTTAAATTACAATTAAGAAAATCTATTGGTAGTAAAGGTTAATAAAATGGCTTTTAGAAAATTTTGTATTTTGTGTACTTTAACCGATTAATTACTAGTCTCATTCGAATTTGAAAATAAAAAATTAAGTATACTCTTTATTCGAACTTGACCTATTTAATTACTATAATAAATAGAAAAGTTTAAAAATTACGTAGAAAAGTTTAAAAATTACGTAGGAAGGACGTTGTTTTTTTAACCTATCAATGTCTTTGATTACATGAAGAATGTAACATGAAAGGAAACACCCAACCCTCTCTTTTTTATCAACTTCAATTTTTTCGGTTCGGCATAGTAGATCTTGTAGATCTTATTGTTCTTTCTAATATTTTAGACGATTTTTCAATAGATCTTTTACTTTTATTATGAGTATTATGAGGGGAGTGTAATTTAGAGAATCACTAGATCAAGATATAGTAAAGAACAATTGATTTTGAACAATAGATGTCTTTCACATCCAACCGACAAACCTATTTTAATTTTTAAATGGCAGTTCCAAAAAGATATACTTGGACCATATTTTTCTAGTCTATCGCTTTCTATTCCCGATTGATGAAAGTCGAGCCAAGCAGCAATGATTCGAAGAACCTACATTGATTCGAAGAACCTACATTGGTAATTGGTATAATGATTCGAATAACCAAGGTAAAACAGTGTTTTCCGTCGTCTAAGTGAAGGGTCAAATTTTTTCGAACCGGCGCCAAATAAATGGGCGGGCCGTTTCACCGCCATAAATGTTGACTTAGACGACGGAGACAGTGTTTTCCGTCGTCTAAGTGGAATTTCAAGCGGTGCCGAAAATTGAGGCGGCAAATCGAACCGCCATGTTATTTCGACTTGGACGACGGATATGTCGTTTTCCGTCGTCCAAGTGAACACTTGGACGACGGAAAACGACATATCCGTCGTCCAAGTCAATATTTACATCGAAAAAATAATAAAAAATTATTCGAACCGCCATGGTAATTTGAACCTAGACGACGGATACGGTAATTTTCCGTCGTCCAGGTGAACACTTGGACGACGGAAAATGACCGTATCCGTCGTCTAGGTTCAAATTATGCAAAAAAAATATTTAAATTAATTCGCTAGGAATTTAGCGATCTGTCATTCGAGTGAAATAGTCGTACAATATCGATGAACGCATCGTATATATAAACAGATAAATTTGAACCGCCGAATAATTTTACGTTTTGAAAGTTGTTAAGTATCGACTAATCTTTAAGACTTTAGTGTTCATGAGTAGTTGCTGATTTGCAGCAGAGTACTAACGAAATTGAATTTGGACAAAACAACCGTTGGATATGTTCGTCGTAACATAATATATAATTACTATAAAGGACCAGGAAATAATAAGTTCGGGAAGGGTTTCATCGGCACAGTCAACCGCAAAACCGAGAATTTCACAAACCGGAAACGTGGATACAGGACATTTCGCAACTCCGATTTTCGAACCGTCGAAGCTCACACACCAAGAATATACTACTCTAAAGTCTTGACGAAAAGAATACGCATTCGAAGATGGTCTAGATGGTCGTTGTCTTAGAAAAAATTACGAAATTTACACCTGGACGACGGATACGACATTCTCCGTCGTCCAAGTAGACACCTGGACGACGGAGACGCTAATATCCGTCGTCCAGGTGTGTACTTGGACGACGGAGAATGTCGTATCCGTCGTCCAGGTGAATATACCCTGAATTCAGGGGTTAGGGGTCCTTAGGGTTTAGGGTATAGGGTTTGTCACTTGGACGACGGAGACAGTCATTCTCCGTCGTCCAAGTGTGTACCTAGACGACGGATAATGCCTGTCTCCGTCGTCCAAGTGTAAAAACCCCGAATTCAGGGGTTAGGGCCTTAGGGTTTACGGTTTAGGTCGTCCCCGGTCATTTGTGTGTGCGTTCAATTATTCTGATTCAAAAATATAATTAAAAAATTGATCGATCGATCCGAACTGCTAGATTTAGGGTCCAAGATTTAGCTAGGGTTTTATATGAGATTGAGATTTGGCGCCAAAGGTGAATCTGCAATTAATTTCTCCGTTCTCGGTTAGGGGTCCTTAGGTTTAGGGTATAGGGTTTAGGGTGAATATACCCTGAATTCAGGGGTTAGGGGTCCTTAGGTTTAGGGTATATATACGACTGTCTCCGTCGTCCAGGTGAATATACCCTGAATTCAGGGGTTAGGGGTCCTTAGGGTTTAGGGTATCGGGTTTGTCATCTGGACGACGGAGACGACATTCTCCGTCGTCCTAGTGTGTACCTAGACGACGGAGAATGACTGTATCCGTCGTCCAAGTGTAAAAACCCTGAATTCAGGGGTTAGGGCCGTATGGTTTAGGGTTTAGGTCGTCCCCGGTCATTTGTATGTTCGTTCAATTATTCTCATTCAAGAATATAACTAAAAAAATGATCGATCGATCCGATCTGCTACATTTAGGGTCTAGGATTTAGGGTTTGAAGGGCTGCGTGAGCGAAATGTAGAGCAGCTTCAGCTTACTTTTAATAAGATCAGAGAATACACCGATGAAGTTGAAAGCAAAGAGAGGGGCCGGGACTAGAAAAACAGTCCAAAGACATTCAATTGAAACAGAGAGAAGTCGACTTAAAATCTGAGGAAGTTAAGCTGGCGGAGATCGATGTTAGTCCAGGTACAAACAACTTTTATATATATATACTACAATATTTGTGCTCTCAATAATACTATCACAAGTCAATATATATAATCATATATAGGGACCTATAATTAATCCAATTTATACATAAATAGTATTTAAAAACAATAAAACCAACCAAAGCTGGACGAGGAATCTTAAAGTCTCGACATAATAGAAATCTTTCACCTTTTTACGATGCATCGATCGATCATATATATATTACAATAATAAATTAGGGTTTACCAAGTAATGATCCTCGTCGTGTGACCGTACTCTTCGTCATAATCGTCATCATCATCATCACCGTTATCCGATTGCTCATCCTCCTCATCGTACTCAACATCGTCCGAGGAATAACCAGAGTCGTCGTCATCGTCCTCATCCTGCACGTCTTCTTCATCTACCTCAATGATCTCTTCTTCAGTTAGATCTGTACAACCATCAGGCATGGGTAACCGTTCACCGTCTTGAACCAGGTCCATTATGTCGGAGCGGATGACAGAAATATTAGGCTCTTGATAGGCAGGAATGTCTCTGTCTGGTTCAGCAGCATCTTCAGTCGTCGCCGGTGTCCCTTCAATTGTCTCTGTATTCCAAACTCCTCGATGAGAGATCTGGTTCACTATTTTCCACCCGTCACCAGCTTTCGGATCGTCGAGATAGAACACCTGCCTAACTAAGGTGGCGAGAGCGAAAGGCTCATCCTCATACCAGCTTGAGTTTGTATCGACTGATAAAAGTCCCAGGTCTTCCTTTGTACGCTTGAACCATCTGCACTTGAATAGGAAAACGTTGACATCATTCCCGTAACATAGCTGAACCACATATACGATCATTCCGTAATATAGATCAGGGTCTTTCCCAACCGCTATCCCACTGTTTTGTGTTCTTCTTCCTTCATCTCGCGCCAATGAATGGAACTTCACACCGTTCACAAAACATCCCGGATAAATATAGTGTTTAATCGGCTTCCCTGCTAGCAAGTGCTTTGGCCAAGACCACCACCCCCCGTGGTTTTCGGATTTTTGCAGATCAATCATCTGCGAAAATGGAAAAATGTAAGGGTTTACTTTCTACAAATTAAACATGCATGATCTCAATATGTATATAAATCACTAAATACGTACCCATTGGAAGAAATAATCGGGGAACTTTTTCTTAACCATTTTCTCAATCCACGCCGAACTCTTGTCTGGATATAACGCCTGAAGCCTCTCCCTGTATGACATCATGTACGGCTCAACTTCGTCACAGTCTCGTAACACTACCCAATGTGCCTCAATAAGTTCTTCCTGTGTTAACGTTTCCTTTAATACTCCTCTAAACGGTCGGACGACATTGGTGACGACAGAAAGATTGATGCGGGCACTGGGATCGGAGGCAGTTGGAGGTGGTGGATCTTTGAGGTACCTGTTGCAGTAAGTAACGCACTCATGCATTAGGTATGTCTCTGCTATGGAGCCATCCGGAGCCGACCTGTTTTTGACGAATGACTTATACTGTCCAAGCTGTCTACAAAATTAATCAAACGTACAATAAAAATAAGTACATGCATATAGCTAGCTAGTAATCTCCAGTGGAACAAATTATGAATCGAAAAACCTGTATAATTAATTAGTTGTACGTACCTTTCTTGAGGATACATCCAAGTGTACTGGACCGGACCAGAAATGAGAACCTGCTCGGGCAGGTGGATCATTAGGTGAATCATTATGTCGAAGAAAGCAGGAGGAAAAATCCTCTCTAGTTTGCAAATGATGTGCACAATTTGTTGTTGCAATTCCACGACATCTGACTTCTTTAATTCTCTGGCGCATAACCTCTGCCACCATCTGCACAATGCCACTATTGGTTCTACGACGTCGCGAGGCAAATATGGTCGAATTACCACTGGAATCAGACGTTGCAGCATAACGTGATAGTCATGTGTCTTTAGACCAACAAACTTGTGTTGCACCTCGTCCACTGCTCCAGTTATAGTAGCTGCATACGTGGCCGGATAACGAACGCCCTTAAACCAGTGAAATACAGAACGTCTAAGTGTCGGCTTCACTGTGTACGGTGCAGCTGGCATCTTGTTGTACACTCCTTTCCTATCCCTCCTCAACCACAAGGGACGACGTAGATTCATTGATTCCAAATCTTTGCGCGCTTTGGGAGTATCTTTAGTCTTGAACTTAATACCGAGAATTGTTCCCACCACGCTGTCGCACACATTCTTTTCTATGTGCATCGCGTCCAAGTTGTTCCTCAGCTTCAACTTCGACCAGTAAGGGAGTTCAAAGAATATACTCTTGTGATCCCAATAGCTCAGATCATGTGGAGGAATTGGATTGCATTTCTTTACATCCGCGTCGTTAGTCAACACACCAAAGTCGAAATAGCTCAACCTCTCTAAAATCTCTTCGCCCGACCAACTACGGGGTTTAGGATTGTTCTCTACCGTCCCGTCGAAATGAGCTTCATCCTGTCGCCAAGGGTGGTCGTGAGGGAGCCATCTACGGTGACCCAAGTAACACACCTTCCCTGCGTGCCAACTAGAGTTCACGTCGTCCAAACATATAGGACATCCATTATATCCTTTTGTCCTGCACGCTGCCAACATCCCATACGCTGGAAAATCGCTGATCGTCCACATTACGGCAGCCCTCATCGTGAACATCGTGTCAGTGAATTTGTCATAAGTTGGGACTCCATTTTCCCACAACAGTTTCAGCTCGTCGATCAAAGGTCTGAGGTAGACATCTAAGCACTTCCCTGGAGATTTAGGACCTGGAATTAGTACAGTAAGGAAATTAAATTCCTTGTTCATGCACATCCACGGAGGCAGGTTGTACGGCATCAGAATTACTGGCCAAGTGCTTACGGCGGAGCTATTACTTCCCCAAGGATTGAATCCGTCTGTAGATAGGCCGAGTCTAACATTTCTAACCTCTGCAGCAAAGTTTCCGAATTCTCTGTCGAAATGTTTGAAACCCTCCCCATCCGCGGCGTGTCGCAGGACATCGTCATCTATTCGCTTTTCTGCGTACCATCGCATCGCCTCTGCTGTGTGTAGAGACATGTACAGGCGCTGCAATCTGGGAATCAAGGGAAAATATCGAACAACTTTCACAGGAATTCTCTTTTTCGAACTCTTCCTATTCACCTGGAATCTGCACTGGCCACATACGGGACAATAGTCCAAATCTTTATACTCTTTGTAAAATAGCACACAATCATTCGGACATGCGTCAATTATCCTGTACTTTAGGCCGAGGCTGCTCAAGATATTTCTAACCTTATAATGAGATTTAGGAAGATTGTGATCATCAGGAAGCAACTTACATATTTGCTCCTGAATTTCGTCAAAAGCACTGACTGACATTTTGTGCTTCACTTTTATCTTCATTTGCTCCATCACATATTGCAACACATTCTCTCGACATCCAGGGAACACCGGGGTCTGCGCTTCAAGTAGCATCCGGTTGTACTTATCCATCTCACTGGTGTCAGTGGCCAAGCTAGCAGCGGGGAATGTGTCATCATGCTCATGAGTGGTACTGTAACCTCCGTCTTGGTGTTGGTGTCCACTATGACTAAATCCCGGAAACGCATCATGGACCAAATCTACAGTTGGATTGCAAGCTGGGGGTCCGGCACCACTGCCGCTGGATGAGGCACCATGGTAACTGTACCCTGAGCTGAAGTCTGCTGCGCTGAACTCTACTGCTTCACCATGCTCGCTCCATGTAGTGTAACTCCACATCATACCATTTTCGTACAGGTGTTGCACCATAACATTAACCTCCGCATACTGACAATTAAGACATTTCTGGCACGGACACCTGAAACGCTTCTTTCCATGACCATGTTCTATCGCAAAATTCACAAATTCGCTAATTCCATCCATATACCGGACATCACATCTATTCTTTAACTTCATCCAACTCTTGTCCATACTGCTACAAAATATGCAAAAAAAATAATTATTACATATATATATATTAGTCCATTAATTTACCATTAATTATACGTACTCGATCTACATCGATCCATCAAATTACGTACGTAATTTAATCTGTATATATAGCTAATTAACATTCATGCATGTATGTACGCACGTACGGTTTCCCTAAATATATATATATTTAATCATGCAAATTTTAACTGCCTACGTACGTACCTGCTGGCCTTCTCGATATCTGCAGTTAATTAAGCTAGCTAGTGATCGAACACCGGAGATCCGATCCTTTAATTAATTTCTAGCCCCGGCCTAGCCTAATCCGGCCTTCTCCTTCTCCTTCGATCTCAAAAATTCCCCACGGGAGAAAATATAATGGAATGATCGAAGCTAAGAGAGTTTGGCATGGCCTATATATATAATGCTTCACTTAGACGACGGAGGTGTCGGTACGTCGTTTAAGTGGAACTTACACCACGACGTGTCGGTCCGTTGTCCAGGTGATCACTTCTCCGTGGTCCAAGTCACACTTAGACGACGGAGAATTACATCTCCGTCGTCTAAGTGTTACTTGGACCACGGAGATTTCTCCGAGGTCCAAGTAACACTTAGACGACGGAGATGTAATTCTCCGTCGTCCAGGTGATAACCTGGACCACGGAGAAGTCTCCGAGGTCCAGGTTCTTACCTAGACGACGGAGAAATTTCACATCCGTCGTCTAAGTGTTACTTGGACCTCGGAGATTTCTCCGTGGTCCAAGTAACACTTAGACGACGGAGAATTACATCTCCGTCGTCTAAGTGTGACTTGGACCACGGAGAAATCTCCGAGGTCTAAGTGTAACTTAGACGACGGAACTAATACTGTTCCGTCGTCTAAGTCCTCTTTTCTTGTAGTGAGAGTTTCTTTAAACCTCCCCTTGGGGACTTCCAACCTTACAGGAACATTTGCAGCAAGAATTTGTGATCTCGTCACTTGGGAAATATCAGTGAAGGAGTCACGCATCGATTCTGCTATCTTATAAAGATCAAGTATTCTTCGCACTTCAATCTCACTTTGAGATGTGCGTGGATCTTCTTGAAACATAGTGGGAGCTTTCCACATCAATTCCTGACGTTTATCCGGAATGAAGGCCTTCTTATCTCCCCTTAATGTCGAGAAGTATGTTTCATCAAAGTGACAATTTATAAATCTTGCAGTAAAGAGATCTCCTGTCAAAGGTTCTAAGTAACGGACGACTGTTGGAGATTCATAACTAACATATATGTCTAATCTACGTTGAGAACCCATTTTAGTGTGATGTGGTGGCGCAATTAGCACATACACTGCATAACCAAATATGCGTAGAAAAGAAATATCATTCTCATATCCAGTTACCAACTGGTGAACATTGAATGGTTAGCGTGTTACAAGTCTCAAGTGAAGAAGCCTAACTGCATGTAATACTGCATATTCCCAAGAAGATACCGAAAAATTGGTATGCATAACCATTGCTCTGGCCACAAGCTGTAACTGCTTGATTTGTGCATCTGCTAAACCGTTCTGAGAATAAACATGAGGGACGGGATGTTCAACGTCTATCCCAATCGACATACAATAGTCATCAAAAGTTTTTGATGTGAATTCTCTTGCATTATCCAATCGAATTGACTTGATTGAATTGTCCAGGTAGTGAGCCCAAAGCTTAATAATTTGTTCAAACAGTTTTGCAAATGCAGCATTTTATGTAGATAGCAAGGCAACGTTTGACCATCGCATTGATGCATCTACAAAAACCATAAAATATTTAAATGGTCTATATTCCGGTTTGATAGGTCAATAAATATCACCATGGATTCTCTGTAAGAATGAAATATTTTCAGTGTTGTCAACCGCAAAGGAGGGTCTAGCATATAACTTTGCCAATGATCAAGCTTTGCAAAAAGAGCGATGAGCATCAGAGATTGCCATAAAAGAATCTTGTGGAATAGTATTAAGTGTTGAAATCGGATGTAGATTGTTAAATGTTTATCTCATCCACTCCATCAAATACGATGGTTTTAGAAAAATGGATGATCATAAGAGTTTTTCAATATTTTGATCATTATGTCAGGACATGGGTGTCCCAGTCAAAAATGCCAAAGCTTGTATGAGGCTGTGTCACACACAGTGTTAGTGTGACAAGATTGGATTCAATGATCCAAACTGTAGTAAGATATAATCCACTACAAATTGCCCCTAACTTCTCCAACGTGTGCTTTCTACCGCACTCCTCTGAAGTTATGCATAAGAATTCTTTTCCATTCTTCGTATGAGTTTCCACGTGTAAACCGTTAGCTCTTATGTCCTTAAAACTTAGAAAGGTTCGGTTGGCCTTTGACGCGTACAATGCGTCAGTGATATAAATTTTAGTACCATGTGGTAGCAAGAATTGTGCTGAACCACGCCCTTTTATTACCAGCACAGAACCAATCATGGTTGTCACTGATGATATATATAGCACGATATCAATAAATAATTGCATATTCTGCAAGATAGTATGGGTAGTACCACTATATGCTAGACACTCAATCTCACCGTCAAACATCTACAAAATAATTTTAATTAATTATTCTTCAAGACTTGTTGATCACTTTAAGTAAAGACTTAAAGATCTACCAAAGGGTTGTGACCCTTAAAGAGTGCTAATATGACATAAGCAAACCGATGTAAAATACATCAAAAACACCATTCTTGAGTAACATCTTCGACGGGTCGAGAAAACCACTCGACGGGTCGAAGGAAACCCAAAATAAAACTTGATTTTTCGATAACAATTTTTCAACGGGTCGAAAGTTGTAAAAAAAATTCACAGTGACATACATTCGATGGATCGAGGGTTATTTTCGATGGGTCAAATGAAACCCAAAATCCATATTGATTTTTTGATATCTTTTTTTTTCGACTGGTCAAATTTGTGACAATTTGGAGACAGAAGCGTGCATTCGACGGGTCGAGGGTGATTTTGACGGGTCAAAAGTTTGCATAAACCATTCCATAGTGCAACCATCGACGGGTCGAGGGAATTCTCGACGGGTCGAAAATCTCTAGAATCAAATAATCTTTGCGTTTGTCTCATTTTTACTGAACTATGGTGTCATAATGCCATAGGATTTGTAGAAATTGAACCTTGTAAGCAATATGTATGAACATAACCATTCTTAATACTTTCAAATATCGAAAGCAAGAACTTATATTGTTTTGACAACATCAAAACTTACATCAAAAGATTGTGCTTTATTCAAATAACCATGACTAAAAAGATAAATTCAAATGCTAGACTTGATTTCATAGTAGAGATATCTAAGCGAAATCTATAGTTGCTAATTTTACATTTGAGATATCTTCCACAACTAGATTGGCTTCCCCTCCATCATCCATCTCTACATCTGCGGTGTAGTTGGTCTTGTGAGTCAAGTACTGCTTGTATCCCTTGTAGGCATTCTGGATATCCTTGGGTGCATGGTACTTCTTGTGCATATGCTTGCTTGAACCACACCTATAGCACAGTGCTGAGCTATGTGTTGAAGGAGCAGACCTTAAAGAATTGTCATTGTTCTTGGAACCAGAACTAGATGGATTCTTGTTGTTGTCTTGGCGAGTCCAAGTCAGATTCTGGCTGTTTTCTCCTCGACCATGACTTCTACCATGTCCACCTCTACCACCACGAGTTTAATAAGGTTCTGAACGATTGTTCTGCTTATCCTTTCATGCATTTTCAGTATGATGAGCCTTTGTGACTTTCTTTGTACTGGCTGGTCTGATATTGTTTTGGAGAAGAATCTCTTGATGTCTTTCTTTCTTTTTCAGCACATTCATAAGGTCACTGAATGATCTCAATCTCCCTTGCTCATAATCAATCCGATATTGGTGAGCAAGAGTGTCTATGGAGGTCAGAAAGGTAGTCAACGAATTCTCAACCATACATTTGTCGTTCTTGACAACACTACAAATAGTAAGCTCAGATTGCAGCTGTAACATATCCTAGTAAAAATCATTTATTTTTGGGAAATCCAATAACAGATTTGATCCCATTTTTCAAGCAACTCAGGAAGTTGTGCATCATGCACGTTGTTGAACCATTTTTTAAAGTCACCCACAAATCTGTGGGGCCGTCCTTTAACGATTACTACTTCTTTAAAGCAGGATGAATATGTCTCCAAAGAAACATGAGAGCTTAAGTTTTTCGAGCTATAGTGTCATCATTGTCTTGAGTGCCAACTGGTAGTGGTTTGATGGTGTCCGTGAGTTTCTTTCTGATGAAAGTATTCTTCACATCAGAAACCCACCTATGGTACTCTGCTCCTTGAAGATCAAGGATGTCAAATTCTATCATCGCTGGCTCAGTCATCTACAAAAGAAGATGGATGAATTAGTTTATCGATCGAAAAACTACAATCACTAATTAAGTTTAGGGAATAAGAAAACATGATCCATTGATGTATGGTCACAAATATCGATGCGATAACATGCGGTTTCATACCACACCCCATTAAATCGTGACTGATTCAGAGTAACAAATTATCGACTTCCATTTTTTTCATGTATACTGTGACTCCCCCAGGACCGTCATTATTGTTTAAACTTTAAGGAGGATGATTTAATCCTTCACTTACTCATACCTACAATAATCCATAGGAACTAGAGGCATATGTAAAATTCAAGGTATTGAAACCTAAATCTAGGGTGTTGTGGTAATTATGTTTTGTAACCTAATTCTAAATCGAAGAAGTTAGTCGATTTACCTCGAAATCTTCACTGGGATCGAAGTTTGAAGAGAAAAATCCTTGAAATCAGACGACGGTGGAAAACTTCGGTGACGTGGGTCAACTTCCGGCGGCTTCAAGATGGTCGGCGGTAGTGATGGCGACTTGCAAGGGAGGAGGCCGGTAGTTGAGGATTTTAGTGTTTTGGGGATTTTGTTTTCGGGTTTGGGTTGACTATCAACTCAGGAGCTACTGATAACATGTTGAAGGATAAAAGTAATTGAGATACGCAATAGACATAAACTGTGCCTTATTAATTGATAGGTGACGTTTAAATATGCATTACAATTTGATACAATAAATCTCCCAGTAAATCAGAGATCGAGAAAATCTCTATATCTACTCTAATTATGACAAGACACACACCGACATACCAAGAAAATAATTCCCCTAAACAGTGATCATTTTCTCTGTGTTTTTCATAAACAACATAGAAATCGAAAATAAGATGGTTAAGAAATTAGTACGTCAAATAAGAATAAATACTTTCATATATTAAATAGTAACTTCCATTCAAAAGGTTAGCATTTTTGAAATTAACACATGTGACATGAGTTCAGTATATGTCTTTTTATTTGTTTGTGATATAAGTTCAGTATATGCCTTTTCATTTGTTACATCAATGCATGTGCAATTGTCGTAGTAAACATAAAACATTGAACATCATCAGTTGATCTTATAATACCATAAGGTAAATAATACCTTAGGCAAACAAAAAATAATGAAATATAATTTGTAAAAATTGTAGATATGTCGAGTAAATCATACTACTTTGAAAGAATATTCGGTGAATATGTAATCTTTTAAAACAGTTCGAATCATTGAAATTGGTTTTATAATGCTTTAAACCATGGACGGATTGACCTCTTATAAGAAGAGAGTAATATTAGGTAGTCACTATACATATACAAATAATGTTGGATTAATAGATCACATATTCTAAGCTCTCTTGTCACCGAAACAATCACAAACTCTCAACAACAAAGCTCTCCCAGTGTAAGGCCGAATTACACCACCACCACCTCTCAAATTTCCGTCTCATTCCTTCTAAATACGCTTAATTCATTTAGAAGGTGTGTAGTTTCCACCTAAGACTCCATCCACTCGAGATTTTGCGAGGCTTACCGGAAATAAAAAGGTGTAAACATGAAACCATTACTCCTTAACTCTCCTTGTATTTGTTTTGCTTTGTTTGTGAAGATAACATGTTTATTTTTGTTTTATGCTATTTTCGAGTTCAATATATCTTCTATGTATTTATGAGTTTTGAGTCTTGATTGCATGTTGTGTGTCATGCTTAATGTTTTGGTTTAGGGTGTTTAGACGTTTAGTTGCACTTTAATTCAAAGTTATGACATGTAATCAGAAATTAAAACTTGTAGATTTTGTAGGTAATTGAATGAAATTATATGTGTAATTGCAAGGTGTAGAGGATAAGTTGATCACTTGTAAATAGTAATTAGGTCATTATTTTTGTCTTAAACGTGGCTAGAGTTTTTGGAGTTTTTTATGTGTTTGATTGTCTATGAATCAATGCATGTTAGGATCTTAGAATTTCTTTCTATGTTTGTGACGTTTTTAAATAATAACTTAAGAAATTAAAATCAACTTTTATACCTTTTTTTCCTTTACATAATTATTACAAGTTGGTTTAATATTCCAAAACATATAATATAACTCATCCCTTACGATCGGTAATGCTTGTGTACCATTGACTTTGGCTTCCATGTATATTGGCATATACGGTAGGCAATAATAAGGAATATATATTATATATAGCCAGGAACAAACAAATTAAATTATGTATTATGTATTAGATGACAAGGGTTTTTCCTTCTTCTCTTTGGCGGCTCCTTGTCACAAGCCTCTTCGTCGGTCTCCCATCTGTGCACACAACCTTCACTTGAAATCGGGAACCCCTGGTTCACTTAGAAGGTGGTTCTGGATGATGTTTTTGAGTGGTTGTGTGTATGGAGGGTCGGGGCCTGTCCTCGAGCAACTTTTGGTGATAACGGTGTTAGGCAAAGTCGACCATGTCAACTGATTTGGGACTCCGATGGCCGTCGGCTTCCGGTGGTGGATTGGGTCCCAACAGAGATCTTAGGTACTCGAGCTTTCGTTTCGGCGTGGGTTTTAAGGCTTGGTTTCAAGCATTGGTTTTCCTCTCCTAAGATGGCAGATCGGGATGGGTTGTCAATGAAGAGGTTTGGTCCTTTTTTCGATCAAGAACGAGATCTCCTTGCGGCAATGTTGCTACATTATGTGGGCAATGTTGGTGGTCGGTGGCGGCAGATGAAGATGACAATGTGGAGGATTGGCGTGGGTCGATCATGATCGGGTGGGATGCCATTGAGACTTGAGCTTGGACCAGGTTCTGTTTGGTCTCAAACCCTAAGGGCATCTCCAATGGGGGGATCCATACCCTAAAAATCTAGATCCTAAACAGTAAAAGGCTCTCCAATAGTATAATTTTAGGGTTCTAAACCCTAAAAATATAGGGTAAGGTGTTATTAGAAGTGCTAAGATAGCACCTCGTTTAGATCCCGTCCCAAATGACAGCACAGCTGAAGCGTGGGCCCCAGTTGACGCACCTCGCCTGGCGATGAGTGAAGCACGCGAGCTACTGGAGGAGAGAGGGACGGAGTCGACGCGCCACGCTCCTGACAGGAAGGGAGAGTAGCCGACCATTTCTGCTAGACTGGGACCCACCCACGTGCGTAAGGCCAGTAATCGTTGCAGCCAACATTCGAAAAATCAACGGCCCGATTTGAATGCTATTTGAAATCAACGGCCAGATTTCAATCTCAGTTTATTTTGTTTTTTTTTTGAATTTCTGATTCTGATCCAACGATTAATATGTTATATGGCAAAGAATATGTTCCGAAATCGATCCAACGATTAATATTCAATCAAACTCTCATTTTCCATACAATAGTCAGAAACAAATAGAAAAAAAATTTATTAATTTTTGGGAATATTAATTAGTCCGTTGGAACAGTAACTTTCAATTTTTTCTATAAATACAAACACAAATTTTCATTCATTTCACACCATTTCTTACACCCTCACAAACTTTCCCTCTTTCTTCTTATAGCAATTTCAGTTTTTTTGTTCAACAACATGGGTCCAAAGAGAGCTTCACCAACCACAAGGGCACCACGATTGGAAAATTGGAAAGAAGCGGAAGATAGAGCTTTGTGCGTTGCCGTGTTGAGTATTGGTGGAGATGCCGCCGTCGGTACTAATCAATCCGGGGGAACTTTGTGGGATCGTATATATGAGTATTTTGAAAGTATCAAGCCAACCAATGCACCTAAGTGAACCCACACAAGCGTCGAATCTCGATGGAAGAAGATCAATCCAGCAAGTATGAGATGGGCTCACGCAATGAACAAAGCCATCAAAAATCATGCGAGTGGCGAAAATGATCAAGATGATGTAAATATTTTCCATATAGTTATTATTCATGTAGTTAGAATAATTAAGTCGTATAATAATTTATTTGTTCCGATTGTTTGTAGTTAAGGAATGCGAAGGGGTTCTATTTCGATGAATCTCATGGAGAGCATTTCACATATATGCATTGTTGGGATATCTTGAAAGAGTCACCAAAATTCTCTCTTCCACCATCAATGGATACAAATATTGGTAATTATGAGATGCCTACCAACTTGGATGATATCAATTCATCCGGAGATCAAGCAACTCCAAGCATGACATCAAAAGATAGGCGAGAACATCCAACGGGATAAAAAGCGGCCAAGGCGGCGAAGAAAAAAGGTAACCAAGAGTTAACTTTAAGTATTCATGCTCAAATGAAAAGGGTTGCCGATCAAAACGATAGAGAGTTTGAACGAAGGGAAAAACTCTATGAAAAGGCTATGGCGGCTCAACAAAGGGAGGAAGATGCTCGCACAATGGCGGTGGATCCTAATATATATTCACCTTGTAAAAGAGGGTATTGGAAGAGGAAGCAAAAAAAGATAATTGAGCGAGAGGAAATGGAGGCACAAAATGCATCATCATTCCATACCCCTACCCCTCGTGGTGGATCAACTTCTTCTCCCTATCTTCAGCTCAATCAAACGGAGTGGATGCGTAATGATGGTGAAGAGTGATTAAGTTGTACTATTTTTTGGTTTTAAGTCTTTAATTTCCTACGTATTAAGTGTATTTTTCATTACTATTTTTAATCATTTGTACTATTTTTCATTACTATTTTTAAGTCTTTAATTTCCTACGTATTATGTTGTACTATTTAATCATTTGATGAAGTTGTACTATTTTTAATCATTTGAATTAACTACGTATGAAGTGTATTTTTCTAAATTTTAATGGTAATTAAAAATTTCTTACTCATTACGGTTATAAATTTATAACAAAACACAAAATGGTTAAATGCATAAATACACTCAAGTACATATAACCACACAACGGATTAAAGACACACAACCACACAAATTTAAAGACATACAACCACACTAAATTAAAGACATACAACAACATGATGACAAACTAGTAATGTCATTTATTGACACATGAAAACAAAACTAATTAACCATTGTTGCGCTCTCGGTACTTCTTCAAAGCCCAACCGTGTTGAACTAAATCCGATCTTAGTTCCGCACATATCACCGGACATCGGATCCTCTTGTAACGAGCACGTACAAATTCGTGCATTAGTTGAGGATTACGATGGACCTCATCATCATAGCTCGGTTTATCATAGATCTCAGCTTTTCTTGGACGAGTCGGGATTTCATCCGTGTCAAACTCGTATTGCTCATCTTCATCGCGCTCATCTTCTACAATCATGTTGTGCAAAATAATGCACGTCATCATGATGTATTGAAGGCTTTCCATACTCCATAAACGAGTTGGACCCCTCACAATTGCGAAACGCGCTTGGAGAATTCCAAATGCTCTCTTGACGTCTTTTCTGAACGCCTCTTGCATCATTGTAAAGTGTCTTGTCTCGGGAGTAGTAGGATTTTTTATTGCCTTCACAAGAGTCGCCCAATTGGGATATATGTCATCCACCAAATAATAACCTTGATGGTACGTACTGTTTGCCACTTTGAAATTCACTTGAGGAGCTTCACCTCTGCATACCTCATCAAACAATGGTGACATTCCCAAGACGTTGATATCGTTGAGAGAACCTGGAAGACCAAAATATGCATGCCAAATCCAAGTATCATAGGAGGCTAACTCCTCTAAGATAATTGTAGGTTTTCCTTTATGGCCTTGAAATTGTCCGGCATGAGCAGTAGGAAAATTTTTCCATTGCCAATGCATACAATCAAGACTACCCAACATACCTGGAAATCCACGATATGCAGCTTTGTTTGTCAACCTCACGAGATCTGCCTTTGTTGGTTTGCGTAGATAGTCTTTGCGGTACACAGCCCATATCGCTCTTGTAAAATGATCTAACACTTCTAGAGCAGTGGATTCAGCAATATCAAGGAACTCATCGCACAAGTCTGCTGGTAGACCGTATGCGAGCATCCTCATAGCACATGTTAGCTTTTGTTCGGTGGAAATGCCGAGTCTGCCGGTGGCATCCATCGTCTGTACAAAGTAAGGGTCGTGGCTGGTCACTTGACGCATCATATTGTCGAAGAGATGGGGTCTCATACGGAAGCGCCTTCGAAAGATGTCGCCGTCAAACCTACATGGTGATGTGAAGTATAAAGCTTTCAATCGTTGATCCATCATTTCTTGGTCCCTTAAGATGTACCTCCGCCCTTCCGAGGAACCACCCCATTGTGAGCTTTCATCTTCTTCCATCCTCTCCACTTGTAGGGCTGCCGCAGACATCAAGAGAGCTTGTTGTTGCCTTCTCGGAACATCTTCTGCTTCCTCCTTCTTCAGTAATTTCCACAACCTATTCATAGCGGAACACAAAATTAAAGGTATGAAACAATACAAAAACCACAATTTGTTCGTGGGAGGAGAAGTGTTTGTGAATTGGTGAGAGACGAAGGAGTGAATGATTCCGATTTTATAGAAGATCAAAATTGATATTTGAAGATAAGAACGTGCACGTGGCAGATAACGTAATCTCATCATCCAATTACACGATGACACGTGTTGCGACATCTAGTTCGACGATAAGAACTTACACGCGGCAGATAACGTAATCTCATAATCCAATTACACGATGACACGTGTAAAACATCATGATATACCATTTCAAAATTTTGAAATTATCCTTGAAAAATGCATACATCGGTGTCAAATTAAAATGTCACAATGTTGAATAATTCATGTATCGGTCAAAAATTATTATAATTAATATTCATTATACATAATGATATTGTAACAAAATAAATTAGTCATTAAAAATAACATAAAATAAATATATTTACAATATAGGACTTCACCATTGGAGATGAGTGAAGTCCTAAATTATAAGTCCTAAATTGAGGTCTTAAATATAGATATAGCACCCCATTTTAGATCCCCCCATTGGAGATGCCCTAAGGCTGGGTGGGCTTGGACTCTTGCTAGGACTAAGATTTGTTTTGGGTTGACTTTGCTTCGGACCTTTTCGGCTGGGTCAGAAAGCTACTAGAGGCTTTGGGCCCGTTTTATCTGAGATCCATGAATTCAACTTTGAAGCAGTTCTGGGGAAAGTCTCTACTTCGATTTACTTTTGGTATTTTAAATTTCATTTTTGGAATTCTTTATTTTAAATTTCTGAACTTACAGTTGGTCCTGGAATAGGTATTGCTTAGCGTCTCAGGATCCGCTACGTCACCGGTTATCTTTTTGTACTCATTACTAGATTTCGATTATTTGGGTAGGTTCAACAACTTGGTTGTTTTAGCTATCTACACTACGATTTTTTTTTTGCGCGCTTAAGTGAATAGTTGTAGTCATAATCGTTACTATTTTTCATCTAATCAAAACTGACGTATTACACGTTTTCTTCCAAAAAAAACTCATCCCTTACACCTAATTTCAGAATTCCTTAGTATAAGTTTATAATTAGGATGTAGATTTTGTAATAATAGATGGCCTCGTGCACGAGAAATTTTTCCACGTTTCAGTCGGTCCATGTCATTCATTTGACGCCCCACTAAAAATGATGGCACATGGAACTCAAACGATTTGTCATCTAACGTCAAACGACTGTTTAAGCACCGTATGTTAGTCCGTTACTCCGTGGCCCGTCTTTCTGGGAGTTTCAACTTCTATTTGCTGAGTTTGCAACCTTTTGTCGTCCATGGTGTAATGAAGACCATAGAAATCATCAATACAAAATGTCCTCAAATATACATAGACAGCTTCAAAACTCATAATAAACCTCTAGCCACAATTCTGGGTTTCTATTAGTCTTTTTTTAATTTTTCTTTTTCTGGGTTCTTGTAGATCGATCTTGATACTCTGTGGATCTGTTGTTGAAGCCTTTTCTACTGTCATCAAGACAAGTTTTTTATTCATCTTTGGCTACCAATTGATCAACTGGGTTTGGACATCGAGAATTGGGAATTTTTTCTTGTCGATCGCGAATCACAAAATGTTCAATCCTGCTTTCTATTTGAGTAGGAAGAGACAAATTTGCTGTCTTCCGATTATAATTATGTGTCTAGGATTATAGTCCTCTGTAATCACAACTGACTACTATGAAGCAATAGTGTGTTTTATAAAACCGTAGCAAAGATCGAAGACGACGAGAAAATGGATGGCAGTGTTGACAATGGTTAGTATTTAGGATTCTTATTGTAAATATAATTGATTTATTGTTTATTGTAGATATTTCTTCCTATAAAAAATCTGTCATGTATAGTTGTATATATACCTAATTTGGAATTGAATGAAAATAATATTCTATCCTAAACACTTTTATATATATTTTTTGTACTTAGTATCAGAGCCAACCACTACACCTTAATTCCGCTGTCATGGCTGAATGATCTTACTCTGCTGTGATTTCTTCTCCTGTACCTCTACCTCCACCTACATCTACATTCATCCATTATCATCAGGAAAACTCTTCTTTTCCTATTGGAGTTCTCTTGAATGACACCAATTACTCTACATGAGATCCTACTATGCAGATGCGCATTGGAGACCAGAACAAACTTGGTTTTCTTACTGGTACCTCGATTGCTCCACCTCCTGGAACCCCTGAACATACTACTTGGGCAACTGACAATGAGAATGTGAAGAGTTAGCTGATCGATAACATGTCTCCCGGTATCATTCAACGACATATCTGTCTCAAGACTGCTGCTAAAATTTGGAATGTCTTACAAATGACATACTATGATGATCAGGATTTTACCCGAATCTATGAGTTACACCGCATCTGCTTAACTGCCAAACAAGTAGGATGACCTATATCTGTTTACTATAATGAGTTGGTAGTCTGGGATTAGATCAACGTGCGACGTCTTTTTTTGATAACATGGTTGTAATCGTTCAAGACATCAACTATAGGTCTATGCTTCGGGTTCATATGTTCTTGGGAGGTCTAGATCCCGAATTTGATCAAATTTGGGGGGAGCTTCCTCGTAGGGAGGAATTATTGAGTCTTGACCGGATTTATGCTCGTGTTTGTCGTGCTCACACCAACCGTCTTACCTATTCTACTGGTCTGAGTCAGCTTGTGGTCATGACCACCACTATCTCTACACCACCACCGCCGGCGTCAGTCCCCGATGCTCAAGCCGTTGTGGTTCAATGTCATTTTTCTTCTACCTCCTGATCTGAGTCTTCTCATTTTGTCCGCCCTCCCAACCCATATGTCAACTTTGTTTGCCCACTGTGCAAGGATAAAGGCCACTCTCTGGACAACTGTTTTTCCAAGATTAGATATCCAGATTGGTGTGGACCTCACCCACGCAATACCCTTCCTCCCACCAATGGTGGCGCCACTCCCACTAATGCCTCTGCCAATATCGTCCAATCAGGTATGTCTGGTAATGCCTCTCTTACTACATCTTGTCAGAATAATGCTTGGATAATTGACACTGGTGCATCAGATCATATGACTAATACCCCTACCTTGGTTCAATCTATTCACCCCTCTACTTTACCTAGTGTCTCTACTACTAATGGTTCTTCTTCTATTGTTGGTGAAGGCTCTATTACTCTCTCTCTTACCCTCACTATTGATTCTGTCTTAGTAGTCCCCGCTCTAGCATATAATCTCTTGTCTGTTAGCCAAATTACTATGGTCATTTCTTGTTTTGTCATGTTTTATCCCAACTATTGTGTTTTTCAGGACATCCTAACACGACAGATTCTTGGTTATGGTACTAGACGGGGGAAGCTATATTATCTTGATTTGACATCCAGTGGAGAGCAACAGTTGAATCAAGCCAACAGTGTTAGCAATTTACATAAAGCCAAGGAGAGCGTTTGGTTATGGCATCGTCGTTTGAGTCATTTATCTTTTGGTTATCTTAGGAAGTTACAACCCCATCTGTTTTCGAATATTGTTGAGTATGAATTTAAGTATGATGTTTGTGAACTAGCTAAGAGCCACCATGTTTCCTACTCCCCAAGTTTGAATAAATGTTTTATTCCTTTTATGAAAATTCATTCTAATGTTTGGGGTCCTGTGAGAATCTCTACACCTATTGGGGCTCATTACTTTGTTCATTTTATTGATGAATGTACCAGGATGACATGGGTGTCGTTGATGACAATCAAGAGTGATGTCTTATCTCGCTTCACTGAGTTTCATAAGATGGTGATGACACATTTCCAGCAGCCTATTCGTGTTCTTCAATCTGACAATGGAGGTGAGTAAGTTAATGGCTCCATGACTTCATATATGGCCTCTCATGGGATCTGTCATCAAACCTCTATTGCATATACTCCTCAGCAGAATGGTTTGGCAGAGCGTATGAACCGAATGTTACTCGAGGTTGTTCGTGCTTCGTTGTTTGGCATGAATGTCCCACGATCTTATTAGGGCATTGTTGTTACATCTGCTGCTTACCTGATCAACCGTACTTCCTCCTGTGTTATTGATTTCCAAAGTCCACTTCAAAAGTTGCAAGAATTGTTGAATGTTCCTTCCCTTCTTAATCTTAAGCCTCGAGTGTTTGGTTGCACATTTTATGTCCATATTAACAAACAGTTGCGCGGCAAGCTTAATCCTTGTGCTTTAAAATGCATCTTCATTGGTTATGCTGATTTTCAGAAAGGTTATAGGTATTATGATCCTCTCACCAAGAAGACTTATGTGTCCCTTGATGTCTCTTTTCGTGAGTCTGAACTTTTTTACTCATGGGGAGTTTCAGAGTCTTCCCTTCAGAGGAGAGCGGCTATGAAGGTAATATTCTTACTTTACCAGAACTTAATGAATTGGAACAGTTGGAGATGAGTTTTGAAGCATCAGGAATTTCTGAAAAAACTAATCCGAACGATTTCGACCCGTCGAGTAAAGAGGCTCAACCGGTCGAAAATAGTGCATTGGAGCGACATATTGATATCATCAACCGGTTGAGCAAGGATTATTGACCCGTCAAAAATTCAGTGACGGAGCAACATGCTTATATCATCGACCGGTCGAGTGAGGATTCTCGACCAGTCGAAAAATGTGTGTCGGACGAACAGTTTGATGCTCTCGATCGGTCGAAAAATATGGCTCGACCCATCAAAAATGTTGCTAACAGAGAGGATTTTCCAGTTTTACAACGTTAAGATAGTTCTGTGACTACTGCCCCCTTGTCTACATCACGAGCTAAGATATTTGTTCTGAGGTACATAAATCTAACTGTGTCACTAAAGGAGTTCCTAAACAACAATATGAGCCTAGTATAGATGCCAAAGCCAAATACTCTATTGCCAACTATATTTTCCACCATAGGCTATCTGAGTCTCATGCACATGTTGTTAATCAATTATCTTCAGTATCTATTCCTAACAATGTACAAGATACCTTGACAGATCCCAAGTGGAAACAAGCTATGAATGAAGAATTAGAAGTCCTGCAGAAGAATGAAACTTGGGATATGGTCCCTATGCCACCTAGTAAGAAGACTGTTGGATTTCGTTGGGTGTTTACTGTGAAGCTTAAAGCTGATGGGAGCATTGATCGTTATAAGGCTAGGCGGGTTGCTAAAGGTTATACTCAGAAGTATGAAGTTGATTACCAAGAGACTTTCGCACTTGTCGCCAAAATTAATATTGTAAGAATCCGTATTGCTCTTACTGCCCGCTATGATTGGCATATACGTCAGTTTGATGTGAAGAATGTCTTCTTGAATGGTGACTCAGAAGAAGAAGTATACATGGATGCTCCACCAGGAGTCAGTTGTAAACCAGATGATGAAGGAAATGTGTGTTATTTGAAGAAGTCTTTATATGGCCTACAGCAATCACCTAGAGCTTGGTTTGGGCGCTTCTCCAAAGCAATGAAGAAGTTTGGATATCGCCAGTGCAATTCTGACCACACATTGTTTGTTAAACGCAAGGATAGTAAGATTACTGCCTTGATTATGTATGTTGATGACATAGTGGTTACATGAGATGATCCATGTGAGATGGCAAGTCTTCAGAAGCAGTTGTCGCTGAAATTTGGCATAAAGGACCTAGGAGACCTGAAATATTTTCTGGGAATTGAAGTTGCAAGGTCCAAGCAAGGGATTACATTGTCCCAACGAAAGTATATCTTGGATCTTCTTGATGAGACATGACTGTTACACTGCAAGCCTGCTATTACTCATATTGAGCAGAATCATAGGTTAGAGCTTCTTCCAGATCAAGTTCCAACGAATAAGGTCAAGTATCAGCGTTTAGTTGGGAAACTTATTTACTTATCACATACTAAACCTGATATTGCATATGTTGTCAGTGTGGTGAGTCAATTTATGCATAACCCTGGAGTAGATCATATGAGTGCAGTGCTACGTATTCTCAGATATCTGAAGGGCACACCTGGTAAAAGTTTATTGTTTGCAAGGAACATTGAGTTATATGTTTCTGGCTACACTAGTGAGGTGTGTGTTTTAGGCTATAGTGATGCAGATTGGGCTGGTGATCATACCAATAGGGCATCTACTTCTGGTTACTTTGCTTTTATGGTAGAAGTTTAGTAACTTGGCGCAGTAAGAAGCAAAATGTAATTGCTCGCTCTAGTGCAGAAACTGAATATCGTGGAATGACGAATGGAGTATGTGAATTACTGTGGATCAAGAATGTGTTTAAAGAGTTAGGTTTAGGCTTCAGAAACCTATAGATTTGCATTGTGATAATACAGCTACTATTGAGATTGCTCATAACCCAATACAACATGACAAAACTAAACATGTAGAGGTGGATTGACATTTCTTAAGGGATAACTTTAACAAGAAGATTATCTGATTTCCCTTTGTGTCATCTGAGGAGCAGTTAGCAGATTTTCTTACTAAAAGATTATCACATGATGCCTTTAGTAAATGGATGGTCAAGTTGGATATAATTGACATTTACGCGTCAACTTGAGGGAGAATGTTGATAATTATTGGTGTTTAGGATTTCTATTGTGAATATAATTGATTTATTTTTTATAGTAGATATTCTTTTTTATTAAAAATCTGCTATGTAAAGTTATATATATACCCAATTCGGGATTAAATGAAAATAATATTTTACCGTAAACACTTTTACATATATTTTTTCTACCGTGAATAAGTTTTTGTCGGACACAACATCATGTCACGTGTCAGAAAATTAT
Organism: Geum urbanum; assembly: GCA_946800695.1. Taxonomy (NCBI): domain Eukaryota; kingdom Viridiplantae; phylum Streptophyta; class Magnoliopsida; order Rosales; family Rosaceae; genus Geum; species Geum urbanum. The sequence continues at coordinate 5,382,140 of OX327000.1, read as the reverse complement.
TGAGACATCAAATATATAGCGTGGACGGACGGAACGTGGAAAAATTTCTCCTCGTGCACGGTTGTAAGTGGAATCGGCAAGTGTACGCAAACTTTTATAAAAAATGAATAAAATCCCACATGTTTGTCACGTGTATACCTCTCGTTGGGTCTTCATTTCCTTGAGTCGTAGCATCAAAAGAACGCAATATTTTCCTATCCTCCGTGCCCGAATATCCTTCGTCTGATTACAATCAAACGACTAGCGTAGACTTATGACTGACCGCTGGAAGAAAAATTGACTGAAGCGTCTCCGTCAATCGCCTTATAAATAAAGCCAAAAATGACTACAGTGGCTCCTCAGTCTCTCTTTCGCTACACAAACACAATCCAGAGCGAGACGCAGAGCCTCGTTGTTCTCTCTTCAGCTGAGAAATCGCTGCTTCGGATTTTGTATCATCTGTAAACTTCGCTCGTCCTTTATTCAATGGCATCGCAGATTTTTGTTTTCGTTTTTTTCTTTTTTCACTATTATTGTAGCTGTTCATTTATGCTTGAATTTGTATGCTAAATTCTGTGAAAGAAGATGATCAAGTGAGACCGATTTGGTCAGAATCTGAAGTAGATTCGGTTCTGTGAATCGTTGCGATGCGATTTTGTTTAGCTGCGTCTGAGATTATGAACGATGAAGTGTAATGGTTTTGTTTGATAATCTGATTGAACCTCGTGTCAGTTTCAGAGTGTTAATTGTAGCTTAGCTTTATCGATTTCACGAGTTTCAGTCTGTGATTAAAAGTTTGGAAGTTCATTTTTAACTGCTTTGCATGTAGATTTGTTGTGAAAAGTTGGCAGCTCACTGTTTTATAAGGCCTGAATATAGATATTGTGCCTTGTGTCTCTTTTGTAGTTGTTTCGTCTTTTGTATGTTGATTTGTTTTATGGTCTTCTTGATGTGAAAGACAAGGTCTTTGTTAGTATTTGTGTGTGATAAATAGAACAGACTTGCCGTCATAAGCCCTTATAGCTCGGTACTATGTGTAACATCGTTCATGTTTCCTTTCAAGGTGCAAGAGTGAACATGGCCCACACTGGTGGAGAAGGGAGTGGAAAGAACTCAGGATCGTTGTACCCGCATGCTGCCCTCAATGAAAGAATCCTTTCATCAATGTCGAGGAGATCTGTCGCGGCTCACCCTTGGCATGACTTGGAGATAGGTACTATTTCATTGGGAACATTCCCTTGTCAGGGCTACAGGTTCACCTTACTGTGCATTCATTGAACTCCATTTGCTTACAAAACTGTTTTAGATCATGCATCTTAAAGTCAGTGTACTTGCTATTGTGGGTTGTGCTGCCACTTAGGTTGCATACATACATATTAAAGTTTCTTATGCATTTTGGTCACATTCGCAGTAACTCTGTAAATCTTTCTTGCACCTCTCTATTATTGGGCCAAAATTTCCTTAAGTTGATGAACTTGCAGATCATAGTTATTATATTGAGAGAACTTGAGCTCTCATGTCAAACAAGGCAAAAGGGAAGTGCCATATGTTAGAAACTTAGAACTTGTCATAATATCACTAGTAGTGAAGATATTTGCTTGTGCATCAGTATCTGGGAGAGGCCTATATTGTTGTTGGTTTGCTCTGTAGCTTAATGCCTTTGTGTGAGACAGATGTGTTATTCCATACAGGAGTTGGGATAGGCGTGTATGTTCTGTTAATAATGCTTTTATGTTTACCTTTATGCAGGACCTGGTGCACCGGCAATTTTCAACTGTGTAAGTTATTGTGTCTGTTAATCTTTATTATTGGTATTTTTCGCAAAAGAATATTACAGAATTTATATGATTTCTCCATAGTTCACTCACGAAAAATAGGGAGAGAATTACTAAATCAACTAGGCATACTATGGTTTAGAGATATGCTGAGTGTGTGATACAAAAACTATATTGAATGGAACACGAGAACAAAACTACTTCAAGATTCTGCACTGCACTGATATGAAATTTTAAATTTAAATTCTGTGGCAGGTTATTGAAATTAGCAAAGGCAGCAAGGTTAAGTATGAGCTCGACAAGACTAGTGGCCTTATAAAAGTATGACTCCTTCCATTCTTTCTCTTCCTTTCATTTACCATTGCAGGGCTATAGTTACTATCTTATTTTTATGTTAGTCTGCTAGTTTTATTCCCCTTCTGAGGAGACTAATAGATGAGGTTCTTACGTGTAGGTTGATCGTGTTCTTTACTCATCGGTTGTTTATCCTCACAACTATGGTTTCATTCCACGAACTATTTGTGAGGATAGTGATCCAATGGATGTCCTGGTGCTGATGCAGGTAAAATCTTTTAGGAAATTATACTTCATTTCACAATGAAATTACTCTTTCGTATATTCAAATGAACTAGTTCGATCAATCTTGGGTTTCTTTATGTATAGGAGCCTGTGTTACCTGGTTCTTTTGTTCGCGCTCGTGCTCTTGGACTAATGCCCATGATTGATCAAGTAAGTATACATATATATGTTTAACTACCATATATTATACACACAATTACCTAACCTCTGTGAGCAAAGTGCTATAGCTTTTCACATCATTCTTCGAGATATGTTAGTCTACAATAATAGATGTTTGTAATATAGAAAATGAAGGAAGGTTGTTTCATATATATCATACTATCTCAATCTTACCCACTTAGCTTTTCCCCTACAAGTTGTTATAAGTAACATCACCTCTGTTGCAGGGTGAAAAAGATGACAAAATCATTGCTGTGTGTGCTGATGACCCTGAGTTCCGTCACTACAAAGACATCAATGACCTTCCTCCACATCGCCTTGCAGAAATCCGTCGATTCTTTGAGGACTGTATCCTATTATATCATGCTTGCAAATACCTCTTCGATATCCATCTATCAATTCTGCTTATCAGTTTAGTATTGTACTGGTTTTGCATTATACTCTTAACTCTACATCATGACAGACAAAAAGAATGAGAACAAGGAAGTTGCTGTTGAAGACTTCCTACCGGCTGAAGCTGCCATTGATGCTATCAAATACTCCATGTGAGATAGTAACTTTAGTTTCACCTTTAAACTATGCAAAGAAGATGAATTCTTTTCGTGTCACTCTTTCCTTACGTGGATGGCCTTCTGTTGCAGGGACCTGTATGCATCTTACATTGTCGAAAGCTTGAGGCAGTAAGTACCTGGAGACTAATTACTGAATTGGATCAAACCAGTTGATAGTATAATGAGGCTGATAGACTTAGTGCTCGATGTCTCTTCCAAAGTTCAATACTTGAAACCATCAAACTGTTTCTCTGTGTGTTGATCGAAATTTCAGAACCATAATGCTGTGTTGAATGCACTTTCTGTAAGGTAGTCTTTTGGTTCAAATTGATTCCAAGCAGGTTAAACATAGATGGTCATGGTTAAGGTCATCGCAGACATATGGCACATTGCTACCCTTGAGAGACGAATATCTTTTAACAAAAGCTAACGGCTGTAACCGTTCATACATTTTGTACGATCTAAGAAGCCATGAAGTGATTGCGCTTCCCGAAGATGAAGATAAATGGTCGTCTGAATATGAATATTACTTTTCTTTTTTTTTGATTACATGCGCGGCCAAAAGACTGAAAGAAGTTGTGCTATTACTTTTCTTATTGACTTTGCGATCCAAAGGTCCAAACCCAGGACAGTAGCTACATTACTCTTACATAAAGGGTAAAATTTGCATCACTAGAACCTGAAGTAAGTTTATTGGGCTAAAGTAAATTTCCAATTCGAAGCTCCAGTTTTTGGGCATTCCTAGAATAGCAACGATATAAGCATGAAGAAGATGTTTTGTTGAGGAAGATGAAAAGGGTTGTGTTAAACTTACTATGTGATCACTTGACTAAACACTATTCAATAAACATCATCAGCTCATTAAATTCCTAATGATAATATCTTCCGCCGCATAATTCTAATTTGATTGCATGCTAGTTTTGTTCTAAAAGCCGGAGAATTCTAATTTAATTGCCTCTTTTTTTTGGGTTAATACATCCTAACTCACGGGACACTCTGTAAAGTAAAATATATAAACCATAAACCCGTAAAAAAATAAAGGGTCTGAATCAAGAAACACAAAATTCAACACACATTTTTATACACACCATTATATTTGGGCTGTTTGAACGGTGTAGATTAGTTATATGAAATAAGTTTTAGTAATTACGTATGCTAATAAAAAACAGAAAAGAATAAAAAAGAATTATTAGCCCTTTCAAAAAAAAATTGTTTAATAGAGAAATAGAACACCTGCAAATCTGCAATTCTACTTTGACAATTGAACCCACCTCATATGTTTCATACGTACTGGCAATATCAATACAACTAATAACCAAGGCCAACCATTCTCACCATAACTTAGATGTAATAAAGTCAAATCTTATTTGTTTCTTCTATCCAATTGAATGAATTAACACACATACTTTTGGTTGATATTCTCTAAATATGGCCAAAGACAGTTAATTATGATACATACATCCTTCCTTCGAGATTTGTTTTGACCACTCCCAAAAAATATTAAAAAAAAATATAACAGTGTTATTTTATGAATTCTATCAGTTTATATAAAGAAAAAAAATTACCATCAGTGTTTGAATTTTTACAAAAATGTCAATGTCTACATTCTAATTACTATTAATATACTACCAAAAATTTCAAAATTATATTAATGTAATATTTTAAGTCATTTTTCGTCACATAACCTTTCTCGTGGTGAACGTCAACGTGACAATTCTGTTTATCAAAGCTGAGGGTAAAAAACGCTAATACCTTTAATATATTTTTTTTGTAATTTTTTTTCTCTTTCTTTCTCTCCCCCTCCCACAAACCCAGTTGCCACCAGAAAGTCCGGTTCGAGCAGCAGCAACAACAACAACCACTCCGGCAAGCTCTCTGGCTCCAGCAAGAGTAGCCCCATCGCCAGAGGAAACACCCGAGCTAATTCCAAGCTGGAACACGCGAGATCCAACTCATCCGGGTCGGCTCACCCGCTTATCTACCGTCATCTCGCCGCGATCGAATGTACTCCTCGCCGGAAACATATGTCCCTCCTGGAAAATCCTTAAGGTCGCCATGGTCCCTAATCGGAGCTCCAAAACCAACGTCTTGGGATCCGGTACCGGGTTCTACGGCCACGGCAACATAATGCGGGTCGGAGCCACCGCCAAGAGTGTCGGCACGGAGCAAATAAAGTCGAGGACAAGCGGCAGAGCAATAGGGAATTCAAATCCGGAGGAGGTGAAGAGAGCTGAGAATGAGCATTACAAAAGAGGCAATTTCAGTGAGGCGTTGAGCGTTTATGACAGGGCAATTGCCTTGTCTCTGGTCAATGCAGCTTACCGGAGCAACAAGGCGGCGGCATTAAGGCGACGTGGGGAGGCGGCGAGGGAATGCGAAGAGGCGGTGAAGTTGGATCCCAATTATGGCAGAGCTCATCACCGTTTGGGGTGTTTGTTTATTAGGTGAGTTTGGGAGAGAGAGATTACAAAAAAAAAATACAATTCAGAGTATTAATGTCTTTTTTCTCGGTTTTGATATAAAAAAATTGGCACTGTCATGAACGACTTTGTGACATAAAATAAAATAGTTCGAGGCATCATGTAGATACGAGTTATACGATTTTGAGACTTTAGACATCTTTTTAATTGTTTTCAAAGTGTAGACATTATATTGACGACTTTATAAAATATCAGAATTTGGCAGTGATAATTTTCCTTTTGTAAATGTTAGGATAATATTATTAGTATGTGAGAAAGAAAACTGGGTATCTTTTAAGAAAAAAAAAGAGAAGTGAATTTGGGCTTTTTTCAACGAGAATTGTTTTGCTGTAAGTACTGTATATGCTATGCATTTGCATGTGAAAAGAAAAATCGGCCATCTTAAAAAAGAAAAAGAAAAACGAAAAAAAAAATTGAATAAAAAAGATAAGCACTTTGGGGTCTAGTCCACTGCATGACGAGATTGGGCCTTAAATCTAGCCAGCCCAAATATAAATGCACTTTAAAAAAGTTAGAATGGGCCTATTGTTATAGAACCTTGGTCTATAGGCTTTTTCCTTCTTCTTTTTCAGACAAAAATGGTCTGACCACCATTTTCAGTCCAAGTTTTTTCGTGTGACCTTTGGTCTCTAGGCCTTTTTATTTTATTTTTCAGACGAAAAAAAGCCTTTATCATTACTCTCGTTTGGTTTGCAATAAAATTTAATTTCAAAAAATACAAAACTGTTTAAGAAGATTATTCACTGTAACTTCTTGTATATATCATGTCCTAGTTAGATAAGATTTAGTCTAGATAGAGATACAAATCTCTGTTTTATCGGGATAGTTATTGTAACGGATTGTATCAGCCTATATATAAGACATTCTATCAATGAAAAAGTTATAGTTATCAGTATATCATATATTTCTCTACAACACATTATCAGCAAGCTCTGAGTTGATAGTCAGTTAATAGACATCCATCACCATAGGAAAAAAATGCTATCCCTAAAACAAATAGCCTCATTTACCACCGATCTCAATACATCGGCTCCTCTATCTGCCTGCAATCATCATTTTACGACCATCCTTGTGAAGCACACGCTCTAACGAATCTGTCAATTCGACAAGATTGCTCGACTTCCAAAGAACCGCCTCAAACGAGCTTTACCTCCACGTCGTCCAAACTCAGTATTTGTATTTATGTTGGTTATGAAGCTCCAACGATAATATGCTATCTTGAACCTTTGACAAGAGATCTCTTTATTGCAAGATTTGCAGATTGTCACTTTGATGAGACATACTTTTCGACGTTAGGAGGAGGAGGTAATGTATCTATTCCGGTTCAACGTCAAGAACTGACGTGGTCTAATCTCACTATGTCTCATCATGATCCCCGCACATCTCAGAGTGAGATAGAAGTGTAAAGAATACTTAATCTTCATAAAGGAATACCATCGTTATGTCTCTGATATGGTTAATACTTTCACTGGAAGCAGACTTAGCAATACCATCCAACCCGCTGGGCCAAATGTCAATCCACCATCAGATGAAGCGAAAGCTCAAGCCCTCATGTTTTTGAGGCGTCATATCCATCCAACTCTCAAGAAGAAATATTTAAAAAATATTGATCCCCTGGATTTGTGGTATGTTATGAAGCAACGCTTCAACAATGTGTATGATACACAACTTCCTGAATTGACTGCTAGATTAGAAGCTCTTCGGCTTCTGGATTTTCCAAAGATCCAAGATTACAATCAAGTAATGTTGGATTTACAATATGAGTTGAGTTTCTATGTGGTGGAAAAGTCTGAGAACGTCAGGATTGAAAGGTCGATGAATACATTCCCAACTTCTATGAGCATTCTTTCTCATGAATACCGGCTCGAGTACGAACATGGGAGGATTCTTACCTTCAGTGATCTCATCAATAGCCTAGCTAAACAATAAAGGCATCATGAGATCATCTTCAATAATAACTCAAGACCGATTGGTATTAAAAAGCCTAAGAGTTATCAAACTGGAGGAAATGCCCGTAAGGACAAAAAGAACGTTTGTTCGACACATTATGCGCGTGGAGAACAAACTCCACGTGGTGAGAGAAGAGGGGGTGGGCATGGGCACCGTAGCCAAAATCTGACTTGTCATAGAGATCAGAACGCCAACTCCACCCACAATCAATCTGGTTCGGCTAATGATGGGCAAACGTATTCCAATTCTGGAAAATTCACATATTACCGGTGTGGCTCAACAAAGCATATGCACAAGTAGTGCCTTGTTAGCAAAGAAATATAGAACATCTACAAGAGACACAAGCAGTACTTGGTTCAAGAGTCCAACTATGCTGGAGATTTCAAGATGCACGTTGATACAATTCTCGTTATTGCAGAGGACAAGGAGAAGGATCTAGCTACTCCAGATTTTGAATAGCCTATGTAAAATATGATTATCTTTGTCATGTATTTAAATTTTTGGTTTGTTTTTTTAGCTTCTTTTTTTAGTCATTTTTAATAAACTTTTGTCTTGGTTTTTGGATAAGAACATCTATGATGTAATTTTTCTAGTTGACAAGTAATAGAATTTTCTCTCTTTTTTGGTATATGAAAGTTTTGAAAATGCTATTTCACTACAAATTAAGTGTATGGTTCGATGTTTACAATTACATATGGTATAATGACACAAAGATTCAGTGCAAACGAAACATAAAAAGAGGTTACTTTTTATCTCAGGACTTCTTTGACTCGTCGAGATTTCTCTCAACTAGTCGAAGGCCCCGTTATGGATTAGTCTTTCTACCTTTTGATATATCGAAGATCCTCAGTTTCCTATGTTTGCGCCTTCGACCCGTCGAAGGATATCCTCGTCCCGTCAAAGGGGTGATTCTTTCTCCGTCTTGTCCCATTTCGACCCGTCGAGAATAGATATCGAAAAAATCGGTTTCCTTCGACCGATTAAGCCATTCGTTCAACCCATCAAAGGAGTGCCTCTAGCCAAGTTTTCAACCCACCGAAGATTCTCTTCGACCCGTCACAACTAGGTATCGAAAAATTAAAATTCTATTTTGGGTTTCGTCGACCCGTCGAGGGACTTACTTGACTCGTCAAAGGATGCACCCATATGTGGTGTTTTTCATATGCGTTCTACGTCGGTTTTTATCACACAATAATGGTTTAGATAATGTTTACATGCCATATCGGTACTCAACAAGGGTCACACCTCTATTCAAATCTTTAAGTATCTACTTAAAGTGTCCCCTTGTCTTTAGTTCAAAGACTCACTTATTTACATTTATTTTGTAGATGTCTCAATGCGAGATTAAGTGTCTTGTAGATAGTGATACTACCCACATCATTATGCGGAATATGCAACTGTTTGTGGATTTTTTTCTATACAAATCCTTAGTGTCTACCATGATTGGTGTAGCACCCGGTTATTCAATGGAGTGGTTCAGCAGAGTTTCTGCTGCCATATGGTACAAAATTATTCATCAATGATGCCTCATACGCGTCAATGGCCAATTGAACCTTGCTAAGTTTCAAGGATATTCGTGCCAACAGCTTTCACTTAGAAACATATTGTGAGAATGGAAAAAAACTATTGTGTATCACTTCTATTGAATGTGGCTGCAAGTGCATACAGAGAAGTTTCTAGTTATCCGTAGTAGTTTATATCTCATGACGGTTCAAATCATTGAATCCAATGCCGTGATTCACATGACATCGTGTGATTCAGACTCATATAAGCTTTGACATTTTTGATTGGGACATCTAGGCTGTGACATGATGATCAAAATAATGAAAAACTCTCATGGTCTTCCTTTCTTCAGAGCGAAAAAGTATGTGGGAATACCTAAATCCATCGGTTTAGATGGTGAGGATGAGACTACTCCTTTCATTCCTGGCTCGGTCTCTAAGATGAGTCTAGCCCAATCCTGGCAAAATGCTTCTATGGCATCGTGCGTTATCCCACCATATTCATATGTTTCAATCTCTTATGCACATCGCTCGTTTGCAAAACTTGTTCATTAGCAAAGTTACAGGCACGCCCTTCTTTTGTTGTTGACAATACAAACAATATTCCATTCTTACAAATGATCCAAGGTGATATTTGTGGACTTATCAAACCGGAATGCAGACCATTCAAATATTTCATAATTTTGGTAGATGGATCAACACGATGGTCACACATTGCTTTACTGTCCATAAGGAATGTTGCGTTTGCAAAACTCCTGGTATAAATTATTAAACTCCAGGCTCACCACCCGAATCATCCAATCAGGTCTATTAGATCGGATAATGCAGGAGAGTTTACATCAAAATCTTTTGATGATTACTGCATGTCAATTGTGATTGAAGTTGGACATCTTTTTTCTCATGTTCATTCTCAGAATGGTTACAACTAGTGTCTCAAGCTTGTGTAATGCATGCAAACTTACCGGTCTCTGCATGGGGGTATGCAGTGTTGTATGCAACTATGCTTCTTAATTTTTTTACCCGTAGCCCGTTAACCATTCAGTGTGCACCAATTGGTAACTGGATATGAACCTAACATTTCACATCTACGCATTTTTGGTTGCGCGATATATGTGCCAATTGCGCATTCACATCGCACTAAAATAGGTCTTCAACGAAGTTTAGGCATTTATGTTGGCTATGAAGCTCCAACAATAGTCCATTATCTTGAACCTTCGACATAAGATCTCTTTACTGTAAGATTTTCATATTGTCACTTCAATGAGACATACTTCTCGACGTTAGAGGGAGGAGGGAATGTATCTATTATGGTTCAACGTCCGGAATTGACGTGGTCTAATCCCACTATGTCTCATCATGATTCCCATACATCTTAGAGAAAGATAGATGTGCAAAAAAATACTTGATCTTTAAAGAGTAGCTGACTTTATGCCTGACTTCTTTATTAATATCGCTAAAGTGAAAAGATCGGATATACATGCTGCTAATGTTCCTACAAGGTAGGAAATCTCGAAAAAGGGATTTATTAGTACCGACACCGAGAAAAGAAGTATTCGTCCTGCCTATATGGAAGGTTGCGTCAGCCTTGGATCCCACTAGGAAAAGTGGGAGACCAAGTAAATCTATTGATAAGTTGCTGGTTAAAAGACAGGTCATCGAGGCACATAAGGATTCGTTCATCATAAATATTGTGGATCATTCACATGAGATTGTCTCTAACACATTTATGTCTTTGAATCACAAATGGCATGTCTGGGGAACGCTTCAGAACATTTTATGATGTTAGAGAACAAAAAATCTCGCCTAGAATAAATGATTCGCGCGCTCTTGTGGATAGATCTTCCATATTAGTTGATGATGCATTTATCTATTCCATTGCTCAGGAGATCATAGATGACGATGAAGGGGAACCTCACTCTATTGTGGATTGTCAACAAAGAGCATATTAGCCAAATTGGAAGATAGTAATCCAGGCGGAACTAGACTCTATGAATAAAAGATAGGTTTTCGGTCCGATTGTGTTATACCCACCAAATGTTAAGCCGGTTGGACATAAATGGGTCTTTGTTCAGAAGCAAAATGAGAAGAATGAGGTCTTGCATTATAAAGATAGACCTGTGGCGCATGGTCTCTCTCAACACCCTGAAATTGATTAGGAGAAGACGTATTCTCCGGTCATGGACATCATCACCTTCCACTACCTGATAAGTTTGATAGTGTCCGAGAAACTAAACATGCAGTTTAGTGATGTGGTTACTGCATATCTCTATGGGGATCCTGATTCAAAGATATACATAAAAGTGTCGGACGACATTACTATACCCAAATCAAGTAACTCTAAACCATGAAGTGCTCATGTAATCAGATTAAGACGTTCACTATATGGATTGAAACAATCCAGTAAAATATGGTATAAACGTCTTAGTGACTACTTGATTGAGAAGAGATACAAGAATAATGACTTATGCCCTTGCGTGTTCATTAAAAGAACAAGTTCAAGATTTTTTATAGTAGCAATCTATGTAGATGATATGAACATCATCGAAACTCTTGATGAGATCAATAAGACGGTTGGCTACTTGAAATCTTAATTTGAGATGAAAAACCTTGGTATGACTCTATCTTGTCTCAGATTAGAGCTGGAACATCAAGTTGGTGGAATCCTTATTCATCAATCTTCTTATATCCAAAACATGCTCAGGGGATTTAATATGGACAATGCACAACCTGTTAACACGCTAATGGTTGTTCGTAGTCTAGAACCCAAGAAAGATCCATTTTTTCCGCTAGATACATGACGATGAGGAAGTCTTATAAACTAAAATTCCATATCTTAGTGCTATTGGAGCTTTGTTGTATCTAGCTTAGTGAATGTGTCCAAATATTGCCTTTTCAGTGAACTTGTTGGCTAGATTCAGCTCTGCGCCTACGCAACGTCATTGGAAAGGAGTAAAAAAAATCTTCAGGTAATTGAAGGGTTCCATTGGAAAGAATATAAAGAAATGCTGGAAATTCTCATAAAAGGGACAGTTGAATCGCAACATGCAAGTTTTGGGATCTTCGACTCGTCGAGTAGATTTCTCGACTCGTCAAAGATAGTGAACTGTGATAACCCGAAGGTGTCATTCGACCCATCGAAATCGGTACCCTGGAAGAAACAGAAGCATTGTTCGACACATCGAGCAAGGGCTTCAACCTGTCGAGTTCCTCCCCTACTACTAGCAGTTTTACTGTTGTCCTCTATTTCGAAACATTGGTTGATATGTTGGTCGGATTTGCTGATGTTAGGTACTTCTCTAACCCACACAAAATTTGTTCACAGTCTGGTTATGTTTTCACTATGGGAAACACGACGATTTCTTGGAGATCTACTAAGCAAACCATTATTGCTACTTCCTCGAATCATTCAGAAATCATTGCTTTACATGAAGCGGTTAGAAAATGTCTCTGGTTTAGGTCAGTCATTTATCATATTCTAGAGTCTAGTGGATTACCATCTACTACGACGACTCTCATTTGCATCTTTGAGGATAATGCGGCATGCATTGAACATATGAAGTTGAGTTACATTAAGGGTGACAATAAAAAGCATATATCCAACCTTTCAAAACTATCAATATGGTACCCAAATCTATTCTTTTTCTGCCCTGTCAATATGGTTGAAGTTGATAATGCGTATGACATCTATTCTTTTTCTGCCCTGTCAATATGGTACCCAACCTTTCAAAACTATCAATATGGTACCCAAATCATCTATCGATACTATATCCTTATACACATTTGGTGTCCAACCATTCCTAACCATCTCCACCAACATATCAAATGCATGTCTAACAATCCCCCTCTTGTACAACCTATGAATCAACGACGTATGGTTAATCACATTTGGCTTCACACCAATCTCACACGACTTATTGAAATATCACAATGCTCGACTCACAAATTTCCTCTCACAAAACATGTTTATAACCAAAGTAAATGTAGAATTATCCACAATAAATCATTCTCACATTGGTCCACCTCCACAAAATCTCTGTTTCAACAATACCCAACAACCATACCCATATAGCTCAAAGAATTAAAATTCACACATCTCACAGACATTTCATCGAACACATGCTATGTATACTCAACCAAGCCCGATTCGTAAGCAATCCCAATAACACAACTCAATGTCTGAGTGCTGAGCACAAGTCCAATATTCTTCATCTCGAAAATCATATTTGCAGCCTCTTTAAACCTCCCAATCTCAGCGAAACTTCTCAGCATAGACTGAACCACCTCGCGGGTCCTATCCAAATTGTCATTATTGAACAACGACATAGCACAGAAGACATTGAGACACACATAATGTATCAAAATTGGGGAACTAAAATGCTTAGCAGAAGAAGCTAAGGCCCACCATGCCACAATGAGCCAGTGAAGAAACTACATCAATGACGTGTTTGTTGGTTAGAGAATCAGAATCGAGATCGAAATTGAGCTTTAGAGGTTGTGATCTGAGGGGTGTATGAATTGTAGACCGTCGAGTAGTTTTGGGTGACCTAAGACTCTGTTTGTGTTTGTGAATCAACGACGGCAGTGGGGGCGTGGGGTTCGATGTTGTGAGAGAAGGAAGAAAAACATAAAAAGCCTAAATGCGGGTTTGCGTACTATATTAATAGTTTTGAAATGTTGGGTACCATATTGACAAGGAAGAAAAAAAGATAGGTACCATATGCTCAATTTTCCTTAAATATATGTAATTTACTAATTTACCCTCAAAACTTTTGAAAAAAATATGTCACCTTATCAAGTTAATGGAGACATGATAGAATATTGGATTGATGTACCATATTTATAGTGTTTTGAAAGTTTAGGTACAATATTGATAATTTTAAGAGTTCAGATACTATATTTATATGGCAGAAAAAGGACAAGTACCATCCGTAAATTTTTTCCTTATGTTTAACAGAAAAATATGGCAATGGTTAAACTTGGTGATGTCAAACCGTTCCAAGCCGACATCAAGATAAATGTTCATATATGCAGATTTTGGAGAGGAAAGAGGTTCAATAAAATATCTAAGTCGCGTACTGTACAAGACGATGGCCTACGATGCATTTTGGTTGATTAGCAAGTATGAATTGATCTATCTCCATTTCTTTTCTTCTGATATCAAAAAAGTTACATTACACGATTAAAGGCTGGAATATTATATATATAGCTTATTGTAAGTTGATAATGTCAATTTGGTCTCTTTTGTACGTAATTGTATGTAATATCTAGTATTTGAAGGAGTTATAATATTCACTCTCATATTCTGTGTACTATTATTTTCTACAAAAATTCGTCATATCCTTTACACCATATATAGAAATATACGTTTCTTTTGCATATACTAACTTCTAAGACTAAAGACCATGGTTTGCTCTTGATATCTAACTTTACAGTGATTTATGGATCCGGTCAGGTGTACAAGGAAGGTATATGGTTTTATTTATTTTGATGTGCAGACTGCAGAGTATTGTCTTTGATCCTGTATCCGAGGCAATGTTGTGATTTGACAATGTGATATAAGTTGGAATCTGTAGGGATTTTTGGGAATTCAAATGCTTTTGATCAAAGTAAAGGCTTAATAATGATTACCCGCCGAATGGGATCAAACATAGCTCAAGTATGGATCGGGCCTAATTTAGATACCAACTCACAAACATTTCATGTTATAGATTTGGATCTAATACCTATTTATATTCTCTGTTGCATTTGATAATTACTTACCCAGGTATAGGGGTCGACAATGGGTCGAATTGGGCCGAGTTTTAGTGCATAGTCTCCAAAATCTAGGCTGGGCTGAGCATTTTCAAAATTTTGAAGTCCACGGGTTTTTTTGACCCCAGGTCTTTTCGAGCTTTTCGGGCCGAGCAAAGCCCATAGGACCAGACCGAGCCGAACCTTTTCTTGTTTTAAATGAAATTTTTTAGAAATTAATAGTGTCTAATTATCAAATATAGTAACAATTACATACACTAAATAATATATAAGCCTAAATAAAGTGATAATTAGAATATAAATGAATGATATTAAGGTAAATTAGAGTATTTAGAGGTTTATATTGTTAAAATAATATATAATATATACAATAGATAGGCTTGGCCTTGCGGGCCGGGCCTTAACGACCCTGTCTTTCTTTGGCCCGGGGGCTTTGTGACCTTGTCCCGAGCCCGGCCCTAATGTAACAACCAGAACCTAAATTAGCGACTTAAACTTAGTTAGTCGAGTTAATTATCGAACTAATCATTATATGATACGTTTATCGAGACTCATCGTGATTAAAAATTGACTTTTTATAGGTTATGATTTTGAATTCACCTTCTTCACAAAAGTTGTAGAGGGAATTACTGCGAGTTCATCAATATCTTTATCACATTTTTTGGGGGCTCGAGCTAATTTCTGCATTTTAGAAGTTTTAAGAGTAAGGTAAATAAATTTTCAATCTACCATTGGGTAAACTTTGTGAACCATCTGATCTTGATCATAATCAATCTGGGTTGTTCATCTATTAAGGTTAAGTGTTAAATACTCACTAAGCTGGGAGAAAACCCAACATACTCGACCCGACTCTCTTTTCCTCTCCTCGCTCGCGATAGTGGCACCGACGCCGTCATTGTCAACCAACAAGCTCCTCTTTGCCACCCCACCCCCGATATTGAAGCTTCCCACTTCCTCTACCCATCCTCAACCTCAGATCGGACATGCAAGGATTGTTGAGAGAGTATCGACGAGAGATTTTTTGGCAACTTACTGTTGTAGCGGGCGAACGAGCTCTGATCGGAGTTGGTCAATGAAATTATAAGACTTTTGTAGCCTACCTTCCCTGAAGTCGAACGCGACCGCCCTCGAGTCGCGCCATTGCCATGAAATTTTGGCGAGGGTTTCAAACTTTCAAGGTAAAATTCGATGATTTTCGGCAAGTTTTTGATCTTGAGTTGTACTGCAAAGTTGTTGGGTTGGTTGTGATAAACGTTTTGGTATGCAGGTTGAAGGAATGTGGGTCGGTCGATTCTATCCGTCGTTGTGCACGACGGAGCTCTGGTGACCTGGAAGCTATTTTCATCACGGGAAGTTTTCTAAGCCTTTCTATAACGATTTTTGGATAGATTCGTTAGGCTCGATGGATTTATGTAACATTTTGGTTATTGTTTAGGGATTGAGATATGATTGATTGTCGTGTGTCGAGTTGAGGCTCACTTCCTTATGAGCTCGTGTAGCACGAGACGAAGGTTGGAATCGGACATGTGATTTGTTCATACGAGAATAAGAAGTGATGAAGCACGATTAGAGTTAATGGAATGTGAGTTCCCGATCTTTTTGGTTTCCTCCTATTTTAGTCACACATTCGAAATATTTTACTTATTGATTTAGATTATGATGTGGCCTAACATCGTTGAGTACGAATTACAAGCTAGTGGATCGACTAATAAATTTCTTGTGTTTCAGGTGAGTGGAATATTTACTTTTAACTGATTTTAGCGAGTCTAGGAATATGATTATGCATTTATTTTCGTAAAACTTTATGATTTATGATTACGTTCATGTTTATGCACAGAGCCACATGTTATGCTTTACGATTTTACAAGCATGTTATGTCTATGATAATGCA
This sequence comes from Geum urbanum, assembly GCA_946800695.1. Classification (NCBI taxonomy): domain Eukaryota; kingdom Viridiplantae; phylum Streptophyta; class Magnoliopsida; order Rosales; family Rosaceae; genus Geum; species Geum urbanum. The sequence goes on along the minus strand of OX327000.1, from coordinate 5,365,523 downwards.
TCGATGCATAAGCTATCCGGCTGATCATCGAGAGCGGCCTCTCGCGGGACACTTTACGTCTTAGGGTTGGCTACGAGTGCGAGTACGATATGACGATCTCCACACACATGATATTTTATCTCTTAGACTCGTTGTGTTTTTATTTTCCTTTATTTCAAAGAAAGGCGCAATTTTTTTGTTTTCTGTTATTACAAGATTATTGTTTTTCCATCCACCCACTCTAACGGTTTTTCTTGTTTTTATTATGTCTTTCCCCTGTATTTTTTGGTTTGAACTGCTCAGATTGCAAGGTTTTGGCTGAGGTCGAACGCGTACGCATATCAAGGCATAACAGTATCCACCGTAGGATCCGAGGTTAATCCTACGAGTTAGCATTTAGTCAGCTCAGGTAGTTTTGAGAGTCTAGCGGTTCTGGTGTCATATCATGTTTCACTTCGACTTAATTAGTATTTATTTTAGTAAATAATTTCCTTTGATTTATGGTTTTGAGACCTGGAGCTTCGATTAAATATTCGGATTATTACGTGTTGAATTTAGGTTAGCAGCGACATTAGGTGTAATCTCGATTTAAACAACTAAATCGGGATCGGTTCCTTTCACTTAATCCCATATGGCCGGGATTTTTCAAGCCTCAATTCGGGCCGGCCGAACTTGGGCTTTTTGGGCCTCGGGCCGCCCGCGGGATTTTCAGTCCTATGGGTCAAACGGTGACCCCTACCCAGGTATGCATTTATATATTTAGGTTGCGGTTATTCACTCCCCAATTTTTTTTCTCCTCACCACATTACTCTTTACACCCCTTAAGAAGCTTTCAAAAAATTGAAAATGTTGAATATAGCCCAATTATTTACCTAAATATCCTTTTTGGGTTTATATATTGCAGAAGTGACAAATTTAAAGTACACCCTAATTCTTATTCTCACCCCAATCTTCTCCCATATAACTAATCGCAAAAAAAAATAAAAAAAATCAAACCCAACGAAGAAATATCGAAGTCGGTAAAGAAGCCGATACCAAATGCATCTACTACTGTTCGTCGAGATATCTCTACTATAATAAAGCGAGGCGTGAAAAAGTTTTGGGTTATCAACCTCACCAATCTCTACTATAATAAAGCCAAGTATTTTTTTGGTGTCATTAGCCTCACCAAATTTTAAACTTTCAAAATTACCCTTGACAGTCTAAAGAAAAATAATATATTTAATTTCAGAAAAAGTAACTGAAATACAAAATTAATCTCCACACTCATTTCTTCCACCTCCACACTCATTGAGTGTGGGTTTTTTTCTAGTTAACAAATAATTTAATCTTGTTTATCTAGAGATAAATAAATGACACATTACTATTTGTCATAACATAAACGAAAGGAGATCCAATGTTGTTAAAAGTTTGACAAATGAAACATTTACTACCAAATGACACTCACGTTCGTCAGGATCTTAACAAATATTCTACTACTGCTTGTCAGGAGGTAAACAAATGATATATTACTATTTGTCATTCTATAAACAAAAAAAGATCACATGTTTGTTAAAAGTCTGACAAACGATATATTGTACTTTACACTAACGTTTCTCAAGATATTGACAAATATTGTAATATTATTTGTCGGAACGCTAGCGAATATCAACCTTTGTCAATGCATTGTCAAATATTATCCTATAGTTTGTCAAAAGTTTGACGAACAATCAATTTTTAAACATTTCTCATTGATAATAACGATAATAACGACTTCAAGAAAATTGAACAACGACTCGTCTAAGTCCTGTCATGCGTGCACACAATTTAACAAATATAATTTGAATGTAATATACTTTTTGAGGTTTAGAAGAAATAGAAAGTTTTGAATATAGGCGTTTTATGTAAATTTAAATAAAAATAAAGTAATAATTGAATAATTCAAATGATGTGGGTGAGAAGAGTAAAAATTAGGGTGTAAATAGTCGTTGCTATATTTATTTATAGATACGGTATGCAACTAATGCAAGGCGACATGACGGCGGGCTAAAATTCAACGATACATGGGATTTGTTTTTTTGTATCATCATAACATAGTACCGAAATGTCGTTTAGTCGTAGAGAGAAAAACGACCAGACTGTTTGGTGTCGTTTTGACAGCTAAGCGAGGGGAGTGACTGAGTGAGCCCAGCATATACCCAACATTTCCTCAATTTCTTTCCACCTTGGTCGTCAAAGCTCTCTCGCTCTCGCTCTCTCGTCCTCAAAACAAACTCGACCGCTCTGCTCTCTCAACCCCTCAGCTAATCAATCACGCACACTCTCTGATCTCACAGTCACCTCAAAACCCTAGCTCCGACGCCGACGACGATGGGGACCATGGGACGAGCCATCTACACTGTCGGATTCTGGATCCGCGAGACCGGCCAAGCCATCGATCGCCTCGGCTCCCGCCTCCAAGGCAACTACTACTTCAAAGAGCAGCGTACGTCTCTTCAATCTTCAATCCTCTTTCTCAATTCTACTGAGATTGATCTGTGTAATTTTTTCTGTTAGAATCCTCGATTGTTTGTGTTTGTCATGTGTGAATTTGATTTTGGTGACGTCAGTGTCTCGGCACCGGACGCTGATGAACGTGTTTGATAAAGCCCCGATGGTGGATAAGGAGGCGTTTGTGGCCCCGAGTGCGTCGATTATAGGCCAGGTTGAGGTTGGGCGAGGCTCTTCGATTTGGTACGGCTGCGTTTTGAGAGGTAGGTTTATAGAGCAATTCAGTCTGTTTTCGATTAATTGCTTATGTAAAAATTTACCAGCTGATTGTTAGCGTAATTAGAATTGTTAAAGACTTAGGGTAATGAGTTCAATTTTGTTTGTGGTGTTGAAGGTGATGCCAACAGCATCAGCATTGGTTCTGGAACCAACATACAGGACAATTCGCTTGTTCATGTTGCGAAATCAAATTTGGAAGGGAAAGTTTTGCCCACTGTTATTGGAGATAATGTCACCGTAGGTGAGTATTTTCACTATTTTGTGTGTGTTTTGGTGTTGGTTTGTCTTGAGGTGTGTTTCATGTGAGGGCATCATCATGCGTTTTCATTTTGGAATATATATATATATATACAGGTCATAGTGCAGTCTTACATGGATGTACTGTGGAGGATGAGGCGTTTGTAGGAATGTCTGCGACTTTGCTTGATGGGGTTCATGTTGAGAAGCATGCCATGGTTGCTGCTGGAGCTCTTGTTAGGCAAAATACAAGGATCCCATGTGGAGAGGTTTGTCAATGCATCTCCAATGTGTATCGATTTCAATAATAGTATATCTACTTAGTTTAGTCTGATTTTTTTTTTTTGTCATCTTGAGTAGTTAGTAAGTACCAAGGATACAGTTGAAAAGCATTATTGTAGCATATAGCTTGTTGACGATTCTATGTATATACAATATTTATGATATATTCAATGAGGCTGATTGCTGATTATGTAATTACCAGGTATGGGGAGGTAATCCTGCAAAGTTCCTTAGGAAGCTCACAAAAGATGAGATAGCCTTCATTGCACAGTCAGCCATAAATTACTCCAACTTGGCTAAGGTTCATGCAGCTGAAAATGCCAAAGGCTTAGATGAGGTAGAGTTTGAGAAGGTTCTGCGGAAGAAATTTGGACGCCGTGACGAGGAATATGACTCGATGCTTGGTGTTGTTCGTGAAACACCGGCCGAAATTACTCTTCCTGAAAACGTAGCGCCTCCTAAGGCAGCTTAGAAAAGTGATTGTAGTGAAGTTGGCAATTGGTACTCGTTGAAAGAGTTAGTTAAGTGAGAGTACTTTGTTTATGTGCGGATTTGTGGAGAATGGCTGCTTTACATTCCAATAATTTTGGGGGCCATCTGAAATGTGAAGGTCAAACATGAAGTACACCTATGGCTCTGCTAATCATTTCTGACTGATCAGCAACTTCAATTTTTATTTCAGAACTTCGTTAATGGAAGATATGTTTGGTTATCAAACCTTCCTGTAAGGTCTGTTAGAACTGTAGTCTTAGAGGTTACTTCGCCTTGAATATGTTCCAATTGAAATAAAGAAACTGCAACCTATTCAATTACAAGAGTTTCTTCCTCATACATATAGCTATGTATACATTTAACTTCATGCTGATGCTGCTTTCTGTGGTTCTGGAGGTACTAACCTGATCATGATCGATTGATCGGTGGTGAGGTGTATGTGCTTTATTTGGAATTATCTCCATCAGTTCGTTCATTCAGGGTGTCTACCCATGCCATCACTGCTGGCCTAAACACTGGTCTTGAGCAGCAAGGAATCCAAGGATAGTAGTAGTGGGCTGCTCATGAATATAGTGCAGCCCAATAAATTAGACCAAAGAAAAGCCCAGAATAATAATGCTTTGGATATATATGGGTTCTTATTTCTTAAACGAAGTGTCTTTCCATTTCCAATCAAACAGCGTCTCGTGATGGAGTGATTGATGGGCACTCGCTAATCACTGTAAAGCTATTATTACCAAAATGTATGGTTGGTGATTACCATCATAGTTAAGATAATAATGTCCTTTTTAGTGAAAAAGGTTCTTAAGACCTATCCTACTAACAAACCATAAGAAAAAGTTGAGAGGGCCTCTGTTCCTAAAACTAGAAAGTTAAAGTTGTTGGAGGTCCACTGTGAGTGCCAACATCATCTCAAAATTTGAAGTGTTACTTTGCCTATCCAAAATTATAATGAGTTGACAATGAGGTTAAACTGTTAAAGTGTCTTGAGTCTCTTGACTCTTGAATCTATTCAACCCATGCCATGCTTGTTGTTTTACAAATTTTCGAATTCTCGGTAGTTGTTATTTGGTACCACTTGATACATTAAAAATGTGGTTGATTCTTGATTGTCTCATTTACAACTTCGTTTAGTTAAACATGTACATTTGTATAGTGTTGCGTGAACAAACATTTTTCTATGAATTCTTAACAAAACAAAAAAAAAAAATTTTTATGGATTACAGAGTATGACAACAATACGAAATTCATACTCCGTAATTATATTCAAAAATTACTCTAAAGATTATGAACACATTGTGCATTAACCTATTAACTGAAGGCAGAGGTACGTAGGGGCCATGACACCTCCACAATTTTCGTCTCATCCTAGACTATATATCATCCTATTTTGATCATGAAAAGTTAGAAAATCAATGCCTTATCATTCTATAAACCAATATATATATTTAGTCACATGTTTTTCTTAGAGTTTATTATGTTATTTAATTATCTCTATATTTCTCTTATAATTTTTCAGTTTTATACGTATATAGTTTTAGTTTTAGTTTAGTCGTTTAGAATTTCAATTTCTAATCTCAGTTGTACAATGTATTAATCTTTATTCTTAATTTACTGATTAGGCTAAGATGTAGTATACATCTCTATATATAAATCTGTATTGTATATACGTACTAGCAACATCAATCTACTCAAAAACATAGTGCGAGAAATTGTTTTTTCAAAGAGATGAAAAAATAGTTAATGCATGGTCGAAACTAGGCTTCCGAAGAAGAAAAAATAGAATATGACTTTTTAACAGATGTTTGTAAATTAAGAAAGTTGAACATTTAGCATAAACTAATAATAATGACATCTAATAAAGAGAGACTAGTATCATTTTGAAGATTTAATCTATAAATTATAGTTTTTATATTTTTGATATCGTAATATTATTTTAGAGATTTTTTATAATATATAAGATATATTTATATGAACATATTTCAACATCCCCACATATTTTCCAGAATCCGTCACTCTATTAACCATGCATGTCCCAACTTCTATATCAGATCCATCATTTAAAACACACCGGTCTGAATACACTCGTCCAATTATTATCTATGATTAATATAGAATTCGAATTCGAACTTATGTTCTTCGCTACTTCTCGAGAAACACGAGACATACTAAATAGATGTGCCACCCATTAAGCGTGCCAACCAAAATGTATGTCACCACGTCGTGTAATTATACGAGTAGAAATATTCTACGGTATTTGTCACTTTTGGAGACTAGAGATCTATGATCAACTTGAGCGTTTTTTACGCTCTTACCTTCATTGCTTCATATGCGATACTATAGTTCCTCCTCCTTCTACAAGATTGGATACCATAATCTCTACTCATTACTTCATATTCTAGCATGCATGACAATAATATATACAAACCCAGATATTATTTAAGTCCAGGAATGATGACTTTGTGTGCTTTTGCTGTATTCAAATGGACCCAGAAGCAGCCTCCTCCTTTAATTTTGTGGTATGAAACTTATCGAAGAGCCAACCCTCTGCCCGCTGGTCTTTCTATAGCTATGGTTTAATAAAACTAATAGTTTATAGCCTTTGAAGAAGAAGGATTAGACGAAAGAACTGTGTCAGCAGCACCCATGCAACTTGCTGCAAAAACCCTATTGTATATTTGTAAACCTTTCTCTGATAAAGAATGAAAGCAAAACCCAGATTTCTACAGTAGTAGCTCTTTCTTTGAATCTTTGCATCAGACAAAAGAATGGGGTTTTTCTTATCTGTTATAGAAAAGAAAAGAAAAGAAAAAAAGGGCAAGTCCTTAAGTGCTTTAAGGACTGTTTGATAGGGTCTTTAGGGACAAGAGCCAAAGAAAACTAGTTACATCTGGTTTAATTAGGGTTTCGATGAAACTAAGTTTATATTAAATTAGCGTTCCCATGTTGCAATGGTATTTTTATCTGCTTGTCCTGGTTTTGAGACAAAGAGAGAGACAGGGCGTGTCTGTTTCTTAATCTTTCCCTCTTTGGAATATGGAAATCCGAAGCTAGGCAAGGTTGTCTCGTAAATAATATAATTCAGACAAAGAAAGTCTTTAAAGAAATAATAATAATTGATGTCCAACCAGCTTAGCTAGCTAGCTAGCTTTGTGGGATTCTTTAAAGAAGAATAAAATCGAGTAACAATGGTAGCTTGTGTTTGGTTCTACGTTAATACAAGCTTGTCTTCATCATTGTAGGAGCTTAGAAAAGGTATTGAGGCGCTCTTGTATACAGCTTTATAATCATGATTTTTATCTCTCATGATAATTAAATAATTTGATGAAATATGTGGGAAATATTAAATAATATCGATTAAATCTGAAAATATTAATTAATATAATTGATTAGATTAAATAAAATTTTAAGAAACTATAAACTTGTTACCGAAGGATTGATGATGATAATCAAAGTAGGAAAGAAAGTCGAGTCATGTATACCACACGTTTCCTTAATAACTTTTACGTCACCTACTCTGGTGCATTAGGCTTGCTTGGCGTACGTCTCTCAGGATACAACGACTACTTGAGTTTTGTGTTTGCACTACACAACAATTTCTAGACGAACTGAATAACACCTTTCTCTATCACCGAAACTAGAACTCAATGGAACTCTTTGAAAGGAAACATTGAGAGGACGAGATGTTTTTCCAAATGAGTGAGTGAAGAATGAGGAGGAAAATGTGCTATTTATAGATGGATGAATTTGATGGCCGACTACCGAAAGGTTTTTCCGTTACAAAATTAATGAATTAATCATTAATTCAATCATAACTGAAGTATATGAAATGCCAAAGGTTTTTTCATTTAATTCAGTAACTTATTCCAAGAATATAAAAGGTCAAAGGTTTTTCTACTTAATTAAGTAATTATTCTCGGAATACGAAAAATTATTTTACTTACGTTTCAAGTAGTCATATAGTCATCTTTAGATAACAATTTCTCATTCACCCATTTAATCATTAGAACAAATAAATATATTAATTTAATTATCTCACAATGATTAATTAAAATATGGTTAAACACCTATTTTTCCAACAATTCCCCACATGAATGAAATTGGCGACTAAAGACTCGATAGACTTAGTGATAGAGTATGTGGTTGAAAACTTGCATAGGATACGTAGGGGTAAACTTTTGAACTTTCCCTTGTGAAAATATGTTTACTTTATTGAATACATAGTAGACGCGATATCGTTGACCTGTTCGTCGTTTGTGTAAACGATGGCATACCTCACACATCTTTATGATATTTCCAGTTCTCATTATTTTGTCCGTTTTGGCCCTGAACACGCACCTGGTTCTGTAAGAGTTTAATAAGAATTGCGCCCTAAAAAATTCCCTTATAAGCGACCTCACTTCTCTCTTACATATGTGATTTCTTAATTAAGAGTAACCCGCATTACTCCGCTCGGATTACCGACGCATAAGAATCATTAAAAAAATTTAGCTTAACCTTATTCCCTACGAGCATCACTGTTTTCATCATAGGAATGGACATGGGGAAGATCCTCATAGGGATCTAACACATTCTCTACAATTTAGTTGTCCCTTTTGAACCTAGATTTTGGGATCTCCAGTCAGCTAGGTTGTGTATCCACTGTAAAGACTTTAACTCATGGGCTTTCGTCTTATTCCTCTCGATGATTTGTCAACTATCTCTCTGTTTAACCATTTGGTTAACGGATCCGCTATGTTATCATTTGACTTCACATAATCAATGGAGTTAACACCAATAGAGAGTAGTTGTCTGATAGTATTGTATCTTCGAAGAATATGTCTAGAATTACCATTGTACATATTGATTTGTGCTCAGTCAATTGCAGATTGACTATCGCAATGTATGCAAATTGCAGGCACAAACTTTGTCCATTTTGGAATATCCTCTAAGAATTGGCATAGCCATTCTACCTCCTCCCCACATTTTTCTTGGGAAACAAACTTAGATTCCATCATGGATCTGGTTATAAAAGTTTGTTTTGAGGATTTCCATAACATTACAACACTCCCTAGTGTGAACACGTATCCACTAGTAGAGTCCTTCATGTAAAATATCCAGTTTGGATCGTTGTATGCATGTATCCTTCTAGAACAGTGAGATATCGCCTATAGTGCAGCCATATGTACGAGTATATCTTAAGAACTTGAGTACTCTTGCAATTGTTTGCCAATGCATTCCTCTAGGATTACTCGTGTACTTACTTAGCTTATTCATAGTGTAAGCTAAATATGGCCTTGTACACCTCGTTAATGAGTTATATCTATAAGAGTTCTGGCAACTCCAGAATTCTCCTTGTCATATTTTCTAAGAATATTCTTCACGTAATGTGTCTGATTTGATACCAGCTCTTTTAAAATTCTTGTGATAGTTTTCCAAGGATTGAAACACTTTTGCGATCCAACATAATACGTGAATGACTTTGCTAGTAATTATGACTTCTATAATCGTTTGGGTAGCTCTTTTCACTCATAACCAGACTAGAAGAAATCGTGTAGGTAGGGCGAGGCCCGCTCAAGTATACTATAATAAAAAATCTCATTTTCTAGATATTATGAGCTATTAAAGTGAACCCTATTGGAAAATAGAGTCATAATTTAACAAATTTGACCATATTATCATTGCTTCCAATGATAAAGATGTCATCTACGTACAAACACATAGTGACATATACATTCTCTGTGTTTTTGACATATGCACATTTATCACACTCAGTGTTATGTAATCAAATTCCTAGGCCACATATCTAGTTATATAGTGAGTTCCATATTTTTCCCTTATTTGAAAATTCACATGGAACTTAAAGGTTTGCAACTTGGTGAAAGATCCATCAGTTTCCAAGTGTGATTCCGCAAAGTCAAAATTGTATTTATGTTTAGTGGCTTCTCCCTAACAAGGACAGTATACAAGGTAACTATCCCTTAAGAATTCAAGTTTTACTCTTAACTATACATGTTAAGAGTCGAAACCTAATGATTTTCCAATCTTTATCTCAGTTCTTTGATTCTGAAAGGTCACCATTTATTATGCTTTATGGGTAAGCGCAACACTGATTATCACAAAATTATTTTCGTGTTGATGACTTTTAACTCGTCTGTTACACTCATTCATTCAATGGTTTATAAGTCATTAAATTGTTCATTAACTAACAATTAGATGGTTGTTCTAAACGTCTTTCATTGATGGCTATTTAACCGATTGTTACAAGCTATTAATTTAGTTGTTACAGTCCACCAACGATAAGTTTCATAATTTACTCCAAAATACATCTTCAAAGAACGTTGCATTTTTTCAGAGTTCCTTATCATATCTTGTGCGTATTTAATTTGCACACAAGAGATCGATAATTTTGACAATTATGTGTATAGTAAATGCAATTAACTGTTTCTACATAATTTTTCTTTTTTTTTGTGGAGATTAGGGTTTAGGATTCTCCACGTTGACAAGACATCTCCACATTCTCAAATAATTGTATAATGAATTTCTTCATTTCACAATTCATATGGAGTCATTTTCTCAACAAAATTTTTAGGTATCTTATTTAAAAGATAATTAGTTGATAAAATGACATATCCCCACATGTTTGGTGGTAACCTAAAGCTAAAAATCATTGCATTCATCATATGTTTTAGGGTACGATTATTCCGTTCACCCATACCATTTGATTGTGGTGAATAAGGAGGTGATATTGTTTCATGTATGATCTCATACTGAGCACAGTCAGTAAAAAGTGATTCATACTCACATCTGCGGTCTTCTTATGGCCATCATTGTCCTATTAAGTTGATTCCCACCTCATTTTATAGAGAGTAAATTTCTTTTTAGCCTCATATTTACTCTTCATGAGGTACACATATCAATACTTTATACTATAATCGATAAAGGTGATAAAACTTATTACCACCTTTTGTTTGTATGAATTTTAAATCTCATATATCACTATGGATAAATCAAGAGGTTCATTGTTTCTTTCAATGCTTTTGAAAGATGATTTCGCTTGGTTTATATGAATAAAAGTATAATACCTATGCTTGAAACATTGGTAAAAATTTTAAGTTAGTTAACCTCTACAAAGTATCATAATTTACTTGTCCCTGCTTACCATACCATATATTAGTAGACACAAAGATGGAAGTGCTAGCTTTATTCATACCATTGACCATAGTCATTACATTTAAATTTGAAATTTTCACCACTTTCTCTACAATAAAAACTCGAATTAAGAATACTCTATAAAGGAATAATCTTTTTATAGTGATAAAAAATCTTGGTCCCTACTCGGGACCAGTTATAAATAGGAATAACCTCCACATTATGATAAGTTATAAGATTTTTGGGTCCCATATATAAAAAAAAGTTACCTCCATATAGTAATAATTGTCAATAATAATAATATATAAAATATTATTCAAGAATTAAAATATTTATATATACTATTTTGAGACAATGATTTATGTTTGAATGTTGCAATCACGACTTTGAACTTGCGGGTCCATGATAACTCGTTGGCATATTCACCTTGTTGTTGAAGCCAAAATATTTTCAGCTTCTCTAGCATGTCAATGACTTCTTTAGTTGAAACTTTTGGTAGTTCTGAACTCTTATCCCTCGGATTATCTTCTTCTTCTTCTTGTCTAATTGCAATAATAATTTTCTCTTCCGTTAAAGGGTACACAACTTGTTGTTTATTAGGATGATGAAGAAATACATTGATATTCATTTTATTAGTATAGTGAAGTTGTTGCATCTGACCATTAAAGTTTCTTATTAATCTATCATGCTCATTATCCACTTCATTTGTAGCATGCAAGTCATCAACGTCATCAATAGTCCTAATCTTACAATGTTTGAAACCATTCACAATTTTCTCTAGCTTCACATCTATTGACCATGCAGCAACTGCGTTGACAATTCCATCAAGGATGCTTATCTTCGATGGTTCCATGATTTGAGCTTCTATTTGTTTCAAAAGTTCACGATTGAACCATTTACAATAGTCATTTTTGAAATTTCTGAATATAACTGCCTCGCAAGACTAGATTTTGGAAGTGCTGTTTGGTGGTAGAAATAAGACATATGTGTGTTTAAGCTGGGGGAGATTCTCTCATTTTTCATGGGCAGTTCAATTATCCATAATCAGCAAGACATTCATATTTAATTGACTATCAAACCACTTGAGCCACTCCAAAAAAATTAAAGATGCCATCCATTCATTTGAATTTGCTCAATACTTGCAGTTAAGATTATCACAATTGACATTCTTAAAGCATCTTGGATTCTTACACTTTCCTATGACCCAAAGTGGAACTTTGTCATAGCCATCACCATTGCAACAAATAACTAATGTAACCCCATCTTTGTTTTGTTTTCGTTGCAAGAGAATTATCGGCTTGCATTCGATAAAATAAGCCAGTTTCATCCATATTGTAGATGTCTTTCCAAGCCCACTTATTTAGTTCTTCTCTTATTAGTGGTAGGCTAGCTTCAAGTTTATCCATGTTCACTGAACCACTCTCTTCAAAGCATCAGTATGATTGAATAACATGACGTTGTTTAGACTTTCCCAACCATCCATTTGAAAATTCAAATGTGGTAACTTTGGGATAAAGTTCTTTTAGGAATAAGTTGTCTTTCTCCTTCAAGAGATCTCAACTCATGTTGATATGGTCTTGATTGCACGTTAACCATTCATAGAGAGCAGTCTCCATTAAAGGGTATATTGCCATTTCACCGTTTTGCATCTGGTTTCAATGGAATATCTTCTTGAAGAACATCGGATGATCGCTTAAGTGTCTTAGATATTGCTGCTTGGGAAACTTTAATGATATAATTTTTCTCTAACCAATTCACAAATTCCTTTTGCGTCTAGCTAAGATTTGATTCTTTCTTCTTGCACATTTCTTGCACATCTCGATTCATATCTTTTCAGTTAACTATGTTCGCGGTGGTATGTTTGACTTGAATGACTTATATAAGTATTTTAACTAAGTTTGACTAACAACTAACACAATACTTTTATTTCTAGATAAAAAATTATTGTAGAACGATTAGAAAATATAATGTGAATAGGAAAAATTCAAATAAACTAATTTCCTTTATTAATCATATAAGTTTCTCATTTAAATTACAAATATATTACTTTCCTAATATTTATGAATTAATTCATAAGTAAACCTTTATTTAAGAATAACCTCTATATAGGAACAAATTTAAGTAGACCCAACATTATGACTGTAGAGAAGTTTTATTGTATTACCAACATACATCTATGACCAGAATTCATTTTTCTTTAATCTGTAAACTAAAATCAACTTCACTTAATCTCGATTCTGTCCATAGGAATGTATTGTACGTTGTTTAGTTTCTTTTTAAATATCATTATTCAGACCTCCTTTCTTGACCCTTGAATTTTCTTTCCACTTGGCTTGGACATACCACAGTTCCAAGTCTTCCATCCCACATTTATAATCTTTGACTGCTTCCATGTCATGTTCGTTGTTCATGATGTCGTTTGTCACGACACAGTCCTCAGAGCAAGATATTATCATCTTTGGGTTAGCCACTCACGATTTTACTTTTGGGCCTCACCTTAAAAAACATCTTGCTATACAGAGGTGAGTCTTCACATATAAGACACATCACCTCATCTTTCGAGAGTGACGTGTGATCTCACATAATCAAGTGTAAGCCACTAATAGTTTACATTGATGAATACTCATTATCACATCCGTGTTTTCAACTAAAGGGCTCTGTGTGACATCTAGCTCTTTTAGCGTCTTTTCACTTTTTGTGATCTTTTTTGAAAATATACACAACAACGTGTTATTTTTCTAATCACTTGACTTTGGTTTACAACCAAATCATGGTTTCCTTATACCAAGGAAACAATTTTCATTATCCTTGAAAACACTCATTAGCGTATGTAGCTAAATTGGTATTTCCTTTGGAGTCTTAATTTTGTAGGCAACATTTCGTGTTTTGCAACACAAATCCAAATGCAATCATTTTCTGAAGGCAACATAATTTTTTGTGTAGGCAACCAATTCCTCGAGGCAACAATCGTTTAGGCAACTACGTTAGTAAATATCACATATAAACGTTCTAAAGATTGTAGGAAATATTAATTAAAATCGACTAAATCTGAAAATGCCAATTAATTTAATTAATTAGATTAAATAAATTTTCAAGAATAAAATTTAAGAAACTGTGAACTTGTTATCGAAGAGTTGATGATGATAATCAGAGTAGGAAGGAAAGTCGAGTAATGTGTACCACATGCTTTCCTGAAGAACATTTACGTCGCCTACTCTGATGCACTAGGTTTGCTTGGCGTAGGTCTCCCAAGATACAACGACTACTTGAGTTTTGTGTTTGCACTACACAACAACTCCTATATGAACTGGAGAACACATTTCTCTATCACCGAAACTAGAACTCAATAGAACTGTTTGAAAGGAAACATTGAGAGGAGGTGATCCTTTTCCGAATGAGTGAGTGAAGAATTAGAAGGAAAATGTCACTGTTTATAGATGGAGGAATTTGATAGCTGGCTACTGAAAGGTTTTCCCGTCACAAAAATTAATAGATCAATCCTTAATTCAATCATAACTGAAATATATGAAAGGTCAAAAGTTCCCTTAAAAAAAGGCCATAGGTTTTTCCATTTAATTCAATAACTTATTCAAAGAATATAAAAGACTAAAAGTTTTTCTACTTGATTAAGTAACTATTCTCAGAATACAAAAAACTATTTTTCTTATGTTTCAAGTACCCATCTATTCATATTTGGGTGACAATTTCTCATTGACCTCTTTAAATATTAATATATATATTAATTTAATTATTTCAAAATAATTAATTAAAATAAGGTTAAACACCTATTTTTTCAACAAAATATACACGTAGAGATAATGGCATTAACTCATTAAGCAATTCAGATCATGAAGTTAACTATGTAACTATTTCATACCAGTGCTACGTTGTTGATATTTGCTCTCTTGATCACCACTTCATCTCGCTCATACAGAGTCGACATCAATATTGGTGAATGATGCTTTCAGTCACACCCAACTCTCGTATGGCTTTGATGTTGTGAAGTACGTGTTTTACAAGATACCGAATGAGTACAAATTTAATATCGTCACCCCAAATATCTAAGTAAAATTTCATCAAACAATGTCTCAATTTTGTCTCATTCTAAACATTTATATTTGAACCTTATAAAATATCATAATCATACCTCAACTTTTAATCTCGACTCAAAATTCATACCCGTCGTTACTAGCTCCATTTAGTTCGGTGTCAATTGTCATGTTTTCAAGGGCACAAGATTAACAGTGTAATTAACGACAACTATGATTTTAGGGTTAATGTCAAAAATTGAGGTATGAGTCTGATATTTTATAAAATTCAGGTATGACAATTTAGAATAAGGGAAAATTGATGTATTGTTTGTTGAATGTTCCCAATATTTAACGGAAACCTTGAAGTAATAAAAATTCAACACTAAAAATTACCATCGCCATATTACATAATGAAAGACAATTATAGTGGCTAAACATGTTCAAAGGAGTCTTGTTATGGTGCTTAATGAATTTTTGTGATTAATTTGGGGCTAATTGTCAATATATCTATATATAGATACATCAAACTGTAGATAATTACAAATAAGTTGAAATATAATTTAATATTATTTAGTGTAGATACATGCGTAACTGTAGATACATCAAACTGTAGATACATGCGTAACGATAACTAATCAGAATTAACCACAAACTAATTAATCATTAGGACATGTGTGCATTTTAAAGAAGACCACTAACGTCAAAATTGGTTTCCACGTGTATTTCCGCATTTTATTTTATGTACTAATAACTAATTGATCCAAGTTGAAAATAAAATTAATTTAGAATTAAATACATATTATTTTGAACATTATTAGCCTAATAACAATTCATTGACAGGTACACATCAATAACTAACGATCATACCGTTTGAAGGGCATTAAAAGCTGACAGTCATCATTTCTCAAGTTATGTCATCCTGAAAATTTGTACATGCAACGTTCTAGACCTCGTTGATTGTGAGAAAATTTTCAGGCCGACCGTCATCGAACGGACCGATCGGTCAGTGACACGTGGAGCTTTTTATTTCAGAAAAATAATAAAAGAATAATATCAATACACTCTGACAGAGTTTAGCCATCCCCACCCTGCGGTCACCCACACGGGCCATCCGTGTGCGGCACCATCAGCTTCGTGCTTATTTTCTTCTTCTTTCTTCTTTTTCGCAGTATCAAACTAAATTAAGTTATAACCTATGTATTGGTTGTTGCTGTTGTTCAACGAGCAGAGCTCTTCATCGTATCTAAACAACCGGCAGTTCTTCAAATTTGAACACTTTGCTCTACCCAGATTTCTTAGTTCCCAAAATCCATCTTTATCAGCTTGACACTAGCACCACCGAAGGAATGGAAACGCACTCGCAATCTCTCTAAAGGTCTCTATGTTTATCTCGATCGGTCTCTGTCTCAGGTTCGATATAAGCCTGAAAAAGTAATCGGAAGGGGAAGGGGTTGACGGCAGGGTAAGGATGGCTAAACTCTGTTAAGAGTGTATTGATTAATTGATATTCTAATTTTATTTTTATGAAATATTGATCCGAAAGAAAGCTCCACGTGTATTGGTCCGTCCGATATCTGACGTGGTCTGTCAGAAAAATTTCTGGTTGATTGTCCCCGGTTGTCTTTTGCAGGAACCATCAAGTTTACAGATCTTAATGTGCCCTCTTCTGCTGCCTTCAGGGCCCTGCAGCTTGTAATTTAGCTTTAAGATCAAATTCAAGGCAACCAATTTGGATTATTGGCATTTGGTCCCCTTTTACAGCTTTGTACAAGCTTAACCAGGATTGGAATCAATGCCACAATCTATGATGTAGCCATTCAAAATGCAGGGAAGACAATCAAACCACACAAAACACGTATATGTATTATCCACATTAAATAGCCTCCACCTACCAAAACCATTGTTGTATTTCTTGCATTTCTAAGTTCGGACACCTAGTTTTTGCTGCCTCTTGCAAGTTGTTAATAATAGACTTTATATTCCTTGATGATTGAATCATTTTTAAAGTGGTGGATTAGGTTTGTATATAAAAAGAAGAAATCCACTCAAAAATTATAAGTACGAAGATTGATGGAGTGGTTTCATTGCCTTCCAAATTTTGACGACGATTCTTTTGTCCAATTATGAAAAAGAATTGGGTTTTCAAGGAAATTCTCTTTTGTTGAAATCTTTAGCTCATTGTATGTTGATAGATATTGCGTAAGCTAGACTTAAAAATAAATTATCATCCGATCCATTACATTCTCTCTAGGACATATACTGTACGAATAAGAATCATGAATTTGAATTGTCATTTGTTTTTCTATTAACTGTACATGAATACAAAATTAGGCATCGGTTTATGTCTATCTAAGTAGAACAATCGCATATTGGAGTGACTACCATTTCTCCAAACTAACAAACAAATAAACAATGACAGACCACCTTTTCACCACATCAAGTCTCATGATCTCATTAAAATCCTCGAAATTCCTTCACAACTCCAAACCACACAATCCTCATTCTTCCATCTCTCCCCTCCTCAAGAGGCAGTCGAGACTCTCTCCAAAAGACAACCATTAATAATTAGATAGAGAGAAGACGAAGTACAAGTATATACACAACTAGCTAGTTGAGTTTGTTGCCAAACGAAAATCCCAAAAATTCCGACCACCAAAGTAGTTGGTATTTACAATCCCACCCTACACAAATAGTCAAATAGCACCAAACAGAAAAAAGCACAGTAGACCCTTTTGTCATTATTCTGTGGAACAAATCCGTTCCAGAAGTGCTTGTGTGGGAACCTGGTCTATCTCATCGTACCCAAAATTGGGACAGTTTGCTTGGACACTTGTATGCATGCAGCATAATAATAAAAACCCATTTTGCTTGTTTCATAGAGTTCCAAAAATTATTGAACAGATTTTGCTCCTTCCCAAGTGAGTTCCCCATTCTTATTTATCACCGGCTACCGGCTATACAAAAAACACTTCAATTTCATCTAATCATGTGCTATTACCATTAAGTACACTTATTTTATTGACACGCTTCTTATTCAAATACCAAAACAATTATTTTGCTCACCCATTATTCATGATTATAATTAAAAAACATTAAAGGACAATAAGTACATTTGGGGTTATATAGCATTTTCCAAGCACGTTTTCTATATTATACTTGGTTGATTGTTTACAAGTCTCTTCTTCTCTTCTCAATTCGTAGTTATTTTGTTTTTACAGTAATAAAATATTTGAGTTTTGAAGAAAGTTCATAGCTCTTATGGAGCTCATAATGTAGAGGTTGAGCACTCATCGAAAAGTCTTGCTTTCAATTTCATACATTTGAGACTTGAAAAAAGTGCTAGATCATTTATTAACTAGTTGGCCTGATTTGTCTTATTCTTATTGATTCAAAATTATATATGTAGATTTTATAAATATAAAAGTTATCAAAATAATATTTGACCTAATTTGTCGTTAATCGATTATATATTAGCTTCTTTAGTTAGCGTGACCTCTCAGCTAACAGAAAAATAACGTAAACAAACATTTATCTCAAAGAGTCCATAAAAGTATTGTAGGGATCGAAATTAAAAATACAAAAATATCTTTTACCATAAATTCTAATAGACGTACTCTAAAATTCATAAAAATATAAAAAAGATTAAACTATATTGAAACATACAATAAGAGAAATAAATTTTCAGCATGTATTGTTCTATTGAAATTGAGAAACTTTTATCACGCTTACAAAATTTCTTATAACCTTGTTGATTATAGTTCAATCCGTAAATCAATATATATAATAAATTTACAATGCTAATTTCTATATTGTTTTTCATGTATGAAAATCATGGTCTATCATTGAAATAGATAGAACATAACATAATGAAAGATTTACCATATAAACCTGTAAATTGGAAGAAAAAAAAAAGATAAGGGAGAAAGGGAGAGATGCAATTATAGGAGTCCTTTTCGGGCATTTCACAGTGACCTTTTATTTTCCACTTTCATCTTCTCCTCTTTCTTCTGTTTCTCCTCTCACACAGAGCGAGACTCTCTATCTCTCTCTGTGCTCACACAGAGCAGAAACAAACCCAAAGAGAGAAAAAACGGTGCCCAACAAACTCACTCTCTACAAAACCCTAATTTCATTTCTCTCTCTATCTCTTCACTCTGTCATGGAGAACCTCTCACATTCTCGCCACCACTCCAACAACCGCTCCGCCTCCTCCGCCTCCTCGAAAATGATCAACAACAATGGCGGCTTCTTAGCCAAGTCCCTATACGACGAGGTTTACGGCGGCCCTCCCAAGTTCGGCCTCTCTTCTCTCTCCCCTCGCCTCGAGGACTACAGCGAGATTTTCGGCACCTTCCATGCTTCTCGCGCTTCCTCGATTCCCGTGCTCGAGGTCCCCACCTCCGCCGCTGCTGATGAAGACGACAATGACGTGTTCTTCGATGTGCGGAGCTCGGGGTTCGACTACTCCGAGGTCTTCGGAGGCTTCGACGGTTTGGATTTCGCGGTGGCGTACGACGACTTGGTCAAGCAGCCGCCGCATAAGGCCGCCGGAGACGGAGATTCCTCTGACGAAGCTTGGTAATGATCACAAATACAGCTCTCTCCGAGGCTTTAAAGCAGTTTCTTTTTTGCTTAATTTCTCAGTCAAATGAGCAAAAGTTTCTCAAAGTAATTCTCAGTGAAATGTGCGTTTCATTGCCTAGCTTGAGCTCAGTGAATTTAAATTAGGGTTCTTTGGGTTAAGAAAGTGAAGAACTTCTAAATCGATAAAATGAAATTTTGGGAAAAAGATTAGGTTTATTAAAGTTACACAACTATTTTCCTGTTCTGTCATACTAAAAGTTGTTTTTATTTGATTTGAACTGGGAATCTATTACGAACTTTGAACTTGTTTGATTACTTCTATTCTCAGTGCTGGAATTTGATTTTGGAATCTGTTTTTTTTGCCTACCTCACAGGACTCCAGCTGAATCGGCGTCTCCATCAGGCGGGTCAAATCATTCTGTCAAGAACCAGAGCATTTCAGATGGTGATCCTTACTATTCATATGAGGGCGGCACAGAGTTTAGTGTATCCTATCACAGAGCTCACCAGGAAAGCTATAAAGACTCTTTCAATGGGAGGACTTATGCGACTCCAGTACCCGTAGCACATGGATACAGATATATGCTAGATGAGATTACTCCCGCGGAGCAGACCGAATTCGACATCCCAAGTGTGCAGGTGATTGGTGATAGAAAGTTCAATGCATACTCTAATGTGGAAATGGGGAATGAAAAGCGTCTCAGAAAGACTGTATCGCATCCCTCTACCGGTATTTCTGCTGGACAGGAGTATGGAGACAGCTATAAATCTGAAAATGGATATGGTAGAAGTGGGTCTCGTCATAAAGAGCCATTTGTGACTATATCGGATATAAGTCTCAGAACTCAGCCCTCTCATTTGCCACCCCCATGTCGGCCACCACCCCTAGTTGATGGCAGCAGTGGAGATTCTGGTAGATTGTCTTCAAATTCTAACACTGTTGCTTCTGATGAGACAACATGTGATAGTTCATCCCATTTCTTTGATGTGGAGGTGGATGGAAGTTCATCTGCTGCAGCTTCTGCAGCAGCGATGAAAGAAGCAATGGAGAAAGCTAGAGTACAACTGAGAAGTGCAAAAGAGTCAATGCAGAGGAAGAAAGACAGTTTTCAAAGCCGTTCAAAATCCCGGTCAAAGAAAGAAATTAAAGAGGAGGAAGGAAAGGTAGGTAAAGTTGTTGATGGTTCCAGCAGTAAGTTAGATGATAGAGTACAGGGAACTTTTGAAAGAGAGGAGGACAGTAGGATGACATTTGCTGTTAGCGAGGAAAAGCGAAAGGTTGCAAAGAAAGTCAGAGAAGTTCCACAATCTTTAGAAGATGAAATATTTGCTGAGGCAGCAAAGAATCTTGTACAAGAGAACGGGAAGGGATCATGGTCATCTCAAGGGTCTTTTAAGATTGATGAGGTTAGTGAATGGCAAGAAGCAACTCAATATTTTGATTTGGTTGCAATAGATGACACCAAGAAGGGTTTTGAGCAAGGAAACAAAGATAAGAGTTTGGCTCAGGACACAAAAAGGCATGAGCATAGACAGAAGGAAAAAGCAGCATTCGAAGCATTGGAGCAGCTTGAAGCTGGTAAGAAAGTCAGAGGAGTTATTGAAGTTCATGATCTAGAAGATCCAGAAAAGAAACGTCGTGAATTGGAGAAATGCAGTGCAAGATCAAAAGATGCCAAGGAGGTACGGAGGTGGAAAGAGCATGACAGAAAGGTGAAAGCGACTCAAGTAACTATTGATAAAGAGGAGAATGAGATGAATTCAAGGGTGGGCAAGCTACCTGCAGAGTCTGAGAAGCAAAGAAGCAGATCTGCAAAATCAGAGAAACATGAAATTGTGGTGGAGGTGCAAGGTAAAGAAAATAAGTTCAGTGTTGAAAATGCTATGCAGCAGGACAAGGAAGCGTCAATTAGGAGTGATGAAAAACACAAGGAATTTCGTCAAAGGGAAGCCTTTGAAAGCAGACAAGTAACTTTGGAGCAGGAAGAGAATGAAAGAAAGCTCAAAGCGACACTAAAACAAGCCGAAAACGAGAAGAGGCTGAAGGAGGTTCGTGAGAAGGAAGAAAATGAGAAGAGATTAATGGAGGCTCTTGAGAAGGTGGAAAATGAGAAGAGGCTGAGAAAGGCTCTTGAGTTGCAAGAGAAGGAGAAGAAATTGAAGGAGGCTCTCAAACTAGAAAAAAAGAGACAGAAAGAGGCTGCTCAAAGAGAAGAAAATGAGAAGCGGCTGAAAGAAGCTCTCGAGTTGGAAGAATATCAGAAGAGGCAAAAGGATGCCCGTGAAAGAGAGGAAAATGAGCGAAGACTGAAAATGGCTCATGCTAGGGAGCAGGAGTATGCCATAAAAAGATTGAACGAGTTGCAGGAAAAACTAGAAACTGAGAGAAGGTTGAAACAGACATTTAAGCAAGCAGAAGCTCAACAAAAGTTAGATGAGCCTTGTGTCTCAGAAGATTGCTCAAGGACTTTTAAAGTTTCTGAGGACAGCGAAAAGATGGAAGTTATAAACAACACACAGAAGGAAATAGAGAGGAATGAAATTGCTCAAGAGCTCAGTCCGGTTGATGTAACCCATTTGCACATGGAAGTACAAGATCACAAGTTATCTGAGGGGACAAGCAACCACAATTGCAGTGAACACTCTCAAGCAACTCAAATTGCAAGAAATCATTATGAAAACAGCGAAACAATGAAGGAAGCTCAAGAGTTGGGTAGTCATGAAGAAAATGAAGGGAAAAAGACCGACAACAAAAGTAGTGATACACCACCGGGTCCAGACATTGTTGAACCAGTAAGCGTGTCACTTGATCTTCAATTCAAGGCATCTGGCTTGTCCCAAGAGGGCTTAAAATATGAAGAAGATCAGCTTAGAAGGAAAGGCGCTAACAGATCTCTTCCCTTAGATGCCAGTTTGAAGGAAGCAAGGGAAGAAAATAGATCTAAACCTGAAGTTTGGAATACAGAACTTGGGAAATCTGAAACTACACATGTTCCAGCTGATGATAAGTTCAAAGTATCTGGCTTATCTGGCTCTGCTCAAGGAGACAAAGAATCTGGAAACGGCCAAATCAGAATGGATGATGAATATGAGCCAATTCCTTTTGTCAACTTTGTGAAGAAGGCAGTAGAAGCTAGCATTGGCTTTGAAGAACAACAACCAGAATTCAATAGTTCCTCTCAGAAGGAGTCTGATCATGACACTCAAAAGACGGAGTGTGCTCAGGAATGGACAGAGAGTGAAAAGAAGTCGAAGCAAGTTCATGCTTCCTTACATCAGGAAAGATACTTGGCTGCTGGACCTGTGAAAGAGTTGGTTGACAATAAAAGGAAAACAGAAGCAACTCTTTCAGCTATGGCAGAAATTAACAACCGGAAATCATCTCAGCAGGTTAATGCAAGCCAGGCACCAGAGATGAAAGTCAGAAATCTTAAAGAAGACGCATTAAATGGGGAGAAAGAAACAGAAAGGTTGAAAAGGGAAAGAGAACTTGAAAATGAGCGCCTTAGGAAGATTGAGGAGGAAAGGGAAAGGGAGAGAGAGAGAGAAAAGGACAGGATGGCTGTTGACAGGGCAACACTCGAAGCTCGCAACTGGGCCACACATGCGGAAGCTCGTGAGAGAGCAGAAAGGGTTGCTGTAGATAGAGCAACAACTGATGCTCGACAAAGAGCAATGGCCGAGGCTCGTGAAAGATTAGAGAAGGCATGTGCAGAGGCCCGGGAGAAGTCATCAGCAGGAAAGGCAGCTATGGAAGCCAGGATCAAAACGGAGCGTGCTGCGGCAGAGAGAGCAATCGAAGAAGCTCGAGTACGTGCTGCAGAAAAACTAATGGCTGAAAGGGCTTCTTTTCAGGCAAGGGAACAAGTACAAAGATCTGTTTCTGATAAATTTAATGCCTCTTCTAGAAATAATGGGTTGAGACATTGCTCTTCATCCTCGGTAAGTATTATTTTTGATTCTCTATGCATTTGATGAATGCAAATTCTCCACAGCAACTTAAAATATCTGTTGATTCACAGGATCTACATGACCCACAGAGATCAAGACAACCATATTCTACAGCTTATGGTGGTACGTGATATAACCTCCTGTGGTTTTTCCATGAATATGCAGATATAAACTTTTGATCAGTTTCTATTGGTTCTATAGTAATGTTTTTTGGTTAAACCTCCTATTATGCAGAGAGATATGAGGGAGTTGAAGGTGAATCGGCTCAAAGGTGTAAAGCTAGACTAGAGAGGCATGCTAGAACAGCTGAGCGAGCGGTATGATTGTAAATCATTTGTAGTATTTTAGAGTTTCAATGTATACATAACATAATAATTCTCATTTTTCTGGCACTATTTCAGGCAAAGGCTCTTGCAGAGAAGAATATGCGTGATCTTCTTGCACAGAGAGAGCAAGCAGAGAGAAATGTATATTATCTCAACATTGCATTAATATGAGAAACTTCAATCACTTATTTGATTTTGCTTTTCACTTAGATCTTCTATGATGCAGAGGTTCGCTGAGACTCTGGATGCGGATGTCAAGAGGTGGTCAAGTGGAAAAGAAGGGAACTTGCGTGCATTAATTTCGACTTTGCAATATGTAGGTTTTAAATATCTGCATGGATTTTGGAATCATAACATAAGTTTTCCTTACTACCTCAAATCTCTCAGGTATAAGTTGTTTTACTCATTTTTCTTGGTCGGCAGATCCTTGGACCTGATAGTGGTTGGCAGCCGGTTCCCTTGACAGAAGTCATCACTGCTGCTGCGGTAAAGAGGGCTTACAGAAAAGCTACTCTTTGTGTTCATCCTGACAAATTACAACAACGCGGTGCAACTATTCAACAGAAGTACATATGTGAAAAGGTTTTCGATCTTCTAAAGGTGTGTCTCTATCTTTTCAACTATTAAAGAGCATTTCTAATAGTAAAGTTATATTTATAGCTATTTTCAACTAAAAAGCTAAATATAGCTCACATATTTTTTACTTTAACTTTAGTAGTTGTAGCTAAAGCTAAGTCATTTTAAATATTTGAACTATTAGATTAATTGTTGGATAGTGGGAGATATAGTTTTTAAGCTATTCTCGCTCTCGTTTGTAGCTAAATATAGCTACTTAAAATAGTTCAAAGTTAAATGTAACTTAATTTTAGCTACTTTGTTGTGAGGTTTCAGCTATAATAATTTTGAAAATTATGAAGTCTTAATAATGAAGAGGGTTGTTAATGTGCCTTGTATAGCATTATAACCACTGTGATTTAACTGATTTCTTACCCATCTCGCCTTATATCATTAAAGTGGTATGTTTTAACTCTGGACTTTGACTACAGGAAGCTTGGAACAAATTCAACTCAGAAGAGCGGTGACACCAGCTCATATGCCTCAGAATATGGTAATTTGTATGCCGCTAGTAGGCGCTAACACCAGCCCATATGCTTCAGAGTGGTAATTTGTATGCCGTTAGTAGGTATACATATATTCATCGAATGATTAATGCCGCAAGTAATTATAAATATCCATGTAGGCGTAGTTTCTATTGTAAGCTTTGTAGCTCAAGAATTAGTTTTGGCGGCCAATATTATTTAATGACAATATGGGTGTGATTTTCCAAAGATTGAAGCTCTACTTTTTATTCTGAAGCAAATGACTGAAAGTAATCTCGTCTCACTTCAGTAAAAATCGAGTAAAATCGAAGATATATCGACGGTTTAAAATTTGGATATATCGACGGAAATATCGGTTTAGTGAAAATTTTGATGGAAAAGATGGAAACTAATAAAAATACATGTAAATTTGTAATGAAATTTTTGGAGGTTATTGTATGATCAATTATCTATTTTATGTGAAAAGAAAATATTGATCAAATATCAAGACATATGAATTTGTTATATTACTATATCAATTAGTACGTGTTAAGTGCTGATAATTATTAAAATATAATTTAATATTTTTATTTTTATTTTTTGATAGCTAAAACGGTTAGATCATCACGTCTTTTGTACAATATATTACACATCACATATCACAAAATCAAATATACAAATACTTTAAAACTATGTAGAGGACCTATGAGGTTTGAAACTTTTTTGAAAGTTTCGGAAAATTTTGAGAATATCACTGATATATCGGAAATATCGATAAAAATAAAAAAATTTCGAGAAATTTAAGAATATAATAGAGAATTTTTTCAGGTGATTCAAAAAACTCGAAATATCGCTGAAAATATCAATTTTACGTTCTTTGATAAAAACTACCTGCCAAACTCAACTTGTTCATTGAAATTATACCCGCTCCCTTCACGGTGAAATGGTCTCAAATTCACCTTATAGATGATCGATGATTGTTACTTTTTGAAATTTTGTTAGTTTTTCGATAAATTGGGTTCACTCCACAACTTCTCCAATTCTATAGACAATTGTATAGATTAAGCAGATCTATCAGTTTATGGTCTTGTGGTTAGTGAAGCTCTGAAAGAAATGTAGTTGCATATACCAAAATCCACCATCTTCTGTTAGACATGTTTGCGGATATGGCTAGAGCTGCGCAATCAGAGTGGTATGGCAAATGCAGCATTGGTAAGTGTGTATAGCGATGAGTCTGATGTCAGAGAGATTCACCAGAGAGATTCAGAATCTTCCCGAGGTGGCTTTCAAGGTTCTGGTAGCGTCACGCAATTTGGACCCTTCAGTTTCTTTCTTTTTTAATACAACTAACTTGAGCTGAAAGCCCTCAAGATCACATTTTAACTGTGTGACGAGGTCTTAATCTTAATACCTAATAGGATCTCTCACTTTTGACTTCTCTAGAAGCACTTTTTCCCTTGCTCTATATAGCACGGGAAGCTAATCGCTGTCTAATAGATTTTTCATGAAAGCTCAAGAATTTTCCCCAGCTGGTATAAGCGTGATCTAAAGTCTAAACCTACCTTTTCTTCTCATAATCTCATCATATTTGATATAAAATGTGATGCATCTAGACAAAAATTAAAATAAAAAAACCACCAAATTCCTTCTTTTCTTTTGAAATGTTCTAAATAAACTTGTGACAGCTTAATTTAATATATCACCAACATATGATGCGTATTAACTCATCAACTTGAAATATAGTCGCATCAATTTTTACACGATAAATTAGTTAGGGTGACAATACATGGTTTAACTACACAATCGATATACAACGCCAGTCAGGATTAACTTATACATCTGGTAATTGACTAATCGACATGATGACCGTAAAAAGATAAAATGAGAGTGGAGTGAAAGGCAAGAACCAAATATCACCCCTTTGGTATTTCAAAGCAACTAGCAAAAGAAATGTATTCAACGACCACACATGCAGCAGTATAATCGTTCCACACTTGCCAACCTTTCTTTCATCCTTTGCCTTATTTCTCAAGGCATGATATTTCCTCCTCGACAAGACAAACGTGGCCCTATAAAAACACACCACCAATTCAAACAACGAGGCCATTCCACCCCAGAATCCAAAAAGTCCAAAACACCCTCGACCAACCCACAAACACCGCCTTGGCGTTATCGGTTATTACACAGGAAAGCCGTACAGCCTACAAAGTGCTTTTGAGGAAATCAGCTTAAAATAGAAAAGCGGGGGGAGAGACCGAGTAGCGAGAAAAATAGGCGGTCGTTGCGATACAGTAGTGAGGTCCTTTTTCGTCATTTGATTTTGTTTGTTTTTCCTCCCAGAAAATAAAAAGAAAAAATGAAAAGGAAAATAAATACGGGAGGTTTGTTTTTGTCTAACTTCTCTCTCTCTCTCTCTCTCTCTCTCTTTTTTCTGGGGAGGGAAGAAGAAGGGTGGTGACTAATACACGCCGATTTTCTGTTCTCCGAAAGCCTGGAAAAAAAAGCTCTCTCTCATGGTGCTTCGAGATTTCTCTCTCATCCTTCTCTCCCTCACCTGAACACCACAAGAGCCTCTCTCTCTCTCTCTCTCTCCCCGCGTTCCTCGTCTCTGTGATTTTGCAGGTATGCATTTTTTTTCTTTCATTTCTGCGTTCTCGAATCATCGATTGTTTATCTTCGTTCGGTGTTTTTGTGAATATTTTCGTTGAGTTTTTGAGATTTGATTTCGGCTGAGGCTTCGTTTGGCTACTGAGATTCTGCGTTTCCGCGATGCTTGGAAGCTGGATTCTCTGGATTTATGTTCTTCCTCGGCAGCCAAACAAAGCGTTAGCGCTCGTACAGATTTGAATTTATGTTTAGATATGTAGAATTTATGTTATTATAAACTGTTTGATTCATCGCGGACCTCAAATTCGTGAGTTAGATTTTTGCTTAATTCTTAGCAATTCAAATGGACAATGAAGGCGTGTGTTGGTTAGGGTTTCGTTTTTGAGTTTAGTCTGGTGAATAGTGTGGCCTTCGGATAGGTTATCAGAATCTGGTGGTTTTAGTTGATGTATCAAATTTGATGGTCTTTACTTGCTTGGTAGGTATGGTTTCGGTGTTGATTTTGGCTGTTCGATGATGCTTAATAGTTTAGCTATGTTATACTGGAGCTTTTAGCTGTATGTTTGATAAATATTGAATTGGATCAAGTTAGATTTAGGTTTTGTTGCTAGTATGGTGTCTGGTGATGCATAGCCTTTAGATAGGTTATACGGTCATGAAGATTTTGACTTGTTTTTTGTGTCAAGTGAATGAAGGTGCTTTAGGTTTACTGATTTGGTTGAGGGAAGAGTTTGATTTTGTCGCTAATTGTTGGTTTTTGTTGGTTTGATGATGCAGAATCATGCCGACTTTCTCCGTCATAGCTTTAGATAGGTTATTAGAACCTGGAGCTTCTAAAAAATCTGTCGACATGTCTGTTCCGAATTCCAAGCCTGTTTCGCATTCAATGCCGGTTCCCGAGTCGTTGTCGAAGCTGGAGAGGAGGAATAGTACCTCAGTTATGGAGGGGAGACCGCAACGTCCTCCAATAAGGCCAGCGCTTTATGCCACTCCTGAGACAACTCCACTACCTGATTCACCCACTTCGTTCCCTCCCTCATCACCTTACATTGTCAACCACAAGCGCCGTGGTCCACGCCTTCTTAAGAGTTACTCGGAGCAGGATGTATCCCTACACCAGAAGCTAGGAGAGGAAACGAAGTTGAATGGAGATGTCAACAGTGTAGAGGCCAAGGTTAAACCTACTTCAGTGGATGATTCATTTACTTTTGCTTTACCCAAGTTAAGTCAAGTACAACAGTCAAATGGTGTCCATCTTAGTGGGAGCAGCAATGGCAACATTGACACCAGTAATGGCGAATATCGAAGCAGTAATTTCGAACTGGGTACCGGTAGTACGACTAATGGTTCAGCCGTAGATGATTTGTTGAATCAAGCTGCACTGACTTCAGAAAGAGATAGTGAGCATGATGATTTCTTTGATCCAAAAGACAACATGAGTGTCACAAGTAACACAGACGGTGAGGGTTCTGGGCCAGAGCGTTCTCTGCATATGGGCACACCTGCTGGGGAATTCTACGATGCTTGGGAAGGTACTTAGCTTTCCTTTCTTTTCATTCTATTCTCATCTTAGGGCATAGAAGTGTGATAATTTTCTGCATATCAATGGTGGAAGATGGAATCATTTTGTTATATTTCCAGAATTGGTGTCTTAAGTCGCGGCATTTTTAGTAATTCTCTGATGTCCACTCATGCCAGAGTTGATAACAACGTCTTTTATTTGTTGTGTCAGTTTCTCATTATGGCTCATTAATAGCTAAATGTATTA
The DNA here is from genome assembly GCA_946800695.1 of Geum urbanum. Lineage (NCBI taxonomy): Eukaryota > Viridiplantae > Streptophyta > Magnoliopsida > Rosales > Rosaceae > Geum > Geum urbanum. The sequence goes on along the minus strand of OX327000.1, from coordinate 5,336,308 downwards.
TTACTATAATACTCTTACTGTTTATAGAAAGAAATATTCAATGCTGCAAATTCAATCAAATATTCAGTTGATAACAGTTGAACATGTTAATTTAGTTATAACTTAATTATCAGGAGGTTTTGTATCAATGTAGACTAGTAGTAACCTTCACATGACTTTAAATTATATATCAGGCTAAAGTTTATTGTGTCGATTTGAATTTATATGGGTTTGTGTGTAATATCATGTCTTGCTGAAAACCAAAGCCCCTGCCTCATAATTGTCGCATCAGAGACTAGAACCAGGTGGTATTACTGTGTTAAAATGTTATTCCTAAATATTTTGACTCCATACTGGGATCACGTGTTATTGTGTCTTGCAAGTTCTAGTGTATGTCCCTAAGATGTTGCAGTTTATGTATATGACTAGATATATAAGATGCTGGTTTTCTAAAGCAGCAACTGAGTGTTTGCACTTTAATAATAAAAAAGGTATAAAAAGTCTAATTAGAACAATTACTGCTTGTGCGCAACTGATATTTTTTAATGTATACCTACAAAGCCCGCACGCATAGTTTGTCACTTACAAAGTTTCAGATGTTACTTAGAGATTATGAACTGGTTGTGAGAAGCTGTGATTTGTCCTGTTTAGAAGTTTTTAACATGCACTCCTCTTATTGTTATTTTGTATAGAACTTTCATCTGAGAGTGGGCATGGGCAACAGCTTTGTATTTCTGATCTTGATAATGAGCTGCGTGAAATGAGATTGAGTCTTTTGATGGAGATGGAAAAGCGGAAGCAAGCTGAAGAATCCTTGAATAACTTGCGGAACCGGTGGATGAGGATTAGGGAACAGTTATTAGCTGTAGGATTGACACTTCCCGCTGATCCTACTGTTGGAACGGAGCATGATCAGCTCGGTTCTGATCCTGCAGAGGACCTGGGCCAACAGCTTTATCTTGCTAGGTTTGTATCAAATTCTATTGGGAGGGCCATGGCAAAGGCTGAGATGGAGGCAGAGTTGGAAGATCAGATAGAGTCAAAGAACTTTGAGATCGCTCGCTTGTGTGACAAGCTTCATAATTACGAGGCTATGAATCAAGAAATGGTTCAGCGGAACCAGGATGTTCTTGGTGAGATTTCTATACCACCTTATACCATCAATATATACTACCTTTCTTATTTGTAGCTCACCTTCTACAGATGAATATATTGTTCTGTGAAGTTGGTTTCAATTAAAAGTAACAGGGAACCCAGTCCTTAAAGTAATAGCTGGATAGCTTGTATGTTGAAAAGTGATGTCACTTATCTTTATATATCACTTATCTTTACATTCCAAATTCATTAGCATGCAAAATTATAACTTGTCTTATACTAAGAATGCTCCATGTAACTCACATACTTTTCTGGTTATGGAGATTTCTTTCATTGAACTGCAGTTTTCTAGTTGAATGTTGTATCTATTGTTGGCTGATCTAGTTTGCTGATCTGTGTGTGTAGAACTGGCTCGGCGTGAGAGGGAGAAAAAGGAGAAACGACAGAGGTGGGTATGGGGCTCGATTGCAACTGTCCTCACACTTGGTACTGCAGCCTTGGCATACTCTTGCTACCCATCTGGAGAGGGGTCTGTGACCACCCATTCGGAGGCTCCCGATTCAGGCAAATGATCTACTTACTATGTAGAATAAGTAAGTAGAATAAGATGACTAATATGCCACACCTCGTGGACAACATTCTCATGGCCTTCCTTTTGTCAGTTAGATTTCCCCGTTGATCTGAGGATGTACAGTTCTGAAAAGAATAATTCTAAAGTTTTGCTCGATACCGGTTAGATAAATAGATCATGATTAGGACCAGTCATTTGTTGTTCCAAACTTTACATTACAGCTTCAGTATGTTTGAAGTTTACGTATTACATTCAGTTAAAATTATCTAGGGGTGAGATGTTTTACCGAAAATCGAAATAAATTGAATCGAATTTTGTTGGACCTGAAATTCGTGGGACGGACTAATCTAGAAACTGAATCGAACTAAATTTGAATCGAATGACTTTTTATGGTACGGTATCGAATAAAACTGAACCGTTTCAAAATGATATATGTGACAAAATTGTACTTATTTCTTTTACACAAATGAATATACACTCAACCAATTTTGAATTTTTTTGGGACATATATATAGGAAAAACTTACAAAAATATTCTTATTCTCTCACATTTATTCTATCTCTTTACGGTTTTGCTTTTCTCAAACAATAATTAACTTAAACAATTGTTTAGGCCTAATTTTTTATTTATCAAAAACTGATCCGAAACCGAAATATAACGATCCAAAATTTGTTGGGCCCGAAACTCGTGGGATAGACTTGCTAAAAAACCAAACCGAATAGTACCCGAACCGAATAATTTATTACGATACAGTATGGATTCCAACCTAATACCGAACCGATCCAAATCGATCCCACCCTTAAAATTATCAGTTTCTTTGGACTTTTGATTCTTTATCAATTTTTAGTCATCTCTGAGCTATGAACATAGAAGAGAGGTTAGGAGTTAAATTCATCGTAAAAATGATTTGATTGTTTTAGAAAAATATAAAAGTAGAGAGAATAGTTTGAAGAAATGAATTGTGTGTCTTTATTAATGAAGGAGCAACTCCTATATATAGGAGAGTACAAGAGGTACAATCAGGAGAGTAATCCTATTACAATACTGGATAAGTTATACTTGCCATATCCTGTAATCTCCACCATAACTAGGAACATCAAATATCCTACAACACTCCCCCTTGTGCCGGTGTATGGTGGTGATGCCTCTTCATTTGCTTCATTGATGCCTCATTAAAAACCTTGCCGAACCAAAAACCTTTGCAGGAGAAAAATCGATCTCGCCAAGTAAAGAGAGTGCAGATCGTCGTAGACAATGATATGACACATAACTATGTTGCCTCATTAAAACCTTGCTAAGTAATAAAAACCCAGTGGGATAAAAACAACCTTAGTCAAGGAAAAAGAGTACAACGTGTCCTTCACATTCAGAAATGCTCATGTGTATGCTAGACTCCCCTTGATGTCTGCATCTGTCCTTGATACTAATAATCAAGGCAGCTTAAACAAGCTGAGCAACCCTATGCTCTTCACATGCTTCTGGAATGTGGATTTGGGCAATGACTTAGTAAATAAATCTGCCACATTGTTCTCAGATCGAACTTGGTTAATCTGGATCTTGAGAAACTCTTATTGTTGCTAATTATAAAAATACTTAGGTGATATGTGCTTGGTGTTGTCGCCTTTGATTAACCTTGCTTCATCTGCTCAATGCAGGCAGCATTATCCTCATAAATGCATGTAGGTTCATCAGTAGTGGATCCCAATCCACAAGTCTCACGAATATGTGTAATAATGGACCCCAGCCATATACACTCCTTAATTGCCTCATGAAGAGCAATAATCTCAGAATGATTCATGGATGTAGCGACTAGGGTCTGCTTTGTAGACCTCCAAGATATCACGGTGTTTCCCATAGTAAAGACATATCCTATCTGGGAACGACCTTTATGTGGATCAGAGAGAAATCCAGCATCAGCAAAACCCGTCAACACATTACAAGGATTGTTGGTATGTGGTAAAAGGAATGGCGTCACCATCTTCAATGGCACGTCCCTTCGATACGGTGGCTTTCCGTCTTGTCTCTCTGTAGGGATAAAACAAGCCCATATCTATCGTACCCTTCAAGTACTTGAAGATATTCTTAATGCTTGTCCAATGACGTTGCGTGGGCACTGAGCTAAATCTATCTAACAAGTTCATATCAAATGAGATGTTCGGTCTTGTGCATTGAGCTAAGTACAGTAATGCACCTACTGCACTTAGATAAGGCACTTCAGCCCCTAACAGTTCCTCGTCCTCATCCCTTGGACGGAATGGATCCTTTTCTGGATCTAGGCTACGGACTACCATGGGGGTGCTAGTAGGATGTGCCTTGTCCATGTTGAACCTTCTCAACATCTTGCAGACATAAGCAGCCTGGTGGACTAATATTCCACTACTACGGTGTTCTAGCTCAAGGCCTAGACAAAACCGTGTCTTCCCAAGGTCCTTCATCTCAAACTCGGATTTCAAGTACTTCGCAGTATCCCTTAATTCATCAAGGGTTTCGATGAGATTCATATCATCGACATAGACTGCTACTATTGCAAATTCAAAACTTGTTCTTTTAATGAACACGCAAGGGCATAGCTCGTTATTCACATATCCCTTCCCAATCAAGTATTCACTTAGGCGGTTGTACCACATACGCCCAAATTGCTTCAATCCATACAGTGACCTTCTCAATCTTATAGAGAATGCGCTATGTGGTTTAAGGCTACTTGACTTGGGTAATTCGAATTCATCAGGGACTCTCATGTATATCTCTGAATTTAGATCCCCATAGAGATATGCAGTAACCACATCCATTAGTTGCATGTCCAGTTTTTCAGAAACTACCAAACTAACAAGGTAGCAGAATGTTATGACATCTATTACGGGAGAATACGTCTCCTCGTAGTCAATACCAGGGCATTGTGAGAAACCTTGCGCCACAAGGCGAGCTTTGTATCTTACAACCTCATTATTCTCATTACGCTTTCTAACAAAGACCCATTTATGTCCTACAGGTTTTACACTTGGCGAGGTTAGCACTACCGGGCCAAACTCCTGTCTCTTTGTTAGTGAATCTATTTCAGCCTGGATTGCATCTTTCTATTTGGGCCAATCTGATCTCTGTTGACACTCTTCAACAGATCGAGGTTCGATGTCATCATGTTCTATGAGTTCATGTGCAACTGAGAATGCAAATGCATCGTCAATGATCATAGATTCTCTCTCCAAAATCTCATGTATGCTAGCATAATTCATCGAAATTTCTTTATTCACTGAACTAAGATCAACCGTTGGAACTCCCTCCAAATTGGTTGTCTCAAGGACATAACTGTAGTCAGGAATAATTTCATGAGATGGATTCTGAGAGTTGATGAACAATGGATCTTGTTGTGCCGATCTCCCCTTCTTCCTAGGGTGAGTATCCATCGAACCTACAGGTCTCCCCCTCTTCCTTTGGGGAACCGTGGCCTCAGCCGCCACATGTCCACCATGTGTGGCAGCGCCGCTCTCTCCTATCACAGGGGTGGCGGCATGACATCCTCCATGTGGGATGTCAATCCTTGCAGGAACATTTGCAGCAGGTATATGTGATCTTGTCACTTTAGCAAGGTCAGCAAACGTATCAGGCATCGAATCTGCTACGTTACCAAGCTTTATAATTCTCCTTACTTCACTATCTGCTAGTGAGGAACGGGGATCAAGATGAGACAAGTTAGAGACTGACCATGACAATTCCTGTCGTTCATGTGTCCTTCCTCCCCCTAACGATGGGAAGTTTGTCTCATCAGAGTGACAATCCGCAAATCTAGTGGTAAATAGATCGCCTGTCAAGGGTTCTAAGTAGCGGATTATAGTTGGTGAAACAAAACCAACATATATGCCCATTCGTCTCTGAGGATCCATTTTATCGCGTAAATAGACTGCACAACCAAATATGCGTAGGTTCGAAATATTCGGCTCATATCCAGTAACCAAATGGCACGCAGAAAATGGTTGTCTAGCAGCGGGTCTAAAACGAATAAGCATTGCTGCATGTAATATTGCATAAGCCCAAGCAGAAGTGGGTAGGTTGGTACGCATGACCAAAGCCCGTCCAACCATTTGAAGTCTTTTAATGGTGGCTTCTGCAAGACCATTTTGGGTGTGTACATAAGGAACTGAAATGCTCGACATCAATCCCGATGGACATGCAATAATCATCGAATGTTTGCGATGTAAACTCCCTAGCATTGTCGAGATGGATCGACTTTATAGGATGATTGGGGTGGTGAGCCCTCAAACGAATAATCTGGGTAAGGAGTTTAGCATATGTAGCATTTCTTGTGGACAATAATGCGACATATGACCAGCGTGTCGAAGCATCCACCAATACCATAAAGTATCTAAATGGTCCGCATGATGGGTGGATGGGTCCACAAATATCACCTTGGATATGTTGTAAGAATGAAATATTTTCTTTGGTGTCTTTAGCGTAAGAGGGTCTCGCTCCTACCTTGGCTAAAGAGTATGCTTTGCAGAACGAGCGATGAGCACTAGACATCACCAGTGAGGATGTTGGCGTTTGCTCAAGGTCTCCATGGACCTGGGAAGCATCATAGGGGACGAGAGCACTACTCTTGGTATTGGTGCGAAAGTCGAGCATGGATGGTGGCGCCACCCCTCTTGGTGCCCACCTCCATGTTGGCGTTTGCCCACCTCCATGTTCGACAAGGCATAAATTCGATGAAGAGTTGTCTGTGACGAAGAATGGTATCTATGGTTCCGCTATCAATGAGGCATTCAAGCTCTTCTGGAAATATACCTACAAGAAAACAAGTCTTGTATGAGGAAAGATCGAAAAATTAACTCAAAAATTTTCTAGGGATATGCCTTCGACCCATCGAAGTACCCCTCGGGGTTGATCCCTCGATCCATCGACAACACATTCGATCCATTGAAGGGCCTCCTCGGGTTTTCCTCAAGTTTTGGCCTTCCTCGGGCAAACTGACCTCTGAGTACTTAAATAGGCATAACTTTGTCTAGGAAATAGCTTTTGACATTCCGGATGAAGTTCTAAAAACTAGATATCTGTAGCTTTCTGAGAATATAATACTCATATGCTGAATCATTCTGAATCAATCACAGATTCATGTCAAAGCTAAGCAATCTGCACAGCCACATACGTTATGTCGGTTTCAGACTTCTGTCTAGTAAAATGGGCATAACCTTTTCTAGAAAATAGATATCGACGATATGGACGTAGTTCTAAAAACTAGAAGTCTGTATCTTTTTAGCCATATGCCATCCATATGTTGATTTATTTTGGACAAATTCCAGTTTGTCGTTGAAGTCAACTGATCTGCAGAGCAGATTCTGTTGTGCCCTGTTTCTGACCTTTGTCCAGTAAAACAGGTATAACTTTTTCTAGAAATTAGCTATCGACAATCCGAAAGTAGTTCTGAAAACTAGACATCCGTACCTTTTCAGCCATATTCTACTCATATAATGAATATTTCTGGAAAATTCCCAGTTCGTTGTCGAATCTGGCTGATAGTGCAGCAAATTCTATTTTCTGCGTTTTTGGGGACTTATAGCACTCTTAGCTATCCCAATAGATACATGGACGAATTTGCAAGTTTGCTAGGACATCTAAAGTCATTTGGGTAGCTCTTTTTACTTATGACCAGGTGAAGAGAGATCAATGTAGGTGATACATAAAGTCCGCTCAAATACCTTTATCGAAAATTTCTTGTCCTAGACATCACAAGTCACTAAGGTGAGCCCTAGTAGACGATAGGTTTGTAGCAACCACAAAACATGTATATTACACAGAAAATGTAGACAAACCTGTTATTAATAAGCCAAAACAATGCCTTTATTAATAATGCCAACGAGTTACATCAAAGTTTACTAATCCAGAAATTTGACGAATTACAATGTCAATAATAAAACTTAGGCCACATGCCTTTATTAATGGAAAACATAAAGCTCTAATCAAAATCCGGTGTCTCAGAAATTGAGTCCCTGCCAATTCTGAAGCTTGCTTTAACGAGATTAGTCTCTGCTCCATCTCTTTCTTCTGTTTCATTGTAGTGAGCTTCTAATGCAAGCTTTTCGCGGTAGACTTTGTAGTGATCTGCAAGTCCCTTGCTTGCTCTACAGTTCCTGAACCAGTGGTCGCTTGCTCCACACCTGTGGTAAACGCCATCACCGCGCTTTTCTCCCTTGTCTCGAGATTGTTGGACTTTGGCCTTGCCTTTGTCAACAGTGGCGCCACCTCTTTGGATGCCACGGCCACCATGGCTTCCACGGCCTCTGTTGGTGGCTCCCCTCTCAAGGTTTTCACATGATCCGTGGTCCATATCTTGGCGGTTGTAGGGACCTTGACGTCCCTCACGTTTTCCCTTTCGTCTAGGGTTCCACTCCTTGCGCCTTGCGCTTCCATAGTTTGCTTCAGGAACTCTCTTTGTCCCCAAAGGCCTTGAACTATTGTTCACAAGTACACTATCCTGCTTCTCTGCAACAGACAGAATCTGTATAAGCTGATTGTACGTTGTGATATGCCTGGTCCGTACCTTATTACGGTATTGGTTGGCAAGTATTCTTGCAGCGACCGGGAATGTAGAGAGGGTTTTCTCGAGCATATCTGCTTCAGTCACATCCTGATTACAGTATTGAAGCATGGATCGAAGCTTGAGGATTTCAGCATCAAAATCTGCTATGCTCTTGAAGTCTTGGAACCTAATGTGGGTCCACTTGTCCTTCAGATCCGGGAGTAGGGTGTCTGCAATATATCCAAATCTCTCAGCGAGGGCCGTCCACAATGCTCTAGGTTTACGTTCAAGTATTGTCATAGCAGTGGTGCCTCAAGTTGGCGTTTCATGATGATGATAGCTTGTGCCTTTGCAGCTAAAGTTGGTGGAAACGCGAGATCTGGATTATCTGGCTCAATCGTGGGGAGTATAGACTTTGCTGTCAACGCATTCTTGACATCTCCACACCAACGATGATACTCGATGCCTCTTTGGTCCAATTTACCAAAATCGAGTTTTGTTTCAGGCATCTTGTTGTTATTATTCTTTTTCTTCCTCTTTTTCTCTTTTGGATCACATCGGCGGTCGTCGGCGGTGGTGCTCGATTGTAGGGCTTCGTGCTGATAACGTGTTTTAGGAAAATATAAAAGTAGAGAGAATAGTTTGAAGCAATGAATTGTATGTCTTTATTAATGAATGAGCAACTCCTATATATAGGAGAGTACAAGCGGTACAATCAGGAAAGTAATCATATTATAATACTAGATAAGTTATACTTGCCATATCCAGTAATCTCCATTATAACTAAAAATATCAAATATCCTACAACATTGATATAGTTGAATGTATATATATAATTATAGAAGAGGTCATTTGAATCACACTATAGCTAATTTGTGCGCTTAATAAAAGACACCCTCTCGGAAATGGAGAGGGAAACTAGCCAAAACGACGACGTTAAGAGGTTTATCCAGTTCTAAAGTGAAGAAGAGTTATCTGAAAGAAGAAGAAGAAGAAGAAGACAAACACTGGAGAGCTCCAAAAATGGAGCTAGCTCTACACATGTCCACAACCCATTACTACAATTCCACATTCCTCACAACCCAAGACCACTACAAGACTCCTCCTCCTCATTCCTTTACAAAACCAAAATTCCACTCCAAAATTCCAACAACAACAATAAGAACATGGAAGCTTTCTTCGTCCACAAAGCCACAGCTCTGGCTGAGCGACCAAGAAAATGGCGAACAAGAAGACTCCGAGTACTCATATTCAGACGAAGACTCGTCGCTGTTGTCTTTAAGCGAGAAGCCCGACAGAAACATGGCGTTGCTCGACGAATACGAGCTCGAGGAGCTCGATTATGCCACCGACCCTAACCATCGAAGCGGTAAAAGTTTGTTACTTTTGATAATTGACAGTGAAACCATTCTGGGTTTTGTGTGGTTTTTATTTACTTTTCTTGCTGTGAATATTTGATGCAGGGTATGTAGCTGTTTTGGGGAAGCCGAATGTGGGGAAGAGTACTCTTTCAAATCAAATGGTTGGTCAGAAATTGTCAATTGTTACTGATAAGCCTCAAACTACAAGACATCGAATTCTCGGTATATGTTCTGGCTCAGACTATCAGGTTTGATTTTTGAATTGTGTGAGTTCAAATTATTGTCAATGTTTGTCTTAATTGTGTTTTACAAGTAAATTATGCTTTTGGATGGTTTCGGAAATATCTCACTGATTTGCGTCTATTGGTTATGTTGTTAATTGGTTTTTGCAGATGGTGCTTTATGATACGCCCGGTGTGATAGAGAAGAAGATGCACAAGTTGGATACGATGATGATGAAGAATGTTCGCAGCGCTGTTATTAATGCGGATTGTGTACTTGTTCTTGTTGATGCATGTAAACTGCCTGAAAATGTACACTTCTTTGTTTTTGGGTTTGCGTATGAAACTGTTTGTGCTCTTTTCTTATAATCACTTCTTTTTGTTTAATATCATTTGTAGATTAATGAAGTGGTGGAAGAAGGTGTGGGTAACCAGACAGATAGCCTGCCGCCTACTTTGCTGGTAATGAATAAGAAAGATCTGATTAAACCAGGTGAAATTGCAAAGAAAGTAGAGGTCAGTATTTTTCATTAGATGTCTATGTTAGCATGTAATTTCAGTTCTTGTTGTTCCAGTAGTGTTACTAAGCAAATATCATATGTCACAGTGGTATGAGAAGTTTACAAATGTTGATGAGGTAATACCAGTGAGTGCCAAACATGGTCAGGGAGTGGAAGACGTGAAGCAGTGGATTTTGTCAAAACTTCCCTTCGGCCCAGCTTATTATCCAAAGGTACTGTAAATAGATCGTTATGAATGTGTGGAACTCTGCCTTTCTTAAGAGCAGAGCTAAGTTATGTGAGGACATAACTATCGTCCAGAATTTGAACACTTCCCCGCTCAAGTGTTAAAATGATAGGGAGGTGGATTGGGCAGTTATATAGAGGTCTTACTTAGATCATACGGTGGTACAATATTCTCATGCAATGAGAAGTACTAATATTCTTGTCATGCCTTCTCAGGACATCGTAAGTGAGCACCCTGAGCGATTCTTTGTATCAGAAATTGTGAGAGAAAAGATTTTTATGCAATACCGTAAAGAGATACCTTATGCATGCCAGGTATGTGATAAGTCTGAAAATATTTGACCTGTGACTGTGAGGAATGATAAGAAATAAAAGGCAGAAGATGATAGTACTTCTAATTACTCTAATCCTGACCCTCACTTTGCCAGGTGAATGTTGTGAGCTACAAAACTAGGCCAGCAGCAAAAGATTTTATACAAGTGGAAATTGTTGTCGAGAAAAATTCACAGAAAATCATCCTTATCGGAAAAGTAAGCTAAACTGTAGGCAGTGTTCTAAAAGTTGGAAAAGTCGGCCAACTAGTCGGTGATTTTTAGAATCCGAACCGATTTGGGTAAGTCGGTCGGAAAAGTCGGTCAAAATCGGTCCGACTAATCGGTCTATTTTTATTTTTATTTTTAATTTTTTTTTGTCTTTTTTTTAAAGAGATTTGTTTTCTTTATATACATGCATAAATTTAATAAGAAAAAAAATGCGTAAGTCAAACAATGGAAAAAACATTATCTAGACACACAAATACTTCATTTCTTTGATTTATTTGTATTGATATTATTTTCTTGTTTAATTTTACCTAGCTACTTCTAATTTCTTTCATTCATTTGTGTGGATATTATTAAATTTAATTAAAAAAATTATAAATACGACTTATCCGACTAATCGTTTTGTCCCTCGGTCGACCCGACTCCGATTAACGACTTTTAGAACATCGAATGTAGGTTTGTTTGTCTGGATTCATGGCTGTTGAAATCAGAAGTTCAATTACTAATTATCTATCACGAACCATTGTAGGATGGAAGAGCTCTGAAACTACTGGCAACAGCTTCCCGGCTTGACATAGAAGATTTCCTGCAGAAGAAAGTTTTTCTAGAGGTGACATATTGTTCCATGACCACTGTCGAAAACTTCTCTTATAATAACTATGATCATTCAATCATTTGCTCTATGGATAGTTCAGCTGCTGTATTATATTCACACTTTTACTGGATTTGTTCACGATACGGAACAAACTCACGCTTTTAACAGGTTGAGGTGAAGGTTAAAGAGAATTGGCGGCAAGACGAAGGGCTCTTGAAGAATTATGGCTATGGGGGTCAAATTCAAGCATTATGATACTTGTTCTTAACCATTGGAGAAACCAAGTTAGGTTGGTTATACCATTCTAAATTACATGATGCTGTGATGTCTCCAGAGAACTGTTCTGATGCTGTTGAGCAACGTACGTATATGTCTTCCTTCTTAATTTTTGTTAGTGAAGTAGATTGTAGTCGTTATCCCTCATTTGTAAGCATGGGATTTCCCCAAGGCCAAAGTCTTGTAATTCTAAGAACATGCGGTGCTTCACATGGTGGGGCCTTGTCATTCTGAGTGCATGCCATTCTCACAAGCATGTCTGTTTTTGCCAAGAAAGCCTCACTGAAAGTGAACAACGTTATGTCAAAGCTTCACAAAAGTAGTGGCATCTTTCTGTTGATCTATAATCGTTATGCAATTTACACAGTTACTCGTTCATCCTTAATCCAATGACGAATCACATGCACAATAAATCCTATGGAAAATCCTACAGCCCCCGAAGCAACACCTATCCGAACCCACAAAGATGATTTAAATGCTTGATGCACAACCGCATTCCACAACCAGTACCACAAACTGCAGACAGAAGTTCCAACTGCAGCACCCACAACCACTTGGCTCATCGTATGAAGTCGCTGCGAAACTCGTAACCACAACTGCAGAGACAACAGTGAGCTACATGAACAAGTGAAGAACCTATTCCTTTCTAATTAATTTTGGATATAAGCTGCGCTTAGAAGCGCATAAAATCCGAACAGAGATGAAAAACTTACAAGATATGCACCAAATGCCAATGGTAGTCCACTAATGATCATGGAGATTTCATTGATCCCTAGCCATTCCACAACTGCAATAGCACACATTACATTGCATCAGCTAACAAAGACAGCTAATAAATGCAAACTCTGACAGAATCAGAACATAGATCCGCTTTAATTCTGTTGAGAAATCATTGATGAAACTCACTATTAAACATTGTTTTATCCTCCATATATCCAATTGTCATTACCATTACATTTAGCAAATGAGCATAAGCATAACATTCTCAAGAAACAGAGTCACAACAAAACAATAAAGTCTCGAGAGGAATGAGAGATTTTTTCACTTGAAAAAATGGCAAACAAGACAATGTAGAAGATGGATTGCGAATGCGAAGACGGCATTCCGGGCTCAGATCTCAAAGAAGGCACAGGTCTCTCTTGGTTCAGTATCTTCTTTAATCCAATAGAGAGAGCAGAATTGACCACAGACCCAATTGCAGCCCACATAGCTTGTGCATCATGTCTACATAGTATCACCACAGCAAAAAGACCAGATATACTCCACTTACTCTGCAAAACGAAAAACACAAGCCAAAAATAAACGAAACCAATCAGCACCATTCAAACCAAAAACTACAGTTAACTGTTAAAAAAGACTGAAACTTTAAGTTTGTTATTACCTACGGATTTGTTGAGAGTGGATTGGAACCCATTATCCACAGACCCAGGAACCAAATTCGAAGACGCATCGATACATTGGTCTTCTTCTTCTTCTAGCTGCTTCAGCACTCTAGAAGCTTCGTCGTTGTTGTTATTGTTGTTTTTTCTGACAAGAAGTAGATTAATCAGCTCAACTATTCTGTTGGGTCGCATGGCTCTGTTTCCGAGACAAGTAGTAGTAGTACCTTTCTTGGGTCGTAATAAGAAGTATAAATTCGTCGTGGGAAATTTGAGACGAGGTTGGGGTTTGTTATATGATTTGAAGGTTGAAGAAGAATGATGGGCAGAAGAGCAAGTAATTGCGGTTAATGACATGTTGTTAGGCAGAGTATGGAGGCTGAAGATGAAACCCAACAGTCAACAACAGCCATTGTTGGAGTTTGGAAGGATTATACTCTTTGGCCGAGTCGCCGAGAGGCTCAGAAAAGTCCAAAGGCACTATCTGTTCAAAGTTTTCAATCAATTTGGGTGAGCTTCATGCACATTGTTTAAGTACGATATGTCGTATGGATATGGCATTAATAGTGACGTAGTAATTATAAGATTGTATCCGTCGGGTCCGATCATCAGTCCCACATTTAGATGGGAGCTACCGTCTTATTTTTTGATCCTTTTCCCCTCTTGTGGGAGGGAGTTGTCCTTCTAATTTGATACGAAGTTAATAACTGGGACATATTTAATACACAGCATTACAGCATTGTACTTGCATTATTTGTGTGACAGAATTTTATTGGCTTAAAATTAACAAAAAATTAAAAAATATGGATCAAAAATAATTTAAAAAAATATTAAATTTCTCTTTTATCTTTAATTTTTATAGACACAGTACTTCGTGTAAAGAATAATTTTCAAGTAACCTGATGATTTGTTGTACAATATGTCTGGAGATTTATTTTTAGCAGTATGTGTACATCAGGTGGAAAATGTACGTCTTCCTTTTCAATCAATTCAGGGTGGAGTCTTGTGTTTAATTGCTTTCTTCTTCACAAACAAATAGAAGCTGCATATCGTTCCTCAGTGATTCTCTATGTACCGCTTTGTAGCAGCAACCTTCTGAATTCAATAAAGCCCAAATACTCTGCCTATGACATGAGGTAAGAGAGGTCAAAACTCAAAAAAGGTTAAGAAGCCCATGTCTCTTTTATATACAGCCCATCTAATATTAATCAAGCAGTGTCCATTTCAGATTTGAAAAGAAAAATATGTAGAAGACTTTTCTTCAAGAAGGCAATCAAGATATCATTCATGAAATGGTTACAGCAATACAGAATCTCACTAGATTACCCGGTCTGACAAAGAGAAATCCTAAAGTATCACTGCGCTAAAAACATAGATGCACAAAGCCTAGACTAACAAACCAGAGTAGTACGAATAACCTATCGAAAATCAAATGTACCACTCCTTAATTAGTTAGACACATTCTCTATTGAGTCGCATTTCACCGCAACTTCTCAACATCCATATCTGTCGGTAGCAGAATAGCTCGCTTCTAGGGAGACTCCCTATTGTGTGATTTAGGAGGAAGCCCCAACTTTGATCTTCCTCTTTTGGCTCCTAGCTCGAAGCTTCCCATACTCTCCTAAGTTGCTTCTTATAGTCTCCTGGGTTGCCGACTAGCCAGGAGAGCTTTTCTATGTCTCGGGTCTCCGACCCGAGATATCCTCTGCTTGTTCAACTGATTGTGATAGTCCATCCATAAGCTCCAGAGCCACCGCTGCTAGTCCCACGGTCTTTGCGATCATCGAAGTCAGCCTGTAGGATGAATCCTAGATGTCAGTTGTAGAAGCAGGAATGCATGCAGTCCATGTTAGTATCCGCAAGCCGTAGGACTGAAGAAACTAGTGTGTCCGACATGGCCAGTTGCGGCTCCGCCTCCACCGCCATTAGACCCTCTGGTCCTGAGAAAGGTTGCTGACCCTCTTGGTCAACCTGGAAAATAACAAATTTATTAGATGGACACCCCTCGAAGATAGGGTTACCTTGCATACGAGTCACCTGCCCCATAGTAGTCTGTCGAGATAACATCATCGACGTGATCTGCATCTACGGGTCCTCTTTCGCTGCACTCTTTGATAGATGAGCCGTCAAAGTACTTGAGTGAGGCCGATGCATAACCTCCAACCGATTCGTCATAGGGCCTTTACCGGCCTCCAGATCGCCTCCAAATGGCAACCTTGGTACACCATGGATCAAAAATTCCACCCATTTCGAGCCAAAAGCCGCTACTGAAGTAGATTGGCCCACCATAATAGGTCGGGCCGAATAGGATGCCATTTGGTGAGACACGGCTCAATCCAATTATGTACCTATGAGCATAGTACAACCAGCTGGTCCATGCACAAAAAACCGCAATCTCCATAGAATCCTTTGGTTTTCTTATAAGCAACCACAACATATGTAGTTAATATGTCAGCAAAATTAAAGGTAGTTCTTATCACTAATGGACGCCGAAAATTCAACTCAACGCAAAATTTGATCTCCAATTTGTGAAGGAGGATGTGTCGCTCATACTTGAGGAAGCCGCTGAGGGCATTCCATATCTTCTTGCACCATTTGACTTGCAACACTCTTGTTGCCCATGGACCCTTAACCGGCCGCACCACCTCCCAAGCCCACCCTTTGCCTACCAATACTGCAAAGGGATCAGACATGCCATCGAAAGCTTTAAAGGCGATAGTGAAAGAGAGGTAGAACTAAGGGACATTGTTGATGGCTCTTCGCCGGTCAAAAACCGACCGAAACTTGCATACAAAACGATCTGCCAAGATCCGATCAAAACCAATGATCCCAAAACCTGAAGCATCACGCCACATGGAGATCATTCGAAGTTTGAAGGCCTAAACTTTGTCCTTCGGCAAAGGGGAGAGAGAGAAGATGCATGCCACTGCATAGACCCATTCATCCTCCTCCTTGTCGAAGACAATGAAATTGACAACCCCGAGCGCCGCCGCGAGGTGTTGTGGCTTAGGGACCTCCTCGGTCGTAGGGTTTGGAAGCCCTAAACTGTTGGGATTTGACATGTAATGGGTTTGGATGAATCAGGAGACTGAGGTGAGTACGAATACGGATTCCAATTGAGAATTCGAGTTGAAATGAGGAGGAGACCGGGGAAAAGAGGGAGTGGCTAGTTTAGAATTTGAAAAAGAGAAAGAGAAGGAGAAAGAGTCGGCTACTAAGGGTACGGTAAAGTCTATTTTCCGAGATCCTAGGGAATATATGTGGAAGACTTGAATAAATAGGTAATTTAAAAGCAACAAAGAGTGACATATATACCATGCATTTTTTTTATGAACAAACAAGAAAACACAAAACTACAAGATGAGGCCTTGAGAACAAGCACCGTCTCTAAGATCAAACTCAAAAACACAGAGGCCCGGGGAGCATCGGAGAAGACTCGAGCACCAGATTGTATGAAAAGAGTGGAAATGGACGAGTTTAACAAGCCTGTTTGCAAGAAAGTTTATTTCTCTAAGAATAAGAATACGGGTAAACACTGTCACACTAAATATATCATGTATGTTTAGAGCTAATTGAAAACCACATAACCTACACAATAAAGCCAAAATAAAATTCATTTATAAATTATAATAATTAACTCAAAGGTAATTTAATATGTCCATCAGGCATCAGCCTTTACATATATTCTCCTTGGTGTTTACAGGCAGGATTGTCCTCCTACTGAGCCTCTCACTTTATATCAAAATCTCTATCAAAATCATAATGTTGCGAACTGTGAGAACTGTGGGTCTTTAACTGACTGCATACAGATTCTGGACAAACAATTTTCCACCACCAAAACTCCTTTCAGTGATTTATTTACTTCATATCCGAAATGCTTTATTGGTTGATAATGTAAGATATGGAACTACTAGCTCACTCATAACTGTCATAAGTGGAACACGTCGATCTTCAAGGACAAAATAAATCTAGCTATTCTCAAATTGGCCAAATTTTGGTAGAATTTTCCAAAGCCAACCGTCAGCCCCGAGCTTACTTGGGGATAAAGGGAGCAAAGCTCTTAAACTTGTTCTGCTACACTATCAATATTTTCACTGTAGTCGACGACATTAAAAAAAATAAGCCGACGATATTTTTTTTAAAAAAATAGGCCGACGACAACACCAAAAATCGTCGGCCTATTTTTTTTTAATGTCGTCGGCTATAGTGAAAATATTGGTAGTGCTACCTCTAATCCTCTCAAGTTTAAAACTTAAAATTTTGGTGAGTTGTGATTTGTAGGATTATGTAATTTTTTTTTCTTGATTTACTATATTAAAATTCAATAATCATGGTGAAACAAAAAAAACCTATAAAAAAAGATATGATACACGGTATAATGCTTCGTTCCAATTAATCCTAGTAACATTTTGATTATGATTCTGCACTGAAGCCAAATAGCAAAGTATATTTAAATGAATCAAATCGTATAATGCAGGTACATCTATGCTCATTTAAGGTATTAGAACATACCTTCGTTTATATAAAAAAGAACTTGAAATTTCATATATAAAGCTACTAAAACCTACTATGATAGGTCGATAACATGTAGCTAATATAAGGGAAAAAAATGTATAAAAGGTGTCTAAATTTTCAGTGTCACGACATGCCTGTTTGGTACCTACAGTTTCAAAGTTAACGGTTTGGTACCTAAACTCTTATTTTGTTGACAACGGGTACCTAGCATTACTTTTCCGTCAATAATGTGTACGTGTCAACTTTTATGATGTAGCACTTAAAAAAGAGAGATTAAATGACACTTTTATCCTTTGAATTAATTTTTATTTATGTATATTTCTTTCTTTTATTATTTCTAATTTGGGGACCGAGAGGATTCCGCAAGCATGTCACGAAATTTTTTTCGGTTATTTTTATTTTTTAGGTGAAACGATAGAAAGAGATTCGATTTAGATATATAAACAAAAACACCTATAAATATTAAATAGAAAAGAAAATTTTAAGGTCAAAAAAGTCATTTACTCTTACTTATTTTTTGGAGAAATGCCACGACACCAACTTAACAAAAAAAAAATGAAGGTAGACAGCCCCATGTTTACAAAATAAAAGTTTATATACCAAACTGATATCTTTAAAATTTTAGATATCAAATTGTCCCAGAGGGTCAAAATCTAGACACCGACTATACCATTTTTCCTATAACCTGATATAATTGGAACAAAATTTTGACCTGACATAATCTATGCATGCATCTAGTCACGACTGTCATGTCGATAATTTAATTTCGAAAGAGGAAGGAGGTGAAACAAAAGGGGTAAGAAGACAGTAAAAAAACACCCAGAAAGATTCAAAAGCAAGCATGCAGGCACTTAAATGATACAAAGACCAGATTCGATCGCCACAAGCTAGCCGAGAGTTGCTTCTCCACCTTCCCGCCCGCCACGTGTAGGAAGTAGATGCGAGGACCCGACCGGTGTCGGATTCGGAGTACTTGGGAGAAAGAGCTGGTGGAGCTAGCTAGCTAGGACTGGAGCAGCTGAGGCGTTCCATCATATCACTTCACTGCCAAAAGGGTTCCCTTTCTTTCTTCGTCTTGTTCTTGTTCGAACAATCGAATTTCTTCATCCATTGCTTTGCTTCCTTTGCCTAGCTTTTCTTACTACATGCAGCAACACGCCAACACTGTTACCGGCAGGAACCAAAACAGAGTCAAAGAGAGAGCTGAGAGCTCGATCACCACAGTCAGTCAGTCACAGACTCACCTGAGCCCTAGCCTTAAGTTGGTTCGATCACTCGTTCATTCATAGCTATAGCTAGCTAAGTAGAGATGGGTACGTAACGTACGTACTGTGTAAATGTTAGTGCTGTAGGAAGCAACTTTCACTCATTATTGTTTAAATAGCTGCACTAGTTATCGGGTCTATGTTGAAATTATCCAATGCGAGAAACACAAATTTAGATGGAGATGATCGAACATCCGATCCAGTCAATACTGCATTACTGCATGCAAGCCCCCAGTTTTTCTGACTGAGCTAGTTAGCTAGGTCTCTATTCTTGTATGTGTATATAATTGACCTCCCTGACTCTCTCTATTGATCTGGTCCCTGATGTGTGCTGCTAGCTATATTATTGGATCGAATACCCCAAAACCCCACATGCATAGATGCACTTGAATTCGATTCAGGAAGAGTGAAGACCTAGCTACTGTTTACTGTTTAGTAGATTACACAAGTATTTCACGATAATTTCTTTGGTTTCTTTTTTACCATCAAATAATTGGGGATTCTAGGGTTTGAGGTGTTCATCACTTGAATGAGATCCCATTCTACTTATTCAACAAGCTCACAAAATTTATATCTTAGTTTTATATTACTACGATAAGACTTGAGTTTCAGAAGGTAAAATTGACATGAAGGAAAAGACAAAGAGTGAAACTGTTGATGAATATTCAAGTTAATCGATCATGTCCATATATTAGAATATTGTTGACGACCACCTGCCTTGGGAATTAACTACAGTCGCGTGCACCTTCTTCCATCCTCTGCAAAATCTGCAGAGACTTCCCTGAAAGTTTAATTTCTCAATTATACAGAGAAAATTAAAAAGGAGAGCGGAGGTTATTATTTCTCGGTTTCTCCTCATAACTCTGGCCTAGCTCATGGTGTACATGGGATTCACTCAAATAGGTGCGCCCCGTTTTTTCTTCACCTAAACATGCAAATATGCATTTAGAACTCTACGGTGCGCACGCCCATGTCCTCAAATTAGAAAACCACCGAAGTCTCAAACATGCAAATTAATTCTCAAGCGAAGTTCTAATTCACGCTCTATTTTTCTTTTCTTTTTAACATATTACATACGATAATGTAATTCACCCTCTATTTTTCTTTTCTTTTTAACATATTACATACGGTAATGTAATGTTTTGAATTCTGACATAACCTTGACTGATACATAAGTTACTTTTGTGAAAGCGTATATACCATGTGGTATGTGATATTTACTTTAGATCATTTTTTTGCGTACTAAATTAACTTGTAGATGCTTCCCATGCTAAATTGCTAATTAAAGTCAATTATGGTATACATTTTGTGTCAGTTTATCACCAACTCTAACAGAAATACTTACCATGACATTCTTTGGGAGTTTGGGATCTCTCATCAGTCTCATGTACGTACTGAAATAGTATGGATGTGGGATTCGAATTATCATAGAAAACTGACACAAAATTATTGAAAGATTTATCTACTAAGTTCATCTTCAATAAGAGGGTCTAAATGATTATAATTAAGTTAAATTATAGCCATATTTTGATTTTCGATAAGAAATGAGGGATAAGCCAAAGGGTCAAAAAGCCATAGAAAGTGTCATATTTAGCCCTTTGGCTAGCCCAGGCAAAATTTTAAGAATCACTTATCAAATTAAAAATACATATTGATGGTTGTAATGGACTTAGATGAAGACAAGTGTCATGTTTTAATTAGTTGATTCAATAATGTATATACAAATTTTATTCAAAAGTTAATGATTTCATATTTTTCTATGTCAACTTTATAATATCCTATTTGAAATTTATTTATAAATTAATAAAATACTGTATGTGGGTAAACTTATTCATAATTTACCTTGTGAAAGATATATGGCAACTTTTCTATTCAAAAATATTATGGGCAAGATTCATATGTATCATAATCGCTCAATCCAACATACACATAAAAAATTAAATTATTTCAAAAATTTGTGTCTGAATTAGAATGTGATCATAATAAAATATTATAAAGCTGAAAAGCTGATGTAAATAATAAAATATTTGAAAAAGCTAAAATTTAACTATTTTTTGTAGGAGTGATCACCAAGTTTTTAATAAAAAAATAATATATCTTGAACTATATTATATATTATAGCCCCACGCCAATTTAACCCTCCCTTACCGACGGAAGATGGCCTAAGCTAGCTAGCTGGATGTTTGGACCAAGTCTGTGGGAGGCCAATGAGTAAGAGAAAGACCAAGCATTGCTAGCTAGCCAATGAAAGTTTGAAACCGTAGGCGAATCGTATAGTGGAAAACAGCAGCTGCTGAATTGGTAAACCAGATGGGAGAGAGAGATTGAGAGAGAGGGTTGGAGGAATATGTAAGACTAGTACGGGGTCGAACCAACGGCCACAAGTTGCGCACGAGCAGAAAGAAAGGACCGATTCGACTCCATCTACTACACCTTAGATCATCTCCAACAATAAAGGTTCTATACCTCATAATAGAATCTTGTAAAATCATTATTCATTATAAGACATTCCCATCTCCAACAATGAAGGTTCTATAACTCGTAAGAAAACAACAAAATACTCTTCATTAAAACAACTGGGCCCACATAAATATACAAGGTCTTATACCTCATATTGGGTTCTATTTTAGAACCTTAAATAGGGTATGAGACCTAGTTTAGAGTATGGAACCTAAATTTTTATGGGTTGGAGATGAGTTTTTCTCTGAAGGTTCTACTATAAGGTATATGACCTCCATTGTTAGAGATGCCCTTATTGCAACACACCTCACGTGAAAATGCCAAACACCTTATCATCGGTTCAGAAAATTTCAGAGCCACTACCAAACCAAAACCCACCCCAACAAACCACCATCACAATCCTTCCCATCTTTATCTCTCTCTCGTAGAACCAAACCAGCTATTATTTGATTTATTTCCTTTTTCTTGAAATATCCTCATGACTGGTCAATGTCTCATGTCTTCCTCAACATAGGCCCGATAGGCGGTACCTTCTTGTTATGTTATTTCGTGTATTCACAGATGCAATTAAAACTTCAAAAGTATAAAGATGATGATTGTACTGTTTTAAATGTACTCGCAACAACAAACTTTATATGTCAAAGTCAAACATCTACTTATAATACTTATAAGCGCCTAAATATGAATCTGTGTCGAGAGTGTGATTATATGAGATGTTGTATGCCTTTTGATCAAGTAAAAAAGATTGAATTCAAATCAAATATATGTTTGAGAAGTTCAAGCTAGCGTGAGATTTTCCATTATGTTACTAACTCGCGTGTATATAGGTAGTGAATATTATTGTAAGAGAAAATTTTAACAACAGTATCTCAAATATAGGTCATTCATAACTTATGTATCTCAATTTTTGAAATTATCATATATGTACCTCAACTTTGTAAACTTATATAAGAACAATATCTGTCGTCAATTTTAGTGTTAACTTTTTAGGGTAAAATAATTCAACCAACTCTTGGCATCAAAACTCTACATTAGTATATTGGCTCAAAAAATGTAGACAACTCATCTTTTTTCCCTCCAGAACTAAAACAGCTCATCTATTTCTCTCCATACAACCAAAAGACCTAGAATTTAAAAATAGGTGGACTAAAAAATAATTTAAAATAATTTGGAACGGTCGAATTTTTAAGTTTTATATTTTGAACTAAAATTAAGTTACGATATAGTTTTTTTTTTCAATTTTAGTGGGTTGTGACTCATCGTAATCCAAGGTAGCTCCGTCTTTACATATGACAAAAGTCATACTTGTTAATTACTATTCATCTTTTAGATCCATGCTTATTAATTTTTTATCATTCTTATGACATTAAAATGTAACCTACTATGGCATGAAAATGAACCCTAAATAAATGTGGTAAACAATATACATCACAACAATCTCATGTTTGGCATACACCAATTAATATCTTGAAAACATACAATTGAATAAATAGACACTGTAAGATGATTTCACGACTCCAATTTTTAGAACTTAATGATCTTACAACTTGATTAAAATGTCACTATAAGTTTTTTTCTTTAATTGAAAAGTAGAGTTTAAGTTGGATATTGTCGGCTTTACCCTTAAAAGTTTAATCTCTTATAAAATGTTAACACAAAAGTTGACGGCATATACTGTTGTTGTATTAGTTTACAAAATTGAGGTACATGTCTGATAGTTTCAAAAGTCGAGGTATATAAGTAATGAGTGACCCATATTTGAGGTACCATTCCTAAAATTTTCTAAAAAAAAACTATATCGTAGCTGAATTTTAGTTCAAAATATGAAAGTTATAAATTCGACCACTATAAGTTTTTTAAAATTATTTTTTAATCCATCTATTTTTAAATTCTAGGTTTTTTAGTTGTACGTATGAAGAGAAATAAATGAGGTGTTTTAATTCTAGAGGGAAAAAAAATGAATTGTCTATATTTTTAGAGAAAATTAAATACTAATGTAGAATCTTGATGTCAAAAATTGATTAGACTATTTTATTTTTAATAATTTAATACTTTACAAAAAAATTAACACTAAAATTAATAACAAATATTGTTTAGGAAATTGAGCTGCGATAGTTTCAAAAGTTGACGAAGACTGCCAAAATTCGTAAACAATTCGATTCCTCTTGTATACTCGAATGTTTTCTTCACAAGAGATCATTACGTAGAAAGTAATCTTCAAAAAAGCCACGTAGCCCATGCAGTGTGGGGTCCTCACGTAATCCGCCTTGAACACCCGGCGGAGTCAATAAAAGGGTGAAAGGAAAGCATGGTCCCCGCCACAGAGAGAAAAACTTCACTTTTGTAGTGCCCGATCTTCATTCAAGTAAAAACCACCAGCACTCCCCATGCACTCTTTTCTTTCTTTCTGTGAGGTCTAATCAACACTCTAGCTAGCCTCCTCTTACGTTTTCTCTGTTTCATTTCGTTTTTGAACGATGGATTACTCGTCGTGGACCTTCGACAACGTCAAGGCGGAGAAAGCCAGCTCGATGAGGAGGTACAACCGCCTCCGCACCGTCGCGAAGCTCTTCCGCGTCGCCGAGATCTTCACCGCCGCCGTCCTCCTCTCCTGGTCATTCTCCCGTCTTCCCTTCGTCGTCCGCATCTCCTTCGACTATCTCCGCCTCCTCTCCTCCGTCGTCTCCACTCCTCCCTTCGTCTTCCTCGTCTGCAACCTCATCATCGTCTCTCTCTTCGCCAAATCCCGCCACATCGCCACGCTGCCGCCGGACGACGGCAACGTCAACGTGGAGGAAGCTCGGATTTACGGGGGGCTCGCCCAGAAGTCCGACCCGACTACCGGAAACGACGCCGTTGACGCGGAAGAAGTTGTGTACGAGGACAAGCGGATCGTCTCGGAGGTGGTGAACGCGGAGGCGGAGGAGGAGGATCCGAAACTCGAATCGGACTCGGGTTCGGGTATGGGATTTCCGAAAGCGATTCGGAGGACGAAGTCGGACAAGTTTGAGAGAACGGTTCCCGAGTCGAAGAAGAAGAAGAAGCTGCAGAGGTCGGAGACAGAGGATTGCCGGAAAATGCTGAAGTCCGGCGAGCAAACTGTGCCGGTAAATTGCGTGGACGATGAGGATTTGAGCAACGAGGAGTTCCAGCGAGCTATTGAGGAGTTCATTGAGAAGCAGAAGAGGTTTCGCCATCAAGAAGAGTCTATGGCGATTGTACTTCAAAACTAGTTGAGATTGTTATCTACAGCTACTTAGTGTTATGTACAGTAATTTCATATGGCATTGGGGTTAAAAACAATTTTGCCACGCCATTTTACCTGTTTCTTATATCCTTTTATCTGATTCCCTCTTGGGTGGGCATTAGCGAATTTATTCTTACCGTCGAAGAATTATTAAATTGGATAAGTGGTTTGAAAATATGAGTAGATTATAGATGCTTCAAAGTTTTGGGGGCCAATTCTTATAGTTGAGTTAGCAAGTGGGAAATTAATTTGTAGGTGTATTATTTGGTATGTTCTGGAATAATCATATGGGTTAAAGTAGAGGGAATAGAATCCAATTCCATTTTCACTTTTATTTTCCTTATATAAGAATATAGAATCCATAGAGGTGAATATTCTGTGTTGCCTTTGGTGGAAACATTGCATATTACGGGGTAAAAGAAGCCATAGAGGTCAATACTCTGTTTGAAATGCAATGTTTATCTGGCTCTTGTTTATGTTTATGCATGCATACCAATAGTCAGAGAGAAATACACATGCAATGCTAATTGGGATTATTTAACTTAGAGATAAGACTATTTATTTTGTAAGATGAAACGGTTTTATTTATTTTTATTTTTTAAGAATAGGATGAATAAGTTGGGGATTGTGGAAGTATATGACACTTAAGTATTCTTGCACGATATATTCATCGTTCTTCGGTACGTTCATAACTTGAGAATGCAATCACGTACGTAGCTCTTATCTTAGTTAGTTATGAACCCATCTACTTATTTATGTAATGATAGGAATAATTATGGTCTTCCGATATGTTTTTTCAAGAGTTAGAACCATGAGATTACAAGAAGCTCGTGGTATGCAAATTATTTAGACCACGTACGTACTTGTACGTACTGCTCGATAGCGTTGCTTCTTCACCTAAACTCCTAAAGTATAAGTATACATGTAATCAAAATCATTCACAATGATTTAGTGGTTGAGGTAAAATTAGTCGATCATACATTTTAATTGTTGTAATTGATAACTTGAAGCATTTTACATCCGTTGACTGATTTTTAAGTCTAGGAAGTAAATAAAATACATTTGATGTAATCTAGATCCCATGCCACTAATTAACTTGAAAAGTAATTGAATTGATCCAAGCTCATTAGTATTCTCCAAACCACTTCAATTTATTCATGAAACTATACTCCTATATAAAGCAGAAAACCACCAATTACTATGAATAGTCAAGAACAAATTTAGGTACGAATTGAACTTAGATACTTTATCCCTATCATGCAACACACTAAATCTTATTGATTTCAATCAGCTGCTTTGTCATCAGATCACCAACCATTAAAGAGGGCATCAAATTCCCTTAAGTCATCAACCAGCACCATAAATTTCCCTCAAGTCTTCTCTTGGTCTAGATTTATACTGCTGCTTCATTGCTTGCTCAGCAATATCTGCCTTTTCCCCAACTGAATCAGATTCCTGATCGAATATAAGTATGACATCACATGATTGATGGATTAATACCCAAATTCCCAAATCAAAACGGCTCTTAGGATCGAATGATCGGCATCGATATCGCCCTCGTAGAGTTTCGGATAATCATGATTTCCAGTTCATTGTTAAACTGATCCATTTTATATATAATGAATCGTTCTCCACCATCAATGTATTGGAGAGTTTGATTGTGGGAGGTTTTAGTTGTCCATTCAAAACATAAAGGTTTATATTTACGTGTCCAAAACAAGCACAAGTACTATCCAATAATCTAAATATGTATGAATTTCAAGCCTTACATAATAATAGTTACATATTTATGCGTCTATTCGATATTTAATTTGTTCCTTATGTTTAGTTTATTATTATTAATTGAGTGAATTAATTATGTTGATTTGTTTTTAGGTATTTTAGAGATTAATGAAGAAGAGGAGATTAAATAATATATTCTGGAGTTCTTGGCGAAAAAGCAGCTTGAAATTGGTTTTGGCGAGTAGCTTGGAGAGAGTTTAAGCCAGACATATATAGCTTGGCGAGGAGGAGTTTGGCGAGTGAAGATGGTTTAATTATTGATGGATACTTGATGGAGTGCACGTGCTTTTCTTTTGGTTTGGTTAATTGGCTTAATCGAAGGAAGACACAGATTTAGCTAGTTGGCGAGATGCCAGGCGAGAGAAAAGAAAGAGACCAAATAGAAAACAAAGAAAAAAAGAAGTGGAGTTTGAGTGGGAGTTGGAGTCTAGCATGTGGGTTTGCTAGGTAGGTTAATTAGCTAGCTAAACATATATAAATAAGGGGCTGGACTTGGACGGCTAATATTTTTTGGAAAGAAGAGGAAAAGAGAAACAATAAGAAAATGAAGAAGAAGTTCTCGTGCATGAAGCGGAGCCCGATCACATCGTCGACAAGAGTTCTTGTTTCTCCTTCATTTAATTTATCTTTCATGAATTCTTTGATGTTATTATCTAAGACTATGAGTAGCTAAATTTCCTTTGTTAAGGGGCTGCTTGAAGCCCCGTACATGAAGTCTTTTTAATGCATATACTTTAACTTAGTTTTGTATATTCTTTGAATGAGGTTTCTTTCTCTGAATGATTCACCGTATGAATTCTTGTATGCTTGTTTTGGTGGCCAACTTAGTATGCATGCTAGGATTCTATTGTGATGAGATACGGGCGACTGAAGATAATTTCTTCCATCGGATTCTCTATAGTGATACACTGATTTTACCGTCAGGAGATTGAAATCCATAGGTCTAGCGAGACACGCCTATAGTACACGTGTGAACCCTTGTAGATTCTCAAACCTTTTCTAAAGTTTAATGCTTTCTTCTTTGTAAACCTTGGGGTCTATGACTATGGGTTCATAGAGGGATAGATGTAGGGGAGGTCCATGACAAACCTGCATAGGCATAATGATTAGGTAATAAGATGTGGTTGTAACGACCAACTCTTCCTGGGATCTTTCATTTATTGGATATGTGCTTTAGGTTAAGTATGTGTTAGAAAGATGGAATGACGTCGGTGGATTGCATTCCTCTTAACTCACTAAATATTTAGTTAAACACATTTGCATTCATAAGCATATTTACTTTCAGCATTTATATTCTACATTAGCTGTAGCTTAGCCGATTCAGTTTGGTACTCAAATCAACTTCAAAAACCTTATAATTTTGTGTGGTAGTCTACCACTGTGTCTAGTATATTGTGTTAAATTTTCGTAGCTTTTAAAGTAGTCTAGCTTAGGTTCGTAGTGTCATTAGTGTACCGTAGTCGAGTCTATCAACATAGTAGTCTAGTGTTAGGATTTACTTTCACCAATTCCTTGTGTTCGATAACCCTTATTTATCATACTACATTGATATATTCAAATTGTGAATATGATATCTTTAAGAGGTGTTTACATATCCATCTGAAAATATTCTACACATATGAAACGGATTTTGTGTGAAATATGTACCGCACAAACAATAATTTTCCTCGGCTCATCCAAAAAATATTATAACTTTCCTTTTGTGCTATATATAAAATATTTCAGATGAAACAAAATCCGTGTGAACCAATTTTGTATGCTGCAGAGTGGGTTTGGATACTAGTGGGCCGGAATTCCGAATTCGAACAAGCCAGGATCAGAGACTTTCACCATTATATATCCATTCGAAGATGATTCTCGACCGACAATCCAAGAAGTTCTGTATATGTCATCTTCCAGAATAACACCATCATATAGATTCACGTCTTGCTGTGAAAATTAAGCTCGATGAGAGTTTGGAAATATGTCTTTTAATCTAACACTCTGTAGTTCCATTTCCAAAAAAAAAAACACTCTATGCGCGCAACTTGTGATGACTTGTCAACATATATAGCACATTAGTCGATCACCCACTTTGGTATCCAAAGTATAAATCCAACAAGAAGTTAATAGTGAACAGGAGCTAGTCAGTTTGTATAGCAAGTAGTTCCATTTATTTCTGGAAATGGATAGGCTACGTGTCTAGCAGAAACTAGAACTCAAAGAACCCTTAGAGGGGTCCGGCCGCGACACAAGAATGGTGCGACATAAGAGACCAAAAAACGTGAAGCGCACTAGCTAGCTAGGTATTAGTACGTAAGACAGTAAGACACTGTGGAAAATTAACACAAGTTTAGATACACATATTACGATTCTGCGGAAGTGCGGAACTATATTGCATGAAGCACGGATCGGATCGTTCTACGTATATTACGACACTATTTAGCAATATATGCATCTATGAACTTGTCCTATATATAACAGACTGCATGATGCAATTGCGGTTATAAACTTAATTATACATATGCCTGATCCGGCCATCCTATCTCTTTGTTTCAATTATTGGATGCACACTTACTTTTTTATATCCCTTTCATCTAGGTGCATGTAGACTTTATGGTTGTAAAATAATGCTCTATCTTGAACGCTGAATCTGTTTTCTTATATTTGTATATATATATAGTTTTTATTAAATGTGAAGTTTCGTATTGAAATTTTTGTGTAAATTATATTTTACACAAAATCGACAATGATTTGATAATTGAAGTCAATCATCTTTTAGATACATATGTAAGGATCGTACCTGTAAAATTTTAGCTTAATCAGAAATGTTTTAACTATTTGATCGTCGCATTGTTTAACAATGCACATATGTTGTCCGATTTAGCTCAAATTTTGAATGTGTGATCAAATGGTCAAAACATCTCCGATTAGGCTGAAATTTTGCAGGCACGATCATTCCATATGTATCTAAAAGATGATTGATTCCAATGATCAAATTATTTCGTCGATTATGTGTGTGTGTGTGTGTAAAAGGCCCTTCCACTAAGGTATACATATTTTTGGTCATTTTCAGGTAGGTATAGGATATTACACCAACTTTTCGATAATATTTTACCATATCCACCATTCAGATCTCAGGTCCTAATGTGTAGATCAAGCCGGTAAATTTTCAGCCAAAATGGTGATTGTTAATGTATTCAAAACTATAATTGAAGTATATAAGTATGAACGGTTAATGTTTGATAGATTTGGTCCGTTCTTTGATTTAATCTAGTTCGATACATTAACGATCACCATTTTGGCTGAAAATTTACATGAATGATCTACTCATATAAACCTAATAATTGGACAGTGGAGATGTTAAAATATGATCGAAAAGTTTGTCTAATGACCTATACTTGAAAATGACCAAAAAATGTATACCTTACTGAAATTGACGGATTCAAGTATAGGCGAGAGTAGGTACTTGCCCAACCTAAGAGTTGGAGTTAGCTAAAGTTTTATAGATCGAGTACCATCGTTTTGGGAAAGAATGCAGGAAAAAAATCAGGCGACAAAAGGCAGAAAACGAAGAAGAAGATGAGCAGTAATCTTGTCGATAAGAGTCAGACAAAAAAAAAAGAAATCTTGTCAACAAGAACGACGTCATTTAGAGTAAAAAACTAAATGAACGACATCGTTTAAAATAGAACAATTATATGGAGTCTTCTAATATGCTTTGACTTCTATTTCTTTGTTGCCCAGTGCTAGTACTGTGATAGCCTAAGTCCTGAGAGGAAAGTTCCCTCCTTGAAAATTACATAGGTGCTACAGTTTTATTTTTTTATGAAGAGTTTTTCTTTCTTTCACATTCACCCAAGGTCAGAATTCCCCCCAATTCTGATTCGACTTTACTCCTTTTTTTTCTTCTTATCTTTTTAACAAACTCTCTTTTATAAACTATACTTAAGTTCCAGACAAGTTCGGTCATTAGTCTTACGTCTGACACCCTACATAATGATGGTATTCACTAGTGTTATAGAAATAATGTTTTTTCTTCTCCAAATTCGCTTATAACTGTTTTTTAAATATAATTAATTTTACCCGACCTGAATCTTTTTTTTTTTGCATCCGCCACTGGTTATATACAAGGAAAAAATTTACAGATGGGTTATATACAATATATGTGCCCTTTTGCAAACCGGTAAATTTCTCCTAAAATATGGATGCGATTTTGTCAATTATTCCAAGGAAAAAACTCAAAAAAGCAGTAGTAGTAATCCCTAAGGAGGGAAACGAAGAGAGAATTAAGCTATCAGGTGAAGTTCTTTATTATGAACTACCGGCGAGGCTACCGGCCAAATTCTTGATGAGATTCAGGTCTGTATGCAAATCATGGTCCTCCGTCATAAGAGACCCTTCCTTTGTCAAAGAACACCACCGCCACTTCCCCTGCCACAACGACCACGCTCACCTTTTCCTCACCATAGCAGACGAAAACGTGTAACCCTATCAAGACTTCTTCTCGATCCAAATCAACCAAAGTGGGGAGCTGTTGTTTCTAACACACATCCTAACCCTACCGGTGCCATGCTTCCTTTTTCGCACCGGCTAGCATAGTGTCAACAGCCTGTTCCTCGTATCGGAATCTAGCTCGCAGTCCGAGAACGTCCTCATGATTATTCCATGCATGAGAGAGATCGTTGAGCTTCCTCATGTTGATGAAGTTGCCACCACAACCAATGCGCAGGGGCGGAACTACGACCAAGCTTACCGGAGCTTAAGCCTGATGAGAATTTGTGAGGTACAAAAAAAATACTACTAGTTTTGACTTACGAAGGAAAAAAAGAAGAAGTTACTATAAGGCCTTTTGTTTGAGTGTAACCCAAAACCCATTTAAAAACCCAAAACCAATAATCCAACCAGTAATTACCCCAATCTGTCATGAATCTGACGACATCAATTCCAAGCAGCCAAATTCTCCTAAATCTGAAATCTCAATCCCCTCAGGCCTCAGTCCCTCACTCTCCCGTCTCCCCATCGCACTCTTAGTCTCTCGATTACAGGTCTCACGCTCTCACTCTCTCACAGGTGAGATCTCACACTTCTTTATTTATCTCTAATTTTTAAATTTGTATGTAGGCAGTAGGAATGTAGTTGAGTAAGCTAACAACTAACTAATAGTCTAATATAAATACTTCAACTCCAATTATTGAATTAGGAATTGGGTTTGTGTTTTAGGGTTGAGAATTGAGTTTTGTGTTTTTGATTGGTTATTAAATTTGGATTTTGTATTTATATATCAGGACATCAGATTATAAAAAAATGGCAGAAGAAGAAGGAGTTGAACGGGGAAAACGGACCAGATCAGGGACCAGATTGATTAGTTCTTCGTTTGCAAGACCACCAACTTCCAGTTCTCATTCAGTGACGGATCCAGGATCAAAAAGTTACCAAGCCTAACTTTCTGTGATAAAATCTCGACAGCACGAGAAAATTGTATTAAGTGAACAGAAAATACACTTAGTGGGAGGGGGGGGGACGTCATGAGCCTCACCTTTCACATGCAATTGAGTACAACTTTCTAAACTCCAAGTAAACATGAAATACATTACAAAATAGCAATATAAAACACAAAACCAATGCAGAAAAGTTAACTAAATCTTACTCTACGAGGCCCTGAAACTTCAAACTCCTTAATCACATCATCATTTTCAATATGAAGTACCATATAATCATTAAGAAAATCATCATCCATCTTGTTTCTATGTCTATTCTTAATGATGTTCATAGCTGAAAATGCTCTCTTAGTGGTAGCAGTAAAACAGGAAGAGTCAACACCAAACAAATCAATCTGTAGATCATTGAAAATGAATTTGACTTTCTTGTCTACACAAGTTGCTCACACAAAATGACACAAAAAATCTAATTTTTGAAATCTTACATCTCTAGTCATAGACTTGTGATAATATAGACACTCCAACTCTAATTTAAGAAGATCACCTGGCCCAAAATCTTCAGGATAAAAGTTCTTAGCAAGAAGCCTTTTCAATTTCAAAAGAACTGAAGTTGGCATAAGGTCCAAAGTAGAGCTAAGTGCAAGAAAG
This sequence comes from Geum urbanum, assembly GCA_946800695.1. Taxonomy (NCBI): domain Eukaryota; kingdom Viridiplantae; phylum Streptophyta; class Magnoliopsida; order Rosales; family Rosaceae; genus Geum; species Geum urbanum. The sequence continues at coordinate 5,303,701 of OX327000.1, read as the reverse complement.
TCACAAGCTACTTCCGGGAACCTCATGTTTAACTCACTCAACTGAAAATCAATTATAGCATTAAACACATTATATGGTAATGGTGCTCTACTGTAATGAAATTCAATTATTGACACGAACGACATGTTCCATCCAAATAACGAGAACTCATATTAGGCATATCAATGTTATGTGTCTTACAAAATGAAGCAACAGTCACCATCAAATCAGTCAAACCGTCTTCTCTCATTTCTTGAAAAAGTTCTTTTGTATGTGCAACAAAATTCAATGCTTCCACAATATCAACAAATTTTCGTTGCAGTGCTTGGCAAAGAACTTCAGTAACTTTCATGATCTTGTTCATTAAATGTAGCCAAAACATAAACTCAAAATACCCCATACCTGTCAGAACACCACTAGCTTCACCTTGACCCATGATCCATCATATGAGCAAGAGTTTTCAAAGTTGCACTAAATAATTCAATCAAACTTTTGACAGAACTAAAATGAGAGCCCCAACGAGTACCACCGGGTCGTTGCAAAGTACAAGTCTGATTAGCATCTCTACCTGTATGAAGTTGGCCAAGAGCTACTAAATCTTGGATTTCTTCTTCTCTAGTCATCTTCAACTTACAATGACTCTTGGAAGAAGAGTCAACAAAGTTGATAATCAATAGTAGAGTAGAGAAAACCCACCAAATATCCTTAACCCCTTTAGTCGCTGTAGCACTCGATGATACCAATAAACGGTGAGCAAAACAATGAACATAATATGCATATGGACACTATTCAAGAAACATTGCTTGCAAGCCATTCCAAATATCATTGATATTACTAGCACCATCATATTTTTTGGCCACACATATTTTCTACTTGAAGATTATACATACCAAGAACTTTGGATCTCTCCGTTTTAAGAGCAAGTGAAGTAGTATTAGGAACACTCACTATCTTAAAGAACCGCTCTTGGATGATGCCCATACGATTAACAAATCTCAAGATAATAGTCATTTGCTCGCTACTAGCTACATCAACTACTTCATCTACAAGAATGCAAAATTTTGCATCACCAATTTTCTCTCGAATCTTGCCTCTCACTTTGTCACCAAGAATATCTAAAAGAGTTCTTTAAATACAATGAGCTGTGTACTTAGTATTTCTAGGACCACTTATTAGGACAACTTTATCTTCTTCTCTAGCCATTCTTACAAAAGACTTTCTAACTTGCTTAAAATTTCTAGCATTAAGGGAGCTCTCGGATTCGTCATGAGCTCTAAAAGCTTGTCCTTAGTTTGCTAGCAATCTCACACTATCTATTGAAGCATTAAGACTAAAGCGATTATCCTCGATATCCTTAGCTATTTTTTTTTCTTCATAAATACTCTTTCAATTCCCGTGGCTAAATTTCTCATCGAACTCCATTTCTCCACGGCATCACGATGTGGACTATTTATAACCTCTTTATGTTGTAAAAGCACATTCTTATCCCTTTAACTTCTATACCCTTCAACAGTATATTGAGGATGACAAAAGTTTTCTTTATGAAAAAGAAAACATGGGAAACAATATATTTTGTCAAATTCTTTTAGAATACTTAAGCCATGGAGTATTTTCAAACCAACTAACACTAAATTTATGATTTTGTGACCCATGTTTTGAGAGTTTATAATTGCTCAATTTTGGTTGAAGGGGACCCAAGGCTACATAGGTTTTCCGAATATTATCACGCTCATTGATAGAATATTTCTATATTGGACAACGTTTTCCAGGATCATGTTCAATAGCATTGATGTTGTCATGTGGATCAAACTCAATAATTATGGGCAATGGACACTCATTTACAGGAGTTAAAGTAGTAACTGAAGCACTTACAGAAGCTTGAGATGAATGAGAACAGGGGCGAAACTACGACCAATTTAGAAGTAGTAGTAGTTTCGCCCATGTTCTCATTCATCTCAAGCTTCTGTAAGTAGTTCTGACCAAATTAAGGAACTTGCAGACGCTATTGAAAATAATGATGTGATTAAGGAGTTTGAAGCTTTAGGGTCCCGTAGAGTAAGATTTAGTTAGCTTTTATGCATTGGTTTTGTGTTTTATATTGCTATTTTGTAATGTATTTCATGTTTACTTGGAGTTTAGAAAGTTGTACTTAATTGCATGTGAAGGGTAAGGCTCATAACGTCTCTCCCTCACTAAGTGTATTTTTTGTTCACTTCATAAATTTTTCTCATACCGTCGAGATTTTATCACAAAAAGTTAGCCCTGGTGACTTTTCGATCAAGGATCCGTCACTTCCAATGCGAGTGTAGTTCACCGTCTAGGGTTTGGTGCACTCGCAAACGAGTATAAGGTTCTTCGAGTGCACCAAACCGTCATGGCAAGGAGGTGAAGTTCAAGATTTTGACATTGAGTACAAGGTCGTGGATGGATTTAGACTTGGAGTTTAGGTATCCTCATCCTCTCAGTCTCAGTGGTTTCTATTTTACAGAAAGAAGTGTGTGGCTCTGTGGAGGCATGCACTGGTTGCACAGGGATAGAAACGTTGTCATGGTATTTGATTTTGAAGACGACAGACTCAGAGTGCTCCCACTCCCACTCCCGAGCCTCGAACTCGACTCTGAATGGGACAATGTGATTGAAGTGAATGGATGTTTGGTTGTATCGGGTAAGGGGACGTTGGTTAATCACAACATAATGTACATAATGGAGGACTATCAAAATCATGTGTGGGTTAAGGAAGAGGCGATCGAGTTTGACTTATGGAGCAAAGAGGTTTTGGGTAGGGATGGTAAGAGTCGGGTTGGGGCCGAGTTTTGGGTAACCGAACCCCAAATCAACCTATCTGACCTAACACAAAAATTTTTAGTTCGGGTGAAACCCGTCGGATATATAATACTTGAAGCCGACCCATTTACCCGAATAAAAAATAAATAAAATAAAAAATAGATATAAAAAATAGGATTATATAAAATATATAATTGTTTTAATATAAATGATAAAATATTAAAAAAATTTCATTTAAAAAATAGGTGAGTTCGGGTTAGGGTTCGGTAGATGCATATCCGTACCTGACCCGAACTTGCCACCATTTGGGTCCGGTTCGGGTCAGTAAATATTCGATACCTGTTATTTACCTTTGAAATTGGGTTCAATCAGATTTGAGTCGGGCGAATATCTGCGGATTTGAGTTATTTTACCATCCCTAATTTTAGGCGCGATTAACACAGGTGACCTCCTACTATCAAGTTCAGACGGCGACAACAATCTTTACAATTTCGAGAATAAAAGGTGGTGCAAGGCTAAAATACCATTTTCCCCCAAGAAAATGGGTATCCGCTAGATACTTGGTAGTTATGATGAAAGTATTCAACCTATAACATAATGAGACAGATTACTGTCTATGGAGCCGTGGAGGGGTTTTATCACAAATTATGCATAGGTAACCATGGTATGAACTACGAAGGAATTGCTTCAAAAGTATTCTCATATGTTAGATTTTGATAAGATGCAGTAGGATGCTAGTTAACAATCACACAAACAATTGATCATCTTAATACAACTTGTGGTATTTTTCATTCATTATTACAGTAGAAACAAAGAGCAAGAACAGTAGTAAAGAGGCAATGTAAGCTCAACTCTACAAATCTGATCTCTATCTCTCTAAAGGAATAAAACTTAACCTTATATAGTTTAGGTTACAACCAATGTCAACATAGGACTTTTAACAAACAGCTAGAAAGGAGTCCTATAACAAACATAGGACTATTGCAGTTAGATACTTAACGTAAAGTAACAGATAGAAACAACCACTGCAGTAACCCATTAGAATAGGTAGCCTTTGAGTCCAATGAGAATATTCCATCAACAGAGTATTTATTTCAACACTCCCCTTGAATTCTTTGCTTTTTAACTCCCAATACCCCTCGTAGATAGAAGAACCTATCTTTAGGAAGTTTTTTGGTGAAGATATCAATCACTTGATCATTTGTATTGCAATAGACCACATCAACTTCTTTCTCCTCTATAACATCTCTGATGTAATGATATTTAAGAACAATGTGTTTTGCTCTGCTGTGGTAAACTAGATTCTTGCTCATGGCAATTGCAGACTTGTTATCACAGAGGATTTGGGTAGGTTGTTCCTGTTTTTCTCCAAAGTCTTCTATCACCATTCTCAGCCAAATTGCTTGAGAAGTAGCTATTATAGCAGATAAATATTCTGCCTCTTCAGTAGACAAGACCACAAATTTTTGCTTGTTTGAATCCCAGGAAAATAGTCATGTTCCCAGTGTAAAAGTATAACTAGATGTGCTCTTCAAATCATCCACACTTCCTCCCCAATCACTATCATAGAATCCAAATAATTTGGCTCTACATTTGTTTCATACATGATGCCAAAGTCAATAGTACCTTGAATGTACCTTAGCGTTCTCTTTGCAACACTATAGTGAATTCGAGTTAGATTGTGCATAAATCTGGATAATAAGCTTGCAGCATACATTATGTCTGGCCTTGTTGCTGTCAAATACAACAGACTTCCTACTAAGCTTTTGTATTCACTCTGATCAGCCTCACCACTGCCATCTTCTTTTGAAAACTTTTCATTCACAATGAAAGGGATATGTACAGGATTGCATCCAGTCATTTTGAACTTTTTCAATAATGACATTGCTTACTTCTTTTGAGTAATAAAGATTCCCTCCATATTCTGTATAATGCCAATTCCCATAAAGTAATGCAATAATCCCAGATCACTCATCTCATACTTGGACATCATGTCCCTTTTGAATTCTTTTTATCATTTTATCACTGCTACCAGTAAACACATGATCATCAACATATAATGAAACAAAGAGAATGCCTTTGTTACCTTTAACTTTGGTGTAGAGAGCTGGTTCATTTTCACTTCTCAGAAATCCTCTCTCACTAAAGTAGAAATAAATTTCACCATACCATGCTCTTGGAGCCTTTTTCAAATCATATAGCGCTTTCTTCAGCTTGTAAACCTTTTGTTCACTGTCATGAACAACAAACTATTGCGGTTGCTCAACATAGACTTTTTCTTTAAGAACCCCATTTAAGAAAGCAAAGTTGACATCTAGTTGGTGTAGGTACCATCCTTTTTGTGCAACAATTGAAATCAGACCTCTTATTGTCTCATGTCTAGCTACTGGTGCAAATATCTCATTGAAATCCACTCTGGGTTTCTGTGAGTATCCTTTTGCAACCAATCTAGCTTTGTTCCTCTGAATGAAACCATCTTGATTTAGCTTTACTTTGAATATCCGCTTCACACAAATGACAGCTTTATCGCTTGGTTTCTTAAATAACTCTCAGGTTCTATTCTTCACAATCACATCAATCTCATCTTTCATTTCTACCCTCCATTCATTCTTGCTTACTGCATCTTCAAAACCATCAGGTTCAAATAGACAAGCATTGCAGTTCTCATATACCTCATTCAAGCTCCTCATTCTGATAGGGGTTGAACTTGGTGTAGAATCAACATTTGAAGGTGTAGGTGATTCCAGTGGAGTAAGTTGAGCAACATCTTGCTTATAGATATTTTCTTCTTCTACTACTTCTTCATTCTCTCCTGGAACTTGATTATGCACATTTTCCACTGCAGTAGTAGGTAAGATTGAATTTTGTTTCCAATCCCATGCAGACATTTCATTAAAGAGAAACAAACTATAATTTTCTTCTTTTCTAGGCTGTAGAGTATGTATCCTTTTGTATGAGAACTGTATCCCATGAATACACATTTTTGACTTGATTCATCAAATTTCTGTCTTAGCTCTATTGTAATGTGAGCATAATAGATTGAACCAAAAATTCTTAAGTGATTTACACTTGATTTTCTTCCACTCCACGCTTCAAATGGAGTTTTTCCTTGCATTGTTGTGGTAGGATGCCTATTTATGAGGTACATTGCAGTCATCACTGTGTCTACCCAAAACTTCTCAAGAACTCCTTTATCATACAACATTGACTTTGTACATTCCACAATGGTTATGTTTCTTCTTTCAGAAACTCCATTTTGTTGTGGAGTGTAGTTTGCGGTGAGTTATCTCTAGGCCAATATCTTGACAAAACTTGTCAAACTCAGATGAGGTATACTCTCCACCTCTATCACTTCTTAGAATTTTGATCTTCAGACCAGACTGCCTTTCCACCATGGCTTGAAATTTGTTAAAAATTGAAAACACTTTTGACTTATTCCTTAGGAAATAAACCCAAGTCCTTGAATAATCATCAATGAAAGTCAGGAAGTAGCAGTTGCAACTATTAGTAGTTATCTTCATTTTTCCATAGACATCATAGTGAACCAATTGCAGTGGAGCTTTTGCTCTCCACGCTTTGGCAAATGGAAATGATTCTCTATGTTGCTTCCCATGTGCATATGCTTCACACACTTTAGAAACTTCAGTACTTTTGGTAACCCTGTGACCATCTCCTTCTAATGTAGCATCTTGAGACTTTGAAAGTTCAAATGTCCAAGCCTTTTGTGCCATAACCACTGGGCATCTTGAGTCTCCATTCTTATAGCACAAGCTGTAGTGTACTTGAGAGTCAGATGACAACTTTTGTTCCTCTTCATTGAAACCTCCACCATAAACTCGTTGACATAACTCTTCTCAAAAATCTTGCAAGTGTAATCACCAAAATGCAAGTGATATCCATGCTCCATTAAGTCTCCAACACTTATCAAGTTTTGATCCAAGTCAAGTACTAGCATTGCATCACTGGTATATTACATCACTTATATACTTCCTTCCTTTTTCTTGTATCAACAACTAATGCTCCCCTTTCCCTTTGAGTCCACTAGTTGAGCATTTCCCATTTTCGCTTTGGTGGTTTTGGTTGTGTCAAGATCATACAGCATATTTGCATTTGCTGTCATATGACTACTGCATGCACTATTAACAAGTCACATATCATCTCTAACTGTCTCATTCATTGCATGACTTACAAAAAAAAGTTAGTTTCTGTTTCATCTTGTGTACAGTTTGCTTGTTGATGTTGATCTCCCTTGTAATTGCAGTCCGCCTTGACATGACCAAATCTATTGTAGTTTTGGCATTTTGGTTTTCCTTTAAACCAACATTCACCTACATGAAGTTTGTTACAGACACTACACTATGTGTAATTAGTACTATTGTAGTGGCTCAAACTTTTCTGCTCTTTTGATTTTCCTGCCCACCTTTTACCTTTTTCCTTCCAATTTTTCTTTTGCTTAGAACTACCCTGATTAGAACTAGCTTCAATGTTCCTAGATTTTGGATTTAGGCTAAGTGTTTGGAATGCACTCTCAATATTACTATATGCCTGATTCTCCAACCTCTGTTCATAGGCTTTAATGGATCCCATATTTTCTTGTATTCCCAAATCATCTATATCCTTAGTCTCTTCTATGATTGAAACTATATTATTGTACTTAGATGTAAGACTGATCAATATTTTCTGCACGACCCTCTCCTCAAGAACGGTTTCACCATAGGACCTCATTTGATTAACAACATCAGAAAGCCCAGTGAAGTAATCTTTAAGTAACTCAGACTCTAACATCCTAGTATACTCAAAATCTCTTCTCAAAGACTGCAGCTAGACTGCTCTAACCTTTTGTTATCTTTGAACTCATCAACCAACACATCCCAAGCTCCTTTGGCAGTGACTTCATTTGATATTCTGGGAACAATCTCTTATGTAATAGCTCCTTGCAGTAAACCAAGGGCTTTTGCATCTTGCTTTGTATCTAGCTTGAGCTGAGTCTTTTATGCACCAGATAGCATTCCTTCAACTCCAACTGGCTTTTTGTAGCCATCTTCTACATAGCTCAATAGATCATGAGATGCATACATGGTCTTCTTTTTGATGACCCAGAAATCAAACTTTTCTCCGTTGAATATTGGAGTTTTGATTTCTGCGGATGAACTAGCCATTGTAGCTTAAGTTTAGATCTAGTTTTTTTTGTGTGAAAAAATAACTTTAATAAACAGACACCTAGTTGATAAACGATGCTGTGATACAATGTTATATTTTGATAAGTTGCAGTATGATGCTAGTTAACAATCACACAAATAACTGATCGTCTTAACACAACTTGTGGTATTTTTCATTCATTATTGCAGTAGCAACAAAGAACAAGAATAGTAGTAAAGAGGCAATGTAAGCTCAACTCTACAAATCTAATCTCTATCTCTCTAAAGGCATAAAACTTAACCTTATATAGTTTAGATTACAACCAAAGTCAACATAGAACTTTTAACAAACAGCTAGAAAGGAGAATATCTAGATACTTAACATAAAGTAACAAATAAAAACAACCATTGTAGTAACCCATTGCAGTAGGTAGCCTTTGAGTCCAACAGTAGAGTATTCATTTCAACATCATATTAGTTGGTCTTTGAAAATTTTATATGATTTATTTATTAATAGAAACTATTTCAATTACCATGCTAGCTACATGCGTACATCAGCTTGACTGTGTCTATGTCGTAAGATGTAACTATTTCAAATTATGTCAAGGATTCTTATGCATCTAATTCTATAACTACTAAAGCCACTGCGTTGACCAGTGGCTGACTAGATAGATTACATTTACCCATATGATTATAATTTATTTACAGATGCCCTTGACTAGCTTCCATTTTTTCTTCCACTAAATCCATGAATAGAATTAACCATCTCACAAATTCACAATCTCTGAAAGCTGATATTCCGTCAAGTTCTGATGTATCGGGTAGAGGACATGAAAGACGATATAACTGTAATTATTCAATGATTTGGGTGCCGAATTTTCATTTGATTGGTTAAACCATAATTCTAATTATGGTTGCATTGGGTTGTTTGGATTCAATTGAAACTTGGTTCGCTTGGTGTTCATATTGGTAGTTCTCAATTCATGATTATCTTTTTGATTTATTTGCTCTATTGTGTTTATGTAATGGAAATTGTGAAACGATTTATGGGGGTGGTAATCTGTATAGTTTATATATATGCTAATCAAAAGCTTGAAAAACTCGGATTGGGATGATTCCATACAGTATATATATCTAGCATTCTAGCTTTGTAAAAAAACCTCTGCATATCGACTTTCTGCAAAACAGCCTAACTCGGAGTTCAGCCGTTTTGTGTTAATGACTGCCTTCGTATTGAGGCTATATAGTTATACTCACACCAGTATCCGTGAATCGTACATCTGAAATGTAGTTCATAAATTTTAGTTGGCTCAAAGTATAGGTAGTTGTAGGCAGCACACAGTCTAAGGCTCTAAAGCTGATGAAGCCTAAGGGATCAGAAACACAGATATATCTATATTCCAAAAATGATCAAGAGAACAAACTCAAAGTAGGTTCCAAATTTTGTTATGCTAATGGACTAATGGTGATATATCAGATCGATCACCTTCCATAAACTAGAACTATAAGAGAAAACCTACATATCAATGTATAAAGGATATTCTTGAACATCAACCCCATCATTCGTAGAGTAGCATGTACGTGTTCCATTTACGCATCAACCTTATTTCTCACTGCATATACCCTTTAGTCCCTTATTGTCTGCATTTTGATTCAATATTTTCTTTTAGCTTCTTTTTCTAATTTTCTATTTTTGGTTTACCAACTTATTGATGCATTTTGTTCTAAGGTTATTTTTCCATGCTTCCAAGTTGATCAATCTGATACCCTAGATCAAGCACTGTAATCATTGATCACATTCAAAAGTTTAACCTTCTGTTACGGTTTTATGACATTATGATGATAAATATAAAATGACTTTTCAAAGGAATTTATATGTGTATTTTGAAAGGGAAATATAAGCAAGGGGATGTATCAAATGGAATTGTACATATTTGGTTACATCGTTCATTCGTTGTTTGCTACGGGTTCAATTTGCTAGTTTAGTACTGTAGTAGCTGATGAAGATGCACTATAGTATTGGTCCGAGCCACTTAATAGATTTACTTTAAGGTTATGGGTCAAGTCACCATGCTGAAAATCGATCGAAGCGACGACAAAGCTGAACAAAGCTTTAGCATTGCACGCGTTGCTTCAATACTTGTCGTCGCTCGGTTGTCGTCGCTTCATTCTTGTCGCTTATATTTCAAGCGACGAACATTGAACACATCTTCATCGCATAGATATTTTAAGCGACGAACCAAACGCTCATCGCTCACTAGATAGGGGAAAAAATTGGGTCGTCGCTTGTGAGTTTTTGTGACAAACTTTGGGTTAGTCGCTTATGATTTCTAGCGACAAACTTTGGTTCAAAATTCATCCCTTAATGTCAGGTTTTAGAGAAGAAAACATGGAATCAACGAAGTTTGGTTGTCGCTTAGACTTTCAGGCGACAAATATTGAACAATCTTCGTCGCTTCATTCAGTGTTACAGAGCAGAAAAACAGGTTTGTGGGTCTAGTTTGAACCAATTTCCTTCGCATCCTAATAATACAATACATACATTCAAATAACATAAAACACACATCCAACATAACACAAACACACTACATTTTATAAATATGTAGTTTTCATATAAAGTTACAATATGTTTCATAACAACATTATCTATTTATCTAAATACAAGGAAAATGAAGGGTCCTAGTCTTGGTCATCCTCGGGAATACCTACTGAAGCACATGAGAATTTATTGGAGACAAACGGAGTTGCTGCGGCAGCATTGTCACCCGGATTGCCTTGGGCCGAGATGACATCATTGAGGGAGGCCTCCAACCTTGTCAAATGTTGCTTCATCTCTTCTTTCTCGATTTTCGAGGTTTTGCACCACTTAAAAATGTCTGCTAGTTGCCTCCTCAAATCCTCAACCTCCGCATCATTGCGGGGCACGCGTGCACCGCTTCTTGGTTTTGGCAGGCGTCTTAATGCACCCCCTAGACCTTGAAAATTGGTGAAAACAAAAAAAAAATAGTCAAATTAATAACCACATGGTATCTAAAAATAAAAACACAATACAAAAAGTCAAGTGGTTTGTTAAAAGATAAACCATAAAAAAAATATACCTCAGACCCTCGTCCCCGGCTTCCCACCCAACTCCTGCTTGATTACAACAATCTGCTCGTCGACGGTAACGGGGTTAGTCACGTGACTCCTGCTCGCTTCATCACTCACTCGACTAGCACACAGCTCATCCATCTTCCTCTTCACCGCTGCCTTCAAAAAAATAATTTTCCAATAGATTTATGTTATTATACTTTTTAATTCCAAGTCAAAAACATATTCGCATAAAACAATGTCACTCACCACTTTCTCCTTCGCATTCTGGGATGATTGATAAACATCGAAGACTATCTGGAGTAAAGGCGCTAGATGTCCTTTCTCCTCATTTGCAGCGGCTCGGAAGCTGTAGGGAGTGGTGCCAGAATGATGGTTGATTGCATACCCCTTATCCTTTCCCTTGTTCCGGTTAGCGGTGTTCCAGGCACACATCACCTACAAAACCATTTCGAATATATATGAACATATTTCATATGAGAATTAAGAAATTATATGAAATGCAAAAACCGATAATTAATTTTTATTACCTTATAACCGTCGTTCTCAAAGTGAGCTTTGAGGTACTCCCACTGCTTAGGTCGGTGGATGAACTCTTCGGGCGTCGCTTTTGATACTTCAATATAATGAGTATGGCAGTCGTGTTTCCAATCCTTGTAAATCTTTGCGGCAGCCTCATCGATATATTTTCACATGTCTGTCTCAGTGGGAGGGAGGTCATAGAACATCTAGTAAAAAACAATTCAAACAAAATCAAACGAGTCTTTGATTATCATATTTCAATATAATGTGACTGAAAATTAGTTTTTCAAAATTATTCTAAAACAATGTTTTACCTCCATATAAGTGGTCAATGCATCTTGGTGCTCCTCATCCAGCTCAACAAAGGTAGGCGTAAGCATCAGAACTTTGCTCCGGACGGCGCTCCCGATGTCTCGGGACATCAAAGTCCTCCACTTTAATTCTTTGGGACCCTTGTGTTCTTCGGCGTACTCAACCTTCAGAGGCTGGTTGTTGTTCATCATCTTCAAATATGGAGTCTTTGTGCCCATTACGATTCCGCGCTTCTCAAGGTTCTGCCCATTCACCTTCTTCCCCGTTGTCATATTGATTCTCACCATTATTAAGTACTAAATTAACACTTAACAACAATGAGTCAATTAAAACCCTTTTTAGTAGATGTAGCATTGGTAAATAGGGATCGTTCTTAACCGGGGATTGAGGGTGCATGCATAACTATGCTAGGTTTGTTTATGGGGGTGCGAGATTTGGTTTGTTTAACTAATGGCCTACGAAATTTAAACCTAATTCTACTATGTACACGTGATCATCACATCATGTCTACCTCCACCATTTTCATGCTTCACTTACCCAGTATCAACGAAATTCTTACCTTCAACCTGCAATTTATACACATGTTTTTAAGAGTGCGACGAAGAGCGCCTACACCTTAATTTATCTAAGATTCATACAAAACATGCTAGGGAGGAACGAAGAGCGTATCACCCAACACATTAAGAAGCTTTAAGCATACAAGCATGCATACAAGTCAAAGACCAAAACTAAGAACACATGGAAGATAACATAAGTAAGTAAAAACGTATAGCCTTTATTAAACAAATCACAAGTCGTAAGCCGAATTCTTTACAAGACAAAAGATGAGATAGAAAGTTTATGGTTACACTTTTGGAGTCTGTGAAGAGCACTAACAACGCCTCGAGTGGATGGATTCTCAAGAACAAGACGAAGAGCGCCGATTATTCTTGATCCGTGAGGAGGGAGCTTCGGCCTTGGAGGGGATTAGGCTTAGGACGACTTGGGAGGTGTTTTGGGCAGAGCTTTGCTGTCTATGATGTGTGATCACCTTTTCTCTTCCCCAAAGCTCTTTATATAGGGGATGACTTGAGAGCTCCTCTTCTTTATGCGTATGAAAATTCATTCCATGTAATCCAAACCGTCCATGCATCACCACCGTTTTCAACCATTACTTCCAACCATGCAAAACGGTTCCCTTATTAGCTCAAGACCGTTCCAGCAATTAGCTAGTTTTGTCTCCATTTATCTCAAGTCCGTTTGTCTTCATCATCATCACCTTTCAGCAACTTGCTCCCACCGTTTTGCATGCATTAGCTAGCATGCCGTTTTGCTCAATTAAGCCACCGTTTTCATCATTCAAGAACCGTTCCAACATTAGCTGGCTATATAAACTCCATTGCATTCCATTATAGCCATGCGTCATCACCATTTTCATGCAGCATCTCATCACAATTTGCCTTGCAAGCCATGCAATTTAACCAAAACCATTCCATGCATGCCATTAAGTCTTGAAAATCATCCATGCAATTAAGCTAGCTCTTCATGTAATTAACTCCATGCAAAATTCTATGTAATTCCACGTGACCATTTATTCTTCGGAGTTTAGGAACGTCTTTCTTAGCACACATTTTGCTCCAAATCGCTTCCTTTATTATTTATCCTTTATTTTCTACCTAAAAACATAAAACAAGTTAGAAACATATTTACTAAGCTCGTAACAAAGCAGAATGTAGAGAGAAAGACATTAATAATCAAGCATAAAATGCGTAGATCAAATTCCCCCACACTTAGACTTTGCTAGTCCCTAGCAAATAAAAAACAAAACAAGGACTCAAAGAAAAACAATAAAGGGAAAAATAACAATGGGAAAAACGTCACACTTATATGTACAAAACACTTAGAAGTCTCAATGTTTCAAAGCCGCAAATTTTCATGTTATCATGTTTGAAAACGTAAGAGATACTAAGTAAAACAACACTAAGCCCTTAGTCAAAATTTGTCTCAGAAATTTCTTAATGTATATGGCAATGGAATTACATAACTTCAAATGATAACCAAGATATGATTCATGCAATGAACAAGTAAGACGTGGTGTAAACAATGGTGATGTTAAAGCTGTGCATGTTTCGAATAAAGTTCAAATCAACTCACATGGATGCACTCATCATATTTTCACTCAAAAATGGATAGAAATAATTGAAAACCTCATGAATGAAATACTTGCACAAATGAACCAAACCATATGCTTACTCATGCAACTTACTCAACAGATTAACTGCTACTCATCTTAAGGATCAAAAAGGACTTTCGAAGGGTTGTAATGGGGCAAGGCTAAGGCATTCGAAAATTTAGATAAGTGGTGATTAAAACGTTCCAAAGACTTAGTCGAAATATCACAAACTTTGTAAAACCAGACTCCTTCATCTTTTCCACGCCTCCATTGTCAATCTTCTATAAACAAGGGCCAAATTTCATTTTGTTGGACCCTAACTTCATTCTAAACTTCCCTTGAGCTTTGTGAACAGGACAAAGACCATGTTTTGCATTATTGGGCCTTCTTTTCAAAACAAACTCCAAACTCACAAGTACGGGGGACATTAATCCAAACTTAGACACTTAGAACCTATTGCCGGAGAGCTTTTTGATCTTTCTTTTGTTCTTGCTCTCTAAATTTTCTTCTGTTTCATTCGGCAATCACGCATATTACAAGTCATTTGGACAAGTCTATCCCCATACATACATCCCTTAACATCTTCACGCCATCTTCTTTGTTTTAGTTTCAAAAATCCCACCAAGTCTTTTGAACAAGGGTATGGATAATCTACACTAAGTTAAAGTGTTTAGATTCATATGGCAATGAAAGAAGGGCATAATGTATGCTCAAATGGGTTCATCTAAGGGTGTCGCAACTCGTGCGCCCATAAGGGACTCATGGCAATTTGGCTAGTGGTGGTAAACCTAAGTGCCTCTTATCATATCCAAAATCAGAGTATATGTCAATTATAAGCTTTGCAAATTCACATGAGTAAGTTCTAGTAATCTCTAGTTCATTAAGATCTATGGCAAGTAACCAAATGATGCACATGCATAGTTTTGAGACTAATATGCACGAAATTCACTCAAAAGAAATGTATAGGCTCAAAACTCACGTTTAGGGTTCATATGACTTAAACTTATTCTCACATGCGAAATCTGTACCATGTTTAACTATCCATATCTACTACATGTCATGACACTCAAAATAACTCAATTAACACAAGAAATCATGAATGTAGTGCCATATGTATGTTCAAATTCAGTCCATTTTCATCATAGACTAACTAAGGGCATCCTAAGACTCTTTAAAACACTAAGTTAAACAAAAAGACTCAAAATACACTAAGTATGACTCAAAACAAAATTTTTTTTTTTTTTTTTAGGGCATCATCCGTCGGAAAGTTCCATTGTCCGCCCGATTTTATAATTTATGACTCAATAAAGTTGTAAACCCCTTCCCCCACACTTAAACTCTACATTGTCCTCAATGTACCAAAGTAAAGTCATAGAATTCAAACATGAAAGAAGGAACTCACGAAGATCTAACTAATTAAACAAAAGTTACGAAAATTAAAAAGATAAGGGAAGAGAATGCAAATCTGTTGTAGACTCCTCCATTGGGTTGCCTCCCAACAAGCGCTTGTTTTTTTTTTAACGTCTTCCAGCCTAGACGTGATGCTTTCTTTTATGCTCAATGAACAGCCTGAACTTGGAGGTGCATCGCCTCCATTTCTTCTTTCCATTTTTCAGCTTCCTTGTTCTGACCTCTGTACCTTTAAGCTTGAATTACCAACGATGTAGAGCTCAAAAATTTGTGATCTTTACATGGATGAAAACTAGACGTCTCGAGCTTTCCAACCATATAAAGAACTTGATCTAACTCCAAACGAGCTGAAAGTTATGGCCTTCAGAAGTTGACTATTCTGTTTGGACAGAAGCTGCGAATTTATCCAAATATTTGGAGCACGTTCCTCCAACGTATCCTTCAAAACTCAACAAACATCAAATCCAATGCAAATGCATGAAATGTATTATGAGGTTGCATGAAATGTATTATGAATATGATGCAAAATGATGCACTTATGTAATGCAAGAAATTGTTATGCAAAGATATGCAAAGATGCGAAACTATTCTAAACAAAAATCGAGCAGCCTGAGCATGACTACTTGCATAATTTCTCTAGAATTAATCACACGTTTAAACAAGCTGAAAATTTTCGAGCGAGGACTAGACACATAAAAAAACACTTCCTCAAATTTTCAGAATTTTTCGATACATGTAACTACGTCAGAAAAATCACACAAACAGCCCATTGCCCAGCTCCGATTTGACTCTCTAAAACTAAAAATAAAAAGTAAAGTGTGGTTACCTCATGTACTTAGTTCCTGCAGGGGTTAGTTGTATAATTACTAAGTCAAAAACGTCATATACATAAATTGTCACTCAAAAAATGCAAGCACACCATAGTCCACGAAATTCATGCAAGAATTCATTCAAACTTTCATTCAAAGTGCATCAAGCAAGAACCTAAGTGAAAGATGGAGTGAATGCATAAGAGAAAACGTTATGCAAGCTACAAATGCAAGTGGTTAAGTCCTTTACACGTTGGTTATAAACAACACGTTGGTTACATACAACACGTTGGTTTTATGCACAAGTAGGGTTCATTGTGTTGCGCTTTAGATTTGGAGAGAGTACATTTGCTTGATTTTTAGGTCGTTCAAAGGACGTGTGACCCGCGCGATAAAGTGTACACTTTCAATCGAATGATCTTGGTTCAATCGAAAAACATGGCCAGTTAGGGATATAGATAACGCGAGAGGTAGGACTAATTTCAACAATGCAACCCGAGGCTAACCGATTGGTATATACTCCAATGTTGCAAGTCTTTCTTAGATCCAAATCCTGTCACCAGTCATAACCCATTTCTAGACACCATGTCCGACATTCAACCAAACTTTCGAAAATGTACAACTCCCTCAAGTCCAATGTAGACTCCGCCCTCAACCTCATGTCCATAACTTCACTTAGGTTATGGTGTATGGTGGTGAAATCCATACATCACGAGGGGTTAAGGAGATAAACACGGAAAAGATGCGCCATCTATTCAACAATGAGTGCGACTTAATCAACCAAGTTCATGTACTCAATGAAAATCCAAGCTTCCTTTAACGTTACATGGCTGCAAAAGATACAATATGAACAAGTGCTAGTATAAATATGAACAGAAATTTCGTAGGTTTAATGTACAATTTCACATATTCACAAGAACACATGCAATTCCAGATTCTGGCAAACATGAACACAGCGGCTTGTCGAATTATTTTAGAATTATTGGCTCGTTCGACTGGGCTGAAATTTTTCAGGCACAAACTAGACACATAAATAAACATTCTTCCAAAATTTCAGATTTTTATGAGTCTTCTAGCTATGTCAAATAATTTACACAAAACCGGGCAGTGCACAGTTCCGAAAAACAGAAACTATAAACATATTTACAAGCATAATCATACAATTCTTTACAATCCCCGGCAACGGCGCCAAAATTGATTCTCACTATTATTAAGTACTAAATTAACACTTAACAACAATGAGTCAATTAAAACCCTTTTTAGTAGATGTAGCATTGGTAAATAGGGATCGTTCTTAACCGGGGATTGAGGGTGCATGCATAACTATGCTAGGTTTGTTTATGGGGGTGCGAGATTTGGTTTGTTTAACTAATGGCCTACGAAATTTAAACCTAATTCTACTATGTACACGTGATCATCACATCATGTCTACCTCCACCATTTTCATGCTTCACTTACCCAGTATCAACGAAATTCTTACCTTCAACCTGCAATTTATACACATGTTTTTAAGAGTGCGACGAAGAGCGCCTACACCTTAATTTATCTAAGATTCATACAAAACATGCTAGGGAGGAACGAAGAGCGTATCACCCAACACATTAAGAAGCTTTAAGCATACAAGCATGCATACAAGTCAAAGACCAAAACTAAGAACACATGGAAGATAACATAAGTAAGTAAAAACGTATAGCCTTTATTAAACAAATCACAAGTCGTAAACCGAATTCTTTACAAGACAAAAGATGAGATAGAAAGTTTATGGTTACACTTTTGGAGTCTGTGAAGAGCACTAACAACGCCTCGAGTGGATGGATTCTCAAGAACAAGACGAAGAGCGCCGATTATTCTTGATCCGTGAGGAGGGAGCTTCGGCCTTGGAGGGGATTAGGCTTAGGACGACTTGGGAGGTGTTTTGGGCAGAGCTTTGCTGTCTATGATGTGTGATCACCTTTTCTCTTCCCCAAAGCTCTTTATATAGGGGATGACTTGAGAGCTCCTCTTCTTTATGCGTATGAAAATTCATTCCATGTAATCCAAACCGTCCATGCATCACCACCGTTTTCAACCATTACTTCCAACCATGCAAAACGGTTCCCTTATTAGCTCAAGACCGTTCCAGCAATTAGCTAGTTTTGTCTCCATTTATCTCAAGTCCGTTTGTCTTCATCATCATCACCTTTCAGCAACTTGCTCCCACCGTTTTGCATGCATTAGCTAGCATGCCGTTTTGCTCAATTAAGCCACCGTTTTCATCATTCAAGAACCGTTCCAACATTAGCTGGCTATATAAACTCCATTGCATTCCATTATAGCCATGCGTCATCACCATTTTCATGCAGCATCTCATCACAATTTGCCTTGCAAGCCATGCAATTTAACCAAAACCATTCCATGCATGCCATTAAGTCTTGAAAATCATCCATGCAATTAAGCTAGCTCTTCATGTAATTAACTCCATGCAAAATTCTATGTAATTCCACGTGACCATTTATTCTTCGGAGTTTAGGAACGTCTTTCTTAGCACACATTTTGCTCCAAATCGCTTCCTTTATTATTTATCCTTTATTTTCTACCTAAAAACATAAAACAAGTTAGAAACATATTTACTAAGCTCGTAACAAAGCAGAATGTAGAGAGAAAGACATTAATAATCAAGCATAAAATGCGTAGATCACATATCAACCAACTCTGCCATATCAAAACACATACCGGGTTGTAAGATAAAGCAATGTTATTAGCATACCAAACCTTTTATTATCACAACTCACTTAACGCTGAAAAAACTTACCCGGCTCTATAGGACCCCTCTTGGTCCTAATACTTATCGGAGGACCGTCATCACCTTCCCAAGCGCCACTGTCAATGCCACCTCCAGCATCCTCCAGTTCCGAAGGATTAATATCTTTCAACGACGGGATGGGTACCAGCGTGTCTCTCGCCGCCTCTGGTCTCGTCGTCGCCGTCGCGGCCGCTCTTAATGCTTCAGTCGCCTTCCTCTTCCTTCTTGCCTCAAGCTTCTTCTTCTTCTTCTTCTTCTTCTTCTTCTTCTTCTTCTTCTTCTTCTTCTTCTTGGAACTAGAACCTAGTGCCATTACTCTAGACTTGTAAATACAGATCATATGCAGCTGTGTAATGCATGTTTAGCCTTTTTGATTTGCTAGAATCTAGCTTCTTATGCTTTGGATTGGGAATAATATTAATGGAATAAAATAGTGTTCTCTCCTTCACTGTGCATAATTCAGAGTGTGATTGAGGGATTTGAGGCCCTCCTATCTTGGTTCTTGAGTTCCATTGTTTTGGCGCCTATGGTATTTGACCTTAATTAATAACCTACAGTTAAAGACTAATACATATATATAGAGGACTTAAACATTAGCTAGTCAACTAAATATCTTTTTGCTCATTTGATTTATACATTAAAAGTTCTGGAACCAAACCTCCTTTAAGCTAAAGCTAAGCAACCATGTAACATACTAATTTGAAGTTGAAATGAGAGGGAACTGAAACCCTATTGCTCATATGGATTGGTTATCTTTTATTAGAGAAAATGAATCATTTTTCTACCGAACCACTCAAAATTTAACAATTAACATCGAAAAGAAATTATGTACTTGGTAACACCAGATAAGCCGTATAATTCTAAATGGTAACAAATAGACAGTTGGAGTTTGAAATTGCAAACACCAATCAAGAGAAGTAGAGTTGATGGATGATTCTGAGGGAGGGAGCTAGGGATCTCATGGGTTTCCTTACTCATGTAAACCAACATTTTCTTTTCATTTCATTAGGAGTCAAGTCACTGAAGTGAATTGTTGGATGCATTTGATTGTTCCTAAACTGACTAACACATCAAAGTTGTCGTCATCATTCAAGGAATGTAGTATGTTATATCAGAGAAGGATACATACCCAACAAGTTCAACTCTAAAACAAATCAGAATCTTACTTTTATGTATATTAAAAGAAAGTTTTTCCTCACCTTGGTCTGTTAAAGGCTTGAAGCAACAACATGAACAATCAATCTTATTACTGTCTTTGCAGTTCATGTACAATTACTATATATATGTAACTAAGATATATAAATATCCCTAGTACATTTTATATTTGACCTGGAAGCTTACATTGGCTTGTAGATATATAAAAGAAGCTATATAACAGCCTCCAAAACGAAATCATATAATCTCAACCAAAATACAAAAAACCCTAAAATTGAAAAACTAACCCTAAAATTGACCTAGTACCCAGAATAAAAGGTTACCGAAGAGAGAGAATGAGAGAGAAGCTTACCTTGGCTTGAAGAAAAGTTTGAAAACCGGAGAGAGAGAGAGAGAGAGAGGGAGACAGACGAGATTGAATTCAAAAAATAATTTTAGGGGTGTGGGGGTGAATTTTGGGGTTTGGGCATGAATTTAGGGAGAAAGGGGGAGAACCAAAGAGGGACACAGACGAGATTGGGTTTTTGCAGAAGGAAGAACACAGACAGAGCAAAACATAAGAAGAACAGAAAAATGAGGAAGAAGAAGCAAAGTCCAGATATAATAAGATCATCTGAAGCGACGAACATTGTCAAACATCGTCGCTTCAAATATGTGTAAGTTAGCGACGACAATCACACAATATTTGTCGCTTCAGATTAGGGTTTAGGGTTTATGGTTTCTCCCTAGAGTTTAGGGTTTAGTGAGTCTAACTTCGTCACTTCACATGATCTGAAGCTGCGACTTTTGTTCAGATAGCGTCGCCTTACATTTAAAGCAACAAATATGGACCAATATTTGTCACTTGGATTGAACTTAACAGATTAGTTATGCCTGTTTGCATATGTTTTTATTTAATAAGAATATTGTAAATATTTTTCAAAATTACAACATAAAATATTTATCATCATCATCATCATCATCATCATCATCATCATATTACAACATATAATATAATAACTAGTAGTCTTCCTCTTCATCGTCTCCGTCCTCATCTTCCTCTTCCTCATCGAATTCGTCAACGTCCATATCATCTCGGTCATCACCGCTTGATTCTTCATTCTCTTCATGTACTTCTAAATCGACTTGGACATTAGATGAATCAATATGGTAAAATTGTATTGAACTTAGTGTGTCCTCTTGGTAAGGCTATGTGATTGATTCCATGAAGGAGACATTTTATCTTCTGTTGCCTGTACTTGGGCATTGTATACATTTCGGTGCGACATTTCTTGCACTACCTTCCAAGTACCACCTGCCACAGGATCGTCCAAGTAGAACACTTTTTTTGTCTTTATCGCAAGATAAAATGGTGAATTCTCATAGTAACTAGTGTTTGTATCCATTGATATCAGACCATGATCTACCTTGACGGTGTCAATTTCTTCGACATCTAGATCGTCAGTGGTGTTGTGCCATATACCTTTGAACAACACGATCGACATATTGTCTGGATAACATACCTCAACTACATAGTCAAGATGGCCATAGAAGTTTCCAACTTTCGTGCTTAACATCACCCCGCTATTTTGAGTCACGAGACTTTGATCTCTATCGAATGAGACATACTTGATACCGTTCACATAGCACGCCTTATAAATCCAGGTGAATTGCGGACCTCGAGCCAATGACCATATAGCCCTGTTAAAGTTAAGGTCTTGAGCATCATGCAGGTTCTTTGCCTGCAAAATAGATGGTATTAGTGTTATACTATCTAGGGTTTAGGATCTTTGTACAAGAAAAAAAATTATTCAATTTTCGTACATATCTTAAGAACCATCAATGGAAACTCTTCCTCATGGGGCGCTCGTCATAATCGTCACCATTTTTCGTTATGTACGCCTGCAAATAAGTGTCCATGTAATATTAAGCTTCTTCTGTATCCGTCAAAATTTGCCAGTGAGCCTCAGCCGTTTGCTCCTCTGGTAACCTGATATTTTCGGTGGTATCCATAATACAGGGCTGAACTAACTGCGAAACACAGCTAATATTCCATATTGGGGGATTGGAATCTTCATGTTCTTCCAATTGCAGATAAGACTTATAGTACCTCACCGACTCCGATGATACGTACCTGTCTGCAATACTCCCCTCGGGGTAACGTGTATAACTCATTGACTTTTATATTCACCTAATTGCCTATAAAATGTCATCTACGATTAGTGCATATATACAGTTAGTGTAAATTCAGTTTAAAAAAAAAGAGGAAAATATTTGGTTAGTGAACATACTTTTCTGTCGAATACATCAATGTAAAATGTACCAGGCCTGTAAGCATAACTTGTTCGGGAAGGTGAACCATGAGATGAACCATAGAGGTGAATAAATGTGGAGGAAAAATCAACTCCGTATTGTAGGGAATCATCACTATCTCAACTTCCATATGTTGAACACATGCCTTCTTCAACTCCCTAGCACATAATTTCCGAAACTAATTTGACAATGCTATCAATGGCTTCACGACGTTATTTGGAAAAAATTCTCGGATAACCACTGGAAGAAGACGTTGAAGCAGGACATGGCAATCATGCGCCTTCAATCCATAAAACTTTTTATCGGTTAGTTTGACCTTATTTCTCAAACTTCCCGCATAACCAAGTGGATACCTAGCATAGAGAAACCATTCAAATACTTCTTCACGATTTTCCTCTTTAACTAAAAAGGGTGCATGAGGAACCTTTCCCGTCTTCTTTTCAGCTTTCGATTGATGTTGACTTTTGCGGATTTTCCTTTTCTCCTACGCTTTGCGAGCCCTTGGACCATCCTTGGTCTTCCCTTCAATTGCAAGAATGTTGCCAAGGATAGCATCATACACGTTCTTTTCAATGTGCACGACATCTAACCAGTGCCTGATTAACAATGAAGACCAATAGGGAAGCAACCAAAATATGCTCTCGTGGGTCCAACATTGTCTGCTATGTGCTGAGTAAGGGACCAGAAAATACGGATGATGGCTAAGAGTACCGTAACTGTGTGACCTAATTTCCTCCAAAATTTCATCTCTGTCTTTTTTCCCACTCTGGCTTCCCGTTAAATGCCAAACTTGATTGCATCGAGTTTGTCTTGTCGAGCCATTTCCGATGCTCTTCATAAATAATTCTCCCACAAATATGCTTTGTTGTCAGCTCATCTAGACAAATTGGACATGCCTTGTACCCTTTCACTGTTGAGTCCACAAGCATCCCTAAACCAAGAAAGTCACTTATAGTACACATCAACGTTGCCTTCATCGTGAATACATCATTGTCCACTTTGTCAAAAGTAGAGACTCCATTTTCCCACAAGTCTTTGAGCTCGTCGATCAATAGATGAATGAGTACACTAAGGCACTTTCCTAGAGATTTAGGGCCAGGAATCAACACAGCCAGCATATTATATTCCTTCCTTATACACATATTAGGGGGTAGATTAAATGACATCACAACCACGGGCCATGTACTATGTTGGGTTGACATTGTTCGAAATGGACTGAAACTATCAATTGCCAATCCAAGCCGCACATTTCTTCCCTTAATGTCGTCGAAACTTGGAAATGTCCTGTTAAAATGTTGTCATGCTTCTCCATCAGATGGGTGTCAGATGGTACTTTCATCTAGTCGCATCTTCTTATGCCATCGCATATGCTTTGTGGTGTGTGGGGACATAAATAGGCGTTTCAACCTAGGAGGAAGAGGGAAATACCATATTACCTTTTTAGCAATGTCATCCATATCTGGCTTATATCTTTCAGCACTACATATACTGGACAAGTCCTACAAGTTTTATTTTCAGCTCCCCTAAATAGGTAACAGTTGAACTCACAAACATGAATTTTTTCATATCTAAGAGAAAGATCCTTGAGGATTTTTTTAATTCTCGAATAACTCACAGGGAAATTATGCCCTTTAAAAAACTTATGCAACCATTCACATAATTATCAACACTCGTATCTGACCATCCATTTTCAACTTTAATTTCCATTGCATATAATATGACACTTAATACAGTTTCTTCACTCCCTTCATACAATGGGGTTTGCGACTCCCTTAGAAGCCTTTCATACTTAGCATAATCATCATCTACCATGTCATTGAAGTACACTTCAGTATTTTGTTCAACAACATTATGCAGTGCATCTCCATGGTATCCAGAATAGTATGGAAATACATCTTGTATAATCTCTACAGGCGGGATTACTAAAGGACCCGTAACACCGGAAGCCTCAACTCTATCTTTAAGCTATTGTCTCCGTCGACTGATCCTTGTCTGTTGACCAGAAACTTCCCCATGTAGGTGCCAAACTGTGTAAGTCAGATCCAAACCAAGGGTTATGCAGTGACGATAAATCTCTACGATATCCTTATAATAAGGAAAATTTTTGCAAATTGCGCACGGGCAAGGGAGATATTGGGTTCCAATAGTGTGAGTCTTCACAAAACTGATGAAGTTAAGTACGCTTGTTATATAGTCAGGGTGTGTATAATGATGATTCATAAAAGATTTGTCGGAGACATCATCCATGTTTCCTATCATAACATAAACAGACAATATGCATAAGGTTAGCACACAATATTTATGATACAGTCAAAACTTGTCCCAACACTTTTTTTCCTTATTTCTCCAGGTTGGATCCTATCCCCTTCAGGGGAACACGACTTTTGTTAACCCTCTTGCATCCATGTGGTTTCAGCTACAGGTTTCAGAAATTTTGGCAGCATCTCCCTATAGTTCCTTAAATGCACAAAAATCTAAACAACCTAATTTGCACTCGAGGAACATTGTAGAGAGACACTGTCAAAACTATATCCTAAAACTGAAACTAAAACTACATGAATAGTAAAAGGATCAACAAAGTCATGTGTTCGTCTAAAGTGTCCAAAAATTAGACAATTCGAGAATCAACAACTCATCTCGATCAACTAGATGAGTTGTTGATTCTCAAATGGGAGTTCTAAGCTGATAAACACCACAATTTTCATATTCAAACACTAAAACAACAACAAAACACAAAATTCAACACAACATCATCTAACTTCCATTAACCAAAATAAACAACCATTCAAATTGAATTAATACATAATATACTCTCAAAGAGGGATAAATAGAAGGAAATTGCGCTAACCTTATTTAAGAATCAAAGAATTGGCAACAAAAGCCTTACAATCTCACTTTCTTCTAACTTCTCCATCTTCTCCTCCAAAAACAGATGCAGAACCCGACTGCATTTGTAAACCTAAAATTTTACCTATATATATATGTTGCATTTAAGACGAAGTACAAAGGCAGATGAAAAAAAAACTAAGCGACGAAATATGACCAATATTCGTCGCTTTGTTTATACTCGAGTGACGACTTCACTTAATTTTGTTGTTTCAATAATTAGTTAGCTTAATGTTCGTCGCTAGATTTTTCAAAACATGGTTTTGGGATAAACAGAGGCGACAAATTATGAATATTGGTCACTTCAATACTTTTGTAAGTGACGAATATTGAGCAATATTTGTCGCTCTCTGTTTTTTAAGCGATGCCGTCAATAGTCATCGCTTAGATTAGTTGAAGCGACGAAATTTTTTTATTTTTATTTTTTATTTTTCGTCGAATCAAGATCTCCAATAGTGAGTAAGTGTTCGATCTGCAAGTTTGCCAATGCCCATTGTATCCTCAAAACTTCTTTTTTTGTATGTAGAAGACGCGTGTCCCTCCATGGAGGCACACATTGGATTAATCATGAGAATGAGAATATCATTAGCTGGTATTATACCACGACGACTATGAAGTATTAATATCATTAGTATCATGCATAATTTGGGTATAATTAATAGCAAATGACATAATTATTTGGAGTTCTGCACAGTATGGTTAAGGAGTACTTGTGGCAACATATTCATTTTATTTCGATTTTGAAAGGATGAAGCACTTGGCTTTTATGTTGCAAAGAAGAAGTTTTCTGGATATATATAGAATCACTTGGTTTTTATGTTGCATATAAGACGTTTTCTGGATATAGAATATCATATTAGATCGATGGAGAACCGTCATGATGCATGCAACTGATGCAAGGACAAAATGACATTCACATGCAGGGCATTGCAAACTTCAATCTAACGTCATAGTTTTCTAAGTACAAGCCCAAGAGTAATTGGCTTAATGTCTTCCTTGGCGATTTCTTCACCTACCAATCTTCGATAATTCTCAAATAAACTGTCCAAGATTTCTTCTCCAAAATGCTGCCCTATCATTGATTCTTGAATAGCCCTCACAGTCATTGCAACACTTGTTGCATAGCTCTCATCATCCTTGTGATGATCTCTCTCTAATTCAAACATCTCTAACCTGTCCAATTCAAAAGAGCCTTCTTTCTTCACTTCGTCTTCTATTTCACCTTTGGATGGAGCATAGAAATGCACATCATAAGAATCAAGCTTGTCCTTCCCTACTTCTCCCTAACAAACACAAGCAACAGAGGCACAGAAACACTAAATAACAAGGTACATATTGATCAAATTAGGGTTTCTAGGCAAAGAGGTGATAGTGATACACTCATCACATTCACTATATCATAATGATGCGCTTAATCTTATTTTTCAAAATTTAACAAGATTTAAAATGATTTCATAGATAACAACGTCAGCCTGTAAAGATGTCGTAAAAGGATTTAGTGACTTTTACCGATCGAATATTTTTACCCTTTATCTGCTATTTTTTAATTTGTGAGGCTATATATAGACAGTCGGTTAGGCATAGAATCCACAGAAATATAGTACCTTGGAGACCAAAATGGCAATGGATTGAGATAGAAGCTCCCAGAAGAAAGAGTTGCCTCTGTCCACATGATCTGGGCCCTTCCTACCCAACAAGATCAGCACCATCCTTCCTCCTGGAATCAACTCCTCAGACCTTGACCGAATAAACAAAGTGAAGTCTTCCTGGAACTGCTTCAGGTATGCCTCAGCAACTACAGCAGGGCTTGATTCAGAAATGTAAACACTGCCTTTGTTTAAGGACTTCCCTTCCTCTGAGTAAATAGCTAGAGGAACCTGCAAGACAATATACCCATCAGTACACAATTAACCATGCTCTAAAGTTAGAAAACAAGAAGTGAGTGCAATTGATCGATGAACTCGATCACTATCTCACCCTAGACAGCCAGTGTAAACTGTAGGATGAATAAACAAAGTGCAAGGAGTTGTTGGGAAAAAGTCTTCCATAAAATGAGCCTGGATAGCCTCCTATATAAATGGAAGGAGACCCATTGCTTAGTTCTTTGTTCAACTCCCTTGAGAACTCTGGCAAGGACTCGAAGATTGAGTTGAAGTCATTGGTGGGAAGATCATTAAGGTACACTCTGAATTCTGGTACTTGGTGAAAGCCTTTCCGACTCGTTCCTTGGACTGCTTCAATGATATCTTTGATGATTGATAAGGTGTTGGGTCCTGATGAGCAACCCAAATCAGCTATGCCTAAGCTCTTTGGAGCTATTGTAAGGTAAAGTTCTTGTACCGTTTCTAGGGTCATGTCCTTCACCATATCAGACGCTTTCTTCTATAACACGTATATGCAGAAAAAAAAGAACACAATCAATGAGCTTGCTAGGAACGAAATAAATCTGCATTCTGAAGTTATAATTCACAAGTATAAGATAGATCATAGATGGATAAAGAGATAGATTACTTGGAGTGAAGAGTTCTTTGCATAGCTAGTGAGGCCAATGCCTCCAGTCATGTGAAAGACGTTCTCTACATCCATGGTGGTTTGAAGCTAGCTAGCTTTGCTTAATTGTCTTTCTCTTTCTGCTTTGAAATTGGTGGTGCTTTACTAGCCTTTTAAAGGCAAGTTTGAATCTGATAGTGATAAAGCTTTTCCCTTCTGGGGCAACTTTGGTTTTATTTATACATTTATTTATAATCATGGTACTCATAAATTGCATATAATTCAAATGGGATGATGAAAGGCACAATCGATCAGAATAGATGGTCCAAATCAGTCCATCTCAAATGTGGAGCATCATAGCAGTGCCATCTAAATGAGCCTGAGAGGAAGTTAGTCAAGTTACTGCTTAATTGTTCTTAGTGCAACGAGCATTAATGCTTAAGATAATTAATTTAAAATTAGTCTCCTAATTCTGAAATTATTTGGATCTAGTGCATGTATTATGACAACTTGTACATATTTTATATATGTCAACCCTAAATTCTTGATATCGATTACCCAACAAAGAACCATTAGTGATTAGTGATAAATAGATACGTCACCAATAGATTTAACGTATCAGATACACATGCAACCCTAGCTAACCAGCTACAAATAGGTAAACTTGCTAAAACAGAAGCAATTACTCCAATTAGCTAGGTACCAATATTCAAACAAACTGTTTACATGCAGATCATCGATGCTAATCCGTTTTTTAAACAGAAGGTTTGATCAGATGCTCAACTGAAAAGCTGGTTTTGGCTGGGCCAATGAGCAAGTGCGCTTTGGTTACCCATGCCAGTTCCAGTGATTTCGATAGGGATCGAGTGCGTGCTTCCAGTGCATGATGATAAAGCCGGCCAGCTGGTTGGTGTGTGCTAGCTCCATCAGTGCTTTGGCACCCAACTTTTTCTCTTTTCACTAATTTGTTTTGGGGGAGTAGAAAAGGGAATTCGAAGCAACGTTGAGAGCAAGACGTACTACTCGATCACTAAGCAAAGTGAAGCTGCTACTACTCACTGATATATAGATACCATCCAGCAGGGTTGAAAATTGATAAATGAGCTAGACTCCTAGATCACGCTTGACGGATGGACAGGTGTCGGCTGAGGGGGCTATATGTGTGTATATGTGTAACTGATTAAGACAATTTTTTAGAGAGAATAATCCCTTGTGGTTTATAATTTATGAAAATGGTATATTGTCAATTTTTATAAATTGTTGTAGCTTATATCTTTTGTATGCAAATTTTAGAATAAACCACAAATAGTTTAATTTATTAAACACCTCAAAATTTAATTTAAGCTACAAATGTTGTCTCATAAGCTATCCCAAACTAATAATGTATACGACTATGAGTACGACCAAGTATAAATGACATTAGATTTATAGAAAAATTTCATCAAACACTACTACGGCCAAGGCTGCCAAGGGTTAGATATATTGCCCTAGGAATGACTGTTTATTAAGTACGTCCGATTATCAATTAATCACGATTTAGGTAATGTTGTGCGGAGGATTGGCAGAAATGTGTTGGATGATGTTATGATTATTTGGAATTTGATTTGGTGATCGAGCCGGACGTGTTGCGTAACGTTCTGCTCACAAGACAATTCCATGTTTCGAGTGATACTTTGGGAGTTCCTTTCCATCCATCGTGAACTCGATAGCATTTGTACGTACTTGATGAGCAATGTGCATGAAAACCAATCACATTCTCTTTTGACTTAGCATGCATGATGTACTACCAAGGAGACAGAAAAGCTGGAACTTCTTTCTGCATGCACTATCAAGTGTCATAGTAGCTAGAAGCCTAGAAATATTCCCACTAGTTTTCTTCTTTAGTTGCTTTTGTTTCTCTAGAGTGTACAAATTAAGGATTCGATCTTGGCAAATCTAAACGTGACATCGAGTACTAGTAGTGATCGAGGAGATCGATGTATTGCTTGAGTCAATAATGCACAGAATTTTATATATATATATATATATATCACTCAACGTTTCAGAGGCTAGGAAAGGCTCGGAAATTTCTTTGCAACTACATACGAGGTGTTTTACAGTATTTCGGAGTATCAAAACTTCTTAGTTTTTTAGCGTTTGATCACTTTATTTCTCTAAAAATAAGGACCGCATAAGTTATCGAACACTCTAAAATTAGAAAAAAAAAATTTATACTCTTGAACACTATAAAATTTTCGAGCTACATACTCCCCCTGCTTAAAATTATTAATTTGTTATTTGTGGTTAGTCCGTACTTACTGGCTATTTCTTTGGAAAATGAGAAATTATTCCAAGTGAATCCCCTATCGAATCACTCAGGGGGATTTTCTTTCGGTTGGTCACTGCTTTGAGTTGGAGACTTTTCTAGCTGTGTCATTCTTCAATAGAGACAAATAGCTAGAGTTTGCTCATATCTCCTAATAGTCATAATGAATCCACGATCAAGAATATAAAACCACCACTAAGTTCTTATTTATGAATTCAAAACTTGACAGGGGGTCAGATGATTATGACAGCGTTAGGTCAACTCTAACCTCCTTAAACCTGGGTTGGCTAAGTCGGGAATTTATGAATTGAAAGGAGGTAGCAAAAAAATCACATAAAGTCCTTTTGTTTATCTAATTATTCTTGTTTTTATTCTAGTCAATAAACTGTGTAATAAACACGTTGCTTCCAAATGAAAACGTACATTACGTAGACTTGAGTATGTAACGGCGGTGACGCTATACCTCTTAGTTTTATTAATTAGTACGTAGGACAAGGGTACACTAGCTAGTTTTGTTTTTGTTTTTGTTTTTTTGCTAATTAAGAGCATTGGTTTTGATAACATCATACATGTTTAGGCTATTTTGAATTGGATGAGCTAACATAACTTAACATCTTTCGTTTCAAGTGGTCGAGTCTGTGTGTATATACACGGATAGTACTTCAGTACTTCAGTTGTGTCCTCTTAATTATATCTTAATTATTATTTTGCTTGTTAAATAATTAAAGTTTCCTCACATTGGTGCAACTTCAGATTCCCTCCTTTTTAGTTAGAGAATTGATCGGTGCATAAATATGCACCTCTATACTATTTATTGATGCTCATATACTTATTATTTTGTTATTTATTCAGTAATATTTGGTTATTTTATTATCTTATAAGTATTTTGAGTCAATAAGGAGAAAAGAAGTAGAAAAATGAGTTTAAAGCTTAATTTGAGAAATCTGCTTGTGCAGGTCATTCAATTTCGACAGAGTACTGAGAGCAGCTCAGAATAAACCAGGGAACGATCTTTATATGAATGGAAATTTTCGGGTGTCTAGTTTCCATAACTTCTTCCAGAACGTGATTATCATGTGTTTAGAGAGAGTTATGATCATTTTAGTGCACAGAGGTTAGTCTGCTCGGAAATCTGACTTTGATGATAAAGTTGTGTTTGGAAGCCCAAATCACACCAAGAAACCCAATGATGAATTTGAACTTTAAAATCCAATTAATTACTGTTGTGGCTTATGAAAAAGAAGTCAAGAGCTAAAATGATTAAAGAAGTTTGACTTGTCAAGGAAAGAGCCCAAAACCTAAGTGAGCAAAGAGATACCCAATCAAGCCTTTATAAATACTATTTTTGGAGTTTTAGAAAACGCTAATCAGCATTGGGAGGAAGAATAACTTGAAAAAGAACAGCAATGAGCCACAAGAGAAGCACTAGTCGACCGTCGAATTATTGACAGGATTTCTTCATATTTTAGTTATTTTTGCTTTTCTTTATTATGATTGCTGGTAGTTTAGCTTCCTTGTCTATGAGGAGCTAATTACTTAGTTAGAGGATGATCAAAGCCCTAGATATGTTTCGATTTTGAACCCCTCTTGATTTGCATAATTTTGGATGAGAATTTTTTCATTATTAAATCATTGATGATTTATATTATATGTTTCTTTGGTTGCAAACTTAGATACATGTGGTAGAGTCTATTGTCTTGGATATGTATATGATCATCTTATCATTGCATATTCTATAGAGATAAAAGCAACACGATTAGTTGTGTGAAGTAATTCCTAGGTGATGCAAGATCACCCATCATAGTAGCTCTAGAAACCTTGTTATTTCTCAAACATTCTACGAATCTTATTGACTTAGGTTAGGTAGATTTTGACCCATCATAGTATCTTGTCTCCTAGTTTAAGATCACGTTAAACCAGACAATCAATCTGGATAACATGCCAAGTAAGAGAGTGTAATATGTATGTGACTCAATCATAGCTCATGCATGGGAAACATTCATTCATTGTTGTGTGAATTGAGTTGGGATAGATCGAAACTATTTAGGGTGGAGATAAGTTCCTAGATCATCTTCCATTGTTGGTTCACTTTTACTTTTACTTTTTAGTTTTCTTTTCTGTTTCGTATAATTTATTTCGACAATAAAATCAACCCTAAAAATCCTATAAGTTTACATGATTGTCCACCACACTGTCTATATTGAGTTTATATTTTCTTGTAATTTTAGGTCGAGTCTAAATAATTTAATAAATTAATTATTTATCAGTAGGTCCAGTCTGTCAGATTTCTGGTCTTAGTGTATCAAGTCTTTTAAAGTGTTTAGTCTCATCAGTCCTTTATGGGAATGACCCCTACTTCTATTGCAATACATTGACATATTTTGAGCATACTTGGATAGTTAGTAGAGACTATCTTTGATAGGTAATTTTTTGCCTATCATATTTTGGCGTCGTGTCACCGGGGATTGATTAACTTTAATTGCTTTAACTTGTATCTTGTGTTTGACCTTGGTACATTATGTATTCTAACTTTGTGGTGTGTTCTATATGTTCTATGGCAGAACACTCAAGTGAGGAATGTGCATATATGCAATATTAAAGTTATTTCACCATGAAGAGCAACTACTACTCATCTCCTTACACTCACACTTGGGATGATCACTCTAGCTATGGCTATGCACATCATGAATATCAACAAGAAGAAGTTCATGTTTTCGAAGAAATTATGTTTCGTCTTGAACGATTGTTGATATATCATATCACTATGAATTCAAGACTTGAGAGGTTGAAAACTTCTGTGCAATAGTTGATGGATGATGTAGCCAAGCACACATACGTTGAGCAAGAGGATGTAGCACCGGAGTTAAGTGAGGATTTGACTTTTTCTCAACATTATGACTCGATCACTTCTTGATATGGATGAACCATTAGCAGAAGAGGAACTCAATGATCAACAGAGTGACACTGAGCTTTATGACAAAGAGTTACATGTGCCGGATGTGACTATTGTGCCTCAAGAAGAGGAAGAGTATGACAGTGAGGAGGTGGAAAATGTCTTTGAAGAGGAATACCATCATGAGGAATATCTCCAACATGGATGGGGTGATGATACTTTGAAGAAAGTGCTCGGATCAAGTAAGCCGAAATTTGTAGAACAGAACCTAATCGAGCTCGAAGCTCTTCTCGAGTATAGGTCTGTGAAGCTGACTACTGAGGCTGAAATTGCAATGAAAGAGGGGAATATTTTCTTTGATGATGATGAGATGGATAAATTTCTTATAGACAAGTCCATCGAAATTCCTTTTGTTGAGAAGTTGCTGCCACCATATGAGCAACCATATGAGCTTTTAATGCTGAACTCAAGTTTCACACTTGTTTCTTGCACCGAAGAAACACTTGAGTTTGATGATTCACCTTCAGAGCCTTCTTATTTTTTGGAGCATATTGAGATAGTGATGCCTGATCACCATATGTCAAACAAGGAGATTCTTTATGCCTTGTTTGTTGGACTGAAGAAGATGAGACTTAGGAAAAAGAGGAAGAACAGAAAAAATGCACATGGAGTCTTGTGTGCTGGGGATTTCTAGGATGCCCAAGTTGCTTGGAAGAGCTCATCTAGTATCGCTATTAAAGGCCAAGCACTTGATTGAGCAAAGACCACATACATCCGATGGTTGTGAAGATGTCTGGCTGAAGAAGTTAAACTTAGCATTGCATGGGATGCAACCCATGTTGATGGAGAAGCGTGGCTTCTAGATTTGCTCTCTTATCCATTCTCCTTAATTTATATTTATATTTTCTTCTCCTTTGTTATTTTTCTCCATGTTTACAGTATTTTGTGATGTATTTCATTCCATGCTTTGTTATGTGCTTGTTTGATATATTGCATGCCTTAGTTTTGTTTTATATTGAGGACAATATAAATTTCAAGTGTGAGGTGGGGTTTATATCATATCCTTGGCGTCTATGTATAAATTTTGTATTTTTTTTGTTAGTTTGAAACTGTGCAGTATGCTAACTTGTGTAATTTATTTGACATGGTTATAACTCTTGTAAAATTCTGAAATTTTGAGAGAATGTTTATAAATGTTTCTTGTTTATGCTCATAAAATTTCAGCTAATTCCAATGCATAATGAATATTGTAAGAATTCTGCAAGTGGGTATGCTTAGTTTTTCGATTTTCGAGTCTTTCCTAGGCGTTCCAGAGTCGACCCTTTGATCCATCGAAGCTATATTTCGACCCATCAAAGGATTATTCTAGAATGATATCAGAGAGCATGTTTTGATCCATCGAGGACTATCCTCGACCCATCGAAGCCTAGTGTCAATTTTGGTGTTTTTCTTTGTTTTCTTGTGTGTTTTTGAGTCTTTTATGGAAAAACAAAATACAAAAGTAAAAATTGTTAAGAAATGTAACACAAAAAGAGTTTTAGTTTATTTTTTTGAGTCTTAAGAGCCCTTAACTAGTCCATGATGTGATTATATCTTCCAAAATTGTGACTAAAAGTGAAGCATATGAACATGTGAGTTTGTGATATGAGTTTCTTTGGTTAACCCTGATGTATAATGTATATGTGAATGTGTAGTAGATGTAGAAATAAGTTAACATGGTGCAGATCTATAAGCATGCTTAGACATTGTTGAGATTCATTTAACCTGTGAGCGATTGATCCTATATGTGATATACATGCTTTCATTGTTGAGTGTCAATTACTTGTCACAGATTAAGTTAATGAACTTTAGAGATTACTAGAATTCGCTCTTGTGCTTTTCAAACCTTATAGTCAATATATGTCCTGATTAAGGAAGTGATAAAGGCATTTAGGATCAACCACCATGGCCATATGTAGCATGTGTCCCATATTTTGTGTACAGGAGTTGTGCACCCCTTAGTTAACCACTTTGAGCCTACATGATAGCCAATTTGTCATCACCTGTATAACCTTAACCTTGAACCATAGATTAGCTATATCTCTATCTTTGTTCTAGGACTTAGTAGAGCTTTATATGATACAGGTACATGAAGACCGAGGTGACAGTTTATGAAGGTGATACAAAGTAATAAGTGTGGATCAAGCTAGTGTTATGTTTAAAAATAAAAAAATATAAAAAAAGAAGAAGAAGAAAATGGCAAGAAAAGAAAAAAAAAATTGTTTTTTATGGTGTCTAGCTTGTTACCCAGATTAACTATTGATGAAAAGAATGAAGTGAATGCCCAACAAGTTGAAATCCGGCCACAATAGTGACACAATGGTGGAGAAATTCAATGGGTGTAAAGTGCGAGAAAATGCTCTACATTTGGTGCTTTACTGGGTTCTAGAACTTATTCTTGAATTTCATATCTTTTTATTCTATAAACCCATGAGCATAGTCCCATTACAACCTTTGAAAGACCTTTTTGATCCTTAAGATGGACAACCTTTGATCTGTGGAGATTAGTCACAAGAGTTGAGCATATGGTTCGGTCCATTTGGCAAGTAATTGAGTTGAGTGAAAACATTAGACATATCTTAAGTGGAAACACTTTTGAGAGCATATCTATGTGAGGTTGGATCTTAACTTATTTACTGCATGCTACAACTTGATATTCACCATGATTATGTCTTCGTCCTACATATTACATGTGTGTCATGCATTGACATTAACCTTCAAAATTCTATGGTTTGAAATTGTGATAACATGTGATCTTAGTGTTGCAATGTTAGGGAGATTGCTGAGACGATGTGTTAAGGGCATTAGAGTTTTGTAGTTTATGTGTTGTTGAGTTTTTTCAGAGTCATAGTTTAGTGTTTTGCTCGAGGACTAGCAAAATATAAGTGTGGGGTTCTTGATTGGTGCATAAATATACGTCTCTATACTATTTATTGATACTCATATACTTATTCTTTTATTATTTATTTAGCAATATTTGGTTATTTTATTATCTTATAAGTATTTTGAGTCAATAAGGAGAAAAGAAGTAGAAAAATGAGTTTAAAGTTTAATTTGGGAAATCTGCTTGTGCAGGTCATTCAACTTCGATAGAGTACTGAGAGTATTTTAGAATGAACCAGAGAATGATCTTTATATGAATATAAATTCTCGGGTGTCTAGTTTCCATAGCTTATTCCAGAACGTGATTATCATGTGTCTAGAGAGAGTTATGGTCATTTTAGTGCACGGAGGTCAGTCTTCTTAGAAATTTGACTTTGATGATAAAGTTGTGTTTTGAATCCCAAATCACACCAAGAAGCCCAATGACGAATTTGTGCTTTAAAATACAATTAATTGCTGATGTGTCTTATGAAAAAGAAGTCAAGAGCTAAAAGGATTAAAGAAGTTTGACTTGTCAAGGAAATAGCCCAAAACCTAAGTGAGCAAGGAGATACCCATTCAAGCCTGTATAAATTTTGGGGTTTTAGAAAAGGCTAATCAGCATTGATAGGAAGAATAACTTGGGAAAGAAGAGCAAGGAGCCGCAAGATGAGCACCAGTCGCTCGTCGAATTATTGACAGGATTTCTCTATTTTTGAGTCATTTTTGCTTTTCTTTATTATGATTGCTGGTAGTTTAGCTTCCTTATATATAAGGAGCTAATTACTTAGTTAGGGGATGATGAAAACCCTAGATATGTTTCGATTTTGAACCCCTCTTGATTTGCATAATTTTGGATGAAAATTTCTTTACTATTAAATCATTGATGATTTCTATTATATGTTTATTTGGTTGCAAACTTAGATGCATGTGGTAAAGTCTATTATCTTGGATGTGTATATGACCATCTTATCATTGCATATTCTATAGAGATAAAAGCAACACGATTTAGTTGTGTACAGTAATTCCTAGGTGATGTAAGAGTACCCATCATAGTAGCTCTAGAAGCCTTGTTATTTCTCAAATACTCTACTAATCTTAATGACTTAGGTTTGGTAGATTTGGACCCATCATAGTACCTTGTCTCCTAGTTTAAGATTACGTTAAACCAAGTAATCAATCCGGATAACATGACAAGTAAGAGAGTGTA
Source organism: Geum urbanum (assembly GCA_946800695.1). Taxonomy (NCBI): domain Eukaryota; kingdom Viridiplantae; phylum Streptophyta; class Magnoliopsida; order Rosales; family Rosaceae; genus Geum; species Geum urbanum. The sequence goes on along the minus strand of OX327000.1, from coordinate 5,266,591 downwards.
CTATGTATGTGACTTAATCATAGCTCATGCATGGGAAATATTCATTCATTGTTGTGTGAATTGAGTTGGGATAGATCGAAATTATTTAGGGTGGAGATAAGTTCCTAGATCATCTTCCATTGTTGGTTCATTTTTACTTTTACTTTTTAGTTTTCTTTTCTGTTTTGTATAATTTATTTCGATAACAACATCAACTCCAAAAATCCTATAAATTTACGTGGTTGTGCACCATGCTGTCTATATTGAGTTTGTCTTTTATTGTAATTTTAGGTCGAGTCTAAATAGTTTAATAAATTAATTATTTATCTGTAGGTCGAGTCTGCCAGATTTCTGGTATAAGTGTATCAAGTCTTTTAAAGTGATTAGTCTCATCAGTCCTTTGTTGGAATGATCCATACTTCTATTGAACTATATTGATATCTTTTTAACATACTTAGATAGTTAGTATGGACTATCTTTGATACCTATCTTTGATATGTGGTTTTCTTCCTATCAGAAATTAGGGTTATTTATAATGTGAACTGCTGCCATATGGTTCATGGTAGTTGATCCATGAGGAATCAGATCTCCATATAACATTGACTAATTTATGCTAAAAAATTATTTACAGATAGTTACAACTGGTGGGTCAAGATCATGACTAAGAAGTACTTGAGGAGGTCCTCTTTCTTCTAAATAGAGTTTAAACAAGGTATTCCCTAGCCTGGAAAGACATTCTTCAGAATAGAGAATTACTAAAAGAAGGTTTGAGATAGATTATTAGCAATGGCTACTCTGTAAACTTTTGGAACTTTAACTAGGTGTTTTCTTTCCCTTTGTACAAGCTTTTTTATCAGAGAAGAAATGTTCAAATTGATGAGGATGAGCCTGTGGCAAATTACATCTGTAATGGCCATTGGAACAGAGATAAACGGCTCACAGTTCTAGATGAGGACATTGTCCATGTTATTTGCAGTATCTCGTTGCCTTGTATTTCACAGGAGGATGAGTTTGTATGGGGACCTGCCCCCTCTGGTACGTTTTCAATTAAGTCTGCATCAAGTTTATTGGTTGATAATAGCTCTAAGCATAAACATGTCAAATTGCTTGCAAAAATTTGGAAACTTCACATTCCCTCTAAGTTGAAAATTTTCAGTTGGATCTTAGTCAGAGGCAGATTGAAGACTAGGGATAGACTGCTCAAAATGAAATTGATTAACATTAATTTTTTCCTTTTATGTGGTACAGATGAGGAATCTATGGATCATCTTTTCTGTAAGTACCCTAAAACCGAGCAAATTTGGCAAATGGATGAAAATTTACTGATTTATGATCGTGATATTTTAATAAAGAAGTTGTATAATCTTGCTAATACTAAAGCTCATGATCATGAGGCCCTTGCTAAGGCCCTAAACACTTGCTGGAATATCTGGTATGCAAGAAATAATGTTGTTTTCAGACAGCAGGATTTTGCTGCATTAGCTGTCTATGCTTGTGCGGCCTCCTCCTGGAGTAATTTCAAGAGAAATCAGCATTCTCCCAGCCAATCCAGGAATAGACCCCAGATCATTAAATGGAGACCCCCCTTGATGGCATGAAGATTAATTTCGATGGTTCTGTAATCTCCAAAAATGGTTTAAGAGTTGCTGGTGGGTTTGTTTAAGAGACAATTATGGTGCCATCATCTCTGTTGGTGCAAAGTCCTTCAGTTCAATAAATATCACTCTCACCGAAGCTTTAGCCCTTAGAGAAATTTTGCTCCATGCTCAAGATGGTGGTTTCAGGAAAATTATTGTGGAGGGTGACTCGTTGCTGGTCATCAATTGCTTGAAGATGAGATGTTCCATTCCTTGGAGCCTTAGAAGTCACTACAAAAAAATAGTATTGAGCGACAAACAGGGTTTGTGATGACTATAAATTCGTCGCTAAAACTCAGTATAGGCGAGAAAATTTCAAGTCGTCGCATTTGACCTTATCGGTGACAACCATTTCCTCGCCAAATAGTAAATAGGCGACAACTTATAAAAACCGTCGCTTCATATTTTTGCGGCGATTAAATTTTGTAGCCGAAGTCCTTTTTAGCAACAACTTTTATAAGTTGTCCCTGATTAAATAAGTGACAATTTAGTTTTTCTCCCAGATTATGTATTTGGAGATGATTTAGTACGAGTTGTTGGTAAATATTTAGGTGACAACTAAAAACTCCTCACCGAATATTTATTTGGTGACAATTGTTATGATGAGTCCCTAAATGTTTATGCAACAATTAGAGTTTTGTCGCAAAATACTTATGATGCGATGATGAACAAGGTTCGTCGGTGATACTTAATGCAACAAACACACACTCCTCGCTGAAGACCTATTATGCGACAACTAATACATCTGAACACAATACTGGTATCCTTGTCACAAATACATCTGAACACAATACTGGTATCATGGGTATGATGAGCGATCTATTTCCTATGGTGGCCGGGGAACATATATTAAGGGAATAGGAAGATGAAGATACAGAATATCTATCAGAAAATCCTGATGTTCCAGGGGATGATAATACAATTACTGTTAATCACGAGGGTCTCATTGATAGGTTATTACAAGAATCGCAAATTGAACTTTATCCTAGTTGTAAGGAATTTTCAGTTCTGACATTTTTTGTTGAGTTGATTCACTGCAAGGTTGATAATCTTTGGATGAATAAGTCAGTTGATGTGTTGCTAAAAATTATGAAGAGAATGTGTTCAAAATCCAATAATATTCCTGAATCATACTATGCTTGCAGGAAGATATTGAAAGGTATTGGCTTGGGGTATGAAACTATTCATGTCTGCAAGTATGATTATTGCTTATTCTACAAAGAGAACGCAGATAAAGAAAAATGTCCTGTATGTAGTGAGCCACATTACAAGCACAGTGATCGTCAGCAGAAAAAGAAAGTTCCCCAAAAAGTAATGCGATGGCTTCCACTAATACCGAGGTTACAAAGATTGTTCATGTCGAGACACAAATCTACCAATATGAGGTGGCACAAGGATAAACGTGTTGATGTGAAGGGTGAGATGCGACATTCAGTAGATTCCATTGCTTTCACGACTAATTCACTTCGTAAATTCGTTTAAAATTTTTGCTGACCGTAAATTCTCCGTCGTAACTCCAATTTAAACACTTGATGTGGCTACGAAATCGTCTCGATAAACTCTACAATTTTCCTCAATATAATTTTCTGAAATGGAAAGTCCTATTTATACTTGTCCATTCAGGACTATTACATTTCCGATGAACTTCTGCTGATCATAATTTTCTCGTCGTAACTCTGTTTTCGGCATTCTTCGCGTCTACGGACTAGTCTTGACAATTTCTACGACTTCCATCTGAAGTCAACCAACTTCGATAATTTGATAAAAATTCAACTAAAAAGCTCTCAATAATTACCGACGGTAATAAAATTAACTACCTTTATCAATTAATCTTAAATAAATCATAAGAAAAATATAATTTTTGGGACAGGATGTTACAATATAATTTCTATCTTTATTAATATTTAATTAATATCCTTTATCAATATCATTATCGGGCATCTAAGTTAAGGTTCCGATTACATATACTCAAATTATATATATATTACTGTTGTTTATGATATATATAACTATATATGCCTACATATATCAAGACCACACTGATTGTTTGCTTATTTAGTTATCAATTAGTTAGTTTGTCTGCCAAACTAAAAAATATATATAACTACAAATCGATAACTACGAGCTGATATCTAACATATTTTTAATTATTAATTAATCGATAATTATATTCTGATGATTTTTTTATTTTACAATAAGAGTGAACAAATCTTGAGAGAAGAAAATATTGAAAATACTGACCAAAGACACAGGGAAAAGTTCCAGAATAGTTTAGAACTCATGCTACAACCTTATTTAGTGAAGGAAAAATTTCAGTGGAGATTTATGCATTAGCTCAGGGTACAGACAATCAAAGCATACAATATACCGTGTATATTGCAGATGATATTCATTGGCCGGTCAAACGGAATGACCATTACCGCACCACAAAAGATAATGGAGTAATGACTATTGGTTCCCACAATGGTCAGCCTTGTACCTTTTATGGTAGTCTGGTTCAAGTCGTTCAATTGAATTTTCGAAGAGGATATCACACTTATCTTTTTTAAGTGTGAATGATATAATTCAGACCATAAGTCTACGGAGATTGACTACCATTTGACGTCGTTGAACACCAATAGACTTTGGTACAAGCATGATCCGTATGTGTTAATACAACATGTCCATAAAGTATTTTATTTGGGTGATACCAAGTTGGGACATCCTTGGAAAATCGTCTAGAAAATTCAATACAGACATCTCTGGGATGTTCCAGAAAGAGAAGAAGACGAAGCACATGTGGAGCAAGATAGTGGCTTTGAAGATGATGACGAAATCACTAATGTATGGCACGTTCATGCACAGGATGATGCAACATCTAATATGTCACTAAGAATAAGCGACGTGGAACCGAAATTTTTTACTCTTCCTCATGACACCAATAAAAAAAGAAGGATACCAACGACGATGATTTTATTAATGATGACTCTACTGACGAAGATCTAATGTCGGAAAATGATTAATGTCGTATTTAATTTTTCTAAGCTTTATTGTACATTACTTTTGAAATAAAATTTTTCTTTTTCTTTTTGTGAGTAGCATTTGGAAAGATATTCAATAAACGTTTATTATTTTGGAACTAAATCTTCGTACTTAATGTATATTCTTAATAATTTTAGGAAGATGATATATTTGGAAGGTCATTAAAAATGTTTAATGGAAGATGACCAAACGTGCTCCTCAAATATTGATTACTATAATTATATTTAGGGCAAATTTCAGTTTAGTATACTGTGGTTTGAGTTGTTCTTTATGTTACTACTTGAGATTTTAAATTTTTCAATTTACTACTTGAGGTTTGGATTTTTCTTCATGTTACTACATGAGATTTTAAATTTATCAGTTTACTACCCGATGTTTCATTTTCTCATCACTTTTTATCTTTTCATTAAAAAATTATTTAAAGAGAGGGTATTTTGGTCAATTTATTTTTCTTCAATAAAAGAAAAGTTTTTATTTTCTAAAATTTTTATTTCTAGCAAAATAAGTTATATTAATTTTCTATATAAAATGGTCGGTTGGCTAAATATGTCATGCTTACCCTTGATTGTATAGCGCCGTATAAATATCAAGACACATGAGCTGGTGACATAATTTGTAGGAACTCATAAGATTGACTCGCTTGGCTAACCCTCAATTATTTTATAGAAAAAAATATAAAGTTGTTATTCTTAACTAAATAAGTGATACTAATTTTCTAAATTAAAATCATGCTCATAGCAATTTAATAAACTTGTTAATTATAATAAAGAACCGAACCATGCTCATAAATTTTCTTATAGTCAAATACAAATGGTGACTCAGTGGCTATTAAGAAAAAAAATTAAAATTTTCTTTTTTAAAAGTAAGGGTCAGCCAAGAGTAAGCAGTCAAGGGTAAGCACGGTATATTTCGCCAACAGACTATTTTAAAAAAAATAATAAAACTTATTTTGGTAGGAATAAAAAATTTATAAAATTATTTTTTATTAAATATAAATAAATTGACCAAAATACCCTCCCTCTTTAAATAATTTTTTTAATAAAAAGATAAAAAGTGAAGAGAAAATGAAACCTCAGATACTAAACTGACAAATTTAAAACCTCAAGTAGTAACATGCAGAAAAAATCAAACTTCAAGTAGTAAACTGAAAAATTTAAAACCTCAAGTATTGACATGAAGAACAACCAAAACTATAGTGTACTAAACTAAAAATTACCCTTATATTTATTTATCTTTAATAGAAAGAAGAAGAGTTTGAATGTGACTTTTTCTCCTTCACTTGTTTCATTGTCGAGATAAAACAAAAAAGATTTTTTTTAATTTGGCGGAGTTATCTCTCCCTAAATTCAGTCTCTATCATATCTATTCAATTAACATGCCAGTATTATCTCTCTCCCTTTGATAATATCTCTTCTGCTTCGATTGTATCTCACTCTTCTCAAAACTCAGAGCAGATATCTATCTAAATCGAAGAAGAGCGACATTTCTCCCTCCACTTTTCTCAATGAAGCGCCAAAATGACTCTATTACAGGCGGGATCTCAAGAGCTTTCACCCAATATAAAAGAGACCTTTCATTCATTCCTTTCTTCAAGCTCTTCTCGTTCCAATTAGGTCGTCACAACACGATCTTGATTTGCTCATTCATGTGCCTTTTCTTCTTAGAGAGTTTCGGTGAGCTCTATCTCTTGTACACAATTTTTGATTGTGTGCTTTGTTAATCTATAACCTCTCTCAGTTCAAATAGCTTACTCGATTTTGTGTCAAATTTTCTTTATATAGACTATAGATATTTCATAACTTTCATTTTAGGGACGAGTTGATTCATTTTGTATAGACTATAATTAGTTTTACTCTTTGATGCAGGTGGAAAATGGTGTCTCAGGGAAATATGCTTCGGGGAAAGAAGGTGACAAGGACAAAAGCTAATAATAGGTCTACTACTCCTAATGCAGCAGCGAGGCTAGTTTCGGGATCAATTGAGATACCATCATCGAGAACACCTTTTGCACAGCCTAGAACTACTGATATCTCTACTCAGGGACTACTACCGTACCCTTACCTAATATCTCAGGGATACAACGTATATTATATTAAAAGTCTAAAATAATAGTTCCTTTCTATGGTGTCTTGGTATTAAAGTTAAAATTAGATAGCTGGATATTTATGTGACGACCCAAACCAGAATCAGTTGGGTAAACGGCTTAATTTAGGAGATTACGCGTAATCACTATTTTTCCGTATATTGATTGATTTACCGGTTTTAATCACGACTTAATTATCGGCCGAGAATTTGAGTTGAGTCTTTTCTCGAGAGTTGTAATACACGTGATTTCGAGTTCGTGGGCAGTTCCGGATGATTTTTCCGATGACCGAGGAATATAATATGATTATTCGAATTTTCAGAATATCGACGAGTTTATCCGTTCGTATCGAGTTTATCCGAATCGTAATGGTTATCCGTTTTGGACCGTCGATCGTCCCGAGACGCGAGTATAAATATCGGAAATAGTCAAAAATTGTCGAAAATCACTATTCGAGAAGTTTGACCGTCGTTTGACCTTGGGTTGACCGTTGACCGCCGTTGACCGAGCTCCACCGCCGCTGTGCCGAACTGCCACCGTCGGGTTCTGATTTTCCGGCCATTTTAGACCTTGAAACTGGTATGGTTAGCTTCCTCTCTTCATTTCCTATGGATTGGAACTTGATTTCACTTGAATTGATGATGATTTGAGGTAGAACGAGCTTGGAGAAAAATGGGATTTTTGCCGGATTCGGGTTAGGTGTTCTGGCGACAGTTGAGGTTGGGTCTTTAGGGGGAAAGCTTCCCCTCAAGCTCTAGATGCTTTGGGTAGAAGGAATTTCCAATTGGTTGCCGTTTCGGTGCTCGCCGGAAAGTCACCAGAATCCATGGATTCCGTGACTTTCGAGGCATTTTTCGGCTACTGTGGTGGTTGGATGGAGGTGGTCCTTTGAGAGAAGTTGTTGGGCTTGGGGAGATGAGCATTTCTGGAAAGTTTGACCGTGATTGGACGCCGTCGCCACCCCGCCGCCGCCGCCGGCAGTGCTCCGGCGAGGTCCGGTTTTTCGAGGTTTTTATGTGTTTTTGACTCGTTTTTGAGCTCCGAACGCAGTCGTGAGGTTTTTGAGGTGATTTGGGTGCCGGATTTTTAGTTTAGGATTTATGTGGAGAGTTTTGGGAATTTCGTCGATTATTTTGTACCGCGTAATATATTTCCGGGAACAGTTGGTTTCCGATGTATGGTTCAGTGTTGTGAGCTATGATTTTGATTAGATATATTTTATGATTATTCAGGGGATTGAGATCGTGCTTCGGGCGAGGGATCTTCCGCTGAACCACGTGATTAGCGCGAGTGCGCGCTTTGCTTGTCTGTGAGTGGACAATTTCTTTTCACTGATATTCGTGAGTCTTTATATTACGTTTTTACGAGCATGAGCATACGTCTGTGATTATGACTTATACGAGCATGTGTTTTAGGATTATGCATTTACAATATGCTTTATACGTATGCATGAAATTATTTATGATTTGATTTACACAGAGTATAGTCTTAGTATATGTGGTTGTATCGATACACTTGCATCCTGGCTGATCCCCGAGGATGTCTACCAGGGGGGAACTGTACCTTGTGCCGATGTATTTCCGGGTAGCTAGGTACAAATTTCTGTTCTTTGTGCCGATGTATTTTCGGGTGGGAACAGATACCCTGACCTGAGGCCTTTCTGGCTAGAATCACGTGTGGGTCTGAGATCCCGTGATTCGGACTGTACTAGCACCGATGTGTCCATGAGCGACCCCGTGGGATTTTCTATGCATGCTCTGTACGCTGGAGGAGTTTGAGTTCACCTCGTGTACTATTTAATGTTCATTCATTTTTGACTCGCATATGTTGTTATAACATATATTATTCGGCGAAAGGCATTTATTTTCGTCCACTCACTCTAACGATTTTCATGTCCTTTTTCTGGGTTTTTCGGTTTCCGTGCCCAGTTTGCAGTTTGGATTCTGGTATTTCACGTCGTGGTAGGATGCTAGTTGTTCGAGCTATCTGTGCTTTCCAGTAGGTTCCTTATTTCGCCTATTGTTGTACATTTTATATATATACACTAGAGGTTGCTCTGATACATTACTGATACATGTTTTATACGAATTTTTACTGGATTTACTATATATTACAGTTATGTTTACTGTTTATTGTTATCGATATGATATTGAGAAATCCGGATGGGATTGGTGCCCACTGTTTGGCTTTTGTGGCATAGGATGAAGTGTTATTTTCCGGGTACAGGTTAAAGGCAATTCCGCTTTAGTAGCATTACTTTGCCGAAATTTTTATGATTTATGTTAGTTCGTGTTTTCAGAAGGGGTTTGATTCCGGTTTAGGAAACTAAATCGGGGTTGGGTCCTTTCAATTTATTTGATTTTTATCTATAATTTTTCCAACTCTTGTAGAATTGAAAAGTAAAAGAGAAAAAACCACTGGAAAAGGTTTAATTGAGGCAATTGCAAGCAATGGTAACAAGTCAGTAGAGCTGAATATAGACCTTGTATACAAGGCTCCTGATACCTGATACAGTAATCAGAAATTGAGCACTGCAATTGAAATTGAGGTATGTAATCATGCTCCAGTGTGTTTCTAAAGTTGGGATGCAATTTCAAAGGAAATAAAGCAGACATTAAGACATGGATTGACGGTGAATTTAAATTCAAATTGTTTTACTATATTTCCAACATATTTGATTTATAACCCTTGTTTATTTTGATTCTTAACTAGGTCCAATTTTCTGTAAATGAAGATGATCCTGATTTTGTGACTTATGTAGACTTTAGAATGAGTCAGGCATATAGCATTTTTAAAAAGAAATTGCATGATCATTTCAGAAGCTACGCTACACCTGCACAAGGACAGAGAACACTACCTCGTAAAGATTTGTGGGGTGAAAGGCCAGTAGAACATTGACATTGGCTTTGTGATAAGCTCTACACTGATCCAAAGTTTATTGTAAGTGACCTATTTTTCTATGACATGTGATATTTAGTTTTAAAATTTATTAATTGTGGTTAAGATTCAATGACGTGTTTATACTTCCATATGAGCATTGGTGTGTGTCTAATATAGAGCAGTAATATTGAAACAATTATATAGGCAAAATGTAAGAAGAATTCAATTAACCGAAAGAAACTAAAGAATGTGCATCATGGAGGTGCTATGTCTTTCACCCAATATGCTTTGAAAAGAGCTTAGGTAATTTTAAAATTCATTTCAATTAAGTTGGTTAGACTATTATCTTTGATTGTTGTTTAATGTATAAATTCTTCTTTTTCTAAATTAGAAGGAGAAATCTTTGTCTTTCCTAGACAATTTTGCAGATATATACAAAGACTCAAATGGTAATTGGGTTGGTGATGATGCACGAGAGAAATATGTAAGTTTATAGCCTTGATATTGTCCAATATTTAGTTAATAGAATGGTATTATTGTTTATTGTATTCAGTTTTATACCAAAAAATTAAATACTATTTATTTATATTATCATGAGAAACTTAAGAGTAAGAAGGATGCTATAAGAGAGAAAATGACTTAAGAAGCACCAGAAGACACACCATTAGAATCTGTACAAGTAAGTGCATGTGACGTGCTCTCAATTATGGCAAAAACATGTGGAAGAAAATGAAGTTTTGTATTTGGAATATGAGCATTTCCTCGACTTGAGCTCTCTTCTATAACTGCTGGCTCAATGTTTAGTTCATAAATGAACCAAATGACTGATAAAATTAAAACTTTGGAAACAACAGTGGTTGATATGAAGGAGGAGAATGTTCGTATGGTGGCACTAAATGCCAAGTTATTGAAAGCAGTGGAACTAATGATGAATCTAAACTCCTCTAGTGCAAGCGACAACTTGAACTTAAATATGGGAGTACCAGAAACTGAGGAAGAGGAAGAGGCAGCCGACTTGAACTTAATTTCATGAATGAGTGCTTCTCTGATTATTAGGTTTTAGTTTAGATCAAGTTTTTTTATTCTTTTTAAATTTGTGGCTAGGAATATTTAGCAAGGTTTTGGATTTTATTTGTGGACAAGTACTACTTATTAATATATGGTTATTTTTATTTTATATATTTAATTACTTATTTTGTCGATTAAAATTATTATATTTTAATAATACATAATTATTCAAAATTATAATTTATGAAAAAATAAATCATTGTATTTATCTTTTGCGACAAATATAGAATGTCGTATTCATTGCTTGTACTAATGGTTGCAAGAAAAATGAACCTCGCATTTAAGATTTGCAAAAAAAAAAAAAAGTCGCATTCACCATTTATTACAAAAGTTAAACCTCGTAGTTGGGTTTTGCGAGAAAATATATAACCTCGATTTTGAAACTTGTGACAAAAGGTCAGTCGTTGTATTTATTATTTACAACTAAAATGAAATCTCGTCTTTTAATTTTTCGAGGAAAATAGTTTCTTGTATTTGAGTATTACGACAAAAATAAAATGTCATAATAATTAATTATGACAAAATAAAGATCTCACCGTTGTTATTTTTCGAGAAAAATAAAGCATCGTATTAATTTTTTTACGACAAACATTTAATCTCATACATTGTTATTTGCGACAAACGTAAAACCTTGTAGTTAGTATCTGCGACAAAGCTGGTAAAACCTCGTATTTGATATTTGTGAGACAAAAACAAACATCGCATTTATGATTTGTGACAACGTTACATGTCTCGCAAAAAATAATGTACAACGAACCAATTTTGTCACAAATATAAAATGCGATGACAACAATCGTTCGTCGTTTTTTACATTCGGCTAAATAGAAAAGGCAATGAACATAGCGACAACCCAAAATTCGTCGCAGTTTAATTTTGACGATGAATTTAAACTTTTTGTGACAAAATTCGGTCGTCGCAAAAGATGTATTTTCTTGTAGTGCTGTCTAACATAGAGTTCATTTTCAAGAGAGAAATTGATCGAGTACTGGAGCAAGCTAGCGTTCAATGGTACAAAGAACTGTCCTCAAGGTTGATATATCATGCCTAAAATGCAAGAAGAAGATTCTCAAGGCAGTAACTGGCCTAGAAGGTGATTATTCTCATGCATGTTTCTCTTCGATCTATATATTGCTGTACGTACGTAGGATTCTAGGTCTAAGCAAGACTACACGTACACGTTGGGTGTAATTATAAATATTGTAGGAGTAGATAAGATCGAAGTTGATGAAGCCAAGGAAGCTTTGACAGTAACGGGAGATGTAGACCCTTACAAGATCATCGTTCGGTGTCGAAGAGTCGGCAAGTTTGCCGAAGTAGTGAGCATCTGGCCTCCTCCCAAGCAGAAACAGGACGAGAACAAGAACCCGGAGGAGGAGGAGCCTGGAGAAAAGAAAATACAACTACTTTACAGTATGTATCAAGAACAATATCTCCATAATTTATCAAGAACAATATCTCCATAATCTTCTGCTGTAATTTCTTTTTTAACTCGGACCAAAGAGAGTAAAAGTTCTTTTTAGCGCCATAATCAAATCAACCATTTACCACAGGGATTTCCAACGTACACAATTTACCGTAACCGATTACAGCACAGCAGTAACTAGCGATTTTTTTCGCGTCGGTTTTTCCTCTGTCTCTGAAGTTGGAACTCCTCCTCAGCTCCACTCTCTCCACAGTCAACACTACCACCCACAGTGACATCACAACTCGCCGAAGATCTCAAAATGCCGGCAGACGTTAAAAATCTCCGAGTTTTCTGTATCGGAACCGCCGATACAAAGCTCGACGAGCTCCGATTCCTCGCCGACTCAGTCCGATCCAACCTCTCCGCGTTCTCCTCTTCCTCCTCACCAAGGTAAAATCAAATTCAAATTCAAATCCTCTCTCGCCTTGTCCAATTTCACTTCAATCACGTAACTTTCAAATCTCCGCACAGGTTGACGTCACCGTCGTTGATGTCTCCGTCAGCCAGAGAGTTTCCGATTCCGATTCCGGCCGCGACGCAACCGATTTCTCGTTCGTTTCGAGAGACGAAGTTCTCCGCAGCTGTTATTCTTCAGCGGCGGCCGCGGACCGGCTCCCGGAGGACAGAGGCGAAGCGGTTGACGTCATGAGCAAAGCGCTCGCGGTTTTCTTAACCAAATCCCAAAAGCTGTAGGCGTCGGAGGCACGGCGCTGATATCCCCGGCCCTCCGGTCGCTCCCGATCGGAGTGCCGAAGCTGATCGTGTCCACCGTCGCCAGCGGCCGTACGGATCATTTCGTAGGGACCTCGGATTTGGTGCTCTACCCTTCGATTGTTGACGTGTGCGGGATTAATAGCGTGAGCAGGGTTGTACAGAGCAATGCTGCGGCCGCGTTTGGAGGGATGGTGATTGGGAGACTTGAGAGGAGGAGAAGAGAGAGTGGTGGTGGGGGCGGTGAGGTGGAGAAGTCAACGGTGGGGTTGACTATGTTTGGAGTTACTACTACTTGTGTGAATGCTGTGAAAGAGAGATTGGAGAATGAGGGGTATGAGACGCTGGTTTTTCATGCCACCGGGGTCAGAGGTAGGGCCATGGAGTCTCTAGTGAAAGAGGGGTTTATAAAGGTAATAAGGACTTTTTGTTTTCGAGTATATTGGTATGCGATGAACTTGATGTGGACTTCATTTTCCGTTTTGCTTTGGTTGTATTTAAGTAGGGTGTTGTGGACATAATAACAACGGAGGTTGCAGACTATGTGGTTGGAGGTGTCATGGCCTGTGATGCTTCTCGGTTTGATGTTACTATAGAGAAAGGCTTACCTTTAGTCTTGAGTGTTGGAGCATTGGATATGGTAAACTTTGGAGCTAAATATACCATACCATCCAGTTTTCAAGGCAGAAAGATTTATGAACACAATAAGCAGGTGATGACCATTATGTCTACCTTTTCCCCCTATCTACTTCAAATGCATTACTTTTGGCTTCAAAATCCTGCCTTTCTGGATTGTATGAAAGGTTGTGTCATATTGTCAATAAATGAGAGGGATCAGTAGGGATTTACTAGTCTTGAATACTAATGTGTTGCTGCTTAACTTTGCTTAATGCATGTAAAGCATCCTTTATTTTATGTGTTCTATCTTATGAATGAGGTATGATAGTGTGTGCATTTATCATGGAGCCTTTGGAATGTACATGTTTCTTGTTTTGGATTGGAGTCTCCTTATTTGACAACTTTTAAAGAACATCTGCGTATATACCATAAATAGGTTGTCTATATAATGCAAAGTCCATGCTTTTCACCCTTCCGGTTTCACTAATGAGAACAACAGTAGATGAAAGCAAGAAATTTGCGAGCTTCATAGCAGATAAACTGAACAAGTCATCATCGAAGGTCGTCGTTTGCTTGCCACAAAAGGGTATATCTGCGTTGGATGCACCTGAAATGCCCTTTTATGATCCTGAGGCTACTGCTACTCCGATAAATGAACTTCAGAGGCTGATTCAGACCAATGAAAATCGGCAGGTACTGCTTTCGCCACTAGGTCGGTCTGTATAAGTGTGTCTCTTTCCCAACCTTCTTGTCTTGCTTTGATTTCCTGTGCAGGATGAACAACTTTTCTATTGAAAATTGAAAATATTCCCTTTTTAATAGGTAAAGGTGTACCCTCATCATATAAACGACGTTGAGTTTGCCATTGCATTGGTTGACACGTTTTTGGAGATTAGTACAAAGAGTCTTCTGCAAGTGGGTTCTCCTGATCCCACTAAACAAGTTCACGAAAGTTCTATTCTGAAGAAGAACTTCACTAGCTATGAGACCACTTCTTGCAGCCTGAGTGACTTCCCAGATGCAAAATCAGGTTGTTTAGCGGTGTTGGTATCCAACAAATGTATTTTGTTGTATTATACTGTTAGGCACTTGATCCTGTTGTTTCAACTTTCAACCCTAGAACTTAATTGATAGATTCATAGAAAAGGTATTAGTTAGTAAAATAAAACAAAGTGATGACCGGTTTTCAGTTTTCCTGATGCTGCGTGATGTTTATTTATTTGATTATTTCATCTGTTGTGTCATTAAAGTTTGATCAATTATTGTGAAAATTTTCTAACAAAGTGATGGCCGGTTTTCAGTTTTCCTGATGCTGCTTGATGTTTATTTATTTGATTATTTCATCTGTTGTGTCAAAAGTTTGACCAATTATTGTGCAAATTTTCTAACCGGTAACCATTTTGTCTGCTACAGAAACTTTGCAAAGAACTTGGGCGATACTACAGGAATTAAGGGACCAAATAAATAAAGGAATGCCAATTATAGGGGCCGGTGCAGGGATAGGTATATCTGCGAAGTTTGAGGAAGCTGGTGGAGTTGACCTGATAGTGTTGTACAATTCAGGTCGCTTTCGCATGGCAGGAAGAGGTTCCTTGGCAGGCTTATTGCCTTTTGCTGATGCAAATGCTGTAGTACTTGACATGGCCAATGAAGTTTTGCCAGTAAGTTTCAACTGCACATATTCCTAATATCTTTACTAAGGTCTTCAACAAGTGTTGCTTTATATTTCATTGTTGTCTTCGTATGACTTAAACTTTTTTATGCCTTCATCTATTTATTGTGTATGCAATCCTAAATGAAGATTGAATTATTGAAATCCTTGTTTTAAAAACATCTTTAAGTAATGTGGCTAAAGAGTAGAAAGTCGTAATTAAATTTAGACAGCATTCACTTTCTTGAAATATCCACGTAGTTCAACGTTGACATTTAATTCCAATTACCAAGATCTATAATGGATTCACTATTGTGAAACTTAAAACATTTAAAGAGTTGACCATTTAAGTATTGCCTTACTTGCTCTTAAAATAATTTCTTATATGATACTGTAAGGTGGTCAAGAAGGTCCCAGTTCTTTCTGGAGTATGTGGGACTGATCCTTTTCGCCGAATGGAATTCTTCTTGAGGCAGGTGGAGTCAATTGGATTCGTCGGGGTTCAAAATTTTCCTACTGTTGGATTATTTGATGGTAATTTTAGACAAAATCTTGAAGAAACTGGAATGGGGGATATCGGTAGGTATTGAAAGAAACTTTATACAAAACGAATCCATATCAGTTATATTACTTTTATACAGTATGTAATTTTTTTTTTGAAAGGTGTAATTTTTGTTATACACTGAACAGACTGGAGGTTGATATGATTGAAAAAGCACATAAGATGGGTCTCTTGACAACCCCATACACATTCAATCAAGATGAAGCTGTCGACATGGCAAAAGTTGGTGCTGATATCATAGTGGATCATATGGGACTGACTACAGCTGGCTCAATAGGGGCAAAGACTGCTGTTTCTCTGGAGGAAAGTGTGGTTCGTGTACAGAACATTGCTGATGCTGCACATTGAATCAATCCCAATGTTATTGTGCTCTGCCATGGTGGTATGATTTCTGGAGACTTTTATTGTTGTTGAAAACTTGAAATTGTGTGATCATGAAGCTAAAATTTGGCATACTAAATTCTTTTTTGGAGTGAACTTGACTTAAATTTTTTTTGCTACTCACTTGTAGCTCTTTATTTTCAGTTATTGATCCCTGTTTACTCTTTTCACTAATTTTTTTTTTAAATCGAAGCTTCTAATGTTTCCACTTTGGATTGAATTTCCGTATGAACGGTTAAATATATTAATGTATCGTATAATCAACACGACATTATTGGGTGCATTTCACAGGTCCTATCTCTAGTCCAGAAGAGACAGAATTTGTACTTAAGAACACCAAGGAAGTTCATGGCTTTTATGGAGCATCGAGCATGGAGAGGCTACCAGTTGAACAAGCTATAACCTCCTCAATGCAACAGTACAAATCAATCTCTGTCTACTGAAGTATGATACAACTGTACGTTCTTCACAAAGCCAAATGCTTCATCATACTCCTCTTTCATCTCCTCACTGTATCATATCTGCATGATTTCACCATAATAAAAAGCTAAAGATAGAAACTGGTTTTGATGTAAGAGTGTAAGACTCATATGATGTCCACATTTTTGTTTCAATAATATGCCGGTTGTAACATTCTATGATATGATCAATGATAATAGTTGTATGATTCGTAAGATCCACAGCACAAGAGAATTCTCACAGAAGTGACAGAACCATTATTAACTTTCAGGCATGTTCGACATAAAATTCTCACACATTATAAGGCCTTCAAAGTGATAGGACATCCGCTTCTCAGCCTGGGAATGTGTGCCTTCTTTTCTAAGCTAGTATCAATGAAAAAAACTTTAGATGATCTATAGATGTTTTGAAATAAGGAGGGAGTATAGGTCTTCCAAACTTACTCACCTTTAACCGCTGGTAAGACGGTGGAGAAAGACCAGCGTTGTCACCTTAGCCATATTTATTCCTAAGCATGTTCTGGGTCCTAAACCAAATGGTATATAGCTATATGGCTTTTGCATTTCCTGGATACATGGTAACATCACTCATTATATGAATCCATACCTTAACAGTCAATTTGTCTGGGAATGTAAATCAATGAAGAAAAGTTTATGTTACATCAAATCTATCTGGGTTGAACTGCATAGGCTCTGCGTACAATTCTGGATCGTAGTGTATGCAGGTCGCATCGATGTTTGCATGCCATCCTTTCTTTATCTCAAAACCTGCAATGGAAATGTCACCAATTCATCAAACAAATCCGGTAAGCAATCTAACCTTTCAAAGTCTTTCAGAAATTGGCCTCATCGAAGGTTATAAACCAGTACTCATTGAAAGCTTGCTGCTTGCCTTGTATAGTGCAGTCGCTGAGTGCAACTCGAGGAAACCAGAGAAGGACATTGGCCATCCTCAGTGTCTCTTTTACAACCTGGAAAATCATGGCCATGGAATTTAGACTATGAACATGCACATCAGCACATGATGTCAATACTACAGTAGCATACTCTATACAGGTACAAATATTTGGGCACGGGTTCTAATTTGAATGTAAACAGTGACGCATTAACGGATCTTATTCTGTTTAGAACATTTCGGATTACGATGTGCAGCGTGTTTACCTTCAAACAGTAGGACATGTGTTTGATATCATCCAGTGTAACCGAAGGGCCATCGGGCTTAGATTTTGCGATCATCAACTGCTCCTCCTGTGCATTCATATAATCTTTGCTTAAATCTTCTTCATTTAACTCAACGACTGAAATATTCGCATTAAGCACCGCATTATCACCTAGTTGAGATAATTTGGTGACTTGAGCATCTTGTTTCCTTTGTTACTTACTCGGAGTCTTTCTTGGATTTCTTTGTTTTCATCCAGCGACTTGACGCGCCACATTATTGCAGCTGCAGTAGTGGTCTGCCCTGCAACTATCAATGTCAATAGGTTGTCCATAATCTCCGAGTCTTGAAGCTTTTCGCTGGTATAAACTATGTAATACACAGATTGTATATCTAAGCTATGTATATTTGGGAATCAATGTGGAACACAATATGGAAAACTCTTATACTCCTTGTAGTAATAGGATAACTTGTACTCTTTAATGGGTAAGGCACAAGTATGTAACCTATATATAAAGCATCTAGGTCTATATTCTCCTTGCTGAGCATGAGAATCCTTAACCTCATTTGAGGAGCTCAAGTGAGAAAGAGAAGAGAAGACCAGAAGCATTCTCGTTATGTTTAATTATGTTCCCCCCATTATTTGAAATCTGAATACCTAACAATAATCATATGAGATCTTACACCACAGGCTAGCAAATATTATTTGACGAATGAAAAAATAGGAAAGAGATATGAAATTGATTGAGAGAAAATGAACCCACCTTAGATGGCATGGCTCAAGAATTCTGAACAAATAAGGTGGTCCATGAAACGCTGTATGATTGAAATGGCATGTGTATTCTAAAGTGTGATCAGCTATGTTGGAAAGATATCATACAAAGATTCTAACAGTGGGGTGGCCGGACACGATCAAAACTAGGGGTAAGGAGAGTAGTGAGTAGAAGTAGAATTCTGCTATGCTCACATTCCTCACAATACCAATTAGCTGAAATGCTGAATTAAGTAGCTGCAGACGTGGAGAGAGAGTGTGCTAGATAGCCGCTAGATAGTAGTGTGTGTGTAGGGCCGAATGGTTTTCATTCATGTACATAAAGCCCAGAGAGGGATGCTTTTAAGGGCCTTGTAGGAGGCCCATTTTTCTCCGACAAAACTTGGTATAATTGACTCAAGGTCTCCCTTATAATTTTTTTCTTTCTTTCTAGAGAAACCCCTTATTATCAAATTTATGTTGTAGAATATTTAATGTTCCTAGTTATGGTCATTCGATGGATCGAAAGTGTCTTCAATGGATCGAGGGATCAACCCAAGGGGGTGCTTTGATGGATCGAAGGCATATCCCCAGAAAACCAAACTTTCGAGTTATTTTTCAATTTTTCCTCATGCAAGACTTGTTTCTGTGCAAGTATTTCCCCCAAGAACTTTGAATGTCTCATTGAAGCGGGAATTACATATACTATGTTATGACATAAACAACTTACATCGACTTTGTGCCTTGTCGATTATGTTTCTATATTATGAGAATGGACATGGGTCTTCTCATCATCTATGCCAAAAAATTTCAAGTGAGAATGGACATGAGTTTCTTTGCATTATCTCTAATGATTGCAGTATGATCCGAATATTAAAGAAACTTATGTGTCAGCCAGATGGGATATGTAAGACAACTAAAAGAGAGTTGTAGAATCAAATAATATTATAAGAGATGACTCAAGGGATTCAAAAATATATAGGCTTTGATACGACAAATTGGGACACCCAAGTCGTGATATGATAATCCGGATTTTGAGAAAGTCAATTAGACATCCCTTCTTTCGAGTGAAAGGAAGCAAGAACCAGAGATGGTTCATAAGAAATTGGAGTTGGGCACCATTCAGTGGTGGCTCCATCATCCAAACGTCGAATAGTGATCGACGCCTCTTCCCTGAAGAGGAGAAACTAAACGTCGGGGATGGCGTGCTAGTCTTCTATTCTGCTTCCCAAATCCATGGAGACTCCAAGCCTCAACCAAAATCCTCATTGGTTATTTTCAAAGGCTCATCACTCAATATTGCAAAGCCCACTCATTCAAGAGATTATGATTGAGACCATCATATGCAAACGACACATATATTCTCACTATATAGAATCTAAGGTGATTCTATGGAATGATTCAACCAACTAGCGGAACACTACGATGTTTTATGGTGTTGGTTATAATGCAGACACACTGGTCACGTGTCGTGCCATTGTCCACTTGTAATGCTGCTCAAACTTTTAGCTTAGATCATATGACTGCGGGCTTACTACCCAAATTATCCCATTGATAGTCTATTCGACTTAATAATGCTAGAAAGTTTACATCGAAGAGTTTCGATGACTTATATTGCACATCATTGAGATTTGATATTGGTATCATACTCTCATGAATAAACCCAAATGGTTTCGCAGAAAATTACTATTTAGTGACTACGATAGTAGTCTGAGCATTGGTAATGCGCACCAATAATTTCTGCTTAGGGTTATGCAATGTCGCATGCAGCTATACTTCATCGTCTATGATCCACCATCACACAATCTTGTTTTGCGCAGCTAGTGACTGTGTGCAAAGATAATATCTCGCACTTACGCATATATGTGCCAAAAATTGCTCTGCCACAACACATTATGATGGGTCAATCAAGAAGGATGAATACATATGTTGGACATAAGTCTTCAACTAGAATCCGCTATAAGAACCTTGACATGCAATCTCTTTATCGCTAGTTTTGTGGATGTCACTTTGATGAGATAGTCTTCCCGTTGTTAGGGGGAGATAAGAACAAGCATGTTAAAATAGGAACGACACAAAGGGTCGTGTCCTCACTATGTCTTATCATGATCCCCAAACGATAGAACGTAACAGATTCGATGTCTGATACGTTTTCTAGTATCGTTAAAGTAATGAGATCACATATACTTCTGCAAACATGCATGTAAGGATTTATGTCCTTTTGAGAGGACATGGAGCCACCAAAAAGAAGTTGGTTATGGCGCTACCACCATAGAATGTGGCATGATGACGTCACAAAGTGGCATAGTGTCGTTACAGGCCATGGGTTCCGCTGGAGAGCGTAGGAGATCCAAATGTTCGATAAATACTCGTCCAAGGAAGGGAGCGAGTTTGGCACAATATGATCAATTGATCATTGATACTCTATTCCGTCTCATGAGAATATATTTAGATTATGGTTATCATTGAGGGACGCCTTAATGCTAAAACCAATTCCTCATAATATAGAGATCTCTACAAACTACACTAGTGTACATGAGAGTATGAAATTTTGAGACTTATCAAACATATCTACGTTGAATCTTTCGAACGTTGTAGCCATTGGCTTACATGGAAAGAAGCGATCTAGATTGAATTATGTTTACTAACAAAGAGAAATGTCGTTGGGTTGGTGCCGACACATCCAAGTGTAAATCCCATCAAAATGGGTCTTTGTTAGAAAGCGTAATGAGAATAAAGAGATTATACTCACCTCATGGCGCAAGGCTTCTCATAACGCTCTGAAATCGACTACGATGAGATAAATTCTCTCATAATGGATATCATTGCACTCCACTACCTTGTCAGTTTGGTAGTTTCTGAAAAACTTGACATGCAGCTTATAAACGTGGTCATAATGTATCTCTAAAGGGATCTAGAATAAGAGATAAATATGAATGTCTCAGATGGACTTCATTTACCCAAATCAAGTAGCTCTAGATCACAGAGCGTGTTTGCAATAAGATTGAAAAGTTTACCAAGTGACTACTTGATTGGAAAGGGATATGCCCATGCGTGTTCATTTATAGGACAAGTACAGGATTTACAAAGTGTTTGAAATCTAAATTTGAGATGAAAGACCTTGGGAAGACACAGTTTTTTCTCGAATAAAGGATTCACAACTAGTGACGGGAACTCGAGCACCGTAATGATGAGATTCTCCATCATCGACTTATACTCTAAGATATGTTGCACTTTATGATAATAAAGTGAAGTCTATGAGTACTCTCATGATCTGCTATAGTCTTGACCCTTTGAAGGATCCATTTTCGTCTAAGGGATGATGACGAAGACGTGTTAGAGGCTAAAGTGTCTAATCTAAGTGCAAGAGTGTACTTAGTGTAATACACAAGACTTAGCTTCTCATTCTTATTGAACTTAATAGCTAGATGTAGCTATGCGTCCACGCAATGTCATTGGACTGGTTTAAAGAAAATTTTTTAGTATTAAAGAGTATGAAAGTTATGGGCTTAATCTATCCCTACAGAGAGGTCATAAAGAGAGTGACGTTGGAAGTAAGGGCACCACAAAGAGAGTGGCATTGATTTCCCTTCACCCCCTACACCAACAATCGTTGTGATGTGTTAGCAAGTTTTGCTGAAGTTGGATATCTCTCTGATCCACATAAAATTTGTTCCCAAGTTGGTTATATCTTTACCATGGGTAACACCGCGATATTTTGAAGTCTAGATAGCAGACTCTTGTCGCTACATCTTCGAACCATGTTGAGATTATTGATCTAACATGAAGTTGTTATGGAGTGCATATGGTTGAGATCCATAAGTGTACATATCGAAGATCAAGTGGTTTATGTATCACCACTGATGAACTTACATGCATTATGAGGATAATGTTGCTTGAATCAAGGTGATGAAGCTAGATTACATGTGGGTAACAACACCAAATATATATCACATAAGTTATTCTATAGTCAGCAAACAATAGCAATTCCTCAAGGTTATGGTTGACCAAGTTTGATTTGAGGATATATAATGTGGTAGACTTTCTAAGTCATTGGCCAAATTCCACATTTTAGAAGCATGTGTAGAGAATATGGTTGCTCAACTTATTCAAGCTACCCTTGATGTTGATATCAGGGGGAGATACAGACTTCATGGGGAGTCTGGCATGCACATGAGCGTTTATGGATATGAAGACACGTTGTACTCTTTTTCCTTGACTAAGGTTGCTTTTATCCTACTGGGTTTTTATTACTTAGCAAGGTTTTAATGAGGCAACATAATTATGTGTCATATCATCGTCTACGACGATCTGCACTCTTTTTACTTGGCGAGACCGATTTTTTCCTGCAAAGGTTTTTAGCTCGGCAAGGTTTTTGATGAGGCATCAATGAAGCAAATGAAGAAGCGTCACCACCATACACCGGCACAAGGGGGAGTGTTGTAGGATATTTGATGTTCTTAGTTATGGTGGAGACCATAAGATATGACAATGTATCTTATCCAGAGATGTAATATGATTACTTTCCTGTTTGTACCTCTTGTACTCTCTTATATAAATGAGTTGTTTCTTCATTAATAAAGTTACATAGTTTATTGCTTCACACTATTCTGTCTACGTTTTATAATCTGCAGATCCCTGGCCTCCCGAGTATGGCGTTGTAGGGGGAGGGGGTGTCCATGATGATGAAGTCTGTTCGGATCTCGCTGTGCGGGGAGTCGGGTGTGCCAATCTCGACCCGCAGACTGTCACTCCCGATCGGGTACGATGTCTCGCCCGTGAAGCTGGCCACACACTCGTGGTTTTTTTTTACGTAATTTGAACCTGGACGACGGAGATGGTCATTTTCCGTCGTCCAGGTGTTAACCTGAACGACGGAGAATGACCATCTCCGTCGTCCAAGTCCAATTTTTATGGCGGTTCAATTTACCGCTTCCGTTTTTGGGACCGCTTGAATTTTCACTTAGACGACGGAGAATTCATTCTCTGTCGTCTAAGTCCAAAATTATGGCGGTTCAGAACGTCCCGCCGATTAATTGGCGCCGCTTGAAATTTTTTGAAACCGCCACTTAGACGACGGAAAACACTGTTTCCGTCGTCCAGGTGAACTTAGACGACGGAGAATAGTGCTCCGTCGTCTAAGTGCAACTCTATAAATAGAGTTGCACCCCCCCTCATTTTCTCATCATTCCATCTCCTCCTCTCCCTCTCCTCTCCTCTCCTCTCCTCCGGCGATCCTCCTCTGGCGACGCTCCGACGACATTTTTTCCGGTGTGGTTCCTCCTCTCCGACGACTCAACTCCGGCGATATTCCCGAAAACTCCGATTCGGTACATTTCTATTTTTCCCTAATTAAAATATTTTTCATTTAATTAATTAATTAAATTCTAAATATAATTTAGAAGTAGAAATTAATTGATTAATTAGTTTAAATATTTAATAAATAATTAATTATTGTTATTAATTTATTAAATCATAATTATTGTAATTATTGTAATTATTTATTATTAGTTGCATGATTAAATGAATTTATTATTAAATTTATTAAATGAATAAATGATTATTCATAATTTATTAAATGAATCAATTTTTTATTAAATGCATGATAAATAAATATAAATTATTGCATCTAATTAAAAATTATTAATTAATATTTACGTTAAACACTAGTAAATTAATTAGTAGTACGTGTTCGATTTAAATTTAGTACATATGCTTGGTTTATTAAGTCGCACTCTTTGGAATAGATGGCGCCTCTTTTCCTTGCTTATCTCCTTAACCCCTCGTGATGTGTGGATTTCATCACCGCACACCATAACTTAAGTGAAGTTATGGACACGAGGTTGAGGGCGGAGTTTGCAAAGGACTTGAGGGAGTGTAAATTTTCGAAAAATTGGCCGAATGTCGGACATGGTGTCTAGAAACGGGTTATGACTGGTGACAAGATTTGGACTAAGAAAGACTTTTGTCGAAATTAGTCCTGCCTCTCGCGTTATCTCTATCCCTAACTGGCCATGTTTTTCGATTTAACCAAGGCTGATTAATTGAAAATTTACACTTTATTGCGCGGGTCGCACGTCCATTGAACGACCGAAAATGCCAAGCTAGTGTACTCTATTTAAATCTTAAACGTACTTAATTAATTAGCGTAAATTTTTAAGTTGTAATTATTATGGTAAGTAGGTATTTTAACACCGTACTCTTAGGTTTAAATGGCTCCGCCAAAGACGACATCCGGCAAGAAGAAATCCCAACAGGAGGCAGAAGATGCCATGCTCCGAATGTTGGCGGCCCAAGTCGGTTGGGTTCAACAGGAGGGCAACGACGCTCTCAATCCGGACGGATCATCTGGTCCGTCCGTAGCGCCCTCTGGGGAAATTCCCGCTCCCCCATTCATCTCGAGCGGTGATGACGTCGACCCCTTCCAATCTCCGACGCCCGGTACCGGTTCAACGGGAAGTACTCAGGCGTCCTCGACCGCCGAATCAATCATGTACAGCGCCCGCCGTAGGCAAAGGAGGGCCCCCACTGACCCGGAACCGAAAAGGACTCGGGGTCTAGTTAAAGGGGGCAAAGCGGAGCGTATTTGTAAGGCGACCGGTAAAAGGATTGACTTGCCGTACGACGAATTCACCGGTGGCCCTCCCACAGCTCAGCTAGCAAGTCTCTCGGCGCATGGGATAGGGTCAATCATCCGTAACCGGGTTCGTATCACTGCCCTTACTTGGAAGGAGGTGCCGGATCATGAGAAGGCGAAAGTCTTCAAAGATCTTTCGGTACGTAATACGTCCAATTTAGTTATTATATAATATTGTTAATCTCGGCCTAAAATTTCATAATATATACGATTATAATTTTCTATTTATTTTTGATAGGAACAATTTGACGTGGATCCGACACCGGCTATGTTGAGGCATATCAACCAAACCGCCAACTCCATCTACAAAGATTGGAAGTACAAGCTCCATAAGTACTTCCAAGATGTCGGTCCCGTGCCTCCACCGGTAGAGCTGCAAGGGGAGAGAGAAGATGAGTGGGAGTGGTTGTGTAACCACTTTGTCGATGAACAATTTAAGGTATTAATTTATTTTTTTTATTTCAATTAAGATAATTGAATTATTTAAATTGTAGTTATTCATTTTTTAATGATTTAATTATGTTGTGTAACAGAAATTCTCCGGTGTCAACAAAGCCAACCGGGGGAAGAAGGAGAAACACCATACTACCGGCGCCAAGCAGTTCATTCAAATAGCCAAGGAGCACAAGGATAAGGGCTCCAAACACCCTTATCTTTATGCAAGCGTAAGCGCGTACGTGACGCCAGGGCTCGATAATGAAGCGAGTCAATGCGGCGTAAGTGATATATTTATATATGTGCTTTTAATTATAGTAATTATTATTTAAATATGATTTCATTATAATAAATTAATTATTTTTTTGTAGGCAAGGGCGATAGAGCGTGCGCATGAAGAGTTGGCTAACACTCAGCTTGCGTTCCCAGATGTGCCGCCGGAAGACCTGCCTCCTCTATCCTTAGAGAGCCAAATTGCAATCGCGGATGAGGTCTACGGTCGTAGAGCTGGCAAGAAGGTTAGACACTTTGGGCCTAGGGTGGTACGAGATTTGTCGACGACCTCCGGCTCATCATCTACGGGAGGTTCGGGGCAGCGGAGAAGGAGTCAGGCTGCGGCCGTCGAAGCAGCCATTCAAGAGGCTTGACTGGCACGAGAGGAGAATGAGTCAATGCGGCAAAGATTTGAAGAACAATAAGCACAAATAGCCCAACTCATCGCCCTCATGCAACAAAATCGAGAAGTATGTCAACCTCCTCCGAACCCACACCCCGATGACAACGACCCGGCTGGAGGCAGAGGACTCGGCGGCGCATCTGCTCCTTCAGTGTATTAGCTAGCTAGTTAATTATCGCGTTTCTTTATTTCCGAGTTCCGAACAATATTATATAATTTTTCTGGGTTTTTAATTTGGATGTGTATATATGTACAAATTAATTAATTAATTATTTAATTAATACATTAATTAATATTAAAAATTTAGTTTAATTAATTATTTTCGACTATTTTTCATTATTTAAATTAAATTAATAATAAATTAAATTAATAATATTAAATTTCAATTTATTTTTTTTAAAAAATTAAATATTCACTTGGACGACGGAGATTATGTTCTCCGTCGTCCAGGTGCACAAACCCTAAACCTAACCCTAAACCCCTAACCCCTAAACCTTAAACCCTGCCATTCTCCGTGGCCCAGGTGTTCACCTGGACGACGGAGAATTAGTTGTCCGTCATCCAGGTGAACACCTGGGCCACGAAGAAGCTAGCATTATCCGTGGCCCACGTGTTCACCTGGACGACGGAAACGCTAATTCTCCGTCGTCCAGGTGAACACGTGGGCCACGGAGAAACGAGCAATGTCCGTGGCCCATGTAGACGCCTGGACGACGGAGACTTAGAGTTTCTGTCGTGCAGGTGTCTACATGGGCCACGGATAACGTCCGCGGTCCAAGTGAACTTGGACGACGGAGCACTAAATCTCCGTCGTCCAGGTTCTTGGACGACAACACTTGGAGCACGGACCTTGGACGACGGAGATTCCGTTGTCCAAGTACTTAGACTGTACCTAGACGACGGAAATGGTCCGTGGTCTAGGTGCAGTTTTCTTGTAGTGTGGGTCTCCTCGTGCTGCCCTATCTGCTGGCTGATGAGCGCGTCCAACCGCTCCTCCAACCTCTGACGGATTTGGCGCTCCTCTTCACTCTCGAGCGCCGCCTCCCGTAACTCCTGGACCAGGCTGCTGATGCGCTCATCGCCATCGTCCATGTTGGTTGCTAGTACATTCTGCCCCTGCGAGTCTGGCGGTGTCTCCCCATCGGGCGCGTTGCTGTCGTTAGTCACCGGGTTGAGCATGTGGACCTTTGGTTTTTGTGGTGTTTATACGAGGTTTGCAATTTGTAAGTTTCCCACAGACGGCGTCAACTGTTTCTACCGAATTACGGGCGGGGACGTAATCTGGCGGAACAGTACGAATAGACTTCCTTCTCCTCCTGGTGCGTCCGAACGTTGGGGCCGTTCGGATGGTCGGGCGCTCTCTCTTCCTTCGGGTGTGCGGGCTCTCTCTTCGGATGGTTGACTCTCCTTTCTGGCGCTTCCTTCTCCTGTCGGGTGATCGGGTATGCGCGCGTTCGGGTGCGGCTGTTAGAAGAATACAACAATGAACAGGCGGTCAGGGGTCAAGACGGGGTGGCCCGCCTTCAACGCTCCGATGCCTAAGTCAGATGATGTATTGGATATAACAGTCGAGCGAACGTATAGAGTATAATGCTGGGATTTAGAGTGTCGTTACCTGTAATAAATACCTCACATATATAGGTGGTTGAGTTTGGAGCTTGATGATGTTCTTCGATGTGGGACTGGTGCCCTTGCTGGTGTGTGATCCGCGCATTTGGGTATGCGCTCCACGGGCGCGTGCGCGCTCGGATGGGGCCGGTCTGGTGAGTGAAGTTGAAGCCTCCTTGGTGGTCTTGCGTGCGGTCGGGTAGGTGTTGATTGCCTGCTTAAGCGGATAAGTATATTAATCGTACAACTAATGATGCAATACTAACACTATAGGTATGGTTTGAAATTAATCTCCATAATATGTGTAAAATGTGATTGCATTACTCTCAGAATTTGTGTATAATTTGTTGTGATTTTTGGGCGTTTAGGAAAGTTGGGAAGGCGTGGAAGCGAGGGTACTTGTTGTATGGTCCTCCCGGAACCGGAAAATCGAGCTCGATTGCTGCAATGGCGAATTACTTGAACTTTGACATCTATGACTTGGAGCTCACGGAACTGAGGTGCAACTCAGAGCTTAGGAGGCTTCTCATTTCAATGGCGAATAGGTCAATACTGGTTGTGGAAGATATTGATTGCACTATTGAGTTTCAAGATCGCATGGCCGAGTCAAATGCTACACATGGGTCTAGCGATAAGCAGGTCACTTTCTAATTTTCAGTTTCTACACATTGTACAGGATTGGACTATTATAAAATTTCGTGCAGAAAAAAGACGGGGATTTTTTAGTCAGCTTCAGGAAAGTTGCTCTCAATGGATGGAAACCCAATATTTCTAGCACATTTAAGAACCCTTTTCTTGTCATAATCTCCATGTTGATTCAGATGGACCTACTTGGTGCTCACCAGATTGCTCTTGTTTGCTTTGTTTGCTTTCATAAAGCAACAAAGTAATTTATATAACGCGTCTTACTCTTTAGAGCATTTTACTCATTGCTTTTCTGCTTCTGGGTAATATTGTTATGTCACAGGTGACACTATCAGGATTGCTCAATTTCATTGATGGCTTGTGGTCAAGTTGTGGCGATGAGAGGATCATAATATTCACAACTAATCACAAAGAAAAGCTCGACCCTGCACTCTTGCGTCCTGGTCGAATGGATGTCCATGTTCACATGTCCTACTGCACTCCACCAGGTTTTAGGCTTCTTGCAGCCAATTACATCGGAATCATAGACCATCCACGTTTCGAGAAAATTGAGAAACAAATTGAAAACACTGAAGTAACGCCTGCGGAAGTAGCTGAGCAACCGATACAGAGTGATGAGCCAGAGCTAGCACTGCAGGGCCTTGTTGATTTTCTCAAAGTGAAGAAGAAAGAAAATGAGGAAGCGGAGGTGAAGCGAAAGCAATCAGAGCTAGAAGCTAAGGGAAAAGGAAAAGGAAACCGCGGCTATAGAAGCCGAGACTAAGAAGGATGTGAAAGCAGATGATGCTGAGGAAAGTAACAAGAAAGTAGAGAAATCTTGATGATGATGATGAAAAGAGTATCAAAATAGTTTACATTTTGATGATGATGAAAACAATTTAGGTGATATAATTACTTTATCAGCCATAAGTCTTTAACAGTTTTCACACTTTGGTAGAGCTTTTGGAAATGTCAATATAATGACACTGCTGAGTCTTGGTAAACTATAAATGAGGATTAAGATTATGAACACTAAGCTTCAGTTCTAAAACGTATGCCATTATCGAAAGTGCCGAGGAATTTAAGAAATGAAAGTATGCTACTTACAAGCCGAAAGTTAGCAAAGCATTTCCCATACTTTGGTCCAGCTGTGTCAAATATCATATTCTATTTGTTTCTGTTTATTGTGGATCAAGATATTAATAGTAAAGGTCCTAGAGGGGGGGGGGGGGGTGAATAGGCATTTCCCACTTTTTCGTTCAAACTGTTCTCGGGATAGCAGGATAGAGATCTGTTCCAAAACACAAAAACGAGTACTGAAATGTAAGACAGTAAGTAAAGAGTGACACAAGATGTTTTTGATAACGCAGAAATCCTACAACTAGGATTAAAACTGCGTGCCCCTAACTCTTGAGGGAAAAACCTTTCCACTAACTGGTAACACACACAATTACAAGTTTCTGGCACTCTGGGGATACATAACCCGTATGCTATCCTGACTAGTCTACCCACCAGTACAAACAGAGCTACACTACTTTAATCTATGTGTTTACACCTTGGAAATTATACAGAAGTATCAACTCAGATCTTAACTACACTTAAGTTAAATCTTCTTGATCAACTTCTTGGGTTGGGCATCTCCATACTTTATCTCAATGGAATGCACAATGCAATGATGCATATGAGTTTTGAAAAACAGTTTTTATGCTTTAAGAATCCATGTCTATTATGCACTAAACAGAGCAACCAGAAGACATGGAAGGGGAAGAGAAGAGATAAGAGAAACTACACTCGAAAGTGCTCTCAAAGAATACCAAAACAGAATAACCAAAACCCCCAAAGTTTTTACTCAACCAACCAAGGATCCAAGACAACTTGGGACTCCTTAAATAGGCAAGGTTATTCAGTGGTCAAAGACAGTCACCTAGGCACGTAAAACACAGTAGCACGCAAGCCTAAATGCAGACCTAAACACTGTCCTAATGTAGACCTAATCATGGACCAAAGCAGACCCACAAGAGCAACTACCGAGGGGACACAGCAAGCTAAACAGTGAGCAAAACCAAGGCAGCTTTTAGGTCTTACCTTAATGAACTAAGGTTGTCTAAACAAGGCAAAAGGTTCCTATGCACTTGTACAAGAATAGCAATACCAGTTTTCAAAGGAGAAGCACGTTTCATGACAGCAAAGGAAGAGCCAGGAAAAACAGAGCCAAAAGCACTTTGACAAATAGAAAAAGACAAACCAGTTTCCTAGGAAACACATGTGAAACAATAGTCAATTCTCTTAGGGATCTTCATTAACTAAGTCAGTTTTTCATGGTCAAAGATCAAACAGATTAATCACAAGTAAATTGGATTTTTAGGAGTGATTAAAGCCATGAAATATCACACCAGAAAAACGTTCCAGAATGTCTGGGATACATGCTCAGTGTTCTATCCTAGATGAAAAACATGTAATGCACATGAATGTTATACCTGTTTTCCAATGAGATAAAGTAGAGAGTGTCATTTAGCCTTGATGATCAATTTTGCTGTGTTTTGTCATACCACAAGAAATAGCCAACAGTAAGTGTATGCCTTCAATCTCCCCCTTTGGCATTTCTTGACAAAACACAGTTCTACGAGAGTACCTGCAACATAGTTGTAACACATACAAACATATGCAGCAACAAGGATATCTATATCACATAGTATCCTGCCCATAAAGAGATAACCAGTTCAAACAATACTCCCCCTAAGCATATGCAGGGGTCAGGATACATATGTCCCATAATATCCTACCAAAAAAAATAACCGGTTCTCCCCAAACAAATACCTGCTGCATAGTTAGAAGCACAACCAAACAAGTATGCCTTCAATCTCCCCAACATATAATCCACATCACAATAGCAGCACAATAATACCACAAGAATAACCACATGCATAACAGCACAATAATTAACCGGTTCTCCCCCTTTTTGTCAATGAAAGACAAAGGGTTCAAACAAAAATTAACCACCATAGAAATTGCTTGCCACAAGCCACAAAACCATACGATTGTTCAACATAAAAACAAAAAGAAAGAAACCGAAAGAAACAAGGGGTAGAACAACCACAGAAGAACTTCAAACTGCATAGCCAGATCCGTCGTATGCTACATCCTCATCGTCTGCTCCCATTGCTCCGAGATGAATGGTATCTCCAGAGTTTGAAGGAGTAGACCCTTCTTGCTTGTCCGAGGGAGGGGAGGACACCGTTGGCTCCTAAGCAGGGGCAGAGCCGGCTTGACTGGATAGCAGAAGTGAGAGCTCGGCCTTGAATGCAGTGAATTGCTCCTTGAGGTGAACCTTGATCTGCTGAACAACATCGGTTATCATTGACTTAACGGCTGCTTTCAAGAATTTCTGATCCATAGGCTCGACGTACTCATTTGACTGATGCACAGATCGGGTGATGGTGATGGCATCAATCAGAATGAGTTCAGGACCAAGGACATCTCCCTGTGACAGAGGCACACCAGCATCACCACAGAGTTTGGTGATGAGGCAAGGGAAGACAAGAGCTTTACCCAGAGCATTCCGGTGGGAAACACCAGCAGTACGGATAGCTTGATACATAAAATACTCAGCAGGGATGACATGACGGATAGGGTCATGACTAAGATACGCCATTAAGACAGCTTGTTTATGGGGAATTTTGCTGGTCTGGGTGGCAGGATGGAAGAGGGATCGCACCAGAAAGCCCAAGGCTTTGAACCATTCAGTCATGAACTTACTCGAGAGAAAAGTTCCTAAAACTGGTTCTGGAGGAGGAGATGAGTAGAGACGCAAGGCAAGATCTTGGATTGAGAGAGAAGTAGAGTATTCAGAGTAGGATTTCAGGACACCATCAGCAGTGATTGGAAGAGACAGAGCTTGACGAATCCTGGAGGGTGAGAAGTTCACAGGAACGCCACGGACGGTGACACAAATTTGCTGTTTCGAACGTAGACGAACCTCAGCAGAAAGATCAGAGGGGAAGTTCGCATAGAATTCCTGGACCAGGGTGCGATTATAGCGAGGCAGGGAGGCCAAAGCAGTAACCCATCCCAAAGAGGACACCAGAGAGAACAAAGCAGGGTGCAGGGAAGCAAAGTCAAATGGACGTTCAGAGACAATTGGACGGTGCATGGTGATATACCCAAACAGACTGAAGGAATCTGCAGAGATGAAATGAGAGCAAGGAGGGAACGAGGAGGTTTCACCAGAACGTTTGGAGACGGTGGAGGTAGAGGCTTTCAGGTTGGACTTCACTTGAGGAGAGGCAGAGGGTTTGAGTGCTTTCTTGGCTGGAGGAGAAGCAGCAGATTTCTTTGCTTTGGAACGAGTAACACGAGGTGCAGCAGATGCAGGAGAGATTTCGACGGAAGGAGTGGAGGCAGAGCCAGAGGAACATACAGTAATTGTTCGCTTCCGTTTTCCCAAGGGAACTTGGGGAGAGACAGAAGGGGGATCTACAACAGGAGGAGAGACGGGAGTAGGTTCGACAGCCATAAGAGACGGTGGAGGAGAAGGAGGCTGAGCAAATGGTATTTCAGGCTGAGGAGGAGAAGGTAGTTCAGAGTCAGCAACATCTCGTGGAGGTGAGATGGTAGGAGAGGCAACAGAAGAAGAAGTACGTACTCTGTTTCTTCTTCTTTGGAGCCGCCTTCTTGGCTCCAGTGGACTTGGAGATCGCCTTCTTGCGTAAGTAGGTGGAACGAACAGCAGGAGGCTGAGATGCTTCAGCAGGGGCAGGAGAGACTGTAGGGCTTGGATTTTGTGGTGGATGAGGAGGTGATTTTTGTGGTGGAGCAGGAAGCAAGATGACTTTTTCAGGGATGAATGGGTCAGGAAGAGCCATTAGAGGATGAAAGAAGAAGATTTGTTTAGGAGGGAGGAAAGTTCTTCGGTTTCTGATTCTAGTCATGAAGCAGAGAGAGAGATTTAAGGGAACGAAGAGAAGTCGAAGTGAACCGCCTAAGGTAAGAGAGTGGAAGTGAAGGCAGGGGAATAGAAATCGTTGAAGACCAATGGGGCTTCTCCTATTTCTAAGCGCAATCATCATAAATTCAAATCAATTCCTTGGAAACATGCATCAAACCTATTCAAGCACGTAAAGGAAACTGAAACAACCCAGCAGACTTTCAGTCTCGTGTAGTCACTTCAATGCAGAAAGTGCTACAGTGGCCTATCCCTAGGATACCACGTATTTGGTCTACTCGGGATACCTCAAAAGCAGCTAAGACCCAAATAGACAAAGGGACATGCAATATCCACTGGGATGCATGGGACAACCCTGAGTAATAAGAAGTATCAATGTACTTACCACCATATTTGAAAGCTCCCCCTCACGTGATGCAAAAAAAGAAAAACAACACAAAATTTTGAAATTCAGAGTGATTTTCAAACTGTTCAGCAGAAACCCTGGGATGGAAACAGTCTATAGAATCCTAAACCACAGAAGGAATTTAAGCATGACTCACAAGAATGTGAAAACTAATTTCCATATGTCTTGAAGGCTCAAATTTTTCACATGGGTATATGACTAAAAAGCAACATTAATGCAATGTTCTTACAAATCAGACCTTGGAACCTTAAGAGTGTGTGTGTGAAAAGGTTCAACTAAGGGAGTATAAGTTTGGAGCATCAAATGATATAAGGACATCAAGAGTAACCAAGTGACTTTGTCACTACCTTTTTAGAGTTCTGGTATTTCATCATAACAAGGACTTTGTCCCAACTTGGCATTTGGCCGTTCTCATTTAAGTTCAAAGCAATTTCTTTTTCTTTAACTTTTGTCCAAGAGCTCATCTGAGAAATACGTCCTCATAGGTTCATGTAACAGAGTAGTTATCATTATGTCCTGAGCGCAATGCTCGAAAGAATAATGTGTGTTTCAAGGACACTCAGTGGGTAACTAGTCCAAACCAATCGAAGGATAGATAACATCTCAGGGATCCCCACTGATTTCGGTTAAGGTGCTCCCAGCAAAGACTAGCCCATTCCTTTACTTTAATCATTTAACAATAAGCACAAGAATTTCACAATTGTTCTTTAGTAACTAGTTCAACTCACTCAATTTTCTAGCTCAAACTTTGTACACCCCACAAGAGTAACCTTTGTGCTCAAGAATTCTTTCTAGTTCCAAGAGTGATCCACATTCACTAACACTCTTAAAGACATAGATGCATATACACAAGAGAAAGATGCATCAATTTTCTATCAAGAAGCATGAAATAAGAACACAACATTCTAGATCAAGTTCAGAAATATTTCCAGGGATGCATGCACAGTCTCGTATCCCAGAGTGAGCCAACACTTATTTTCAGAAAACTTATAAAGTAAAATGCTGAAAAGAAAATTTAGACCAGTGAGGGAGATATCTCAAGTGATGGTGCATATACCAATAGCCTTCCTAAGACTTTCAAATCTCATGTTATCTAAGGGCTTAGTGAATAAATCAGCCAATTGTTGTTCAGTTGGAATAAAGGTCATTTCAAGTTGATTCTCTTTAACCAAGTTTCTAATAAAATGATATATGATCTCTATATGCTTGGTCCTAGAATGCAACACAGGATTCTTTGAGATATTTATAGCAGAAGTATTATCACAGAATAGGGATAGAATACCTTGCTCAAATCCGTAGTCGCTTAGCATGTGCTTCATCCAGAGGAGTTGTGTACAGCAGCTTCCAGCAGCTATGTATTCTGCTTGTGCAGTGGACAAGGACACGCAATTCTACTTCTTGCTATGCCACGACACCAGGTTGTTCCCAACAAAGAAGCAACCTCCCGAGGTGCTCTTCCTATCCATGGCGTCTCCATCCCAATCCGAGTCCGAATACCCTGCAATCTCAGTGTTAGTATATGTTGTATACAAGATTCCAAAAGCACACGTACCCGAGACGTATCAGATGATACGCTTGACTGCCTTCACATGGGATTCCTTGGGGTTGGCTTGATACTGAGCACAAACACCCACACCGAAGGAGATATCAGGTCTGCTGGCTGTGACGTAGAGCAAGCTTCCAATGCACTTGTACAAGAATAGCAATACCATTTTTCAAAGGAGAAGCACGTTTCATGACAGCAAAGGAAGAGCCAGGAAAAACAGAGCCAAAAGCACTTTGACAAATAGAAAATGACAAACCAGTTTCCTAGGAAACACATGTGAAACAATAGTCAATTCTCCTAGGGATCTTCATTAACTAAGTCAGTTTTTCATGGTCAAAGATCAAACAGATTAATCACAAGTAAACTGGATTTTTAGGAGTGATTAAAGCCATGAAATATCACACCAGAAAAACGTTCCAGAATGTCTGGGATACATGCTCAGTGTTCTATCCTAGATGAAAAACATGTAATGCACATGAATGTTATACCTGTTTTCCAATGAGATAAAGTAGAGAGTGTCATTTAGCCTTGATGATCCATTTTGCTGTGTTTTGTCATACCACAAGAAATAGCCAACAGTAAGTATATGCCTTCAAATAGAAACAAGAAGATCAGCAAAAACCAGTGCTTTGCAAAAGTGTGTCTCTTTGTGGTTGCATTTTATTCTATCTCGTCGTTCAGTTATGTATAGTAGGAATGCGACATTTTCTGCCTCCCCAACTGAAATTTTATGTGAGCCTGCAACTAATAATGGCCACGAACGATTGAGGATTCTTGTACTTCTCAATGACAAGAATCCAGCTCATTGGGTC
Source organism: Geum urbanum (assembly GCA_946800695.1). Taxonomy (NCBI): domain Eukaryota; kingdom Viridiplantae; phylum Streptophyta; class Magnoliopsida; order Rosales; family Rosaceae; genus Geum; species Geum urbanum. The sequence continues at coordinate 5,230,481 of OX327000.1, read as the reverse complement.
TTGTTCTAAGTTGCCACCATGATTTAGTGCTGCATTAGTGACACAGACTTCATTATCATCGTCAGTTTTCTGTCTGTGATCGAAGGAAATGCTCGCACACGATAGAAATAGACACTGGTACTACATTGCTTAACTGTGCAATTGATTAACACAAAATCTAAGTCCTTGCGCCTAATTGAATGATTAGACATCTGATGTATAAATATGCATGGTATATGTCAAGAACTGTATTCGCAGGCAGCCTCAAGACTCAGGTGGTATTTGGAAGTTAGAAGTAACCACCTCACATGGCCTTGTTGCTTGTGGCCGAAGCGTGTAGAACTTAAAGTCTTTTCTGATCCTTTTAATACAATAATTGAAGTACATACCAAAGAGAACAGTGAGGCCAAAACCAAGACATAAATGATAGAATAGAAATGGAAAAAGGAAAGCATGCGTCTCTCTCTTTCTCTTTTGGACTTATTATACTTGGAATTCCACTGCTTTGAACACATACGCAGACACATTTCTACACACACAGTCACTCGGTACCTAAAATTTCCAAAGGAAAAGAAACTAAAGGCAAAGCAAACATCATTTTCAACTCATATTATATATCAGTCCCTATTCTTCATAAACAAAGAGCCAACACACCAAAGTTCCATACTTTCCAAAATCTAACCGATTATGATGTTCTCCGCCAAAGAAATGCCTTCTCCTTCATCATTGTTCTCTGCATATGCTTCCATGGCAGCCTCAATGATGCTATTCAGATCCATGGCTAACGAGCTCGTTCCTCATCCAGTTAGAGGTTATCTCTACTCAACTCTCAGCTACATATTCAAAACACACTCCCCTAAGCTCACACTAGTCATCGAGGAATCAAACAGTATAAGCAGAAACCAAGTCTATGATGCTGCAGAGATATACTTGTGCACAAAGATCAGTCCCAAGACTGATAGACTCAAAGTCAGCAAAACACCAAAAGGGAAGAACCTAACAATCCGGCTAGAGAAAGGTGAGAAGTTGATGGATTTTTATGAAGGGATTGAGCTCAAGTGGAGGTATGTTTGTGCAGAGTCAGCACCGAACAGTCCCAATGATCCGTTTTCGCCTCCAAGGCCTGAAAAGCGATTCTTTGAGCTCACATTCCACAAGCAGCACAAGGATAAAATCTTGGATTGTTATGTGCCTTATATTCTTGAAAGGGCCAAAGTAATCAAAGATGAAGAACGGGTTTTGAAGATGTACACACTAAACAACTACCACCACAATCCTTACAATGGTTTCAAGTGGGACTCCATCAACCTCGAACACCCTTCAACGTTTGAGACCTTGGCCATGGACTTAGAGCTCAAAAACGCGGTTATTGATGACCTGAACAGGTTTGTGAAGAGGAAGGACTTTTATAAGAAAGTAGGGAGGGCATGGAAAAGAGGGTACTTGTTGTATGGCCCTCCAGGCACTGGCAAATCAAGCTTGGTTGCAGCCATCGCAAACTATCTCAAGTTTGATGTGTATGACTTGCAGCTAGCGAATATATTGCGTGATTCTGACCTCAGAAAACTGCTGCTGGCCACTGCAAATCGTTCCATTCTTGTGATTGAAGACATTGATTGTAGTGTTGATTTGCCTGATCGAATACGACATGGAGATGGGAAAAAGCAGATACCTGATGTACAGGTATGTTATCTTCCTATTTATGTTCATTTTCAAACATTAAGATTTTTCTGCGTGCAAACAAAACTAGTTAACAATATTAGGTACTAATGAATTGTAAGATCTGTTTGAGTTTGTTTTCATACACGTTCTATTTTGATTGATTCAGCTGGTCCTTCCAGCTGAGGTATAGATTATTACATTTTTGTTCTTGAAAGCTTTAGCTAGCCTACCAAGAGCCAGGGACTAAAGTGCGGGTGATATGATTTAAGGGATAGGAGTTAAAGGCTTAGAATGTGTTTTAGTGATTTGGTGAATCTAAATTTGGTTGTATGAGCATCTGATTCTTTAGCTTATTTAGCACCCACTTATTGTGGACACTTGCTTAGCACTAACCATCTCATCACATGACACCTCAATACCCAGAAAAGCATGGCCTTTCATAATCAACCAACCCCCCCTCATGACCTACTGTCTTCTTTCTTTACTATTTTTTGTACGATTCAAAGAGGGTTTGCATCCACATATAGTTTGGTAGGAAGTTGCTTTGTAGTTTCTTTTCACATATAGTTTGTGAAAGACGATGATTAATTTCAACATCACTTATCAAATAAAAACAACTTTCTTGATTTTCCATTGGCCCCAACTTGAAAAGAAGACCTTACAAGTCGAGATATAATTGGCTTAAAAGAGTGCTCATAATGATCTTACTCCAGAGATTTTTTAACCATGTTTATCTTTGCAGTTAACACTATCTGGACTACTGAACTTCATAGATGGTTTATGGTCAAGTTGTGGAGATGAGAGGATCATAATATTTACCACTAACCACAAGGAGAGGTTAGACCCAGCTCTTCTGCGCCCTGGACGCATGGACATGCATATTCACATGTCCTACTGCACATACCATGGCTTCCAACTCTTGGCTTCAAACTACTTGGGTATCAATGGCCATCACCATCTATATGATGAAGTTGAAGGCCTACTGAAGGAAACAGAGGTGACTCCCGCGCAAGTCGCAGAGGAGTTGATGAAGAGTGAAGATGTCAATGTTGCCCTCGAAGGTCTAGTCAAGCTTCTAAAGCGGAAGAAAATGGAAGTCAATGAGTTTGAGGGTGAGGACGAGAAGAAGATTGGAGCTCAAGGAGCAAAGAGGCAGAAACGTGGGAGCAAACAGAAGAAATCTGTTAGGAGTAATTGGAAAAGCGACGCCAAAAGATGCAGCAAACGTTTATCAGCTAAAGCAAACTATTATGCTTAGAAGTTCTTGATCCTACCACAACAACCTGATGCTTGATTCTGCGTTTAGTTTCACTTTCTGGAGATCTATATCTTATAAATTAGTGTGTCCAGTTATGTAAAAATTCATGTCGAAGTTGTGTTTAATCTTTTTTTACTCGGCACAATCTGAACAATCAATAGTGAACTCTAGCATGCTTTTGAAATTTATATCGCATTAAGTCACGAAGAGACATATGTAGAATCCAAATCCCCTCGGTTAAGACCAAGTTCGATTTCACCAAATAAGTAAATATCCATTACATGCTACAAAACTCAATTATGATCGTCTTCCATTGTTGAAATCCAAATGAGATCCAGTATACTCTACATCGGCATGGATGACACAGATAGACCTTGGAGAGAAGAGTACGAAGATGGAAGTATTTCTCGTCAGCAACCAACTTCTCACTAATGCCTCCGAACGTACAACAGTAATTCCCAAACCAGTTATCGGCCACCTCCCGCCAGTTGACTGAAGGCATATCCACAGAAGTGCTTCAAATACAAAACATCGAAAACAGCAACATGTCAAACACTCTTTCCTCAGCTTTCCCCAGTTCAGTCAAATAAACTCACACCGGGGCAGCAAGTGAAAGTACATCGTACCTTAGCGGATCCGCAGTCAACTTATACGAGCAGCATCTGCAGTAAAAATGAACTCCTCCACAGCAGGATAGACTCTTTACATCTAAACCTACCAAAACCAGCAGTTCACACATTATTATAACAAATACAGAGACCAAAATTCTATTAATTTCACACATAAACATCTATAACAGTATTTACTCTGATTATTACACACAAAATAAACCAAAAACACAAATTAATCAACTGAAAAGTTCAATAATTTTGAGCTCACCGAGTCCACCGTAAGCGGTTTCGATTCTTCTTCTTCTTCTACTTCATTCAAAGTTTCAAACTGAGCTCACTGAAACTGAGAATAGAGTCGAAGTTGACCTCAATGTGGTCATCCAAGGCTTTGAAGCTGACCGGTCGTCCAGCAAAACCCTAGGCATGGGAACTCTGAGCGAGACCTCGGCGGCGGTGACGACGGTGGCGGACGAGGAGGACCAGGTGACGTGGACGAGTGATTTAGAGAGGCTGATGTGGACGTTGAGGTCGTGGCATTGAAGCAAATAGGCCTGTCAATGAGGCAGATCCGGACCGGATTAACCTAAATCCGAATCCGTTTAAAGAGAGAAAAAATTAGACCCACTCCGTCTTGTTTATCCGACGGATCTTTAATAATCAAATCTGGATCTAGATGTAGCGGATCAACGGAACGGATCCGGACCCGTTTATCAATATGCTAATTACTAATTTTTTTTATCAATATGTTAATTATTACCGATATGTCATATAATCTCTTTACATAAACAAAATATTTCATTAAAACAAACTAGAGAGACTAAAATAAAAATAAAAAACTCCATTTACATCGAGAAACTTGACAAGAAACAAATTATTTTGGGTTTTTAAATTTTAAATTTTTTATTACCCTTCTGCACATTTACGACATTACCCTCTTTTTTATTTTGTTTGCTCTTCCATGTTTTTTCTCTTTCATGGGCAGTCTTGGGTATCTCTATTTTGGTATGTCGATGACACCAAAGAGATGAGCTTCCCTTTATTGTAGTAGAGATAGCTAGGTCACAACCCTTGAGAACCCTACCAGAGATATAATCCTCTCCTATATCAATGGTAGCAAGATTCTTCTCTTGGTTCTATCCTTAACAAAGTCTAGAGATAACTTCTAAACTTTGTACAACCTAATTAGATCATAGCGGAATCAAATCCCAATCCCCTAATTGATATGTGACTCCTAATTTTTAGGTAGTTAACAAGTTAACTAGTCTATACTTAATCATCTCATACCAAGTTTAGAAACTGAAGACTTTAAATGTCAATCTTACCAAAATAGTCTTTTGAGATCATCTTTGGAGATCAACATCACTGCTTGCTGTCTTGATATGGATTGCCAAACACTTATAATCTCTCCTTGATAGTCGCATATTTATGCGTCTATATTATATTTAATTGAACTTCTATACTTGGTTTATTGTTATTAATTGAGTAATTTAATAATGTTCATTATTTTATTAGGTTTTATGGAAAAATAAAGAAAAATGAGATAAAAGAGGGATTCCTAGTAAAAATAGAAGAAAATGAGTCGTATGCAAATAAAGAAGCCTGTACCAATAAGGATTGAAAGAATGCGCAACCAAGGAGTATATAAACTCACTTTAGTAGGAAAGGCTAATCAGCAATTTGGAGAGCACACACTCAAGCGAGAGAGAGAGAGAGAGAGAGAGAGAGAGAGAGAGAGAGAGAGAGAGAGAGAGAGAGAGAGAGAGAGAGAGAGAAAGAAGAAGAAGAAGAAGAAGAAGAAGAAGAAGAAGAAGCCAGTTGCCCCAATTCGACGGGGTGAGATCAATTTCTCAATGAGTCGAACCGACGACCAGTTTCTTCTTCTTCATCTTCTTTGTTTATAACAACTCCATTTGTTGTCTAGATTCTTTCATTATGACTTTTAGTAGCTAAATACCTTGTTAAGGAGCTGTTTGAAGCCCCATACATAAAGTCTTTTTTAATACATACACTATAACCTTATTTCGCATATTATTTTGAATGAGGTTTCTTTCTCTATATGGTCCAGCGATGAATTCTTGTATGTTTGCTTCAGTGGTCAACTTACTATGCATGTATAGGATTCTATTGTCATGAGATATGGGTGACTGGGGATGACTTCCTCCACCAGATTCTCTACAGTAATACACCAGATAGATTATTTCGCCGGGAGATTGAAACTCTAGGTCTAGCATGACACGCCTATAGTGTAATTGTGAACCCTAGTAGCTTCTCAAACCTTTTCTAGAACTTAATGTTTTCTTCTTTGTAAACATTTGGGATCCATAACTATGGATTTATAGAGGGATAGATGTAGGGGAGGTCCATGACAAACTAGCATAGGCATAAATATTAGGTAATAGGATGTGGTTGTAACAATCAACCATTCTCGAGAACTTTTATTCATTGGCCGGATATGTATATTAGGTTATGTATGTGTTAGAAATATGGAATTGCGATAGTGGATTGCATTCCTCTTAACTCATTCATCATATATAGTTTAAATCTCATGCAGTCATAAACATATTTATTTTCAGCATTTATCTTCTGCACGTAGCTGTAATTGGCCAAATTATTTCAGTAACCAAATCAACTTAGAAGTAGAAAATTATTTCAGAGAGAATTCAATGATTTCAATCATCCCAATTTGGGGTTAATATAACTTTACAAGTGGTTTCCCAAAAGGAAAAGATATATACACAATTCTATCATATCTACAAGAGTTAATTCTAATTACAATAGGAATATATTTTTCTACACTCCCCCTTAAGTTGGAGCATAGATGTCAATCATGCTCAACTTGTCAATACAGTCTGCAAGTGCGTGGTGTGACAACCCCTTAGTAAGTATATCCACCAGTTGTTTTTCATAAGCTACAAAGGGAAATCGTATAATCTTCTTATCCAAATTATCCCTGATAAAATGTCGATCAACCTCCACATGCTTGGTTGTATCATGTTATACAAGGTTATGAGCAATCTCAACTGCAGCGACATTGTCACAATGTAAATTCATGGCTTTATAAAGCTTGAAGCCTAATTCCTTTAATATATTCTGAATCTATAAAAATTCACAAACTCCATGTGCCATTCCACGATATTCAGTTTTAGCACTAGAGAGGGCAATCACATTCTGCTTCTTACTACGCCAACTTACTAAATTTCCACCAATAAATATTAAGTATCCAGAAGTAGATGCTATGTTAGTCTTATCTCTGGCCCAATTTGCATCTGTATATCTTGTAACTCCAAACTCATTATTCTTTGAAAATAGTAAGCCTTTACCAAATGCAGCCTTCAAATACCTGAGAATATGTATTACAGCATGCATATGCTCTTCACTGGGATCATGCATGAAGTGACTTATAATACATACAACATATGCAATATCAGGTATAGTATGTGATAAGTAGATCAAACTCCCTACTAACCTCTGATACCTGCCATTGTCTGTTGAAACTTGGCCAAGACATAATTCTAACTTGTGATTCATCTCAATATGAGTATTAATAGGTTTACAATCCAGCATCCATGTTTCAGCAAGAAGATCAAGCACATACTTTCGTTGGATAAGTTGATTTCCAACTTTGATCTTGCAACTTCAATTCTCAAGAAATACTTCAACGAACTCAAGTTCTTCATCTTAAATTGTTGGGATAAATGTTTCTTCAAATCTTTCATCTCATCTGGATCGTTACCTATAACAACCATATCATCCACAAATACAATCAGAGCAGTAATCTCACCATCCTTGCGTTTAATCAACAAGGTATGATTAAAATTGCTTTGTCGATAATCAAACTTCTTCATAGCTTTAGAGAACCTCTCAAACCAAGCTCTTGGGGATTGCTTTAAGACATATTAAGATTTCTTTAGTTGACAAACTTTTTCAACATCACATGAACTATAGTTGACACCCAGAGGGATGTCCATGTACATTTCTTCCAAATCTTCATTCAAGAGAGCATTCTTCACATCAATAGTTGTAGTGGCCAATCATATCGAGCTACTAAAGCAACGAGAATGCGTACAGTACAGATTTTTGCTACTGGAGCAAATGTCTCCTGATAATTCAATCCATATCGCTGAGTGTAACCCTTAGCAACTAGACGAGCTTTATATCTATCAATGCTGCCATCTGCTTTCAGCTTCATTGTAAATACCCATCTACATCTAATAGTCTTCTTCCCAGATGGTGCTAGAACAATCTTCCAAGTTTCATTCTTTTGCAAAGCCTCCAGTTCTTTATTAATAGCTTGCTTCCACTTTGAATCTGCTAAGGAATCCTGCACATTACTGGGAATAGATACTGTACATAATTGATTAACAACAAGTACATATTATCCAGACAACCTATAGTGAGATATAAAGCTAGCAATATGATATTTGGATTTGGCTTCTATGGTTGGTTCATATTGTTTATTTGGAACCCCTTTTGTTTCCCATTGAGATCTCCTAGGCACACTTTCTTCTATATTATCCGATTTCAGGTTATCTGTACGTACCTCAGGTAAGACATTCTGGATAGGCTCTTCGATCATTGGAGTAGAAGAGGGATCTTCATAAGATATTACTTCAGAAGAAGAAGAAGGTTGAACTTCAGTTAATGACGCTTCAACTTCAGTACTCGACGGGTCGATTGCATCAATCTGTTCCATTTTTGGTCCATTCTTTGGCGGGTCTAGAAAGGGTGTCGACGGGTCGAAGGAAACCTTTTATCCAATTTTGATTATGTTTCTCGACGGGTTGAGAGAGTCTTCAAGTCATGATAAAGAATAAGTATCATTTGCCACGAATTGATGATTTATTTGATCAACTGAAATGAGCAACATTTTTCTTGAAGATTGATTTAAGGTCGGTATACCATCAACTTTAGATTAGGGAATCAAATGTCCCAAAGACTGTTTTTTGGTCGCGCTATGGACATTATGAGTTTCTTGTTATACCTTTTGGCTTGACAAATTCCCCAGTTACTTTTATGGACCTCATGAATCGTCTCAGACGATACTTGGATAAGTTTGTCATTGTGTTTATCGACAACATCTTAATATATTTCAAGGATGTGAAGCAGCACAGGAAACATCTTCATGCTGTTTTGCAAACTTTTTGAGGACCACAGTTGTATGCAAAGTTTAGTAAGTGTGAATTTTGGTTGGATAATGTAAAATTTATGGGTCATGTGATTTCTACTAAAGGAGTTAGAGTGGATCCAGACAAAGTGGAAGCGATACTAAATTTTTGTAGACCCACGAGTGTGGCCGAGATAAGGATTTTCTTGGGTTTAGCAGGTTACTATTGCCGATTTGTACAAGACTTTTCGTGGATTGCAGCCCCACTTACCCGACTGATGAAGAAAGAGGTCAAATTTGAGTGGTCTGATGCTTGTGAAGAGAGTTTCCTGACGTTAAAGGAGAGACTACCTATAACACTAGTGTTGACACTACCTGACAACAATGGAGAATATACTATCTACAGTGATGCTTCGAAATTGGGTCTTGGTTGTGTCCTGATGCAACAGGGTAAAGTCGTTGCCTATGGTTCTAGGCAATTGAAGCCCCATGAAGAAAATTATCCCGCATATGATCTTGAGCTAGCAACAATTGTGTTTGCATTGAAGAGTTGGAAACATTACTTATACAGAGCGCAGTGCAAGATTTATACCGATCATAAAAGTCTTAATTACCTGTGTACTCAACCAGACTTGAATATGAGGCAACGAAGATGGATGAAGTTAATTAATGATTATGATTGTAATTTTGAATACCATTAGGAAAAGTCAATGTTGTTGCTGATGCCCTCAGCAGGAAATCTAGAGCCTCATTATTTCATGTACATGTCGCAAGAGTATCAAATTTGGCCGAACTACGAGCTGCGGGAGAAGAATTGGGATGGAGTGATGATGGAGCACTATTAGACAGTTTTCAAGTCTGACCAGTGTTAGTTGATCAAGTACGTGAGGCACAGGAAGTAGATCCCTATTTATTAAATAAGAAGGGTATGATTTAGAGTGGCGAACCAACGAAGTTTCAGCTAAGAAATAATGACACTTTATTGTTCAAAGAAAGATTGTGTGTTCCAAAGAATGAAGACCTGAAGAAAGAAATAGTAGATGTAGCTCACTGGTGAGCTTATGCTATGCATCCGAGTAATGCAAAGATGTATTAGACACTTAAAGAATATTACTGGTGGCGAAATATAAAGAGAGAAATAGCAATCTATGTGAGCAAGTGCTTTATTTGTCAGCAGGTAAAGGCAGAGCGGCAAAGACCTTTTGAAAAATTAAAACCATTAAAGATTCCAGTTTGGAAGTGAGAGCATATTACTATGAATTTCGTGTATCAGTTACCTTGTTCATCTAAGGGCAATACTAGTATTTAGGTTATTGTAGATCACCTCACGAAATTTGCTCACTTTCTGGTCATTCTTGTGAAACTTTCAGTTAGCAAATCAACAAAGTTGTATATGAAGGAGATTGTGAAATTGCATGGCATGCCAATGTCTATTATTTCTGATCGTGATTCTCATTTCACATTAGAATTCTGGAAAGCATTGTAAAAGGTGTTGGGAACCAAATTACATTTCAGTACAGCCTTTCATCCTCAGACTGATGGTCAATCAAAAAGGACAATTCAAACTCTTGAAGATATATTACGATCTTATGTTTTACAGTTCAAAGGAAGTTAAGATCAGCAACTACATTTAATAGAGTTTGCCTATAATTATACCTACCAGACCAGTATTGGTATAGCCCCGTATAAAGCTCTATGTGGAAAATATTGTCAAACTCCATTATGTTGGAGTGATCGAAGTAGGGGAAATGTGGGTTATTGTGCCTAATATAGTGAAAGACATGGCCTAGGACATCCTGTGACGACCCGAAACAGAATCAGTATAGTAATCGGCTTAATCCGTGAGTAATTAAAGTTTTCCGTAAATTAATCGAATTGACGGTTCAGTTCACGACTTAATTATCGGGCGAGAATTTGAGTTGAGTCTCTTCTCGGGAATTATAGCACGCGTGATTTTGAGTTCGTGGGCTGTTTCGGATAATTGTTTCGACGACCGAGGAATATATTATGAATATTTGAAATCGTAGAATTTCGTCGTGTATATCCATTTGGATTTGAGTTATCCGAAACGTGATTGTGATTCGATTTGGATTGTCGATCATATCGAGCAGCGAGTATAAATATCGAAAATAGTCGAAAACACTATTTGGGAAGTTTGACCGGTGTTGACCAGAATTGGAGGCGTTGACCCGCGTTGACCAAGGGAGGAAATTGCACCGCCGTTTGACTCGCCGGCGACCTTTCGTTTCTGGCCACCTCTGGCTTTGATTTTGGTATATTTTGATTCTCCTTGAAATTTGCAACTGTTTAGAACTTGGATTTGTGAAAATTGCTTTCGATTTGTGGGAGAACGAGTGAGTTGAAATTCTTGATTTTCCGGCCGGAATCGGGTCCATTTGGGGGCAGCGCTCCGGTAACTTTCCGGTGAGATTTTTGGGTGGAATCGACTGGGTTTTGCTCTAGGATGCTTTGCCCTTTGGTTTTGAGGGACGAGGTGGCGTGACGGCGCTGGAATCGGCCGGGAAAGTTTTCCAGCGATTCTTGGCCGTGAGTCTTTCGAGCTGGTTTTGGGCCAGTTGCCGTCCGATTTGGACCTTGGTGCAGTTGAGAGATGTGTTGGGCTTGAGGAGGAGAAGCCACGGTGAGCTTGGTCACCGGGAAATTCCTCCGATTGACGGCGCGCTGCCGGCGATGGCGGCGGATAACGGTGGAGATCCGGCGACCCGTTGACTTTTTGGATTTTGATGAATTTTATGTCCTTTTGCTCGTAATCGCGCCCCGATCATCGCCTTGAGGTTTTCAAGTTGATTTGAGTATCAAATTTTTAGTCGAGGGTTTATTGGAGAGTTTGGGGAATTTCGTCGATTATTTTGTATCGAGTTATATATTTCTGGAAATGGTTGGTTTCCGAGGTGTGGTACAGAGTAATGAACTGTGATTTTGATCAGTTATATTTTGTGATTATTCAGGGGATCGAGATCGTACGTTGGGCGAGGGATCTTCCGCCGGATCTCGTGATTAGCGCATTTGCGCGCTGTTCTATCTATGAGTGGACTGTCGTAGCGAGTTCTTGATCTTAGTAATTATTTCCAGTACGATGTTGACATTATTTATTGTTTTTGGAGGTATTGTTTTATATTTTATATGGTGATTGCATTTACTTAGCATCGATGCATTGGCTACTCGGCTGATCATCGGTAGTCCAGATCCAGGGTTGAGAGATTCCCCTGATGTGCCCACTAGGTTTGAGAGATTCGCCTAGTCTATCACCGTCGGGCTTGAGAGATTCGCCTGACCGTCGGGCTTGAGAGATTCGCCTGACACCTCCATCCATTTTATGAACTCGCTTTGTTTTATGATATATATATAAATGGTGAAAGACATATGATTATTTTCGCCCACTCACTCTAACGATTTTATTTGCCTTTCCCCTGGGCTTTTCGGTTTTCGTGCCCAGTTTGCAGTTCGGATTCCGGTGTCTCACGTCGCAGTCGGAGGCTTAGTGTTCGAGCTACCTTTCTTTTCCAGTAGGTTTCTTGTTTTGTCTACTGTTGCATATTTTTGTATATATACACTAGAGGTCGCTCTGATTACTCTGTCGCTATACTTTTATATGTTTTTCCCGGAAATCTGTAAAATACAGTTTTGATTACTGCTTTACATTATTGTTATGATATTGAGAAATCCGGATGGGATTAGTGCCCACAGTTTGGCTTTTGTGGCGTAGGATGAAGTGTGTTTTTGGGTGCAGGTTAATGGCAATTCCACGTTATAGCGAAACTCTTCCGAAATTTTTGTGGTTTTTGCAAGTTCGTGTTTTCAGAAGGGGTTTGATTCCGGTTTAGGAAACTAAATCGGGGTTGGGTCCTTTCAACTTAGTATCAGAGCATTAGGTTTCAGGTTCTGTAGACTTCTGTAGTTGTGATACTAAGGGTATTTAAGTATGTACAGTATGTCTAGAGCGATGACCCGACTGGCCAGCGGTTACTCATTAATGCTTCGGGTGTTGTGTGTTCTCAAATGTCTGAAGTCTCATGATTACGTTCATTGTGCTTGTGACTAATGCTTATCTTGTATCATTAGGATGCCTCCTAGACGTGGTCCCCGTGTTAATCGGGATGTGGATCCTGATAAGGATCGCCAGACGCATGACTTGTTGATGTGAGTGTTGCGTTTGGAGGAGCGTTTTGACCCTGTGGTCAAAGCTCGTATTGTTGGAGCGATTGTTTTCTCAGGTTCAGCTGATCCAGAGATTTGTGAAGCATGGTTGGTTCAGGTTGAACGCATTTGTGAGAGTCTACGTTTAACCCATGAGTAGATGACAGTTGCAGCAGTTGGTTTACTTGAGTCAGTTGCATACTTCTGGTGGGTTAGCACCGATAGAGTTTCGGTTGATACTCCGTGGACTTTGTTTCAAGATTTTTTTATGCGAAGATACTTCAACCAGGCTACACAGCAGCGGAAGTATGAGGAGTTCACTAATTTGAGACAGGACAGTATGTCAGTACTTGAGTACCGGGACAGATTTACTCGCTTATCTCGGTTTGCTCGTGACATGGTGGCTACAGAGGAAGCCAATTGCCGTAGATTTGAGCTGGGCTTGAACTTGAACATCAATAGGACACTGAATACGATGCCTCGGAATAACTTTGATGAGTTCGTGAGTGCAGCGCTTCGAGGCGAGGATATCGAGAATGAAAGGCAGATGAGATTCCAGTCTCGACAATTTGAGGAGGGTGGACAGAGTCAGGGACCTTCCAAGAGGATGAGTTCTGATACTTCCGGTTCGGCATCATCATCGGGCATTAGACGATATAGACCACCAGGTAGTTCAGCTAGACAGAGGCAGAGATGGAGGAGGGATCAACCTCAGAAACCACAGTCTAGTGGGGGTTCTAGCGGATCTAGCTACCATCGTCGTACCGGTGGCACTTTTACCATACCGAGGGAGTACCCATTGTGTAGTCTCTGCAACAGGCATCATGTTGGTCCATGTCAGCGAGGCCCTGTCGTTTGTTATCGTTGTGGCCATGAGGGTCACTATGCGAGGGAATGTTTCCAGCTTGCTGGTGCCGGTGGAGAGGCAGCCCAGAGTTCCGGAGGAAAGCGAGGTACCACTTCTGGGGCTTGACCAGTACAATCTTCTGGCCAGGGCGGACAACAGGGTCACCCTCAGTGTGGACGACCAGCCGGGCAGGCCATGGTTCATGCCTTGTCATTGCGTGAGGGCAGAGCTTCACCAGAGGTTGTTATTGGTACGTTGCATGTTTTTGGTTATCCAGTACTTACTTTGCTAGATCCAGGTCCTATGGATTCATTCATGTCATATAGATTATCATCTTTAGCTACTATGCATGCATCTCCACTTCCGGGGTTATAGAGAGTGTTGTATCCATCCGGAGAGGTTGTGAGTATTGGTTGAGTGTATAGAGATTGTGAGATTTTTATTGGAGGTCATGGTTTAGCTGCGGATTTGTTATTGCTGGATATCGTCGATTTTGATGTGATTTTGGGTATGGACTTCTTGGAGACACATTGGGCTATGTTCGATTGTCACAAGAAGGAGGTTGTGTTTCGACGACCAGGCTTTCCTGAGATACTGTTTCGCGGTGAGAAGAATACTTCATTGCCATGTGTGATTTCAGCGATGAAGGCCGAGCGGATGATGAAGAAGGGTTGTGTTGCATACTTAGCTCATGTTGTGAATATTACGGCTGCTATGACAGACATTAGTGATATTGAGGTGGTTTCCGAGTTTGCAGATGTGTTTCCAGAGGAGTTACCGGGTATTCCTCCAGTTTGGGAAATCGATTTCACCATTGAGCTATTACCGGGCACTGGACCCATATCTCAGGCACCTTATCGTATGGCGCCAGCAGAGTTGAAGGAGTTACAGATTCAACTTCAAGAGTTGCTGGAGAAAGGTTTCATACGACTCAGTGTATCACTGTGGGGTGCTCCGGTACTATTTGTGCGGAAGAATGATGGTTCCATGTGGTTGTGTATTGATTACCGGAAGCTGAATCAAGTCACTTTGAAGAACAAGTATCCGTTTGCGCTGATTGATGACTTGTTTGATCAGCTCAAATGAGCTTCAGTCTTTTCGAAGATTGATCTCAGGTCATCAGTTGAGGATTAGAGAGTCAGATGTGGCCAGAACAGCTTTCAGATCATGATATGGGCATTACGAGTTCTTGGTTATGCCGTTTGGATTGACCAATGCCCCTGCAGCTTTCATGGACTTGATGAATCGGGTGTTCAGACGGTTTCTGGACAAGTTTGTAGTTGTGTTCATCGACGACATCCTGATTTATTCCAGGAGTGTGGGCCAGCACAAGAAGCATTTGCGGGCTATTTTGCGGACTTTGCGAGATAATCAGCTATTTGCGAAGTTCAGCAAGTGTGAGTTTTGGTTGAATAGTGTGAAGTTTTTGGGTCACGTGATATCAGCTGAGGGAGTCAGTATGGATTCTGACAAGATTGAAGCAGTGTTGAATTGGAGTAGACCTACCACCGTACCAGAGATCATGAGTTTCTTGGGTTTGGCAGGTTATTATCAGCGCTTTGTGCATGATTTTTACGGATTGCCACTCCACTTACCAGATTGACGAAGAAATGCGTCAAGTTCGAGTGGTTCGATGCATGTGAGGAGAGTTACTTGCTCCTGAAGGAAAAGTTGACCACTGCACCGGTTTTGACTTTACCTGACGATAGTGGAGAGTTCGTGGTTTACAGCGATGCATCGAAGTTAGGACTTGGTTGTGTTCTGATGCAGCATGGCAGAGTGGTGGCTTACGGTTCTAGGCAGCTGAAACCACATGAAGTCAACTATCCTACACACGATTTGGAGTTGGTTGCTATTATATTAGCCTTGAAGAGTTGGAGACACTACTTGTACGGAGCTCAGTGCTAGATATACACCGATCACAAGAGTCTCACTTATTTGCGCACGTAGTCAGACTTGAATATGAGGCAGCGCAGATGGATGCAGTTGATCAACGATTATGATTGCACTTTCGAGTACCATCCAGGCAAGGCTAATGTCGTTGCTAATGCACTCAGTCGAAAATCTGGAGCTTCGTTGTTTCATGTGTGTGTGGCCAGAGTTTCCATGTTAGCCGAGTTACGGGCCACGGGAGCTGAGTTCGAGTGGGACGATGATGGAGCCTTATTGGCTAGCTTCCAGGTTCGACCGGTGTTGGTTGATCAGGTGCGGGAAGCTCAGGATATAGATTCCTATCTGTTGGACAAGAAGACCATGATTCGGAATGGCGTACCAACAGAGTTTCAGTTGAGTGATGATGGTACGTTGCTATTCAGAGGCAGATTATGTGTACCCAGGGACGAGAGTTTGAAGAAAGAGATTTTAGATGAAGCACATTGTTCGGTGTATGCGATGCATCCCGGTGGTACGAAGATGTTTCGTACACTCCGAGCTTATTACTGGTGGCGAAATATGAAGCGGGAGATTGTCGCATATGTGAGTAGATGTTTGATTTGTTAGCAGGTCAAGGCAGAGAGGCAGAAGCCTGCGGGAAAGTTACAGCCCTTGGAGATTCTGGTTTGGAAGTGGGAGCACATTACCATGGATTTCGTGTATCAGTTATCGCGTACTTCGGCTGGTAATACTGGTATTTGGGTTATCCTAGATCGATTGACGAAATCTACTCATTTTCTTGCACTTCCGGGGAAGATTTCAGTGGGCAGATTGGCAAAGCTGTATTTAGCGGAGATCGTTCGACTGCATGGTGTGCATGTATCCATTGTTTCTGACCGAGATAGTCAGTTTACCTCAGAGTTTTGGCAGGCATTGCAGCGAGCCTTGGGCACCAGAATGCATTTCAGTACAGCTTTTCATCCTCAGACTGATGGGCAGTCTGAGAGGACTATTCAGACTCTTGAGGATATGTTGCGGTCTTGAGTTTGCTTACAACAACAGCTATCAGGCCAGTATTGATATGGCACCGTATGAGGCTCTATACAGGAGGCAGTGCCGCACTCTATTGTGTTGGAGTGAGGTGGGCGAGCGATGGCTTATTGGCCCTGATCTGGTGAAGAGCACCATGGAGGATATTCAGATTATCCGGGACATATTGAAGATTGCCCATGATCGCCAAAAGATTTATGCGGACGTGAGAAGAAAGAGTCTCGAGTTCGAGGTGGGCGATTGGGTCTTCCTGAAACTATCTCCTTGGAGGGGAGTTGTGCATTTCGGGAAGCGTGGCAAGCTTCGACCATAGTATATTGATCCGTACGAGATTACCGAGAGGGTTGGTGTTGTGGCTTACAGATTAGAGTTACCTTCCGAGATGGCTCGTGTACATGATGTTTTCCATGTTTTGATGTTGCGGAAGTATATTCCAGATCCATCACATGTGTTAGTGATCTACGCATTTTATGCTTGATTCTTAACGTATTTCTCTTTACATTTAGCTTTGGTTTGACCTTAGTACTATCATTTCTTACTTACTTTGTTGTTTTTAGGTTTTAAATAAAGGAGTACAATAAAGGAGGAGAAATGGAGCTTAAAACACAGAAAATGGAGGTTTCCTAATTCGTTTAGGAAAATGGTGTTTCCTACTTTGACTAGGATTCCTACTCGGGTTAGGAATACAAATGGTTCGACAACTCGGAAAGTTTCGCGGAGCTGAAAAATGAAGTTTCCTAAATCAACTAGGAATGATGTGCCGGAATGTCCGAGACGCGCAAAATGATTGAGAAATGGTATTCGGAAAAGTTACTAAAATGGTGTGCACAAATGGTTTCCCAAATGAAGAACGAATGCATTTCTCCTAAGTGAACCAGGAAAGAAATTCGGCAAGCATTTTTGGAAAGGAAGATATGGCCGAAATATTGGAGATCATTCTTGCCCTATTTGAAGGTCAAATATCTTGAATATCAAGAGGAAATTCGGCAAGGGATATATTCCTTGGAGATCAAGAAAGAATATCTAGAGTGGAATAAGGAAAGAAAATCTCAGTACAGACTTGTAACTTCAAGAGGCCACCGAAGTCGCAAATCAACTCCAAATATGGCGTTCATTATATGGATTTTATAGCTCTCTGAATAAGCTTTCCAACGAATCCAAAATCATAATTTTCTGAGCTGTAGAACTCCCGGAAAAGACGTTTGAAGACAGGCTGTCAATTCTACCCGGGTGGACTAGGAATCCCTAGTTTGGAGAGGAAAGTTGGACTTCTTCACCTATAAATAAGAGAGCTCGGTCTCAAACTCATTCATCACTCATCATACAAGCCAAGTCTCTGCCTTAGACACTTCCTCTCCACAAATCTCGAAATTTCTTCAAGGAACGCCATCCTCCACACCATCTTCACTCGGCCTCCACCTCGCCATCCAAAGAAGGATCTTGTGCATGCTTTGCCGACTGCAATCACGACACAAAGGGTGTATTTCGATCCCTCTACTTACTCCTTGTATGAATTTCAGTTTTGTAGATTGTAAAGACGTTTTTGTAATATAATTCTAATTTTATTTTATGTCATCTATTTCGAGTCTAAGTCTTTTCTGTGTGCTAATCTAAATGCGAGCAATCTTGGTTTAGGTTAGATAATGTGTCTTCTTCACTTAATGCTTAACTTGAATGCGAGCAATCTTGGTTTAAGTTATGATGTGTCTAAATGCGAGCAATCTTGGTTTAGTCACTTAATTACGAAAGATGCATGCGAACCACATAGTAAAGGCCTAGATAAAACTTAGGTTGCATATAATATGATTAGGTTATAAAGAGATGAGGTAAGTGTGACGAGTTGATCATGTATATATGTAATTAGACTTTATTTTCGGTTTTAGTAAGCATGTTTAGGATTCTATGTTCTTGTTTGTTTTGCTTGTCTATGAGTTTAAGCATGTTAGAACTTAGAAGCCAACGATGTGTTTGCTATGCCATGTTTTTATCTTTAATTTCGTAGATAATAAATAACCTTTTTAAACCCCCCTTTCAAAACATAGCGTAAATATGCATGCACCCTCAATCCCCGGTTAAGAACGATACCCTACTTATCAATGCTACATCTACACAAAAGGGTTTTAATTGCTTACGCGTTTTTGTTGATTGTTAAGTGTTAATTTAATGGTTGCAAATGCGTGTATCAGTTAGCACCACATTAGCTCCCTATTCAAGAAGATTTGACATATGTGGAGGAGCCGGTACAGATTCTCGATCGGCGTGAGCAGGAGTTGAGGCACCGTGTTATACCGCTGGTGAAGGTCTTGTGGCAGAATCATTCAGTTGAGAAAGCCACCTGGGAGACTGAACAACGTATGCGGGAGCAGTATCCTCATCTGTTCACCTAACAGGTACGTAAATTTCGAGGTCGAATTTTTTTTTAAGGGGGGTAGATTTGTGACGACCCGAAACAGAATCAGTATAGTAATCGGCTTAATCCGCGAGTTAGCGAGTAATTACAGTTTTCCGTAAATTAATCGAATTGATGGTTCAGTTCACGACTTAATTCTCGGGGAGAATTTGAGTTGAGTCTCTTCTCGGGAATTGTAGTACGCGTGATTTCGAGTTCGTTGGCGGTTTTGGATAATTGTTTCGACGACCGAGGAATATATTATGAATATTTGAAATCGCAGAATTTTGTCGTGTTTATCCACTTGGATTTGAGTTATCTGAAACGTGATTGTGATTCGATTTGGACCGTCGATCGTATTGAGCCGCGAGTATAAATATCGGAAATAGTCGAAAAATTGTCGAAAACACTGTTTGGGAAGTTTGATCGGCGTTGACCAGAATTGGAGGCGTTTACCCGCGTTGACTGAGGGAGGAAATTGTACCGCCGTTTGACTCGCCGATGACCTTTCGTTTCCGGCCACCTCCGGCTTTGATTTTGGTATATTTTGATTCTCCTTGAAATTTGCAACTGTTTAGAACTTGGATTTGTGAAAATTGGTTTCGATTTGTGGGAGAACGAGTGAGTTGAAATTCTTAATTTTTCGGACGAAATCGGGTCCATTTGGGGGCGGCGCTCCAGTAACTTTCCGGTGAGATTTTTGGGTGGAATCGACTGGGTTTTGCTCTAGGATGCTTTGCCCTTTGGTTTTGAGGGACGAGGTGGCGTGACGGTGTCGGAATCGGCCGGGAAAGTTTTCCGGCGATTCTTGGCCATGAATCTTTCGAGCTGGTTTTGGGCCAGTTGCCGTCCGATTTGGACCTTGGTGCAGTTGAGAGATGTGTTGGGCTTGAGGAGGAGAAGCTATGGTTAGCTTGGTCACTGGGAAATTCCTCCGGTTAACGGCGCGCCGCCGGCGACGGTGGTGGTTAACGGCGGAGCTCCGGCGTCCCATTGACTTTTTGGATTTTGATGAATTTTATGTCGTTTTGCTCGTAATCGCGCCCCGATCATCGCCTTGAGGTTTTCGAGTTGATTTGGGTATCGGATTTTTAGTCGAGGGTTTATGTGGAGAGTTTGGGAAATTTCGTCGATTATTTTGTATCGAGTTATATATTTCCGGAAATGGTTGGTTTCCGAGGTGTGGTACAGAGTAATGAACTGTGATTTTGATCAGTTATATTTTGTGATTATTCATGGGATCGAGATCGTACGTTGGGCGAGGGATCTTCCACCGGATCTCGTGATTAGCGCGTTTGCGCGCTGTGCTATTTGTGAGTGGACTTTTATTTACACTGTCGTAGCGAATTATTGATCTTAGTATTTATTTCCAGTACGATGTTGACATTATTTATTGTTTTTGGAGGTATTGTTTTATATTTTATATGGTGATGACATTTACTTAGTATCGATGCATTGGCTACTCGGCTGATCACCGGTAGTCCAGATCTAGGGTTGAGAGATTCGCCTGATCGTCGAATTTGAGAGATTCACCTGACACCTCCATCCATTTTATGAACTCTCTTTGTTTTATGATATATATATATATATAAATGGTGAAAGGCATATGAATATTTTCGTCCACTCACTCTAACGATTTTATTTGCCTTTCCCCTGGGCTTTTCGGTTTCCGTGCCCTGTTTGCAGTTCGGATTCTAGTGTCTCACATCGCAGTCGGAGGCTTAGTGTTCGAGCTACCTTTCTTTTCCAGTAGGTTTCTTGTTTTGCCTACTGTTGTATATTTTTGTATATATACACTAGAGGTCGCTCTGATTACTCTATCGCTATACTTTTATATGTTTTCCCCAGATTTCTGTAAAGTACAGTTTTGATTACTACTTTACATTATTGTTATGATATTGAGAAATCCGGATGGGATTGGTGCCCACGGTTTGGCTTTTGTGGCATAGGATGAAGTGTGTTTTCGGGTGCAGGTTAATGGCAATTCCATGTTATAGCGAAACTCTGCCGAAATTTTTGTGGTTTTTGCAAGTTCGTATTTTCAGAAGGGGTTTGATTCCGGTTTAGGAAACTAAATCAGGGTTGGGTCCTTTCACATCCAAACTATTCGAGACAGGTTAAAGGCTACACAAGACTGACAAAAGAGCTACGCTGACATAAGGAGGAAGGATCTCGAGTTCAAAGTTAGTGATTGGGTGTTTCTAAAATTGCCTCCTTAGAAGGGTGTCGTTCATTTTTAGAAACGTGGCAAGCTCTGTCCACGTTATATCGATCCATATGAGATTATCATATGAGTATGCATTGTGGCTTATCAATTAACATTACCTTCTGAGATGGCTAGAGTTCATGAAGTCTTCCATGTGTTTATGCTATATAAGTACGTATATATTTGATCCGTCTCATGTCCTTTCACCCTACCAACTCCCTATACATGAGGACTTATCTTATGTGGAGGAGCCAGTTCAAATCCTTGATCGAAGAGAGTGGGAACTATGCAACAAGACCATTCCACTAGTGTTGGTCTTGTGGAGAAATCATGCAGTTGAAAAAGCCACATGAGAACCTAAACAGCAAATGCGAGAACAGAACCTCTATCTCTTAAACTAGAAGGTGTATAAATTTTGAGGACGAAATTTTTATTAGGGGGTGGATTGTAATTACCCAAACCAAAATGGTGTACTTAATTACTCGAATTAGTTTTATCGCGAATTAGTCGTGAGTGTTAAATTATTAAACGACTTTTTAATCAATTTTGAATTTGACTTAAGTTTCTTCTCAAGAGTTGTAGTGAATTTTATTTCGAGGTCATGAGAATTTTCAGGGAAGTTGAATTTGTACAAATATTTGAAGTTGGGCGGAATTTAAATTAAATTCGAATTAATTATTGGGTAGTTTGATCTCAACCATTGATTTCAGTTGAGATCAAACTTCAGCCGTTGATCTAATCAGAAGCTTTTGGGTATAAAGGATTTTGGGCTGAAACCCTAACCATATTTGTTATCGGGCTCGACTTGTTTTGAAGAGAAATTGGCCCGCGCTGCCCCGACCCGAGCCAATTAACAAACCAGTCGGAAAACCGCGTTGATTAACCAATTTTGTCGACGTTTTAGGAAACCGTGATCAAGATTTAGGCGAGGAGACTTCTGCTGGACCTCGTAGCTAGCTGTTTACCGTGAGTTGACACTTTTATTTTTACAATAGTTTAGCGAGTCTTTATTATTTGATATTTTAGTATTCAACATATATTTTGGATGCTAGTTTCAGTTTCAGTTAGTTTTGCATCGATGCATTGGTTACTCGCCTGATCCCCGAGTGGCTCCATGGGAGAAACATCACTTCTCTCTAGGATTCACGTCGTCTTTGTGTCAGGAGTCACCGTACAACTTTTGGTGGCCAGAGGTCTAAGAACTCTAGTCATCACCTTTACTAACACTTGATACTTGAGAAGGGTCAGGTGTCCTCCTCAATGTATCTTTTATTATTTTTATAGTATCTTTTGACTCATTACTTTTTATACATTTATCAGTGGAAAGGCATATTGTTTATTTTGCTCTTCGCTTACTTGATTACTAGGTTTTGTCCACTCACTCTAACGATTTTTTTTCTGTTTATATGTGTTTCCCTGGGCTTTTTAGTTTTTATTGCTCAGTTTGCAGTTTCTATCCTGTGGTTACACGTCACTATCAGAGGCTTAGAGTTTTTTTCACACTTCTTCTCTAGTAGATTCTTGAATTAGCCTACTGATTTGCTTACTATGTAAATTAGTGGTCACTCTGAATACAATGTATTAGTTTTCTTCCGTTTGTGTTTCATACCTTAATGGTCATCAGATTTCTTGTATAATTCTGAATTCTGAATTCTGTATATTTATAGTAGAGTATGTAGTTTGCTAAGTTAAGAAATTCGGTTGAGCATCAGTGGCTCACGGTATTGTTTGTGAGACTTATTTTTAAAGTGTTCTTTTTCATGCAGGTTATTGGTATCTTTCAATTTATAGGAAGATTATACCAAAGTTTCAATAGAATTTGTTGCTTTCTAAAGAGTCTTTAGTATTTGATTTTGGTTACGAGTTAAATCGGGATTAGATCTTTTCAATTGTATATGCATTCTTCATTAGTACCTTAATGTGTTGGACAATTATGAACTTTGGAATCTTCATGCCCCAGGCAGATGAACTTATACGTGTCTCTTGAATTGTGCATTGTCAACATAGTTCTAAACATTTATGTCTGGGAATGGCTAGTGTTTAAGTTGAAGAGGCTTAATTGTTTGTGAGGTGAAGAAAGAACGGGGAATGCATTTAGGCTCAAAATGGTTGACTAGGGGAAGAATGATTTATCATGCAATGAAGGAATGTATTTGGCACCGGTACCGGTGGTGACTAATCCTAATTGTCGCCATCATATTCTTTCAGCTGTAATTCCTGCACACACAAATATGGTATAATGCAAGTTCTAGATGTAACATGAAGTCAGAAGAAATCACACAAAAAGATATAGACAAGTATAGTCTATGTAAAAAGGCTCAGATCACTCTAGTGTGGGCATAATGAAATGTTAATATATTGACATACATCTGGTTCACATCTTCAATCACTATCAAGACTTTATTATGTGAAAATGGAGCCGAGTCACCTGAGAAAGATCTCTATATGAACTAACCAATGCATTGAGCATACACCAATGGTATTTCTCAAAGTTTCAAACCTAGATGTATCAAGTAATTTTGTAAACAAATGAGCCAGTTGAGAATCAGTAGGGACAAAGAGCATTTCTAAAATCTATTGTTCAACCAATTCACAAATAAAATGATACCTGATATTGTTATAATGAATGTAAGGCAAAACTGTTGGTCATAAAAATGTTGTCTCCATTGACCTGCTCATAGGTAGTGAACCACTCCCTGCGCGGACATATATGATAAGATGCCCCATAATCTAAAATCCACACATCAATATGATGTGTATGATCTTCAGCAACTAGGGTAGTATCCTCTTTTGAATTGGTGTCATCTTCTGCTACAGCAGCAGTACCTGATGGTTTCCTCTGCTGCTCCGTCTTTGGACATTCCCAGACTAAACAGACGTTGCTTTAGAAGCAACTTGTTGGTTAAAGACTTCGTCATGTATAGACTCTCAAAGCTTCAACCACATACTAGATGCAGTTTTCTCCTCTGTGATCTCAGTGATGATATCATCTGCAAGACACCACATAATTGTCGAGTGTACCTTCTCATCTAGACTGGCCATCTCAGCAGTTTCGAAATTCTCTGACTTCTTCGTCAGCGGCGCTCACAACCCTTGTTGCTTTAAAAAAGCTCGCATCTTGATTTTCCATAAACTGAAACTGTTCCTCACCGTGAATTTGTCGATCTTCACATTCAACCCAGACATCTCGAACCTTGCTCTAGATACCAATTTGTTACATCCCAGTCCACATAGTAAGATATTGTCCGCTTTGGGCCTCGCCCGCACGGTTTTACTTTTGAGCCTACCCCCAAAAAGCCTCTTACTATAAAGATGTGGGCATGCACATATAAGCACATATAAGCACATCATTTTCCCACTCCCGAGCGATGTAGGATTGCATACCCATGTAGGAAGCTAGTGCCCTTGGCACCCCCCACACATGAGTCATCACAATCCACCCTCGTCAAGTGCCCGACGTCCTCGTTGGCACACATCCAGTCAGGACAGGCTCTTATACCAATTTGTTATAACGAATGTAAGAAAGAACACAGATTTACCTGGTTCACTAACTATATGTTA
Source organism: Geum urbanum (assembly GCA_946800695.1). NCBI lineage: Eukaryota > Viridiplantae > Streptophyta > Magnoliopsida > Rosales > Rosaceae > Geum > Geum urbanum. The sequence continues at coordinate 5,205,784 of OX327000.1, read as the reverse complement.
GCTATGTCCACAGTAGAAGGAGAACATATTTATTATCTTGAGGAAACCAGATTACATAATACCACAATAGGTTAATAACCTAAAGGATAAAAAAGGATTGCAGAATACCATGTGTTAGCTAATAATCTAGATGAGTATATATAGCATAACAGATTCCCGAATGCCTGAGGAATCCCAAACCCGAATGCCTGAGGAATCCCAATCCCGAATGCCTGAGGAATCCCAATCCCGAATGCCTGAGGAAAACTTATTCAAGGCATATTCTAACAGATATCAATGTGCTTTGTGGGTGAATCTTGAATTGATTTCTTTTTCTAGATATTTATAGAACTTGTGTTGTCACAAAAAATAGTTAACTTGCCTTGGGGAATGCCATAGTCCCAAAGCATTTTCTTCATCCACAACATCTGTGTGCAGTAGCTGCCTGCAGCAATATACTCAGTTTCTGTTGTGGATGGGGAGATACAGTTCTGTTGTTTGTTGTGCCAAGCATCCAAGTTGTTACCAACAAAGAATTCCCTTCCAGAGGTGCTTTGTCTATCTTTAATGTTGCCTCCCCAGTCTGTATCACTATATCCAGCAATTTTCACATTTGTGTCTTGAGTGTAGAACACTCCACATGCAGTGGTACCATGAATGTACTTGGCAATTCTCTTGACAGCTTCCAAGTAAAATTCTTTGGGATTGCCTAAAATCTTGCACAAATACCAACACTGAAAGCTATGTCAAGTCTACTAGCAGTGCGATATAATAAACTCCATATCATACTTCTGTATAAAGTTTGATACTCTGCTTTACCCTCTTTGTCTTCATTCAATTTTGTGGTGGTGCTCATGAGGTTACACACTGCCTTGGCACTATAAAGACCAAATTGTTTCACAAGATTTTCAGCATATTTTGTTTGAGAAAGAAGCATACCTGTAGGAAGTTGCTTCACCTAAAGACCAAGAAAATATGTTAGTTCTCCAGAAGCACTCATTTCGAACTTACCTTGAAGAACTTCTGCAAAGTCACTTGTCATTAGGTCATTTGTAGAACCAAACACTATGTCATCAACATACACCTAAGCTATCATGACATCCTTGCTTTTTCTTTGAATGAACAAGATTTTATGAACAGATCCCCTTTCATATCATTGATTAATCAAATACTCCGAGAGTTTTTTGTACCAGGCTCGAGGGGCTTGCTTGAGTCCATAGACCGCCTTTTCAAGTTCGTAAACATGATCAAGGCAGTGTGGATCAATGAAACCTTTTTGTTGTTCAACAAAAACTTTTTCTTGAAGGTCACCATGCAAGAATACAGTCTTGACATCCATTTGAAATAGTTTAAACTTGAGACTCAAGGTCACCATACAATAGCCAAGAGCAGTCTGATATACTCTAGTCTACCAATAGGTCCAAATTCATCAAGTTTGTTTCGAAAAACCCATTTGGTACCAATAACATTACTATTTTGAGTCCTAGGACTCAAGGTCCAGATCTCGCTCTAGCAAACTGATTCAACTCTTTTTGCATTGCATTTATACAATCATCATTAATGAGTGCTTCTTTTACATTTTTTGAATCTGATCAATCCTGACCTGTTTCTTATTCGAAAAATTCTGATGAGAACAAGTCCATATAGATTAAGTGACTTTCCTCTTCATTACAACTCTTGTCTTCATGACTGCTTTTCACAAACTTGGTTATTTTGGAATTTTTCTCCCATATAGTCAGGTCCACAAGTGTATCTAGATATTTTTTCATTCAAAAACAGTCGATTTACCTTTTCAAAACTAGCTTCGAATTTCAAAAAAATTTCTTGAGTTTTTTCCAACTGTTCTTGCAAAGATTTCACTTCCAAATTCAAGGAAATATTTAAAACTGAGTGAGCTTTTACATCTACCTCAAGGGAGTTTATTTTTTTAATGAGTTGTTCTTCAATTGCAGCAAGAGCCTTCTTCAATTCTGATTGAGTATCCATAAGCTTTGTCTCAAGTTCAGTTTTCTCTTGTATGAGATATTCCATCTCATTTTCCGACAGCTTGTTCTTCTTTAGTGTGATCACTGAGTCATTATACATTTCCATGTATTTTTCATTTGTTTCATCATCTAAGTAATCAGAAACTTCCTCGAGATCCTCATCTTCATCTAGCTGGAGTGAAGAGACCAATGTAACATTTTCTTTGTTCTGTTCTTCTTCCTTTTCATCTTCACTGTCACTCAATGATGAAGTCTTCAAAGCCTTAGGATTCCTAGTTGCAAAATGTTTATTTCCACGGTCAGAAGTAATGTGGCAAATGCCACAACATTCAAAATATTTTGGTTTATCAAAAGATTTCTTCTGATTCTCATTTCCTGCACTATAACTCTTATTATAATGCTTTTCAAAAAAAATTAGAAGATGAACCATTATTTGATTCCCTTCTATTTTTCAATAATTTTTGAATTCTTTAGCTACCAAAGCCAAATCAGCATTATCATCCACAAAAACTTTCTTTCCTTTCTTTTTCTTCTTGATAGAAGAAGATAAGGCAATACTCTTAGTTTGTTTCTCATGCATTTTAGGTTTATCAAGTTTCTCCCTGATCTGATAGGTTTTAAGATTTCCTACAAGTTTTTCGAGAGAATAATTATCAAGATCTTTACAATCTTCTATGATGGTACCTTTGATCTTAAGCCTAGGAGGTAACACCCTAAGTAATTTCTTCACAATTTTGTCCTCCTCATATGGAACACCCACACAAACCTCTACACTGTCATGTTACCTTAGAAAGTCTTAAATGAAAATCATCTACATACTCATCTCCCATAGTCATGGTTTCAAATTCACAAAGAAGAGCTTGTAATTTCTAATCTTTCACTCATCTATTTCCCTCATAAGTAGTTTCCAAGTGATCCTAAACTTCTTTAGCAATACTACAATGAGCTAGTCTAATCTTAGTTTTGGAGATACTGCAGTAAACAAACAAGTTTTTTCTTTGCAATCAATTTGCAGGTCAACTAACTCTTGATCAGTATATTGTTCAATAGTTTTGACTCCAGTGTGCTCAACAGTTGCGGTTGGTTTGTGTACAAGAGGATTCCATCCTGTTTTGACACATTTCCAAATTCTTAGATCCAACCCAAACATGAAAGACTGCAAAATAATTTTCCAAGTCGTATACTCATCTTCATCAAACAAAGGAGGAGTATTCAACAAACTTGTACTTCTTTAAATCCATCCTAGCTAAGATCAACTTAAAAGACTAACACTTCTTTTAATTTGTCTTTGATGCCAATTGAAAGTTCAAGGATAGATTTACAAGATCAAAACAAAGTGCAAAACACAAGTTTTGGTAATGCAGTAAAATCTCAAAGAGGTAAAACCACTACGGAGCTCTAACTCAAAGAGACACAAATTTTTTCCCTAATAAACAACTCAGTTTACAGCAAACAACATATTACAGGATAAGTAGATCATAAACTAATCCTATATACCTTTATGAGTTCTTGCTGTAAGCCGCACCGCGGCTTTCCTTGTTGTACTGAGTGAACTTCCTCCTTCTCTTCTACAAGCTCAGCTGCACTTCAAGATGATCTCAGTCTTCATGAACAATCACACAGTAATCAAGAAACAAGAGATGTTATTTTGACTTGGAACAATATCACGCGATAATCAAACTTTTGCGGTTAGTCGCTAATTAATTACGTAAATCGTCGATGGTAATTAGTCTTTACCGTCGGTAATTTTCACTGGCATTTCGTTGAGATTTTATTGACTATATTTTTCGAGATGTTTCTTTGGATAAAGTCGTAAAGTTTTTCGAAAAGAATTTGTCACGTCAAGTGTTGAAATCAGAGTTACGACGAGGAAGTTATGGTCAACGAAAATTTTATGAAAATATCAAAAAACGCATTACCATAAAATCACGACTATATATATAGGGGTTTCTATTTTAAGAAAGTCAAAAACCAATTTCTATTTTGGGCAACCTGGTTGACCCCGCGTTGACATCCTCTCGACCTGTTTCCTCGTCGTGAGGTTCTCACCAGCGATGAGCCTCTGACCGGCCATCTCCGACCTTGGGATTGGTGGCAAATTGTTGGGTTCCATCTTCTCTGTTGATTGATGGCAATATATCTGGCATTAGTGACTGATGGAGGACGATTCAAGGCCAAGAAGTGGCGGTTCTGGGTTGTTTTTGATGGCAACAATAGCTATGCACACGGCAGCGATGAAGGTCATGACCATCAAGGTTTTGAAGCCCAGGCGACGACGAGTTGAACGCGATGCATCTCGGACTCAGCCATGGCTGAACGCCGGTGAATGAAGGAAGTGAATTTCGGCGAGGGTTCGAAACTTCAACTATTGCTCGATTTTAAGCCGGTGGGATTCCAGCCACCGTGCGCGGCGGAGCTCTAGGGAGGTTGGAATTATCGGAAAAATTTTATGTCGTTCCGCTAGTAATTTAGTACCGAATGTAATGTTGAGGTTCTTGAATGGATCTAGACTTAATTAATTTAGACGTGTGTTTAATCGGATAATAATTAATTAATTTTATGATAATATTAACGGACGATCCGACTATCAATTTAAATTTGAGTCGCTCGATGTTTGAGATTTATGTTGAGACTCTAAAATTGATTTATAGTGAAGGAATGCAAGGAATTGAATTCAAAATTTGATTAAATTGGTAATTAGTTGGAAAGTACGTTATTCGAGAATGCAAGATTCTCGACATTATTGCTCGTCGGATTACGAGTTTAGCTATTCATTATGAATATCGACATTTAGATATTAATTATAATCATGGTTTCAGGATTACGAGTTAGCGGGCCGTGTCGGATGATTATTTTGTCGATCGGCAGGTTTCGACTTTATGAATATTCCGGCATAGTACTGTGAGTGAATTTTTATTTTCACAGTTGTAGCGAGTTTTTTCATTTTTAGTACAGTATTTTAGATTATTTTAGAATATTTTTGGAGGTAGTTTTTATTTGGTAATGGCAATAGTAGTCCACTATTCAAGCTTGATAGATTCGCCTGATATGCCGACTAGGCTTGAGAAATTTGCCTAGTCTATCACCGTCAAGCTTCAGAGATTTGCCTGACATGTCAATTTGGCTTGAGAGATTTGCCTGATCGGCCACCTCCACATAACAGAAGAGCTTGACTTATTTTTTTATAGACTAGTGGAAATGCATTATATATTATTTTATAGTTTTACACTGATGATTATCAGATTTCTACTCGCGCTAACATTTTTATATTTTTATCTACCTTTCTCTGGGCCTTTTGGTTTTCCGTGCCCAATTTGCAGTGCTTTTTGTTCGCTCTCCTCCATTTTCTCATCATTTCTTAATCGCTCTCTCACATCTCTCACTATCTCATATTTTCTGTTCTTTTCCTCTTTGACCTCTGATCTACAAAGACCTCTGATCTCTACGAAGAGACCTCTAATCTCTGATCTCTTCTTGGATCTCGATCTCGTTGTTGCTCTCTTATTTGTCTTCTTTGTAGTCTTCGTTGTCGATTTCTTCATAATCGAAGTTTGGGTGTTGTTGCCAATCTATGTTTGTTTTGGGTTTGCTATCTTTGTTACCAATCTATCTTTTTATTTTTTGGGTGTTGTTTAATCCAATTTTTAATTTGTATGTGTTATTACAAAACACCATAGATTACAATATGATTAAGTAATGGATATATATATATAAATACTATATGCAATATAGAGTATTGAAAATCTATATAAATGCTAATGATTTACATCCTGCTGCTCGCCCATATTGTAATATGATGTATCAATTTGATTTTAACCCCTGTCTAGGATCCACTGATTTAAATTTGAAAAGAAAAATACGTGAAAGTGATTTAATTACCACTCCAATAGGTTATCAAATTACACTATAAGTCCCAAACCCATACTAAGGGTTCCTTATGATGTATCAATTTGATTGAAACCAATGTCAGAACATGTTAAATCAGTGGATGTGTTTCTGTGTGTAACGACCCAGAACAGAAACAGTAGAGTAATCGGCTTAATTCACGAGTTAACGCGTAATCACAGTTTTACGTAAATTGACTGATTTGTCGGTTTTGATCACGACTTAATTATCGGCCGAGAATTTGAGTTGAGTCTCTTCTCGAGAGTTGTTGTACGCGTGATTTCGAGTTCGTGGGCAGTTTCGGATGATTATTTCGTCGACCGAGGAATATAATATGAATATTTAAAATCGTAGAATCTCGTCGAGTTTATCCGTTCATTTTGAGTTATCCGAATCGTAATGGTTATCCGTTTTGGACCGTCGATTGTCCCGAGTCGCAAGTATAAATATCAGAAATAGTCGAAAACACTATTCGGGAGTTTGACCGACGTTGACCAGTCGTTGACCGTTGACTTTCGGGCTGACCGGAGGACCACCGCGGGTAGCGAACTGCCATCATCGGACTTTGAAATTCCGGCCACTTCAGGCCTTGAAACCGGTATGGTTAGCTTCCTTTCTTCATTTGCAATGGTTTGGAACTTGGTTTGACTTGAATTGATGCTGTTTTGGGGTTGTACAAACTCGGTGAAGTTTGTGTTTTTCGTCGGATTCGGGTGGCCGGCTCCGGCCACTTTTGAGGTTGGGTGTTTGGGGGGAAAGGTTCCCCTCAACCTCTAGTTGCTTTGGGTAGAAGGAATTGAGGGATGGTTGCCGTTTTGGAGCTCGCCGGAAAGTCACCGGAATCCATGGATTCCGTGACTTTCGAGGCTATTTTCGGCCACTGTGGTGGTTGGATGGTGGTGGTCTTTTGAGAGAAGTTGTAGGGCTTGTTGAGAAGAGCATTTCTGGAAAGTTTGGTCGAATTTCGACGCTGTCGCCACCGCGCCGCCGCCGCCGGCGGTGCTTCGGCGAGGTCCGGATTTTCGAGATTCTTATGTGTTTCTGACTCGTTTCGCGCTCCGAACGCAGTCGTGAGGTTTTCGAGATGATCTGGGTGCCGGATTTTTAGTCGAGAGTTTATGCGGAGAGTTTTGGGAATTTTGTCGATTATTTTGTACCGCGTTATATGTTTCTGGGAACGGTTGGTTTCCGAGGTATGGTACAGTGTTGTGAATTGTGATTTTGATCAGATATATTTTGTGATTATTCAGGGGATCGAGATCGTGTTTCGGGCGAGGGATCTTCCGTCGGACCACGTGATTAGCGCGAGTGCGCGTTTTGCTCACCTGTGTGTGGACAATTTCTTTTCACTGATTAGTCGCGAGTCTTTAATACACGTTTTACGAGCATGAGCATGCATATGAGATTATGATTTATATGAGCATGTGTTATACGATTATATATTTGTGAATACGCATCGACGATTATGCTTAAACAATTATGTATTACGTATATGCATTTATATTATGCTTTATACACTTGCATAGAACTATTTATGATTTGGTTTACACTGAGTACAGTCACAGTATATATTATTGTATCGATACACTTGCATCCCGGCTGATCCCCAAGGATGTTTACTGGGGGAGGCTGTGACCCCTGACCCGAGGCCTTTTCCAGGGGGGGAGGCAAATCTCTGACCCGAGGCCTTTCTGGTTAGAATGACGTGTGGGTTTGGGATCCCGTGATTCCGACTGTACTAGCGCGGACGTGTCCATGAGTGACCCCGCAGATTTTTACGCTGCATGTTCCGTACGCATAAGGAGTTAGAGTCTCCCTCGTGTACTATGTCATATTCATTCATTTAGACTCGCATATGTTTTTATAACATATATTATTCGGCGAAAGACATTTAGTTTCGTCTACTCACTCTAACGGTTTTCATGTCTTTCCCCTGGGCTTTTCGGTTTACGTGCCCAGTTTGCAGTTCAGATTCTGATGTTTCACGTCGCGGTTGGAGGCTAGTCGTTCGAGCTACCTTTCTTTTCTGGTAGGTTTCTTGTTTTGCCTACTGTTGTATATTTTGTATATATACACTAGAGGTCGCTCTGATACGTTACTGATAGATGTTTTTATGTGATTTTTCCCTGATTTTCTATAAAGTACAGTTATGTTTACTACTTTATGTTATTGATATGATATTGAGAAATCCGGATGGGATTGGTGCCCACGGTTTGACTTTTGTGGCATAGGATGAAATGTATTTTCTGGGTGCAGGTTAATGGCAATTCCGCGTTAGTAGCGTTACTCTGCCGAAATTTTGATGGTTTTGTAGGTTCATGATTTCAGAAGGGGTTTGATTCCGGTTTAGGAAACTAAATCGGGGTTGGGTCCTTTCATTGTGTTCACCCTTTTTTTAGTCGATCATGTGTTTGGATGATTTAAGGTTTATGATAGCTGAAGAAAATCTAAATGTTAACTTTGCAACTAGCTATGAAAGAACTAAAATCATGCTTTTGCTTCAGCTTCTTAACAAATACCAAATGTGATATATGTAGTTGACTAACTCCATTCTCCTTCCTCTATCTTTGATCCATCGGAGGGTTTGATAATTGCTCATGGTCTATTATTCTTTATTTAAACGATTGTAGAAAGAAAGAAAAAGAACAAATTCTTTGCTCCTTTTAAGTTCGATGTGTGTCAGTCATCTATGTAGTTAGTAGTGGTTAGACTAATTAGATCCAAATTTGCTAAAGATGAAAAAGAAAACAAGCTTTTTAATCAGTATTTATTAGTATATAAGCATATACTGAGAATTTTTAGTATATAAGTATATAAGCTACTTAATATAGTTTTCTGAATCTGAGTCTTCATCTGAGACTATGAGAACTTATTGATCATATAAGTATATAAGTATAAAAGAAAGAACAGTCTTCGAGAACTTATTGATCAAAATAAGTATATAGGCATATCACTTGATTGGTGATGAACTTGGCTAAGGTTTCATATGGTTTTCATTTTTGCTTTTTGATTCTTATACTCTACCTTCTGTTTGCAGGTTGTGTTGTGTTGGCGTAAATTATATCGTCTATTTAAAGGTTGGTATGTTAGATTTGCATATGTGTGTATGAGTGACCATTTATATATCATTTAGATTAGTTGCTAAAATGTTTAGTATATATTTATTTTCTTATTTGATCCATTCAATTGTCTTCTTTTCTGATCTATGTAATTAAGTTTACTTTCGGAGGTATTTAGTTCCTGATTTTGGATGAGTTGTAATTATTTAGTTGTCTGGTGTGTAAATCTTTGATATTAAAGAGATCATTTGTATTATATTGTTTCATATAATTTTCATTTTTTCTTTTTGATTCTTATATTCTACCTTTTGTATACAAACTGTATTGTGTTTGCGTAGATCATATTATCCGTTTAAAGATGTGTCTGATTTGTGTATGTTGGTATGAGTGACCCTTTATATATCATTTGGATTATTTGCTAAAAGGTTTACTATTTGATGGGAAAAAAAAGCGACAGTAAAAAAAAAGAAAAAAGTTTAACAGATTTATCTGTTTAATAAAAAAAAAAGCATTCTAATAGAGTAATTATTACTATTAATGTGATTTATTTTTTTGTCACTTTATCCAAATTTAGTTTTGTCTAGAGATTATAATGAAAAGCTTCCATGGAAAATGGACTGTGAAGTTCATCTTCTATTAACAAGAGTAATGATGTATTATATGGTGTAATGGTGTATTAACTTGTGGGTTTTGATCGATGCAAAAATATCTCCCGCGGAGAGATCCTTCCGCGAAGCAGTCTCTTTTATTGGCCTCGGATAGTTTGACCGCATGTATCGGTTTATCCTGTATGTGCTGCGTATGTTGGCGTACCACCGTTCTTCAACGGAATATAGAATGTAAAGCTACCTGACTTCTTGATAAGCGATTAAGACAAGGAGAGCACTAACCCTGTCTGAATAGGTCATTCTCGCCTAGTAACCTAGGACTTTTGATATGTGTCTCTCACAGAACCTTCGAAATCAATACCTCACACTCCCTTGTCAGTGCAAAGCAGTGCAATCTCTCTGACGATGTGTTGAGAACACTGCTTCCTTTGGATATCCAAACTCTCACTCGATATGTGACAAGCCCTTCAATCGTCCAGTCGAAATTGCTTTCTTCTGATCGCAATACTCTCACTCGATAGGTGACAAGCACTTTGATCTTCTGGTTGCAAAGAAGATAGAATCTCTTGACGATATGTCTGTCTAGGTGTACTTGCGTATAGCAAATGTATGTATTTGATCGGAGACCTTTTCCACAAAGCTCTTACTTTCCTTATATGATGCTCGGTAGTTGTCTTTCAATTACTTTGAACTTCTTCTGCTCTTTGAATCTCAATATAACTCCGACACCAGCATACGGGTTTTAATCCTTATAGAACTTCAATGCTATCACAACTCTTCAATAAAAGAAACCTATCAAAAACAAAAAAGGTATGATAGACATCCAAGCCACATGGAATCAGCTAATTCATGAATTACAGTTCTAATCGAACTCTATCTCTCACACTTGGCCGCTCGCCAAGCTCTTATAAAATAATAGGCCGCTCGCCAAGACTTCAGCCATTCAAGCCCAATATGAAATATTTATTTCAGGCCCAAACATTACCCCTCAAGTCTTGAACTTGAATTACCTATGCAAGCAAAAATACTTGAATATTACATGATTGACGCGCTGTTAAACTAAACGGTAACATAACACCCAAGTGCCACGTCACACAACTCCTCTAAAAAGTTGCATCACTCGACTGACGTAATATAAAAGCATCAATCCAAATCAACAAAATCTCATTCCCCAACGAGACCTTCTCACTTGCCTTGATCCTGCACTTTTAACCTCCTCAGTCCAAAGCTAAGACCTTTCATTCTCGCCGTTGTTCATCCTTTCCAATCTAGACAATGCCTCCACGTAAAGACATCTCCATCCCTTACTTAGACCATAACGTCGAGAAATTTTTGAGACACCTCAAGGTTGTCGCCAGACGACAGAACCCAGAAGCAATTGTCACTTTAACAACAGACCCAAACGAAGGCACTGTCTTGCTTGGTCCCTTTCTGGATGTTCCAATCAATCCAGAGATTTTCAATATCCTCTGCCATCCCATCTATAATTCATCCCTAATAGTCCAAGAAAACCCCAGAGCAGATCCCAAAGAATGGAAAAGCAAAGATACCCTTTGCCTAATTGGGAGGTGGCCGCACCCAAACGTAGTGGATCTTGCTTGGTACCGGCACCGTCGTGGACAAGATATAAAACTGTGGGAAACAGTTGAAATCACTTAACTCATCGACTTGTGCTTTTCTCTCCCAGCTGGTGGCAACAGAGCATCGTTCGCCACAACCATGTGCTTTTGGGATTGCACCGCCAACTGCTTCCGTGTCCCCTGCGGTGATGTAAGCATTACAATTCTTGATTTGTACACCATCTTTGGAATTCCTGCGTTTGCAAACTCCTGGTTGCTCAACCAACACAATGGGACACCAGTTCAGGCCTCCCTCAATCATCATTCCTCCTACTCTTCCTGGGTAAAACACTTTGCACGGGAGGAGAAACACACAGACCAAGGAGGCATAGCCTTTTTGGAATACTGGCTATCGAAGTACATCTTCTGTCCATCTTCTGCAAAGGTCAACAGATGTTGGACCAACCTTGCCGAACGCCTCTTCAACTATGAACAACTAGGCTTGGTTGAATCCGTCCTCGCCTACATCTATTATGGTCTAAGGTGAGTCGCACTTTCAAAGCTCGACCTTAATCAACCAGGACCGCTCTGGATGGTGGAGCTCTGGTTGCAGATGTACTTTCCCTTTTTCTGCCCTACAACACCTCCTGTCTTTGAAGACCAGAAGCTGTTGGGCCAAACGTTGGTATCTACACCAACTAGGACTAGAGTATGGTCTTACTTAAACTGCTTCAACTACCTCTGCATACAAAAAGACTTTCCAACCGCAGTGGTTGAAGTAATTCTGAATCGTCGCCATTCTGACATCCTCGCGAGCAGGTTTATGCCCTAGCTAGAGCAAAGCACTCTTGCGAGGAACTTCTTCCTTCAGTGTCACACTTGCAAGGACCTGCCAGTCCCAGATTCAGCGAGCCCCGGGTATGAGCTCTATGCCCCAAACCACTTCTCAAGACAGCTTGGGCTCACTCAAGATGCTCCTATGCCCCTCGCCTGTGCTGTGAACAAGTATACTCTCTGGAGAGGAACAAATCATCCCATAGCAGCAGATGTGCAGAATGAACACTTTGGCTTCCCAACAGTAATACTTCCCATCATAACGAAGCCACTTGTGATTTCTCAATCGATCACTGAATCGTACCAAGTCTGGCGCTCCCAACTTTGGGAAGACATACGACACAAGGGACCAATTGCATGCTTTGCCACTATCTTTTATGATTTTGGCAAGAGATTTTTGAATGAAGAAGACTCAGCCGCTATTAGGAAGTCTTATAAGAACATAAGCACTACCCCCTGGCCACAGGTATACTCCTTACATCCAAAAATGTCACATGTATTAGCAAGTTCTTATACTATATCTGATTAACCTTTCTTCTTAAAAACAGCACGCCCTTTAGCCAGACGTGACCGTTGCCTTGCAATCATTCAAGAAGAAAAGATCCAATCCTTCTGGGCAATCAGTAAGTAATACAATTTATTCACCCAGAACGAACTGTATGCATTTGTCACTGGTCTGTAACTAACCCCAACTTTTGATAGTCTCAGAAACGCAGGAAGGTCCACTTCAGGCCTGAAGAGCCTCTAAGTGGCATCTGGTTAGCTACAGAGATCACGAGCAGGGACAAATAAGCAAAGATTCAAGCTCATATTTTCCATGCCACTTTTGATCAAATGAGTGACAAAGCCTCCGGGGCAAGCGCCTGCTCAGCATTGGTTTTCACCATTGCACACTGGCTATTGCAAATCCCAACAGCATGCCCATGGTCTCTGAGTTTGATGACCTCCTTGTTCAAGGTTCCTCAGAGTGGCAAGAACTATGTAAGGACGAGGCCCTTGCAAGCTCTTACCCAGATCAACATTTTGATCTTGAGGCTATTTCGAAGGCTGACATCAGACCATTGAAGTTCTCATCTGATAACTCCTTCATTGGGTATTTCAACCCAGAAAGGTTTACAGCCCGGAATGGTCTTGCATCTTTTGATATGTCGTGGGAGCAAATCAGCAAGAGCCACAAGCCTCAAGTATACATAGTGAGTTGGAATGACCACTTCTTTGTCCTCAAAGCTGAAGATGAACCCTATTATATTGTGGACTCACTGGGGGAAAGGCTCTTTGAAGGATGTTGTAAAGCCTACATCTTAAAGTTTGATAATTCCAGCATCATATATGGAGCTGAAGATCATGACACAGGACATGAAGTCATCAATAGCGGCAAAGAACGCTGTAAGGACTTCATAGCCCAGTTTCTGGCTGGGATCATCAGAAAAGAGCTCGAAGAAAAAGAGAAGAACAAGCCTGTTGATATTACAACTTTATTCCGGTGCTTGCAGATTGAATTCCAATCTTGTTTCATTCCTTCCTCTTCTGGCGAGGGCACAAGTACTCAAAATGACCAAGTCATTTCAGAGCAAGAATAACAAATCTCCTTCTTACCAGAGCTCTCAGTCGCCAAAACACAGTCATTGGTTTAGGTCAATCCAGAACAACAGGACCCAACTCCCTCCTCGCCAAAGCTTAAGCTCCAAGCGACTGAAGAAACACAGTTATTGTTCCCTGTCCAAGTAAGGATTTATCTACTTACTTTTTTCTGTACTTTATTACCTTTTAACTGGTCCTGACAACTTATGTTATTATTTTTAGCCCAAAAACGTTCCTTTGGACATCAATGAGATGACTCCTGCTTCAGCAACAAGTCCAAAGGAACACATGAGCTCGCCAGGCCAATCTTCTGAACTTCCTGTAATGGCTGCCATGGATCAGCATGCTAGTTCACTATGTGTTAATGATGAAGACCCTGAAACTTTAATCAAAGAGACTACTGCACCGTCTTCATCACAAGGAGCTCCATCTCAGGCACTCAAAACACAAGAAGCAGCAATAAAGTTGCAAGAACTTTATAGCAAACTGAGTACACTGAGCTCTCCTTCTGCAATCAAAATTTCCATTCAGAACATTCTCTCTGGCAACCTGGACTCTCCTCAAGACATTCGACACGTTTGCGAACAGGTCATGGAACTAAAGGCTATTGCCCCTGCAGAACTTACTCAACATATTCCTGACCTGGAGGAGAAATTATACCAACTCTTGAGCCAAAGTGAAGCATACCAACGCTTGGCACTTGAGTCAGACCGAAAACAAGAAGCAGTGGAAACATTGGTCCGCCAAGCTCAAGAAGAGAAAAAATGAATCCAGTTCGTCCTGAAGGACATGTCTACTCACTACAAGAAAACTGCACTTAGACCACGGACCATTTCCGTCGTCTAAGTGCAGTTTTCCGTCGTCTAAGTACTTGGACGACGGAGTTTCCGTCGTCCAAGCTCTGTGCTCCAAGTGCTGTCGTCCAAGCACCTGGACGACGGAGACTTAGTGTTTCCGTCGTCCAAGTGAACTTGGACCTCGGACATTATCCGTGGCCCATGTGTTCACCTGGACGACGGAGACTTAGTGTTTCCGTCGTCCAGGTGAACACCTGGGCCACGGATAATGGTAGCAATGTCCGTGGCCCAGGTGTTCACCTGGACGACGGAAACACTAAGTCTCCGTCGTCCAGGTGAGAACCTGGGCCACGGAGAACAACAGGGTTTAGGGGTTAGGGGTTAGGGTTTAGGGTTTAGGGTTTGTGCACCTGGACGACGGAGAACATAATCTCCGTCGTCCAAGTGAATATTTAATTTTTTTAAAAAAATAAATTGAAATTAAATATTATTAATTTAATTTATTATTATTTTAATTTAAATAATGAAAAATGCTAATATTAAATAAATAAACTAAATTTTGAATATTAAAATTAATAACTTATATATATAATTATTAAATAATCAAAGTAAATTAATTTGTACATACGAAAAAACCCATAAATTAAAAATTAAAATATTGTTCGGAATGCGGAAAGAAACGAGATAATATACTACGTGCTAGCTAATACACTGGAGGAGCAGATGCGGGGCCGAGTCCTCCGCCTCCAGCCGGGTCGTTGTCGTCGGGGTGTGGGTTCGGAGGAGGTTGACATACTTCTCGATTTTGGTTCATGAGCGCGATGAGTTGGGCTATTTGTGCTTGTTGTTCGTCAAGTCTTTGCCGCATTGACTCATTCTGCTCTTGTGTCTGTCGATTCTCCTCTCGTGCCAGTCGAGCCTCTTGAATGGCTGCTTCGACGGCCGCAGCTTGACTGATTCTCCGCTGCCTCGAACCTCCCGTAGATGATGAGCCGGAGGTCGTCGACAAATCTCGTACCACCCTAGGCCCAAAGTGCCTAACCTCCTTGCCAGCTCTACGACCGTAGACCTCATCCGCGATTGCAATTTGGCTCTCTAAGGATAGAGGAGGCAGGTCTTCCGGCGGCACATCTGGGAACGCAAGCTGAGTGTTGGCCAACTCTTCATGCGCACGCTCTATCGCCCTTGCCTACAAAATTATAATTAATTTATTATAATGAAATCATATTTAAATAATAATTACTATAATTAAAAGCACATATATATATATCACTTACCCCGTATTGACTCGCTTCATTATCGAGCCCTGGCGTCACGTACGCGCTTACGCTTGCATCAATAAAAGGGTGTTTGGAACCCTTATCCTTGTGCTCCTTGGCAATTTGAATGAACTGCTTGGCGCCGGTAGTATGGTGTTTCTCCTTCTTCCCCCGGTTGGCTTTGTTGACACCGGAGAATTTCTGTTACACAATATAATTAAATCATTAAAAAATGAATAACTACAATTTAAATAATTCAATTATCTTAATTGAAATAAAAAAATTAAATTAATACCTTAAATTGTTCATCGGCAAAGTGGTTACACAACCACTCCCACTCATCTTCTCTCTCCCCTTGCAGCTCTACCGGGGGAGGCACGGGACCGACATCTTTGAAGTACTTATGGAGCCTGTACTTCCAATCTTTGTAGATGGAGTTGGCGGTTTGATTGATATGCCTCAACATAGCCGGTGTCGGATCCACGTCAAATTGTTCCTATGAAAAATAAATAGAAAATTATAATCGTATATATTATGAAATTTTAGGCCGAGATTAACAATATTATATAATAACTAAATTGAACGTATTACGTACCGAAAGATCTTTGAAGACTTTCGCCTTCTCATGATCCGGCGCCTCCTTCCAAGTAGGGGCAGTGATACGAACCCGGTTACGGATGATTGACCCTATCCCATGCGCCGAGAGACTTGCTACCTGAGCTGTGGGAGGGCCACCGGTGAATTCGTCGTACGGCAAGTCGATCTTTTTACCGGTCGCCTTGCAAATACGCTCCGCTTTTCCCCCTTTAACGAGACCCCGAGTCCTTTTCGGTTCCGGGTCAGTGGGGGCCCTCCTTTGCCTACGGCGGGCGCTGTACATGATTGATTCGGCGGTCGAGGACGCCTGATTACTTGCCGTTGAACCGGTACCGGGCGTCGGAGTTGAAAAGAGGTCGACGTCATCACCGCTCGAGATGAAAGGGGGAGCGGGAATTTCCCCAGAGGGCGCTACGGACGGACCAGATGATCCGTCCGGATTGAGAGCGTCGTTGCCCTTCGGTGGTAATTCCCAACCGACTTGGTCCGCCAAGCGGCGGAGCATGGCATCTTCTGCCTCTGCTTGGGCTTTCTTCTTGCCGGATGTCGTCTTTGGCGGAGCCATTTAAACCTAAGATTGATGCGTTAAAATACCTACTTACCATAATAATTACAACTTAAAAATTTACGCTAATTAATTAAGTACGTTTAAGATTTAAATAGAGTACACTAGCTTGGCATTTTCGGTCGTTCAATGGACGTGCGACCCGCGCGATAAAGTGTAAATTTTCAATTAATCAGCCTTGGTTAAATCGAAAAACATGGCCAGTTAGGGATAGAGATAACGCGAGAGGCATGACTAATTTCGACAAAAGTCTTTCTTAGTCCAAATCCTGTCACCAGTCATAACCCGTTTCTAGACACCATGTCCGACATTCGGCCAATTTTTCGAAAATTTACACTCCCTCAAGTCCTTTGCAAACTCCGCCCTCAACCTCGTGTCCATAACTTCACTTAGGTTATGGTGTGCGGTGATGAAATCCACACATCACGAGGGGTTAAGGAGATAAGCAAGGAAAAGAGGCGCCATCTATTCCAAAGAGTGCGACTTAATAATTACCAAGCATATGTACTAAATTTAAATCGAACACGTACTACTAATTAATTTATTAGAAAATAAACGTAAATATTAATTAATAATTCCTTTAATTAGATGCAATAATTTATATTTATTTATCATGCAACTAATAATAAATAATTTAATAGTCAATTCATTTAATCATGCAACTAATAATATATAAATAATTACAATAATTACAATAATTATGATTTAATTAATTAATAAAAATAATTAATCATTTATTAAATATTTAAACTAATTAATCAATTAAATTCTACTAATTAATTATATTTAGAATTAAATTAATTAATTAAATGAAAATTATTTTAATAAGGGAAAAATAGAAATTTACCGAATCGGAGTTTTCGGGAATTTCGCCGGAGTTGAGTCGTCGGAGAGGAGGAACCACGCCGGAAAAAATGTCGTCGGAGCGTCACCGGAGGAGGATCGCCGGAGGAGAGGAGAGGAGAGGAGAGGGAGAGGAGGAGATGGAATGATGAGAAAATGAGGGGGGGTGCTGTTCTATTTATAGAGCTTGACTTAGACGACGGAGCACTATTCACCGTCATCTAAGTGCACCTGGACGACGAAAACAGTGTTTTCCGTCGTCCAGGTGGTGGTTTAAAAAATTTCAATCGGCGTGTAATTAATCGGCGGGACGTTTTGAACCGCCATGAATTTGGACTTAGACGACGGAGATGGTCATTCTCCGTCGTCTAAGTGAAAATTCAAGCGGTGCCGAAAACGGAAGCGGTAAATTGAACCGCCATAATTTTTGACTTGGACGACGGAGATGGTAAGTTTCCGTCGTCCAAGTGAAAATTACACGAAAAAATTAAACAAAAAATTATTTGAACCGCCATGATTTTTGAACCTGGACGACGGAGATGGGCATTCTCCGTCGTTCAGGTTAACACCTGGACGACGGAAAATGACCATCTCCGTCGTCCAGGTTGAAATTACGTAAAAAAAAATTTAAAAAATAATTCGCTATGAATTTAGCGATCTGTCATTCGGGTGAAATAGTCGTACAATATCGATGAACGCATCGTATATATGAACAGTTAAATTTGAACCGCCGATTAATTTTACGTCTTGAAACATGTTAAGTATCGACTAATCTTTACGACTTAAGTGTTCATGAGTAGACGCTCATTTGCAGCAGAGTATTAACGAAATTGAATTTGGACAAAACAACCGTTGGATATGTTCGTCGTAACATAATATATAATTGTCTTCAAATGACCATAAAATAATAAGTTCGGGAAGGGTTTGATCGGCACAGTCAACCGCAAAACCGATAATTTCACAAACCGGAAACGTGGATACAAGACATTTCGCAACTCCGATTTTCGAACCGTCGAAGCTCACACACCAAGAATTGTTAACTCTAAAGTCTTGAGGAAAAGAAAATGCATTGGAAGAAGGTCTAAAGGGTCGTTGTCTTAGAAAAAATTACGATATCTGCACCTGGACGACGGAAATGAGTGTTTCCGTCGTCCAGGTTCTCACCTGGACGACGGATATGAAGTTATCCGTCGTCCAGGTTATGACCTGGACGACGGATAATGACGTTCTCCGTCGTCCAGGTGTATATACCCTGAATTCAGGGGTTAGGGCCTTACTGTTTAGGGTTTAGGGTTTGTGAACTTGGACGACGGAGCATGACCATTCTCCGTCGTCCTAGTGTTCACCTGGACGACGGATAATGACCATTATCCGTCATCCTAGTGTGTACCTGGACGACGGAGAATGACCATCTCCGTCGTCCAGGTGTAAAAACCCCGAATTCAGGGGTTAGGGCCTTAGGGTTTATGGTTTAGGTCGTCCCCGGTCATTTGTGTGTTCGTTCAATTATTCTGATTCAAAAATATAATTAAAAAATTGATCGATCGATCCGAACTGCGAGATTTAGGGTACAGGATTTAGCTAGGGTTTTATATGAGATTGAGATTTGGCGCCAATTAATCTGCAATTAATTTCTCCGTTGTCCAGGATATATAATTCGGATTAATTTCTTACCGTAAACCAGCATCGATTATATATATATATATTACAATAATTACAGTAATTAATTACCAATTAATCTCCCTCGTCGTATGACCGTACTCTTCGTCATAATCATCATCGTCCTCATCCCCGTTAGTCGACGGCTCATCCTCGTCATCGTACTCAACATCGTCCGACGAATAACCTGAGTCCTCGTCCGCGTCCTCTTCCTGCTCGTCTTCTTCATCTACCTCATGGATAATCTCATCTTCAGTTAGATCTGTACAACCATCAGGCATGGGTAACCGTTCACCATCTTGAACCAGGTCCATTATATCGGAGCGGACCATAGAAATATTAGGCTCTTGGTAGGCAGGAATGTCTCTTTCTGGTTCAGCAGCATCTTCAGTCGTCGTCGGTGTCCCTTCAATTGTCTCTGTATTCCATATTCCTCGGTGAGAGATATGGTTCACTATTTTCCACCCTTCACCGGCTTTCGGATCGTCGAGATAGAACACCTGCCGAACTAAGGTGGCGAGAGCGAAAGGCTCATCCTCATACCAGTGCGAGTTTGTATCGACAGATAATAGTCCCAGGTCTTCCTTTGTACGCTTGAACCATCTGCACTTGAATAGGAAAACGTTGACATCATTCCCGTAACATAGCTGAACCACGTATACAATAGCCCCGTAATATAGATCATTGTCTTTCCCAACGGCTACCCCACTGTTTTGTGTTCTTCTTCCTTCGTCTCGGGCCAATGAATGGAACTTTACACCGTTCACAAAACATCCGGGATAAATATAGTGTTTAACCGGATTCCCTGCTAGCAAGTGCTTTGGCCATGACCACCACCCTCCGTGGTTATCAGATTTTTGCAGATCAATCATCTGCGAAAAAGGCCAAATTAATATAATGGTTTACTTTCTACAAACATGAGCAATATGTATTTAAATAATTAATACCGAGTCGTACGTACGTACCCATTGGAAGAAATAATCAGGAAACTTCTTCTTAACCATTTTCTCAATCCACGCCGAACTCTTGTTTTGATTTAACGCCTGAAGCCTCTCCCTGTATGACATCATGTACGGCTCAACTTCATCACAGTCTCGCAACACTACCCAATGTGCCTCAATAAGTTCTTCCCGTGTTAACGATTCCTTTAATACTCCTCTAAACGGTCGGACGACATTGGTGACGACAGAAAGATTGATGCGGACACTGCGATCGGAGGCAGTACTGGGAGGGGGTGGATCTTTGAGGTACCTGTTGCAGTAAGTAACACACTCATGCATTAGGTATGTCTCTGCTATGGAGCCATCCGGGGCCGACCTGTTTTTGACGAATGACTTATACTGTCCAAGCTGTCTACAAAATCAAACGTACACATTACATAAGTACATATAGCTAGCTGGCTAGTATATATATAATCTCCAGTGGAACAAATTAATTAATTAGTTGTACGTACCTTTCTTGAGGATACATCCAAGTGTACTGGACCGGACCAGAAATGAGCACCTGCTCGGGCAGGTGGATCATTAGGTGAATCATGATGTCAAAGAAAGCAGGGGGGAAAATCCTCTCTAGTTTGCAAATGATGTGCACAATTTGTTGTTGCAATTCCACCACATCTGACTTCTTTAATTCTCTGGCGCATAACCTCTGCCACCACCTGCACAATGCCACTATTGGTTCTACGACGTCCCGAGGCAAGTATGGTCGAATTACCACTGGAATCAGACGTTGCAGCATAACGTGATAGTCATGTGTCTTTAGACCAAAAAACTTGTGTTGCACCTCGTCCACTGCTCCAGTTATAGTAGCTGCATACGTAGCCGGATAACGAACGCCCTTAAACCAGTGAAATACAGAACGTCTAAGCGTCGGCTTCACTGTGTAAGGTGCATCTGGCATCTTGTTGTACACTCCTTTCCTATCCCTCCTCAACCACAAGGGACGACGTAGATTCATTGATTCCAAATCTTTGCGCGCTTTGGGAGTATCTTTAGTCTTGAACTTAATACCGAGAATTGTTCCCACCACGCTGTCGCACACATTCTTTTCTATGTGCATCGCGTCCAAGTTGTTCCTCAGCTTCAACTTCGACCAGTAAGGGAGTTCAAAGAATATACTCTTGTGATCCCAATAGCTCAGATCATGTGGAGGAATTGGATTGCATTTCTTTACATCCGCGTCATTGCTCAACACACCAAAGTCGAAATAGCTCAACCTCTCTAAAATCTCTTCGCCCGACCAACTACGGGGTTTAGGATTGTTCTCTACCGTACCGTCGAAATGAGCTTCATCCTGTCGCCACGGGTGGTCGTGAGGAAGCCATCTACGGTGACCCAAGTAACACACCTTCCCCGCGTGCCAACTAGAGTTCACGTCGTCCAAACATATAGGACATCCATTATATCCTTTTGTCCTGCAGGCTGCCAACATCCCATAAGCTGGAAAATCGCTGATCGTCCACATTACAGCAGCCCTCATCGTGAACATCGTGTCAGTGAATTTGTCATAAGTTGGGACTCCATTTTCCCACAACAGTTTCAGCTCGTCGATCAAAGGTCTGAGGTAGACATCTAAGCACTTCGATGGAGATTTAGGACCTGGAATTAGTACGGTAAGGAAATTAAATTCCTTGTTCATGCACATCCACGGAGGCAAGTTGTACGGCATCAGAATAACTGGCCAAGTGCTGACGGCGGAGCTATTACTTCCCCAAGGATTGAATCCGTCTGTAGATAGGCCGAGTCTAACATTTCTAACCTCTGAAGCAAAGTCTCCAAATTCTCTGTCGAAATGTTTGAAACCCTCCCCATCCGCGGCGTGTCGCAGGACATCGTCATCTATTCGCTTTTCTGCGTACCATCGCATCGCCTCTGCTGTGTGTAGCGACATGTACAGGCGCTGCAATCTGGGAATCAAGGGAAAATATCGAACAACTTTCACAGGAATTCTCTTTTTCGAACTCTTCCTATTCAACTGGAATCTGCACTGGCCACATACGGGACAATAGTCCAACTCTTTATACTCTTTGTAAAATAGCACACAATCATTCGGACATGCGTCAATTATCCTGTACTTTAGGCCGAGGCTGCTCAGGATATTTCTAACCTTATAATGAGATTTAGGAAGATTGTGATCATCAGGAAGCAACTTACATATTTGCTCCTGAATTTCGTCAAAAGCACTCACTGACATTTTGTGCTTCACTTTTATCTTCATTTGCTCCATCACATATTGCAACACATTCTCTCGACATCCAGGGAACACCGGGGTCTGCGCTTCAAGTAGCATCCGGTTGTACTTTTCCATCTCACTGGTGTCAGTGGCCAAGCTAGCTGCGGGGAATGTGTCATCATGCTCATTGGTGGTACTGTAACCTCCGTCTTGGTGTTGGTGTCCGCCACGACTACATCCCGGAAACGCATCATGCACCAAATCTGCAGTTGGGTTGCAAGCTGGGGGTCCGGCACCACTGCCGCTGGATAAGGCACCATGGTAACTGTACCCTGAGCTGAAGTCTGTTGCGCTGAACTCTACATATTCACCATGCTCGCTCCATGTAGTGTAACTCCACATCATACCATTTTCGTACAAGTGTTGCACCATAACATTAACCTCCGCATACTGACAATTAAGACATTTCTGACACGGACACCTGAAACGTTTCTTTCCCTGACCATGTTCTATCGCAAAATTCACAAATTCGCTAATTCCATCCATATACCGGACATCACATCTATTCTTCAACTTCATCCAACTCTTGTCCATACTGCTACAAAATATTATACTTAATTAATTATTACATATATATATATATTTGTCCATTAATTTACGCTTAATTATACGTACTCGATCTACATATCGATCCATCAATTACGTACGTATGTACGTAATTTAATCGATCTGTACATATATATATATATAGCTAACATCAGCCAACATCCTTGCATGTATATATATATGTACGTACGTTTTCACTAAATACATATTAATTAAGCAAATTTTAACTGCGTACGTACGTACCTGCTGGCCTTCTCGATATCTTTACGTTAATTAAGCTAACTAGCTAGTCAGCGGAGATCCCTTATCGATCTTGATTCTTCTCGGCCTAGCTAGCTTAAGCTACCTAGCTCGAGCTCCCTAGCTTCTCCTTCTCCATTCTCCTTCAATTATTCTTCAAATGGAATTGATCATGAAGAGATCGAGGCTAGCTAGGAATGAATTTGATCAGTTTGGCCGGCAGTGGGTTATATAATGCTTCACTTAGACGACGGAGGTGTCGGTACGTCGTCTAAGTGGAAGTACGTTTTGTGAACTCGGACGACGGTGTGTCGGTCCGTCCTCCAGGTAATCACCTGGACGACGGAGAATACCATCTCCGTCGTCCAAGTGGTCACCTGGAGGACGGAGAAGACTCCGAGGTCCAGGTGGTCACCTGGACGACGGAGAATACCATCTCCGTCGTCCAAGTGGTCACCTGGAGGACGGAGAAGACTCCGAGGTCCAGGTGGTCACCTGGACGACGGAGAATACCATATCCGTCGTCCAGGTGGTCACCTGGACCTCGGATAAGACTCCGAGGTCCAGGTGACCACTTGGACGACGGAGATGGTATTCTCCGTCGTCCAGGTGGTACTTGGACCACGGAGTCTTCTCCGTCGTCTAAGTGTCACTTGGACGACGGAGAATTATTGTTTCCGTGGTCTAAGTGCTATTTTCTTGTAGTGACTCATGAAGAAGCTTTGGCAGCCGAAAAGGCTAGACTAGCTATCCTTAAAGATGAAGTGGTTGCCCTCGAAGCTGAAGTAGACAATATGGTTACTGATGCCTCCAAAGACCAAGCCACTGTGTGCCAACTCATGAGTGAAGGAGAGAGCCAAGCACAACTATTGCAAGAAGCTGCAAACACTCTACAAACACTCAGAAATGCCTGGCTGGCTCTTGAATATGCTAAGGTATCCGTGAGGGGACAGACCCTCCTATTGGGCTTTCCATTTTAAGCCCCCTTTTGTTTGTTCTAAAACTCTTTAAGTATTTATTTTTCCAATCCAAATTTTGGAAACAAAGTGTGAATTGGGCTCGATAGCAAGACTGTGCATCAAAATTAAGCTTTTTCAAACTTGTTCAAATGGAACTAGCCTAATTTATAGGCTCTAACCGCTCGCTTGCTCTGATTGTCCAACATTAAATGGAATTTAATTTCATGTTTGGAATCCGTATCGCATCAAACAATCAAATCTTCAAAATACGTTTTACCTGCCCAAAAATATTTCATTCTTCATGCTTTCCTTTAGGGTAGATAAACCGTAACTTGGCCCAATTCCAATTAGACGCGTGTCCTCTATTAACGGGTGTAATTACTCTCGCGAAGCCTTACCGCTGTGACTCATTTCTATAAAAGGTTTCCTCTTCCTTGTATTGTGAACAATCTTCTAAACTTCCTTGCAAGAATGAACTCCCCTTTTGTGTTTTTGCTCTGGTTCTCCTACCCAAAGAAACCTCCAGATAAAACCTTCTATTCGTGTTCTTTAGATAGCAATATCCACGTCCAAACCTGGACTAGATAGCAATATCTACGTCCAGGCGTTGCCTTGGCTGTCCCAACTTGTGCTTCCATAAGAAGGGAAAGCCACAGTCTCGAGGTTGAAAACCCCTCGTCTTCCTCATGTGCACCCGGTCAGTTTCAATATGCATGGAGGCTGCAGGCCCTATGGACCTGGCCGCACAGAAGGAGAAAGACAGGGACTTCAACCGGGGAAAAAAGCAACAAACGTCAAGTCTAGTGTAAAGGGTCTTCTGATCTGATGAACTAGCTTCCTTTGGCATTTCAAATCCTCTCCATCTCACCGCTTGAGGTCGATCTCTCTTTTCCATGTATCCATATTTGATACATCGATCCAAGGGCTGGCTATCAACTATTGGAGGATTTGGAAAAACAAACTGTATTTTATCTTTTTGTTATGTTGCTGATTTGTAGTTTGTTTCTCATATGGTATCAGAGCTTGAGGCCGCAAAGCCTTTGTATTCTTCTAAATGATGAATGTAAAATTTGTATTTGAAGCAAAGAGTTCCTTATGTAAAATTATATTGATAAACTCAGATATAGTTTGTACATAACTTTGGCCATAGTAATTGGTTAACATGAGCTCTCTTGACTTAGAAGAAATAAAAGAATTTAAATTTAAATTTGGCCTCAAATATAGGCTCTAACTAAAGATTCAGCCCCAAGTATAGGCTACTATGATGTACATAATCCATGTGTGTTGCCCCTGCAGTTTACTCATGCGAGTGAAATGGGATGAGCATGAATAAACTGGATTAAGCCACAGTTAGAGGATCTTCATACTCCCAGACTGGTTGTATGAACTTCTTAAGGAAACGACCATTTATGGGATTAGCATGAATGGTGCCATCTCGATCTCGTAAACGAACTGCTCCTTTACCCAAAAGTCGATCGATGATGTATGGTCCTTCCCATTTTTCTAACCATTTTCCTCGTCCTTCAGTCTTCTCGCCAACAGGCAAAATGACTCGCTAAACTAGTTCTCCTTCTGCAAAACTCATGCCCCTAGTATATCGGTTGTAGGCATGAGTCACCTTTCGTTTTTCAGCACACATACTATCATAAGCTTATATTCTTTGTTCATCCAAGTCTTCATGCTCTTGTCACATTGCTTGTACATAATCTTCACCGATCAGGCTATGTTGTTCCATCACCCATAAAGATTGAACGTTAATTTCTAAAGGCAAGACTGCATCATGGCCAACATTAATGCATAAGGAGTGGTTGAAAGGACCCAACCCCGATTTAGCTGCCTAAACCGGAATCGAACCCCTTCGAAAACACGAACCAACAAAAATTTTCGAAATTTCGGCAGAGTTTCGTTACTAGCGTAGAATTACCATTACCTGCACGCGGAAAATACACTTCATCATATGCCACAAAAAGCAAACCGTAGGCACCAATACCATCCGGATTTCTCAATATCTCAACAGTAAAGTAAAACAATAAATATATATACGTACTTTACTGAAATCCGGAATAAAATCGTATAACATAACATCAGATTTCTCAGAGCGACCTCTATCGTATAAACATATAAGTATACCACAGTAGGTAGAACAATAAACCTACTGGAAGAAACAAGGTAGCTCGAGCACTATACCTCCGACCACGACGTGCGACACCAGAGCCTGAACTGCAAACTGGGCACGGAAACCGAAAAGCCCAGGGAAAAGACATGAAACACGTTAGAGTGAGTGGACGAAAATAAATGTCTTTCACCAAGTAATATATACATATAAAATCATATGCGAGTCATATGCATGAAAATCAAATGGTACGTGAGGAGACACTGGCTACCACTCACGTATAGAGCATGCAACGTAAATGTATCGCGGAATCTCTCATGGACTGCCACGCGATAACACAGTCTGAATCACGGGATCCTAGACCCACACGTGATCCCAGAAAGGCCTCGGGTCAGGATATCTGTCCCCCCGGAGCGTACTCGGGGATCAGCCGAGAAGCCAATGTGTATCGATACCACAACATATACTGAGACTGTACTCTGTGTAAACCAAATCATAAATCATTTTCATGCACATGCATAAAACATAATATGTACGTATGTATATTCGTATACGTATATTCGTATATGCATAATCGTAAAACACATGCTCGTAAAATCATAATCAACTGCATGCTCAAGTTCGTAAATCATTTATAAAAGATTCGCAATCAATCCGTGAAAAGAAATGTCCACTCACAGACTTGCGTAACGCGATACGCGTTAACCCGTGATCCGGCGGAATGTCCTTCGCCAAAAGAACGATCACGAACACCTGAATATTCACAAAATCCAATACTCAAAGTCATAACTCGACATTTCAAAACAAATCACGAGAAACCACCGTTCTCGGAAACACGTAATTCAAAGTCGACGAATCGTCGAAAATCCGTATATGTACACCTCAATACCTCTCTATACATTCAGATGTTCAACTCGAAAAACGAACCTCCCCACTGCGATCGGGGCGCGATTTCGAGTCAAATGACATGCAACTTGTCGAAAATCCCAAAAGTCAAACAGTTGACCGTTGACCGCCGCCCACGGCGGCGCCGCCACTGACCGGAAAATTTCACGGCGGAGCTACCCCTAATCCATGCAAAATCACCCACTGAGCAACTTTGTCAACTGCAACGAAGGCCAATTCAAACTCTAACTCATCCAATTTCACGAAAAACCGAATTGAAACACAAATTTCAAATCCAAAATTCTCCTTCCACAAATCGAATTATAACTTCATACTTACATGGTTAGAATCCTTGAGAGGAGAGCTACAAAACCCAGTCAAAATCATAGCTCGAATCGGTCCGAATCCAAGAACCCCAATTCACAAGTTTTTCCTCCTTTTCTCGCCGGAAATTCACCTCTCCACAGCCACCCTCGCCGTGAGGGGTGGCCGGAGACATGCTCGGGACACCGAGACACTTCGATTAGGTCCGGTCTCGGGCTCGGTGGTGGTCGGAAACCACCTCGCCGCCGGCGAGCCGTGAACCACCGTCGCAACTCACCTCACCCACTCGGTCAAACCGAGTCAACCATGGTCAACCTCAATAATTTCAGTTTTGACTTTCCCTTTTAGGCAGGTTACTATTTAAAGCTTTCCCAAAATGGATACTCATAATTATCCATTTCGACGAACTTTGAACACCCGTAACTTTCGCGTCGTAACTCCGATTCCGATAATTCTTGCGGCCACAAACTCGTCTCGACATATTCTTCCAATATCACTCGAAGTCAAACACATCAGCCAAATGAATAAAAAGTCAACCCTTCAAAGCAACACACATTAAATCGACTAAATAATCAACAAACGGAAATAATCACAACTTAATCTTTGTAACTCAGAAAAATACTCCAGAAGTTCCCACGAGCTCGAAATTAAATTCTGAACAACTTCCGTGAAGGATCCGAAGCCAAATTCTCGTCCGATAATTTAGTCGTTAAGTAGTCCACCATTTAAACCCGAACTTCAAATATTCATAATTAATTCCTCGGTCGTCCAAATAACGATCCGGAACCGCCCACGAACTCGTAATCACATGTACAATGACTCTCGAGAAAAGACCCAGCTCTAATTCTTGGCCAATAATTTAGTCGCTAAGAAGCTTCGGCGATTAAAACAACTGTCGCAACTCTGCGACTACGTGCAGGCTCATCGATCAAGCTGATTCTACTGCTAATTCTGTTCTAGGTCGTCACAGTGGTACCTGTGGGTGTCCTTTTACTTGTTCTATAAGCCCACAGAGTATTAAATAATTCTTCATGCCACAATCTGGCATTGCTCGCAAGCATCCGTTTTAGGATATGGATAATGATTTTATTGCTTGCTTCAGCTTGACCATTGGATTGGGCATAGTATGGAGAAAAGTGTAGAAAATGTATTCCAAAATCCTTCATAAGCTCGTCTACATCTCCAGACATGAATGCTGCCCCACGGTCTGAAACAAAACTCTGAGGAATGCCAAACCTACAAATGATATCTTCAAATAAAAACTGGCGAATTGCCTTTGTTGATGATACCCTGAGTGGTCGAGCTTCAACCCATTTTGTGAAGAAATCAGTAGCCACTATGATAAATTTGTGCCCCTCAGATGAATGAGGATGAATCATTCCAATTAAGTCCAAACCCTATCCTCGAGCTGGCCAAGGCTTGATTATAGGCTGTAATGGTATTCTGGGCATATGGCTGATTGGACCATGTTTTTGGCATTCTTCACAACCTTTATCAAACTTGATGCAATCTCTGAGCATTCCTGGCCAATAAAAGCCATGTCATCTTGTTAACCATCTCATCTTAGGACCAGCCTGATGTGCCTCTGCTATCCCAAGATGGACCTCCCTCATTAATCGCTTAGCTTTATGTCCAAAGACACAACGTAAGAGTATGTCTTCCTCTCCTCTTCTATAAAACTCATCATCTTTGAGTACATAGTTAGGAGCTAAAAAGCGAATCCGCTTCTCTACCGGATTATTAGGATTCTGGAGGTAGGAAATGATATCCTGTCTCTAGTCCACATCAATGTGATCAAGTGTAGCAACGTGCCACTCATTTTTATCTTCTTGGCGAGCAAATAAAGATGGAAGGGTCATTCGTTCAACCTTTAATATATGTTCACGTACTCCATCTTGCAAGCACACCCCTGTTGCTAGTTGAGCCAACTTGTTGGCTGCATAATTCCTCTCGCGAAGGATGTAGCTCAACTCCACCTCAGTAAACAACTTGAGTAAATCATAGGCTCGCTTAGCATATGGTTCTAGTATTGGTCCAGCCTTATACTTGGTTTCAAGTTGTCGGATCACGAGTTGGGAGTCGCCAAATACATGCACATCCATGATCTCCATATCTAATAGAAGTTCCAATCCAATGATCAAAGCTTCATACTCCGCTTGGTTATTTGTGCATCTGAAGTCCAACCTGAAAGAATAAGTACCAAGGGGCCAAATCAATACGAGTGAGTTCCAGTTTTGGCCCAGCTATAGTACTCGTACTTGACCCATCAAAGTATAAACACCAAGGGGCCAAATCAATACGAGTGAGTTCCAGTTTTGGCCCCTCGCAAACATCCTTCATTGGATGATGGGCCAGAAAGTCGGCCACTGCTTGGCCTTTAACCGCCTTCTAGGGAACATATTGCAGAGAGAATTCTGACAAAGCCAGAATCCACTTTCCAATTCGTCCCCGGAGAATGGGTCTGGAAAGCATATACTTCACCAAATCCGTTTGTGCTATGACACATGTGGTGAAGGAAAGCATGTAGTGCCTCAACTTGCACCCTGAAAAATACAGAGCCAGGCACAATCTTTCCATTGGAGAGTATCTCATTTCACACTCGTTCAAGGTACGACTGAGATAGAAAATAGCACGTCAATTCCTGATGTGTCGTCCTGAGCCAATAAACTCCCAATAGAAAGGTCTGTAGCTGATATATACAGCTTAAGAGGAACCCCTGGCCTTGGAGGAACCAAGACTGGCGGGTTCGTTAGATATGCTTTGATGGTCTCAAACACCTCTTAATGGATAGGCTCCCATACAAAGTCTTTCTGATTCTGAAGCTTGAGCAAAGTTGAGAATGGTTGTGTTTTCCCAGCAGCATTGGCTATGAACCATCGTAAGAAATTGATCTTTCCTAATAAGCGTTGTAGCTCCTTCTTACTCTTTGGTGGGATTGCACTAAGAACCGCTTGTTTCTTGTCGTCTGGTATCTCAATCCCACGTTGATGAACCAAAAATCCCAGGAAATCTCCTGCTTGTACTCCAAATACACATTTGGTTGGATTCATCTTCGGTTGATGTTGCCTCTTTCTGAGAAACACTTGCCGCAAGTCTTCAATATGATCACTAATGCACTTCGTTTTAACTACCACATCATCTATATAGACTTCCATAGTCTTACGAATAAGATCATAGAAGATTAAGTTCATTGCTCGTTGGTAGGTTGCCCCTGCATTCTTGAGTCCAAATGGCATGTCCACGTACTCAAATACTCCTGCAAATCCTGGACACCAAAACGCAGTTTTATGTCTATCTGATTCTGCCACTGGGATTTGATGGTAACCAATAGTTCCATCCATGAATGTTAACATCTCATGATGAGCCACTGAGTCCACCAACAAATCCGCTACTAGTATTGGGTATGCATCTTTTGGACCGGGACTACGTTGGATAGCCACTCATTATACTTGGCTACTCG
The DNA here is from genome assembly GCA_946800695.1 of Geum urbanum. Lineage (NCBI taxonomy): Eukaryota > Viridiplantae > Streptophyta > Magnoliopsida > Rosales > Rosaceae > Geum > Geum urbanum. The sequence goes on along the minus strand of OX327000.1, from coordinate 5,174,816 downwards.
TATGATCCCTGACTTGAGCATTTTCTCGACTTCTTCCTTGACCAAAATTGTTGTTTCTGTATTCATATGACGCATCTCTTGTTTCACGGGCTTCTTTCCCTCTATGATGGGTAAGCTATGACAAACCAAATTCGGTGACAGTCCTGGCATGTCGTCATACTTTTCTGCAAAACAATCAGCATATTCATGTAGCAATTCAATGAGCTTCAGTCTTTCTTCAGGCTCAAGGAAGGTACTAATTGTCACAGAGATTGGCTTCTTATTGGTCCCAAGATTGATCTTTTCAATGGGATCCTTGACTTTAGGAGGTAAATCATCCAAAGATGCTAGAGCTAATTTGATTTCTTCCTCCTCTTCCAAGTCATGTAATACATCTTCATCCACATATTCCAATGCTGCAATCATTGGAACCTTCTCATAGGCTTGACTCTCAAACAGAAAATTGTGAAAGCCCTCGTGTAAAGAGTAACAAGCCTCGGTCTCTATGCTAGATAGAGACCCGATCATTGAGAATGTTTGGATGGTAGCTCAATGGTGTAGGGTCTGCTACTATCTTGATTTACTTGAATTATACCCCACTGAGCTAGTTCCGAGGCCGTAACACCAATTGGGCGGCCTTTGTTATCAACGCCACATACCTCCAATGGCTTAAGGTCACTGTGGTAATAGCTGGCTTTTAACGAGTTAGCAGAAACAGAATACGGATGAGGATCAGCATCAACAATTTCTGCTTCACCAGACTCCATATTCCAGAGTAACATCTGCTGAAGGAGGGACGAAGGTACACAATAGTGATAGTTGCATATTTATGCATCTATTTGGTATTTAATTTGTTCCCTATATTTAGTTTATTGTTATTAATTGAGTGAATTAATTAAGTTTATTTGTTTTTAGGTACTTTGGAGATTAATGGAGAAAAGGAGATTAAATAATATGTTTTGGAAGTTTCTTGGCGAGGTTGAGCCAAGCGAGGGAATATATGCAAGCTCGATGGGTGACTGCAATTATATATGCCTTGGCGAGGAGATTACGTACGTTGCTTGGCGAGCAAAGTTGGTGAGAGAAGAGAGAGAAATTGAATAGAAAACAAAGAAAAGAGAAGTGGACTTGGACTTGGAGAAGGAATTATGCACGTGATCCACTTGCTAGGTCAATTAACCTAGTTTAAACATATATATATAGCAAGTGGGGGCTGAAGTTACGTACGCTGGAGAATAAAGAATAAAGGACGTACGGCTGGAGAGACAAAACAGAGGATTCAAGCGAGCTCGATCTCGACGTCGTCAAGAGTTCTTCTTTCTCTATCTTTTATTTATATTTTATGAATTCTTTGATGTTTTTATTTATGACTATGAGTAGCTAATTTTCCTTTGTTAAGGGGCTGCTTGAAGCCCCGTACATGAAGTCTTTTTAATACATACACCTTAATCTAGTTTTGCATATTTTATGAATGAGGTTTCTTTCTCTGAATGATCACCGTATGAATTCTTGTATGTTTGCTTTGGTGCGCAACTTAGTATGCATGCTAGGGTTCTAGTTTCATGAGATACGGGCGACTGAAGATAATTTCTTCCACCGGATTCTCTATAGTGATACATCGATTTTACCGTCGGGAGATTGAAATCCATAGGTCTAGCGAGACACGCCCATAGTGTACTTGTGAACCCTTGTAGCTTCTCAAACCTTTTCTAGAACTTAATGATTTCTTCTTTGTAAACCTTGGGGTCCATGACTATGGGTTCAATAGAGGGATAGATGTAGGGGAGGTCCATGACAAACCTGCATAGGCATAAGGATTAGGTAATAGGATGTGGTTGTAACGATCAACTCTTCCTGGGAACTTTCATTCATTGGATATGTGCATTAGATTAAGTATGTGTTAGATAGATGGAATGACGGTGGTGGATTGCATTCCTCTTAACTCTTTAATCATATAGTTTAAACTCATTTGCATTCATTAGCATATTTACTTTCAGCATTTATTTTCTGCATTAGCTGTAGCTTAGCCGATTTATTTAGGTAACCAAATCAACTCCGAATACCCTCAAATTTTGTGTGGTAGTCCGCCACTGTGTCTAGTTCATTGTGTCAAAATATCGCTGCATTTGAGTCTGTCTAGCTTAGGTTCGATAACCATTAGTGTTCTGTAGTCGAGTCTGTCAGCATAGTAGTGTGTTAGGATTTAGTTTCACCAATTCCTCGAGTTCAATAACCCCTATTTATCTTACTACATTGATATATCCAGGTTGTGAATATGGTATCTTTGAGAGGTGTTAATCCGCCTTGTCAAATTTTGGCGCCGTTGCCGGGGAATTGCTTAATTCTAAGTCCTAATAGAGTCTTTAATTTTCAGTTTTGTTTTGTTTTCTTTTTCTTTTGAGTCTTACTGTCTCTTCTGTGTGCAGGAGCATTGTGTATGCGTACTAGGAACACAAGAAGCGCTGAGCCATTATTACTTGATCCAGAAATTGAACGCTCAGCAAGGCAAAACAGGAAGCAGCAGGGACAACGGTCCATGAACGTGAGCAGTGGTGGTCAGCCTGAGCAAGAAATACATTCTGATACAGGATCTGAATTTGAGGAAGAACAGAGTATCCCGACACCACCACCATCACCAAAAAGAATGGCCAATGCAACCAAGCTGAGAGAGTCCTTTATACCGGGCACAGGTGCAGCAGATTCACCGATCGTACTACCAGAGAATTTGGGGTCTTATTCTATTCCCCCATCACTTATATAGAATCTGCCACACTTCAGAGGAACGCCTTCTGAAGACCCTCAGGACCATCTCAATGAATTTACAGCATTGTGCAGAATCCAGAGATCGACTAATGTGGAAGAGGATACTGTAAAACTCCTCTTGTTTTCGTTCTTTTTGAAGGAGCAAGCAAAAGCATGGTATAATTCTTTAGCTCCTTTATCTATGGACACATGGGAGAAGATGTGCTCTGCATTTATGAAAGAGTTTTACTCTGCTTCATGCACCAAGAACTTGAAGAAGCAAATTAGCACATTCAGGCAGAAAGACAGTGATGAATTACATGAAGCCTGTAGTCAGTTTAAGAGTCTTCTTCGACAATGCCCTCACCATAAGTTTGACATCAACACTCAAATGGAGTTCTTCTATGAAGGACTTGATCCTTTCAACAGGTCAAAGCTTGATTCAGCTTGTGGGGGAAATTGGTGGAATATGACTGGAACAGAAGCCAAGGAAATTGTTGAAAACCAAGCAGAAAATTCAAGGCAATTTCAGTCAAGGGATAGATCCATGGGAGCAAGTAGAAGGTCTCTCAATGCAGTTGCAATCGATGGAGCCATGGAAAAAAGACTAAGCTCTATGGAGAATGATATTGCTCTGATAGCGAGTAGTCTGAAAGTGAGCAAGAAGACAACAGTTGCTGCAGCTCAGGTTGTGTGCAATTTATGTTCAGCTACAAGCCATTTAGCAGAAGATTGTCCCAAGTTCAGAGCAGATGAAGAGGTTGATCAAGAGGAAGAAGCAAATTACTTCCAGAGACAACCCAATACATATGGTGGAAACAGAGACCTTTTGAGCTATATGAGCAACAATGTGCTCAATCCCCCTATTGTTCCACCTGGATTTCAGCAGAGGCAGCCTACAGGAGATGGGCAGCAGTTTGGCCAAAGGCGTATGCCTCAGCAACAACAAGCTCAAGCTCAAACATCATCAGGAAATTCTACCTTGGAAGCCTTGATGCAACAAATGATGTTTGACAACAAGAAGGAGCGAGAGGAGAGTAGTGCATTTCGCCAAGATATCAAAGCTACGACTCTGCAGCAAGGGAAGGCAATTGACTTATTAGAGCGACAATTGAGCCAAATTCAGCAAACACTTGCTCAAGTCAAAGAAGGAAGTCTTCCCAGCAACACTCTTCCAAATCCCAACACAAAATACGAAGCTCATGCGATGACCTTGAAGAGTGGGAAGGTGTTGGAAGAACTACCCGAGTTAACAAAGAGAAAATGGGAGGAGCCCGTGCTTGAACAACTTGTCCCTTACAAGCCGTTGGACAAGCCGTCAGACGATTCTGCAGGAACCCCAATTCGAGCCGTCGAAAATGCACCTGAAACAGAAGAACTGACAAATCAAAAATCAGGTCAGGTATCCTCTACTCCTTCTCCTTCCATTATTCCTAATTTACCTTTTCCTAGCAGGTTGAAGAAACAGGTGAAGGTTGAAAAAGAGAAGGAAATCTTGGATGTGTTTAGAAAGGTAGGAGTAAACATCCCTTTGTTGGATGTGATCAAGCAGATACTACAGTATGCTAAGTTCCTGAAAGATTTGTGCACAACAAAGAGAAAATTCTATGGAACTGAGACTGTGGCTTTAGGAGAGAGAGTATCTGCAGTGCTTCAAAGAAAGCTCCCACCTAAGTTAGGTGATCCAGGACGTTTTACGATCCCATGTACCATTGGTGATCACAGGTTTGCGGGTGCTTTACTTGATTTAGGTGCTTCCATTAATTTAATGCCATACACTGCTTATAACAGGTTGAAAATGGGAGAACTTATTCACACAAGTGTCACCATTAAACTTGCTGATCGATCTAACTGTTACCCTCAAGGTATTATTGAGGATGTTTTGGTGCAGGTGGGAGATTTGATATTCCCAGCAGATTTCTTTGTGCTGGAAATGGAGCATGAGCCAATGCCATCAGAAATACCATTGATTCTTGGGAGACCGTTCTTGAGAACAGCGCGTACAAAGATAGATTGTTTTGATGGATCATTGAGTATGGAAGTAGCTGAGGAGAAAATCCACTTCAATATTTATGAAGCTCTCAAACATCCGAATAGTGATGATGCTTATTCATGTTGTTCAATTGACACTTTTGAGAGTTTTGTGCAGGAATTCATTCACTATTGATTGGAGGAGGATCCTTTGAGGAAGGTCATAGAGGTAGCCGGAAAAGAAGATGCTCCAAGTTTAAAGCTTGGCGAGCTTGTCAAGAAGCTTGGCAAGGAAGGACTGAAGCTTGGCGAGGAAAAGAAAGTTGAACCTATTTTTGAGATAGCTTCAGCTGAGGATCTTGCAATGGAAGAAGAGTATTATGCTATGGAAGAAGCACTTGAATCCCTGCCAATTATGAAAAGTAAATATTCTAAACCCATTTCTCTTCCAATTACAGATGACGTTCTTGTTCCGTCTATACAGGTGGCACCCACATTAGAGCTTAAACTTCTACCCGAGCATTTGAAGTATGCTTTCCTAGGGAAGGATGATACACTTCCAGTCATCATCTCTTCCAAGCTCTCAATGTTACAAGAGGCGAAGTTACTAAATGTACTTAGGGAGTACAAGGCCGCCATTGGATGGACAGTAGCCGATATCAAGGGCATCTGCCCAACATTGTGTACCCACAGGATCCATCTGGAGGAGGGAGCTAAACCAACAAGGGAAGCTCAACGTCGTCTCAATCCTCCCATGATGGAAGTTGTCAAGAAAGAAGTCATCAAGCTTCGAGACGCAGGTATCATTTATGCTATTTCTGACAGCAAATGGATTAGTCCTGTGCAGGTTGTGCCCAAACGTTCAGGATTCACAGTGGTCAAGAATGATGAGAACGTGTTGGTGCCTCAAAGAGTCCAAACGGGATGGAGAGTATGTATTGACTACCGCAAGCTCAATGCTACCACAAGAAAAGATCACTTTCCGCTCCCATTCATTGATCAGATGTTGGAAAGGTTGGCAGGTCATGAATATTATTATTTCTTAGATGGTTATTCAGGATACAACCAGATAGCCATACATAAGGATGATCAAGAGAAGACCACCTTCACATGTCCCTATGGCACTTTTGCTTATAGGAGGATGCCATTTGGCCTATGCAATGCACCTGCCACATTTCAGAGGTGCATGGTAAGCATTTTCTCGGACATGGTTGAAAAGATCATTGAGGTATTTATGGATGATTTCTCTGTTTTCGGTGATTCTTTTGGCATATGTCTTCATAATCTAGCTATGGCTTCAGAGCGTTGTGTAGAAACTAACCTCGTACTTAATTGGGAAAAATGCCACTTTATGGTGGAGCAGGGTATAGTTTTGGGACATGTTATTTCAGCTAGAGGTATTGAGGTTCATAAAGCTAAGGTTGATATTGTGCGTACCTTACCCCCTCCTTCCACTGTGAAGGAGGTGAGATCTTTTCTTGGACATGCAGGATTTTATCGCAGGTTTATCAAGGATTTCTCCAAGATATCCGGACCGTTATGTGCATTGCTCCAGAAAGATGTAGCTTTCAACTTCACCGATGAGTGCTTGCAAGCATTCAATAAGCTCAAGGAGTTGCTCACTACAACTCCTATCATTCAAGCACCGGATTGGAGTCTACCATTTGAGCTCATGTGTGATGCTTCAGACTATGCTGTTGGCGCTGTTCTTGGCCAACGACCACAAAGACTCCCACATGTCATCTATTATGCCTCCCGTACTTTAAATGATGCACAGTTGAACTATTCAACTACTGAGAATGAGCTCTTAGCAGTGGTTTTTTCTCTTGAAAAGTTTAGGTCTTACTTGTTAGGAACTAAAGTTATCATATTTTATGACCATGCTGCTTTAAGATATTTGATGACTAAGCAGGATGCCAAGCCCAGGTTGATTCGATGGATGCTCTTACTTCAGGAGTTTGATATTGAGATCAAAGACAAGAAGGGTTCTGAAAATGTGGTGGCGGATCACTTGAGTAGACTCACCCACGGTTCCAACGCAGAAGAAGACACTCTTCCTCTCAGAGATAGCTTTCCCGATGAACAACTCTTTGTTGTTCAAGCTGTGGAGCCCTGGTATGCTGATATTGTTAACTACAAGGTGAGTAAGTACATTCCACCCAATTTCAGCAGAGCTCAGAAGGACAAACTGGTCAAGGAAGCCAGGTATTACGTATGGGATGAGCCATACCTCTGGAAACATTGTACCGATGCCATCATCCGCAGGTGTGTACCCGAGTCTGAATTTCAATCTATCCTATTTTTTTGTCACTCACATGCAGGTGGTGGACACTTTGGAGGGAAGAAGACTGCTCTCAAAGTGCTTGAGAATGGATTTTATTGGCCAACTTTGTTTCATGACGCCCACGTCATGTACAAATCATGTGAGAGATGCCAAATGACAGGTAACATTGGCCCAAGAGACCAAATGCCTCAACACCCTGTTCTTGTTATTGAAATATTTGATGTGTGGGGTATTGATTTCATGGGACCATTCCCTAATTCTCAAGGTTATTTATACATTCTTCTCGCTGTGGATTATGTCTCTAAGTGGGTGGAAGCTAAAGCCACCCGCACTAACGATGCTAAGGTTGTTCTTTGTTTTCTGAAAGATATTTTTGCTAGATTTGGAACACCTAGATGCATTATCAGCGATGGAGGATCTCATTTTTGCAATAGAACATTTGATGCTTTGCTCCGGAAGTACAGTGTAACACATAAGGTGGACACACCTTATCATCCTCAAACCAGCGGGCAAGTGGAAGTGTCGAATAGGGAGATCAAGCAAATTCTGGAGAAAACTGTTGGACCAACAAGGAAGGATTGGAGCCAACGCTTGGATGAAGCGTTGTGGGCTTACAGGACAGCATATAAGACACATATTGGAATGTCTCCTAATAGGTTGGTGTATGGAAAAGCTTGCCATCTTCCAGTGGAATTGGAGCACAAGGCATATTGGGCTGTCAAGAAGTTCAATTTTGACATAGATGATGCGGGTTTGCATAGGAAGTTGCAGCTAAATGAGCTTGATGAGATTAGGCATAATGCCTATGAGTCCAGCAGGATTTACAAGGAAAAGACTAAAGCTTTTCATGACCGGAATATTAAGAGAAAAGAATTTGTTGTTGGTCAAAAAGTTTTACTCTTCAGTAGTCGTCTATGCTTGTTTCCAGGTAAGCTAAAAAGTAGATGGACTGGACCTTATGTTATCACTAATGTTTTTCCTCATGGTGCCATAGAGATTGTAAGTTCAAAAACAGGGAAGACATTTAAAGTGAATGGACATCGACTCAAGCCATTCTATGAGTCATTTGTGGAGCATGTCTTTGAGGATGCAACCCTTGGAGATGCATCTCTGTGCGTGGAATGTTGAGACTTGCTGTCTGGCTGAAGACGTTAAACTTAGCGCTACTTGGGAGGCAACCCATGTTGATGGAGAAGCGTGGAAAACCAGATTTGAAATTCTTAAACTCTCTATCTTTCTCCTTTGCTTTATTTTTCTCCATGTTTAGTGTGATTTGTGATGTGTTATGTGTCTCATTCCATGCTTGTTTGATGTATTGTATGTTTTAGTTTTGTTTTACATTGAGGACAATGCAAATTTCAAGTGTGGGGTGAGGTTTATATCATATCCTTAGCGTCTATGTATAAATTTTTTTTTGAAGTCTCGTAATTTTTTGAAATTTTTAGAGGATGTTTTTACATGTGTTGAAATTGTGCTCTTAAAATTTCAGCCCATTCCAATGTATAATAAATTCTGAAAAATTCTTGCGAGGGGAATGGGTCTCTGGCGAGCTTCGCTTGTTGTACTGTGCAGTTTGATATTTTGTGTAATTTGGTTGTCATATCTAGAAGTCTCGTAAATTTCTGAAATTTTTAGGGAATATATTCAAATGTATTTAGTTTGTTCTCTCTAAATTTCAGCTCATTCCACTCTGTCATTAATTCTATATAATTCTAGCGAAGTGGAGCTGAGTCATGCGAGCAACAGTTCTCGGTACTGTGCAATAACCTGTTCGCGTCATTTATTTTCTATAGCTAGGGGTCTCGTAATTTTCTGAAATTTTGAGGGTAGGTTTATAAATGAGTCTAGCGAGTGCTCGCGAAATTTCAGCTCATTTCGATGTATGACTAATTTTGTAAAATCCTGGCGAGCCTCGCTACACTTTGTTCGCGTGGTTTGGTAGTCTTGTGTCTGGCGAACTTCTCGCCTGAGATTGGTTTTGCTCGCCTGATGTTGATATTTTTGGGTTTTTCTTTGTTTTCCTTGGGTATTTTAGTGCACTACCAGAAATGGAGACATTACCGGCGACCTGCCGTCGCCGGCCTTGTCTTTTTTTTCGCCGGAATTGACATTACCGGCGACTTGTCGCCGGAGATTCCCCGCCGGTGTTGACATTGCCGGCGACGGGAAACGCCGTCGCCGGCAATGGCAGCGCCGCCGTGGCCGGAATGTGAGACATTGTCGGCGACTCGAGTCCATGTCGCTGGCAATGTGGGAGAAAATTTTGAAAAAAAAACGTGGTTCTGGATTGGGCCCAATTCCATAACCTGCATTAAAGCTATCATAAACCGTACAATCATACAAGTTCAACAGTACACATAGCAAAGACAGTCATACAAGTTCAACATAAATGTCCAACGTACAGTACAAATAGCAACGACGATACAAAAGTTAACTACAACTACAGGTCAGGTCCAGGAACTTGCGGGTCATCAGGGTTGAAGTAATCCATGTACTCATTTGAATTCCGGTGGCTACCTTAGTCTTGCTCTGGCGTTGACTGGTGCGGTGGTGGTGGTGGATAGCTAGGGATATGAGGGACCGGGGGAGGTGTGGGGAAGGGTTGTCCGGTAGTCTGAGCCTCGTACATCGTCCGCATCCATGTGTACATCTAAGCCTGCACCTGTGTCTGCTGCATTTGGTACTCGGCCATCTGCCTCTTTTGCTCCTCCAACTCCCTCTGCGTCCTATGAAGCTCCGTCGTGAGGTTACGACTAGAAGTTGAACTTCTTGACCCGGTAGAGTATTCTGAAGTGCTCTTCAATAGTCCTTCGCCCGCCGTGCCCATTCCCCTACAGTAGTAGGTATTCTTTCCAGTCCCGCACGCTTTTGCCATGATCCGAGCCGCTATCGGGGGATCAAGCGGATCGATCTGAGAGGCATACTGGGTGACTTCTTCCTCGGAGCAGTCAGGATGGTTAGTCCGAGCTATACTCATGGTCACTTCTGCGGTCGCCTCCTCCACTCTCGACTAATTGAAAAGGGAAAATGAACAACGTATTAGCTAACAAAATCTATTAATATCGAAAAATAGTTTTATTAACACATGGAGAGGCGAAAGACTTACCGCTTCTTCAGGGCACTGCGGGTAGAACTTCTGATGAATATACACCAACGGGTTCACCTCTTGTTGTTGCTGCGCCTTAGTCGACCAACCCATGTAGTTTAGTGAACCTGCATGATGGGCCCTGGTGTTTTTCAATCTATTCGCCCGGTTCGTCTTCGAAATCGCCTTGTTTGATAAACATAAGAAAAAAAATTAGTAACTAACTATTTCAATCTGATACGATACATTAGGCTTGAAAGATATATTAAGGATGCATACCCGAGCTTTGGGGTGCTCGAAGTGGGCTATCAGCCACAGCCACTCATACTCCCTAAACCGGAATTCGCTAGGGGTGGAACCTCGGCCTAGCTCCTTGTATACAGTGTAATGGGAAGAAAGCTCGTTCTTCCACTCTTTATACCTATATTAAAACAAGGAAAAAAAGTTAGAGATATTAAAACACTTGATAAACAAAAATCTAACTCGATATATATTTAAATAAGTCGAAGCACATCACCTCATATGTAGTTGACGCTCTACCCACGTGTGAATAAGAACTTCATCTACGTCAAACCACACCTGCAATATGAATATATAAAAGGTAAAATGTGTTCTTTTATTCGGACTTAATTAATAAATGTAAAATTTACGTAATGAAAATACGATTTTACTCACACTGAGTGCATTATGCACTTGCATCTTCACGTAGATAGGCACAGATTCCCAATCTGGCCAAAGCATTGGGACCTTGTCCCGCACGATCGCACCGGCCATGCTGACATATTTGCGCGTGGTGTCGAATGCCTCGATCACCTCGCCATCCTCATTGGCCCTTATGGGCGTTTTCCTTCCGCCGGTGGCCTGCTCAAGTCTCTTCCCGGTGCAGGTGCCTCTAGCCCCTTTCCGTTTTCCAGTCCCATTAACGAAATTGCCTAATAATACAATGTCAAGAAATGGATATCATTAATTGAACATATCGCAAGTCTTAAGTAATAATTAAGTAATCAATCTGATGTTAAATAAAATTTACATGCATCGTCCGTTTGTTGGTTGGTGCACCTCACACTCCAAAGATACACGGGGTCGAACAGGAGGAAGTTATACGCTTCCTCCACGCTCAGGAACTCCGGCCGTCCTTCAACATAAACAGGCATCCCCCTATCATCGAATTCAGGGATGACAGGAATCTCGTCGGGTAGGAAGAGACCGGACGGTGGAGATAGACGAGGCCTGGACGATGAGGCGCCAGCACCACCATGTGCCTCAGTAAATTCCCGTGAAACGGGAGTAGGTACCGGGCGAATATGGGGCATTCAGACTGAGGGAGTTTCTGATGCCCCTGTTGACTGTCGGTCGTCTGAGGCTCTGCCACCGGAGGGACGTCTGCTGATTGAGCGTCTGGAGACTGAGGCTCGAGCCTCGACTTCCGGTTCCACGGCTCTTGATCGTGCAGCTTCCTCCTCAGCTCGCGCCTCTAGCAAGGCTCGAGTGCGAGCACTCATCATTGGCCCACTGGGCGTGTTGCTAACTGCGGGCGAGGAGGAAGCTTGACTACTGTTCCCTCCACTATTTCGGGAACCTCTCCGAAGCCAATTAGCCGCAAAACCTCCTGGCATGGACACCGTAATAGTCATGGATTCGGTTCTATAACAAATCGGAACCGGAACCGTTTGGAACGGGAACCGTTTGGAACCTGGAACCATTATATTACAAACGGTTCCGGTTACAAACAGTTCTGGTTCAGAACCGACTGGGGTTCTATAACAGTTTGGAACCGGAACGGTGTGGAATCGGAACCGTTTGAAACCGGAACTGTTTGTAACCGGAACCGTTTGTTACATAACGGTTCCAGTTACAAACAGTTCTGGTTCCAAACCGTTCCGGTTCCGATTTGTTATAGAACACAATGGTTTGGAACCGGAACGGTTTGGCTTCGGAACTGTTTGTAACTGGAACCGTTATTTTACAAACGGTTCCGGTTACAAACAGTTCCAGTTTCAAACCGTTCCGGTTCCAAACCATTGTGGTTCCAAACTGTTCCGATTCCGATTTTTCACCTTAATTTATACGTTAAATTAACAACTATATCACCTAAATTAACATATATACATACATCATTTCCGGCTTTAAACTTTTCACATATATATACATCAAATATACAGTTTGTATACATCGATCATTCACCTTAATTTCACCTTAATTCACACATATATATATACATCACATATTAATCCAATTCACCCGTGCTAATTAATTTTTCACATATATACATCATATATATTGCTCCTTCACCCCACAATTATCCACATTTTTTTCCCACAATTTTCAAACATATATACCGATATGACATTTTACAAATATTGTCCACATGCATACATATATACATCCCACAATTATCAAAAATTAATTAATCAAAATACACAAAAAAAAATTGTGGAATGAGAGAGAGAGAGAGAGGGAGAGAGAGTGAGCTCAAACCTGGCATGGTGGAGCTCGACCCAACTGTGCCGGCGACGGTGTACAGAGAGGAGGAGGAAGAAGAGGAGGAGGGGAGGAGGAGAGAGGGGAGGAGAGAAAGAGAGGGGAGAGGGAAGAGAGAAGAGAGGATTGAGGAGAGGGGAGAGGTGAGAATTTCGTCCTAAGAGAGGGAAGAGGGAAGAGAGAAGAGAATTAGGCCGAAGAGAAATGGGGAGGAGGAGATCGAGCTCGAGCTGCCTATACCGCCACCATTGCCGGCGAGGTAGGTCAACGTCGTTGGTAATGACATTACCAACGACGTACGTCGTGGGTAATGTCATTACCAACGACTTCGACTCGTTGGTAATGACATTACCAACGAGTTGATAAGCAACTCGTTGGTAATGACATTACCCACGAGTTGCTAACTCGTTGGTAATTTCATTACCAACGAGTTGCTTATCAACTCGTTGGTAATGTCATTATTTGTCGACTATTATCCGATCGACCAATTTCCGACCAATTTCCGACTACGTACAATTTCCGAGTACATTTTCCGACTACGATTTCCGACTACAATTTCCGACTATGATTTCCAACACGATTTCCGACTACATACAATTTCCAAGTACATTTTCCGACTACAATTTCCGACTACGTACAATTTCCGACTACAATTTCCGAGTACATTTTACTACGTACATTTTACTACGTACATTTTCCGAATACAATTTCCAACGTACTAAGGATGATAATCATAATCATCTTCATCACTTGAGTCTGACTCGGTTTCATAGGTAACCTCTGGCAATATGTGCCGCTCCTCGTCATCTGAATCAGCGTCAACTTCATATGGATTAACATCGAGAAGTTCTGCTCCAGTAATTCTAACCACACTCCCAGATCTCACATTATTAAGGCGAATCGTAGATGATTCCGGAATGTCAAAAGCGTTCGGCTCTTGGTATGCAGTAACTTCCTCATCATCTGCGGTATCACCAAGTGTGGCAGCACTGTATATGTTTCTATGAGCAACATGGTTAACCACCTTCCACGGGACTTTGTTAAGAAGATCGTCCAGGTAAAACACTTGTTTTACTGATGAGGCAAGAACGAAAGGGTCATCTTCATACCAGGTAGTAGCAGTATTCACCGAAAATGTTCCGTACTGATCGGTCCTTGTGTTCTCCGGGCTAGTATCAAACCATCTACACTTGAACAAGTGCACTTTCATGCGGTTCCCATAAATTAGTTCAACAACTGAATGAAGGACACCGTAATAGTCAACGCCATCCTGCCCACCATGGACCATCACCCCACAATTCTGTGTTTTCAGTCGGTCGTCTCGATTTTCACATATAAATTTCACGCCATTGACCTGACACATCGAGTAAACTTTTGAAGCTATCGGTTTCATCGCCAGGACCCTCAATTCGTTTGACCACTCTGGGCAACCATCATCTGCTACATGGTTCATCTGAAAACGTCCATATATTAATACGTACAGAAGAAATTATGTCATCTTGAAACCACAAAACCACGTACATACATACATGCTATGTAAGGATATATATAAAAATAGACATATACATATATACTTACCCATTGACCAAAGTAGTTTGCAAACGTCTTGTTGTGGTAATCAACATTTCCGGCAATAGCAGGGCAGTGAAGATGATAGTTTTTCCAATATTGTACTTCTTTACAGTTAATCAGTACCGACCAGTGGGCAATGGCTACCTCATTTCCATCCAACTTGTACGACTTTGGCAAGCTTCCATGTACTACCACGTCACTGGAGATGATAGAAAGGTTGAACTGGGGTTCATCTATCGGCATCTGTTGTTGGGGGTCCTCTACATTTTCCAAGTACACTTTGGTGTACGTTACACACTCGTGCGCAAGATATGCTTCAGCGATACACCCTTCAGGTGCATATTTATTCTTCACATAGTCCTTGTAGGCTCCCAATTGTCTACAAGTTAACAAGTGCATGTTAACTTACTTAAAAAATAAGAATTTACATATAAAAACATAGGCAAACCAAATGTATGAATCATTTGTACCTTTCCATGGGATACATCCAAGTGTAGTGTACGAGACCGGTAAGCAACAATTGTTCGGGAAGATGGATCATCAGGTGAGGCATTATGTCGGAAAAATTTGGGGGAAATATCCTCTCAAGCTTGCACATGATAAAAATGATGTCATCTTGCATCTCCCTGAGGTCTGCTTTTTTAACTTCCCTGGTGCATAACTTCTGAAAGAATCTTGACAAGGCCACCAACGGCTCCACCACCTCTTTGGGCAGGTACCCTCGAATGAAAATAGGGAAAAGGCGTTGAAGCAGTACATGGCAGTCATGACTCTTTAATCCGTACATCTTATTGTCCCGGAAGTTAACACATCTGCTTATATTTCCTGCATAGCCATAAGGATACCTGCATATATATAGATAAAGCCATATATATGCAACGGTTATATTTCTCGCATATAACCATATATACTCCAGTAAAAATTTAATGCCAAATTCCTACATAGCCATAAGAATATATACCTGACATTACTCAGCCACCGAAAAATTTCATGCTTATGCTTCGGCTTTACGGTGTACGGAGCTTGCGGCATTTTTCTCTTACCATCTCTTAACCACAAATGTTTCCGCAGACCCATTGCTTTCAGATCAATGCGTGCCTTAGGGATGTCTTTTGTTTTCCCCTCCAAGTTAAGAACTGTGCCCACCACACTTTCACACACATTCTTCTCTATGTGCATGACATCTAGGTAATGTCTGATAGGCAACCTGGGCCAGTAGGGGAGTTCCCAGAATATGCTCTTGTGTGTCCAAAACTTATACCTTTCGGGCTTTTCTGGAATTGACGCCACTATGTCAGGATGATTGCTCAGCTGGCCAAAATCATATTCATTCAACACTTCCAAAATTTCTTCCCCTGTCCATCGCCTGGGTGCCACACCTGTTTCCACAGTCCCATCAAACGCGTCTGGATCCTGCCTAAATGGGTGATCATATGGAAGCCAACAACGGTGACGCATCTGAACAATTTTACTGCAATGAGGACTGCAACAATCAACCGTCATGCACTCTGAACAAGCCCTGTAACCCCTGGTAACATTCCCCGACAACATACCGCGGGCAGGAAAATCACTGATGGTGCCAACAAGCATGGCATGCATCTGGAACATCTCGTTTTTGAACCTATCGTAAGTGGGGTGGCCACACTCACTCAGGTATTTAAGCTCCTCAATCAAAGGCCTCAAATACACATCGAGACACTTTCCTGGATAACCCGGGCCCGGAATTAACAGAGTGAGCATATTGTATTCCTTCTTCATGCACATCCATGGTGGAAGGTTGTACGGTACCAAAATAACTAGCCATATACTGTATTGAAGACTCATGTTGCCAAAAGGGTTGAATCCGTCAGATGAGAGCCCTAGCCAAACATTTCGGACCTCTGCTGTAAAATGATCAAACTCCCTGACCATGTGCTTCCAAGCCTCTCCGTCGGAAGGGTGTATAAGGGTGTCATCGTCAGGCAAGTTCCTCTCAGCCCACCATCTCATTGCCTCGGCCGTGAAAGCACACATGAACAACCGCTCCAGCCTATCAATAAGCGGGAAATATCGAAGTATCTTCACAGCTTTCTTGTTGCCTGCAGGAGTCAACTTATACCTTTCTGTAAAACATACCGGGCAGGCTTCAAGGTCTTCGAGATCTTTTCCCCATAAGAGAATACAATCATATCTGCATGCATGGATTTTGATGTAGGAAAGCCCAAGATCTTTTAGGATATGTCGCACCTTATGATGAGTGGTAGGAAGACGATGACCGGGTGGCAGTAGCGAAGCAGTCCACTTCAACCAAGAATCAACAGCGTTGACAGAAATTTTGTTCTCCATTTTGAGCTGCATCACTCCCATCACACTTTCAAGAACAGTCTTACTACAACCGTCGTACAACGGAGTCTGTTGCAATGCAATCAGGTTGTTGTACTTGTCCATACCGCTTATGTTGACATGAGCTCCAGGTAATGGTTCGACTGGCTCGATATGGGGGAAACCCTCAACGACGGGAGGGACATTTGGTGCTTCATCAGCAAATACACCGCTCTCATGAGGAAACATATCATTGATTAACATCGATGTTGGATCATAGGATGAACTGCCCCTCTCAGCAAAATCTCCATGATCATAGCGTGGACTGGCCCTCTCACCAAATTGTCCATGATCATGCGGACCCGCTAACGATGTTTCACCGTGATAAATCTAACAAGTGTACTTATCCCAAAACCCGTATTTACTCAGGTGCCTCTGAACTTTATCAATGGGAAATCGAAATCGATCGCTGAAACACTTACATTCTTTACACGGGCAATAATGAAGTGTAGTGTCTCCACAATTAGCCTTCACAAAATCCACAAAACTCCTAATTCCCTCGTGATATCTGACATCCCATCTTTCGAGGCTCATCCAACTCTTGTCCATCCTGAAAATTCTAACAATTTTACGTATTAATTATATATATATACACACATTCACTACTAATAATCGACGTGATATCTCAATTCAACTCTAATTAAATCAACACATGCATGCATATGTATATTCATCGATCTAATCTCTGAATTCGATTCAGTACTCGATGATAGTATTCTGGTGTTTTTCAATTCAAAACGTATTTGACTGGGTAGGAGGCTCTGTTAAGCCTGGCTCCGATAACAATACGATAATACCAGTTATTGATTCAGACACAAGATTAACTACAAGCTGTTTTCTCGTTTCGGTGACCGTACATCAACAACATTTCATATATATATATATCTCACGAATTGGATTTGATCAACACACACACACATATATATATACGTATATATACACCTACGTACCTATATATATAGCTTCCCGAGTGATCGAGTTTTCGACGCGCGCCTTAATTTTGACAATATATATACCGAATGATCGATTTCAGAGCGTACGTTTTCCTTCTTTCGATTTCTCTGGATTTTTTTCGATCAAAATGATTGAATGATCGAGCTGCCCAATCCGGCATCGATCTAATATAAGACACATTGCCGGCGACAGAGTAAGTCGCCGGAAATGAAGACATTACCGGCAACTTTACGCCGGAATCTCGCCGGTAATGTTCCAAAACATTACCGGCGACTCCAACCGTCGCCGGCAATGTCTAGGCACACATTTCCGGCGAAATTCCGGCCGGAAAATCGCCGGAAATGTGTCCCTAGACATTGCCGGCGACGGTTGGAGTCGCCGGTAATGTTTTGGAACATTACCGGCGAGATTCCGGCAACATTACCGGCGACGGAGTAAGTCGCCGGTAATGATAGACATTACCGGCGACTTTTCCGATCGCTGGCCTTGTTGGCCGGAATCTCGCCGGTAATGTTTCATTTTCTTGTAGTGGTGTCTTATTTGAAAAACCAAATACAAAAGTAAAAAGTGTCAAGAAAAACATAAAAAGAGTCTTTTGTTTTGTGTCTTAGGTACCTTTAACTAGTCCATGATGTGATTATATCTTCCGTAATTGAGACTAAAAGATGATCATGTTATTTAAGTTTCTTTGGTTAATCTTGATATATGATGCATATGCGAATGTGTAGTGGATGTAGAAAAAATTAACATGGTACAGAATTTTTGGCATGCTTAAACTTTGTTGAGATTCATTTAACCTGTGAGCGATTGAGCCTATATGTGATTACACATGCTTTCTTTATTGAGTGTCAATTGCTTGCCACAGATTAAGATAATGGACTCTAGATATTACTAGAACTTGCTCTTGTGTTTTTCAAAGCTTATAGTCAATACTTGTTTTGATTGAGGAAGTGATAAAGGCATTTAGGGGACACCACCATAGCCATATAAGCCTGTGTCCTAATTTTGTGTACACAAGATGTGCACCCCTTAGTTAACCACTTTGAGCCTACATGTTTAAACTTTATGTCATCACCCACATATCTTTGACCTTAAACCTTAGAATAGTTATTTATTTACCCTTGTTCTAGGACTTGGTAGAGCTATACATGAGACAGGTATGTGAAGATGACGACAATGTCAAGAAGTGATGCAAAGAAATAAGTGTGGGGTATCAAGCTAGTGTTCGTAAAAAAAAGAAAAAAAGAATGGAATGAAAAGAAAAAGAAAAAAAATGTGATGTCTAGCTTGATACCCGAGTTAACTGTTGATGAAAACGATGATGTGAAGGCCCAACAAGATGAAATTCGGCCACAAAAGTGAGAAAATTCATGGTTGTAAAGTTTGAAGAAGTCTCTTATTTGGTGCTCTACTGGGTTCTAGAATTATATTTGAATTCCTTATTCCATTTATTCTTTAACCTATGAGCCAAGCCCCATTACAACCCATGAAGTCCTTTTGATTCTCAAGATTGCAGCCTTTGATCTGTGGAGATTAGTCACAAGTGTAAGCATATGGTGTGGTCCATTTGGCAAGTAATTGAGTTGAGTGAATACCTTAGACATACTTTGAGAGAAACACTTTGGAAAGCATATACCTGTGAGGTTGAATCTTGACAAGTTTGTTGCATGCTACAGCTTTACATTCACCATGATTATGTCTTCGTCCTACATATTACATGTGTGTTATACATTGAAATTAACTTTCGAAATTTTACGGTATAAATTTGGAGTCACACTTATCTTGGTGTTACAATTGTGGAAGATTGCTGAGACAATTTGTTAAGGGTGTTAGAGTCATGTAGTTATAGTCGTTGAGTCTTTTCAGAGTCTTAGTTTAGAGTATTGCTCGAGGACTAGCAATGTCTAAGTGTGGGGTATTTTGATAGTTGCATATTTATGCATCTATTTGGTATTTAATTTGTTCCCTATATTTAGTTTATTGTTATTAATTGAGTGAATTAATTAAGTTTATTTGTTTTTAGGTACTTTGGAGATTAATGGAGAAAAGGAGATTAAATAATATGTTTTGGAAGTTTCTTGGCGAGGTTGAGCCAAGCGAGGGAATATATGCAAGCTCGATGGGTGACTGCAATTATATATGCCTTGGCGAGGAGATTACGTACGTTGCTTGGCGAGCAAAGTTGGTGAGAGAAGAGAGAGAAATTGAATAGAAAACAAAGAAAAGAGAAGTGGACTTGGACTTGGAGAAGGAATTATGCACGTGATCCACTTGCTAGGTCAATTAACCTAGTTTAAACATATATATATAGCAAGTGGGGGCTGAAGTTACGTACGCTGGAGAATAAAGAATAAAGGACGTACGGCTGGAGAGACAAAACAGAGGATTCAAGCGAGCTCGATCTCGACGTCGTCAAGAGTTCTTCTTTCTCTATCTTTTATTTATATTTTATGAATTCTTTGATGTTTTTATTTATGACTATGAGTAGCTAATTTTCCTTTGTTAAGGGGCTGCTTGAAGCCCCGTACATGAAGTCTTTTTAATACATACACCTTAATCTAGTTTTGCATATTTTATGAATGAGGTTTCTTTCTCTGAATGATCACCGTATGAATTCTTGTATGTTTGCTTTGGTGCGCAACTTAGTATGCATGCTAGGGTTCTAGTTTCATGAGATACGGGCGACTGAAGATAATTTCTTCCACCGGATTCTCTATAGTGATACACCGATTTTACCGTCGGGAGATTGAAATCCATAGGTCTAGCGAGACACGCCCATAGTGTACTTGTGAACCCTTGTAGCTTCTCAAACCTTTTCTAGAACTTAATGATTTCTTCTTTGTAAACCTTGGGGTCCATGACTATGGGTTCAATAGAGGGATAGATGTAGGGGAGGTCCATGACAAACCTGCATAGGCATAAGGATTAGGTAATAGGATGTGGTTGTAACGATCAACTCTTCCTGGGAACTTTCATTCATTGGATATGTGCATTAGATTAAGTATGTGTTAGATAGATGGAATGACGGTGGTGGATTGCATTCCTCTTAACTCTTTAATCATATAGTTTAAACTCATTTGCATTCATTAGCATATTTACTTTCAGCATTTATTTTCTGCATTAGCTGTAGCTTAGCCGATTTATTTCGGTAACCAAATCAACTCCGAATACCCTCAAATTTTGTGTGGTAGTCCGCCACTGTTTCTAGTTCATTGTGTCAAAATCTCGCTGCATTTGAGTCTATCTAGCTTAGGTTCGATAACCATTAGTGTTCTGTAGTCGAGTCTGTCAGCATAGTAGTGTGTTAGGATTTAGTTTCACCAATTCCTCGAGTTCGATAACCCCTATTTATCTTACTACATTGATATATCCAGGTTGTGAATAGGGTATCTTTGAGAGGTGTTAATCCGCCTTGTCAAATAGCTCCTGTGGATCCAGTCATGCCCCAGAATTGCATTATATGGAGCTGTGCATTCTGCTACAAAGAATGTATATGTACCAGTGGCTGGACCGATGTGTACCTGCAAAAAGACAATGCCCAAAGTCTTGAAAATGCTACCCTGAAAATATCTAACGTTTAGTGTGGTCTCTTGGATAGCAGACTTGGGAATGCCTAATAAGGCCATTGCTTTGACTGTGATGATATTTACTGCTGCCCCTGAGTTCACTAAGAGTTTGTTTACTTGAATTCCCTGGACATTTCCTGTTACATATAATGGCCGCAGATGCATGGCCATGTCTACAGTAGGCTTGGCGAACATCATTTGTCCCTTTGTTGATGATGAATCAGTCTTTAGTGTCTTGGCGAGTGCTAAATTATCTTTCAATATTGGTTCATCTTCTGGTACTACCAAGTTATTGACGCTTCCGCTCGTGATTGATTCATCCATTGATACTGGTGGAGGTAAAGCATATTTGGAGGACAGAATAAACACCATGTTAGCAGTAGTATCCACCTCCTCGACATATTCTTCAGCTTCTTCATCTTCACCTTCACCGTAATCCAGCAACTGCTCATCATCTTCACAGTCGTTTCCCTCAGCCTGTTGTTCTTCGGAATCCAGAGTGGTAGTGACCTCGAGAGAAGCAACCGGTTGCGACTGGTCCTCAGGCATAGGATCTATGGCTACTGGCATGAGTAGTGCTGAATCTTGCTCCTTGGGATGGGAAACAGGTTGTCGGACCTTCTTTTGTTCTTCTACAATTAAAGGTCTCGGTCACCATTGCAAGACCTTGGTCTCGCTTGGAGTATTTTTCTTTGGATTAAGTTTCCCCTCCTTTGGAGGTGTATGTAGCCCCATTGTTTCTATCGCTTCATTATCAAAAATGAGACATCTTCTCACTGGCTTTCGTTTTATGACTTCACGATGATCCTCATGAATAGGCTCGGGCTATTTGTCCTTGGACCATAGCTCTGGGTTACGGTCAAAGACGTTTGGTCGTTGTGCTCTTACTTTGGGCTCGCGAGACCTTTTCCCAAAAATCACTAAGGGATTTACTGCAAGGGCATTCATTCGCATTTGCATTGCTTCTGGAGAACACACAAGTTCTTCTTCTTTGAGCAAGCTTGCTTCATAAGCTTCTAATGCTCTTTTGGCATCTCCAAAGCGTTGCTGAAGATTTCTTCTTCTACTTGGAGTTACCGAAATGGTTTTCCCCTTCTCCTTCACGTACCATATGTTCTCCTTTGTGATATTTCTTGAAGCTAGAGGAACATATGGCTTCGCGAGCGTGTCAGCAATCTCTGGTTCATATTTCTTAGCTTCACTGACCTTTTCTGTTGCTCGTGAGCGCTTGGGAGCTGGGGAGTCCCTTTGTCTTGCTCGCTGTGTGTTATGGGGCTGATGATCTGTTTGTGAAAATAAATCTGGGAAGAACTTAGCTGCTTCAGCCAATTCTTCATAAGAAATCTTCAACCCGCTTCTGAGTTTGTAATAAGCACAAAGGGCTACTGGCGACTCTGCTTTTGGGTCAACTTTCTCTTTTCCTTTATCTAATTTTGTCGTTTACTTGCTTGGTGGACTCTCGCCAGTAGTTTGATGACTGTTGGTCTATTTCCGTTTATTCAATTTGTCTCTTGTTAGCTCCAACATCCCAACTGTCAAAGATATATCGGTCACCAAGCTTGGCGAGGGCTCTTATTCTATCATTATAACTCTCTCGTCATTCCATTGTTGAATCCTGAATTTCAAATCATGATAAGCACTCATGGAATGGTGACCCCATCGATGATGATATCGACAGTAAAGCTTACCCCTGACATCCTTAGGATGTGGGTCCGGTGTCCCCCAGTTGTCGGGTACTACACCTATCCCTGCTTGGACTAGCTCTTCAAATATTTCCTCTCGCCTAGACGCATCATAAGTAATTTCAGCCCACTTAGGTCAGACAAATGCAATATTACGTCTAGGCCTCCGCTTTAACATCTTCCTTTTATAGGTTGGTTCTGACTCATTGCAGTGGGAAGAAGTGTCAATGGAAGGAAATGGTATGTCGGGAGGCGGTGATGCCTTATGAGGGTAACGTGGATGCCATTCCACCACTCCCTTTTAGTCAATTTCAATCACTTCCCAGTTGATCAACCCTTGAATCTTATCTCTCAAGGTCGAACACTTTACTGTTTGATGACCAAACTGGTAATGAAATCTGCAGAAATGTTGGGCCGGACCTTCATACCGTAATTGTCTGAGTTCAAGTACCGGGTAGTAAAAGATCAAGCCCATGTCTCGTAGCCTATCAAGGATCTCTTCTAACTTTTCACAGTTGAAAGAATAGGCCAAAAAGACAGATTGATTCCAGTCTTCCACACCTCCAATGCAACTATCGGGTGATGACCACTCGACATCAATCATATGAACATGAGGCGGTGGGAAGGGTTTAGAATCAACTAATGCTGCTATCTTGAATGCTCCCTCTAGCTCTAACCTTCCTTCATTGATCCATTTCTGGATCTGGTCTTTGAGCTTGATGCAGTCCTTTGTAATGTGGTTCCATGCTCTATGGAACTTGCAGTATTTTTTACCTTTTAACTGCTCAATCGTAGGGAGAGGTCCAAAATCTGTTTTGACAGCCCACATGTTGTATAGCTCGTCCAAGATCTCATGAGCCATATTGGCATCATAAGTGTATGTTTCGAACTCTGGCTTAGTAAAATCCACTGTCGAAAGCTTGATGGGACCCTTGTTCTTCTGAAGTTTGCAGGGCTTTAAAACTTTGTTTGTCGATAAATCCACAGCTCCCACTTGCTCGCCATCAGAGTTCGACTCTTGGTCGCCTATATCTTCTACATAAGCCACAATTTTTGGCTTTGGTCTGTCATAAGACTTAGCATTGTACGTTCCCTTAGACGTGTTTCTTCTATTATCTCTTTCTTGCATGGTACTGTAAGCTTTAGTTACAGCTGTGATAAGCTCATTTAAGGAAAAGTACTTGCAATTTAAGAACAGTTGGTGGTACATGTCCTCCAAACCATTCTTGGCCATTTCTACCACCTCTTATTTACCTAGTAGAGTCTTGCATAGATTATACTCTGACTGAAAATAGTATAGGAAGGTGATTGAACTTTTTGTCGTCGATTGACTCAAGGAAGCCAGGTTTCTAACACTGGTTTCAGGTCATGCCGTTCCAAAGTGGTTTATGAATAAAGCCTCCATATCCTTCCACTCGTTGACCGAACCCTTTTTTAATCCCGTATACCATACGAGGGCCGATCCTGACAAGGATGATCCAAAGACTCTTAATTTGAGTCCCTCGTTATCGGCAAACTGCCCCAATTGTAACGTGAAGTATGCTAAGTGTGTTGTCGCGTTAGAATCATTGTCGCCAGAGAAATTATGGAAGGTCTGATGACGGTAGAACTTTGACCATTTCCAAGCATAAGGATCATCCTTCTGCAAAGGAGGAAACGGTGTCTCATATGTATCATACATCTTGGCCAGATATATGTCGTAATCGTTTAGGAACCTGTTTAACCGTTGCTCCCAAGCATGAGGGAAAGACTCCGCTTGTCTAGTCTTTCTAGCTAGGTCAGATACGGATTTAGTTAGAGATTCTATGTCCCTGTCTGTCCTTTGAGACAGTGTCGCCGCGTGCCGGCGGTGTTCATCCAAACTTGTTCCCAAGTGTTGTATGACGTCTATCCGTAGTTTATCCTGACCTTCCACAAGACTTGCTACTTGGGCTCCAGTTGCCTCTCTCTCCTCTTGATCTCTATTGAGTTCTACCCGTAACGCTCGAATTTCAGCTATTGCTGCGTCTATGTTATTGCCTTGGGTAGTGAGAAGAGTTGCTTGTTGTTCGATTCTTTCATCGAGAGCCGTATAGTAACTAGTCTGGTGGTTGTCGCGCCTAGCCGCGTAGGCTAGGTACTCCTAGAACGTAAGTTTCGTCATCTCCGCGTCACTTCAAGATTTAAACGACATAGTATTAAAGTCTTTAGCAAAGATAGTATTAACTGCTTGAATACTCAATGAACGACACCGAGTAGATGTATGTTCACGGTAAGCCGGTTGTGGGTGTTTGCGACACTGAGGGTAATTCCTTCGGTAAGGATCCTCTATTGTCACTTAGAAACACAAAGATAGTCCCACTGGGCGTGCCAAAATGTTCGACGCAAAAATATCTCCCGCGGAGAGATCCTTCCGCGAAGCAGTCTCTTTTATTGGCCTCAGATAGTTTGACCGCATGTATTGGTTTATCCTGTATGTGCTGCGTATGTTGGTGTGCCACCGTTCTTCAATGGAATATAGAATGTAAAGCTGCCTGACTTCTTGATAAGCAATTAAGACAAGGAGAGCACCAACCCTGTCTGAATAGGTCATTCTCGCCTAGTAACCTAGGACTTTTGATATGTATCTCTCGCAGAGCCTTCGAAATCGATACCTCACACTCCCTTATCAGTGCAAATCAGAGCAATCTCTCTGGCGATGTGTTGAGAACACTGCTTCCTTTGGATATCCAAACTCTCACTCGATAGGTGACAAGCCCTTCAATCGTCCAGTCACAATTGCTTCCTTCTGATCGCAATACTCTAACTCGATAGGTGACAAGCACATTGATCTGCTGGTTGCAAAGAAGATAGAATCTCTTGACGAGATGTCTGTCTAGGTGTACTTGCGTATAGAAAATGTATGTATTTGATCGGGAACCTTTTCCACAAAGCTCTTACTTTCCTTATATAATGCTCGGTAGTTGTCTTTCAATTACTTTAAACTTCTTCTGCTCTTTGAATCTCAATATAACTCCGACACCAGCATACGGGTTTTAATCCTTATAGAACTCCAATGCTATCACAACTCTTCAATAAAAGAAACCTATCTAAAACAAAAAAAGGTATGATAGACATCCAAGCCGCATGGAATCAGCTAATTCATGAATTACAGTTCTAATCGAACTCTATCTCTCACACTTGGCCGCTCGCCAAGCTCTTATAAAATAATGGGCTGCTCGCCAAGACTTCAGCCATCTTGGGTCACTCGCCAAGACTTCAGCCATTCAAGCCCAATATGAAATATTTATTTTAGGCCCAAACAGGTTTCATTAGCTTTATCTGGAACTTGCAAACTCCAAAAAAAGGAAGTAACTTTGAGTTAGGGTTGTTGATTGATATAATTATGCTTGAGAGCTATGGTTTTGGTTTTGAAATTCATTTATGTGCTTTCATGTAAGGTTAATGAGTTATATAAATAGTGTAGTAATTATATTCATGAAATAGTTCAACAAGCATACTGGTACATATCTAATCTCTATATCTATATCTATAGTAGACATGACTAATTACGAAGCAGATTAGTATAAGGTGAGAAAATTATAATGCAAATTATTGAGAAAAAGGAAAGTATATTAGAAAGTGTTCAATGAGACCTTGATGCCATGTAATTTACAAAGCAAGTGTAAATCTATATGCAGTACTTGGAGGTCTTATACATACCTAGGTGTCATATAGTTCATATTTATTTTAGTGTCACATGGCTCCCATAATCATATTATTTTACTTCTGATTTTCGTTTCCATTTGCATACGATAAGGTGTTGGGTTTCTTTTTGGCTTTTGTCTCTCATTTTTTTGCTGATTGAGCTTTGACTTTGGTTTTTTGACATTTTATGTCAGCTGATTTGTATTTTTGTTCGTATATATCTTTAATTTTAGCTTTTTTGATGCCTTTACGCTCTACCTTTTGTTTGCAGGTTGTATTCTGTTCGTTGGAACCATATTGTACGTGAAAAGGTATATATGTGAAAATTACATTAGTTGCTGGAAGATATATATTGTACATCCATATATATTAGTCTACTATATATACGAGAATATATATTACTAATATATAGCTAGCTTAAAATTTAGAATAATGTGCAGTAGCCATATATATTAGCCTACTGCATGCATTATCATTTTATTCTAATGTATAGTAGCCATATACATTGGGTCATCCTAAATATAATTATAATAGAGATATAATTATTTGATCAAATGAATGGTCACTTAAACAAATATCTAAAATTCATCCTAAATTAATGTTATTACAATATCCCCTTCTTTTTCCATATGGAGATGATGAATTTAAAATAAACATAAAGACATCTAAAACCAATTGCAAGAAAAAGTAACAATAAAGATAGAAAATTAACAATGAACAAATTTGTATGTTATCAAATTCATGATAGAACAAACCAATCGAGTACTTTGTTAAAATGTGGAAGATTATTTCAACAATATTTAGTCGATACATATGCAACTGTGTGTTGAAGAAAATCGTTTAAAATATAAAAGACATCACCAACCAGAATTAAGGTGTGAAACATAGAATAATATTTTACATTTATTTCGGATGGAATTGTCAATGGTTCTGATGTCGAAAAAAGAGTTTTTCTTCCTGGTTCTCACAAGAGCAGTCTAAGAGATATGATCAATAATTATAAAGATACAATGACAATTTGTTCATTACTTTCACGTGCAATGTGAAATGGCCAGAAATTTTGAGATATTTTGAAGAAGAAAAAACAAGTTACAAACCAGAAGATCCTCCTGATATTTTCTGTCGAATGTTTAAAATAAAAGTAGATAATATGATTGATCATATTAAAGATGGAGAACCCTTTGGAGAAGTCAATGCTCATGTATGTACGATTGAATTCCAAAAGTGAGGGTTACCCCATGCTTATTTATTATTTTGACTTAAAGATAAATACAAATGTTATACAACATATGATGTAGATTCCATAATTTCAGCGGAATTGCCTGATAAAAATATTAGTCCAGAATTGTTTGAAATAATTAGTCAATTTAGGATTCATGGTCTTTGTGATCAACTTAATCCATATTCTTCGTGTAAATTATATACAAAAAAAATTTCAACACCATTTATTCCTAACACAATTTTTCAAGCAATAAAGTCTCCTCATTATAGACGTCGTAATGATGATTCATGTTTTGTAGTTAAAAAGGGAGTTCATGTTGGTAATAATTATGTTGTTCCATACAATGATAATTTGTTGTTGAGATATGATGTTCATATTAACATTGAATCATGTTCCCAGTCTATGTTAATAAAATATTTATTTAAGTACATAAATAAATGGCCTGATAGATCTCGTGTATTAGTTCGTGATAATATAAATGATGAAATCCAAAATTATCTCAATTGTCGATATTTAACTCCTCATGAGTCCGTATGATGTTTATTTGAATTTTTCATTCATTCAAGATTTCTTGCGGTTCAATATTTGAAGATTTATTTACCCAATGAACAAACTATTTGTTTTCATCAAGCTAACTCTCTTGAAAATGTGTTACAAAATTCAGGTATAGAGACTACAATTAATGCTGACTGCTTGGTTTAATACAAACAAGACTTATAAGAAGGCAAAGACATTAACATATACTCAATTTCTTGCTAAATATGTGTGGAATAATAATAAAAAATTATGGACCTGAAGGAAAAAGTATCGTGTTTTGGGTAAAATAGCACATGTGCCACCAAATACGGGTGAATTGTACTATCTTAGAATGTTTTTGAATGTTCAAAAAAAATGTATCAATTTTGAGGCAATAGGAACGGTCAATGGGATAGTATACTCTACTTATCAAGAAGCATGTCGAGTTTTGATATTACTAAGTGATGATAAAGAATGGGTTGAAGCATTATTGGAATACACTTTTACTGCTACTTCTCCTCAAATTTGTTATTTATTTGTTACAATTATTTTATTTTGTAATGTCTCAGATCCTCGAACTTTACTTGATGCATATTGGATTAACATGTCCGATGATATATCACACAAAATGAGATCAAATTTCAATATGTCAAACCTTAGCATACCTGATGATGAATTAAAGAATGTCATCTAGTAGTTTAAAAGGGCATCGATTACCAATGTCAAAGACAGAACAAATACATCAACTTGACAATAGGCTTATCAGAGAAGAACTAGATTTTGATTGTGAAGCATTGAAACAAGTACATTCTGACTTGATCACCAAACTAAATAATAATCAAAAAATCATATATGATGAGGTGATCAAAGTCGTGGAACAGAAGAACCCAAGATCATTCTTTGTTTATGGTAGTGGAGGTACAGGTGAATTTTTTTTATGGAATACTATCATTTCAAGATTAAGATATGAAGGCAGAATTATTTTGGTCATTATTTCATCAGGCATTGCTTCATTATTACTTTTGATAGGCCGAACAGCTCATTCATGTTTCAAAATAAAACTGATTATAGATAAATATCCAAGTTGCAATATATATATAAACAAACTAATCTTTCTAAGTTAATTAAAAATGCTAAATTAATAGTTTGGGATGAAACACTTATGTGCAATAAATGGTGTATTGAATCGGTGGACAGAATACTGCATGATATTTTGTCAAAAAAAGAAGAACCATTTGGAGGAAAGACAATTTTATTTGGTGGAGATTTTAAAAAAACATTGTAAGTAATACAAGGTGAAAGTAAAGAATAATTCATTCAAGCATCGTTTAATAATTCATATTTGTTGCCTAATATTGCAGTATTTCATCTAACTAAATATATGAGATTGTCGACGATTGGTTTAACTCCTTTTGAAAAAAATTAAATTAAAGATTTTGCTAAATGGATGATACAGATAGGTGAGGTCAATTGCAATCTAAATTTCCCATGGATGATCCCGTTGTGAGTTAGATTGATATACTGAAAGATTTGTTGGTTGATGGCACAGTTGAACCCATAAAATTATTTTTTGAAGCAACTTATCCCAATTTTGATACCAAATACAATGATACAAATTATTTGAGAGAACGTGCTATTGTGACTCTCAAAAATTTAATTGTTCATGAAATCAATAATTATGCACTCAAATTAGTACCTAGAAATAACAAATCATATTTTAGTTCAGATTTCATTTCATATAATTCAGGTAGCAGCGATAATATTAATATTTTGTATCCCATGGAATTTTTGAATAAGCTTGAGTTTGGTGGTTCCGACACACGAACTCATATTGAAAATTGGTATGCCTAATATGTTATTAAGGAATTTAGATCAAATACAAGGTCTGTGTAATGACACGAGGTTAATTGTGACAAAATTGTTTGAAAGATTAATAGAAGCAAAAATACTTAGGGGAGTAACGTCAGACAGAAAATACATATTCCAAGAATATTACTAATAGCAACTGAAACTAAATGGCAGTTTACATTTAAAAGACATCAGTTTCTTGTGAGACCCTGTTATGTAAGGACGATTAATAAAAGTCAAGGTCAATCATTAAATCAAGTCGGAATATATTTGTCAAAACCAATTTTTATTCACGGACAGTTATGTGTGGCATTATTGAGAGTGACGTAGAAAAAAAAACTTATCATTGCTATGAGTTAAATTTATTTCATCAGAATCTTTAACTGGGTCCATAGTTGGTTGTTACCTTGCTATATTGTCTAAAAGGGTTAGAGATTCCCAACTGGGTTTTGATTTCGTCACTATTTTTTCCAATTTTGTTTGTTTCATTTTATTTTAAATTTTTAACTAGTAGTGCACAATGTTGTACTGTCCTTGCTATTTAAAGTCAATTTCCCACTTACCTGAAATAGTTCCTGGCTTCCTGCTATTCTGATACAGGTTTATTAGGCATGACCGCATGAGGATGTTCCAGTTCAGTATAGTGGACGAAGTCGACCCAATGATTTGCCAAACGGTCCTCCCAAAATGGCTTCTGAGTTTACTGTCAAAGGAGGAGAGAAAGTTAACATTCAGATCGAGAGGATTGAGGTTTGTTAATACTCTAAAACTCAATAGCCTACAGACATATGATACACTGAATTCACTGTTCCAATACGTTTTTGATGCTCCGCATTTAGTATGAGCTATGTAGCTTATTGGGTTATAAATAATGTTCTATGTATTCTCTGTAGATTTCAGAATGTTAGATTTTGGTTCATTTTAGCTTATTTTATTTCTTCTGTTCTTCTACTGGTTTATATCTGTAATCTTTGTTTTTCTTGATTGTTTTGGGTCTTTCAAATCATTTTATAATTTCTAATTTCTCACAGTTGTTGGATTAGTTAGTGTTTGAATTAGTTTAGGTTTTGTGGTTGCTTTATCTTTCTGGGCTCTTTTTCAGAATCATAATGTGCTTCTGGCTAAAACATATGGTCATTATACAATCCAGCAAAACTATACAAACTTTGATATTTATTTTGGATAATTGTATTCTTTTCTTGGGTAAGCATTTAGGTTGTTGTCGTTTAGTTGTTTGATTCCAAAAAGCTATTATTTTTTGGGAAAAAGTTGTATTCTTTTCTTGGGTAAGCATTTAGATTGTTGTCATTTAGTTGTTTGATTCCAAGAAGCTATTGATTTTTGGAAAAAAATTGTATTCTTTTCTTGGGTAAGCATTTAGGTTGTTGTCGTTTAGTTGTTTGATTCCAAGAAGCTATTGATTTTTGGGAAAAAGTTCTTCATTTGAACTATTTATGCTTCTTTTTTTCATACTATTTTTTTAATCTGTCAGACATAAGATTTATTAATGTTGAAGTCAATTTAATATTTCTTAATGATTTAGGGCATACTGTTGAGGATGAGTTAAAGAAGACGTATAGAAATAGGCTATGAAGTGACACCCTAATGAGAACTCAACCAACAAGAAAGAAGCTGAGACCAAACTCAAGCAGATCTTTGAAGTCTATGAGGTTTGTAAACTCTTATCCCTCTTTTCGTTTTTTTGTCAGTTGTTGCATATTGATCAATTTACCACCTGATTTTTGGGGTTTGATTAAAGTTTGAATCTTTCTAATGTTTATGTTGGTGTTGTGTGAATGCTGGAGTGGTAAAGTTTGATACTATCTAAAACTCAATTCAGTTGTATAATGTACTAATATAACATATATCATTGGGATGTTGAAGGCTTTGTTGCTTTGTGTGAATAGCTCAATTCACTTTGTTATGTGATAATAGAACAGTTACCATTAATTACAGGATGATTAAAATGTCATCAATGGGAGTAAGATTATGATGATTAAGTATGTCCTCAACTTGTAGTACAGATAGTTTACATTGATTGATGCTATTTCTGCTGAGATCTTTTTTATTCAAGAATTGTATTTGTTTTCCTCACAACAATCCCTCTCTCCGGGTTGCAAATATTGATGAAGTTGAAGACAGAGAGTCAAGGAAATGTGCATAGGGTTTTCTATTCAGTGTTGGTGAAAGCTATCAATAATTTTGACCAGGTGACCATCTACATATTAACAGAATCACAAAATTATTTTGTTGTCCTTAAAGCACTCATACTTTGGTAATTTCTATAGTAAATCTATCGTATAAAATTGTCAGGCTCAGCAAAGATTGGAGAAATGAAGCCTGAAACTCATAACCATGCTATAATTTTACCCGAGGAGAAGCTCTTTAAGCTATTGACATGAATCAGGTAAAAACCTGCATAAGCTTTTAGTTTCAAGGTGTTCTGTATTAATTTCATCCAACTGAGATGAGTAACTTTGTCAATTTATTGTGAAGGATAATTACGTGGAAGAAGCTCTTAAAATGCAAAACCTTCTTGAAGAATTTAATGAGGATCATGGAGTGCATCTATCTTTAATTTTAGGTGTTCGTGAACATATCTTTTCTGGAAGGTTGGGTGTATTTTTATTTTTTATATTTTGTAATTTCTAAAACCAAAGATAAATTCTTTTGTTGCATTCGTGGTAGACTAATTTTATTTTTATAACCTCTGTATTACATTGTTTCATCATTGGTGTGGTTTATGTCAAATCAAGAAATGATCTTTGTGACTATAGTTTAGAGAGTTCTCGCAAGACCTACCTTTAAAGTATGTGCTCTCTCATTTTTTTAGCTTTTATAAAACCAAGGCAATTATAATAAAAATTATATCAATTTTGGCAATAGATTTTTTTTCAAATATAAATGATAATTCATTCAGGAAAGAGCTGGCATACATTGATAAATATAAGTTGGTGATCTAAATTATGTACTTTTAGTTGATCTATAACTTCTTTATGGTGTCTGTAGAATTCTACTAAGATATATATACTCTCTTTCATCCCCCTTTTAGATTCTGCATTTCTTTTACATATCTGGTTCACATTTTATCTCAGTGCTGAAAGTGGAGTTGTTATTGAATTGTGAGAAGTATAAAGATCACATTGTGCCCTTAGAAATGAGATATATACAACTATATAGCAGAACTAGAGATTGAGGCAAAGCTTTCTTGACTTTATAGTATATGAGGTATTCATTATATGTTTGCAATGAAAGCATAATGCACTTGATTTTGTATAGTTTAGTTCTTGACCTCTAAATTCTTGACAGAGACTTGAATTTCTTGGAGACTCAGTGTTGGATATACTAACCACACTCATATTGATCCTGGAGTGTTAACTAACTTGCACTCAACTATTGTGAGTAATGAAAACTTTGTTTTTCCTTTTAAATTCCGAATATGTAAATTCGTACTAGATTATGTTACTTTCTCATTTTGAGAAAGATATTGAATCACTGTTGTAAATATAAAAAGTAGAATTAGACTATATATAATGTAGTCTATAAATATAATTTCTTTGTGAAAAAAATTAATAGTAAATTTATTCAAACAAATGTTGTTTTCTTATGTTTTAATAACTTGAATTCTATGACAACAAATTATTTTTACCTTGTGCTAACTTTCATATTATTTTGTAACATGAAACAACTAGTTTATCATATTCCTAAACTCATACTAGACTGGTGTGACATCTTACCAAAAAAACAAAAAAAATACTAGACTGGTGTGACATTTTAAAACATGCATTCAGCCAACCATACACCACGAGGAATTCCTGGCATGGGCGCATGGCCAAAATAATATTCACTGAACTTCGATCTTCTGTTATTCACCATGTGATTACTTAAGTGATACCAAATTCAGGTCTTCCTTTTATTCCTTAGAGAGAACCACAAATGGATAGACAGGCTTTAACAGGTGGAGTCTGTACGTACGACCTTATCTCATGGTGTCATTGGTCAAACTCTCTGAGAGGTCCCTGACATCGAAAAGAAAAAAAACTGGTCCATGCTGTGCTTTTTGTAAATCATCAAGCCACCTTCACATCAAAACCCACCATCATTTTCTGACGCCAACCCAACAATTTTCAAAGTTTGATCTACATAAGAAGTAATAAAACATAGGGGTGGTGTTCATTAGCTAAATATGTGAATCCTCTGCCAATATTAAAACATCAAGGGGGAGTTTATTAGCTTAATGTGTGGTAGAGTAACTCTCCTTAAATATTTATTTTTTAATAATATTAGCGTTTTGGTTAAAATTACACTTCAACGGCTTTCTTACCATATTCTTTTTGTTTTTTTAGAGGTAGACGATAGAGTTTTATTTCATAGAAAAATCAAGCATATAATTCCAAGGTCATACCCTGGATTTGGTCAGGCAAAGGACCTTCCCATTCAAAAGAAATCTTGGAAAGTAAAATGAAATGACAAAGACGATGTGCTGCACAATTTTCATCTCGAAAAATATGAGTGATCTTAAACTCTGGAATCTTAAGCAGAAACTCTTTAATATCTTCGATAACTTGACCAGTGAAAGAGTCATCTTCCTCATCTGCTTCAACAACCCTAGCCAAACCAAGACTGTCCATCTCTAGTTCAAAACGTTGAAAGCCCTGCATAACGGCATGTTGACAGGCCATTCTAGCAGCCTTGGCTTCAACATAGGCTGGGGAAGAGCCAGGGGCGAGATACCAACCCAAATCAGCCTTTACGTTGCCATGATGATCTCGAAAAATACATGCGCAACAACTTCTATCTTAGTGTTAAGATCAAAAGCTCCATCACAATTCGCCTTAATCCACCCCATCGTCGGCTTTTTCCTAACCTGAGATACTCTAGTCTGTTTCTTCAAATGAATTGGTTGAGCATGTAAATAGCTTATGTAGGCCGAGAGAGCCAAAAAAACTTACTCGAGAAGCTGGCATAAAATCATTACTCCAACGTCTTATATTCCTCTCTTTCCATACAGACCAAACAACAAAAGATAATGAAGCACATTCCGACTCATTGAAAATGAGTAGGCAGTCCAACCACCAAAGACGAGCCGAGCCAATCTCAAGACTCAAAAGTTTGGCACTCACCGTAGGTTATGCCATTATAGCCTCCTTAACAAAAGGGTAATCACGAATAATATACTCGATGGTCTCTATCGATCATGTCTCACAAAGAGAGCATTCCAAAAGGACACTAACCTTTTTTGTTAAAAGAGAAGAAGCCGTAGGAAGAATACTGTGACATACCTTCTAGAAGTGAATTTTTATCTTGTTCTGTAATGGTAAGCTCCAAAGTTTCCTCCATTGCATGGCAGTGCTTTGAGAACTACTCGGTGGTTCAACGCCACACAAAATCTCTTTGGCCGTAATCCTATAAGCACTCGACACTGTGAAACTGCCTGAAGGGGTGAAGAACCACACCATTTTATCAGACCTTACACGATAACTCAATGGTATCTGCAAAATTGCCTCAGCCTCCTCCTCATTCAAGCAAAACTTGACTAGCTAGTTCCCTATTCCAAACATGTGAAGCCGTAATCAAATCAGCAACTTTATGTATCCCGTTTATACTAGGAGAAGTAGGTACAAGGTTATCGGGCCTCAGAATCCAAGGATCCTCCCAAGCCTAGACACTGTCTCCTTGACCTATCCTCCATATCATTCCCTTTTTCAATAGAAAAAGAGCCTCATAGATCCCTCGCCAACACTGTGAAGGAGACGATGTCAAGTTAGCCTCCCAAAGGTTACCTGTAGGAAAATGCTTTGCTTTATAGACTCTGGCAATAACAGAAGTGTGATTCTTCAACAATCTCCAACCTTGATTCACAAGAAGAGCAAGGTTATGTGCATACAGATGCTTAAAACCCATCATGCCTTCCTCTTTTGATAAACACAGGTTATCCCACGAAAGCCAATGAATCTTCTTCTCATCATGTGTCGAACCCCACCACAACTTCGCACACATCTGATTGAGTGCTTCACAGAACTCTTTTGGCAAAAGAAAATAGCTTTTAGTATATGCAGGGAGGGCTTGAGCCCTAACCCGAATTAACAATTCCTTGCCTACAAAACTTAACAGTTTGCCTTGCCAGCCTTCTAACTTTTTCAGTAACTTCTCTTTGATGTAAGCAAAGGTTGCCGTTTTCTTTCGCCCGATATAGGTTGGTAGTCCCAAATACTTCTCATGTTTGTCCACAATAGTGACTCCCAAGACCGACGCAAGCTCTTCCCTATCATATTCTTTATTATAGGTAATCCCTAAATAATACAATTTCATCTCCTATTTTTATACTAAAAATAAAGAATATAAGTAATAATAATAGCTAACATTGTAATAAATTGTTTCCTTTTAAGTTACAAATGTATTTAATTTCTAAATATATTTAATAAATTATATTGATCAACCAATCAAAACTTAACATTTATTCAAATATAACTAAATTTTAAAGTTTTGTTGTTGGAGTAAAACTATAAAAGCATGTAGCTAAATTGACTGTGATATATTTTTATTCAAAATAAGAAAATTTTAAATAATGTTATTGGAGATGCTCTTACCAATATTATTTTATCAATTATTATTTTGGAGACTATGTGATGCATATATAGTAAATGATGCATAGTAAAGCGTAGGTAATAGTAGTATTTTATACAAAACTTTTGAAATTCTTAGATGGATGAACAAGAAGAAGAGGATTTACAATATTAATTGTTGTGATCCATGTCTGATAGTCGCATATTTATGCATCTATTTGGTATTTAATTTGTTCTCTATGTTTAGTTTATTATTAATAATCGAGTGAATTAAATATGTTTATTTATTTTTAGGTATTTTGGAGATTAATGAAGAAAAAGAGATTAAATAATATATTTTGGAGTTAATTGGAGAAGAGGAAGACTTGCGAGGTGAATGAATCCTAATTTGAGGAGAATACTAAGTGTAGCATGTGCGCGGCTTTTTGCTAGGTTAGTTAGCTTGGTGGGAGATATATATATATATATATATATATATATATATATATAATCAGTCACGTGAGAGCCTGGCGAGCAGCTTGAACTTGTTGTTTGGCGAGAAGAGTCTGGCGAGCAGATTATAGGAAGAAGCAGAGTTTGAATTGAATTTAGAGTCTGGAGCATGTGGGGCTGCATGGCTAATTTTCCTAACTCACATATATATATATATATATATATATATATATTGCAAGTGGAGGTGATAAAAGAAGAACGGCTGACTTTGGAAAAGAGAGAAAGAAGAAAAGACAAAAGAAAAAAAATAAGAAGAAAGAAGAAGTTGAACGTGGGGAAGAGAGGAACCGAACTACAAGCCTACAATTCCGACAGGGATCAAAAGTTTATTTCTTCTCATTCTTAGTTCATCTTTCATAAATTCTTTGATGTTATTATCTAAGACTATAAGTATCTAAATTTCCTTTGTTAGGGGCTGATTGAAACCCTAAATATGCTTACGATTTTTATCCCTTTTTGATTCTATTAACTATTTGGATGAGTTTTGTTTCACCGTTTTCTCACCATATGATTTCTATGTTCATGTTTCTTTGAGTGCACGCTCAGATGCATGGCTTAGGGTCTATAGTCTTAATTGTGTACATGACCACCTTATCATTTCATATTCTCTAGAGACAAACATGAATTTGTGTGAAACAAGCCTTAGTGACGTAAGGGTGACCACTTTATCAACCGTTGAAGCTTTGTTATTCTTCAAACATTCTTAGAACATAATGACTTCAGTTCTCTAGGCTTACATCACCATATGTATAAGTCGGTTAATTGAGGATCAAGATCGAGCGGATTGTTCCTCCCTCTTTCATGTCAAGTAAGAGAGTGTAATACACAAGATGACTTAACCAAAACTCTTGTGTGGGGAGTATTCATCCATGGTAGTTCAATTATATTAGGGAGGTCGTAAGTATGTCTAAGGTGAAGAAAAGTTCTTAACATTCATATCTCATTGGTTTCCTACAACAATTTACTTTATGTAATTTACTGATTTCTGCATTAGCTATAGCTTAACCGATTTATTTCAGTAACCAAATCAACTCAAAAAAACTCTTAAACTTTGTGTGGTAGTCTGTCACTATGTCTAGTTCATTATGTCT
The DNA here is from genome assembly GCA_946800695.1 of Geum urbanum. Classification (NCBI taxonomy): domain Eukaryota; kingdom Viridiplantae; phylum Streptophyta; class Magnoliopsida; order Rosales; family Rosaceae; genus Geum; species Geum urbanum. The sequence goes on along the minus strand of OX327000.1, from coordinate 5,136,738 downwards.
AAATTTGGTGTTATTTAGGTTTGTCTAGCTTAGGTTCGTAGTGTCATTAGTGTACTGTAGTCGAGTCTGTCAGTTTTTTAATTTCGTGTTAGGATTTAGTTTCACCAATTCTTTGTGTTCGACAACCCCTATTTATCTTACTACATTAATATATCCAAGCTGTGAATAGGATATCTTTGCAAGATGTATACACGACTTATGTCTGTATGAAATTGTATTATGAGGTTTGGCCTAGGGCTGAAATCAGAAAATTAATCTTTCTTTCTTTGTTCTATATATCGTTAGCCATCTACTGTACTTCACTACTTCTTCACCGTGTGATACAAAGATGACCGAAGAAAAAAGACCAGTCACATTATATTACTCACATAGATGTTACAGCTTCAACATACAGTACAAAGATTAATTTGCACCGAATTCAACTAACGTTAAAATTCAACATTGTCAATTAAGAAGAAGGAAATGATGTTGGCAACGTTGAAATTGAAGAAGGAAATGATGATGCAGAGAAAAAACAGACCTGGGTAACATGGTGATGAAACTAGCATCTTAGTCACACACATATATGAGAAAATTACACCAACAGTGTTCGAACTTTTATGTGCTCACTAACTTAGTATCTGCACTTTAAAAGTGGTCAATATAGTATTTATACTAAGTTTTTGCTATATCCATAATACATCGGTTGTTTTTCTGTTAGCGAAAAGTTAAGTTGATGACGTGATATCTCCGTTTTTTATTTTTGGACTGAAAAAGACTCAAACACCCATACTCTCAAGTTTTCCCTCCAAACTCTATTTGTGTTGTTCCCTCCTGCCACTCTGTTTCCCTCCAAAAGGTACTGTAGAGTTTTCCTCCAAATTTTCATTGCCATAAAAACACAGAGTATGCCGATTGTTTTTAGGGAAAGAAAAATGGAGAGATTTAGTGGCTTGGAAAATAGATGTCTTTGTGGGAAGAAGGTTTTGCTACACATGTGGAGGGAATACTCCTAAGATTATGGTAGGATATATTGGGGATGTGGTCAAACTGAAAGTGAGATGTAGAGGAAATGTGGGTTTTTGTTTTGGGTAGATCCTCCTTATTGTACACGAGGTCAAGTTGTGATACTTCAGTTGTTACGTCGACTGCAAATGTTAGAGAATGGAATAGAAGAAGAAAAAAAGAAGGGAATTGTTGCTTTGGGCAATTCTTGTAGTGTTGTGGATTCAGATGATTATGTATGAAGAGGAATGCAGTGATTTGGTTGTGGTCTGTGTAGATATGGAATGGAGGTCTGAGATATGGCAGAAGAGGATTAAGGTGCTTGAAGATGAAGAAAAAAAATCAGTAAAACAAAAGAGAAGAATATGTCGATGTTGTTAGTTGTACTTGTATGTGTTGTTGTGGCTTTACTTAGCTTTTATATTAGGATTGTTTTCAATGTTTAGATCCTGAATCGGTTGTGTATTTTGTGATGTAAATGCCCAGATTTAACATCATGGCTGAAAATGAATGAAATTGATGCATCTTTTGTCATGGTAATGCCTTGATTTGGCCTGAATTTGTGTTGAGACTTTTCTAACATAAAGAGATCTAAATGAACCAAAATAATGAGATCAAGCAAGAGAGAAATTAGTGCACAATCCATCACAAACAAAATATATCTCATAACAGAACATAAGACTACTTTGAATTGGATGGAATTGCACATACAATTTTCATTGTCCTGTCTACAAAAAAACTTTGAAGCTTGTCTAAGCATCAAAAGATCACTATAAGCAGTAGAGTGTCTAGTCTGGATGTAAACTAAGTTGATTACAAAATAAGGTAATCAATGCCATAACCACCAAATACAACAAATGATGATCAATTCCTTTCAATGTCATGTTGTCTTGGTGATGATCCTAAATTCCTGTATTCTTGGCAGCAGGGTTCTGACTTGTTTGAGTAGGTATGTCTTGTTGGATCTGACTCTTGCAGCATACTTCTTTATTGCCCTCTTGACTTTCTTATCTAACTAGTCTATCCTTGGGATGCACTTATGCATTTGCAGGAGCTTTACCTTTTCTCATCTACACATATGCAGCACATACAAATGCATCACATATGTAACACATATAAATGCATCACATATCTAGCACATACAAAAGCATGACATATTCAGGGCTATATTTAGTACATATAAATGCATCACATATTGAACACATAGATTCATCACATTCTCTTGCATCAACAAAGACTGAAACTACATTTAAAAACAAACACACACATTCATCACACATTCTCTTGCATCAACAAACACATCCTGCAAATATAAGAACCTGATTATAAGTCCTCTTCTTTGATCCACTTGCAAATGTTCCATTTCCCTGCAAAATTAATGTATCTCTGAAATGAGTGAATATATAAAAGAGAATGATGGATCATCACAAACACAAGGCCACTATTACTTGTGCAACTTTCTCTGCTTTTTTTAAAGAACAACCGACCAACTCTGTTGTGTCCCTTCTCACCACATCTTCTACAAGTCATTTTAACTGTCCCTTTCTTGGACAACCTCATTTTTCCATCCTCTCCAGCAGGAATTGGCAAATCGGCTTCTCCTGTTGACTTAATTATGTTCTTTGTGGTCTCCCAGGCTAGTTTTTGTATGGTGGAGGTGTAATTTGGTAATTAATAGATGCCCATAATTCCTCACTAGCTATTGGATGTATAATAGGGCTATATGCAGCAACATACTTCTCAACCTTCAAATAATCATCATAGTAGGCAGCAAGATCATACTTCTTCACCTTCAGAGCTAAAATGAAATGATGGCATGGGATTCCATTTCCTTGCCATCTTCTGCAAGTGCAAGTTTTGTGTCCCAAGTGCACAACATGCTTAGATTGCTCAGTCACACCTCATTGAACCTGAAATTCTCTTTCACCAACTTGAAATGCATTATAGTTGCAAGAAAAACCAGTAGCCTTGTCCACTTCCTTTATGATTCTTGGACCCACAAGTTTAACCCATTTCTCCACAGCAACTCTTTTGTTATTCATCCTCAACATCATATCCATCTTCATCTACTCAAGTATAGTGAGGATAGGCTTGTCTCTTGCTTCCTTGAGGCAACTGTTCCATGACTCACATAGGTTATTCAATAAAAGATCATACTTGCTTTTATCTATAAAATGTGCCCTTAGCCAATGTTTTGCCTCTCTATCAGGTTTGTTGAACCAATCCCTTATTGTAGAATCAATTACCTTAATTTGATCCATAAACTTGTCAAACCAGACTGCGGTGCTTGACCATGTTGCATTCTAGAACAACTGCTTAAGCCCCTCACCAGGATGCTTAAGCTTAAAATTTGCATACAGGTGCCTTACATAATTCATGTGACATGCTCCAGGGAAAAATTGATCAATAGCATTTTCCAATCTTTTCTGCTTATCAGAGATGAAAGTGTAGCTAGATTCTCTCTATCTTCATATCTTCTTTAAAGTATTCCATGAACCACTCACATGTTTCCTAATTTTCCCCTTCCACAACAACATATGCAATGGGGTACATCCCATTGTTTGCATCCATTCCTACAGCTGTCAACAATTGACCTGGGTGTTGACCTCTAACATGAGCACCATCAAAACCAACAATAGGTATACACCCTTTGGTTCACCCCTGTTTGGTTGCAGCAAAGCACACATATATCCTGTGAAAAAATATCACTTCACCTTCCATCCTGGTTTTGATTATCACTGTGGATCCGGGATTGGTTCTCAGAAGCTCATTTCTGTATGCAGCAAACTGATTGTATTGAAAAATGTAGTGCCCTTCATTCATTCTCTTGGCCTTGGACTTCCCTCTTGATATAGTCTGCAAATTCACACTGAGACCAAACTTAGTATGAATATAATTCAGGATTCCAGCCCTTGATCATGCAGAATCCACCAGCAGTATTGGAGCTATCTCCTTAGAAAATTGTAATTCATCCAATGACAAGATGAGATAGGGCTACACATGTGCTCAAATATGGTTGTCTTCAGAAATAAAGTATCTCTATAGCCTAACATTATGCTTGCATACATCCGGTATTTACAACCAGGTTGACACCTAATCTCCATCTTCTTCTTGGTGTTCTTATGGAAATAAAGTCTTCTTCTGTTCAGTATAGCACTCTTATACAACCTCCTTAAAACTCTTGTGCATTGGAAAATGCATGGCCCAATTTAAAAAAATGGGGTTTTTAAGGTCTATCTCTCTAATCCAGGGTGTAGATGTGAACGTCCTCTTACATCTCTGTGGAATAGGCTGCCCCTCATCATCCTCTTCTGTCTCAGAGCCATCAATGCTCTTCAACTCATCATATGAAACACCATCATCTGAGTATTACCCATTATAGCCCATCTCTCTAAACTCTTCAACATTGTTGGGGTTTTCTACATGTTTCTCAAATGTTCTATCATCATTTTCTTGATCATAATCAGAATCTCCATAAATTCTCCAGGATCAAAACTTTCTTCCCACTCAGTATCATTTGAACCATCACTATACTCTTCTTCTGAATCATCAATCTATTGTCTTCTAACTTACCTCCTTGTTTTGTACCTAGGCTCATTAACCGTTACTTTGATTGCCTTCTTTATTCCCTTTATTTTGATACCAGAAGAACCAACATGTGTTGACTTCTGTCTTCTTTCTCTTCTCAATATAGAACATGACCTTGTAACAGGAGGTTTATGATGAGGTGGCGCTTCAGGGTGAGGCACTTCAGGAGGTGACACTTCAGGGTGAGGTGGCACTTCAGTAGGTTCATGGTGAGGTGGCTCACTTGTTTCAGGGTGAGGAAGTTCACTTGCTTCAGAGTGAGGTACATCCTTCCTAGTTGCAAAGTGCTTCATTCTGAACAGTGTTGGTGCAAACAAAGTATTGAACTCCCCATCAGATACTATTTTTTCTTGAATTGCCCTTAAGTTTTGGCTTACACCTCTGATCTCTGTGTCTTTATGCCTAGCATCTAACTCTTCAAAGTTAGAAAGTATGTCTTCAAGACCTACAAATGTGCTCTGACTTTGTCTTAGATCACTTACATTTACTCCCATATCTACTTGAGTTGGCCCACTTTCATTCACCTGACTTGGACAACCTTCATTAACTTCTTCCTCTTCATTAACATCACATGGATCACTTGCATTTACTTCTTCCTAAGAATACTTCTGACTTGCCACCAAATTAGCTTGCTCAACCATGTTTTCCTTCACAGCTGCAGTTTTCTTTATGAGAGGGTTTTTCCAATGAGGATCTTTTACATAGCCCTCTGCATCCTCCTTTAGAGCCTCTACTACTTTTCTCACCCCACCAACAGTTATATACACATTGATTTGTCTAGTTTTCTTTGGAATAATATTCATCATTGACAGTCCATCTGTATCATTCTTAAGAGGCATCCAACTCTCATTGCAAGTGGTGGTAGGCAATTTATAACAGAAGGATATGGGCTTATCTTTTTATCCTAATTCCCATGCTATGTTATGCATTTCCATCCAACTAAAAAGATCTGGATCAAGTCCATCTAAATATTCCTTCCCAGCAAGATGTCTTCTCCATTTGGAATTTTGTACTTCTTCATACCATCAAGTTGCGTCTCAAAGTACCCACCATGGTGAATCTCCATTGTGTAGAGATCAGTAGGCACTGCAAAAAAAATAAAGAAGACAACCACCTCATAAACTAGATACCACAACAGTAAACCCTAACACTAAACCACAAAGCACAAAAAACAAAAAAATCAGATACCGTACCATAACCCACAAACAAAAATAAACTCACTACTTTCCAACATCTAAATCATAAACAAATCGCAATAGACAAAAATCCCTAATTCTAAGACAATAACAAATGCAATTGTATCTCATCGAACCCATATACAAGAACAAGATTCCAGCCATGTGAGTGAAAACCATAGTTTATAGAGGAGAGATATTCACTTTTTAGTGCAGTAGTGCTTACTGTTTTTCGGTTGACGACCTCCCAATCTAAACATTCGAAACATCTTGATCATCTCGACTCCACCTTCTTAGTGGTGACAATGATACTCTCCACCTTCCTTGTTTTACTGTTTGATCCATGTTGGTTTCAAGATTAGGGCTATCTGTGTTTTTGATAAGAGAGGATTAAGTGATTAAACAAAGTGAGAGAGATTGGTTTTGAGAGAGTGATGCATTGGTATCTTAACCAGAGTTTTTTTTAAAAAAAAAATCAAATATGTAACCATGGTTATTTGTTGAAGCACATGATTAACTAGAGTTAATTTTCTTTTTGAATTTCTCACCAATGATAGAATTTATACCCTTCATTTTTAAAAATTGGAGATGCCATGCCATCAACTTAACTTTTCGCTGACAGAAAAACAACGAATGTACTACGAATATAGCAAAAACTTAGTATAAGTACTACATTGATCACTTTTAAATTGCAGGTGCTAAGTTGGCAGACACAGAAAAGTCCAAATACTGTTAGTATAATATTCTCCATATATATATTGCTCAGTTTAGCTCACTTCACGTTTTGGATATGCTTAATGAGTATAAAACACGAAAACGCAATAGGACGGGTTAATTTTGATTCCTTTTTATGGAATGGAGTTTGAGGCTTTTTCCTACCTAACTTAATTGGGGCCAACGCAACACTCTAATAATGGAGTTCCATAGATCATTTGTCATCACATAAAAACAAACGGGGACATATCACCACCGGTCCTCTCACTTATGTGTCTATTTCAAATGCCAAAGTGAATCTTATGACATATACATATCAATCAACCAAAATATGGTGCCCCAAAATATATCTATGGTGTATTACAAAAGCAAATATTTTGGCCACACGAACGAAAGACAAAGACCGAAATGAGTCAAATGACACAACAAAAAAAATTATGTCAACATGACGTTTCTTCGATAAATATTATTAGAGCTCACAAATGGAAAGTAGAAGTTAAATCGTATATGAACGCATAGATCATTAGTTGGAGACTGGGAACATGATGTCAATTAGTACAAAAGGAAACCAAAACTCTTGTTTTTGTGTAAATTTAATGGAATTCTAAAGATGAAGTTATCTCATTAGAATTTCATGATGGGAGAGCATCACAAAAATAGGGAGTCCTTGCATTTAAGAGATTGTAGTCATCTGACAGTTGTTGTACCTACGACGGCCGTTAGCTGCCTCTCTGCGTCAGTTGGTGCGGCCGTACGGGTTATGTTGGTTTTCGAAGTTGCTATGCTTCTGTTCAAGAATGGATGTCGAAGTTGGTGGTTGTTGATCAGTACATATTTATGCACATTTGTCCTATTTATTAATTCCCATATATCTATATATTTGACGAAAAGATGCATCCAATGCATATATTAATTAGATCAGATACAATAAAAAATACATAGAATAACCTTCTTTTGAGGAGAGGCCAATCTAAACTAGGCAATGATGTATCCATAAACATTTGGAGCACAAAGAAACTAGGTCTAATCTATCAAATATTGTAGATGAAATTAGACCGAACAAAGAAAAATTAAACTCGGGTCACATCCCTCTAGAAAACTAACTAGAGAAGCACAAGGAAAAAACCTTGGCCCCAAATAGAAGTCCACCAAATGACCCAAAGAAATACAAGCCCGAGAAAAACCAAGACAAATCCTAACAGCCAAAGACCCCACCGCCAAGCAACACCAGAAAAACCAGTGACCATCCTCCACCAAACATCGTCGTCCAATCTTCATCGTCACATCAGCGTCGTTTAAACACATCACCATGCCCTTCTCCATCCTGACCTTACACGGTGCCACAACAAATCGAAGACCACCGCGCTAAAGCCTGATCAATGACCATCCTTAGCACCATTGCGCTGCTGAAACTCGCTGCTAGAAGCTTGACCTAAGCAAAGTATCTCAGTCAACCACTCCATCCTCATACGGCAGTAAGACCTTGAGGCAAAGGCGTTGGCCAAAGGCCAACCTAAGCTTGGGGGCCACCAGACAAGAAGAAGGGATCACCTAAGTCGCCGCTTAGTTTTTCTAGGCGCTCTCTCTCTCTCTCTCTCTCTCTCTCTCTCTCTCTCTCTCTCTCTCCCCTCTTCCATTCTCTTTTGCTTCTTATTCTCCATTCTTCTTTTAATGTTTAGTTAGTTTCTTTGTTAAGGGGATGTTTTGAAACCCCAGACATAAAGTCTAACTAATATATCCACTTTGACCAAATTTTTCTTTGTTTATGATTGATGTTTCTTTGTTAGTTTTTCATCGATAATTTCTATCTTATATGCTTTGAAGGCCTTCTTAGTATGCATGTTCAGGGATTTATTTCTTTGAGATTTTGATGGCCGTTGGCTTTCCATAGCCTTCTTCAATCTTTCTATAGTGGAAACCAAGCTTTTGGGTATAAGAAACCTTAGTGTACTTATGAAACCTTGTAGATTCTCAAACCTTTTCTAGATCGTAATACTTTCTTCTCAGTAAATCCAGGTTCATGACCTTGGGTTCTTTGATGGATAGACATCGGTGATAAGTGTACATTCACTGACGTAATAAAAAGAATTAGGTAATAGGTTGTGTTCTCAACAGTAGAATCTTCCTGGGAACTTTCATTCATGAACTTGGCATTGTTAGGTTGAGCATATATTGTCTAGATGGACTAAAGGTGGTGGAGGAAATTCCCTTAACTCATTCATCCATTGATTTTCGTCATAGTTATAAATCTGTTTTATTGCATTATTCTGTTTTCCTTAATTTTTCTCACATATCAAATCAACTCTGAATCATCTGAAATTTTACGTGGTAATCCGTCACTATGTCTAGTATGTCATTTAATTATTTAGTGATTTTAGGTCCAGTCTAAATTGGGTAAATAATTAAGTCTTTGTATGTAGGTCAAGTCTGCCAGATTTCTGGTATTAGTGTTTCGAGTTATTTAAAGTAGTTAGTCTCATCAGTCCTCTGCGGAAATGATGCCTACTTACCTTTGCTACAATTTACAATCTTAGGAGTAGAGTAGAGACTTATCTTAAATATGTGATTTTTTGCATATCAGTTGTGTGGGAACGAGACCGCATAATTGTGGTTGCATATCTCCTTTTTGGGTCTGGGTTGGGCATCCCTTTATGGGACTCTTAGGCCATCTTCAATGGTGGGTTGCATATTAAGTTTTGCAACCCATCTACAAAAAACTAACTCCAATGATGCAATCGCAATTTTGCATACCTATATTTTAGATGTTAGGTTGTATAAGTTGCCAAATGAAGTCTATTTACTCAACCCATTTTACAACTCATCCCACCCAAAACTTGTGGTACCCACACTTACTTCTACTTTTCAACCCATCAATTATATGAATACCAACTTGAAATTATAAAATAAGTTAAGTTCTATATATTTGCATCTTACCATTGGAGATGGTAAAGTTATAAAGAACTTACTTTTCTGGAGGGAATTCTAGAAGTTTTTGGAGGTCGCGATCCCGCAAGAACATACTTTATGGATGAATATTGCCTAATATGGTTCTATTTTTTGAAATAGAACCTTAATATAGCACCCACCATTGAAGATGGCCTTAATTGTAGTACTTTCTTAAGTTTTGTTTTGTTTTTTTGTTTATTTTTTTATTGAGAATAAGTGTTGAGAGTTGTGAGTTGACAAACTTTATTCAATGCAGACGACTTGATTAAGGAGTGAGATATCTGATTTTTTTAAGATTGATGATTGACATCCTTGCTCGCGTTACTCCTCTTTGTCAAGCTACATGCTTTGAGCATAAGGAATTTTAGTGTAGTTTACTTTAGGGAGTCAAATTATATCTTCCCGAAAACGGGTCGATTCCTTGTAAACTATCATTTTGCAATATTTTTCGTTTTACCTTAAAAAAATTTCACAAGTCAATGCCAATAAATTTTTTGCACGTATAACAGTGTACATATTTATCAAACATGGTCAGACTTGAGATTATCAGACCTGAGGCGAACACTAGAAAATGTGCTCCCTTTAAACTTAATGTTCACATTAAATTAATTTAAGGTGTTGATTTGATGTGGTTTAAGTATTAACAACATAAAAGTCAGTAAAACATTAATTTTTTTTTTATAGATTACTTGACTAATTATTTGAAGATGTGCTATGATTTGGAAGATAAAGATAATGAAGTTAATTTTAACAAACAAAATTATGCAATAGCAACTCAATGATCTAAAATTTAATTATTAATGACTAACTAGTTATGAGTCACTTTGCTTTTAATTATGTCACACAAAAATAAACTATATCCCATAAAATTTGCATGATAATTAAAGATTTTATCACACACTCAGTCAGTCTTATTCGTAAGAAATTCATATTTAGTGATTTTATTATAGAAAATACTTAACTCCAAAATATAAATGAGAGTAGTTTGAATAGTTTCATACAATTAACTTTGCACTTAAATTTTTCTTTTTTATATAATGTACTTTTTATATATTAAAAATGTGGCTTAAATCAGCTTCCTATCAAATACCGGCTGTAACCAACTGCTCCAATAACTACAACTCAGTTAGACAGACACCCACCATATAACACTTGTGAAAGTAAGACCTAGTTCTTCACCCTTATTTTTCTATCATCGAATTCCTCTGCGAGTCTAAGTCCCTAACCATGTTTCCTTCCCATCCCACGTCTCTGTTTTCGGCCTATGCCTTGTTCACCGCCCTCCGTTCCATAACCGACCAGGTCATCCCCGACCAACTCAAAACCTACATTTCCTCAACTCTCCATTGCCTCTTCACCCCTCTCTTGGCCACCAACTTAACTCTCGTCATCGACGAGTACGTTGGCCTCAACGCCCGCAATGAAGTCTTCGACTCTGCCGAGCTCTACCTCCGATCCAAAGTAAGTCCTCACACCTCTAGCCTCAGGGTCACCAAGACCGCCAAGCAAAAGACCATAAGCTCCACCATCGACAAAAACCAAGAGTTGATGGACACTTTCGATAACATGATGCTCAACTGGAAGTTCATCTCTGTTGAGAACAAAAAAGGGGACGAGCGTCATTATTATGAGCTTAGCTTCCACAAGAAACACAAGAGCAGAGTCATGGAGTGTTACTTGCCTTATGTGCTGGCTAGAGCAAAGACCATTAGAGAAGAGGAGAAGGTTCTTAAGCTCTATACTTTAAGCCGTCATTTTGGGGCGGCCTGGCAGAGCATCGATCTAGAGCATCCCTCCACTTTTGAGACATTGGCAATGGAGCCGAAGATGAAACGGACTATCATCGAAGATTTGGACAGGTTTGTGAGGAGGAGGGAGTTTTACAAGAAGGTCGGGAAGGCTTGGAAGAGGGGCTACTTGCTTTATGGTCCTCCTGGAACTGGCAAGTCGAGTTTGGTTGCAGCCATGGCTAACTATTTGAACTTTAGCATCTATGATTTGGAGCTGAGCAGCATTTCCACCAACTCTGAGTTGAGGAACGCCTTGTTATCTACGGTCAATCGGTCTATCATGGTAATAGAGGATATTGACTGCTCTGTTGAAGTTCATAACCGAGAGGCTGCAGAGGAAGAAGAGTGTACTTCTAACACTAGCAAGTTCAAAAAGATGGTGAGTTATTCCCTAGGCGTGGCCTTTTGTTTGAATCGAGATGTGAGCTTTATCTCGTCGTTTGAGGATCGGATCGGATCGGATCCTGTGTTTATATAGATATATAATAAATATACTATTATCACTTATATATAGATTAATTAAATGTTGGTCTTTTGTTGTGTTTAAAATGTGCTACTGTCATGTTATAAAGTTGAAGTCTTGAACATTTGCAGGTGACGCTCTCGGGGTTGTTAAACTTCATTGACGGTTTGTGGTCAAGCTGTGGAGACGAGAGAATTATAGTGTTCACTACAAACCATAGGGAACGGATTGATCCGGCGTTGTTGCGTCCGGGGAGAATGGATGTGCACATTAACATGTCGTATTGCACTGCTGGGGGGTTCAACATCTTGGCCTCGAACTACCTTGGGATTCATGACAGCACCCAGCATCGGCTTTGTCGCAAAATCGAAGGGATGATTGGGAGCAGTGAAGTGACCCCTGCTGAGGTTGCTGAGGAACTCATGAAAGTTGATGATGCTGAAGTTGCTTTAGAAGGACTAATGAGTTTGCTCAAGAGAAAGAAGGTGGAGAGAAATGAAGCTAAGGAGAAGGGGATTAGTGAAGTTGAGATTCAAGAAGCAAAGAGGCAGAAATTAATGGAGCCAAGTGTTTCTGGTGTCAATGAAATTAAAGAAATAAAGTGAGTTGAAATTAGAGATCGAACTAGCTAGAGTGAGTGACTGGCTAACTAGGAGAGTGAGGTGATCGAGCTAAAGGGCCGGTTGGATTTATTAGTATGTTTCCGTAGGAACTACTCTTGGTAGATCGATTTTAGACTAAACTGTGATTCAGTTGACGATCGAGGTGTTGTGTTTCCAGGTAACGTACTCATTTCAATCAAATTGATGTTGTAGGCATCTTAATTAGCGTCTTATCTTTGGATGCTTATATATATGTGTGTGTCACTTTAAGTTTTCAATTCATTAGTGCATGTCCTGCCTCAATTTCACTCAAGTGATCGATGTATCTCTTCTATATCTAGGGAGTTCTTATTTTTGAATTATACTCTAAATGTGTAACAGTGAAGCTTAAAGGTTTAACCCTACAATTATTGAAGCAAATGTTACATAAATAGGTTCGAAATGGTACGTGATGCTAGGAAAGTAATGCTAGTAATAAAGGGTTGAGTAATATATATAAGATCTTATTCCGATCCTAATTAAAATTAAACTATCTAGCTTGTATGATCCTAGAGGTAAATTGAAAGCTAGAAAAGGCAATTGCGAGAACAAAGTTAGGAGACCTAATGTTCCCAATCCTCTTAGGAAACTATTTAATTAGTTCGGGTAGCTTCAAGTGTTTTTTGTTCGCTGCACGCCGGGGTCACCATACACCACGATAAATTCCGATCACCAAACTATAATATTCAGGGAACTTTGTAAGTACGTTCACGATGTGATTGAGTGATACGAACTAGAGAACGTACCAGTGTCAATTCTAAATTAGGAAGTTGCAGGTCGTCCTAATTTGCACACAGACTTCTTTGCTGCAGGAATCTATACGTACGAGTGCGATAGACTTTATCTCATGGCCAAGGTTTGTTTACTTTTTTCTGTTATGGTCCCTGCAATATCGCAGGTAAATCGATCCAAACCACCCTCACATCAAAAGCCACCATCAGTTTCTCATGCCAACCCAACAATTTTCAAATCAAAGTACATTTGATGTAGAAAGAGTAGGAAAAATAACAAGGTGGAGTTCATAATTGGCTTAATATACATGTGCAAGTCAACCGATATTAGTTAAAGCTTGATCATATTATGATATCGGTTTCAGTTGAGTCTAATCAGTCTATTAGAATAAGTACGTTACAACTTTTTGTACGCTGTGAAGCACACTAAAACATAGAGAATCTAATGGTTGTCATCTACTCATCTTCAAACTTTAATACTACATACATAGCTTTTAAAATTAACCTTAGATCGGTGGATGTGTATCAGTGTGTGTGCATGTTGAACAATGTCCCTATGAAATTGCATTATTGGGTTTGTTCTACTATTACCCCCATGTGATACACGTATGACAAAGACCACAGTTAAATGTCTTCTACAGAGCCGGCCAGAGTCGCAGGCTTTTACAGTTAGCTTTGCTATATTTGGATACAATCTTGAATCTTCATTGCTTCAAATTAAGTCGATACAAATAAATATCTCGCCCAAAACTTTACGTGTATTCAACTTCCCTACCTTCCTCCGGCTTATCACCGGCGGCAGTCTGCTCAGGATTTCCAAACTCAACGGTGACAACTAAACATCCTCGTTGCAGGACTCTAATTTTGTGTCAAGACCTACAGGCCAAAGGACGTACATTCTCTGGGATTATTCAGAGAGTACACATAGCTACTTGGTGGCCAAGTAAACTAGCAAGTTTTCTTAATTTACAACATAATTAACCTCTATTCATACATGCATGGCCAAATCACAAATGGAATAGAAATCCTAATGACAAGTCTCCTTAATTTACTTACATGCAACCTCGATCTATTCATACTATACATGAGCCAAATCACAAATGGAATTGAAATCATAATACATGGCTACTTAGGATTTCTCATTTATTATAAATAGGAGCACATGCAGTTACAATTAATTAGTTCCAATATTCTTCTAACACTTGGTGAAAATAATGCCTAGTACTTACTAGTTCTTCACCCGTATTTGCACCCTAGCTTGCTACCAGCCTAACACAATGTTTGGTTCCAATTGTCTGTTCTCGGCCTAGGCCTCATTCGCCGCCTCCCTGATGATGCTCAGTTCCATAAAGGGACGGAGCCAGAATTTGGTCCGAGGAGGGACTTAAAAAAATGGGGCAATAATTATAAATAAAAATATTTTAAAATATAGATGAATAAATGCACTCAAAATAAAGTATATTATTTTTTTTTATCAAACAATACTTCATTATTCTATTGTTTCACTTAAAAAAAAATGATACCTCATTAATTAGTAAAACGAAATAAGAGATAGCAATAATGATCTCTCAAATACTAATCAAAAATGTTAATATCCTAAAAGTATATTGACAGCAAAAAAATAATTATAGAATATATGGATAACATGACTCGGTCCTGAGAATTTCAAGGCCCGGGGCAAGAAATGAATTTGGGCCCTTTGTAAAAAAAAAAATTAATTTTTTAAGAGGCTGCGAAAATTCAAGATGCCCTGTATTGAGTTTACAATGTCTTTATTACCATGAATCATATACCATAACTAGAGTTGTCCCCCGCGCCGAGGCGCGGTTTGTCGTCGAAATAAGATTAATAGTTGAAACAAAATATTAATTTGAATGTATAATTTTATTTAGAAATTAGATGATCGTAATGTACAAATCATAATTATTTGGAGACAGACAATGTTCAATTTACAAACAAAGTAATATTCAAAGTAGTACTTGCAACTTACAAAAGAAAAGAATTGCAAAATAAGAATTGCAGTTCCTTATTTCAAAGATCATAAACGTATAAAAAAATAATATTTTTTACATTATAAAATATATGCATGAGTGACAAACTAAAAAATAAATAAAGAGAAATTTTAAGTTTGCACAATTTCAACATGTTATCTAATATAAACATGAATGACATGTCTGATTCACCTCAAAAAAATGATGGTATGAAGTAGTCTCCTCTGAAATGTCAAAACAAAGTCTTCTTATAATCAGTGCGCAAATAACACTTTGACGTCTTCATAATCTATTGTTAGAGCAAAAACAAAAACAAAAACAAAAAACAAAAAAACGTTTAATATCAGTTGCATTTCAAAGTAAAATATCAGTTAACTTTGCTCAAAACGTCATGTAATGTGTAAGAGATGAGATGCTTACCAATCATTGTTGTTGTGAAGCTTTAATACTCAGTTTCAGTCTCTTTGACATTCAAAAAAAATCTTAAAGGTAAATTTTGATTAGTTAATTTGACTTACCAATAAATAGATTCAAGAATTCTGGTTATTGAGTTTAGCTTACCTTTTAAGAGAGATCCTCTAATCGAGAAGAAAGCAATGAACAATTGCAATTAAATTCATTTCAATTCAATTCACAGAGAAAAAAAAGTCATTCACATACAGGCATACTCAAAGCTCTTTGATCTACAGGAAAGAGATAAATTATTAATAATTGACCGATTAAAGTATAGAAAATGAAAAAAAAAACTAAACTATAAAGGCAATATAAAAAACACACAGCAACATCAAATGGAATATGAAAACTTGGGTTTGATCAATTCACACAAAATAGATATTAATACCTGGATAAGATAATAGACCAACCTCCAATTTTTTTTTCCCAGACATGAGGGATATGTAAATCGAGGTCGAGCTCCTGAGGTTCAAATGAAATTAGTTTACTGATATTCATCTTGCAAATAAATATCTAATTACCTAAGTTATATATGAAACATACTATATAAAAAAAAAGCTCTCTGATCACCTTCATTCTTTTACATGTTCCGTGAATGCACGCTAAAAGAAATGGAGACTGTATTTCCTGATCAAATGATGACGCCATTTAGCACCCCCTCTAATAAGATAAAGTCCGATATAACACTTCCCTGCATTTTAATGTCACTATTCATAAACCAAATCTGGACCTTGTGGACTCTAAGAAGATGAATTAATTTTTGTAATCTTACTATTAGTCTTTTGCAAGTATCTTGAACGCACATAATTTCATTAGAGCTTTCTGCAACGCCAGGATCATCATCATAGAGCAATCTCTTAGTAAAAGAGAAAACTCCATGTCATTTTATTTCCTTCAGAAGTACTTTAAATATAACAATTTCTGCTTTTGTTTGTCTAGAAATCACACTGAATTTTAGAAAGAGACGGGGGAAACCTATGAATCATAAGTTCTTATGAATCATATTTATCTCCTAAATAATAATCATATTCAAATCAGAAGCATAACCATTGTTTAACCAATCGAACCCAAACTCAATAGTCATGGCATAAAATCTATAATTGAATAGCTCACGCCAAAGGCGCAGTATTGCTAATATATGTTAAAAAGAGTCAAAAATGATACATAAATGAGATTATGATTTAGATAAAAAAATATACGTTAAAAAGAGTCCGAAATGATGCATAAATGAGATTATGATTTAGGTAGAAAATTTTGTTAAAGATGAAACTTGTTAAAACAAAAAAAAATTAATGCGGAGAATTTAAGCAAAATCTATATAAATTTTTTTATTGTAAAGTTTAAGTAAAAAATAAAAATTATATTGTTAAAAAATAATACTATGAAAATGATGTGTGAATATTAAAAAGTAAAAGTAAAATTAGAACAGTTAAAATGTAAAACACAAAATTGTAAACAGGTTTGGCAAAAAGTTAAAGTAAAAAATTGAACCATAAAAATAAAAAAGTAAAATATAAAACTGTAAAAAAAATTGATAGAATGTTATAGTAAAAAATTAAAAATATAAAAGTAAAAAAGTAAAACAAAAA
The DNA here is from genome assembly GCA_946800695.1 of Geum urbanum. Taxonomy (NCBI): domain Eukaryota; kingdom Viridiplantae; phylum Streptophyta; class Magnoliopsida; order Rosales; family Rosaceae; genus Geum; species Geum urbanum. Next base: position 5,119,673 of record OX327000.1, on the reverse strand, counting down.
ATTGTAAAAAAATGATAAAATTCAAAGTAAAAAAATAAAACTGTAAAGTAAAAAATAAAATATAGTACTGTAAAAATTGTTAAAAAGTAAAACTATAAAAATAAAAAAATAAATAGGTAAAAAATAAAAGTAAAAACTTAAACTATTAAAAATAGATGAAAAAGACCAAAACACCCCCTTTAAACAATGAAATGAACAGTAAATGGTGTTAGTTATATAAGAAATAATATGTGTTCTTCACATATCCACACTAAAACATGACCAATACCTAAAATGGATGTTATAAATAAATCGAATTCAAATTTCAAGGCACGAGCACAACCTAATACCGAAAAAAAGCCCACGAGCCCGAAAGAAAGCATATAAAAGAGAACGAGAAGATAAAGAGAGTATAGTTTATACAAGTGTGGATCATTTACAATAACAAATTAACATTATAACAGTACAATGTATTAGTCTAATAAAGATTAAATAAACATCAAGGTGATCTTGCAACATCAGATTGATCTGAATCCCAAGTCCAATTTCATCGATTCCCCCATCAAATATTGATCTATTACATTTAATCAAAGACAAAATAGATCAAATTATTTCAGAGATTATAAAAAAGAACAAAGCATTATATAGTTTCTTCTTTCATATGAAATGAATCTCATAGAGTTCGTAGCCTAATTGCATAAGATAATTATAATTATATCAAAACTAAGATAACTTTAAATTCTAAACCTCAAATTTGCAACCTCTTTTTCACTCACCCAAATGAGTATCAATTTCAACTTCATGAACACATAAAGGTCTGATATTTTAGAAATGAGTTTCCAAGAAACTTCTAAAAAGGATATGGCCTAAACTGATATTTGAGCAAAATGGTCGTCAATACTCATAAATCAAACCACAATATTGATCAGATAAACTTTTAAAAAGAACTAACCTTAAAATGTAATTATTGGTTTCTGGGTTTGTAAGCAAAGCGATTAAGAGAGGAAACAAACGGAGCATAGCCCTCGAATGGGTTCTAAACTTCTGATATATGGGGAAATTCGGCTGCATAGAAGTTAATAGATATTATGAGAAACAAAGTGAATGGAAGTGTAATTGAGTATGAGTCCGATGAACATTAATGATTCTCTATAATCGAGAGGAAAGATGAGAAGACGGTCGATAGCGCAAAGACTCAAAGAGGAAGTTGAGGAACATGCAGTTGGAACGTGAGAAAAAGACTGCTTCAAACATGATTTTTTTTTCGTTACTAAATGAGAATAAAGCCCCCTAAATAATTGGGCTCTGGGCCATCACCCTGTTGCCCTCCGTCGGGGACCGGGCCTGCGCCTCAGGGTCAGCAAAACCGCCCAGCAAAAGTCAATCCGCTCCGCCATCGACAAAGGCCCAGTGGTGGAGGACACGTTCGAGAACAACGTCAAGCTCCGGTGGAAGTTCGTCTGTGGCGAGCGCGAGTCCCAGTCCCGCAGCTGGGGGAGAAGCTACGGCGAAGAAGCCAAGCTTCACTACGAGCTCAGTTTCTACAAGAAATACAAGGACATAGTCATGGAGCGTTACTTGCCCCAGGTTCTGGCCTATGCCAAAGCCATTAGGGAACAGGAGAAGGTTCTTAAGCTCTATACACTCGACAGCAGAAAGGACTCGTGGGAGAGCACAGATCTGAAGCATCCTTCCACTTTTGACACGTTGGCCATGGAGCCGGAGATAAAGAGGACTGTTATGGAAGATTTAGACATGTTTGTGAGGAGGAAGGAGTTTTACAAGAAAGTGGGGAAGGCTTGGAAGATGGGCTACTTGCTTTATGGTCCTCCTGGGACAGGGAAGTCGAGTTTGATTGCAGCTAGGGCCAACTATCTCCATTTTAACATCTATGATTTGGAGCTGAGCAGCATTACCAGCAACACTGACTTGAGGAAGGCCTTGCTGTCTACAAAAAACCGCTCTATTATGATCATAGAAGATATTGACTGCTCTGCTCAAAGTGCTCAGATTAAAAAGCGAGAGGCTGCAGAGTCGACAGAGTCAGATTCAGAGGCAGAAGAGAGTGCTAAGAAGAAGAAGAGTAGTAGCAAAAATGAAAAGGAAAATAAGGTGACACTGTCGGGGTTGTTCGATGCAAAAATATCCATCGGGAAGAGATCCTTCTCGTGAAGCAGTCTCTTTTATCTCGGATGTTTTAACCGCGTGGGCCGGTCTATCCTGTACGTGCTTCGTATGCTGGCGTGCCACCGTCTCTTGACGGAATATGGACTGATCACAGCCGCCTGACTTCTATATTAAGCGATTAGAACAGGGAGAGCACCAACCCTGCTCGAATAGGTCATTTTTGCCTAGAAACCTAGGACTTTGGATATGTGAATCTCTCGCTAAGCCTTGAAATCGATACTCCACACGTCATTTCTCGTGCAAAGAAGAGCAATCTCTTGACAGAGTGTTGAGAACACTCGCTCCCTTTGAGTATTCAAGCTCCCAACTTACAAGTAAACCGCTCTTCAACTTTCCGGTTGCAATTTCTTCCTTAGAGTCGTAATACTTTCACTCGATAGGTGACAAGCACTTAGACCTTCTGGTTGCAAGAAGATAGGAATTTCGAGGACGAGATAACCGTCTAGGTTTGTTTGCGTATAGCAAGGTTGATTGATCGATTGGGGGGGGCTTCTCATAAGATCCTTGCTCTCCTTATATACTCGCTTAATAACAGTCATTCACTCAATGTCAAATTCCTTCTGCTCTTGTAATCACAGTCTGAATATAACACCAGCATACGTGTCGTAATCACTCATAGATCTTCTAATTCTATCACAACTCCTCCAAGAGCTCTATACAAAACAGTTATGACAGAAAACAAAGCCGCATGGAATCAGCTAATAAGACATAGTTCTAATAGAACTCAAAGTCTTCTTCTAGCGAAGCTCGCCAAACGTTGAATAACTTCGACTCCTTCACATAACACCACTAATATAATTAATAATAATGGGCCGCTCACATAAACCTCGGCCATCCAAGCCCAAAATGAAATTCTTTATTTAGGCCCAAACATTACCCCTCAGATCTTGAACTTGGAAACTTTCTGAACAAGCGAAAAGACTTGAATATATCTTGACCAATGTGCCCATTGACTCTGAAACGCTACATCACCACTCGAACGCCACGTCAATCACCTCTTCGAAAAAGTATGACGCTCAACTGACACCTCTATAAGAGCAACAATCCATATCCACAAATTTCATCTTTCAACAAAACCTTTTCACTTACTCAGAACCTCTGCACTTTCTAACTCTCCCAGTCAAAAAGTTTAAAACTTTTCCTTTCACCGCCGTCAATCCTTATTCCTCCAGAACAGAAAATATGCCTCCTCGTAAAGACATCTCCATCCCTCATGAAACTCCTGACGCCAAGAAATTCTCCAGACAACTCAAGGAAGTCGCTAAACAACACAACCCAGACGCCGTCTGCACTCTTACTGTAGACCCGATAGAGAACACAGGTCTGCTTGGTCCATTCCTGGACACTCCATTAAACCCAGAGCTTTTCACACATCTTCGCAAACCCATCTGCAGTTCATCCCTCATACTCCAGGCAGATCCTAGAGCAGACCCAAAGGAATGGACACAAAAAGACACTCTCTGTCTTATTGGGAAATGGCCACATTCAAACTCAGACGACCTCGCTTGGTACCAACACCGTCGTGAGTAAGACATCGATAGGTGGGAGATAGCCGGAATTGCCCATCTCATAGATTTATGCTTTTCTCTTCCGCCTGGAGGTAACAAAGCCCCATTTGCCACAGCCATGTGCTTTTGGGATTGCACAACAAACTGTTTTCGACTCCCTTGTGGTGACGTGAGCATCACAATGCTCGATCTCTATACCATTTTTGGAGTTCCTGCCTCTGGCAACATTTGGGCTCCTCAAGGTTCTTTCCAAACAACCCACCAAGCATCAACAGAACGTCCTCCATCCTACTCCTCCTGGGTAAAACATTTTGCATGCGAGGAAGAAGATACACCACAAGGAGGAATAGCCTTCCTAGATTATTGGCTATCGAAGTACGTGTTCTGTTCAACCTCTGCAAAGGTTATCAAGACATGGACCAACCTCGTTGAATGCCTCCACAATGGTGAACAACTAAGCTTGGTTGAGCCCATCCTCGCCTACATCTACTATGGCCTCAAGCGAGTATCCTTATCGAAGCTCGATTTGAACCAATCAGGACCACTGTGGATGGTTGAACTCTGGCTGCAAATCTACTTCCCCTTCTTCTGCCCCTCAGCAACCCCTCACTATGAAGAACAAGTGTTGTTGGGCCAATCATTGGTTTCTACCATGCCCAGGACTAAGCAATGGTCATATCTCGACTGCTTCAAGCATCTTTGTTCGCATAAGGACTTCCCTTATACTGCAGTTGAGAAAATCTTAAATCGTCGACATCCCGGCCTCCTTGCAAGTGGATTCATGCCTTCTCCTGAACAAGATGCTCACTCAAAGGACTTATTCATTAAGTTCAACACTTGCCAGGACCTGCAAATCCCAGACTCAGCCAGCTCCGGGTGTGAGCTCTATGCCCCAAACCATTTCTGCAGACAGTTTGGGCTTAGCCAAGACGCTCCTATGCCCCTCGCCTGTTCTGTTAACAAGTATACCCTCTGGCGAGGAAACAACAAGCCTGTTGCAGTAGAAACCTGTGATGAACACTTTGGCTTTCCACTAGTATTGCTTCCAACAATAACAAAGCCACTGTCGATATCAAGGTCGGTCACCCCATCGTATCTCACCTGGCACGCCCAATTCTGGGAAGAGAAATGAAACCAAGGGCCAGACCAATGCTTCGCTGCCATTTTCCATAAGTTCAGCCAAAAATTCTCACTCAAAGTAGACCTGGCTGCACTAACCGGACCACACCCCAGCACGGGTTCCGCCCCATGGCCACAGGTATGTTTTTATCAAAAATTGCCACATATATTAGCAACTTCTTGGATCATAACTGACCATCCCTTTCTTCCTTGCACAGTATGACCCTGTACCAGACGTGACTGTGGCTATTCAATCATTTAGGAAGAAAAGAACCAAACGTACTGGATCCCCTGTAAGTATTTCAAACTATTTACCCATCCAAAACCAACTAATTTATTACTAATCCTGATACTGACCCCAATCTCTTAACAGTCTCCAAAATCCAAAAAGCTTAAACTGAGGAGACGAGGGCCAGAAAGTGGAACTTGGATGGGGGTTAAGGTCCCCAGCAGGGATAAACAAGCAATCCTCTCTGCTCAAATCTTCCTTGCCTCATTCGACCAAAGGAGCAACCAAGCCTCAGGGTCCAGTGCTTGTTCAACTGTGGCCTTCATCATTGCACACTGGCTATGTGCAAATCCAGACAGCACCCCTACACTCTCCCAATTTGATGATCTCCTACTTCAAGGTTCCAGGGAGTGGCAGGAATTATGCAAGGAGGAATCCCTTGCGAGCCAGTTCCCAGACCAACATTTTGATCTGGACACCATCCTGAAGGCAAACATCAGACCACTTCAGTTTTCACCTGATGGCTCCTTCATAGGGTGCTTCGATACTGAAAGGTTCACAGCTCTGGATGGTTTTCCCTCATTTGACAGCTTATGGGAACACGTCCAGGAAAGACAAAAGCCACAAGTCTACATAGTGAGCTGGAATGACCACTTCTTTGTTCTCAAAGCTGAAGACAAAGCATATTATATAATAGACTCACTAGGAGAAAGGCTTCTTGAAGGACACGGTAAAGCCTTCATTTTGAAGTTCGATGATTCCAGCACCATATATAGCAACGAATATGAGACTACAGACCATGAGGTCCTCTACAGCCACAAAGAATGCTGCAAAGACTTCATAGCCCAGTTTCTTGCTGGAATCCATCGAGCAGAACTCGAGGAGGAAGAGAAGGAAAATCCTGTAACTCTTGACGTTCTACTCAGGCGTCTGCAAATTGAAGTTCAAGCCTGCTTTATTCCTTCCTCCTCTGGCGAAGGTTCCAATACCCAGAATGAACAAGTCATTCCAGAGTCAGAGCAACAAATTATTTCCTCGCCAGAAGCGTTAAATACACAACCACAAGTCCTGGTCAAGAATAACCCAGAAGGTGAAGAACCAAATCCCTATTCGCTAGAAGAACAAATTCAAGTTCTTGAAGAAACACAGCCCTTGTCTCCCCAACAAGTAAGAACTCTGTACCCTCGTTTCTAGATTAACGATTTCTGAATAAGTCCTGTCATGACTTGTTATTCATATTGTAGTCCAAACTTGTTCCTGTGGTCCTGGACGTTCCCGAGACAATACCCAACAGTCCCAGGAACCAGGCGAACACGTCAGGCGAGCCACTTGCAATGGCCACTGAAGATCAGCCTGACAATGCCCCAGGTGTCAACGATGAAGAATCCATACTTATGGTCGAAGAAAATCCTGTCCCCTCTTCATCACAAGGAAATAAGCCTCAGCTACTCAGTGTTCAAGAATCAACCACCAAGCTACAAGAACTTGTAGGCAAACTGAGCACACTGAGCACTCCCTCTGACACCGTTGTTTCTCTTAGAAAAATTCTCTCCAGACCCCTAGATTCTCCAGTGGATATTCAAGATGTCCTCAACCAAGTGAAAGCCATGAAAACTACTGCCTCAGAAGACTTTCACCCTCGCTTGGATGAGCTTGAAGAGAATCTCTCCCTATTCCAGAGTCAAAACGAAGCCACTCAATGCCAGGCACTCGACGTTGAGCGTAAGAACGAAGCAGTAGAAACTCTGGAGTGACGAACTCAGCAGGAGAAAGAGAGAATTCAGAAAATTTTGGAGGACGTCTCAAGCCAAGGAAAAGAAATAGCAACTAAACGTGCCAGAAGAGTTGCCCTCCAGGCTGAACTTGCATCCCTTGATGCTGAAATAAAAGCAATGGAAACTGAGATTCCCAAGCATCAAGACAGCATGCATCAAATTGTGATGGAAGGCGAGACTCAAGCTCAACTCTTACAAGAGGCACGCGAAGACGCCCACAATGCTCGCCAAGCAGCACACCAAGCATGGATGGCCTCAGAGACAACTAAAATCTTAATAAAAAGCTATATCCTCCAATTGTAAAATTTTGGGCCCCAGATGTAGGCCTTTTATTTGATCCAAACCACTAGACCAATTATATATTCAAATTAGTTTTTGTCAACAAAGTCTGAGTTGGGTCCAAAGATCAAATTGGACTTCTCCGATAAGCCCTTTTCCTAATTTCATTCCAGCCCCGTTTTAGGCTGTAATTAATTTTGACTATTTTGATTGTTCAACAATAAATGAAATTGAATTCTTAAACTTGGAATCCGTATCGCGTCAAACGATCAAAATCTTTGAAATACGCTTTACTTGCGCCAGAGATCTCCTCATTTATCATGCACTTCTTGCAAGTAGATAAACCGTCTTCATTGTCCATTCTCCTTCGGACACGTATTCTTTATTTTCAAGCGTAATTACTCTCGCAAAACCAAACCGGTATGATTCCTGTCTATAAAAGGTTTCCCTTTTCATTGTGTTATGAACCAGTCCTTTCGCGAGAATGAACTACCTCATTGTTTATTTGCTCTGGTCTTCCTACCCAAAGAAACCTCCAGATAAATCTTTCCATGTTGTGTTTCTTAGATAGCAATATCCATGCCCAAACCTGGACTAGATAGCAATATCTATGCCCAGGCGTTGCCTTGGCTATCCCAACTTGAGTCAGTAGAAGAAGGGAGAAACCACAATCCCGAGGTGAAAATCCTCTTCATCTCCCCCACGCACCCGCTCGGTGTCAATATGCACTAGAGGCGGTAAGCCTCTTCAATGCATCCTACAATAGATGGGGAAAGATGGGGTGTCACCCTGGGAAGAAGGCAACAAACGTCAAGGCAGGTGTAAAAGTCTTTTGATCTGATGCACCGCCTACCTTGGCGTTTCAAATCCTCTCCATCTCCTCGCCGAGGTCGATCTCTTTTTTTTTAAACTTGGTTTCCAAGGAGATGGCGAATCAACGCAGAGGATCTTGTGAAGAACAAATAGTTTTCTTTTCTCTGTCGGTGATTCAGGTTTGTTCTTGCATATGGTATCAGAGCTTGAGGCCGCAAAGCCTTTGTATTCTTCCAAGTATTGAATGTAAAATTTTATATTTGAAATGTAAAAGTTCTTTGTATTGATAAACTCATATATAGTTTGCTCAAAATTTAGGCCACAAAAGCTGGCTAATATGAACTTTGACTTGGAAGAAAAGCACGAAAATTACAAAAATTTTGCCTCGCCTCGAGTACAGGCCCTAGCAATTTTAACCCCATTAATAGGCTATTTTAATGTATATGATCCTTGGTATGTGTTGCCCCTGTAGTTTACTTATGCGAGAGCATAAATAAACTAGATTAAGCTATAATTGGAGGATCATCATACTCCCATACAAGTTGTATGAATTTCTTTAAATAACGACCATTTATTGGGTTCGCGTGTATATTACCTTCTTGATCTCGTAAGCGAACTGCTCCTTTACCCAACAGTCGATCAATAATGTATGGTCCTTCCCATTTTTCTGACCATTTACCTCGTCCTTCAGTCTTCTCGCCAACAGGCAAAATGACTCTCCAAACAAGTTCTCATTTTGCAAAACTCATGCCCCTTGTCCGTTGGTCATAGGCACGATCCACTTTTTGTTTCTCAGCACGTAGACTATCATAAGCTTGGATACGTTTCTCATCTAAGTCTTCATGCTCCTGCCACATCGCTTGGCCATAGTCTTCACCGATCAAGTTGTGTTGCTCCATCACACGTAAAGACTGAACATTGATCTCCAGAGGCAGAACAACATCGTGCCCAAACATTAATGCATAAGGAGTGGTACCTGTGGGTGTTCGCTTACTAGTTCGATAAGCCCACAGAGTATTAAAAAGTTCTTCATGCCACAGTCTGGCATTGCTCGCGAGCATCCGTTTTAGGATATGGATGATGATTTTATTGCTCGCTTCAGCTTGACCATTGGATTGGGCATAGTATGGAGAAGAGTGAAGAAAATGGATCCCGAGATCCTTCATTAGAGTATCTACTTCTCCAGACATAAATGCAGCCCCACGGTCTGAAACAAAACTCTCAGGAATGCCAAACCGACATATAATATCTTCAAACAAGAACTGGCGGATAGCCTTTGCAGAAGATACCCTGAGAGGTCGAGCTTCGACCCATTTTGTGAAGAAATCAGTAGCCATTATGATAAACTTGTATCCTTCAGATGAATGAGGGTGAATCATTCCTATTAAGTCCAAAGCCCATCCTCGAGCTGGCCAAGGCTTGATTATTGGCTGTAATGGTATTCTGGGTATATGGTTGACTGGACCATGTTTCTGGCATTCTTCACAACCTTTAGCGAACGTAATGCAGTCTCTGAGCATTCCTGGCCAATAAAAGCCATGTCTTCTTAATAACCATCTCATCTTGGGACCAGCCTGGTGTGCCCCTGCAATCCCAAGATGGACCTCTCTCATTAACCTTTTAGCATCACGTCCAAAGACACACCGTAATAGTATGCATTCTTCTCCCCTTCGATATAACTCAGCATCCTTGAGTACATAATTGGGAGCTAAAAATCGAATCCGCTTGTTAGCCGGATTATTGGGATCCTGGAGATAAGAAATGATTTCCTGTCGCCAGTCCTTGTCGATGTGATCGAGTGTAGCAACGTACCATTCATTCTTATCTTCTTGTCGTGCAATGAAAGATGGAAGGGTTCTTCTTTCGACCTTTAATATGCGTTCACGTACTCCATCTTGCAAACTGATACCCGTTGCTAGTTGAGCCAACGCATTAGCTACATAGTTCTTCTCACGAGGAACATGACTCAACTCCACCTCTGTAAACAACCTTAATAAGTCACAGGCCCTCCTTGCATAAGGCTCTAAAATTGGACCTGCCTTGTATTTTGTTTCGAGTTGTCTGATCACCAGTTGGGAGTCTCCAAAGACATGCACATCATTGATCTCCATATCTATTAGAAGTTCTAACCCAATGATTAGAGCTTCATACTCTGCTTGATTGTTTGTGCACTTGAAGTCCAACCTGAAAGAATAAGAATACGTTTAGCCGCATGGGGAGATCAAAGCTATCCCTGCCCCAGCCATAGCACTCGTACTGGACCCATCAAAATATAAACACCAGGGGGCCAAATCAATACCAGGGAGATCCAGTTCTGGCCCATCAACCACCTCTTTCATGGGATGATGAGCCAAAAAAATCAGCCACTGCTTGGCCTTTTACCGCCCTCTGAGGGACATATTGCAAAGAAAATTCTGACAAAGCCAAAATCCATTTTCCAATGCGTCCACGGAGAATCGGTCTGGACAACATATACTTCACTAGGTTTGTTTGTGCAATAACACACGTAGTGAAGGAAAGCATATAGTGCCTCAACTTACACCCTGAAAAATATAAGGCTAGGCATAACCTTTCCATTGGAGAGTATCTTGTTTCACAATCGTTCAAGGTACGACTCAAATAGAAAATAACACGTTCAACTCCGGCCGTGTCGTCCTGAGCTAATAGACTGCCAATGGAAAGTTCAGTAGCTGATATATACAGCTTAAGAGGAACCCCAGGTCTTGGAGGAACCAAGACAGGTGGATTCGTTAAGTAGGCTTTAATGGTTTCAAAAGCCTCTTGATGTATAGGTCCCATACAAAGTCTTTCTGATTTTGAAGCTTGAGCAATGTAGAAAATGGTTGTGTTTTCCCAGCAGCATTGGCAATAAACCGTCGTAAGAAATTGATTTTACCTAGTAGCCGTTATAGCTCCTTCTTACTCTTCGGTGGGACTGCGTTGAGAACTGCTTGTTTCTTGTCATCCGGTATCTCAATCCCACGCTGATGAACCAAAAAGCCCAAGAAATCTCCTGCCTAGACGCCAAACACACATTTGGCTGGGTTCATCTTCAGTTGATGTTGCCTCATTCTGAGAAACACTTGCCTTAAGTCTTCAAAATGATCACTTCTGTGTTTCATTTTAACTACCACATCATCAATATAGACCTCCATAGTCTTACCAATAAGATCATGAAAGATCAGATTCATAGCTCGTTGGTAGGTTGCCCCTGCATTCTTAAGTTCAAATGGCATATCCACGTATTCAAAAACACCGGCAAAACCTGGGCACCGAAACGCAGTTTTATGTCTATCTGCTTCAGCCACTGGAATTTGATGATAGCCAGCAGTGCCATCCATGAAAGTTAACATTTCATGGCGGGCAACTGAGTCGACCAATAAATCAGCTACTGGCATAGGGTATGCATCCTTTGGGGTTGCATTGTTCAAGTCTCTGTAGTCGACGCATACTCGCATCTTTCCATTCTTTTTCTTGACTGTGACTATGTTGGAAAGCCACTCATTATATTTGGCTACACGTATGATCCCTGATTTGAGCATTTTTTTCGACCTCTTCCTTGACTAGAATTGCTGTTTCTGTATTCATGCGACGCATCTCCTATTTTATAGGCTTCTTTCTTTCAATGATGGGCAAATTATGACAAACCAAGTCCAGTGACAGCCCAGGCATATCATCGTATTTTTCTGCAAAACAGTCTGCATATTCTTTTAGCAATTCAATAAGCTTGAGTCTTTCCTCAGGCTCCAAGATGGTACTAATAGCCACAGAGATTGGCTCTTCATGTGTCCCAATATTAATGTGTTCAATGGGATCCTTGACTTTGGGAGGTAAATCATCTAGAGCTGCTGGAGCTAATTTAATCTCAGCCTCTTCTTCAAAGTCCTGTAAAACGTCTTCATCCACATATTCCAAGGCTGCAACCATTGGAACCTTCTCAAAAGCTTGGCTCTCTAGTAAAAAATTATGGAAGCGTTCATGTAGAGAAAGACTAGCCTCGGCCTCTATATCGGATAGAGACCCAATCATGGAGAACGTTTGGATGGTAGCTCAATGGTGTAGGGTCTTTTACTATCTTGAGTTGCTTGAAGTATACCCTACTGAGCTAATTCAGAGGCCGTAACACCAACTGGGCGGCCCTTACCGTCGACGCCACATACCTCCAATGGCCTAAGGTCACTGTGGTAATATCTGGCTTCTAATGCATTAGCAGAAACAGAATATGGATGAGGGTCAGCATTGACAAGCTCTGCTTCGCCTGACTCCATGTTCCAAAGTAACATCTGCTGATGAAGTGAAGATGGTACACAGTAGCTTCGATGTATCCAGTCACGCCCCAAAATGGCACTATATGGAGATGTGCATTCTACCACAAAGAATGTGTAAGTGCCTAAGGCCAGCCCTATGTGTACCTGCAAGAAAACAATTCCCAAAGTTTTAGTTATGCTACCCTGAAAGTTTCTGACACTAAGCGAGGTTTCTTGGATAGCAGACTTGGGAACACTTATTAAGGCCATTGCCTTAACAGTGATGATGTTAACCGCTGCCCCTGAGTCCACTAGGAGTTTATTCAATTGAATCCCTTGGACTTGTCCCGTGACATATAACGGCCGCATGTGCATGGCCATGTCAATAGTAGGCTTGGAGAACGTCATCTGTCCTTTTGTTTATGATGAATCCATTTCTGGTACTTCAACCAGTGTTGAGTCATTTGGTAGCTCTGGTTCTTCATCTGGTAGTACCACACTGTTGACGTTCTTGGATTCACCTTTCGATGCTGACGGAGACAAAGAATATTTAGAAGATAAGACATACACCATGTTAATGGTGGAAATATCTTCGTCGATACAGGTAAGTGCTTCAAGATCTTCGTCTTCACCGTAGTCTACCAACTGTTCATCGTCGTCGAAGGTATCATCTTCAGCCAAATGTCCATCCTCGCTAGACATTGTAGTTAGTTCAAGATGGGCTACTTGCTGTATTGGATCCTCAGGAATATGATCAATGGCTACTGGTAGTAGTGGTGGTGGAGTTTTTTCCTTGGGAGCAGGGATCAATTTTTGGGCCTTCGCTTGTTCTTCCACAATCAAAGGCCTAGGTTTCCATTGCAAGACTGGAGGCTTGCTTGGAGTGTCTTGTTTCTGCATGGTCCTTGTTCCCTTAGGGGGTGTCTTTAGCCCTACCGTTTTCATCGTGTCTTCCTCAAAGTTTAGGCGTCTCCTTACTGGTTGTCGTTTTGTAGACTCACGATGAATCTCCTGAGTGGATTTAGGCTTTTTACCTTTATTCCCTAAGTCTGGGTTTCGTTTGAAAACCCCTGGTCTTTGGATCTCACCTTAGGCTCGTGAGATTTCTTCCCAAAGACCACCAATGGGTTTGCTGCAAGGGTGTTCAATCTCTTTTGCAACACCTCTGGAGGAAACTCCAGGTCTTCTTCTTTGATGAGGCCAGCCTCATAAGCATCTAATGCTCTCTTGGCCCTACCAAAGCGTCGTTGAAGGTTTCTCCTCTTGCTCGGAGTTACTTCCACGGTTTTCCCTTTCTCCCTTACATACCAAACATCCTCCTTTGTGATATTTCTTGAAGTTGGAGGAATATATGGCTTCGCGAATGTATTTGCAACTTTAGACTCGGGTGTTTTAGCCAAACTGTCTGTTGCTCGCGAACGCTTGGGAGCCGGAATATCCCTTTGTCTTGTTTGTGGAAGCTGATGATCTGTATTTGAGAATAATTCTTGGAAGGCTTTGGCCGCCTGAGCTAGTTCCTCATACGAGATCTTCAGTCCACTTCTCAGTTTACAATGTGCATAAAGGGCTACTGGCGATTCTGCCTTGAGATCCACCTTTTCTTTTCCTTTATTCTTTGGTGTGTAAGATGGATTCTTGCCAGCAGTTGGTTGGTCGTTGGACTGTTTTCTTTTATTTGATTTGTTACTTGTTAATTCCAACATTCCAACCATGGGCATGGGGGTGGTCAAGTTCGACAAGGGCTCCTGTTCTATTTCTATCACTCCCTCGTTAATCAACTGTTGTATCTTGTATTTCAAATCTCGACAGACAGCTGTATTGTGACTGCCCCATTTATGATGGTACCGACAATAAGGCAGACCCTTAACATCGTCAGGATGTGGGTCAGGTGTTTCCCAATTGTCAGGAACCACATCTATTCCTTCTAGACATAGCTTAATGAATATCTCCTCTCGCCAAGACGCTTCATATGTTATGCGAGTCCGTTCGGGTCGGACAAACGCTATATTTCACTTGGCTCTTCGCCTGGACTTCTTCCTCGCATGAGTTGTTTTATTCTGACTATCCCCTGAGGAAGTGCCACTGGCTGGAGGAGTTGTAACTGGAGGAGATGGTGTTCTATGAAGATATTGTGGGTGAAAATCCATCTCGCCCCCGTCTTTGATCACAATCACTTCCCAATTGATCAAACTCTGGATTTTATCTCTCAAGGTCGAACACGATATGATAGAGGACTCCCACCGGGAGTGCCAAAATGTTCGATGCAAAAATATCCCTCGGGAAGAGATCCTTCTCGCGAAGCAGTCTCTTTTATCTCGGATGTTTTAACCGCGTGGGCCGGTCTATCCTGTACGTGCTTCGTATGCTGGCGTGCCACAGTCTCTTGACGGAATATGGACTGATCACAGCCGCCTGACTTCTATATTAAGCGATTAGAACAGGGAGAGCACCAACCCTGCTCGAATAGGTCCTTTTTGCCTAGAAACCTAGGACTTTGGATATGTGAATCTCTCGCTAAGCCTTGAAATCGATACTCCACACGTCCTTTCTCGTGCAAAGCAGAGCAATCTCTTGACAGAGTGTTGAGAACACTCGCTCCCTTTGAGTATTCAAGCTCCCAACTTACAAGTGAGCCGCTCTTCAACTTTCCGGTTGCAATTGCTTCCTTGGAGTCGTAATACTTTCACTCGATAGGTGACAAGCACTTAGACCTTCTGGTTGCAAGAAGATAGGAATCTCGAGGACGAGATAACCGTCTAGGTTTGTTTGCGTATAGCAAGGTTGATTGATCGATTGGGGGGGCTTCTCATAAGATCCTTGCTCTCCTTATATACTCGCTTAATAACAGTCATTCACTCAATGTCAAATTCCTTCTGCTCTTGTAATCACAGTCTGAATATAACACCAACATACGTGTCGTAATCACTCATAGATCTTCTAATTCCATCACAACTCCTCCAAGAGCTCTATACAAAACAGTTATGACAGAAAACAAAGCCGCATGGAATCAGCTAATAAGACATAGTTCTAATAGAACTCAAAGTCTTCTTCTAGCGAAGCTCGCCAAACGTTGAATAACTTCGACTCCTTCACATAACACCACTAATATAATTAATAATAATGGGCCGCTCACATAAACCTCGGCCATCCAAGCCCAAAATGAAATTCTTTATTTAGGCCCAAACAGGGGTTGTTGAACTTCATTGACGGTTTGTGGTCAAGCTGCGGAGACGAGAGGATTATAGTGTTCACTACTAACCATAAGGACCGGCTTGATCCGGCGTTGCTGCGTCCGGGTAGAATGGATGTGCACATTCACATGTCCTATTGCATTTCTGAAGGGTTCAACGTCTTGGCCTCCAACTACCTTGGGATTCATGGCAGCAACCGGCACCCGCTTTGCGACGAAATTGAAGAGCTAATTGGGAGTAGTGAGGTGACCCCTCCCGAGGTTGCTGAGGAGCTCATGAAGTCTAATGATACTGATGTTGCTCTGGAAGGACTGGTAAGTTTACTCAAGAAAAAGAAGGTGGAGAAAAATGAAGCAAAGGTGATTGTTAAGAAGCAACGACGCGGAAGGCTGAGACATACGGTCAAGAACTTGTTGCCGTCGGTGCTGAAATCAGAGTAGAGCTATTAGTAACCCAAAAAAAAGTGAGCCGCACTACGAACTTCAGTACGTAGACTCTCGGACTAGCTAAGATTTTAATAAACTAAGATTTTGTAAGCAACAGAACTCTTGTAGTGTATTAGGGTAACTCATTTACAATCAAAGTGGTGTGTAGGCATGATATATGTCAATTAATTTCTTTAGTATCAGAAAATGTCAACTTAATGATCTTGGTGCTCTTGCATCAATATCAATCCAACTGACCTATTTCAATCTAGGATGTTATTGTTCTTCGTTTATACTTCAACTTCAAGTAAATAATGAAGCTTGAGGCTATGACCCTTCAAATTGTGAGACAAAAAGTTCAATGAGAAGTTTTTTTTTTTGATTGAATGGGTGGTTTATAAAAGGTGATGATGGAAAATACCAAAGTGATATTCTCCATCTTTGTGGGTAAATATGAAACAGTGACTTTTTTTGGGTACAAATAAAAAGAGATTTTGGTGATTCACCAAAAGCAAAAAGAGAGAGACTTTGGTCAAGAATGTAGGCAATTTTAAAGAAAAATGAACCTACTCCTACGATTCATAAACATTTCTCTACACCTTCAAACTTGCCCAGTTGACTTGGGCCAGTTGGGTCTTCTTCTCCTTTTCTTAATTAAAAGCCACTCTCAGAAATACAGAAGACTAACACAGAGCGCTCTATTGTATCTGTGTGATTGGTCATATTTCTCATTGTGGGTGCATAGAAACTTAGCAACTGCGCAAAACCCAATTCATGCAAGTTTTACCCACACCCATTTCTCCTCTTCAATTTTGATTCTCTTGCATCTTTGTCAATCAATGAATTTAACTAGGTACATTCCTGTGAGTTTGTCAATATCAGTCTAGTTCTATATGTCCATTGAACATCAAACAACCTTCTTGTTTGACGCTAAAATATTTCTCGTGGAGAGATCCTTCCGCAAAACAGTTTCTTTTATTGACTTCGGATAGTTTGACCGCAAGTATCGTTTTATCTTGTATGTGCTTCATATGCTGACGTGCCACCGTTTCTCAACGGAATATAGAATGTAAAGCTGCCTGACTTCTTGATAAGCGATTAAGACAAGGAGAACACCAACCTTGCTTGAATAGGTCATTCTCGCCTAGTAACCTAGGAGTTCGGGTTTTTGTGTCTCTAGCAGAGCCCTAAAAATCGATACCTCACACTCCCTTAATCAGTGCAAAGCAGAGCAATCTCTATGACGATGTATTGAGAACACTGTTTCTTTGGATATCAGAACTCTCATTCGATATGTGACAAACCCTTCAACCTTCCAGTCGCTATGCTTCCTTAGATCGCAATACTCTCACTCGATAGGTCAAACAGAACACTGTTTCCTTGCCTGAATAGGTCATTCTCGCCTAGTAACCTAGGAGTTCGGGTTTTTGTGTCTCTAGCAGAGCCCTAAAAATCGATACCTCACACTCCCTTAATCAGTGCAAAGTAGAGCAATCTCTATGACGATGTGTTGAGAACACTGTTTCTTTGGATATCAGAACTCTCATTCGATATGTGACAAACCCTTCAACCTTCCAGTCGCTATGCTTCCTTAGATCGCAATACTCTCACTCGATAGGCGACAAGCACTTTGATCGGCTGGTTGCAAAGAAATAGAATCTCTTGACGAGATGTCTAGGTGTACTTGTGTATAGCAAATATTTTATGTTTGATCGGGGACCCTTTCAACAATGCTTTTACTCTCTTTATATAATACTCAGTAGTCGTCTTTCAATTCTCTTGAACTTCTTCTGTTCTTGCTCTTTGAATCTCAATATAACTCTAACACTATCCAACATACGGGTCTTTTCTTTATATAGTTCTAATGTTATCACAACTCCTTCACCTAGAAGTAACCTATCTGAAATAGAAAAGGCATGATAGACATTAAGCCGCATGAATTAGCTATCCGGAATCCCAATCCACAGTCCTAAATTGACCTGGAAACGAATTCTGTTTCTCTACTCGACCACTCGCCAAGCTTTTATTTTATCTGGGCCACTCGCCAAGATTTGAGTCTTTCAAGTCCAATATGAAATATTTATTTCAGGCCCAAACATTTCTTGAAGTCTATCGAGTTCTGAAAGCATATGTATTTGGTCAAAGGAATAAAGGCATTGGTATTTAGTGGACCATTGATACTGAGAACTGTGTTTAATGATTCATATATTCAACTAGATTGATTCTAAAAAATGAAGAACTAACCGTTTGTTTCTGGGTATTTACTAAATGGTTGTACTGATTGTGCGTATTTGGATCCTTATATATATGCAACAAAGACCAATTAACTGCTAAGAGGTAAAGAGTAGCAATTGATAGTATGCTAAACAGCAGGATGTGCAAACTTCATGACATTTTTTTTTCTTCTTTTGATTTTGCTTATTAGATTTGTGCAAGATGGTGGATGCTGTAGTAACTGTATTCTTGGAGAAGCTGCTTGGAACTTTATCGGAAGAGAGCCGCATCTTTAGCGAATTTAGGGACCATTTTGGAACACTACAGAATGAGCTCTTGCTTATGCAAAGCTTTCTCAAAGATGCCGAGAGACTCAAGAGGAAGAATCAGACCATTCGTAGCGTCATGGCCAACTTGAGGGAACTGATTTACGAAGCTGAAGATATACTAGCAGATTGTTAACTTCACTCGAGGGATGATGTGCCGTTTTCCAGTGGTTGGCTGATGTGCATCTACCCTTCAAGACTTCCGTTCCATTATCAAACCGGGAAGAGTCTCGGAGAAATCAACAAGAAGATTGTCAGCATTAAGAAGAACATTTCATCCTATCTTAGAGTTCCATTTCTGAGCCATGAGCCGATAGATGCACAAAATGAACAAATGCCTAGATGGAGCAGCCCTGTGTATGACCACACCCAAGTTGTTGGTTTGGAAGGTGATGCAAATACGTTGAAGCAATGGCTATTTGAAGCTGACAGTGGCATACTATCCATTGGAGTCGTGGGAATGGGAGGGTTGGAGAAGACCACCATAGCTCAAAAAGTATTTAATGACAGGAGTGTCGATGAGCACTTTGAAAGAATGATTTGGGTGTCTGTTTCTCAAACATTTACGGAAGAACAAATCATGAGAAGTATGTTACGGAACTTGGGAGATGCAAGTGTAGGAGATGATACAGGTGAGCTGATGAAGAAAATACATGAATAGTAGAAAAAATATATGTAAAAGTGTTTAGGGTAGAATAATCTTTTCATTTAATCTCAAATTGAGTATATATACAACTTTACACGACAGATTCCTAGGAGAAAGGAATATCTACAATAAAGAATATATCAATTATATTCACGATAGAAATCTTAAATACTAACAATTGTCAATACTCCCCCTCAAGTTGACGCGTAGATGTCAATCATGCCCAACTTGACCATCTATTTACTAAAGGCAGCATGTGATAATCATTTAGTAAGAACATCGGCTAACTGCTCCTCAGATGACACAAAGGGAAACCGAATAATCTTCTTGTCAAAGTTATCCCTTAAGAAATGTCGATCCACCTCCACATGTTTAGTTCTATCATGCTGTACTGAGTTATAAGCAATCTCAATAGCAACTGTATTATCACAATGTAAATCTATAGGTTTCTGAAGCCTGAAACCTAAGTATTTAAGCACATTCTTGGTTCACAGTAATTCACATACTCCATTCGTCATTCCATGATATTCAGCTTCTGCACTAGAGTGAGCAATTACATTCTGCTTCTTACTGCACCAAGTTACTAAACTTCCACCAATAAAAGTAAAGTAACCAGAAGTAGATGCCCTATTGGTATGATCACCAGCCCAATCTGCATCACTATAGCCTAAAACACACACCTCACTAGTGTAGCCAGAAACACATAACCCACTGTTCCTTGCAAACAATAAACCTTTACCAGGTGTGCCCTTCAGATACCTGAGAATACATAACACTACACTCATATGATCTACTCCAGGGTTATGCATAAATTGACTCACCACACTGACAACATATGCAATATCAGGTCTAGTATGTGATAAGTAAATAAGTCTCCCAACTAAATGCTGATACCTGGCCTTATTCGTTAGAACTTGATCTGGAAGAAGCTCTAACCTGTGATTCTGCTCAATAGGAGTAACAGCAGACTTGCAGTCTAACAGTCATGTCTCAGCAAGAAGATCCAAGATATACTTTCCTTGGGACAATGTAATCCCTTGCTTGGACCTTACAACTTCAATTCCCAAAAAATATTTCAGGTCTCCCAGGCCCTTCATGTCAAATTCCAGTGACAACTACTTCTGAAGACTTGCCATCTCACATGGATCATCTCATTGATCTACGCATTTTATGCTTGATTCTTAACGTCTTTCTCTTTACATTTAGCTTTGTTTTGACCTTAGTACTATCATTTCTTACTTACTTTATGCTTTTAGGTAGAAATAAAGGAGAAAATAATAAAGGAGGCGTTTTGGAGCTAAAAGCGGGCTAAGGAGAAAAGTTCTCAATTCCGGAGAAGAAATGGTCCGAGGAATGGTCTTCAAATGGTTACTAAAATGCTTTCCCACATGGTGTCAAGAATTGAAGACCAAATGCCAAAAGAAATGGATACCAAAATGGTGGACAAAAAGATGAAGAAATTTCTCCTGCGCGACCCAGGAAAGAGCAAATATGGCGGAATATATGGAGCATATAATGGACGAATTTTGGAGGATATTCCATGAAGATAAATACCTGATTTGAGGGCCAAAATATGTTAAAATATATGGTATATTCGGCCAAGGAAGCTTAGAGGAAAAGGAATGCAAAATTTGAAGATATCAAGATTTCCTACTCCTTGTAGAAGAAGAAAATCTGGGCTGCCAGGTCACCCAACTTCAAAGGATCACCGAATATTCAAATCAACTCCGAATTTAATGATCAGATATGATATTTTATAGCCCTTGAAGTCTTCTTTCCAACGAATCAAGAATCGTAATTTTCTGATCTCTACCGCTCCGGGAAAACGCGTTTGAAGTTATACTGTCAGATTTACCCGGGTACATAAGGAAAGTCTTGTTTTGATAGGAAAAACCCTACTCTTCTCCTATATAAAGGGGAGCTCGACTCTTTCATTCTCATCACTCATTCTAGACGCCAAAGCTCTGCCTCTAAACACCTCCACACGTCCAAAATCTCTCCAAGAAATACCAAGAAGCCGTTCACACCAAAATCCATCATCTACCTTCCTCCATCGAGACTTTCATGGCAATCCTAACTGTCTCCTCCATTCATTGAAGGCGTGGTTTACATCAAGTAGACTAGGGCAATCCCGACATCAAAAAGTGTAACAATGACTTCTACTCTTTACTTCTTGTATTATTTCTTGGTTTGTATGGACAAATTTGTGGAAGTGTTTTTGGTTTGTAATTTTATCAAGTTCACGTGAACCTTCCACGTTTTAGTCTTTGGTTTTCATGCTATATTTTGTGCTTAACGCTTTGATTTATTGCATGGCAATCCTACCTTAAATCAATGGAAGTGTCAGGGCAATCCCTACACTTTACTTTCGAGAGATATGCATGAAATTAGTCGCTAAAGACTTAGAACTAATAGGTTGCATGTAATTTGGTAGGTTCTAAAGAGTTAGGTGAAAGATGAGTTGATCATTGTATATACGTATATAAACCTTTTATTTTCGGTCTAGTGAGCATGTTTAGGATTTTATGTTCTTTAATTGTTTCTACTTGTCTATGAGTGAAACATGTTAGAACTTAGGATTTCTATGTGTGTTTACTTGCCATCTTTTGTCTTTTAATTTCGTAGATTAGATAAACAAACTTTGCACCCCCCATACTTTTTATTTTATGTTTACAAACGTTGTCATGCATTAGTACCCTCAATCCCCGGTTAAGAACGATCCCTACTTATCAATGCTACATCTACAAAGAAGGGTTTTAAATTGCATACGTGTGAGATATGTGTTGAGTGTTTACTTTGTGTTAATATTTGATGCATGTTTTACGCGTTACCACTCATGTAACCACCATATCATCAACATAAATAATCAAGGCATTAGTCTTACCATCCTTGTGTTTAACAAACAAGGTGTGTTCAGAATTGCATTGGCGATATCCAAACTTCTTCATTGCTTTGGAGAAGCGCCCAAACCAAGCTCTAAGTGATTGATCGGTGCATAAATGTGCACCTCTATACTATTTATTGATACTCACATACTTATTCTTTTGTTATTTATTTAGCAATATTAATTTACTTCATTGTTTTATAGGTATTTTGAGTCAATAAGGAGAAAATAAGGAAAAAGAAGGACTTTAAGCTTAATTTGGGAAATCTATATTTGCAGGTCATTTAACTTAGATAGAGCACTAGGAGCAGCGTATAATAAATTAGATAATGATCTTTATATGTGTAGAAAGCTACATATGTCTAGTTTTCATAGCTTCTTCCAGAACGTGATTATCATGTATGTAGAGAAAGTTATGGTCGATTTAGTCCACGGAGGTCAATCTACTCAGAAATCTGACTTTGATGAGAAAGCAGTGTTTGGAAGCCTAAATCACACCATGAAGCCAAGGATGAATTTGTGCTTTAAAATCCAATTAATTACTGATGTAGCTTATGGAAAATAAATCAAGAGCTAAAAGGATTAAAGAGGTTTGACTTGTCAAATAAGAGAGCCCAAAACCTATGTGAACAAGGAGATGCCCAATCAAGCCTCTATAAATACTCTTTAGAATTTTTGAAAAGGTTAATCAGCTTTGGAGAGAAGAATAATTTTAGAGGAGAGCAAGGAGCCACGGGGAGGAGTTTCAGACGACGACTTCGACGACGCCAGATTCTTTTCTTCTCTATCTTTTATTACTTTTTCTTTTTCTTATGAATTCTTGTAGTTTAGCTTCCTTGTCTATGAGGTGCTAATTATTTAGTTAAAGGGCTGCTTTGAAGCTCTGTATATGAGATTTATTTGATATGCATACTTTAACCTAATTTGCTAATTTCATTGAATGAGGTTTCTTTTTTCTGTGATTCACCGTATGAACTCTTGTGTGTTTACTTTGGTGTGCAACTTAGTATGCATGCTAGGATTCTATTGTCATGAGATACGGGTGACTAAAGATAATTTCTTCCACCGTATTCTCTATAGTGATATGCTGATTTTACCGTCGGGTGATTGAAACCATAGGTCTAGCAAGACACGCCCATAATGTACTTGTGAATCCTTGTAGCTTCTCAAACCTTTTTTAGAGTTTAATGCTTTCTTATTTGTAAACCTTGGGTTCCATGACTATGGGTTCATAGAGGAATAGATGTAGGGGAGGTCCATGACAAACCTGCATAGGCATATGGATTAGGTAATAAGATGTGGTTGTAACGATCAACTCTTCGAATTCCTAGGAACTTTCATTCATCGGATATGTGCATTAGGTTAAGTATATATTAGATAGATGGAATAGCGGTGGTGGATTGCATTCCTCTTAACTCTTTAATCATATAGTTTTAATCCATTTGGATTCATTGGCATCTTTACTTTCAGCATTTATTTTCTGCATTATTTGTAGCTTGGCCGAATTATTTCGGCAACCAAAACTATTCAGAGCACCCTCAATTTTGGTGTGGTAGTCCACTACTTTGTATAGTATATTGTGTTAAATTTTTGTAGCTTTTAGAGTAGTCTAGCTTAGGTTCGTAGTGTCATTAGTGTACTGTAGTCGATTCTATCAGCATTGTAGTTTAGTGTTAGAATTTAGTTTCACCAACTCCTTGTGTTCGATAACCTTGATAATTAACTATTACAATGATATATCTTATTTGAAAATAAAGTATCTTTTCATAGGTGTTTATCCACCTATTAGTGATTGCTTTAGGTCATATAAATATTTCTTCAAATAACACACATTTCCGTCATCATCTGGTTTACTACTGACTCCTGGTGGAGCATCCATGTATACTTCTTCTTTTAAGTCACCATTTAAGAAGGCTTCTTCATATCAAACTGATGTAGATGCTAATCATAGCGGGCAGCAAGAGAAATAAGGATTCTTACAGTATTAATTTAGCAACAGGTGCGAAAGTCACTTGGTAATCAATTTCATACTTTTGAGTATAACATTTAGCAACTAGCCTAACCTTGTAGCGATCAATGCTCCGATCAGCTTTAAGCTTCACAATAAATACCCAACGACATCCAACAGTCTTCTTACCAAGTGGCATATGGACCATATCCCAAGTTTCATTCTTCTGCAGGGCTTCTAATTCTTCATTCATATCTTGTTTCCACTTGGGATCTATCAAGGCATCCTGTACATTGCTAGAAATAGATACTGAAGATAATTGATTAACAACAAGTGTATGAGACTCAAACAACCTATGGTAGGAAATATAGTCGGCAATAGAGTACTTGGCTTTGACATCTATACTAGGCTCACATTGTTGCTTAGGAACTCCTTTAGTGACACTGTTAGATTTACGTACCTCAGGTGGAGCATCTTGAACGGAGATCTCAACTAGTGATATAGACGAGGGGGCAGTAGTCACAGTACTATCTTGATTTTGTAAAACTGGAAAATCCTCTCTGTCAGGAACATTTTCGACGGGTCGAGCCGTATTTCTTGACCGGTCGAGAGCATCAAACTGTTTGTCCAGCACACGTTTTTTGACTAGTCGAGAATCCTTACTCGACCGGTCTATTATATCAGCCTGTTCCTCAGTCACCAAATTTTCGACGGGTCGAGAATCCTTACTCGACCGGTCGAGGATATCGATCTGCCACTCGAAAATGGTGTATTGGAGCGGTAGATTGATATCCTCGACCGGTCGAGCCTCTTTACTCGATGGGTCGAAATCGTGCGGACTAGTTTTTTCAGAACTTCCTAATGCTTCAAAACTCATCTCCAACTATTCCAATTCATCAACTTCTGGTAAAGTAAGAGTATTACCTTCATAGTCGCTCTCCCCCTAAAAGGAAGACTCTGAAACTCCCCCTGAGTAAAAAGGTTCAGACTCACGAAAAGAGACATCAAGGGACACATGAGTCTTCTTAGTGAGGGAATCATAACACCGATAACCTTTCTGAAAATCAGTATAGCCAATGAAGATGCATTTCAAAGCACAAGGATCAACCTTGTCGTGCAACTGTTTGTTAATATGGACATAAACTGTGCAACCAAACACTGGAGGCTCAAGATTAGGAAGGGAAGGAACATTCAATGATTCTTGCAACTTCTGATGTGGAATTTAGAAATCAATAACACGGGAGGGAGCACGGTTGATCAGCTAAGCAGTACAGGAAACAGTAGTGCCCCAATAAGATCGAGAGACATTCATGCCAAACAACGAAGCACGAACAACCTCGAGTAATGTCTGGTTCATACGTTTTGCCAAACTATTATGCTAAGGAGTATAGGAAATAGAGGTTTGATGACGGATCTCATGAGAGGCCATATATGAAGTCATGGAGCTATTAACATACTCACCTTCATTGTTAGATTGAAGAACACGAATAGGATGCTGGAGTTGTGTCATTACCATCTTATGAAACTCAGTGAAGCGAGAGAAGACATCACTCTTACTTGTCATCAATGACACCCATGTCATCCTAGTACATTCATCAATAAAAGAAACAAAGTAACGAGTCCCAGTAAGTGTAGAGATTCATGCAGGACCCCAAACATCAGAATGAATTTTCATAAAAGGAACAAAGCATTTATTCAAATTTAGGGAGTAGGAAACACGGTGGCTCTTGGCTAGTTCAAAAACATCGCACTTAATTCAGACTCATCAACACCCGAATATAGATGGGGTTGTAACTTCGTCGATGCCATAACCAAACGGTCTCTTTGGCTTTATATAAACTGCTAACACTATTGACTTGACTCAACTACTGCTCTCCATTGGTTGTCAAATCAAGATAGTAAAACTTCCCCCATCTAGTACCATAACCAAAAATATGTCGTATTAGGATGTCCTGAAAAACACAATAGTTGGGATAAAACGTGATAGGACAAGAAATGGTCATAGTAATTTAGCTAACAGACAAGAGATTATATGCTAGAGCGGGGACTACTAAGACAGAATCAATAGTGAGGGTAGGAGAGAGAGTAACAGAGCCTTCACCAACAACAGAAGAAGGAGAACCATTAGCAGTAGAGACACTAGGTAAAGTAAAGGGGTGAAGAGATTGAACTAAGCTAGGGGTATTAGTCATATGATCTGATGCATCGGGGTCAATTATCCAAGTATTATTCCCACAAGATGTAGTAAAAGAGGCCTTACCGGACATACATGATTGGACGATATTGGCAGAGGCATTGGTGGAAGTGCCGCCACCATTGGTGGGTGGAGGTCTTGCATGGGCGAGGTCCCACCAATCTGGATATCCAATCTTGGAAAAGTAGTTGTCCGGAGAGTGGCCCTTATCCTTGCACAGTGGGCAGACAAAGTTGGCATATGGGTTGGGAGGGTGGACAAATCGAGAGGACTTAGACCAGGAGGTAGAAGAAAAATGGCGTTGAGCTACAACGGCCTGAGCATCGGGAACCGGCGCCGGTGGTGGTGGTGTAGAGATAGTGATGGTCATGGCCGCAAGCTGACTCGGGCCAGTAGAATAGGTAAGACAGTCGGTATAAGCACGTCGAACACGAGCATAAATCCGGTCAATACTTAATAATTCCTCCCTACGAAGAAGCTCCCCCCCCCCCCCCCCCCCGAATTTGATCAAATTCGGGATCTAGACCTCCCAAGAACATGTGAACCTGAAGCATAGACCTGTAGTTGGTGTCTTGAACAATTGCAGCCACGTTATCAAAGAAAGACATCACACGTTGATCCAATTTTTCGAGCCATGCTACCAACTCATTGTAGTAAACAGAGAAAGGTCGTTCTGCTTGTTTGGCAGTGAAGCAGAGGCGGTGTAACTCATAGATCCGGGTAAAATTATGATCATCATAGTAGGTCATTTGTAAGGTCTTCCAAATTTCAGCAGCGATCTTGAGACGGAGATAACATTGAATGACATCGGGAGACATGTTATCGATCAACCAACTCTTCACATTCTCATTGTCAGTTACCCAAGTAGTATGTTTAGGGGTTCCAAGACGTGGAGCAACCGAGACGCCAATAAGAAAGCCAAGTTTGTTCTGGCCTCCAATGCGTATCTGCATAGTAGGAGCCCATGTAGAATAATTGGTATCATTTAAGAGAACTCCAATGGGAAAAGATGAGGTTTCCTGATGGTAATGGATGGATGTAGATGTAGGTGGAGGTAGAGGAGAAGAAATCACAGCAGAGTCTGATCCTTCAGCCATGACAGCGGAATTAAGGTGTAGTTGGTGACAAAAAATAAGGTTATGTTTGTAGGTCTACATGATTGGCTCTGATGCTAAATAGAAATAATAATGTAAAAGTGTTTAGAGTAGAATAATCTTTTCATTCAATCCTGAATTAGGTATATATACAACTTTACATGATAGATTCCTAATAGGAAGCAATATCTACAATAAAGAATAAATCAATTATATTCACAATAGCAATCCTAAATACTAACAATTGTGAACATGAATATGTTTTGGGCAAGAGGTATTTGATTGTGTTGGATGATGTGTGGAGCTCGGACGACTGGTGGCTCAAGATTTATGAAGGTTTGCCTAAAGGAAATGGAAGCAGTGTCATCATCATAACAAGGAAAGAGGAGGATGCACTGAAATTTTGATGAGAGTGAATGACAAAAGGATACACAGGCCCAAATGCCTCAACAAGGATGACAGTTGGTTGCTGTTTAGGAATGTTGCATTTGCAGCTAGTGGAGGCGAGCGTGTGCATTCAGAACTAGAAGATGTGGGAAAGGAGATTGTCGAAAAATGTAAGGGTTTTCCATTAGCAATTAAGGCAGTTGGAGGAATAATGTTGTGTAAACCTTCACGTTATCACGAACGGAGACGAATAGCTAATCATTTTCGTGATGAATTGGCAGAAAATGACAGCTCAGTTATGGCTTCTCTACAACTGAGTTATGATGAACTTCCATCTTATCTAAAGTCCTGCTTCCTATGTTTGTCACTATTCCCAGAGGATTGCATCATAACGAAAGACCAGTTGGTGCATTGGTGAATTGGAGAAGGCTTTATTCCGCTGAGAAATGGTCGATCAGCAGTGGAAGCAGGGGAAGATTGTTTCTCTGGACTCACGAATCGGTGTTTGTTAGAAGTGGTGGACAAGACCTATCATGGAACAATTTCAGCTTGTAAAGTCCATGATATGGTTAGGGATGTGGTGATAACAATGGCCAAAGATGATGCTTTTTTCAGACCAGATGGCACGAATTGCCGTCATTTGGGCATTACAACTAGCACGGTTCAGAAGGCCAATCCTAAATTGCGAGCACTGTTGTCTACAACAAAGACTGCGGAAGTGAACAGGATTTCTTCAAACACTGGCAAGAAGTTTTGTGACTCTCAGTACTTGAGAGTAATGGATCTTTTAAGGTCAATCTTTGATACACCTCTCTCAAGTATTTTAACTCAGATTGGCTTCCTTCAGCATTTAACTTACCTTAGTGTAAGCAACACACATCCATTGGTTCAACTTCCACAATCACCGGAGAAACTTAGCAACCTTCAGATTTTGGATGTCAGCTTTTGTCAGAACTTGAAGACACTTCCTTCTTGCATTGTGAACTTCAAGAAGCTAAGGATCTTAGATGTAAGCCATTGTGGTTCACTTGAGTATTTACCTAAAGGCTTGGGCAGACTTTCAAATCTTGAGGTGTTATTGGGATTCAAGCCTGCCAAGTCCATTCAGTTAGAAGGTTGCCGGATTGTTGAGCTCAGAAATCTGACTCGACTTAGAAAACTTGGGCTGCAACTAACATGTTCTGATGAGATTGGAGATACTGAAGTCAATGTATTAGTAAATCTGCAGGAACTGCAACATCTGTCAATAAGCTGCTCTGACAGTCACAGCGATGAGCTCATGACAAAGCTTGATAAGTTATTTCCTCCCCAACAACTCCATGAGCTAAGTCTTAAGTTCTATCCAGGAAAGACAAGTCCAAGTTGGCTCAATCCCATCTCGCTTCCTATGTTGAGGTATCTTTCAATATCATCAGGCAATCTTGCTAAGATGAATGAAAGGTTTTGGGGAAATGACAACAGTGTTTGGAAAATTGAGGGCTTAATGCTGGAATCTCTCTCATATTTGGAAGAAGAATGGATGAAGATCCAACAAGTTATGCCATCTTTAAGAGTTGTCACTGTAAGTTGGTGCCCAGAGTTGGTGTCCTTTCCCATAGAGGATGTTGGGTTTAGAGGTGGAGTCTGGAAGTAGGAAGATCACACAAGTCTAATGAAACATTGTTCTCAGATTGAAGTATATCAAGTCGGTGTCAGTTTCCTTGTCATAACTAAAAGTAAGCATGGCAGATGTCTGATTTTGTTTTCATTCGTTATATTGTGTAAAATGTATGGTTTTGATGCATCTGTATGTACTTCCATCTAAATTTTTCAACTGTGAAATATGATCTGTGACCCTTGCAATACAAAACAGAAAACCAAATCTTTGAATAAACCAGACAGCATTCCCCTAATTTTTTATTTCTTTTTGGTGTCCTTAATGGTTAACCAGTAGTGCATCAATGCTTATTTTAACTCATAAATGTTGCTATTACTCTAATACAGATGTTTAAGAAGATGATTTATTGTGTAGAAAGTATGCACATTTTGTCAATGGGTTTTGCCAGATGTGTATTTTGATCTAATTATTACTAAAAAAAATGTGTCTTTAGTTCTTTACCCAAAAATGTAGAAGGATGGGCCTCTGTTTTCCTGAAATCTGACTGTTGATTTGTTTTCTCATGCTTTTTGCCGAGTTGCTGCTCCTGCAAAATGTTTGGTTCAACTTATTTTATATTTTTCTGAAGGAATGTTTGGTTCAACTGGTGGTTGAGATATTCGGAGCCTTTTTGTAATTAAAGAATCTCAGTATCTCACAGGTTACTGGAGAAAGTGCTCGTTATCACCCATTTTGTTTATAACTGCAAAGAAGCTTTGTGTAACTGCACGCTTTCTCTTGTTTCTAACACAATTTTGAACCACATTATCTCCAACTGTGTTCATGGTTTTGAAAATGCTTCAGCTAACTGACGACGTCATGGCTGATTACTTGTTTGGCCCTTGTTGCTGTTCATTTTGGAAGTATAATCAGAAGCGACTTCTAGGTATGCAAACTTTGTATACCAGTATGAAGGATGTGTGCATGTTTTAACTTTTGAGCTTAGTCTACTTGTGTTTTCATTTCTGAGCTTAGACCAAGTATTAGATAAGAGAACACACAAGATTAAATTAAGGCCCCTTAAATAATAACATATTCATCCAAATCTCAAAATATTCCTCTCTCTATTCACGAGATTTCTTTCTGCAGGTCAAGCATCATACATTACTTAATCTCAAGAAACTACAAATTATCTTTGTAATTTTATCTCACACACCCTTCGGCTAATTCTTTACTCATTTCATCCTTAACTCCTCAAGTTCAGGAACCAAGTTCCACTAGTCATTTCATCAAAAGATTACAGTACTATTTGACACAGTCATTTATGAAATAGGAGACAACTTAAGGTTACATCCAGATGATAGAAATGAGCTTAAAAGATACTGATCGAGTGTTTAAGCACCCTCAAAATTTCCCTATAATGAACTTAATATGCTTGTCAATGCAGTACAATAATATAGGGGTCAATCCACAGGGAAAGATGAGACTCAATACTCTAAACTACAAACAGACGCGAAAGTCAGAAATCTGACAGACTCGACCACGGGACACTAATGTAATTAATTAAAATATCTAGACTCAACCTAAAATTACGAAATTAACACTGAACACTAAAGACACTGCGGCGAACTACCACGCGAAATTTCAATACCATCGAAGTTTGTTTGGTTGGCGAACAAAATTATGCAAAACAGACTACTAAACTGAAACAGAAAACAGAGTATAAGTAAAACGATAATCAATGATAAAGAAGGTTAAGGGAAGTGTTATCCACCACCGTCACTCCATTTAGATGACAAATGCTTAACTAAACAATGCAATTGTTATGAATGAAAGATTCCCAGGAAGGCCCCGAGCTGTGAACACAACCTATTACCCGATCCTTATGTTTACAACATTGAAGGTCCGCTTATCAATATTGTCTATCCCTCAAAGAACCCGAAGTCACGGACTCGAATTAACTAAGAGAAAAGCATTAAGATTTAGAAAGGGTTTGAGAATCTACAAGGCTTTACAAGTACACTACGGTCGTGTCTTGCTAGACCTAGGGTTTCTTATACCAAGCATGTATGGGTTCTACTATTGAAACTTGAGGAAGGTAATAATCACCAACAGCCATCAATTTTCTTAGAATTAGATTCCTAAACATGCATACTAAGCGTGCACTCAAAGCATACATAATCAAGAATCATCACTGTATAAATAACAAAGAAACTTCATTCAAATAACAAAAACAACATTTAGTTAAAGTGCATAAGCAATCTAGATATCATGAACGGGGCTTCAAAACAGTCCCTTAACAATGGAGTTTAGCTCCTCATGGAATCAGAAAATAAACTAAAATAATCCATGAAAGAAATTGATACAAACGGATGAAAGAGAAACTTGTAGCTTCCTTGCTCTTCGTTACGTCCGTTCCTCGTCCCCCGTTCTCTTGCTCTCTTGCTAGCTATTTATATGTTCCAGACTAGCTAGGTTAATTAACCTAGCTAGCAACCCACGTGCAAGACACCAAAATCCAGCCCAACTCTTCTTAATCTCATTATTATAATAGGACTCTTCTTCTCTCCTTCTCCTTGCGAGCAACTTCGCCAAGCCATATATATAAGTCTAAGTCTAAGTTGATTCACTGGCAAGAATGCATCACGTGCTCGACCCTCTTCTCAATCCACTTGAAATATATAAATATGCATGCAGCCACTTCCGTACGTTTCTCCACACCATCTTTAGCTAGCTAGGTGTGTGTGTGTGTGTGTGTATATATATATATATATATATATATATCTAAGTCAATTAACTAAGTTAATTAACCAAGTTGTTCACGTGCCACAGACCAAATTCTATTGTAAATAGAATTCCTTGTTTCCTTTCTTTTAATCCAAGTTCACGTCTTCTTCTCTCCTCGCTCGCCAAAGACAAAACCTCCTCGCCAAGGTATATTATTTAATCCTCATTTAACTAGTTTAATTAAACTAGCAAAACCCACTTGCACTCTTCCATCACGTGCTCGCCAAGAACCAAGCCTCCTCGCCAAGGACTCCCGTTCCTTCGCCAAGCTGCATTATATATTTAATCTCTTTTTCTTCATTTATCTACAAAATACCTAAGAACAAATAATAATGTTAAATTACTTAAAAACATAGCAAAAGAGCTAAATATAAGGTTCGGTTAAGCACATAAATGTTGCATAAATATGCAACTATCAGAATACCCCACACTTAGCTTTTGCTAGTCCTCGAGCAATACAGTAAACTAAGACTCTGAAAAGACTCGACAAAACTCTAACTATATGACTCTAACGCCCTCAACAAATTGTCTCAGCAATCTTCCACAATTGTAACACCAAGATAAGTGTGACTCTAAATTAGCATTCCACAAAGTTTCGAAAATTAATTTCAATGCATGACACACATGTAATATGTAGGACGAAGATATAATCATGGTGAATGTAAAGCTGTAGCATGCGAAAAACAAGTCAAGATTCAACCTCACAGGTATATGCATCTCAAAAGTGTTTCTCTCAAAATATATCTAAGGTTTTCACTCAACTCAATTACTTTCCAAATGGACCACACCATATTCTTACACTTGTGACAAATCTCCACAGATCAAAAGCTGCTATCTTGAGGATCAAAAGGACTTTCATGGGTTGTAATGGGGCTTGGCTCATAGGTTAAAGAATAAATGGATAAGGAATTCAAATATAATTCTAGAACCCAGTAGAGCACCAAATAAGAGACTTCTTCAAACTTTACAACCATGAACTTTCTTACTTTTGTGGCCGAATTTCATTTTGTTGGGCCTTCACGTCATTGTTTTCGTCAACAGTTAACTCGGGTATCAAGGTAGACATCACTTTTTTTTTCTTTCTTTTCATTTTTTTTTTCAAACACTAGCTTGATACCCCACACTTATTTCTTTGCATCACTTTTTGACATTGTCGCCGTCTTCACATCTCTGTCTCATGTATAGCTCTACCAAGTCCTAGAACAAGGGTAAAGATA
Organism: Geum urbanum; assembly: GCA_946800695.1. Taxonomy (NCBI): domain Eukaryota; kingdom Viridiplantae; phylum Streptophyta; class Magnoliopsida; order Rosales; family Rosaceae; genus Geum; species Geum urbanum. Next base: position 5,086,648 of record OX327000.1, on the reverse strand, counting down.
TAACTATTCTAAGGTTTAAGGTCAGAGTTATGTGGTGATGACATAAAGTTTAAACATGTAGGCTCAAAGTGGTTAACTAAGGAGTGCACATCTTGTGTACACAAAATTAGGACACAGGCTTATATGGCAATGGTGGTGTCCCCTAAATGCCTTTATCACTTCCTCAATCAAAACAAGTATTGACAAAAAGCTTTGAAAAGCACAAGAGCAAGTTCTAGTAATATCTAGAGTCCATTAACTTAATCTGTGGCAAGCAATTGACACTCAATAAAGAAAGCATGTGTATTCACATATAGGCTCAATCGCTCACAGGTTAATGAATCTCAACAAAGTTTAAGCATGCCAAAAATCTGTACCATGTTAACTTTTTCTACATCCACTACACATTCGCATATGCATCATATATCAAGATTAACCAAAGAAACTTGAATAACATGAACATCTTTTAGTCACAATTACGGAAGATATAATCACATCATGGACTAGCCAAGGGCACTTAAGACACAAAACAAAAGACTCTTTTTATGTTTTTCTTGACACTTTTTACTTTTGTATTTGATTTTTCAAATAAGTTACTAAAATATACAAGAAAAACAAAGAAAAAACTCAAAAATGCCAAATTCTAGCGAGGAAACCCTTCCACGACGAACTAGTCGTCGGAAAAGACTCCCTCAGGCTCGTCTGCGCACTCAACTCGCCAGATTTTTACAAAATTAACCACACAGTGGAATGAGCTGAAATTTTAGAGGACCAAAAGCTAAACACATATAAAAACACTCCCTCAAAATTTCAGAAATTTACGAGCCCTATAACTATGTCAAATAAATTATACAAAACAGCAGACTATTTGCTCGCATGACTCAAAAAATACCCATTCTGGCGAACAACTTCTCTCGCGAGCAACTCTCTCGCGAGAATTGTACAAAATTAATCATATATCGTAATGAGCTAAAATTTTGCGAACACTAACTAGACACATGTAAAAAACTGTCCTCAAAATTTCAGAAAATTACGAGACCCCTAGCTATAGAAAATAAATGACACGAACGGCTGCTCGCCAGACCCAACTTAGTTCCTTAAAACTGTTGCTCGCATGACTCAGCTCCACTCGCAAGAATTTTACAGAATTGATCATACATTGGAATGAGCTGAAATTTAGAGAGAACCAACTAGACACATGTAAAAACATTCTCTCAAAATTTCAGAAATTTACGAAACTTCTAGATATGTCAAACAAATCACAAAAAACATCAAACTGAACAGTACACAAGCGAAGCTCGCCAGAGACCCATTCCCCTCGCAAGCATTTTACAGAATTTATCATACATTGGAATGAGCTGCAATTTTAAGAGCACAAATTAGACACATGTAAAAACATCCTATAAAAATTTCAAAATTTTACGAGACCTCAAACTATGTCAATAAATTGACACGAAACAGCATACTGTACAGTACCGAACTAACGAAAAATTTATACATAGACGCTAAGGATATGATATAAACCCCACCCCACACTTGAAATTTGCATTTTCCTCAATGTAAGACAAAACTAAAATATATAATACATCAAACAAGCATGGAATAAGACACATAACACATCACAAATCACACTAACGTGGAGAAAAATAAAGAAAAAGAGAAGGGATAAGAATTCAAATCTGGCAGCCAAGCTTCTCCATCAACATGGGTTGCCTCCCAAGTAGCGCTAAGTTTAACGTCCTCAGCCAGACATCTTCAAAACCATCAGGTGGCTGTGGTCTTGGCTCGATCAAGTGCTTGGTCCTTAACAATGATGTCATATGAGCTCTACCAAGCAACTTGGGTACCCTTGGACTCCTACACACACAAGACTCCAAGTGTCTTCTTTCTTTCTTCTTCTTTATCCAAAGCATCCTCCTCTTGAGTCCAACAAACAAGGTAAAGAGAATATCTTTGTTGGACATATGGTGATCAGATACCACCATCTCAATATGCTCCAAAATATAAGGGGGCTCGGTAAGTAAATCCTCAAACTCAAGTGTTTCTTTGGTGCAAGGAACATGTACGAAACTTGAGTTTGGCATTGATAACTCATGTGGTTGTTCATGTAGTGGCAGCACCATCTCAATATAAGGGATTTCGATGGACTCCACCTCAAGGAATTCGCATATCTCATCATCATCAAAGAATGCATCCCCTTCTTCCATTTCAATTTCAGCCCCAGTAGTCAAATTCGCAGACCGATATTCAAGAAGAGCTTCGAGCTCATCCAATTCTTGCTTGATCGGCTTCCATTCTTCAATTTTTGGCTGACTTGATCCAAGCACTGTCTCCAAAGTATCCTCATTCTCATTCACCGAGTGCTGCATAAATTCCTGCATAAAATTATCAAATATATCAATAGAAAAACAGGAATACAAATCATTATCACTAGGATGCCTCATTGCGTCGAAGATGTTGAAGCGGATCTTCTCTTCATCTACTTTCATGGAGAGGGTACCATTGAAACAATCTATCTTGGTCCTAGCGGTCCGTAAGAATGGACGACCAAGTATCAATAGTAGCTCTGATGGTTGAGGCTCTGCCTCCATCTCTAACACGAAGAAATCAGCTGGAAAGATCAACTTACCTACCTGCACCAAAACATCCTCAACAAAACCTCTGGGGTAGCAGTTAGATCGATCAGCTAATTTAATTGTAACACCAGTTTGTTGTAGTGCACCAATATTCAAAGTTTTATACACAGAGTAAGGCATTAAATTTATTGATGCACCCAAATCAAGTAAAGCTCCAGTAAAATTAGTGTTACCAATTGTACATGGGATGGTGAATCGTCCAGGATCTCCCATCGTAGGTGGTAGCTTCCTTTGAAGTACCGCTGACACCTTCTCACTCAAGGCCACGATCTCAGTCCCTGTGAACTTCCTCTTCATTGTACAAAGTTCTTTAAGAAACTTTGCATACTTCGGTATTTGCTTAATCGCATCGAGCAACGGAATGTTCACTTCCACCTTCCGGAATGTATCTAGAATCTCTTGCTCCAATTTATCCTTCTTCTTGTTTTTCAACCTACCAGGAAAAGGAACACGTAAAGGAATTGAAGGAGAAAGATCAGAGATTGACTTACCTGATTTTTCATTTGCTGAATTTTTCTGTCCAGGTGCACTCTTCTCTCCCTGATCCTGCAGTAGTGGTGGAAATGGCAGCACCTGTTCTAGGACCGGCTCATCTTCTAAAGATTTTTTTGTAGGATTTTCAACCTCTTCAATCACTCTTCCACTTCTCAATGTGATCACATTAGCTTCATGTTGAGATCTTGGGTTCTTAACCACATTGCTTGGAAGAGTACCTTGTTCTCTTGTTGACACTTGTTGCTGCAAGCTGTTCAGCTGCTTCTCCATAAGCTCGAATGCCTTGCTAGAGTTCTTGTTGTGCATCTCAATCCCCTCTAGCCTAGCCAATATTGTTGCCATGATAGGATCAGGAGCTGGAGCTGTAACCGGCTGTTGTACCTGCTGAAATTCAGGTCTTACCTTGAATCCGGTGGGTGGGTTCAGCACATTGTTTGTGTTTCCATAGCTGAAATTAGGATGATTCCTCCATCCCGGATTGTATGTGTTTGAAAATGGATCATTTCTTGATGCACGTTGTTGCACAAAATTCACCTGCTCTTCTTCAGGAATAAAAGGACAAGATTCATTAGTGTGATCCGACATAGAGCAAACAGAACATACCTGAGAAACAGATGATGATGATGTCGTTTGGCTCTTGATGGCAGTAGAAATGGACTCCAACTTCTTCTCGATTGCTTTCATTCTCTTGTCCATGCATGTCTGGGTTTGTGGCAACCTCAAATACAGCTTGCTGTTTCTTGCTCGCCAACGTTCTCTCTCTTGTATAGAACTGCTTGGTGTTCTCAGCCAATTTCTCTATGGTATCATGAGCTTGCTGACCTGTTTGATACATAAACATACATCCATAAGCGGAATCCACTCTTGTCTTGTTAGATGGCTCCAGACCTTCATAAAAGAAAGTCATCCTGTCCTCTAGATCATACCCATGATGTGGGCATTTCCTCAACAGCTCCTTGAAATGACTCCATGCCTCATGAAGCATGTCACCATCTTTTTGTATGAAGTTATTAATCTCCTTCTTCAACTGCTTAGTCTTCTGGGCTGAGAAATACTCCTTCATGAACGTCACCTTCATCTCATCCCAAGATTGTATAGACCTAAGAGCCAACGAATTGAACCACATCTTCGCTCCTTCCTTCACAGAAAAAGGAAATGAAATTAGTTTCAACACATTAGATTCAACATTTTGTAAATTTTTTGTTGATGCTAAAGCTTCAATCTCAGCCAAATGTTGCTAAGGGTCCTCTGAAAATACCCCCCTATAATGAGGTAGGGCTAATAGTAAAGCAGGAGGTACTGAATATGTCCCAAGAGCCGGCAACACTATTGGTGATGAATTCCCCTGAGCACTAGGTACAAAGGAATTCATCAACGTTCTTGGTTGTTCTCCCATTGCTGCTCTTTGTGGTGGCGATTGAGGAACTTCTTCTTCTGAATCTGAATCTGAACTTGTTTCCACCTCAATCTCAGGTTCTAACACTGTGCCACTCGTGTTTCCAACTTCCAATTCTGCTTGCCTCTTCTGCTTCCGGTTTTGCTTAGCTGAGCGTTCAATCTCTAAATCAATCAATAAAGGCTCAGTTCTTCTTGACCTTCGAGTATTCATGCACTAGGTACCTGCACACAAGAGACACGTTACACTATAAAAGAAATGAAACAAAACAAAACAAAACTGAAAACAAAAGACACGTTAGAATATAAAGACTAGATCTTTCCCCGGCAACGGCGCCAAAATTTGATCGAGTATTTAACCACCCTCAAAATTACCCTATAATGAACTTAATATGCTTGTCAATGCAGTACAATAGTATAGGGGTCAATCCACAGGGAAAGATGAGACTCAATACTCTAAACTACAAACATACGAGAAAGTCAGAAATCTGACAGACTCGACCACGGGACACTAATGTAATTAATTAAAATATCTAGACTCAACCTAAAATTACGAAATTAACACTGAACACTAAAGACACTGCGGCGAACTACCACGCGAAATTTCAATACCATCGAAGTTTGTTTGGTTGGCGAACAAAATTATGCAAAACAGACTACTAAACTGAAACAGAAAACAGAGTATAAGTAAAACGATAATCAATGATAAAGAAGGTTAAGGGAAGTGTTATCCACCACCGTCACTCCATCTAGACGACAAATGTTTAACTAAACAATGCAATTGTTATGAATGAAAGATTCCCAGGAAGGCCCCGAGCTGTGAACACAACCTATTACCCGATCCTTATGTTTACAACATTGAAGGTCCGCTTATCAATATTGTCTATCCCTCAAAGAACCCGAAGTCACGGACTCGAATTAACTAAGAGAAAAGCATTAAGATTTAGAAAGGGTTTGAGAATCTACAAGGCTTTACAAGTACACTACGGTCGTGTCTTGCTAGACCTAGGGTTTCTTATACCAAGCATGTATGGGTTCTACTATTGAAACTTGAGGAAGGTAATAATCACCAACAGCCATCAATTTTCTTAGAATTAGATTCCTAAACATGCATACTAAGTGTGCACTCAAAGCATACATAATCAAGAATCATCACTGTATAAATAACAAAGAAACCTCATTCAAATAACAAAAACAACATTTAGTTAAAGTGCATAAGCAATCTAGATATCATGAACGGGGCTTCAAAACAGCCCCTTAACAATGGAGTTTAGCTCCTCATGGAATCAGAAAATAAACTAAAATAATCCATGAAAGAAATTGATACAAACGGATGAAAGAGAAACTTGCAGCTTCCTTGCTCTTCGTTACGTCCGTTCCTCGTCCCCCGTTCTCTTGCTCTCTTGCTAGCTATTTATATGTTCCAGACTAGCTAGGTTAATTAACCTAGCTAGCAACCCACGTGCAAGACACCAAAATCCAGCCCAACTCTTCTTAATCTCATTATTATAATAGGACTCTTCTTCTCTCCTTCTCCTTGCGAGCAACTTCGCCAAGCCATATATATAAGTCTAAGTCTAAGTTGATTCACTGGCAAGAATGCATCACGTGCTCGACCCTCTTCTCAATCCACTTGAAATATATAAATATGCATGCAGCCACTTCCGTACGTTTCTCCACACCTTCTTTAGCTAGCTAGGTGTGTGTGTGTGTATATATATATATATATCTAAGTCAATTAACTAAGTTAATTAACCAAGTTGTTCACGTGTCACAGACCAAATTCTATTGTAAATAGAATTCCTTGTTTCCTTTCTTTTAATCCAAATTCACGTCTTCTTCTCTCCTCGCTCGCCAAAGACAAAACCTCCTCGCCAAGGTATATTATTTAATCCTCATTTAACTAGTTTAATTAAACTAGCAAAACCCACTTGCACTCTTCCATCACGTGCTCGCCAAGAACCAAGCCTCCTCGCCAAGGACTCCCGTTCCTTCGCCAAGCTGCATTATATATTTAATCTCTTTTTCTTCATTTATCTACAAAATACCTAAGAACAAATAATAATGTTAAATTACTTAAAAACATAACAAAAGAGCTAAATATAAGGTTCGGTTAAGCACATAAACGTTGCATAAATATGCAACTATCAAATACTGCAAAAAAATTGCTCACTTGCGCATTTTACTCAGGGCCTTTTTCGTGCATATTAATCTCTTCGATTCAGATGAAATAAAATTATCCAAATCCTAGCCTTGGCATACATATTATCATTGTCTGTTCGTCCATTATGTATGAATCAACACGCTTAAGAGCAACTACATCAGAAAGGTTAACCTTAAACATTTATGTGACCAAAGAGACAGCCCTACCTATCCATCCAAGTCATCAGAATTAGATTCATCGTCGCTACTGTCTGAGGTCCCCTGTTCTGCATCTTCGTTTGTTTCATTGGTTTTAGATTCACCAGTCCCTTGACTCCCTTCATCCTTGCTTTCACTGTCCTCTTCCTTCTTCTTTTTCAGAAAATTAACAAGTTCTTCAAGAGCAACATCAGCATCATCACTTTTCATAAGCTCCTCAGCAACCACTGCAGGTGTGACCTCAGTGCTCTCTATTAGACCCTCAATCTCTCCGCACAGACGATGAGGATTGCTTTCATCAATGCCGAGGTAGTTAGAGGCCAAGATCCTGAACCCGCTCGGTGTGCAATATGACATGTAAATGTGCACATCCATTCGGCCAGGGCGCAACAATGCAGGGTCTAATTTCTCTTTGTGGTTAGTGGTGAAGACAATTATCTTCCCATCACCGCTGCTTGACCACAGACCATCAATGAAGTTCAATAGTCCCGACAGTGTAAACAGCTGCCATTATCAAGTAAGTACATATTCATCAGAATTCAAGCATGTATAACACAGTGATCAATATAGACTTTGCTTAGTACTTACCTTGGTGTTAGATTGTCCATTTTTCTTTGGTTCTCGGTGTTGTCTGTTTTGTATGTCTGCGCTGCAATCGATATCCTCGATGACCAAAATAGAACGATTCGAAGTAGACAGCATAATCCTCTTCAGTTCATCGTTGCTAACAATTCTGCTAAGGTCCAGATCATAGACATCAAACTTGAGATAATTAGCCATGGCTGCAATCAAGCTGGATTTCCCCGTACCAGGTGGACCATAGAGCAAATACCCTCTTTTCCAAGCCTTGCCGACCTTCTTATAAAATTCCTTCCTCCTTAGAAACCTATCCAAATCGTCCTTGATCATTTGCTTTACCTCGGGAGCCATAGCCAGTGTGTCGAAAGTTGAAGGGTGATCGAGATCAATGGAATGATCTGAATGCTGTGATGCAAGTCTCATCACCTTCTCCTCTTCTCTAAGTGCATCAGCTCGAGCCAACACATAGGGCAGGTACGAGTCTGTCACCTCTGCCTTGTGTTTCTTGTTGAAAGTCAGCACAAACTTGCGCTTTTCCCTCTCACGGCCGCCACCGCCGCCGTTACTCCCGCTTTTCTCAGAGTCAGTGCAGACGAAATGCCACAACAGCGTGATGTTGTTGAAGTGATCGATGATTTCCTCGTCTCTGTCGATGGCAATGCTGAGAGCTTTTTGTCCGAGTGTCTTGCTCACTCTGAGACGCTCGTTGGAAGGACTGATCTTGGTCTTGAGGTAGACCTCGGCTGCGTCGAAGACTTGGTTGTTGGTGTAGCCGCCGCTCTTCTCGTCGATAATGAGAGTCAGGTCCGCGGAGTGAGGAGCGAAAAAGCGGAGGAGGAGTGAGGTTAAGCATAAGCGGATTTTAGGAGGGATGAGTGACATGAGTTGGTCCGACATGGACTTGACTAACATGACAAATGCAGTGAGGGAGGCGTAGGCCGAGAACAACGACGATGCCGATGTTGGCATCTGTTGGAAGTTCAGTTGATACATGTTCATGTTGCAGTACTGGGATTTTCTAGCTCTCTCACTTCTCTGTCTGTATATCTCTCAGGTTTTGGGAGGATAAGGAGCTCAGAGTGTGATTCATAGGAGACGCCTTGGTCGATTTACTAAACTATCCCTGTCTACATGACTACATCAAATGTCTAGCTAACAAGTGGTGTATCATTTGGTAATTCTACTTGTCTACTGCTGGAGAGGACTATGAGTCAATTCATTTTCCATGCACCTTCCTATAGGTTTGCTTTACCTCTGCCTTAACATGGAAGCATTTGCAAAGTCTTTTAGAATTCCATTACATTTTCACACAAAAACAAAAGAGTTTTTGGCTTCCTTTTGTACTAGTTGACATCATTTTCCCACTCTGATGATCTATGCGGCGTTCATACAGCTTAACTTTTACTTTCTATTCGTGAGCTCTAAATAATATTTATCAGAGAACAGGTCATGTTAACATAATAGTGTCCTTTTGGTCTTTGTCTTTTGTTGGTGTGGCCAATAATTGCTTTATAAGAGGATTGTGAAACCAAATTTCCACGTCTATAATACATCGTGGATTGTTTTGGTAGATTGATATGTCATATGCCATAAGATTCACTTCGGCTTTTGAAAATTGAAATAGACACATAAGTGAGAGGGCGGTGGTCATAAGTCCCCGTTTGTTTTATGTGATCTGACAAATGATCTATGGAGCTCCATTATTAGAGTATTGCCTTGGCCCCAAGTTAGTAGGAAAAAGCCCAAACTCCATTCCATAGAAGGAATCAAAATTAACCCGTCCAATTTCGTTTTCGTGTTTCACACTCATTACTCGTTAAGGGAGCAAATGGAAGCAATATAGAGTAAAAATTCGATTTAAACATATCTTATAAAGAAATAATTACTTTATAGTGATAAAAAATTTTGGTCGGAATCAATTATATTGTGATAAGTTATAAGATTTTTCAGTCCCATATATAGAAAAGTTACTTCCGTATAGTAATAATTGTCAATAATAATAATATATAAAATAGTATTCAAAAAGAATTAAAATATTTATTGATACTAGTTTGAGACAATGATTTATGCTTGATTGTTGCAATCACGTCTTTGAGATTGCGGGTCCGTAGTAACTCATTGACATATTCACCTTGTTGTTGAAGCTAAAATATTTCCAACTTCTCTAGCATGTCCATAACTTCTTTAGTTGAAACTTTTGGTAGTTCTACACTCTCGTCCTCTAGATTATCTTCTTCTTGTTCTTGTCTAATTGCGGTAATAATTTTCTCTTTTGTTAAAGAGTACACAACTTGTTGCTCATTAGGATGATGAAGAAATACATTGATATCCATTGGATTAGTGTAGTGAAGTTGTTGTATCTGACCATTCAATTTTCTTATTAATCTATCAAGCTCCTGATCCACTTCATTTGTAGCATGCCAGTCATCAACGTCATCAATAGTCCTAATCTTACAATACTTGAAACAAGTCGCAATTGTCTCTGGTTTCACATCCATTGATCACGCAACAATTGTGTTGACAATTTCCATCAAGGATGCTTATCTTTGATGGTTCCACGACTCAAGCTTCTATTCGTTTCAAAAGTTCATGATTGAACCGTTTACGATAGTAACCTTTGAAATTTTTTATTATACCTGCATCACAAAGTTGGATTTTGGAAGTGCTGTTTAGTGGTAGAAATATAACAGTTGTGTATTTAAGCTGGGGAATATTCTATATATTTCCATTGGCAGTGCAATTGTCCATAATCAGCAAGACATTCATATTTAACCGACTATCAAACCACTTGAGCCATTCCAAAAAAATCAAAGATGTCATCCATGCATTTGAATTTGCTCGATACTTGCAATTAGGATTATCACAATTGACATTCTTAAAGCATCTTGGATTCTTAAACTTGCCTATGACCCAAAGTGGAACTTTGTCAGAGTCATCACCATTGCAACAAATAACTAATGTAGCCCTCTCTTTATTTCGCTTTCAACCCTCTCATTATTTTGTTGCAAGAAAATTATTGGCTTGCATTCGGTAAAATAAGCCAGTTTCACCCATATTGTAGATGTCCTTCCAAGCCTACTTGTTTAGCGTCTCTTATTTTTGGCAGGTTAGCTTCAAGTTTTTCCATGTTCACTGAACCACTCTCTCCAAAGTGTCGGTATGATTGAATAGCATGACGTTGTTTGAACTTCCCCAACCGTCTATTGAAAACTCAAATGTAGTAGGTTCAGGATAAAGTGCTTTTAGGAATAAGTTATCTTTCTCATTCAAGAGATCTCCACTCATGTCAATATGGTTTTAATTGCACGTTAACCATTCATAGAGAGCAGTCTCCATTAAAGGGTACATCGCTATCTTCACACGTTTTGCATTTGGTTTCAATGACATATCTTCATTGGATGATCGCTTAAGTGTCTTAGATATTGCTACTTGAGAAACTTTAATGTTATAATCTTTCTCTAACCAATCACTACCAACATAACCACTTTAGGCAACGAATTTTAAAACAACGCGCAACGAGATTAAAATTCGTTGCCTATAGTTCACAATAGGCAACGACAAGGGTTTTCGTTGCCTATTGTGAACTATAGGCAACGAATTTGTTGCCTGTAGAAGTCAGATCGTTGCCTAATGTCTGGTTTATAGGCAACGAAACAAATCGTTGCCTAAAGTATGGTTATAGGCAACGAAAAAATCGTTGCCTATAGTTTAATAGGCAACGAAAAACAATATAGGCAACGAATTACTATTTCGTTGCCTATAATTATTATTATATCAGATCTAACCAGCAGCTCCTCCATTCAAATCAAAATCGGTGGAAAAATCTGAAACGTTCTGGAATCGCCAGTGCATTTCAGGATGGACAAGAGTTGGATGAGGCTGGATAGAACTGATGCAAGATATGGGCAGGGAATTAGGAGATTTCTGGAATTTGTGGAGGCTAATTGTGGAGAGTTGCTAGTGCATTATTGTCCATGTAAACAATGTCGGTGTCGCGGCAATCGTTGTCCCATTGCTACAGTTGAGCGACACCTTCATAGAAACGGATTTTGGAATAAGTACACCCGTTGGATTTATCACGGTGAAGCATCAGCAGCCGATCCGCATGATCATGGACAATTTGCTGATACTGCGAGTTCATCCAATTATGATCCCACCAGGAGGTTCATCGACGATATGTTTCCTCATGAGAGCGGTATATTTCATGATTCTCAAGCACCCGTATATGTTCCTCCAGAAGTTGAGAATTTCCCTCATATTGAGCCAGTCCAGCCATTACCTAGAGTTTATGTCAACACACGTGGTATGGACAAGTACCACAACCTGATTCAGATGCATCAAACTCCGTTGTACCACGGATGTCCTAAGACAGTCCTTGAAAGTGTGATGGCAGTGATGCAGCTAAAAGTGGAGACCAAGAGCACCGTGGCAGCGGTCGATAGGTGGCTTCAGTTGACTGGTGATCTGCTGCCCCCCGGTCATCGTCTTCCCCCCACTCATCGTAAGATACGACATGTCCTCAAAGATCTTGGACTTTCCTACACCAAGATTCACGCATGCATGTATGATTGCGTTCTCTTTTGGGGTGTAGACGATGACGGGAAGGATCTATCAAAGCTTGATTACTGTCCGGTGTGTGGTACGGAAAGGTGGAAGTACACTCCTGTAGGAAACAAGAAAGCAGTGAAGATACTTCGGTATTTCCCACTTATTGATAGGCTGGAAAGGTGCTTCATGTGTGCATTCACGGCGAAAGCTATGAGATAGTGGGCTGAGAGGACTTCGCCTGACGATGATATCCTTAGACACCCTGCTGATGGTCAGGCTTGGAAGCACCTGGTGAATGTTTTTTCTGATTTTGCAGCTGAAGTCCGAAATGTTTGGCTGGGGCTATCGACTGACGGATTCAACCCCTTCGGCAACATGAGTCAGAAGTACAGCATATGGCCCGTTATATTGGTACCGTACAACCTTCCTCCGTGGATGTGCATGAAGAAAGAATATAATATGCTGACTCTGTTGATTCCAGGGCCGGGTTATCCAGGAAAGTGTCTGGATGTGTACATGAGGCCATTGATTATGGAGCTTCAGCACTTGAGTACAGTTGGTCATCCCACTTACGACAGGTTTAAAAATGAGATGTTCCGAATGCGTGCTATGTTTGTGGGCACAATCAGTGATTTTCCAGGTCGAGGGATGTTGTCGGGAAACCCAACCAAGGGGTACAGGGCCTGTCCAGAGTGCATGACTGCCATGTTTGGACAAGCTCATTGCTCGAAGATTGTCCATATGCGTCACCGATGTTGGCTTCCACGACATCACCCATTTCGCCAGGACGCCCAGGCTTTTGACGGCACTGTAGAAGAAGGTCTGCAACCCATGGGATGGACTGGAGATGAAATCTTAGAAGTCCTAAATGAGTATAATTTTGGGCCATTGAGAAATCATCCTGAGGTTGTTGCGACTATACCGAAGATACCCGACAGGTATAAGTTCTGGACACACAAGAGCATCTTCTGGGAACTCCCGTACTGGCGGATGTTGTCTATCAGGAACTATCTAGATGTCATGCACATAGAGAAGAATGTGTGTGAAAGTGTGGTGGGCACCGTTCTAAATTGGCAAGGTAAAACCAAAGATGGCCCTAAAGCTCGCGTTGATTTGGAAAAAATGAAACTGCGGGAACATCTGTGGTTGAAAAAGAAGGGGAGAAAGATGCCCCAAGCTCCTTACACGGTCACGCGTGACGAGAAGCATGAAATTTTTGTGTGGATGGCTAACGTCCAGTATCCTTATGGGTTTGCTGGAAATATAAGTCGGTGTGTTAACTACAGGGACAATAAGATTTATGGATTAAAGAGTCATGACTGCCATGTACTACTTCAACGCCTCTTCCCTATTATGATACGAGGGTACTTTGATGATGAGGTGGTAGAGCCGTTAGTGGCGCTGTCAAGGTTCTTTCAAAAGTTATGCACCAGAGAAGTGAAAATGTCAGACCTCGAAGAAATGCGAAAGGACATCATTTTTATCATGTGCAAGTTGGAGATGATTTTCCCCCCAAATTTCTTCGACATCATGCCTCACTTGATGATGCATCTTCCCGAGCAATTGATGCTCACCGGTCCCGTTCACTACACTTGGATGTATCCAATGGAGAGGTATATACCTTGCATTTGTATGATGTTTGCTAATTAAGTCTTTATATATTAATTTATTCTTGTTCTGCAACAATAATAACAAGCTGTTTTCATCTTTGTAGACAACTGGGAGACTACAAAGGGTATGTACATAATACATCTGCACCTGAAGAGTGTATCGCCGAAGCATATCTTGCGCACGAGTGCGTAACGTACGTCAAACTGTATTTGGGAGCGCTTGAGGACCCACATTCGAATATGTCGGTAGATGAACCCCAGTTCAACCTTTCTGTAATCTCTAATGATGTTTACCCACAGAGTAGGTTGCACGGGGAGTGGGAGTTGACACCATATGAGTTAGACATTGCACACTGGTGTGTACTCATTAATTGTCAAGAAGTTAAATATTGGAAAGACACACACCTTAGAAGTCCACAGGTTCGCGGGGATGTTGCGTACCACAACCGGACCTTTGCAAATTTTTTTGGCACATGGGTGAGTATATATTCATTTAGTCATAATATATATGACGTGTAAAAGAAAATTGTGACAGTTATTTATATGAAATGTCGTATCTAATGTTGACGGTTATTTGTTTCAGATGAACTATGTAGAAGATGATGGTTACCCACAATGGTCACACGCATTGAGGCTTTTGGCTATGAAACCTATATCATCAAAAGTTTACGCGATGTGTAGGGTCAATGACGTGAAATTTATGTGTCAAGAAAGAGACAACAGGGTGAAGACACAGAATTGTGGGGTAATGGTGCATGGTGGGGATAACGACCCTGACTACTACGGTGTACTCCATTCAGTGGTTGAACTCATGTATGGTGAGCGCATGAAAGTTTACTTGTTTAAGTGCAGATGGTTTGATACTCGTCCGGAGAACGTTCGCATCGATCAGTATGGATACATTTCCGTGAATACTGCCACAAGCTGGTACGAGGAGGATCCTTTCGTTCTTGCCACATCGGTCAAACAAGTGTTTTACCTTGACGATCTTATGAACAGACCCCCGTGGAAAGTAGTAAACCATGTGCAAGCTAGGAATGTGTACAGTGCTGCCACACTAAATAATGTATAGTAAACCATGTGCAAGCTAGGAATGTATAGTGAGAATGAAGCTGATGAAGAAGTTGCAGCATACCAAGAGGGAAATGGAATTGACATTCCGGAATCCGATACAATTCGCCTTAATAATGTTCGACCTGGTATTGTGGTTCAAAATTCTGGAGCAGCACTTCTAAATGTTAATCCAAATGACTTTGAGGAAGACTCGAGTGACAAGGACGAGGAGCGACACCTATTACCAGACTTCAACTATCAAACCGCGTCAGACTCTAGCGATGATTCAGATTCTGATTATCAGCCTTAGTTAGAGATGTAATTGAGTATAGTCTTCGAGCTTGTATTGAGTTGATTAACTCCTAAATGTATATATGTGTTGATTGAATCGAAGTTTACTTGTGTAATTTTCTGGATTAGTTTAACGGTTATTTTCATGTCTGTTGTGGAAAACATGTGAATTTCGTTGCTTATAAATTGAATTTCGTTGCCTATTCTATAGGCAACGACAATTTCGTTGCCTTTAATAATAATTTCGTTGCCTATAGTATAGGCAACGACACAAATCGTTGCCTATAGGTTGACTGTCGTTGCCTAAAGTTAAGGCAAAGACAGACTCGTTGCCTATAATTACTCCTCGTTGCCTAAAGTATAGGCAACGATTCATTTATTCGTTGCCTATACTAGGTGGAATAAATCCCCCAGTCGCGACCAGCGCCGCCGCAACGAAGGGAACGACTGCCCACACAACTCTCGCCGGATTTCTGCCCTCGCCCGAATAGTACGGTTCGCATTCTCTCCCTCTCTCCTTACTTGAATATATAAACAACGTGATTTAGGTTGATTTTAGTTGGATTTGTGTTGGATTTGTGTTGTGATTTAGGTTAGGTTGTGTTGGATTTCTGTTGGATTTAGGTTAGGTTGATTTTAGTTGGATTTGTGTTGTGATTTAGTTTGTATTGTTGAATTTAGGTTTTATTTAGGTTGGATTTTGGTAAGGTTATGTTATGTTGGATTGTTGATTTAATTAGGTTGGGATTATATTGTGGATTAGAGGATTTAGTTTGGTTATTTAGTTTAGGTAATTAGAATTGGGAATAAGTGTGATTTTAGTTTGGGTTGTTCATTTTAGTTAGACAAAATTTAAATTTAGGTTAGTGTAGCCTCAATTGTAAGCTATTCATTATGTTATTTTGTTGCAGACATTAATAAAAATGTCCATGTTCAAAAGATTGATTCCCGGGAAAAGTGGGAAACAGAAAGGAGCTTCCTCCTCGTCACCTCAAGGAGCGACACCTCAAATGTCCTCCGGGTTGAACCCTCAAGGACCCAGGAGTGGGTCTAGGTCCGTTGGTCAGAGTTCTAGAAGCACCGTACCGGATAGTCTTGAGACCGTCTATGTACATTCCAATCGTCACCTCCAACTATATACAGCAGCCCAGGATCCCCAAGGTCCACGTCACTCGGTGTCTCATGAACGACCCTCCCGCAACAGCAGCCGAAACTCCACCACCGTCGACGGTCGTCACTCAGTCAGCAGCGAACGCCCAAATAGTACGAGGGTACTCTGGCCAAACCAGCAGGACCCACCGCGTATGCCACCTCTTCCCCCCAATCCGGCAACGCCACAACCTAATTCCGGATCATCTGGGCCATCCGACAGTGCATCCCGCACACCTTCTGTGCACTTATGCCCGCCCAGGGACTTGTTCTTCCCTACGGTTATTCCGAAGATACCTCAGCTCGACCCTAACAACGTGGCCATATATGATGAGTACCCGTTCACGACGCCTGAGGAAGCATACACATATGAGCCGTTCTCTCAACCTCTGTTGAGTGTGAGGGTTAAGGGCCATCTCACTTACGAGAATGGTAAGTTTATGTTCTTTTAGTAGATACAGTACATTAAATTAGGTTATATTTCTTAATTTCCTTCTTTTGTACCGTGTCTTAGGCACCGTCGTCAACCCTAAAGCTAAACCGAGCAGAGGTACCACAACCGGGAAGGGTATTGAAGATCGAGTTGGTGACAATCGGGCTCATATTGATTATGAGGACGATGGCTCGGCTATCGAGTATTCTGACAAAGGGATGTATGCTAGCCAAGCAGGATTTGTCATACGTGATTTCGTCCCGATGTTGTGGGACTCGTGGGGTTCAGTTGATGCTCAAGTGAAGGCCCGAGTGCATAATGCACTGTCGGTGAGTTAAATTTACATTAATTTGTCATAAAAATAGACGTTCTTATTATTATAAGCCACCAAACATACATATTTATGAGGCTAATTATGTATACGTGTATTGCAGCAATGGTTTATTATTGACGATCGGCTGAAGCAGCCCGGGGGGTGGTGTGAACGAAAGCTCACGTCTAGGTGATGTGATTTTGGATTTATATAAGGCTAAGTATCCTGAATACGTTAGATTTGTGAATATAAAGTGTTGGTTATATGATATTTTTGTTGCATCAATATAGGTATCGAGAGTGGAAGTCCCACTTGAAGACGTTCTGGCAGCAGAACATAGATAAAGGCCGAAATGGCACTCCAAGTGAGTTCAGATACCGGGAGTACGAGTGGAACTGGCTTATAGCCCACTGGAAGCATCCCAAGCTTGTGGTATGCACATGAATTGATTTGCGTACCTAAATCTAAACTAATATTATTATTATTAATTTACCTACATTTTATGATATATTATTTTATATACGCAAGAGGTAGTAGGTAAATCTCTATCTATGTTATTAATTTAATATGTAGGTAAATCTCTAATATATTGTGTAGGTAAATTAAATTATACAACTTACATTGTTTATACGAAGTAAAGATAGTGAACTGTATTAGTGATTGAGAGGCTAGAAATTAAAACAAAAAATAACAAAGATTAAATTATTTCCCTGCAGAATAACATGAAAAAACCTAGAAATTAAAGGAAACAATTCTAGGTCAGAGGACTAAATATGTGAAAAATAAATGGGTTGGATTTTAATCACAAAAATTAATGTTGCGAGGATATTCTCTAATTTATGCTATATATATAATTGGCTAATAATTGTGCACATTTTCTTATTCTACAAGCACATTTCGAAAGAAAATGCTAAAAACCGAGCGCAGAACGTGAACCCACATCATTGTGGTTCCCGAACGTATGAGAGATGGACTCGACGTGGGGCAAGGTTGGAACCACAGACCGATCCTCTCGTGTATTCCATCCGACATGGGTATCCGAACAACCCTGAATATGTTGTAAGTATCTAATAAATATTTGTCCATATTTGATACATCTCATGTTTAATTAATTCTTGTATTTTACTCAATTATTAATGCGTCACCGATTTTGCATTGTCTATTAGGAGAGATTGGTTGAGTCGATCCCGAAGGTGCGTGCTAAAGTAGCTCGAGAGCTGCATCAGGGGTGCACGGAGGAGGAGGTGACCCAGTATGCATCTCAGGTTGACCACATGACGCCCATTAATGCGGCGAGGTGCGTGTCAGATGCGCTTCCCGTTGGAAAGAACAAGTTTTGGGCCAAGGGGATGGGTTACAGAGGAAATGGAGTCTTAAAGATGACTCCAGAATTCTCCAGCGGGTCCAGCAGTTCTAGGTCGTCCGGCCTACAAGAGCAGATTCGGAGGCAGCAGGAGGAGATTCGGAGGCAGCAGGAGGAGTTGGAGGAGATGAGGCGTGCCGGGGAAGCCATGGAGCAGGAAAGAGCCCGTGAGAAGGAGCAGCACGACCAAATGTGGGCATTCTATCAATCTCAGCAACCTCGGGGGGCTTCGCAGCCGCACCCACAGACTCAGCCAAATCTGTTCACGCCTACAACACAGCCGCAGTATTTTGGGGGTCACCAGCAGCCGCCGTTATATGGGGACCACCAGCAGCCGCCGCAGCAGCATCAGTTTTTTGGGGGTGCCGAGCAGCCGCCACCGCAGCATCAGTTTTACGGGGGTGACGAGCAGCCGCAGCTTCATCAGTTTTACGGGGGTGACGACCAGCAGCACCAGGAGGGTTCACACGAGGAGTTCCTCAATTGTGTTAACTTTGATCAGTAGCACGTAGCTAGTTTTTGATTTAGGTTGGAATGTGTACGCTGTTGTGGTTTGAACTCATGTAAATGTTGCAGATTCTGGAATTGGGCCCAATCCAGAATCAAGTATTTTTTTAAAAAATTACACAAACTATAGGCAACGAAATGGACCAATTTCGTTGCCTATAGTTTGCCAGAAATACAACAATTCAAACTATAGGCAACGACGTTCTTGACTATAGGCAACGAAATTCTTTAGTATACGCAACGAAATTCTTCAGTATAGGCAACGACGTCGTCGTTGCCTATAGTTTCAAAGGTGGTCAAAGTTGACCTGTCGGTGGGTTTTAGGCAACGAAGAAGTCGTTGCCTATAGTGAAACTATAGGCAACGATTTACCCTAGTCGTTGCGTATAGTTGAAAACCCGAACCCCTAAACCCCGAACTATAGGCAACGAATGGGTTTGATTTTTCGTTGCCTATAGTATAGTCAACGATGAAAAGGCAACGACGGTATAGGCAACGAATTTTCGTTGCCTATAAGTATAGGCAACGATTTTCCAACTATAGGCAACGATTTGAGATCGTTGCCTAAAGAAGTTATTCTGGTAGTGAATTCACAAATTCCTTTTGCATCCAACTGAGATTTTATTCTTTCTTCATGCACATCTCGATTCGTATCTTTTCAGTTAACTGTGTTCGCGGCGGCATGTTTGATTTGAAATGACTTAAGTACTTTAACTGAGTTTAACTAACAACTAACATAATACTTTTATTTATAGACAAAAATAATTGTAAAACGATTAAGAAATATAATGTCAATAGAAAAAATTCAAATAAACTAGTTTCCTTTATTAATCATATAAATTTTCTGTTTAAATTACAAATATATTACTTTCCTAATATTTGTGAACTAATTTATAAATAAACTTCTATTTAAAAATAATCCCTATACATGAATAAACGTTAATAGGCCCAACGTTATGGCCGTAGATTTTTTTTACTGTATACTGTATATATATTTCAATATGGCCACGGGTATATAAAAGACTAAGATGCAAGTTTCATACAAGTCTGTTTTTTCTCTGCATCATAATTTCCTTCTTCAATTTCAACGTCGCTAGTCCCCACATCGACCACTGTACCGATGCCTGGTTTCTTTCTTTTGAGGAATCTGACAAGTCCTTCCATGGCAACATCATCACTCTTCATTAGCTCCTCAGCAACTTCAGCAGGGGTCACCTCAGTGCTCTCTATCAACCTCTCAATTTCGCCACAAAGACGATGAGGGTTATTACTCTCATCTATTCCGAGGTAGTTCGACGCTAAGATTCTAAAGCCACTCACTGTGCAATATGACATATGAATGTGCGCATCCATTCTACTAGGACGCAACAATGCAGGGTCTAATTTATCCTGGTTGGTGGTGAACACAATAATTCTCTCGTCGCCACAGCTTGACCACAGACCATCTATGAAGTTTAATAGGCCCGAGAGCGTTATCTATAATCATCAAATTTCGATGTCAATCACCATTTATATGAAGTAAAAAAAAAATGAAAGTTCATATCATATATATAGCCTAGTTGACAACGTGAGGATTGATCACTTACCCTGGTGTTAGATTGTTCATTTTGCTCCTCTGAATCTCGATTTTGTATGTCCACGGTGCAATCGATATCCTCGATGACCAAGATAGAACGATTCGTAGTAGCTAAAATATCCTCTTCAATTCGGAACTATCATAGATACTAGTAAGCTCCAAATCATAGACATCAAATTTGAGATAATTAGCCATGGCTGCAATCAAGCTAGACTTGCCGGTCC
The DNA here is from genome assembly GCA_946800695.1 of Geum urbanum. Taxonomy (NCBI): domain Eukaryota; kingdom Viridiplantae; phylum Streptophyta; class Magnoliopsida; order Rosales; family Rosaceae; genus Geum; species Geum urbanum. The sequence continues at coordinate 5,066,136 of OX327000.1, read as the reverse complement.
CAGGAGGACCATACTGATAGTCGCATATTTATAGGGCTGTTAATACCGAATCGAAAACCGAAAAAAAAATCGAACCGAAATCGAGCCGTAACCGAAAAAATCGAAATCAAATAAATACCGAACCGAAAAACAAAAAAAACGAATCGAACCGAAAAATTCGGTTCGATTTCGGTTTTCGTCTCCAAAAAAACTGAAAAAACCGAACCGAATCGTTTGAATCGAAATGAATAAAACGACGTCGTTTTACAAGTGTCAATCAAGTTTGATGTTGTTGGGTATGTTGTTGAATATCTCTCTTTGTCCCATATGAAAGTAGTATTTGGTATGTGCCATAGTTTGATACTTAACAATGATTATTGGGGTTCTTGTAGGTTTAAGAAAATGAATGCTAATGGTAGACAAGTTGAGTATAGTTTGAGAATGGATTCAATTGAGTGTTTTAATGTGATATTTGTATTATATTTTTATTTGGATGGACTGTAGATTGTTTTGAACTTGGATTATGGAGTGTGGAGTGTGGACTTTGGTTTATGTTTGTTGATGTTTGAAACTTTGAATTTGTGATGTAAACTTTTGGTAAACATTTGGCTATTTGCTATGGTTTGAAACTTTGAATGTATGATTTGTGACTAATTATATTTGTTGTAGTTTGATTTGATTTGATTTGATTTGACATAAATTATGTTTTACACTTTCACAAAGTTATTGAAAAAAATAGCTAATGAAGATCTTCGAATTTTCGAAACTAAAAGAAAGAAATAGTATTTTTTTAGAAAGTTTTTTTTTATTTAAAAAAAAACCGAAAAAAAACCGAAAAAACCGAAAAAAAAACCGAACCAAACCGAACCGAACCATTCGGTTTTTTGTAAAAAAATTAAGAAAACCGAATCGAACCGAACCGATTAAAAAATACGATTCGGTTTTCGGTTCGGCCTAATAACCGAATCGTTTGTATCGATTAACAGCCCTACATATTTATGTATTTATTCAGTATTTAATTTGTTCCCTATAATTAGTTTATTGTTATTAATTGAGTGAATTAATTATGTTTATTTGTTTTTAAGTATTCTGGAGATTAATGAAGAAAATGAGATTAAATAATATATTTTGAGAGTTATTATGGAAAATGAAGACTTATGAGGTGAAAGAATCCTAATTTGAGAAGAATACAAAGTGCAGCAGTTTGACGAGCATGTAATGAAAGAGTGCACGTGAGTTAATTGAAGACATATATATTGCAGCTTGGAGTTGTTCCTTGGCGAGAGATGTACGTGAGGAGGACAAAACAGAAGATAGAAATTAACAAGTTTGACTTGGAATTGGAGTCTGCATGCGCACGTGATCACTTGTTAGGTTGATTGGACCTAGCTAATCATATATATATATATATATATATTGCTAGCAAATGGACTTAAAAACGGCCGGCGGCTGGAGAGTATAAGAAAAAGACAAAAACAAGAAAAGAAGAATAAAGAAAGAAGAAGAAGTGGAAGAAAGATGGAGGAGATGTATTGTGAGTCTGCGATCCCGACGGGGATCAATAGTTTATTTCTTCTCCTTCTTTTGTTCATCTTTCATGAATTCTTTAATGTTATTATTTAAGACTATGTGTAGCTAAATTTTCTTTTGTTAGGGGTTGATTGAAGCCTTAGATATGTTTACGATTTTGAACCCCTTTTGATTCTATTAATTATTTATATGAGTTTTGTTTCACTGTTTTCTCAACGTATGATTTCTAAGTTCATGTTTCTTTGAGTGCATGCTTAGATGCATGGCTTAGGATCTATAGTCTTGATTATGTATATGACCACCTTATCATTGCATATTCTCTAGAGACAAACATGAATTTATGTGAAACAAACCTTAGTGATGTAAGGGTGACCACCTTGTCAACCCTTGAAGCTCAAACATTCTTAGAACGTAATGATTTCAGTTCTCTAGGCTTACATCACCATATGTATAAGTCGGTTAATTGAGGATCAAGATCAAGAGGATTGTCCCTCCCTCTTTCATGCCAAGTAAGAGAGTGTAATACACAAGATGATTTAACCAAAGCTCTTGTGTGGGGAATATTCATCCATGGTTAGTTCAATTATATTGGGGAGGTCGTAAGTATGTCTAGGGTTGAAAGAAGTTCTTAACATTCATATCTCATTGATTATCTACAACAATTTACTTTCTGCAATTTACTGATTTCTACATTAGCTGTAGCTTGGCCAATTTATTTCGGTAACCAAATCAACTCAGAAAACCCTCAAATTTTGTGTGGTAGTCCGCCACTGTGTCTAGTTCATTGTGTCAAAATTTAGTGTTATTTGTGTCAGTCTAGCTTAGGTTCATAGTGTCATTAGTGTACTGTAGTCGAGTCTGTCAGCATAGTAGTTTGTTAGGATTTAGTTTCACCAATTCCTTGTGTTCGACAACCCCTATTTATCTTACTACATTGGTATAGGTTGTGAATAGGGTATCTTTGAGAGGTGTTTACCCGCCTTGTCACATACAACAAGTAGCCTCTTTTCCAAGCCTTGCCAACCTTCTTATAAAACTCATTCCTCCTCAAAAATCTATCCAAATCCTTAATAATCGTTCTCTTCAACTCGTCGTCCATGGCCAATGTGTCGAAAGTCGAAGGATGCTGGAGATCTATGGAACCCGAGTGTTGCGAGTCCAGCTTAAGAACCTTCTCCTCTTCCCTAATAGCATTAGCCCTAGCCAACACATGGGGGAGGTACGAGTCTAACACCTTTGCCCTGTGATTCTTATGAAACGTCAGCTCAAGCTTGTGCTTCTCCTCATTACCAGAACCATTATCCTTGTCTTCGGAACAACATAACACCACTTGAGCTTGATCCCATCGTAAAAGTCCATGATCTCTTGGCCTCTGTCGATGGCGATGCTTAGACTCTTTTGTCCAGGCGTCTTGCCCACCCGGAGACGCTCATTGGAGGCAATGATCTTGGTCTGGAGGTAGACCTCTGCGGCTTCGTAAACTTGGTTGTTCATGTAGCCACACTTCTTATCTATGATAAGAGTCATGTCCAAGGATATAGGGTCACAAAAGAATCGTTAAAGAGATGAGTAAACGTAGAAGCGCAACTCATGGGGGAAGAGTTGGTTCACTATAGAACGGACCAACATGATGAAAGCGGCTAAAGAAGCATAGGCCGAGAACAGGGACGACGTTGTCGTCGACATGTCTTTGAAATTGAGAGGATACATGTTGTAATGGTGGACTCACTGGACTGTGATTCTCTGAGTTTAGGTTTCAGGGCGATGCATGAAAATGAAGGTTTGATTTATAGCAAACAGACTCGGGTATGTGGAATCAAGATCAGTACGTGTTTGAGCCGTGCAGAGTGTCAAGCAAGGTCTACCAATGTTTTAAAACGCTAAACGCGGCTGTGACGCGGTCAATCGAGAGCTTCCCAAACGTGAAGCTTTAATGCAAAACGTGTAAAAACGGTAAACTTTTTGAAAAACAATATATATATATATCGATTTTTGAAAATTCAATATACATAAATATCATTGTCTCGAAGTTTTGAACATAAACACAAGTTCAAAACCCTCAAACATAAACATTTAAAGTCTCAAAACTAAGTATAACATAACATTAAATTAAGTAACATAATCAACTTCATGCTTCGCATTCATCATATTCATCAAGTAACTGATCTCCATCCAAGCTATCACGATCATCAATATCATCACCATCTTCAACATCTCTTTCATCACTCTCCAATATCACGAGAAACTTGTCCAACTAACAATGAATTGCTTGAGATTGTGATTTTGTGATAGGGAGGAGAGAGTGAGATGGTGTGGCTGATATGTATAGGAAGAGTTTGATAGAAAGAGAAAGCCTTAGAGAAAGCCTCTCTCAAAACTCAATCTATTAAACCCAATGCATTTAATGGGCTTCAGAAATAAATAATTAAAACGCAGTTTTAAAGTTTAAGCTTTTTAAGTCTTTTGTACTGTTTTGTAAGTCTTTAATTGAGCTTTTAAGGCCTTTTTCGATAAATCAATGCATTTTTCGCTAGCCTCACATTAAGGTGAGTTTTGACACGTATTGCGGGTCACATTTTAAAATACAGTGGACTACTTTACATGCTCATCAACGCTAAAGTCACAACAAATCATGACCGTAGAGTTCAAAAGACGAAGCATGACATGTGATATGAAAAGCAAAGCATGGGACTGATTTTGATTTTCAACAAACATGGGTATGATAAGACTAATTAAGACTATTGAATTGGAATTTGAAGTTCGGGGTCTATCGCTAACTGGAGTGAAAAGGAAGAATTAATATTGCTTCGAACGTAGTTTGCTCCAAATGGATGCTTACGTACGTACGTGACTAAGCAATGTACGGTCATTGTATTGTCTAAACTATACAGTATACACACTAAATGAGATAATCCAAAGCATGACCATCAAAGAACCAAAATCCGATCTTTCATAGTCTCCCTCACGCGCCTTACGGGCACCCAAAAGTTTTGTCACTAGGTTTCCAAGTTTTGTTCGTCTGGCGGCTCTTCGCGGGGGCGTCGGCCTATGGCCACCTCGCTGCTCCTTGAGGGTTGTCAGATGGGCGGTTTCGTCCCGACAAAATTCTTTGTTCGGGGTTAGTCGATTTGTTCTTGGTTGTAGACCTGGCAAACGGGCGGGTTCGGGCGGGTTCGGGCGGGTCATTAATGGGCGGGTCATTAACGGGTTCAACCCGATATAGCTCGTTAAGCTTAACGGGTTATATCGGGTTAGCTCGATAAGATAACGGGTTACCCATTGGGGCCCGATAAAACCCGTTAAGCCTTTTTTATAAAATAAAATAAAAAGTCATTTTATTGCCTCATTTTTTTATTTTTATTTTTTTAAAACCTTTTTGATTATCTCAACTATTATCTCAACTACCGAAATACTAAACCACAACTATGAATATAGATTATCTAATTAATTTTATATTAATTCTATATTATCTACATTGCTTAATTAGCTTAGATACGTTGCAAATAAAATTCAAACAGGACTATAGGTTGCACAAAATAATTCAAAGCACACTGTCCAAATCTGACCATTGCTTTCAGTTAACTATTAAGAAATAAGAAATGCAATATCAATACACCTAATTCTGGAATTAACGGGCTGCAGTTTTCAAATTACCATAGATCACAACGTAGTATCTTCAAATTTAATTAATAAGTCTAGATGAACAAAATAGAAATAAGTCAAATACAGAGTCACATTTCAAAGTAAAAATGTTTCATTGATCTTGTTCTCGGTCTCTTCTTTTCACCTTCCTCCCCATTCTCCAATTTATCTCTCACACTTCTGCAAGCAATATCACACTTCTGATGTACCCTCTTGTTCACCGAGGTTTGATCCTTCACCCATCGACAAATGATCACTCTCATCATTCATTTTTAATCTACAATCACAAAAAAACATGATTAAAGAATAAGCATGTCAAATGTCTAATGTGTAAACAGTATGAACTATAAACCAATATGCAATTATGGAACTGAATTTCGTACATGTTCACCCAACAAATAACTGGTTCCATATTGCAACCAAACATCTCTGGAAATATTAATAGAAAGTTAATCAAACACCAAGTACCAAATTCATTTAGACTAATCCATTGTCTTCATTTTGGTCATAAAAACAGTCCAATTCAAGAACTGATTTGAGATGCTTTATTTCGTCTGCTTTGATGCTTAGTTGCTCACCCATAATTCCAGAAGATAGAAACAGAGAAAAGGTTGAGAGATTAAAGATTTGGATATTGAGTTGCCATTTACCCACCGACAATGCAATGTTGGTCTAAGACAGCAGTATCTAGGACATGTTAAAGCTGTAGCTAAACTTTCACCCTTAAAACCTTGGTGTATCACATTTAAATCACGTTTGGAACAATTTCTGAGATGAAAGCTTACAAGAGGATAAAGTGTATCCAAGGCCCCCTGTTGTAAGCTACTAAGGTGTTCAGTTTGAACAGATCATGAATCCAGGTACAGAAAAAGATGAACCTACTCAAATGCCTCTAAAACTGACCCAATAACAATAAAAAACCTACTCAAAAACTGATGAAAATGGCGATAAAGACGGGATAAAGAAGGAACTCGAACAAGATACCACACATCATCATTTACATCAAAAAAATTGTAATGGGAGAAAAGATTCCATATCTTACTCCAGCAAAGAGAGGCTAACAACCTAGTTCTGTACTTCCATAATAACTTATTTTCTTTATGAATACAATTATTGTTATCTTATATTGACAGATTAAATATTTTTAATAAAATATGTTTCACCCAAATACATTTCAAATGAGGCAGGTGTGGCAGTTTCCACACTTAAACTTAATCCCAATACCAACTCAAGAATCACCTGTATCCTAATATCAATGCAGTTGTATAGGACTATAGGTGAGGCAAAAGCATACACGCTGTCCATGTTGGACAATAAATCCTCAAGAGACCGAGATACATAGTAATTAGAAGGCTTTCATCCAGACACCAATTTGCTGGGTTTCATAATAACATGCTTTCATGTTTCTATATCTTAAGTATCAATGATAATCTGATGAGTATATTAGTATATAGGTATAAAACACCAACAGGGGATAAAAATTACCAAAACCTTATTAATCATATCTTACATCAGAACACAAAGGAACATTAAGAACAGAAACCTGAATGCTAGACATGTATTCAAGTGAAATGTTTCACCCACTAATGGCTGTTTCCTAATAGAATGCAATACCAGTATAGCATAACCAATGACTTTGCAGATCAAAATTGAATTATAGAAATACCATGGAGACACCTAAGAACTTAATTCAGCTATCATCACCATCAAATGCAGCTCTATTCAAGAAACAAGCAAATTTTAAATCATAAAGCAGCAAAGGACAACACTACAGCTAAGCTTTACTAAATTATACACGTCTCCGATTCTTATTAGAGAGAAACCCATCACAAATTCAAGAATTTTATCACACAAATTCCAGAAACAGATTAAGAAAAAAGGAAATCAGAAAGAGATGAAAATCATGGAATGCATACGGTGAAGCCAGCATACCGAGAAAAGGAAAGAGAACGAGAATGAGTATTGGTTTCTCGTCGGAGTCGTCAGTGGTCGAGGGCTGTAGGCTCTAGCGGCGGCGTCGAGAGTCGAGACAGATGTGGGCGACTGGGCGGGTTGTTTAGGTTTTCTGAAATACTTAGGTTTTATGAATTCTTATCGGGTTGTTATTGGGCTAATGGGTTCACCCGAAACCGCCCGTTTTGATAACGGGTTATTATCGGGTCACCCATTAATAACCCGATTAGTTAATGGGCGGGTTTTAATGGGTCGTTATCGGGCGGTAACGGGCGGGTCATTTATTAACCCGCCCAATTGCCAGGCCTACTTGGTTGGCCAAGGTGGCTCTTAGTTTCAGTTTCGGGTCTGGTTTCGAACTTTCTTGCTTTGGTTTCGAGTCATTGGCGGTGCGCTGCGACAGAAGATAATGTTGAGGTCGGTGTGAAGGCTTGCTGTCGTTCCCTCCGAATCCATCAGGTCAGTGGCCTGCGTTTGTGTGGTGGGGTTGTCAGATCTGTTGTGCTCAGATATGATCTTTGTCGCTCATGGGTTCAAGGAGGGTGGAGATTGGTGGTGAGCTGGTATCTCGGTGTTGGACGGAACAGGGTGCGTCAACAATGGTCGAAATTTGGCGGCGGTGTTGGTTCAAGGCTTCTGGGTTTGTGGCTGGGATGCCACTGTGGCTGCTGGGTCGGATTGTAGTTGGGCCTTGGGTAAACCCTTGGCCCAAACTGTTTTGTTATAATTACTTGTTTATTTTTGTTTTGTTTTGTTTTGTCGCAAATAAGTTCTAGTGTAACTGGGTTTGTCGAGCGGTCTAGGCGATCTTCCTATGTGTGCACTTTATGTGCCTTGTTGACTCTAGGTTGGCAGCATGTCATGATCAAATGAACATTGCCCCCTAGTGGTCGGATGAGAGTCGGTGTCAACGTCTGACGTCGGCAGCATATTGGAAAAGTTGTTCTGAAGCAGGCTCTGATGCATAGCTTTCAACGGGAAAGCTGGTTATCTTTTTCATTGTGTCGCCATTTTATCAAAATAGATAGAATAGTCATTGAGGAGTTGTTTTCTGTTATTTGGTGTGTGTTTATATATATAGTTTTTGTAGAGTATCTTGTTATTATTCGAGATGCTCTATCTGAGTTTTTTGTAAAATGGGGTTCAGGTTCTTTGTCCCCCTATGTATCGAACACTCTCATTAATCGAGGTTTGAGGACTGCCACAACGCCCTTGTTTCTTTCAAAAAAAAAAAACCAAAATCCGATCCGTGTTCTTGATATATGATTTATGGCTCTTCAGATAAAACGAGAATCACAATGACTATCACAATATATACGAGTGTTAACCGTATATAACCTACACATAATTAGTATATCGATCTATAGCAGCTAGTGGTATACAGATCCCATTGTTACATCTAACGAAAAAACGTTTATTAATCCCATCAAAGAGTTAGTAACATAACAATGGTAGCTGAAAAAGTGATACAAACATTAGCCAAATAAAAGAGTAACAAAATCCAGCTGAACGCGCCTACTTCATTGGCCGATTATTAGCTGAAATTTAGACGCCGTCGACTAAAACTAAGGTTTCGATGTAATTGAATCCTGTAAGAGATACTCATATTTAGACGAATAGGTAAGCCAAGTCACTTCATGGCTTCTAGTTGTACAAAATGTATGCATGGTTATTGCCGGTGCCGTAAGATTTTGTCGAAAGATATTCGTTCTTCAAGGATATATGTCTGTGAAGACAATGGCCATTTAGGTTTAACCTGTTGTTTAGCCCAACGCATTTGAGAACTATGCCTCCCACTCATCGTCAAAAGAACAAGACCTACTTCTTCATGTCGTCCAATTTCGTGTTGTTTATATTCAAGTGCTACAGATGCCAATGAACCTTTCCATGAAAATAATCGACTCATCCGTTTAGTTCTTTTTGGTGAGTGTTACCTGGAAGACCTCGTGGCGCAAATCGAACGACAAGAGATACCAGTAATGGTGATTTGGTGTAATCAATGAAGAATACATCGCACCATTCACGGTGCGTGACTCAAACAGTTCAATTATACATTCAGGCATTACGAATTCGAAGCAGGTTTCGACTTCCCTCCAACAATTTGTACTTGTTGCGAAGACCTTGGCTCGAAAACCGTTGCAAGGCGAGTTTGTTGAACATTTTCGAAGAGAGTTTTCCCGGCATTAAGAAGAACAATAGCAGCCTACTCCTTTCTGAAAAATTCTTCCTCATTTTGATGCAACTTAGCTTGAAGCTTTGCGATCTCCACATGCATGGCCAGAATGTCTACCCACTCACCCTTGTAGCTCTTCCCCATCGTCGTAATTTTCTCTAACTCACATTTCCACCTGCGGTTATGGTTTACGCGATGAGAGATGACTTTCTTTCATTCGTGGGTGACAGAGACTACGGAGTCATAAAGGTTGGGAAGTTCTTGCAGAAGTTCCTCCCTTTGGTCCAGAATAACATGATTTACTCCGTCCACAGCACGACGAGCCATTTGAATATGGATAGCTAGCTCTTGACGAACGGACTCGTTCTCAAAATTAAGAGTCCATAGATCACGAAGGTAGGCGATGGCGAGTTGGACTTCTGGAGGATCATTTTCAAAAAGAGCCAAGTCCTTGTAGATTTACACCGCCTCTCACAGGGTCTTGACCATTCCTTCGCTACCCCTAGTAGGAGCCGGAAGGGCTGGAGTTGCAGACTAGGGGGTAGCAGTCTCGCCACAGTTACAAATTACGTTAATTCTCCAAGCCTCCGTTGACCCTCAGTAAAAGATAGCTCTTTAGTACTTGGATCTTTTCTGCAAAAAAACCTATACCTAGGGAATTATGAGATGCCCAAAAAGACTTACACGAAGAAATATTACACGAGCAAAAGTCAGAATATACCCGAGATAGATAAGGGGGAGATTGATCATCATACAAGGCAGTGTTGATGTAGGGTGGGGAAGACACGTCGGTAGCAAGCTGCGAAGAACAAGTAAAAATTAAAGTCTGCATAAAAATAAGTTCAGCCAGATTGAGCAGGTTCAAGAAAAGCGCAGTACTGTAACTTCTACGTGGCAAGTTTTAGCGGCCAGAATGATGGATGGAGTGTCCAAAACACGGGGTTGCTCTCCACTCGCAGTCACAGGAGCCACGTCCACAGCAGCGGGAGCATGAGGCTGTGCTTCTTGAGTAGTTTCTTGAAACCATACAACCAGAAACAGGGGTTAGAAGAGCATAGTATTTCCAGAAAAATAAGGGGTCAGAAGAAATACCTCAGTAGCAGAAGTAGTCTGTACAGCAGCAACTTCAGGAGTCCCAATATCTCCTTCAGCTTCGGCAGCCTTTTTTGGAGGCTCTTCATCAACCACAGTGGCAGCTATCTCCTCCACAGTGGTTGTCGCAGCAACGGAGACTAGTTGATCGAAGGGTTGATGATAGACTTTCTCAAGGAGTTCTTGGTGCCAAGCCTCTTCATCTGTAGCATTAGAAGGACCTACACCCAGAGGTTTAGAAAGAAAGGGTTCCCCGGATGTACTCGCAGCACTGGATGAGGACTCAGGAGTGGCGATGCGAACACTTCCCCTTGCTCTGTGCAGCTCAGAAGAGTAGGCCTTCCTCCGAAGGATCTCTATTGGGCATTAGCTTAATGGAGGGAGAATTATCACTTGGCTCGTCTTCCAATAGCCACCCGCGTTCCTCGACGACACGACGATGGAAGCGACGGGACTAAACACTACAAGAAAAGGAGACATTACCGGCGACGGGAGGTCGCCGGCCTTGTCTTTTTTTTCGCCGGAAATGTCATTCCCGGCGACGAGTCGCCGGCAATGACGTCGCCGGAAATCTCCCGCCGGTGTTAACATTGCCGGCGACGGGAAACGGCGTCGCCGGTAATGTCGGAGACATCACCGGCGACTTGAGTCGCCGGCAATGTCAAGACATTACCGGCGACTCAAGTCGCCGGTGATGTCTCCGACATTACCGGCGACGCCGTCGCCGGCAATGGTTCCGCCGCCGTGGCCGGAATTTGTGACATTGCCGGCGACTGAGGTCCATGTCGCCGGCAATGTCTGAAAAAATTTTGAAAAAAAAACGCGGTTCTGGATTGGGCCCAATTCCAGAACCTGCATTGAAAGACATAAACCGTACAATCATACAAGTTCAACAGTACACATAAATGTCCAACGTACAGTACAAATAGCAACGACGATACGAAAATTAACTACAACTACAGGTCAGGGTCGAGGAACTTGCGGGTCAGGGTCGAAGTAATCCATGTACTCATTTGAATTCCGGTGGCTTCCTTGGTCTTGCTCTGGCGTTGACTGGTGCGGTGGTGGTGGTGGATAGCTAGGGAACGGAGGGACCGGGACCGGTGGAGGTGTGGGGAACGGTTGTCCGGTAGTGTGAGCCTCGTACATCGTCCGCATCCATGTGTACATCTGAGCCTGCACCTGTGTCTGCTGCATTTGGTACTCGGCCATCTGCCTCTTTTGCTCCTCCAACTCTCTCTGCGTCCTCTGAAGCTCCGATGCGAGGTTACGACTAGAATTTGAACTTCTTGACCCGGTAGAGTATTGTGAAGTGGTTTTCAATACTCCTTCGCCCGCCGAGCCCATTCCCCTACAGTAGTAGGTATTCTTTCCAGTCCCGCACGCTTTTGCCATGATCTGAGCCGCTATCGGGGGATCAAGCGGATCGATCTGAGAGGCATACTGGGTGACTTCTTCCTCGGAGCAGTCAGGATGGTTAGTCCGAGCTATACTCATGGTCACTTCTGCGGTCGCCTCCTCCACTCTCGCCTAATTGAAAAGCGAAAATGAACAACGTATTAACTAACAACATCTATTAATATCGAAAAATAGTTTTATTAACACATGGAGAGGCGAAAGACTTACCGCTTCGTCAGGGCACTGCGGATAGAACTTCTGATGAATATACACCAAGGGGTTCACTTCTTGTTGTTGCTGCGCCTTAGTCGACCAACCCATGTAGTTGAGTGAACCTGCATGATGGGCCCTGGTGTTTTTCAATCTATTCGCCCGGTTCGTCTTCAAAATCGCCTTGTTTGATAAACATATGGAAAAAAATTAGATCTCACACTATTTCAATCTGATACGATACATTAGGCTTGTAAGATATATTAAGGATGCATACCTGAGCTTTGGGGTGCTCGAAGTGGGCTATCAGCCACAGCCACTCGTACTCCCTAAACCGGAATTCGCTAGGGGTAGAACCTCGGCCTAGCTCCTTGTATACAGTGTAATGGGAAGAAAGCTCGTTCTTCCACTCTTTATACCTATATTAAAACAAGGAAAAAAAGTTAGAGATATTAAAACAGTTGATAAACAAAAATCTAACTCGATATATATTCAAATAAGTCGAAGCACATCACCGATTATGTAGTTGACGCTCTACCCACGTGTGAATAAGAACTTCATCCACGTCAAACCACACCTGCAATATGAATATATAAAAGGTAAAATTATATATTTAAGTGGACTTAATTAATAAATGTAAAATTTACGTAATGAAAATACGATTTTACTCACACTGAGTGCATTATGCACTTGCATCTTCACGTAGATAGGCACAGATTCCCAATCTGGCCAAAGCATTGGGACCTTGTCCCGCACGATCGCACCGGCCATGCTGACATATTTGCGCGTGGTGTCGAATGCCTCGATCACCTCGCCATCCTCATTGGCCCTTATGGGCGTTTTCCTTCCGCCGGTGGCCTGCTCAAGTCTCTTCCCGGTGCAGGTGCCTCTAGCCCCTTTCCGTTTTCCAGTCCCATTAACGAAATTGCCTAATAAAACAATGTCAACAAATTGATATCATTAATTGAACCAATCGCAAGTCTTAAGTAATAATTAAGTAATCAATCTGATGTTAAATAAAATTTACCTGCATCGTCCGTTTGTTGGTTGGTGCACCTCACACTCCAAAGATACACGGGGTCGAACGGGAGGAAGTTATACGCTTCCTCCACGGTCAGGAAATCCGGCCGTCCTTCAATATAAACAGGCATCCCCCTATCATCGAATTCAGGGATGACAGGAATCTCGTCGGGTAGGAAGAGACCGGACGGCGGAGATAGACGAGGCCTGGACGATGAGGCGCCAGCACCACCATGTGCCTCAGATGATTCCCGTGAAACGGGAGTATGCACCATCCGAATATGGGGCATTCGGATTGAGGGAGTTTCTGATGCCCCCGTTGACTGTCGCTCGTCTGAGGCTCTGCCACCGGAGGGACGTCTGCTGATTGAGCGTCTAGAGACTGAGGCTCGAGCCTCGAATTCCGGTTCCACGGCTCTTGATCGTGCAGCTTCCTCCTCAGCTCGCGCCTCTAGCAAGGCTCTCGTGCGAGCAGTCATCATTGGCCCACTGGGCGTGTTGCTAACTGCGGGCGAGGAGGAAGCTTGACTACTGTTCCCTCCACTATTTCGGGAACCTCTCCGAAGCCAATTAGCCGCAAAACCTCCTGGACATCGTAATAGTCATGGATTCGGTTCAATAACAAATCGGAACCGGAACGGTGTGGAACCGGAACCGTTTGAAACCGGAACTGTTTGTAACCGGAACCGTTTGTAACATAACGGTTCCGGTTACAAACAGTTCCGGTTCCAAACCGTTCCGGTTCCACACCGTTTCGGTTCTATAACAAATCGGAACCGGAACGGTTTGGAACCGGAACCGTTTAAAACCGGAACTGTTTGGAACCGGAACCGTTTGTAACATAACGGTTCCAGTTACAATAAGTTCCGGTTCCAAACCGTTTCGGTTCTATAACAAATCGGAACCGGAACGGTTTGGAACCGGAACCGTTTGAAACCGGAACCGTTTCTAACTGGAACCGTTTCTAACATAACGGTTCCGGTTACAAACAGTTCCGGTTCCAAACCATTCCGGTTCCAAACCGTTTCGGTTCTATAACAAATCGGAACCGGAACGGTTTGGAACCGGAACCGTTTGAAACCGGAACTGTTTGGAACCGGAACCGTTTGTAACATAACGGTTGCAGTTACAATAAGTTCCGGTTCCAAACCGTTTCGGTTCTATAACAAATCGGAACCGGAACGGTTTGGAACCGGAACCGTTTGAAACCGGAACCGTTTCTAACCGGAACCGTTTCTAACATAACGGTTCCGGTTCCAAACCGTTCCGGTTCCAAACCGTTTCGGTTCTATAACAAATCGGAACCGGAACGGTTTGGAACCGGAACTGTTTGGAACCGGAACCGTTTGTAACATAACGGTTCCAGTTACAATAAGTTCCGGTTCCAAACCGTTTCGGTTCTATAACAAATCGGAACCGGAACGGTTTGGAACCGGAACCGTTTGAAACCGGAACCGTTTCTAACCGGAACCGTTTTTAACATAACGGTTCCGGTTACAAACAGTTCCGGTTCCAAACCGTTCCGGTTCCAAACCGTTCCGGTTCCAAACCGTTTCGGTTCTATAACAAATCGGAACCGGAACGGTTTGGAACCGGAACCGTTTGAAACCGGAACTGTTTGGAACCGGAACCGTTTGTAACATAACGGTTCCAGTTACAATAAGTTCCGGTTCCAAACCGTTTCGGTTCTATAACAAATCGGAACCGGAACGGTTTGGAACCAGAACCGTTTGAAACCGGAACTGTTTGTAACCGGAACCGTTTGTAACATAACGGTTCCAGTTACAATAAGTTCCGGTTCCAAACCGTTCCGGTTAAAAACCGTCCCGATCCCGATTTCCACCTTCATATATACGATTAATTAACAACTATATCACCTAAATTAACGACTATACATATTCGATGTGTATATATATATACATCATGCATCTTAATTAAATTTATCCATCACATATTCATCCAAATCACAAACCCTAATTAATTTTCCACATTTTTCACACATATATATATCATGCATCTTAATTAGGTTTAATTTCCACATATATATACATCACATATTCATCCAAACCACATTTATACATAATTTTCACATATATATATACATCACTTCATATTCACATACCTAAATATATATATACATCACATATATACATACATGCTAATTTAGAACTTATCACCCTAATTTCCAACTTAGTACCCTAATTAATTTACACATACACATACACATACACATGCACATACACATACACATACACATACACATACACATGCAAAAAAATAATTAAAAATTGAGAGAGAGAGAGAGAGAGGGAGAGAGAGAGGATCGGACCTGCCATGAATTTCCACCTACAATGGTGAGGGGAGGAGAGGAGGGGAGGAGGAGATTTTCGGAGGAGGAGAGGAGAGGGGATCGGTGGAGAGGAGGAGAGGGAGAGGAGGAGTAGAGGATAAGGAGGAGGAGTGGGAGAGGAGGAGGAGGAGCACATACACTCACCGGACCGATTTGGGAGGAGGAGAGGGAGAGGAGAGGGAGAGGAGGAGGAGAGGGAGAGGAGGAGAAATGAAAGGCTCGGGCTCGATATGGGGGAAACCAGAAAACATTACCGGCGAGTTGCTTATAACTCGTTGGTAATGTCATTACCAACGACTTCAACTCGTTGGTAATGACATTACCAACGAGTTAACTCGTTGGTAATGACATTACCAACGAGTTATAAGCAACTCGTTGGTAATGACATTACCAACGACGAGTTAACTCGTGGGTAATGTCATTACCAACGAGTTGCTTATAACTCGTTGGTAATGTCATTACCAACGACTTCAACTCGTTGGTAATGTCATTATTTCCCGAAGAATATCCGACAACATTTTCCGTCTACGATTTCCGGCTACATTTTCCGACTACAATTTCGATTATCAATTTCCGTATCCGTACGATTAATGACTACATTTTCCGTCTACATTTTCGATTAATGATTTCCGTATACGTACGATTAACGACTACATTTTCCGTATACGTACGATTAACGACTACATTTTCCGTATACGTACGATTAACGACTACGATTTCCGTATACGTACGATTAACGACTACATTTTCCGTCTACGATTTCCGGCTACATTTTCCGACTACAATTTCGATTATCAATTTCCGTATACGTACGATTAACGACTACATTTTCCGACTACATTTTCGATTATCAATTTTCGTATACGTACGATTAACGACTACATTTTCCGTATACGTACGTACCATTTCCAGCTATGCACATTTTCCGACTACAATTTCCATTATCAATTTCCGTCTACGATTAACGACTACAATTTCCGTCTACGATTTCCGGCTACATTTTCCGACTAAAATTTCGATTATCAATTTCCGTATACGTACGATTAACGACTACAATTTTCGACTACAATTTCGACTACATTTTCCGACTACGTACGATTTCCGACTACAATTTCCGACTACAATTTCCGACGTACTAAGGATGATAATCGTAATCATCTTCATCACTTGAGTCTGACTCGGTTTCATAGGTAACCTCTGGCAATATGTGCCGCTCCTCGTCATTTGAATCAGCGTCAACTTCATATGGATTAACATCGAGAAGTTCTGCTCCAGTAATTCGAACCACACTCCCAGATCTCACATTATTAAGGCGAATCGTAGATGATTCCGGAATGTCAAAAGCGTTCGGCTCTTGGTATGCAGTAACTTCCTCATCATCTGCGGTATCACCAAGTGTGGCAGCACTGTATATGTTTCTATGAGCAACATGGTTAACCACCTTCCACGGGACTTTGTTAAGAAGATCGTCCAGGTAAAACACTTGTTTTACTGATGAGGCAAGAACGAAAGGGTCATCTTCATACCAGGTAGTAGCAGTATTCACCGAAAATGTTCCGTACTGATCGGTCCTTGTGTTCTCCGGGCTAGTATCAAACCATCTACACTTGAACAAGTGCACTTTCATGCGGTTCCCATAAATTAGTTCAACAACTGAATGAAGGACACCGTAATAGTCAACGCCATCCTGCCCACCATGGACCATCACCCCACAATTCTGTGTTTTCAGTCGGTCGTCTCGATTTTCACATATAAATTTCACGCCATTGACCTGACACATCGAGTAAACTTTTGAAGCAATCGGTTTCATCGCCAGGACCCTCAATTCGTTTGACCACTCTGGGCAACCATCATCTGCTACATGGTTCATCTGAAAACGTCCATATATTAATACGTACAGAAGAAATTATGTCATCTTGAAACCACAAAAGCACGTACATACATACATGCTATGTAAGGATATATATATAAAAATAGACATATACACATATACTTACCCATTGACCAAAGTAGTTTGCAAACGTCTTGTTGTGGTAATCAACATTTCCGGCAATAGCAGGGCAGTGAAGATGATAGTTTTTCCAATATTGTACTTCTTGACAGTTAATCAGTACCGACCAGTGGGCAATGGCTACCTCATTTCCATCCAACTTGTACGACTTTGGCAAGCTTCCCTGTACTACCACGTCACTGGAGATGATAGAAAGGTTGAACTGGGGTTCATCTATCGGCATATGTTGTTGGGGGTCCTCTACATTTTCGAGGTACACTTTGGTGTACGTTACACACTCGTGCGCAAGATATGCTTCAGTGATACACCCTTCAGGTGCATATTTATTCTTCACATAGTCCTTGTAGGCTCCCAATTGTCTACAAGTTAACAAGTACATGTTAACTTACTTAACCAGAAGTCATTACATATAAAAACCATAGGCAAACCAAATTTATGAATCATTTGTACCTTTCCATGGGATACATCCAAGTGTAGTGTACGGGACCGGTAAGCAACAATTGTTCGGGAAGATGGATCATCAGGTGCGGCATTATGTCGAAAAAATTTGGGGGAAATATCCTCTCAAGCTTGCACATGATAAAAATGATGTCATCTTGCATCTCCCTCAGGTCTGCTTTTTTAACTTCCCTGGTGCATAACTTCTGAAAGAATCTTGACAAGGCCACCAACGGCTCCACCACCTCTTTGGGCATGTACCCTCGAATGAAAATAGGGAAAAGGCGTTGAAGCAGTACATGGCAGTCATGACTCTTTAATCCGTACATCTTATTGTCCCGGAAGTTAACACACCTGCTTATATTTCCTGCATAGCCATAAGGATACCTGCATATATATATAGATGAAGCTATATATATGGACCAATTATATTTCTCGCATATAACCATATATACTCCGCTAAAAATTTAAGGACAAATTCATACATAGCCATAAGAATATATACCTGACATTACTCAGCCACCGAAAAATTTCATGCTTATGCTTCGGCTTTACGGTGTACGGAGCTTGCGGCATTTTTCTCTTACCATCTCTTAACCACAAATGTTTCCGCACACCCATTGCTTTAAGATCAATGCGTGCCTTAGGGATGTCTTTTGTTTTCCCCTCCAAGTTAAGAACTGTGCCCACCACACTTTCACACACATTCTTCTCTATGTGCATGACATCTAGGTAATGTCTGATAGGCAACCTGGGCCAGTAGGAGAGTTCCCAGAATATGCTCTTGTGTGTCCAAAACTTATACCTTTCGGGCTTTTCTGGAATTGACGCCACTATGTCAGGATGATTGCTCAGCTGGCCAAAATCGTATTCATTCAACACTTCCAAAATTTCGTCCCCTGTCCATCGCCTGGGTGCCACACCAGTTTCAACAGTCCCATCAAACGCGTCTGGATCCTGCCTAAATGGGTGATCATATGGAAGCCAACAACGGTGACGCATCGAGACAATTTTACTGCAATGAGGACTGCAACAATCAACCGTCATGCACTCTGAACAAGCCCTGTAACCCCTGGTAATGTTGCCCGACAACATACCGCGGGCAGGAAATTCACTGATGGTGCCAACAAGCATGGCATGCATCTGGAACATCTCATTTTTGAACCTATCGTAAGTGGGGTGGCCACACTCACTCAGGTACTTAAGCTCCTCAATCAAAGGCCTCAAATACACATCGAGACACTTTCCTGGATAACCCGGGCCCGGAATTAACAGAGTGAGCATATTGTATTCCTTCTTCATGCACATCCATGGTGGAAGGTTGTACGGTACCAAAATAACTGGCCATATACTGTATTGAAGACTCATGTTGCCAAAAGGGTTGAATCCGTCAGATGAGAGCCCTAGCCAAACATTTCGGACCTCTGCTGCAAAATGATCAAACTCCCTGACCATGTGCTTCCAAGCCTCTCCGTCGGAAGGGTGTATAAGGGTGTCATCGTCAGGCAAGTTCCTCTCAGCCCACCATCTCATTGCCTCGGCCGTGAAAGCACACATGAACAACCGCTCCAGCCTATCAATAAGCGGGAAATATCGAAGTATCTTCACAGCTTTCTTGTTGCCTGCAGGAGTCAACTTATACCTTTCTGTAAAACATACCGGGCAGGCTTCAAGGTCTTCGAGATCTTTTCCCCAGAAGAGAATACAATCATATCTGCATGCATGGATTTTGATGTAGGAAAGCCCAAGATCTTTCAGGATATGTCGCACCTTATGATGAGTGGTAGGAAGACGATGACCGGGTGGCAGTAGCGAAGCAGTCCACTTCAACCAAGAATCAACAGCTTTGACAGACATTTTGTTCTCCATTTTTAGCTGCATCACTCCCATCAGACTTTCAAGAACAGTCTTACTACAACCGTCGTACAACGGAGTCTGTTGCAATGCAATCAGGTTGTTGTACTTGTCCATACCGCTTGTGTTGGCATGACCTCCAGGTAATGGTTCGACTGGCTCGATATGGGGGAAACCCTCAACGACGGGAGGGACATTTGGTGCTTCATCAGCAAATACACCGCTCTCATGAGGAAACATATCATTGATTAACATCGATGTTGGATCATAGGATGAACTGCCCCTCTCAGCAAAATCTCCATAATCATAGCGTGGACTGGCCCTCTCACCAAATTGTCCATGATCATGCGGACCCGCTACCGATGTTTCACCGTGATAAATCCAACAAGTGTACTTATCCCAAAACCCGTATTTACTCAGGTGCCTCTGCACTTTATCAATGGGAAATCGAAATCGATCGCTGAAACACTTACATTCTTTACACGGGCAATAATGAAGTGTAGTGTCTCCACAATTAGCCTTCACAAAATCCACAAAACTCCTAATTCCCTCGTGATATCTGACATCCCATCTTTCGAGGCTCATCCAACTCTTGTCCATCCTGAAAATTCTAACAATTTTACGTATTAATTATATATATATACACACATTCACTACTAATAATCGACGTGATCTCTCAATTCAACTCTAATTAAATCAACACATGCATGCATATGTATATATATCGATCTAATCTCTGAATTCGATTCAGTACTTGATGATAGTATTCTCCTTTTTTCAATTCAAAACGTATTTGACTGGGTATATAGGAGGAGGCTCTGTTAAGCCTGGCTCCGATAACAATACGATAATACCAGTCATTGATTCAGACACAAGATTAACTACAAGCTGTTTTCTCGTTTCGGTGACCGTACATCAACAACATTTCATATATATATATATATATATATATCTCACGAATTGGATTTGATCAACACACACACACACACATATATATATATACCACATATACGTATATATACACCTACGTACCTATATATATAGCTTCCCGAGTGATCGAGTTTTCGACGCCCGCCTTAATTTTGACAATATACCGAATGATCGATTTCAGAGCGTACGTTTTCCTTCTTTCGATTTCTCTGGATTTTTTTCGCTCAAAATGATTGAATGATCGAGCTGCCCGATCCGGCATCTAATATAAGACACATTGCCGGCGACGGAGTAAGTCGCCGGAAATGAAGACATTACCGGCGACTTTACGCCGGAATCTCGCCGGTAATGTTGCAAAACATTACCGGCGACTCCAACCGTCGCCGGCAATGTCTAGGGAGACATTTCCGGCGAAATTCCCGCCGGAAAATCGCCGGAAATGTCTCCCTAGACATTGCCGGCGACGGTTGGAGTCGCCGGTAATGTTTTGCAACATTACCGGCGAGATTCCGGCGACATTACCGGCGACGGGCTAAGTCGCCGGTAATGTTGAACATTACCGGCGACTTTTCCGGTCGCCGGCCTTGTCTCCGGTGATCTCGCCGGTAATGGGCAAAAATGTTGTAGTGAAACTATAAAGGAACAAAGTTGAAGTCAGAAGGCAAAAGGTTTTAAGAAGAAAAGAGTTAAGAATCTTGGGACAAATGAAAGCCATACCAGAGGAATCTTCTCATTGGAGTCTCCGTCCTCATGGTCATATGCTTCAACAACATCCTTCTTCTTCTTCTTGGCAGCAGTAGTCTTTACAACAACATCCTTCTTCTTCTTCTGCTTCAACAACATCCTTCTTCTTCTTCTTCTTGGCAACAGTATTCTTCACAGTGGGAGAGGCAACAACGAAACTCGCACCCATAAGCTTAGTACACTTTGAGACAGAAGCAGAAGAAGTACTAATCTCTCCCTGTTTCCTTTTCTGGCCTGCCTCCTTTTGAACCTTGGGGTCCACAGCCTTTCTATCCACAATTCTCTTGAAATAATCAAGGAAGGCTGGAAAGATGGTGCGAAAAACTTCAAATTTGGACTGCACCCAAATATCACCATAATGACGCCTATTCCACTCATGATATTCTTCGACAGCAGAATAAGTTACACAAAGGGAGCGCCAACGGAACTCTGAGAGGTCCAGCAGGGGGAAAGTTGGAGTAGCAAGATTTTGAAGAATTGTTGTAGAAGGCTTCTCTATACAAGTCCTCCACAAGATATAGCCATTGCGGGATTCTATCAAATGGCAGGGAAGACCTTGTTTGCACCCGAGTTGACGAGCAAAATAATTAGGAACGTATAGCTTAATCCACAAAATTGCATTTGGGGACAATGATGTCGGCACAAGTGACACATTGTGCAAAGAGCTTCCTCGCAGCGGGAACCTGGCGGAGAGTCACTGCAAATCTAGTAGACAACTCGACAGGAAATCTTCTTGTTACTATGAATTCAGCCATGTCCTTGGGGAACAGCTTCTGACCTTAGAGATAATTGAAGCACTGCGAGTAGCTCAAAGGTTCTGTTTCCCTGGCAAGAGACAAGGATTTTCCCAACACCTATTCAGAAGTGAATTCTTTGTGGTGAGGACTGCGAAATTCATGGAAATAGACCTGCAGCCACAGAGATAAAATCCAAACAAGACCTACGAACTTCAACTTAAATGGGTTCAATGAAATCCACCTAAGCCCATGGTATAAAGCACGTAAGGTGGGATGTGCAAGGCCGAGGCAGTGGTCATTGTACAGTGCTTCAGCTGCCTTAGTGAAGGTGTTGGTAATCCTATCCGCAACGACATATAATACATAGCGACAGAGCCAGAATTCTAAAAAGGCGATGCCACTATAGGAGTTCTTCACTCGCTGATAATTAGAGACAGGAGTAGCCTGGAATTCCTCAATATTATAATGCTTACTCCAGTTGGAGTAAGAAGTGCTGATAGTCGAGCGTGCGGGATCTGCAAAAAAAAGGAAGTTCTTACTATCCAAAGTACTGGGAAGGAAATACTTATCCACAGTGGATAAAACGGTAATAGTGACCACATCAAGAAGAGTAATTCCTAAATGCCAAAATAGGAGGACAAAACTATGCTACTGGTTTCCCAATAGCACAAAGTAGCGACGGCAGCAGCACAATCCCCACATTGGGGAAGATGGAAACATAGATCTAAAGTGTGAGAAATACCAACCTGCTGCCAGAGTTCCTCATCAAGGGACTTCCGCTCCTGGTACCACTGAAGTTCCTCAGCTCTGGTACTGGGTCATTTCCCCAATTTTACTTCTAGCTTCTTCTGATCCCATTGAAGAGGAGCGGCAGCTTCACCTCGCACGACCAATGGAGCACGGCGCATAGCTGAATCAAGAATGGAAGAGGCCATAATAGTATTAGTAGTCGGACCCAGTATAACGTCATCTCCCTTCATTAGATCAATCCATGCATAGGGAAGGTCTTGATTGCGATGGAGGTGTTGGTTAATATAGTTGCAGAAGACTTCCACATCCTTCTCGAAAACGTCTGGGTAGAACTTTTGATAAGGAGCCATTTGCAAGAAAGAGAGTGAAAATCAGAGTTCAGGGGGTAATTGAAAATTCAAAATTCAAAATCTTGGATTGTAGAGCTTCTAAAAAAGGTAAGGATGACCAAGGAGTATGAAGGGTTGAAAATAAGCGGCGCGACTTTTAAAGAAAAATGCTTCAGTAGCCTATGCGAGGCTATTTTAAACCATCGTCCGGAGAGCGACACGTCGCATCAAGACTCCTTTGATTATCCACAGGTTAATCTCGAGGTCTGGGGGAAAATATTTGGGCCCAAAATAAACATAACATTTATTTTAATACTTTTGGGCCTCGGAGATAAAAATGGGCCGACCACATGCGGCTTGATTAGAGCTACGAATCGGGAAAGGATATCTATGCAATTCTTAGATAATTTAGAGGAATCTAGAGGCAAGATATTATTCCTAATCGATAAATGTTACCTTGTCAAGCGAGGAGGATCAGAGTGCCTACCTCTATAAATAGAAGAAACAAAGTAGATTTATGGACCTCTACACTCATACATAATTTACGCACCAGAAAATCTTACCCCACTACAAGTAGACAACCAGTGAACAGCGAGCTCAGGATCTAGGCCACCCGATAGAGTGTGGGGATTCGAAGGTTCATTCAAGTTAACCAACCGGCAACAGCGAATTCAGGATCTAGGCCACCCGACAGAACATGGGGATTCAAAAGATCTATAAAGTCACACTATCCGGTGTTCTCAACACTACGTCCTTAGGATTGCTCTGCTTTATATTTGCTCGAGGGTGTAAAGTATCGATTCTTTATGGCTCGGCAGAGAGACACGAAGCTTACATCTTGTATTAAGACAAGTAGAACTCAATGAGCGAGGTTGGTGCTCTCCTTGCTCCAATCGCTTAACGAGAAGCAAAGACTACATGGCACACTACACAACAACATTCTGCCCTAGGCAGTGGCACGGCTCGCACACAGCACATCAACAACCATAGATACAAAAAGAGGCAGTTTGCTATAACTTCATTCGCAGTAACCTGACTGGAGAAAATTAAATCCAAACAAGAACAAGACGAAAGGAATAAGACGAATCTCGTTAAAGTCAGGCCTATTCACCGGAGAAGAGAGAAAAGGGGATTAATCGTGAAAAGTCACGTCGATAGGCAACCAATAGTGGTGCTCACAAATCTCTGAGATCCACCGGGAAACTCAGAGCCCTAGGGTTATCTCAATAAGAAAACTGGCATACCCGATACCCTAATTCTTGTTAAAATTTGACATTGACAATGGTTACAAAATGGTTTGTTGGACTTGAATATATATACAACTTTTATGCGACATATTCTATTAATATATTAGACTAAAATAATCCAATTTACACAAGGATACTAAAAACATCTATACTTTCCCACAATTGATTATAGTTTGTAGAATGAATAAGAGTAATTTTTAGTAATTTTGAAAATATCTCAAAGTTATAACGTCGATAATAAACACAAAGCGAAAAAACCCTAGGAGCTGCCTCTTGTTTCCGTTTGGGTTTCTTCGAGAACCTCCACTATTTCTTCCCATATCGGCCTGCTTCAATGGCCGATTCAGTGTCTGAGCAGTTTAGTGCTTCCTTGACATTGTTAGAGGAAGGTCGCACATTGTCTTGACATTGTCAGAGGAAGGTCGCACATCGTTAAGTGCAAATGGTGCAGCGGCCATTTCCAACCACTCATTTGTAGTGGCGCGACTACTATCGGCAAAAGGCAAGACTAATATGCTTGCGACGGCTGGTACCCTAGGCTCTATTTGGGGTTATGGACATCGTCTAGCTATCCGGACCGTTGGCAACCGTTTCTTGATGGACTTTTCTAAGGAGTCAGAAGCAAAACATATACTGGAAAGAGGGCCATGGTTTTATGGTCGAGCTTCATTGAATTCGGCGAGGTTCAGTGATCGTGGTGACCCTCTCCAGGTCCCTCTTCTTTGTATTCTGGTATGGGTGGAGATCTTGGGTCTGAAACCAATTGTGTTTACAAAAAAAGCTATAAGAATGGTGGCGTATGCGTTAGGAATTTTCATTAAGATCGATGAACCAGGTTTTCGTCAAGGAACAACTCACGTCCATATCACCTTATTTCGTCTAGGGTTTGGCAACCATTTCCTACTAGGACTTTCGAATTTGATCCTAGTGTCACAGCCAAGTTGAAGTTCAAGTATGAGAGATTGCAAGGATTTTGCAATACATGTGGGATATTTGATCATGCCAAGACTAGATGCATATGGGATCCAAACTTATCAAAAAGCATCGTATTGGAGTCGGTAATGACCTTCATTTGTGAAACAATAGAGGCTTCATATGTGGAGGCGACAACTGGTCTTCCTAGGGTTTCGATTGAAAACCCTAACCTTAACACTGATGTTGCATGTTGTGTGTCACAGGTTGAAGGCCATAAGTGGTGTCGCAACCTTTGATGTTTAAGATCCCAAGATTGACGCAAACATTGTTTGCGGCAGCAGATGCATATCTTCGGCAACTGGTGGTGTTTTTGAACCGGGGCGAGATAACATTCCCAAGAGAAAGACAGTGGATGGTATGGAGCTAATGGTCAAGAAACATCGCACAAGAAAGAATAAAGTCACTCTTAACATAGGACAATGTAGTGAGCTTGCAATACCGGAAAAGAATGGGATGTTGCTTAAGTCTCCAGTCAAGAAACACTACTAGAATATAGGGCAATATGCACACACATATATGTGTCCAATAGGGGGGTGGCAAAAAAAATTAGTGGCTATTAAGTCTTGAAAACAAGTTGCCACAAATATGTTGTTTGTGGCCAATAAGAGGGTGACAATTCACATTTTTGGTGGCAAGAATAAGTATAGTGGTGGCAAAAATGGATATATTGGTAGCAATAATGAGTATATTGGTGGTAATGAAAGTTGACCCCACCATTCATTTTTGGATGAAAAATTGTATGTGGCTTTTGCTAGGTATTGTAGTAGTGAAATCTAGACTTGTGTAATGTCCCAAACTGCACCTCATCAATTTAGGCTCGTCACAGTGTCGTGAGCTCTTAAAAATATAAGTTAAAACTCCAGCTAAACACTTTAAAGAGTCGTAAGGCAAAACGACTCAAAATAGTTCATACAATTTGCAAAGCGAAAACGTTTATTCTTTAAAATGAGGTGAAACCGTCAAATATAAAGAAACTATTCCACACAAATCGATTCGACTAACGACTTCATAAGAGGTTAGTCAATGATAATTTAAAATCAAAATCAAATGGGAGATCACCAAGTTCAGAAACAGAATAATGAAATAGTGAAAATCAACATATAAATCTGAAACCTGATAACTACCATTTAAACAAGGAACACAACTTCATCGGCAAACCCAACTTCATCCTCCTTTGTCCCGTTTCAGTGCACAATACATGTATACAAATTATTGTAAGGGTGAGCTTTCGTCCTCGTTGCTCATCAAGACTATACCAAGCTAGGTTTGAAAACCATACTTATTATATTTTTATATCAAACCGATGGTCATCAATCAAGTATGTGAAAAACGATATAGATTAATAGAAGAAATCCACATCAAAAAACTCATAATGATATACCAAACTTGATGACCGGTGCCTATGCCCAACCACCTTACCGGAGATCTAATCTCGTTCAATAGGCAAGGTGTAGCGAGAGTGTCCATTTATGCCATATCGCCTAAAGATAGTGGCACACACTATGCCAAAAAGGACTTTAGATAATAGCTAGCTACTCGACCATTGTCTGAAAAATTCAGTCAACACCCAAAAGAAAACCATTGTCTATATTGCCCGGGATAGATAATAGAAATAAGTTGATCGTTGTAGTAAAAGAAATTAGACAATGGGTCAAAATTTAGTGTTGTCTGTCTTACGTGAATCAAACACTACTTATTTTTCTGGCGTTATATGATATCTCTCTAGATATTGGCTATTTGTATGTTGATCCGAAGGATTTTAGACAATTCATTTTTGTTTCCATTGTCTCATTTCAGAAAATGGATTTTGTTGTACGTTGTGTGAATTTCATTTACGTAATGCTCGTTTAAGTCAATTGCCTAGGCGGGAGGTATATTTTGGTTTCCCTCCCAACACTCTGCAAAATTTTGACGTCGTCCACTCCTCATACCGACCATCCCTCATGCTACCGCCTTGCATATCTAATGCTATCCAACATCAGTTCGCATCGCTCCGTCTCAGCCAAACCTCACGCATCTCTTGCCGCCGTAGCACCTACCTCGGCCTTGTTCATGTGTCTCCTTGCTACCAAGAAGATCCTTCAATCGAACTATGCCACCACACCACTAGCGCAACATCGGGAGATCTAGTCTTGTTCTTAGCCACTTGAAAAACCTAAATCAATTAAAGTTTCCCTTGACGCCTTCCCAGATCTCAAGAATCTGATTAAGTATTTTTCAGCAGTCTCTTCCTGGAGAGATTTTAGTGTATTTACTGAGCATGCTTATGAATCTGATTGATAGTTTGCATTTGCAAGTTATCTCCAGAAACACTTATTGAATTTGCAACTCTATCGTGTGCCGCCTCTCTCGGCCTCGATTGGTGCCTAGGCTCGCACTCTGCCGCACGACACTTTGCCATCGCGAACTTTGTCGCAGCCCTTCCAGTAGTCTCCGTCGAACCATTCCTTGACCCCTCTCTCTCTCTCTAACTAAAGACTTCACCGATAATCTCGAGAGTATTTCTAATAAAAGATCTTCAGCAAAACAAGAGCTCACCTTACTCACTTTGCCACTTCCCTCACTTTCCATTGTTTCCGAGAAGTAGATTGGTAGACTCGATACCAATGCCTCGTTAGGGTTATTTTATTTTCTTATTATGTTTTAAGGGTTTATAACTAGGACTTTTCAGTGTCCTTAGAAGTCTAGGAAATTGGACACACTGGGCTTTGACCGTATGTTGGGCTGGTCATTGACCCCAAAAAAAGGAGACCAGCGCTGGTCTTCTTAAGCCCAATAAGCCTTTGTCTCGTCTACCCAAATATCATAGCGTTCGCGGTTGAACACTTCGAAACTTCGAACCCTTTTTAAAGATTTGCAGAACTCGATCGGTGGAAGCAAAAAACCAAAACAAGATACTGTATTGGATTCTCAGATCTGTAAATTCTCCATTGCTCATTTGAAAAGATGGATCCAGACGCAGTGCAATCCACTTTCCAAAACCTAGCTTTCGGAAATGTAATGGCCGCCGCAGCTCGCAATTACCAGGAGTTGCTCGCCGAAGGAAAAGGTCCGGCGACCTCCTCCGGCGACCAGGTAGTCGACCTCGACGAGCTCATGGATGCCAGTTCGATTCCTCCCTCTGCAAAATTCCATTTCAATTTACTATTATTTTATTTTTATTAACAAAATTATCAAATGTTGAAATTTCTGTAGGATCCTGAGCGCGAGAAACTCCACGCAGCTCTCAAGGTTCGAAATTTTGTAATTTTTTTAATTATTTATTGTTGAAAATATGTGAATGTCGATATTGATATGATTTATACGGTGAAATTTGAGTTAGAGAGAAGCTGAGAAGAGAGAAGCTTTGAAGAGGCAAGGACACGGTGAATACAGGGAAATTACTGAGGGGGATTTTTTAGGAGAAGTTACTGGCAGTGATAAGACTATTTGACACTTTTATCGTAGAGAATTCTATAGATGCAAGTAAGTATTTTTTTTTTTTTTAATTCTTTGATCTGTTTTTTTGTGTGAACGAAATGGAAGAGGTAAGTGAATCTTTTGTGTGCTTATGTGAAATGAATTGCATGTGTAGGATCATGGATAAGCATTTGAAAGTCCTTGCTTCGAAGCATGTGGATACCAAGTTCATTAGGCTTGATGTAGAGGTCAGTGTAAAGTGTAAATCTTTGATTTTTTGTAGTTTAATATTTGTTTTTCCAAGGACCAAGCGTAGATTAACTTTTGGAAATCAATTGCAGAATGCACCTTTCTTCGTTTCCAAGCTAGGAGTCAAAACTCTGCCTTGTGTCATAATCTTCTGGTCAGGACATTCCCGTGTTAACTATTATAAATTTCCGGTAAAGGAAAGGGTTATCAGCAAGCATTAACTGGTTGGGACTATACCGTTGATAATTCGACTTACACTGCAAAGCTGCAGTGGGGATTTTACCATTTCCTTTAAGTTCATTACCGTCACACTTACTGGTTGGTCATGGAGACTACCAAGTTCAGGAATTTCTGAACTTCTCATATGTGCTATGAGCGTGTGATGACTGTCAGCTGATAGTGCAATGTTGCTTCAGAGTTTTAGTATTTAGTATTTACAGATGTCGAATGTTTGCCTTTCCAGGAAAGGAGTTGCTGTGGATAGGCTGATTGGATTTATTGATATGGGAGGCAAAGACGATTTCAGCACAAGGGCAATCGAGGCTGTTCTAATCAAGAAAGGTAATGCTTTGTCAATTGTGCGCTTGCAGTTCTTAGCTCGTGTTATAGTATCTCTAAACTGCATCTGTAACAGGTATAATTAGTGAGAAGAAAGAAGAAGACGATGATGATTATCTTGAAGGTGGTCGCAGAACAGTGAGATCCTCCCGAAATCATGACTCTGACTCTGACTCTGACTCTGACTCTGACTGAGGATGATACCAGAACTTTCAAACGCTTTCGGATTTCATGTTTGTATACTTATGATTTATGTCTTTCCTTCCAAGAACAAGATGACATTCGAAATGAGATTCTTTCAGGCTTGACTAGAAATTGTGTTGTCCAACCACCTTATATCTGTTTATACCGTAATCAATCAATTACATATGTTTTATTTTATTTTATCAATGACTAGGACGATTCTGCGTTTTGTGTTGTGTAATTTTGCCGGGAAACAAGCTCAGTGGTCTTGAGTGAGTCTGTTTACTTTGAATCAGAAATTGAGCGGAGATGACAAGCAATCCGTCAAGTTCTCTCCTTTATTTGCATTGGAGTTGAGACCTCGTCAAGCTCCCTAATAAAACCATTCTAAAAGAAGAAGATTACACACTATTTCGTCCTCCCCTTTTCAACTTTTCTAAATATGCCCGAGTTCCGAACTATGATTCAGGATATTTATATCCATTACTATCTCTCGCCCCCATTTCTTCCCTCCCTGTTTTTTTTTTCTTTTTTCGGACTTGATCCTCACTTTGTCAATCAGAGGTAACAAATCTCCAAAACCTCAATTGGTTCCCCTTAATTTTGCTAAATTTATCTCAATTAGTTTGCTTTTTTCGATTTGAGCTGCTTCAGTATTGTAATCTTCTTAATTGGTTTCTATTTTGTTTTTGCTTCTGATGTTGGTTCTCCAAAGTGGCATGTAAATGCAGGCATTTGGGCAGGGCTTTGGTTCCGGGTCCCTGCATCAGTGATAGGAGTGTTTGGTTTGTCTTCTGCTCATTAGCCTTTACCTGCCTTACAAGTTTTCTCTGAGCATGTCTACACCTCTATCAGGTAACATATACAAACTCATATGCATTGATAGGTAGACCTTTGTATACTTTCCATTTTTATTTGCATGTGTGATGGTTCTTCTATGTGTTAAAATGCTGCAAGTATCTGATGTAGAATACTTTGAAGAAGAGACAAAGACGAGGGCCACGGGGTCATTCAAGAAGAAAGCAATGACTGCTTCTGCTAGGCTCAGAAACTCTTTCGCAAGGAAGCATAGGAGAAGCCAAAGTAGAGTTTTGTCTGTTGAAATCGAGGATGTGCATGACCTTGAGGAGTTAAAGGCTGTCGATACGCTTCGTCAGGTGCTTATAGCAGAGGATCTTCTTCCTCCCAAGCACGATGATTATCATAAGTTGCTGAGGTTTTGTTCCTCTTTGCTTTCCACAAACCATTTTTAGAAAAAATTTATTTTATGATGTTGGTTGGGCTAATATAACTTCTTTTTTGTAAAGATAGATTCTTGAAGGCCAGGAAATTTGATATTGAGAAAACCAAGCAAATGTGGTCAGATATGCTCCAGTGGAGGAAGGAATTCGGTGCTGACACAATCATGGAGGTACATTCTCATATAAACATAGGTCTTAAGCCTTTTTGAAATTTTCCTATTACCTATTAATTTCTCTTATAGAGACCTTCATTTATATTCATTTATCATTTGGCATACTCATCTGTTTTTCTTTTCATAGGATTTAGATTTCAAGGAACTCGATGAGGTCCTGCAATACTATCCTCAAGGACATCATGGAGTCGACAAGGATGGACGACCTGTATATATTGAGAAACTAGGCCTAGTAGATGCTACCAAGCTGATGCAAGCCACCACAATGGACCGCTACGTGAAGTATCATGTCCGGGAGTTTGAAAGGACATTTGATGTTAAGTTCCCAGCTTGTTCAATCGCAGCGAAGAAGCACATTGATCAAAGTACAACTATTCTAGATGTCCAAGGAGTGGTGAGTGATTACCACGGTCTTTACTTTTTTAGAGAAGCTGTTGTGTTTATAGTTAGGGATAAGTTTATAGAAGGGATGGTATAAAATACTTTTTACATAGTGCGGCTTAGTTTTTGACCTTCAATGCATAAAATTGTACATGATAGTGAAATGACATATGTTAACTTAGTTGAATGCTTCAGGGACTTAAAAATTTCAATAAAGCTGCCAGGGATCTGATAACTTGCCTTCAGAAGATAGATGGTGACAACTACCCCGAGGTACTAACCGAACATGTTTTGGCGTAAAATGTGTTGGACTTTCTCTGCTTGACAGAACTTTGATGCCAGGAGAACTTCTGATGTTTTCACTGCAGACACTGAATCGCATGTTTATCATCAATGCTGGTTCTGGTTTCAGAATGTTGTGGAGCACTGTTAAATCCTTCATAGATCCCAAGACTACTTCAAAGATTAATGTCAGTATACCTTTATGAGCTCATAGCACTACTACCTGTCAGGGACATACTATTAACATGTGAATTCTTTTCGGCCAGGTTCTTGGTAACAAGTACCAGAGCAAGCTGCTTGAGATAATTGATGCTAGGCAAGTCTCAAAGGAAGCAGCTTCTTTACACTCATAATTTTCAGTTCTCGTCTTGCTTCAGAATGCTTTCTAACCTGTGTCACATTGCGTACGTGCTTAAACATGCTGCTACAGTCTTCTCCTCTTATTCTGATTCTATTTATGATGTTTTGCTTCAGTGAGCTGCCAGAGTTTTTAGGAGGTACATGTACTTGTGCTGATAAAGGAGGATGTATGCTTTCTGACAAGGGCCCCTGGAAGGATCAAGTGATAATGACGGTTAGTAAAGACCATTTCTGCTTGTTAATTGTTTTGGTATCATTACATATCAGTAAACAGTATGACCTTACAATTTGTTTCTGCGTTATTGTTATATGTACATGCAGATGGTCCAAAATGGTGATCACAAATGTACAAGGAAACCTATTGTTCAAATTTGTGACATGAAGACCGTATCTGAGGTGAAATAGTGTATCTAAAGATCTTGAATTTGAGGATAAATCTACTTATCCTCTTTCTTTACCTTACACAAACCTGCCTTAGTAGGAAAGCCAACTTGCCCTATTATTAATGATCAAAAGAAGCTCGTCTTTACTGTTACAATTTGGGCCACTGAGTTCTCTCTAATTGTCTGTTACTTGATTTTCCTCATGTCATCTGGCCCCTTATATATAACCTTCTCAGGGACGTGACGCAGCCGATGTGCAATCTCTGTCTCCTAGACTTTCTCGCTATCTCAGAGAAGTAAGTATGTGATAGTTTGAGTTCTGTTTACTAGCTTGCATTCGAAACCTCTAAATGTGAGGAGACAGTTAGTAAGGGTGGTGGGCTGTAGTTGTGATAATCGGCAGTACTAGCACTTTCTGAAGTACAATAACTTTCCCTCTTGTGTTGAAACTAATTTTACTGCTTCTGAAATAATATCAACAGTATTCCATGAACCAAATGAGGCAAGGATCTTTCAACTATCCACCAAATGTGGCTTCAAATTGGCAAATGGTTGTTGGTAAAGGCAAAGGTCTATGAGCTAACCATACTTGATCATATATCCGTGTCTTCTTTCCTTTCCAATCCAAAACAAATCAAACTTTTGACTGTGTTTTACGTACTGAGTTTTTCTTTTAAGTTGCAGGCAGAGCCTGTTATGATGCTTCTAAAAGTTCTGAAGGGTTTGGCTCTCAGATTTTGGCTGCCATTATAGCATTCCTGATGGGAATTGTTGCTATGGTCAAACTAACTAGAAACATGCCGAAGAGGCTCACTGATTCCACTTTCTACTCAACCACTGTTTACGATGATGACTTCAAAAACAAGGCGCCTTCGGGCCCTGACATCTCAGGTACAGATCTCATGTCTGTCATGAAACGTATGGCTGAACTGGAAGAGAGAGTTAAACCAATTTCCATGCCAGCTGAGAAGGAGGATATGCTGAATGCCGCTTTGGGCCGGGTTGATGCTTTGGAGCACGAGCTTATAGGAACAAAGAAGGTATCGATGTATCACCCTTAGTCTCTTTGAATGTATAAATGTGTTACACATAACTGAAAAACCTTGCTTCAGAACCAAGCAATAGAATAGCTTGCATCAAAGACTAGAACAAAATGCAGCTGCAGTAGTCTGCATGCAGTAAATGTTATTCATCTGACATTTGTTTCGTTTGCCTAGGCACTGAACGAGACACTTGCACGACAAGACGAGCTCTCGCCACCTAAGAAGAAGAAGAACAAGAGGAAGAAGATGATGAAACTGATGTGCTACCAAGCCTGATGGAGTAAGTAGCATTAAGGTGGAGTCTGTCTCATGCTTAGTTTTAATTGCTGGTTTCCCAAAGACGCCCACCAAATGCAGCCCCTATTACTACTTGCACCAAACATATGTGAAGTTTTTAGTTTTAGCCACATAGTTTGGTATGGCTCTGTACCTACTTGATTTTTTCTTTTTTCTAATTTTATGTGCTATATTGTGTGCCATGTAATTATTAATAAACCAACCATTGTTTACTTGAGAAATTTCCGATAATTTTTATGACCCAAGAAGTGTTTTTAAAAAAAAAATGATTATAAGATTTAACTCTTACGTTTTTGTCCGTGATTAATATCCAATGTCTAATAGCCTACGTAAGTATTGATGCCTTTTACCACTTGAGTTAGCTAACTTCTTCCAGAAATGAAATATGAAAAGACACATTCTTTTGATCACTAGAGATACAAAGTTTGACTACTATAGATTGGGAAAAATTTCACTAGAGGTACTTGAATTCTTGCTTACATACGATTTTGACACTTGAACTCTCAAAATTATCAATATGGTACTTGAAAGCTTAAAACACGATACACATGATACCTCCGTCCAATTTTTCGTTAACGACCCGTCTATTTGATGATGTGACATGTTCTTGTGACAAAAAATGAGAAGTGACTACCCCTTCTTAATTCCTATGTAATCCCTAATTACCCTGACTAATCCCTAGCTAATTCCTAACTGGGATTAACTTGTTTGAGCGGCGGGCAGCTCGGCGAGGTCGAGATCAAACTCGAGGCGGAGGCGCATAGAGGTGTGCAGAGGCAAGGCACAGGGTTGGAGGAGGTGTCACGCGGCAGTGAGGCGCGATGGAAGCAGAGATGGTGGCGACGGCGAGGTTTGAGGCCGACGATCGGTGTCCAAATCAGTTTGGACGAGCGCAAGATGGTGGCGACAAGAGGTTGCAGATGTCCGAGAGGACCTCCTAGGCGAAGCTTTGGTCATGAATCTGGCAGTTCGAGAGGATCTCCTTCGCGAGCAGTCGTCGTGTTCCTGCGCGATTCGCTCCACGTCCTCGAGCATGAGCGCGGTGGCGAGGTTCAGTACGTAGTCAGATTCATCTTTGTGGATTGGCGACGAAGGAGGAGGGCCGGAGGAGGAGTTTGGTGAGAGAGGGAGGTGGTGACTAGTTTACCCAGGTTTTTTTATTTTTAATTAAATATATCAAAAATAACCAGTTTACCCTCAGTTTAGAATTAAAAAAACATGTCACGTCATCGAGTGACGGTGAAACTAACTGAAAACTGGACGAAGGTATCGTGTGTATCGTGTTTTAAGCGTTCAAATATCATATTGATAGTTTTGAGAGTTCGAGTATTGTTAAGACCATAACTATGTGCCTATTATGCTCTTAACTTTATGCTTATAGCTTGTTTTCTATGAATAAAACATTATTCTTATGACGTTTCCTGTTCTTGTTAGGGAATGTGAAGTTGGCTCGAAAATGCATTAAATATGAAGAATTAGATACTTCTTGGAGAAGACATATGTATTTCTAAGGTCACAAGAAAATTTAGAGCAACTTTGGGAAAATGACGAAATAGCTTCACCAGAAGTCGCCGGAAGTTGCCCGGAACCTGCCGAAATTTGCCACAGCCGGCCGGTCCACCTTGGCCTGCCAAATCACATGAAACTCAGCCCAATTGAGGCTCATTCAGCCCAATTATGCTTACCAATCTGATTTGGAGAGAAAGAGAAGAAGTTGGATCACATGATGTCACTAATTTAGAGTTTAGCCTTCTAAAGCCTAAAATAGTGGATCATGGTCTCTCTAATTCAAATATAACCTTTAGATCTTCCATCTCACCATTTCCTTTCATCCAATGGTGCAAATTAATCTTCCTATTCAGCCCAAATTCGAGCTCCCCTCTCCCCACACACATAACTAACCTCATTTTCAGATTTTTCATAGTTTTACACTTTCTCTAGACCCCTTATCCTTACTCAACCCTCTAGCACTCTCTTCTACCTCTCCTCCTCTTTTTCTAGGACAAAACACTTCCATAACCACCACCATTAGAGATCTAGCTCTTCCCTCTCTTGGATAGAGCCGAACCTCTCCATCACTTTGGCGTATTTTAGGTGTTCCTCTTCTCATCTTTGCCTCTAGGTTTTGGTTTGGTCTTTAGAGTTTAAAGGAGTGGGAAGTAATCCCTCTTTCCCTTGAATCTTTGAAATCCTAAGGACTACCCTTACCTCATCTTGAAGACTTGGTGCTAGCTTAGAGTGAAGAAGTGGAGCTAAAAGCCTTGGAGTCATCTGGTGAAGCTTTGGCTAAGGGGACTCTTGGTTATTTCTCTCCTCTTCTTATTTTGAGCATGTATCTAGTCTTGTATTTCATCATGCTTAGTGAGTAGTTGCCTTTTGGAAGGGTAGGGCTTACCCCTAGCCAATTTGATGTACATACAACTATGTTTTATGTTATGGATTTAAATTTGGTTTAGTTTACTACATGTTTTGAATAAGTTTGATAGCTTGTGATGTGATTATGGTATGTTTGCATGTTTGTGCTTGATTCAATGTTTTCATACTCATGTCTCAGCCATGACTAAGTTGAGATATGTTTAAGGAAGCTAAAAATGAACCTAAGTGAATTAGTCACTCACCGAATGAAGATAAGCATGTAAACATGACTTAGGTTGTATTTAAGAAGATGAGCTTAAGATTTAGTTTTCATTGGGCTTGAGCATGGACTGAAGCCTTCTTGAAGTCCAAATGACTCAAGAAGCTTCGGTTAAGTTTACATTGAATCGAAAGGGCTTTGTAGCTAATCATTACTTCTTCTAATTCATGTTCTAAAAGGTGTGGATTAGGAAAGTCATTAGAACATACTTTCATTTCCCCTATTAGGGACTTAGGAAGGAAAACCATTCATATTCATCATAAGTGAACACATATTGAAATCATTAGGCATGTGGTATGATTAGGATACAATTCGTAATTGAGTTGCATTCTAGTTTCGGTTGCTTTATATTTGGATGTTAGACCGAAACACTTTTAGTTCCCTAATGGCCTAAGAACTTGGGTTCAAAACCAAAGGTGACTCCAAAAGATCACGAATTGAACAATCACGTGTGAATGGGACTAAACTCATAATTTGGACATTGTTGGTACATTGAGTTAGCTAGTGGTGACATCTCTAGCCGACCAAACATTTACATTTTGTTTTGCTCTTACTTTATATTTTCATTTAATTTAGTTTGTAGTAAACATTCAATCAACATTTCGTTTCATTGTAGTTCAACCATCCCTTCTAATGCTAAGTCTCCAAAAGACTTAGTCTTGTGAGATACACTTCCACATCTTGCTTTAGTTTTAGTGTCATGTCTTATGTCTAGTTAATCCGTGATTTCAAGTGCTTAATCAAGTCAAGCTAAGGAGTTTAAGTGGTCAATTTTCGTGGGTTCGACACTCGACTTCTTTACAAATACTATAACTTAACCCGTATACTTGCAGGTAAGAGAAATTCACTTAGTTTTAGATTAATCAATAGTCGAAAGTTTGAGGGGATAAATCTCACGAATAAGTTTTTGGCGCCGTTGCCGGGGATTTATTTCACTTTGATTTCTTAGCTTTGGTTAGCCTTTGATTACGGATTATCCGGACATTTTGGCTTGATATTTCTTCGTAGCTTTTAGTTTTTTCAATTTATCACTTAGAACTTTGTTTTGCTTGTCTTGTTCCATAGGATACTTTGGTAGGTGTATTGAGGTGAAATTGTGTTAGGAATTGTACTCTAACCCTTGTTGTAGGACACTTTTTGATCCATCGAAGAGTCTATTTCGACCCATCGAAGGAAGTTTGTAGGGGAGACTCTAGTGCCTTCTTTGATCCATCAAGAGTTTCTCTCGATCCATCGTAGGGTAGCTGGTCAATCATACCCGGGAGGCTTCTTCGATTCATCTAAGAAGAGCCTTCGACCCATCGAAACTGGGCTGTAATTGAGGTTGTTTCACTTATTCTCTAATCTTTTTCCCTTGATTATCTATATCCTTTTGGAGCATATCTAATTAG
Source organism: Geum urbanum (assembly GCA_946800695.1). Taxonomy (NCBI): domain Eukaryota; kingdom Viridiplantae; phylum Streptophyta; class Magnoliopsida; order Rosales; family Rosaceae; genus Geum; species Geum urbanum. The sequence goes on along the minus strand of OX327000.1, from coordinate 5,028,199 downwards.
TGTCTTACTTTTATGCATCATAGTTAGTGTATGTCTAGATTTAAAAAACTTAATTTCCACTACACCCTAGATTCTTAGGACTTTATTTGGCGATTCTGGTATATTAGATCACGCATACCTTTACCTCAGTTTACCTCAGTGTCCATAACACAGTGAATGCCACTGCTCCACGTACCGAAATCTCATTCGAACTCTTAGAGTGCTCATTGATGTTTTCTTAAGGGGGTATCAAAGAAGCACTATGGAAGGCCCTCAAGGCTTTAAGTATTTTAAGAGTTTGGAGGACTAATATATATCGGTTATTTAGTGTGATTTTAGGTGTCATGCCTTCAAATCCTCTTTTCGAGGAAGAATTCATCATGGGCGAGGGCATCATTGAAGCAAGACCTTTGAGGGATAGTGCTTTACCATCTTTGTCAAAGCACACCGGTTGCATTGTTGTTCAACCATTAGCGAGCGAATCCTTTGAGATCAAATCTAGTTTTCTTCAAACCTTATCAATCTTCATGGGACATCCACATTCTGATCCCTATTCTCACTTGTTGGAGTTCGAGGAAGCTTGTACAAGATTCAACATCCGGAACATGGATTCGGGACAATTGACGCTTTGGGTATTTCCTTCAAGTTTGAGGGATAAGGAAAAAATATGGTTCAACAAACTTGCTCCTAACTCGATTTACTCATTGGAGGCGATGCAACGCAAGTTCATCACCAAGTATTTTTCACCGGGGAGGATCAATGAGTGAAGGACAAGGTTGATGATATTTTGTGAGGAAGATGAGGAGTTGTTCTATGAGACATGAGAACGTTTCAAGGAGCTTGAGCTTGGATGCCCTAACCACGGTCAAACCCAAGATATGTTATTATCTCTCTTCTACCAAGGATTGTGCATGGAGACTAGAAAAAAGGACGACAATGCAAGTGGTGGATATTTCATGGAAAAAACTGCCAATGAGGCGTATGTTCTACTTGAAAAGATGTCGGAATGGTCTTCCTTATGGGATGTCAAGCCCAATGTTCAAAAACTGGCAATATCAATAAGAGAAGTCACCGGAGCCAATCGGGAAAGTAGGAATAAAGTCAAGGGAGCTATGTATGTACAAGAGGATGCCATCAAGTGACTTGAAGAGACCATAAACAAGAAATTTGATCTCTTGTTGAAGAATACTCGAAATGAAGGCTATGTTAATCAAATTGCGGAGACTAGTGTGGCACCTTGCATGAGTGTGATGCATGAGGCTCCATGTTGCCCACATCAAGAAGACTATCCGAAAATTATTGAGGAGTGGAAGCACATGTCATTAGGTACACAAAGGAGTAATTCAGGTTAGCATACCAATCCTATTTTCTCATAGGATGATCCTAGCCAAGACTACCATTATGGTTAAGATTTTAAGCATGGAGCTACCGGATTTACAATGGCTAGTGGAAAGTATGTTAATGCTATGGGAGGCAAATCTTGCCAACCACAAGCATATTTCTCTCCAATACCACAACAAGCTCCGATGCAACAAGCACCTCCACCTCGAGGGGAATTGTCAAAGTCTAACTTGGAGGAGTTGATGACCAAGCTATTTTCACAACATGAGATGCTTCTTCAAAGCAAAATAGAAACTCAACGAGCGGAAGACAAGAAGATGTACTTGGATATCTTCAAGAGCTTGATGGAAGAGAACAAAAAGATCTGGAAGGAGAACGAATGTGCACTCCGGAAGATGGAGGAACAATTAAGTTAATTTCCAAAGGCACATTGAGTTCAACAAGGCAGAAGGACCAATGAATTTTCGTCTTGCACCAAGAAGGATCAAGAGTATCAAGGTCAAGTGGTCAATGCGGTGTTGGCTACTAGAAAAGGATGTGATGATTATGGTGATGCTCCCTTGGTAGAAAGTGATTGCGAAAGTGATAATGAGGAGGATGTAGGCACATCAGGTGCACCTAGCATACCTCCCATATTTGATAATGAAGCCAAGCGGAAATATGAGGGTATCAAGACTCAAGCCGAGACAAAGGTGAACCCAGATGAACTTAGGTTCTTACTTTTTCCTCCAACCAATGCTAAATGAAAGACGCAAGCTATCATGAGCCGTCACACAAAAGCCTTCAAGTTATTCAATGAAGTTCCTTCGATTCCTGCACTACAAGTTTATAGTATTAATGTTGTAGGAAGCAAAGCCAATGTTGTTGAAGAAATCAAGGCACCGGATAGGGGCAAGAGCCGTGAAAAGAAAAAGAAATTAAAACCAAACAAGCTTGAGAAATCGGCATTGGTAGTTGGTAGCGAGGTCACCTTGAAGAGCCTTAATCCCTTAAAAAGTGCTAATTACAAGTTGCTTGAGTTATGTCTTCAAGGAGTAGTCCATTTGATGAATTTAAAGAATGAGAGAACTTTCAAGCTCCATGAGACACAAATTAAGGCTTTCGAGCCAAACACAAAGTGGAGTACAGAGGTCTATCACTTTAAGGATCCAACCATGATGGTTTGACCTCATTCATGAACCATGTTTACGTCCTTAAACTACAACCCCCTTAAACTACAACTCGAGATGATTCTTGTTATTCTATATTTCCTTGAAAAAGGAACTTAACCTACAAGAACTGTTCATGATATTTTTAAAAGGGCAGAGGTTTTTAAGGAACTTCACCTTAATCAATAAACACAATTCAATTAATGAAATAGAAAAAAAGAAGGTGTGGATAACTTGTATATAGCTTTGTCTAACCTTTTCATTTCTTTGCCAGTTCCTTAGATTTAATATTGTTACTTTATAGAATAGTGTCCCTTATTTATAACGACAAAATGACACCATTGGTATATTAGAGGAATAAGTGTGAGGTTGGAGGAGCATTTAACATAGTGAAATGGGCATGGAAGTCAAGAACTTGAAGAAGAGCCAAAATTCAGAAAATGTTGAAGTAGTGCAAACCTGATGCACTCCTTTGATCCATCAAAGGCAATTTCTTCGACCCAGCGAAGGCTACCTGAAATTTTTCATCTGAGGTCCTGCCTAGATGGATCGAAGAATACCTTCGATCCATCGAATGTCTCTAACCATTTCAAGCATTTCTAGCCTATTTTTAGAGATCAAGAGCTTGGGGTATTGAAGCATGGAGCATAGAGAAATACCTTGAGGCTAAGATAAGTCCTAAAGCACCATTTGAGGATCATGACCAAGCATATGCAACTTTGGATGGCGAGGCCTAACTTGGACTTCGTTGGTTTACATTCTAACGCATATGGAGCTCAGAGACGGTCTACAAAGCGTTTGCATCCTCTTTCTCTCTACTCTCTTTACCTCCTTACTTGACATGGATATGTTTAAGAATGATGCTATGTTAGGATGCTTAAATTTAACTCTCATACCCAAGAGTAGACATCTTCCAAGGGTTGTTAGCCTTGCAATGTCTTGATGGCTCACCCTTGTTCGATGAGGGAGCTACATATTCATCATAAGTGTATTTTTTTGAGTCTTTGTTAGGTTTTGGGGATCTTGTGTGATACATGTTGTGATACTTAGTGCTATGGACTAAATGCCTTTATAAATTTTCGATCATTCCTTGCTAAAGTGTTAAAGTTATAAGTGTGAGGTCCCCTCATATTATATGCTAGATTATAATATTATTTTCCTTTGAAATGTGATTAGTATGCATGCCCCCATTATGGTTGATAAGACTTTAATAGCTTCATTACTTCTTAGAGACTATATGACCCTTTAAGTGTGAATGCATGTTAGTTACTATGCCTAGGAGAACATGTGTTAGGCGAATAAATTTTTGAAATGATGATGCCTTGCTATCTTCTCGACACTTTTGTTTTGTATGTGGTTTTATACAAATTAAGGACAACTTGGTTCTAAAGTGTGAGGTAGGCGGCTAAGTCATTATCACTCATCCAAAAAAGTCATAAAAATTGAAAAATGTGAGAAAATATAATATAAAAAAATGTGTGCTTTGGTATGTTTTGTGTCCCAATAACCACTCTCAATGATGAGATTAAACTAATGGCTAGTAGATCACATAATTTTGAGCATGTTTAAAAAGAGAAAACAATACATGTTTAATCGGTTTGAAAAGTGCATATTCATTCAAAATGCATTCACACAAAAAAAAGAATGATTGATATATTTTCGAGCAATCTATGCCCCATGTGAGATTTTTAGCCTTATTGTGCATACATAGCTACATTATGCATAGTGTAATCTAGAACTTGCTTTGAACCATGCAAAACGTTTTTCAAATCTTGAGTTATTTTCGAAAATGATAGAGGCATTAGGATTACCACCATGGCCAAATTACTTTTGAACCCTATGATGCATATATCATTTAGTGAGCCAATTTGAGTCTTATATTATTTAGCCTTTTAATTCTTGAACATCACAAATCCTTACCAAGTCTAAACACTTACTCTTACCCTTAACTAGGCAATCGAGCAAGCGATAATGAAGTCCTATTAGGATGTGCTTAGAGTTTGTACCTATTGTGAAATTTAGCAAAAACTTAAGTGTGAGGTGAAGGAGGTTGTTGTGATGTTCATTTGTGTCATGTTATGTTCAAAAAGAAAAGAAACGAAAAGAAAAAAATGGGAAGAGTATTAAAGAAAAGAAAAAAAATAAAAAGAAGAAAAAGGTTTCACAAAAAGAGTATGAGTTGTACATAAAGAATAAGAGTTGTGGGAAGTAATTTTGTGTAAAAAAATGAGGTTAATGGCACCTAGATGTTTAGTAAGGAACTTCGACATGTGAATTGCTTGTTAGGTTGCTTGGTTCTTGAATTCATATACCCTTCTTTCATTAAACCCCTTACTTAAGCCCCGTTACAACCCGAATAAAAGTCTTCTTGATTTGAAATGCTTGTGCTTTTGGATTGTTGGAGCATTTGGTTGAAAATTGAGCTTATGGAGAACATGTGATTGATGCAACTTTTTAGTGCAAACACTAACCTTCAAACACTTGTGTGCATTGAGTGATATATAGTGAGTTTGATGGTTAGAAAACATATCAATTTGAATACATCTCATTGTGAGGCATTTGGCTTAGCATATCTCATTTGGGCTTACTACATATGCATTGATTTCATGTTTTAAAAGTGTTGCTTAAAAGTAGTTCAATCCATCTAGTCATAGTTCTTTGAGGGATATCGATCATTAAGTCGGGACACTTACATACTTATACATGCTTTGTGTATTTTTGTACTTTAAGTCTAACCTGGCATATTTCCTTTTTCCTTAGTTTGCTTGAGGACAAGCAAACCTTAAGTGTGAGGTAGTTGTTAGGACCATAATTATGTGCCTATTACGCTCCTAACTTTATGCTTATAGCTTATTTTCTATGAATAAAGTATTATTCTTATGACGTTTCTTGTTCTTGCTAAGAAATGTGGAGTTAGCTCGGAAATGCATTAAATATGAAGAATTAGACACTTATTAGAGAAGATGTATACATTTCCGAGGTCACGATATAATTTGGAGCAACTTGGGGAAAAGAACGAAATAGCTTCACTAGAAGTCGCCGGAAGTTGCCCGGAACCAGCCGGAATTTGCCACAGCCGGCAGCCCCACCTTGGCCAGCCCAATCACATGAAGTCCAGCCCAATGAGGCCCATTCAGCCCAATTATGCTTACCAATCTGATTTGGAAACAAAGAGAAGAAGTTGGATGTTAGACCGGAACACTTCTAGTTCCCTAATGGCTTAGGAACTTGGGTTCAAAACCAATGGTGACTCTAAAAGATCACGAATTGAACAATCACGTGTGAATTGGGACTAAACTCATAACTTGGACATTGTTGGTACATTGAGTTGGCTAGTGACGCATCTCTAGCAGACCAAATATTTACATTTTGTTTTGCTTTTACTTTATGTTTTTGCTTAATTTAGTTTGTAGTAAACATTCAATCAACCTTTTGTTTAACCACTCATTATAGTTCAACCATCCATTGCAATGTTAAGTCTCCAAAGGACTTAGTCTTGTGAGATACACTTCCACATCTTACTTTAGTTTTAGTGTCATGTCTTGTGTCTAATTAATCCGTGATTTCAAGTGCTTAATCGAGTCAAGCTAAGCAGTTTAAGTGATCAATCATCATGGGTTTGTCATTCGACTTCTTTACAAATACTATAACTTGACCCCGTATACTTGCGGGTAAGAGAAAATCACTCAGCCTTAGATTAATCAATAGTCGAAAGGTTGAGGGGATAAATCTAACGAACAAGTGTCAAACTCGTGTGTACGCAAGAGTTCAAGTACCTCTGGTGAATTTTTTCCTGTAGATTGTGATGTAACACAAGTTGATACAGTTTATGGTGTATGACTTGTTCTTGGTGCAACCAAAGTGAACCAACTTCCATGAGTATAACCTTTTCCGAATTAGGTGCATGCACCCTTACGATACCTTATCATGTAACCCAAAGACCTTCTAGTCTTTGATTGTCGGAAAGCTAGTGAGCTAGTTTGGGATTGTGATGACGCTAACATAACATAACAAGATTTTTGGATAGGTGAAGGTGGGGCCAGAGGAGGAGGAGGATGCAATCGGTGGCAGCTACTAGCTTTCCATGTGGCGGCGCTAATTGCTTGGTAATGGAGGAAGAGAGGTAAGGGAAAATTGCTGGTTTGGTTACTCATGTTTGACAGTTGAGAAGAATTGGTCACTCATGTTTAACAATTGAGAAGGATTGCTCACTCATGTTTGACAAATATCTGAATACTCACTCATGTTTTACTTTATTATTCAGATTGGTTACTTTGCCTATTTTGAACATTAAAAAAATATTTATTTATTTGTAAAATACATATAAGCATGTTTATTAGCTTGGCAATGACATAAATATCAATTTAAGTAAAGCATGTGTGTGTCACAAATGTGGTTTCTAACATATAAAATGAACAAAATGATCATTCTGAATGATAAAGTAAAACATAAATGACCAAAGCGATATTTGTCAAACGTGAGTGACCATATCGTCTCATCTGTCAAAGTTGAGTGACCACTTCCTTTTGAATAAACTGTAGGGTAAGCAAAGGCAGCCTATCACTTCCATACTTACCATATCTTCAAGGTCTTGCCTTGCCTTCGATCAAGCCGTAGATATTGTGGGTCTCTTTTGGCCTTAGGAGCAGCTCCCCTCCCAACTTAGCTTGGCCCCTCGAACTTCTTCATTTCTTTTTTTTCTTTTTCTTTTTTCATTAAACAATTCGATCATAAAGTTATTTTCGTGGTGATTCAAACCATTAACCTCTTATATTGACAATACTTTACCAAAAATAGAAGACTTTAACTCGTGTTGTGACCTTCATAATGTTATTTTCTTCCTAAATTTGACATGCATCTTCAACGTTTTGAGCTCCTAATTTGGTCATTTTTGTATCCATTTAGTGAGTCCTAATAAGACTAGGAAATGAGTTAAAATAAGCAAACTACACCGAAGATAAGATAACATCACTGCCAAATTAAGAGATGATGCCACCCTACTAAAATAAAAATGATTCAAAACGACCACCTTATCCATTTATCTTTATATGAGAAACTATGACTGTACATATACCTAGCTTATCACCTTACTTAGTGCGTATTTAATGGCTTAATCATAATTATAATTGTATCTCACCGCTAACATGATAGTCACCACTGATAAGATAGCTCCAACTTCTATGACCAACCCAACATCTATATCGATAGAGACAGCGCCCACGCGCCAAGCGAGGAACCGGCCAGAAAACATCTCAGCAAAGAGGGTATACACTGATCCCATATCGAACAAATGGTAAAGACCAGGATCTCAACCACCTATATATACCGGTCAGCTCAGCATTAAATGGTACGCATTCAATACTCAATCACACCGTTATTCTATTAAACTCACATCTCATTTCTGACTTAGGCATCAGAGGGTTGAAGGCAGGTCACTCCTATCACTCCTTAACCGTTGTTGATCTTAGCAGCGAGAGCGATTTGGATCAGAATAACTATTGGACGATATCGAAAGCAAGGAAACCAATAGCGACGAACCCAAGCAATCAGCAAGGCGACAACGGGATCAAGAACCATTCGGCGACAGCAATATCGAGTCTAAAACAACATCGACGATACAGTTATTATTATTTCCCTTACATCTAACCTTCATGTTCAATATCCGATATCCACATTGGTATTGGGCATTAACATTGGCGCCGTTTGTGGGAATTGCACACTGGAAATTGTTTTCCCAACCACGAAGCTCACAGCAAGCGACAAACATGGATACTAGCCTAACACTAGGCATGACGCCCAACATCAGACGAGAACTCCATCACCAAACACTGAGCACGAACGAGCACGATAGGCAGCTCGAACTCACCTAACGGTTAGGAAAGCAGCACGTTGCGCAGAACCAGGATGCCACCGGTAACGCAGATAAGCGCATCAACAATATGGAACACCGATACGAAATAGCCATGGAAAAATGCCTCGAGCTCGAAAGGGCCCGAGAATTAGAGCATCAGCGATCCATCTGGGCCGAGGCGAGGTTGAGAGCCGCAGAGCAATGCCGACTCAACTCAGAATCAACGGCCGACTCTGAATGCATGGAACCTCATGAGGTAATCCGACATCGGGAAATGGTTATCTTATCACCGCTTCAACCCCATCACATACAGGGAGCATGATCACCCCCAAGACCGGATAGACTATAGCGGAACCTCGAGCCGAAATTAAACAATGTTGCACGCATTCCATCACCGCCCGAATGGATGCAACCACCACCGCCACGATACGAGATCGCCTCAGCGGAAAATCAGGTCGATACAGGTATGGCGGCAAGAATTGCAGGCCTCGAAGCGATGGTACGACGATTATCACAACCCAAAGCGAGCTATCTAGATCGCACACTCCCGACAGTGCGCGTCGAACCATTTTCAGCCGATATTATGCGCCAAGGCCGACATCCACTGGCCAAGGTCAAACTCGAGCGATACAAGGGAAAAACGGACCCCTCCCTCCATATTGACATCTTCATCTTGGCAACAACTGGCAGGGGATATGACGACGCTACGAACTGTTACTTGTTCATGGAAAGCCTCACCGGCGAAGCACTCAGCTGGCTCTTCAGCCTACCGCCAAAATCCATAAAATCTTTTCCAGAACTTATTAAAGCTTTTCTAAAGCGATATATAATATCGGCCAGTTGCTCACTAACTTACAATCAATTGCAGGCTATTCGCTAGGAACCCTCAGAAGGGCTATCCACGTTCATCTCGAGAAGGAACACCGCCATCGCTAACTGCCGAGGCATCACCGATGATTCGGCCTTTTGCATACTCAGGAACACACTACAGCCCGGGTCACTAACATGGAAACTCAACGAGAACTCGACAATCAGGTACAACGACCTACTCGACCGAGAGACATCTCACGCCCAACTAGAATTGCAAACTTTCAGCTCCAACCCCACACCGACACAATAGATAAACACATTCACTAACACCACAATAACCAATGTACAGAGCGCGCTCCCCGCACAAGAACCAGCACGAGCGATATTGCCTAGATACAGGGGCGGATCGCGCGACCAAGACTGACAAGGTTGGAAGCACAACAGTCAAAAAATCGAAGGAAATCAGAGACACAACAATGGTAGAAACAACTACGCCAACAATGGGAAAAGGCCACGAGACGAAAGGAATGATCGACCCCACAATCACGTGGCACCACTACCACAACCAGTCTTCAACATATTGAACACCAAATACGTTGACATCCTAGCAGCTCACCCGAAGTTATTCACCTTACTAAAGAAGTCATACCGAGTAACAAAGTACAGAAACACAGGGAGGTGGTGTAGCTTCCATCAAAACGAATCACACGATACGGAAAAGTGTCACGGCGTGAAGAAGGCGGTAAAGGCACAGCTGGAAAAAGGGAACCTATCCGAATTTAGGGCAGGAAGCCACAACCCGTCTATAACGGTAGTAGCAAACATCGGCAGCATCAGAAGGATCAACATCATCACAAGCGGCAAGTCCAAAGTAGAACGAAGAAATGAGCAAGCAATATGCAGCCTACGGCAAGGGCCGGCCAAGACCACCAAAACTGGGTGGGGATCCATCACGTTCTACGAATCCGAGGAGCAGGAGCAACCACCGATGTCAGAGGACTATCCCTTTCTGATCGATGTAGTCATCAACCTATACAACGTCGGAAGATGTCTTATAGACATGGGATCCTCCATCAACGTCATATTCCGACCGACATATGAAGCACTCGAGCGACTTCCAGCCAAACTCAAGAAGGACCACCATCCATTAGTAAGCTTCTCCGACGACCAAATCCAACCTCTGGGAAATGACTACCTCAGGATCGCCTTAGGGCAGGAAGGCTACAATGCGGAAACCCACATCGAGTTCCTAGTGGTCGACGCTCCATCATTCTACAACACCATCATCGGATGCAATACATTAAACAGGATCAACGATATCGTATCACAGCGGATGCTGACAATGAAATTCCCTACACTTGGCGGTATATGCACCATCAGGGGAACGCCGCCTACATTACCAGAATCAATAGGGGATGCCAACTACCCGGAACGATAGGTGTGTGTACTTAAAAAAAATAGATCGGAAGAAGCTCCAGACAACCCAAGAGAAGGACCGCTTACGGCTCGATCTGTCGGGGATGAGTCAACATGGCTCATCCCAATATCGGATGAGCACCCTGAGCGAACGATCAGAATAGGAACCAACCTGGACCCAACATCCGAAACCGCCATCATCAACATTCTCAGAGAGTGCAGCGACGTATTCGCAAGGTCTTACGCTGACATGCCAGGAATATCGACGGACATCGTTTCACACAAGTTAGGAATCTTGCCCGACGTCGTGCCCAAGAAACAAAAGCGCAGGGCTTACAACGAAGAGCAGTATACCGCGATGCTGGAAGAGGTAACCAAGCTCCTCGATATATGATTCATTAAAAAGGTCCACTACCCGGCATAGGTCTCGAATGTCGTCATGGTCAAGAAAAGCAACAACAAATGGAGGATGTGTGTCGACTACACCGACGTCAACAAAGCCTGCCCAAATGACTCCTTCCCATTACCAAGAGTCGACCAACTCGTCGACGCCACCAGTGGCCACGAACTCCTATCAACAATGGATTGCTACTCCGGGTAAAACCAAATCAAAATGCACCCAGCAGACGCCGAGGCAACATGTTTTATCACCGACCGGGGGCTATACTGTTACAACGTCATGCCATTCGAAATGAAAAACACGGGAGCAACATACCAAAGATTCATGACGGAGCTACTAGCCCCATTGGACAGCGATACGGTAGCGGTTTACGGTGACGACCTAATAGTCAAGAGCAGACACCGAGAGAACCATGTTAAAAACTTAAAAGCAGTGTTGGATACGCTCATCAACAGCGGAATGAGGCTTAACCCGGCAAAATCTATTTTCGGAGTATCGGCAGCAAAATTCTTGGGGTACATGGTAAACCAGAGAGGGATAGAGGCCAACCCGGAAAAGGTCCTGGCCGTCCTAAACACAACACAACCGGTAACAAAAAAGGAGCTCCAAGCATTAACCAAAAAACTGGCGTCACTAGCTCGATTCATCTCAAGCTACACCGACAAGTGCAACCCGTTCTTCAAAACAATAAGGGTCACGAAGAAGAAAGCGGTAGAATGGACTGACGAGTGCGAAGCAGCGCTATCCGGCATCAAGCAGTATCTCACCCATATTTCATTCCACTCAGCCTCTATTCCAGGTGAAATCTTATACATTTACTTAACCATTTCGGTAACCGCCGTTAGCTCCGCCCTGATAAGGCGAGAAGCGGACGTGGAAATGCCAGTATTTTTTGCAGGAAAGGGACTGGACAGAGCATAAACAAAATACCTGGTGCTGGAACAACTGGCCTTAGCACTCATAATATCGGCGAGACGCTTAAGACCATACTTCCAATCACGCACCATCCACGTTCTAACAAACCAGCCACTCCGTCAAGTACTAGCAAGCCCCGACCACTAGGGGAGACTAACCAAGTGGGAAATAGAACTAAGCGAGTTCGACATCAAGTATCAACCAAGAGGAGCAATAAAGGGTCAGGCGATAGCGGACTTCATAGCAGAACACACACCGGTGTCAAAAGACCAGTCACATCCAACAACCGGCGCATTTCCCTCCACGGCGCCGGTACCACCACTCCCACCAGTACAGCTGTCACACTGGAACCTATACGTAGACGGATCAAGAACGGCGATAGCTGCAGGAGCAAGAGCAATCTTAACCGGCCCTGGCAGAACCTACGCCGAGTACGCCCTACGATTCACGTTCCTAGCATCAAACAACGAGGCCGAATACGAAGCCCTGATTGCCGGATTACAGCTCGCCCTTGACACCGGGGCCAAAGACATTAACATATTTAGCGACTCCCAACTAACGGTAAATCACGTAACCGGGGACTTCGAAGCACGAGGGACACAGATGTCGGCATACTTAGGATACATAAAGGCACTGTTAAGTAAATTCTCTTTTTACAACATAAAACACATCCCCGGGGAGCAAAACAGAAGGGCTGACGCCCTAGCAAGACTGGCAACGGCCTCATCGATCACGACAAGAGGGCACACAATGGTAGAAACGCTAGAAAAGCCTAGCATCTCCAAAAAATTCCAAGAAGTATACACACTCACGTTAGCGGCACCAGAGGAAGATTTGACAAGGGTCATGATCAACTATCTGATAGAAGGAACGGTACCAGCTGACCGCGTAGAAGCAAGGAAACTCGCTCAAAGGGCAGCATACTACAGCTTACACAACGGCCAACTATACATGAGCAAAAAGGGTTTCCCTATGCTCAAGTGCGTCACGAAGTCAGAAGGCCGCAAAATATTAGAAGACGTCCACGGCTGTAGGTATGGCAACCATGGCAGGCCAAACAGCATAATACATAAACTCCTTCGCTACGGTTTCTACTATAAGGGAATGAGGAAAGACGCAAGGGACATTGTAAATCAATGCCAGATGTGCGCCCAATACACTCACAGGATACACGCCCCAGGGGCACCAATGTCCATCATCGTCAGCCCCATACCATTCACACAGTGGGGACTCGACCTAATCAGGCCACTAAAAACATCATCCTGCCAGTTCAAATACATCATCGTCTGTATAGACTACCACACGAAGTACATCGAAGCAAAGCCACTCGTGCTCATCACAACAAAAAAAGTAATCAACTTCCTCTAGAAAGACATATATTGCCGGTACGGAGCCCCGCTCATAATAGTCACCAATAACGGAAAACAATTCAACAATGAAGAAATGAAGAAATTCACGAGCGACTTGGGGACTCGATTAGTATTTGCATCGGTGTACTACCCTCAGACAAACGGACAGGTGGAAGCGGCAAACAAGAAAATAAAGGCCGGGCTCAAAAGAAGAATGGAAGACTACAAGCACAAGTGGGTAGAAAGCCTATATGAAGTATTATGGTCAATATGGATGACACTGACAGAAGCAATAGGTGCCTCACCATTCTCGCTAGTCTACGGAGCAGAAGCGGTCCAGCCATTAGAAATCATGCACCGAAGCCTGAGATTCGAGGGATATGACGAAGACACAAACGAGGACGGGCTAAACATGGCCAACGTACTCCGGGAGGAAGGCCAGGATGAAACCAATATCGCAGTCATGGAAAATAAGCAACTGGTTGCGCGACACCACAATAGGAGAGTCAAGGCGCAAAAGCTCCATATCGGCGACATGGTCTGGAAAGAGGTTATCCCCAAGCCCAAAGGACTAGCACCGATGTGGGAGGGACCTTTCAAAATCATCGAGAGCATCACACCAACTACATTCATCCTCGAAGACAAGAACGGCCTTAGGATACCTCACACATGGAGCGTAGAACACCTTCGATACTGCCACCAGCAAAATAGGTTCTAATATTATGGCAATTACGGCGTTACAAAATTTCTGCCTCATAACAGGGACTAGCCTCACCCCAACATAAGAGTGGTATCGCCACCAATGAAACAAAAATTCTTCAGACCTTTGCTTGTAAAAACAAAACGCTCTCGGGCACAGTTTGTATAAGGCCCAAGATGCATAGTAAAAGCCCATCGAGGCACGCAGTGGAGTAGCCAAATTGGTGAACCACTATAAACATTTGTCATTTACTTATCGTCTTTACTTATCGCTACTTAGTTACTTTCGTTCCATATCTCGAATACTTAGTTACTTTCGTTCCATATCTCGAATACTTAGTTACATTCATAAAACAAACAAGTGAATTTCTTTCAGACCTTTCATTGGTTAGCGATACCCAACCATACTTAGAAAAATTCTTCTTTCCATTCAAAATAAGCATGTCGGCCAGCATGCTGACCCAGCGACAAAAACAGCCATAACGACAAGAGTACTAAAATATTGTACATCTAGATTGTTCTAAAAAAATGCTAATGCTATTACAAGAAAGCCTCGGGCTAATAGCGTAACCATCTTGCAGAATCACCTCACGCTCGGCCTGACGAAACCGCTCACGGTACTTGGCTGTCAGCCCCTCGCTCCTTACCTGAAAAAAATGTTCAACGTCGTGAAAATGGCGAGTTAGGGGGGTTAATGGTGACACACTGGGCGTTAAAGGGTGAAAGCCGTTAGGAGTCATACCTTCAAAAACATTGCCCCGCTGCCGATCAGCCTCATTAGCCTCCTCCTGCTTGATCTTGACCAAGGTCTTCTGGCTCGCCTCGCGCCTCAACCTGCGCTCCTCGTTGATACGTTGCAGTTCAGCATGATACTTCTCGTTAACCCACCCATTCTCAAAGAAGCGAGCCTGAGTCTGCTGAAGACCATCACTAAAGGCCATGCACTATAGCGCCTCGAAAGCCGGGCCGGCCTTGAAATCCTCCACAACGTCAGCCAACTCCTACTCCCGCCGATCTTCAAGCTCTTTCACTTGACCGTGAAGAGTGGTGACCTGGCCCTCAGCGGCGGACAACTTGAACTTCAGATCTTCAGCACGATGCTACTCCTCTTTCACCTTCAGCTCAAACTAGCGGCCACAGAAGAAGGAGGCGTCCAGGCACTCATCGGAAAGCTTCTTATCACTCTCCAGCGCCTCGAACTTCTGCTACAAGGACTGCCACTCCTCGCTCGCTTTCACCAACTCCTCGTCCTTCCTCGCTAGCTCCCCACCCACGCGAGCTAGCTCCTCGGATGAGGCAACTAGGGTATGCCGCTAATGGCACATCAGCTGGAGGACCGCAAGCACTGATCAGCACCATCAGCGATATTGGCCACAGTGCTCACATTGGGGGGGGGGGGGGGGGCAGCAGAGAGAGGATCTCGGCCGAGTACGGCGGCGGCCCTTCCCAAGTGTTGGAGCGAGCAATAACAGCGCTGTCGCCCACAGCAATGTTAGGATCGCCAGAGGAGACACCGCCTACTAAAGCATAAGGAGGAGGATCAAGATCAACAACCGCTGGAGTAGTAACGCAGTCCTCTATATCAATATTCTCAGACGGCATAGCAATGGTAACCTCGGTGGCATCGGCATCATCTGCAATACCGATAGGAATGCTAGGGGTAGCACCCGACCTCCTCAACTGCTTCTGAGGAGCAATGATGCCCTCAGATTTTCGCTTAATACGCACGGGTGAGTGCAAAGAGGTCTCTGCCGGGGCAGTTACGACCTTCACCGGCACGTTGCTCCCAACCCGGTCGGTCTGGGACTCGGTCGGGGGAGGAATATTTGTAGGCTCAGAAAGAGTAAGGCTCCTGCCAGAGCGAACGTCCAGGTCGATCTTCTTAGCAGCAGCAGCCTCCTCCGCAAGCTAGGCGATAAGATCATCGATATCGCCATACGAACTGCTCATCTTGCAGTCTCGCTTCTGATTTTTATAACCAACTACAAAGCACACAAATAAAGGATCAGCACCACGGCAACACAACAACAGGAGAATACTAAAAAAATGCAAAACAATACAATAGCAAAAAGCAAGGCGGCATACAAGGCGTCTTAGCAAGACCGATCATCTCCATAATGCGATAATCAACGAGAAGGTACACGCTCTTAAATATCTCACTAAAACCATTCTCAACCCTATGACATCGCCGCTTTTCAGCAGCAAACAGAGCGTACTGGCGCATAACTAAAAAATAGGGACGAATAAGAAAAAAGAGTGCCATAAAAAAGTAGGGAAAAAGGAGGATCAAAGAATGTTGAGATAAAATGTCACCTCGGGCCCAAAACAACTGAGCACGTGACTATTGGCAAACGAGAACCACCCACTCGTGAAGAAATGGTCACCCCTCCAATCTGGGCATGAGCTAGCAAAGTCTAAGAGGCCAAGGGAACTTCTACGCCACTGTCGCAGCGAGAGCGTACCACCACACCCCTTCTTGGTTGAATACTCAACATCGAAGTAAAATAGTACTTCGTTGCGCGTGGGGTAATCCAGCCCGGCGAGCTTCCACAAATTAAACATAGCGCTCAGAGCCTGGAGCATTAACGGTGAAACTTGGCCCACAGCGCAGTTGAGTTCCCCAAAAATGCACTCGTGAAAGGGGTGGAGCGGGAGACGCACGCCGTAATGCATTTGAGCTCAGTCGAGGGTGATAAAGCCCTTCGACGACCTTGATAAAATCTCACCCTTCGCCAGTGACTTGAGGACCATGCTGCCGCCAACCTGGAACTCGGACCTCACCTTTTCCAGCTCAGCCTCCGATAACGACTTAGAAGGCTCATCGACCTCTTGACTGTCCCTCAGGGTCCACAACAACGGCCCATCCAATCCTAACCAGCGAGAACCAGAACTAGCAGCACTACCGGGTTGAGCAGCCGGTGTTACCTCCTCAACAATATCGATACCGGGTTGAGAAGAATAAGCCATGTCACCTGCAAAACAATCACGGATAAGGTCAAGCCTAGCGGTTCACCGATATCGGGTCACCAGTCCGCAACCGACTTCCCAAGCAACATACCCCCCCCCCCCCCCACGATACCGATAAGCGCAAACAGCACGATAAACATAAAAATGACAATCAAACAAGTACTAAGTGCAACGGGACTATCGACAACACCCAGAAAACCTAAACCGGCATATCAACAACACTATGGAAATACGATTGCAGCAAGCATCAAAACTAAAGGAAAGAACCCAGAAAAAAAAAAACATAAGCCCCACATAGCAAGAAGCAACAAAACTAGGATAACCTAAAATAAGGAGGAGCAAGCGGCAGCGTGAGTTACTTAAAATAGCACAAGCAAGACAAACAGCGACAAAGCAATGGCAAAAATAAGCACGACACACCGGAAGCACAAGAATGCAGGTAAAAACTCCCTGTCTCAGAGAAGAAAACCTAAAAAATTAGATGAGTATGAAAAGTGTAGAAAGAAAGCAGAGGCGAAGGCTTATATACAAGCAGGTCGGTGAGATCGCGACCGTTGAAAAGGACACGTCGATCCGGCAGATTATCACGCGTGGCACTGGAATTAGAAGGGTTCGGAACGGAACCCGGTAAGCACCATTTCAAACAAACATGACCTTCGAGAAAAAAAGGCAATGATCACGCTTTATGGCTACGACGGGACGTCTGGGCACCCCAAGGCCCCCTACGACGGCACGTGTAAAACTGATATTTAACGGCATTTAATGATCACAGAGTAGATACACCTACTACACTGGCTAAAGAAGACCCATCCCGCTCACTGGTGCGTATACTACATCACTATAGATACTCTATACCTGTTACCAATCTACGTACTACAAAGCCGCTGGGAGGAATGGACTCTGAGACTTAAGGGTTACCAATCCAAACGAGCTCCCCCTACTGAAGCGCCCCCAGCGGTTTGAGTTTCCTGCGATAGAGCAAGATAACTACCGACCTGGGCAGGACTGAGTGTTTGAGCGCCACCGAGTGACTCCCTCGATCGGTGCAATGTAGGTGAGAAGTAGCCGCTCATTCGCACCCCCCCCCCCCCCCGGCACTGACCAGTCCTTACATGTCAGCCCGCCGGGAAGGGCTTCACTGGGAACGGGCCTACTAGGTTAAACCATTACTTGAAGGAACCCCGATATGAATTCATGTCTCTATCGGGAGGAAAATTTGTCACCATTATCGCTATCGGCAGAGCGGTGAATTAGTTACTCACCGATCTCGCTGCTTACAAACTAATCAAATGTCACTCATAAACGCACTTGCAGGTACACCTCTCGCCAAGCATCACAACCTAGGTCGCCGAGTTGGGGGACTGTATGGCATGATACCTGGCTCTAAACAAGGTAATATCGCCGTATCGCCGATAAGTACGTACAGGTGATTTCCCCGGTATCACTTCTTACAACTCACTGACCAAGGTTGATCTCCTTGGCTGAGCGAGTTGGGGGACTTGTACATATACCTAGCTTATCACCTCACTTAGTGCGTACTTAACGGCTTAATCATAATTATAATTGTATCTCACCGCTAACATGACAGCCACTACCAGTAAAATAGCTCCAACTTCGATGACCAACCCGACATCTATATCGATAGAGACAGTGCCCACGCGCCAAACGAGGAACCGGCTAGAAAACATCTCATCAAAGAGGGTATACACTGAACCCATATTGAACAAATGGTAAAGAGCAGGATCCCAACCACCTATATATACCGGTTAGCTCAGCATTAAATGGTACACATTCAATACTCGATCACACCGTTATTCTATTAAACTCACATCTCATTTCTGACTTAGGCATCAGAGAGTTGAAGGCGGGTCACTCCCGTCTCTCGTTAACCGTTGTTGATCTTAGCAGCGAGAGCAATTTGGATAAGAATAACTATTGAACAATATCGAAAGCAAGGCAACCGATAGCGACGAACCCAAGCAATCAGCAAGGCGACAACGGGATCAAGAACCATTCGACGACAGCAATATCGAGTCTAAAACAACATCGGCGATACAATTATTATTATTTCTCTTACATCTAACCTTCCTGTTCAATATCCGATATCCACATCGGTATCATGCATTAACAATGACCTATTCCATGAAGTGTGATTTTTTCCTTTTGCATTGCACCATGTTAGCTTCCCAACAGACATTTGCTAAACGAAATATCCTAAACAGGCTAATAATATCGTTACTTTAGATTAGGCCATTTAGATAAGGTAGCCAAACAGATAGGTTCTTGGCCTTAAAGGTTGCATTGTTCTTTGTTTATTAGCTCATAAATATACACCAAATATTTATGAGCTAATAAACAAAGAATGCTACTAGGGCTAGAGGGGAACCCAAATATTATGAATCACAGGTAGATAATAGGGTGTTGAAGGTAACATAATTGTTACATTAATGGACCAATAGTCTATCTGTAAATTAGGTTGCATTCTCTTTAAGTTAAGACTTGAATGTTGGATTAAATAGCTATCTCGCTTGTGTGATCGAGAATTTAATTTCTTAACTATCTTTCTTACAATAATACAATCTAGTGCGTTTAAATATCTTTCTTATAATCTAATGTGACAAATCGTAACCGTATATCAATTTAGATGTAAAAATAACATTCATAGTAAACATCCGAAATCTTCAATGATATTGTCTAGACTAATATTTAGGAGTAATGAATCAAATTTCTAACACTTTATGTAATTTCTTAAGAAGATTTATATCAAGGAGACTGCGAATAAGTTGTTAAGACTGTTCTACGAATGAGATCATAGTCATCAAACTAGTAATAAAAACGTATCCCACGAGCAAATTAATTGAACCAAAATACGGCTTCAAAATTTTCCAAAACGTTTTTCGTTGTGTGGAGGAGACAAAGGCACGACCTGTGTAAGATAACTCATAACTCTGTATGTTTCTACTTATGTTTGGATGGTGTTTTATGTTTCTACTTATGGGTTTGATGTTTTATGTGTACTAGATACCAGAGCTTTATCTAACTCTGGAGATAATATTGCTCGAAAGCTGCCATTTGACCAACACCTTGTGGTCCCTGCTTTGGGACAGTGGTGGAATTTTTCTTTGCTGGAAATTAAGAACCATTACTGTTAATGTTATTTTACAACACGATAGATTCGTTCACTGTTTTATTTCTAACTCTAGCTCTGTTGATGACTTTTTTATGACTTTTATCTATGTTGATCCTCAAAAAGAAAAACTAAAAGAGCTGTGGGCTGAAATCTCTAGACTCAAGCCTAGAAATGATGAAGCTTGGTTCATTACGGGTGACATGAACGTGATTACTTGTCTTTCTGAAAAAAGTGGTGGAAATGTTGTTTTTACAAGATACATGCTTGACTTCAACAAATTCTTAATAGGAATGGTATGGTTTCTATCCCCAGTAAAGGGGTCCCATATACTTGGTCTAATAAGCATAAGGATGATACATTGATTTTTGAAAAGCTTAACAGGTTTTGCACTAATAATAGTGGTTTCACTATGTTTCCGGACTTAGAAGTTACGAATCTTCCTTTAAATGGTTCTGATCATAGTTTAGTTTATTTATCAATTGATCACAGAAAACCGAAGAGGTCAGGTTCTTTTAAGTTTGAGGCCATGTGACAAAGACATCCTCAATTCAAGAACTTGGTTAATGCTGCTTAGGGTACTTGTCATGATCCAGATCTTATTAGAAATTTTTCGATTCTGGCGAAAAAGCTTATGAACTTAACCGAGACTTGGAATAGATCGAGATGTTTTTGGTGACATGTCAATGAGAATCAAAAATTTGCAGGAAGAACTTATTGTTATTCAGGACTAATACATGATTTTTCCTCACTCTATTTCTTTGCAGGAGAAGAATAAGGAACTAGAACACTCGTTGTCTAACTTGATTAGGGAGGAAGAGGTGTTTTGGGCACAAAAGGCTAAAGCAAATTGGCTTCAATTGGGTGAAAAAAATACAAAGTTCTTCCATCTACCAGCTACCATTAGAAAGAAAAGAAATAGAATAGAAAAAATCAAAGCTAAAGATAATACTTGGATCACTGAGGCTAATGATACTGTATCTCTCTTTGTTTCAGATTTCAAAAGGAGATTCTCTGTGGATAGAGTCCCTAGTAGAGGTAAAATGATGGAATTTCTAAATGTTATTTCCCCTTGTATTACTGAGAGCGATAATATATGCTTAGGAACATTTTTAATGAGGCTAAGATTCTCAATGTTGTTTGAAAGCACCTGGACCATATGAGATATATGCCACATTTTATCAAAACAACTGGACTGAGGTTAGTTTGAATGTTGTTAAAGTTCTGCAACATGTGTTTGAAAATGGTGCTCCTCTGAATTTGTTGAATCATACAAACCTTGCTTTGATTCCTAAAGTTATTGAACCTGAAACTGTGAATCATTTTAGACCTATTAGTCTTTGTAATGTCTCCTACAAGATCATTACCAAAGTGAAAGTTAGAAGATTAAAACCTCTCCTTCAGAAATGTATCTCAAAAAATCAGGGAGCTTTTGCCCCAGGAAGATCAATTCAGGATAATATTCTAGTAGCTCATGAGCTTTTCGATGATTTCAGAAGAATGAAAAGTAAATTTGGAGCTATGGCTCTAAAAATTGACCTAGAGAAAGCTTATGATTTTTTAAGCTGGAATTACATTGATTATTGGCTTCAAAAATTTGGGTTTTGTGATAAGTGGGTTACCTTGATAATGGAATGCATCTCCTCCGTCTCTTTTTCAGTCATTATAAATGGTAAACCTGAGGGATTCTTTTCTCCATAAAGGGGCATAAGGCAGGGAGATCCGATTTCTCTATATATTTTTATTTTGTGCATGGAACCTTTCATTAGACACTTAAATGTTTTAGCTAGTAAGCCTAAAGAGCATGTTAGAATTTTATCTTCTAATAAAAGTTCTTCGAATCTCTAACCTTATGTTTGCTAATGATTGTTTAATTTTTTGTAAGGCTTCTACTAAATCTGCTAGGAGAGTTCTACAAGTGCTTAATGATTTTTCCGCTGCGTCAGGGCAAAGAATTAATTTCCATAAATCATCCCTTTAGTTTTCTCCTAAGATTGTTGCAGGAACAAAGAATGAAATTGCAGGAATTCTTGGAATTCAACACAAGACTCCAGTTGGTAAATACTTGGGTATAAATAATATTGTGTTTTGGAGAGACCCTGTCAATTCAAAAGAGTTGCTCTCCAAGATATCTAATAAGTTGGCCGGCTGGAAAAAAGAATCTCTCTCTCTCTCTCTCTCTCTCTCTCTCTCTCTCTCTCTCTCTCTCTCTCTCTCTCTCTCTCTCTCTCTCTCTCTCTCTCTCTCTCTCTCTCTCTCTCTCTCTCTCTCGCTGGCAGACTAACTCTGATAAAATCAAGTGTAACAGGTATGCCTAACCATGTAAAGTCTTGTTTTAAGTGTCCTGACAAGGTATGTAAAGAGATTGATAAAGAGGCAAGGAACTTCTTTTCAGGTTCAGATTCTAAATTAAATCCTATAAGCTGGAATAAAGCATGTCTCCCTAAGTCTAAAGGAGGTCTTAGTGTTAGACCTTCTGCTTGTTTCAATAATGCGGCTTTGGCTAAGCTAGGTTGAAAAATCTTGACTGAAAAGGAAAATTTGTGGGTTCAACTTGTCACCAGAAAATACTTAAGAAAAAATTATTTCTTTATAGCGAAAAAAAAAAAGAATACAAGTTCAACTGCCTCGAAAGATATTTTGAACAGCAAAAATACTCTTTTGAAATGGATGAGATGGATTCTTGGGACTAGTGAGAATATAAAATTTTGGACTTATAATTGGGTTTTTCCTTACCCTTTGATTGATACTAACCGTGACTTAGTCTTTGATGTTAATTATACTGTTCAAGATTTTATCAGTGATTGTTGTTGGAACAAGAATAAACTTATGAGTTATTTTGATAATGAAGTTGTTGAGCATATTATGAAAATTCTCATCCCTCTAACTGATCAGGATGATTGTTTTGTTTGGGATCTTGCCCCAAATGGGAAGTTCAGGATAAAATCTGCAACTTGGTTACAGGTAGAAGATATTCCCAAGGCCAGGAATCAAATTCTTCTTGATAAGCTTTGGAAGCTTGTGATTCCCCCAAAAGTTAAAATCTTTGGGTGGATTATGTTATAGGCAAGATTAAATACTAGAGATAGACTTATGAAAATGAAACTTTTGAATTCAAATGTATGTTCTTTTTGCAATATTGATGAAGAATCATTGTCTCACATTTTTTGTGATTGAAGCGTTGCTAGAGATGTGTGGAATCAAGCAAGATTTTTTACCCCAACCTTGGGGAGAGATTTTTTGGAGCAACTAAAAGATTGTGCCAGCAAGAGAATACTAATACTTTGTTTGAAATTTTTTTAACTATTTGTTGGCAGATTTGGAAAATAAGAAATTGCATCGTCTTCAAAAATAAGTGTGATGTTCCTTCTTCCATTGCAGCAACTCAGACTTCCCTCAATCAATATCATGAGCATAATCAGAAGCCAGACAAGAAGAAATTGCACCTTCATAACATCAAATGGCTACCTCCTCCTTCTGACCATTTCAAAATCAACTTCGAAGGTTCAGTAGTTGGAGGTGGTGTTGGGGATGTTGCTGGAGGATTCATCATCAGAGATTGTTGTGGCTGCCCTATTATTTCTGGTGCTAGGGCCTTTGGAAAAACTCCAATCCCTCTTGCTGAAGCTTTGGCCCTCAGAGATGGCATCAACCAAGCTCGAAGAAAAGATCTTGACAAGATAATTGTGGAAGGGGACTCACAGCATGTCATTAGCAGCATTGTTGTGAACTTCTCTCCTCCTTGAAAACTTACCATAGTGATCCATGACATCAAGGAAATTGTCAGATCTTTCCCGTGAAATTGTCATAGGAGTGTTGTATTTCAAGTAAAAGTAGGATTGTATTATGTTTTGATCAATTAGATAGTAAGTGCCGTAGAGGAGCTTCTTTGTAAAAAAAAAAATCTTATAAATATAAAGCTCAGAACTCTGTAGTGAGTGTACTCGGTATCATATTCACAACAATTTTCCTAAAAAACAAAAGAGTGTTGAAAACAAGGCAAACAGTAACATAAGTAGTAGTAGAGTGGCACAAAGTGAACAAAGTTGACTAAAGCCGAGCTGACGGCGTGAGGCGTGTTTACTTCAACAGTTCCACTCCATGATGAGATTTTTTGGATTGTGCATGAAGGAAAAAGAAAAGGAAAAAAACCAACAAACAAAGAGAAAGTACCGAAAGAGAGAGATCGATCTCTTTGAGTTTGAGCTGTCGTTTGTGTGCAGCAGTTATATCCGTTGTGAACTTTGCTGTGTGGTACTGTCATGGGTGGGTTTGGGTTTGGGTTTGGCTCTCATCCTCTTCCCCATTCCCATATAAACCCAAATACACATATTTAACTACATCAACTCTCTTTCTCCATCTCTCTCTCTCTCTCTCTCTCTCTCTCTCTCTCTCTCTGCTAAAATCTCTATGATGAGATAAAGAATCAAACTTTCGTGAGCGATCCGATCACTGTGTGTTTGTTGAACCAATTATATATACAGACACGCAAAGGATCTACATGGTGTTAGGATCTACTTGATGTTGTTGTTGGTTGCCAATTACTGAGGTGAGGCTCTTCTACTTTGTTTTCTCTGTTGTGGGATTTTGTTTTTGGCGATTTTTCACTGTGTAGAAGTTGTGGAATTCCGATTTGGATTTGTGAATCAGGTAATGGAGGTGCTGGTGTCTGAAACTTTGAGGTTTTTGTTTTGTTTTGGTGTAAATGGGATATGAGAATTGCTGGGTAGGCAAGTAAAGGAAGTAAGAAAGGTTAGGACTTTAGGAGTTGGCAGAGAACAGGGTGGGGTTTTGTTAACAGAAAAAAAGAGAAGGATTAAAGTGGGAATGAGATTGTTTATAATTTTTAAAAGTGGGAGAAAAGTAAAGAGATTATCATAAACTGGGATTGGGGGGTGACTGCAAAAATATCCAAACCCAGATGTAAGAATTGATTCTATTTTAGACCCTCTCTTATATACATGTTTTTTGTCTTGCAATCTTTGCATGTTATATTCTTTCAAATTGGTCATCTTCCCTGTTGGTTCCAACCAGCTTTTTGTGTAAGTTCTTTTGGTATTTCATTTTTTTCATATTAGATTTTGTTGGTTGAGAATTGAGACTGATGTTCATTTTCGAGGTGTTTGTGGTTTGAATTATGATTGGTATCGAGTAATTTAGGCTATGTTAATGTGGTTGCAGGGAAATGGCAACTTTAGTTGAGCCTCTGAATGGGATCAGGCAACGGGGGAAACAATATTACACAATGTGGCAGACATTGTTCGAGGTTGATTCCAAATATGTTCCAATCAAACCAATTGGGAGAGGAGCATACGGGGTAGTTTGCTCGTCGATCAATAGGGAAACAAATGAGAAAGTTGCAATTAAGAAGATCAATAATGTGTTTGAGAACCGGATTGATGCATTGAGGACGCTGAGGGAGTTGAAGCTACTTAGAAATATCCAGCATGAGAATGTGATTGCTTTGAAGGATGTGATGATGCCTACCCACAGGGCAAGTTTCAAGGACGTCTATTTTGTGTATGAGCTCATGGATACTGATCTTCACCAAATCATAAAGTCCTCACAGCCACTTTCCACTGATCATTGCAAATACTTTCTATTTCAGGTATTATACATCTCTAAAGTCTAAACCATTGTTATGTTAACTCATTGGTTCTTTCAAGTTGGCATCCAAGTTGATTGATGATGACTTTTTATGTATTGTAGCTGCTTAGAGGGCTGAAGTATCTTCACTCAGCAAACATTCTTCACCGAGACTTAAAGCCTGGGAATTTGCTCATCAATGCTAACTGTGACTTAAAGATTTGTGATTTTGGATTGGCCCGGACGAGCAGAGGTAATGACCAGTTCATGACAGAGTATGTTGTCACTCGCTGGTATCGTGCACCAGAGCTACTATTGTGCTGTGACAATTATGGAACATCCATCGATGTCTGGTCTGTGGGATGCATCTTTGCTGAGATTCTTGGCCGAAAGCCAATCTTCCCCGGAACTGAATGCCTCAACCAATTAAAACTGATTATCAATGTGCTTGGTAGCCAACATGAACCTGATCTCTCGTTCATTGACAATCAGAAAGCCAGGAAGTTCATCAAATCACTGCCATACTCAAGGGGCACACACTTCTCCCGCCTATACCCTCAAGCCGATCCTTTGGCTATAGACTTGTTGCAAAGGATGCTTGTGTTTGATCCAACTAAGAGAATCAAAGTCTCAGAAGCACTACAACATCCTTACATGTCAGGGCTATATGATCCAAGAAGCAATCCTCTTGTTCATGCTCCAATCAACCTCG
This sequence comes from Geum urbanum, assembly GCA_946800695.1. NCBI lineage: Eukaryota > Viridiplantae > Streptophyta > Magnoliopsida > Rosales > Rosaceae > Geum > Geum urbanum. The sequence goes on along the minus strand of OX327000.1, from coordinate 5,001,899 downwards.
ACATAGATGAGAGCTTAGGGGAACACATGATTCGGGAGATGATGTGGAATGAGATGCTTCATTACCATCCAGAGGCTGTTTCTACAAACCCTTTTGCCTAGGTAAATTTCAAGAGGCTTTAAGTTATCTCACTTCTCTGCAATGTAATGTTAATTTGTGGGCATTTGAGAAAATATATGATGATGGTTTCACCAAGATTTTGTTCTACCTTGTTTGATTTGTAGTTTGAATTTTCTCTGTAAAAGGGATTGGTATGTTGAAGCTGTGTATAAGTATTATAACTTTGCTTGTTAAATTTTAGTTTAAGACTGTTAATCTCCGTGGAGGTGTTTGGATAAAACCCGAGGTTAAAACCTCATTCCTTAATTTGAGTGCTGCTAAACACGCAATGGTATACTTAGAACAATACATTAAGGACTTGCATGGAGTTCTTAGTGATCGGTGTTTTACCACCCTCAAAAATACCCTATAATGAACTTAATATGCTTGTCAATGCAGTACAATAGTATAGGGGTCAATCCACAGGGAAAGATGAGACTTAATATTCTAAACTACAAACAGACACAAAAGCCAGAAAGCTGACAGACTCGACCACTGGACACTAACGTAATTAATTAAAATAGCTAGACTCGACCTAAAATTACGAAATTAACACTGGACACTAAAGACACCCTATCGAGCTTCGATGCAAAATTTCGATGCAATCGGAGTTCGATAGGTTATCGAACAAAATTATGCAAAACAGAGTACGAAACTGAAACAGAAAACAGAGTATGACTAAAACTAGAATCAATGATAAAATGGGTTAAGGGAAGTGTTATCCACCACCGTCACTCCATCTAGACAACAAATGCTTAACTAAATAATGTAATTGTTATGAATGAAAGATTCCCAGGAAGGCCCCGAGTTGTGAACACAACCTATTACCCGATCCTTATGTTTACAACATCGAAGGTCTGCTTATCAATATTGTCTATCCCTCAAAGAACCCGAAGTCACGGACTCGAATTTACTAAGAGAAACGCATTAAGATTTAGAAAGGGTTTGAGAATCTACAAGGCTTCATAAGTACACTACGGTCGTGTCTTACTAGACCTAGGGTTTCTTATACCAAGCATGTATGGGTTCTACTATTGAAACTTGAGGAAGGTAATAATCACCAACAGCCATCAATTTTCTTAGAATTAGATTCCTAAACATGCATACTAAGCGTGCACTCAAAGCATACATAATCAAGAATCATCACCGTATAAATAACAAAGAAACCTCATTCAAATAACAAAAACAAAATTTAATTAAAGTGCATAAGCAATCTAGATGTCATGAACGGGGCTTCAAAACAGCCCCTTAACAATGGAGTTTAGCTCCTCATGGAATCAGAAAATAAACTCAAATAATCCATGAAAGAAATTGATACAAACGGATGAAGGAGAAACTTGCAGCTTCCTTGCTCTTCGATACGTCCGTCCTCTCTTTGCGTACGTTCTCTTCTTAGCTATTTATATGTTTCAAACTAGCTAGGTTAATTAACCTAGCTAGCAACCCACGTGCCAGCAAAAAGTCCAAAAGCAAATGGACTCCCAAAGTCCAAGTCCAACTCTTCATAATCTCATTATTAAATTAGGACTCTTCTCTTCTTCTCTTCTTCTCCTTGCTAACCCATCGAACTTCGATAGCCATCGAACTTCGATAGCCATATATATATATATATATCAAAGTTGATTCACTGGCCAGCATGCATCACGTGCATGCCTCTTCTTTTCAACCCACTTGACAGATATATAAACAAAGATGCATGCATGCAGCCATCCTGACACACACCACTTCCCCCACGTACGTCTCTTTGGCAATATAAGTATATATAAATATATAACAACTTCTCTTTTATCACATGCTCGCCAAAACAACTTTCAGAAGGGCTACTTTCTATCGAAGCTCGCCAAGACAAAACCTCATCGAGAAGGTTTCTTCGCCAGGAAATATTATTTAATCCCTTTTCTTCATTTATCTCCAAAATACCTAAAAACAAATAATAATGTTAAATTGCTTAAAAACATAACAAAAGAGCTAAATATAAGGTTCGGTTAAGCACATAAACGTTGCCTAAATATGCAACTATCACTTAGTCATCGTACGTAGTTTGCAGGACTCGTCAATACGAGAACTAGTTAAGAAGTGGATGAAGTTTTTGTCCTTGAGTTGTTTGGAAGTTACCAAAGATTATACTCCGTTAATTGCATCGGATATTCATCCTTTCTATCATAACCCGAATCATGATAGATCGGTTCTCAATTATCCAAGCTCCTGGGACGTTGGTGGCAAATTCATATACTTGGAAAATATGGACAAATTTGAAAATTTGTGTCGTTCAACTTTTGAAGATGAGCTCGGGAATAATGGTTGTTCTACGTGGGACAAATGCTTTATTACGGGCAAAAATATTGGTGGCTTAAATGAAGTCTACCAATTTGGTGTTCCTTGCGGAGATTACGTGGACAAAGAATGGGAAGTTATCTGTGCCAAGTATTGCTATTTTTGCCTTACAGTTGTGTCGAACACTATAGGGAAAGAGTGCACGAGTATAACATTACACATGGGTTCTGAAGATGCTACACATTCTGCTCATATCTTACGGCAAGTGAAGTCCTTGCTGAACTAGAGAAAGCATTTCCTTATTTGATCGAGGATATTTATCAAGCCCATTACAGAGCCAGAGAAAAAGGTTACAAACAGTGTTGACTCCAGTGTTGACTCCAGTGAGTTATTAGATTTTGTATCCTGTATTATCCATAGAAGCTAGAAGAAGCAGGGTGGAGAAAGTGACAGATTAGGGAGGACAGCAAGAATAACCCACAGGAGTAAGAGCAGAAATCACTTTTCCTCAATCTGCCTTAACTTATTACATTGCCTCTACTTTTATAGAGAACATAAGATAATACTAGAACAATTAGGATCGATGATTCCTAATAATAATTGGACTATTATGTATATCTAACAGTATCCTAAAGCAACCATGGATATAGTACTTTCTATATTCTGCATCACATAATGCATCATATCCTTTCAGATTCTAAAGAAAATGTATAAAACTGCAAGGATTGTATTATGTTCTTTTACTTCCTTCCCTATGTGACATGTTCATCAATAGTTATCCATTCTTCCACAAATTTCCAGGTGGATTTTCTGTCAATGTGTTGTCCAAATCATGTAAAATGACTTTGCTTCCACTTGGGCTTCGCGGTGGCTTTCGGCTTTTGAATGTGATTCAAAGCCAAACTCTCTTCTTTCATTTGTTTTGTTCCTGTTTTAAACGCTCTCAACATTTTGAACATAGCCTAATGTGAGGTGATGGAGTTTGAACTTTGAAGGCCTGGATATAAGCTCAAATTTAGCTCCGTTCAAAAAGAAAATAACATATATGTCATACTTCTGTCTCGTCATGAGAACTTGAACAGCTAACGAGGCATTGTAGCTTCTCTCCCGGCTATGTTCATAAGTTGAGAATTAGATGTTGCCATGAGTTTAATCAATTTAGGGAAAATGACTAAAAATGTCATTCAAATATGACACGTTTTAAATTTTGTTTATTCATGTATGACAAATATCACTTTGTTCATTCAGGTATTACACTTTTACTCACTTTACTCATTCCGAATTCTGCAAAATTTGGGGTTTTGAATTCGAGTTATAATCGGTCAAAGAAACTTATTGGGCATTGTAGCTCTCTTCCTTGTGAGTCTTTTCACATTAAGGTCGAGCCTCAATTTAACCCGAGGAGGAAGAATTGAAGATTTGAAGTTTTTTGTGCTTTTGACTTCAAAAGTTAATTCGACAACTTCCATGATGAATTGAATTTATGTGTAGTTGGAAAAATTGTTGTTTGGCTGATTTCGCACAGATTGAGCTCTGGTTCGCCGGAAATTGGAGTGGCGCCGTCAATTTCTCCGGTTCGGAGTAATCAAAATGAGTAAAAATGTAATTTGATAGTGAGTACAGTGATATTTGTCATACATAAATAAACAAAATTTAAAACATAATTGATCATTTTAGTCATTTTCGCATCGATCTAATACACAAGGTTGATGCAGATTGATGCTTTTAAGTAAGGACTGTAATGGAGAAAGGCACTTATGGGACAGGTGTATATTCCAGACTTCGGCTTTGCTCTTGCTATCAAATCATTGCTCAATGAAATGAATTTGAACTATTGAGCCCAATTGGTTGGGGATCACAAGCCCAATAGGAAAATATAGGTTCAACATTATAAACACAGGCCAATGTGAAAGAAGCCCCATGACAGATCAATCAGCCAAAGCTTCTAGAGAATGACATGGTAGTTTTCAGGAGCCTTAGATAAACAAAAGTCCCACAAGCAACTACGACCCAGAGAAGCATCATCTAATGCTGAAGTACATGTATCCTGAAATCTTAAAAAACGACGAAGAACAATGTACATAGATCACTTCTTTTATCAAAATCCTATCATATCAATAATTATATGATAGGAAATGTGCCGAATAGCGACAAAATTTCACAGGAAATATTCTTGCCACACTCCATTAGCCACCACAGCTAATTCAACATGCTTGAGTTTATAATAGTATTACTTCAAATTAAAGGAGTCAAAGTGCACCACACCAATGAATGTGTTAGATATGATGTTGCCAAGACATGAGCTTACTATTTATGCATGTGCTCGTTCTCATGGTGAGTTAAACACACCGAAACTGTTACATGATTTATCACTCGATCTTAAACCAATTTCCTCATGAGAATCTGCCTCACTGTAGCTGGTAGTGATTAGCCAAGGCGTTTTCCTTGGCCTTAACAGCTTATCTATCTTCAACTCATGTCTGCTCTCAAGCAATGCACACCTGATAAGGAAGTGAAAAAAAAGTGATCAAGGAAGTAGACCGAGAAAGAGAGCTAAAGCTTCAATTCAAGCAGCTGATTTTGAAGAACTTTTGTTCGAACAGACTAAAAGAAATAGTGCCCACTACCATCTTACTACAAAAGTAGATTGTCACTCACAAAGTAGAAAACAAAATAAAGCACACCATATAGGTCCCCAAGGGCAACTTACATGTTGCTACTTGCTAGACAGTGTGCTTAATTTCTAAGACATCACAAAGTTGCTTTTGGATCTATTTCGTTCTTCTCAGATATCTCCATTTGTGTTACAAAGCTAGACTTTAAACAATTATACACATTGTATTTCTACGAGGAGTATACTATTGGCTCTTTGAGCATGCAAGACCTACGTAGACGTCAATATTGATTTAATATTTAGCACATTTCATGTCGTTATAATGATTTGAATTTGAAGACCGACATGGGCATGTATATAAGGAAAGAAATTATGATGTAGATCGAACAAACAAGAGATCAGAGATAGAAAATTACGTGGTTGGTAAGGGAGGTAAAATAATAATGACACTATCAAATTAATTTGTTCCTGCCACATGATCGAGGCAGAAATCATATTTGGGATTGTTCGCATGTGAATAAAGCCTATGATTTGGAGAGCAACTTATATTTCACGTGTTGCCGCTATACTCCACACATGACAAAGTTCTACATATAACAAAAGAACCAACACAAAACCTACATTATGAAGTATATATCCATGCAAAGAGCTAGATTTCGGTTCATAAATAATAAGACGATGAATGCTTTATACATTCTCAAACTTATTATGTATAAGATCAGCATAGATACATATTATGATATACATAGCTCGCCAACAAGCCAGGAAGGGATTTGCTTTGTTCTGCCTTTTTCCCTTATAAAAGAAAAACTCACAGCTAAGCGAGCCATGGCTAGCCATGTAAAACCCTATACTTTATCAATTCTTAGGGAACCAACCTTTCAGAAATCTGACCACATTGCATGTGCCCTTGTACTGCTCAGATTTGCATTTAGATTCACTTGGCCTTTTCACAAATTTGAATACCCAATTAACCAATTTCAGTTTTGAAAATAAGGAAACAAGAAAAAAAAACCTTAACCTAATTTGCCTCACCAATATTCTACCATATTATCAAGTACAGAGGACCTGGCCTTTAGTTTGGAGCCTGCATTATATACATAAATCATTTTCCCTTGTTTTTATTCTGAGACATCATACTATCTTATATTCATATCATATTAATCTCATATTTGTTTATTCCTTTACAGTGAGCGTTCCTCATCTATATATTCAACCCCTCCTCCACCATTCAAAACCTCCTCTCTTCCTTATCTTTCCTCCCTACCATAGAAGTTTGGTCTCTATCTCTCTATCTTCCTCTGTGTTTTTGAAGCTAGCTAGCTTTCATTCTGGCTCTCTCATATAGCTATAAGGCTCTATTTAGTTCTTCCTTGTTCATCTAATGCTTAATATATACATATACAGCTCTTCATGTTTGAGCTAGATTGATGTCTCCTGTACTCTCTGAAGTCCTCCTCTCTGGTTTTATGATAAACTCCACACTCAGAAGAAGAACCCATTTAGTTCAATCCTTCTCCGTTGTCTTCCTCTACTGGTTCTACGTGTTTTCATGAACAACTGATCATCATAAAAACCCTAAACCTAGCTTCATAAACTAGCTTATATATATATATATATATTCCGCATTACATTTCCCACGCTACTCTATTTGTTGTGTCACTTTGTTTTTCCTTGTTTTTTACCTAATTATTAGCATAATTAGCATTTGCATGGCTACTTCTAGTGGAAACTCGTCTGGCTCCAACGGGCTTCAGATGACGATGAACTCCGGCTCCGATCAAGAGGGACTTCAGCAAGTCATGGATCTGAGGAAACGTAAGAGAATGGTGTCGAATCGCGAATCGGCGCGGCGTTCACGCATGAGAAAACAAGAGCACTTGACTGATCTTACGACTCAAGTTGCTCTGCTGAGAAAAGAGAACAACCAGATCATGACGAGCATGAATGTGACCAACCAGCTCTACCTGAACCTCGAGGCTGAGAACTCTGTTCTTAGAGCTCAGATGGCTGAGCTCAGTAACAGGCTGCAGAGTCTGAATGATATAATGGACTGTATTGACTCCAGCAAATGGCTTCTGGAAAATGAAGAAGAAGAAGATGACATGAATAATAACCAATTTGGTGGTGAAGGATTTCTAAATCCATGGAGTACTCTCTCCTTCAATCAACCTGTTGACATGTTCATGTGCTAAACTTAATTGGGTTAATCAATATTTAATAATGTTCTCATATATATTGTACTTGTTGAGTTAACTCAGAGGGACTCTATGGCTCCTGTAAATTAATTTGTTGCTATATGATTGTATAGCCATGGGATTTGGATTTTGTAATCAGTGGGAATAAAGAAATGAAGCTCTATTTCTGAATGGTGTGTCTGTTTTCTTCTGCAGCTGCATATATTTCCAGTTTTAAATGTTTGATTGAAGCCAAGTGATTGGTGATGGCGTAATGGATGAGAAATAATATTGGTGATGGACAAAATAACCAAGCATAGAATAGTGGCATTATTGTGTGCTGGTTTTGTATGGTTTTCATGGTTGGATTTGTGTAGGTTGGACAGATTTAGTGGACTCTAGAAATCCATATGTTTAAATCAGGGTGCTTAGCAGGTGGGAAATTTTGTCATGAACTTGTAAACAAATGTTGAGGCTCTCTGGAGGACCTAATCAACTTAACTCAATTAAAAGATATAGACAAAGGTTACGATGATGGTCCTAATTTTTCATAATATCCCAACACAAAGGTGTGACAAGCATCAAACCCCTAATTGGTCGTAAAACCGCCTAGTTTGATGTGTTTTCATACTTCTCTTTAAACTTCGGAAAAATATTCAACTTTCAAGATTTTTACTGTCTATAGTCCACAACATATTGATCATCTACGAAATTCTTGCACATTTCTAGTTTTCTACTGAGAAACGGGCATTAGATACACATTTGTGTGTTAGCGGGGTCAGAAGTCTAAAGTTCTCCTCTCAGGCTTCTATGTTCATAATCTTGAAATTTCTATTAAGAAACTCTCCAACTGCCCTTATGAACAAAGTCCTTCAATTAGATATTCTTGAGTGAAAGAACAAGAACTGACAAACTGATACCCCATAACAATAATAGTTTATCAGCCAAATGCCCAACGAGATACTATTATCTGCCAGAAATTATAAGACATTTTATAACAATGTTGGAAGACAAATTTACATTCCAGAACTTGGTAGGAAAATGGTTTGCCCACTAATCCTGTTGGCAAGCAAACATACCGGCCGTTGCTGTAGAAATAGATTAGCTTCATATTACTTACGACAGAAAAGACTTCTTTAGAAGGAAACCTAATTTGAAGTCACCACTCACCACCACTCACCAGGGTCAAGGTTTTAAGATAAAAACAAATATAAACGCAGGCTTGTGAACCTAGTTTATCAACTAGTTAGTGTATTCTGTAGCCATCGTTTAAAGTGTGTGTGTCTTTGCAATAATTAAATTACACTTGCAACTAAGTATGTATTGAGAGACATGATCATTGACTATATATACCTGATATTTAAGGTAAAGACGGCGAGCACGAATTGAACCTTAAGACAGATATTAACCGATATTTTTGCTTTGCAAAATTTAACACCCCTAGCACTGATCGAAAGGGAAAGTCTAATTAGTTTTAATGTCAAATGGGAGATGATGAAAGCATGTGGCCAACCAACTATGACAGCAAAGCTCACATGAGCTTAAGAAAGTATATTCTTTGATTGCTAAAGTGTAGGTTATTCTATTCTTAAACAAAAGTAAGGCTTCAACGTCTGCATACCTAATTGATCATACTGAAAGCCACCAACTTTGTATAAAGAAAGAAAAAATTGCAATTATTGACCTCAAAATTACATAAGCTTCTATCTATTTACCTAGAAAATGTATGGAAAAAAAACTATCGCACTATATTATTGATAGGCGCATGTCAAGTCCTCAGCTAATCACATTTCAGACCAAGAAAATGGCAACCACATGTTTTACAGTTACTAAATGGTAAATCTATATTAAAAAAAAAACATGGTACAAAATGAGCACTAATGCCTTTTTTTCAGAGAAAATTACAGTTCAGCATTCAGAGTCAACCAACATATGACCCAGAAAGCTAGCCATAATAAACCATATACCATTTCATTTCGGCAACTCGCATTTTGTTTTAACAAAACACCAATACAGAAAAACAGAAACTTTACCTATGCCTACTGTCCTACACAATTATACTTTGAAAAAGGTGATGATGATTTGAATCATACGAATTTCAAAATTTTGATACGACCTTAGTGTTTGATTGACAGTAAAAAGTAAACATACAGCACTTGATTATCTTCTACGATCAAGCCTCAGCCTGGGGTCTGCTCTTTTTTATGTATTTCCCAAATCTTTGGGCAACTGCAGCGTCGTACGATGTATCCCATACCTGAGAATTCAGTCATTTCAAATTAGCTATCATTGTCCAACATAGGAAATAGTTTCAAAGACCAAACAAAAAACAAGATCAGAGATGACAGCTCACTTCCAATTTCCCTTTTGAGCCTCCCATGGCCAGTGAAAAGGGGATGTCTTGTGCAAAAGATATAGAAAACACAGCTCCCTGACAACATTTGGAACAGTACAACAATCAATATCTTTTAAAAAGAAAAAAATCCATAAAACTTTGGAATTAGTACAATGCACAAATCATATATCACTCACTGCTTTAGGATTCCTGCATGCAATGCATGAAGGTTGGTTATTTGACAAATCCCAGAGCTTTACCTGCAAGAAATTTAGTTGTATGATGTGAGTCATTTATGGTGGCTTACTATTATCTCTGATCACCATAGAAATACACAAAAACTGGAGTGGAGACCTACCATTTTATCTGTGGATCCAGTTGCCAGAAACTGAGAAATAAGCACCACAGTGGGAAGTGAGATTTCACAAATTAATGAGGCCAAATATATGCAAATAAATTAGGAGAAAGAGGATAATACATTGGGTGCTGCAGGATTATAGGATATTCCACAAACAGCTTTGTCGTGTGCATGAAGAGTAAAACTGGGTTTGGATTCAGAAGTGGGAGCAGAAGTGGCAGCCCGGATATCGAAACCTTGAACTGTACCATCTTCAAGACTCACCTGGATGGAGTTAGTGAATGTAGATCATTAAATTCCAAGTTTTATCCAGAGAGAGGAATTGTCCAATCACAATCATATATAGATGATATAAGTACACCATCAAGCACAAAAACAAATAATGGCTGCCACAGCACGCACCACAAATGAATGCTCAGTGTGTGGATCCCATGCTAAACATTCTACATCAGCTGTCACTGTCCACTTATAACCGGAATGTGTTGGCACCCTCCCATCTTTCTGAAATTCAGAACAAGTGTCAATTTATGAGGAAGGTTTTGAACAAGCAAGTACCTTGAGAGGGATTGAGTTGGGTGTTCCTAGAAAACATAAATCGATGGAAAGAATGGAAGTAATACCAAGACAATAGTATGATCAAAAGATCCACTAAGAAGAACTTGAGGGGCAAAATGATTCCATGCGACTGCCTGAACCTGTAAAAAGTAGTATAAAGTAATGTTAACATTGAAGCGAAACATCTTCATTTGAACATATTTTACTAAGCACCATCCAAACATTTATATCAAGATAAAATACACAATTTCCAATATTTATAAAACTTCTTGCCTTGTCTGTATGATGCTCCATGGTAATAGTACATTTTCCAGTTGCAACATCCCAAATTTTAACTTGTTTGTCTGCACTTGCACTGGCCAGTATATTTCTGTTCACCCCAAAAAAAGGTCAGTATAAACCTACTGATGCAAGAATACGTAGTAAAACTCCAGAAAGAGAACACAAACCTGTATTCCTTATTCCAAGCAAGCCCCATAACTGAATCTGTGTGACTGTCTTCTTTGTATTTGATTGAGGTCTGAACAAAACAACTTGCAGAATTGGTTAAAGTTGCATATATATGAAGCGCAAGATTTGAAGGAATAGCAGAAAACCTTTTTTCCTTTCTTCTTCTTCTTCTCAGCAATTCCACCCAATACCACACATGGTTGTACTTCATCAATCTGGAAAGACAATAGTGTTCATAAATTTACGATAGAGCATCCATAAAATTGGAAGTATTATAAGTAAACAACATACAATGTCAAGATCCCAAATCTCAATGGTAGGTTCACCCATTAAACCAACAGCTATAAAATTTCCTGCAACATATGCAAACAACACTCGAGTATTAACCATATACAGAGATATAATTTTGTGCAAAGAACAACAAATCCTGGATGCATAAACTCCATGAGTTTCAACCAAAAAGTCTCGCACCTTTGTCTCCACCTTTGAGAGGACAATCAAGCCATGCTGTGCAAAGAGGAAATGAAGAAATGATGATGTCATGATGAACATAAACTTCTGGTTCACCATCTTCTGTTTCAGTATACACCCAAACCTGCTCATACATACTTCAAGAATTAAAAGTGCTAGACAGACAAAAAGAGATGAAACAGGTACTTTCAGCTAAGTATAACATGCCTCAAGCTGACTGATATCCTCTTCATTTTTACCGCAAACTATGACAGCATCATTTGGGTCGATGGACAAGTCATCTTCAGAATCCTCATCCTTTGAGAAATGATAATGAAGATTAAAAACCGATATCCACACAATTGTGAAAATATAGCAAAATAGAATGGCAACTTAAGTTTCAAACTTACATCATCCTTGTCCTTCTTGAGATATGGATCCAAATCGTTACTTGGATAGTGAACGTTCCCACCCCAACCACTAAACAGATCAATGCCTGTAGTTAAAAATAAAAAGATGCACTTTCAGCCTTGAAACCTTGACGACATTTTTAAGAGAGACCGGATGGTACTAAGAAACCTGTTCAAACCTAACGAAACGATTATTGCCAACTTTACGAACTTCAAAATTAAGATTGGCCGTCCAATGCCCCCAATTTAATTAAAATAGATATTCATGATTTAATAAAACCATCTAACAAGCATTCACCATTAACTTTGACCAACATCCATATGTCCATCTTAAATTCCAAAAAATGAAATCAAACCAAATTAAAGTACCATCATCCTCGTCGTCATAATGTTCCATGTCAAGTTCCTTCAACCCTTTGGCAATGTCATCGTATTCGCTCCCTGATTTGGTCACTTTAGAAGCTCTGCCTAGTGCTTTTGCTACCTCCATTGCTTGGGACACGTCACCTTCACCACCATCACCGGTAGCTTCAACCTCCATTTCTCCACCGTCATCCTCATCGCTTCCACCATCATCTCCCCTACTCAAAACAACACCCACATAACCCATGTCAATATACCAAACTTGAAAACCCAATGAACAAATGCAGCTTCTTAGCCAAGAAACAAACACATTACACCTACACTACTTGTGGAAGAACAAAAAACAATTCAATCTTTACTTTTTTGCTCAAACATGAAAGCATCCATTCTATAAAGTTTCCATCTTTTGGGGACCCAACAACATTTTTTCCAACAAAGTTAACATCTTTGGCGACAAATTATACCAACAATCAAATAAGTTCAGAGTTCACAGCAGCAATAATAGCTTTTCTACCAGAACAGAACAGAAAACATAGACGAATAACAAGTTGAGTTTAAGGAGGTTTACTTTCTGTCTAGGATGCCAGACTTGATGAGCTCTTCGATTTCTTCCTTGGTGGGCGGCTCGGCGACTGCAGGAACAGGCTTTGAAACTCCTTTGGGCACCCAGGAGATTGATGATATCATCTCTTCTTTGTATTTGTTGTTGGGTTTGGTTAGATTGGTGTGCTTGTTTTGAGAGGATGGCGGTGGAGCTAAGACGAGTGTGTTCGTACTACAGACTCCTGCGGCTGCTTGCTAGTTTTTTGTGTTGTTTTTGTGTTGTGTTACTTCCCCACTTGTGTATGCTCTCAGCACGAAAGAACCAAAAAAAAACGAAAACGAGAAGGAGAAGAGGCCCAAGGCCCAAGGCCCAAAGTGGTTTTTTCTTATATTTGGAACAAGAAGCCCAGAGACCCAATTATAAAATACTGAATTGGTGAACTAAAGGAAAGCCCACATGCCACAGATCTTAGCAGCTTTAACACCGGAGATTCGGAGAGGGTTAGTGTGTGACAAGGCTGACATTACTCTCGAATTGATGATCATAATTTTAGCGAGAGCAACTCTACATTCTGTTTAGTGTTTTCATGTAGGGTTGCTATGGTGTCAAGTTACAAAGTTTAGAGCTTGAATATTAAGTTAATTAAATAGAAAGATTACGATGTGTCAAAAATAGAAGAAAAAAAAAGATAACGATTAATATTCACACGCATAATCTAATTTATATTCTTAAAATTTTACAATACAAGATAATAATCTCAGCTGTTATGAAGCTGGTAAATTGTCAAGGTTTCACTCACTTGACAGAATTACGTACAGAAAGACACTTCTTTATTTCAAAATTTAATAAAGATCGAAGACCTTCCCTTTTATTTCAAAAGTTCATGGCTTACATGCATGCGTCATTTGTAAGCATGCATGTCATACCATAACTAACTTTCTATATTATACTATCTTTCTTACTTGAATATTTAGAATTTTTAATAGTATTGTAGGATACTCGTGTTGCTTAGTGTTTGTAGGATAATTGCATCAAGACATGAGAATTATGTACCTTTCGACGTAATTAGTTGGAATTCAAATCCCACAACCGCATAATAATTGATACTGGTTCCGGAAATAAAATTTAGGAGAGCTTAAAGTTTTAAAACGATATTCATGCGTACATCTTCGGTGTGTTGTCCTATAGTGTTCATGTTAAATTGTGCACTAATTTTCTCTCACATATATCTTGCACATGTTACTCATCTTGCTTAGTGTTTGTAGCATGATTGCATCAAGACATGAGAATCATGTACCTTTCGACATTATTAGTTGGAGTTCAAATCCCACATAACCGCATAACAATTGATATTGGTTCCGGAAATAAAATTTAGGAGAGCTTAAAGTTGTAAAACGATATTCATGAGTGCATATTCGGTATACTATCTTGTGATGTTCATGTTAAATTGCACTAATTTTCTCTCACATATATTTTGCACATGTCACTTTGTTTATAAAAATGAACATGTATATCATTGGACAGCTCATCGTAGAATTATTCCAATATTAATTCATAGGCACATTTGTTACAAACCAATTACGATCAATTTGGTAGGTGTATTAGTTCAATCGTACATCAATATATTGATCGAGATGTTACAAATATATAGTTCAGTAAAAACTCAAATTTTAGGATGTTGTTATATAGTATGAAGTTGATTTACGTTGAATCAGTGTTTTTTTTTATAGAAATCTATTGAATCGTTTTTTATATTATTGTCTAAATTATGTTGATAAATAAGATAATCATCAGCGGATCTATGTACAGGCGAGGGTGGGCAGTTGTCAAACCTGAAATTTGAAATGTATCTTAAGTTTTAGAGGCAAATAATGTTGATTTGGGCAAGAAAAGGTAGAAAATTCAAATAAAAATTGCAGACTTGAAAGAGGAAGATGAACAGTACGTACATTAGTACGTCGTATAGAAATACAAGAAAAATGACGTCGTTTAAGTTAAAACCCATAAGTATAATTATGTGGTTGAAAATAGAGATGAGTTCTTCTTTGACTTTTTTATTGTGTCTTTCTCTCCAAAAAATTGAAAAGTACTAGTAATATGAGTCAAAGAGAGTTCCTCAAATTGCATACGTACTGTATTTTTTTTTTTTTGCTTCTATTATTATTTGAATAAAACTCTTAGGCTTCTTAAAGAAAAAAACCTCTCGTAAGTTTCAACTTCTACAAGTGTCTCCGTAAGTACATATAGACTAATTTATACATTTATTTGCTCACTACTTTTGTTCGTCTTATACTCCTACAACTTAATAATTTATTAAAATATTATATGTTTCTTTAGTTCTTCTTTAAGGTAACTTTGTTTTGATTTTAATTTTACGACCTTAGTCAACCTAATTTTTTTTCTACATCCGCCACCGAAGATAATTGATGACTATTGTTCGTTTTTGGAACTTACATGAGACATAAGAAACTATCCCAAACTATCCAAAACTTCAACAGATCTGAAGTGAACTATCCCACAAAAAAACACTATCCCAAACTTTAACAACAGCTCTGAAGTGAACTAGATATAGCGTGGAATTAAAATATGCCACGAGCATGAACAATCCTCATAGAGACTTTGGCTTTGCATTTCTAAACAGAACGATTTCCAAAAAACAGACAACGATTTCTCGAGTCCAACCACGTATATCATCGATTCCATCGAATAAAACCACGTACACCATCGAACAATTGGGAGAAGACTATTCCAACTTTCCAAACTTGAGAGAATCTCTCGATACTAATCCATTTTAGATCGATGTCGGTCCATCACTGTACAAAAATATCTCCATCCATGGATAACCTTATCCACGGCATGCAATCTCACCGTGCTCACTCCTCTGCGACTATCACAGAGCCTCCACGTGTCCTTCTCTCACTATTCAAAGTTTCCCGTGCCACGTGGACGTACGTCGCTCTACACAAGCTCTTGCTTCTTTAGCCCAGAGCCCTAGACGCGGTGACCTGCTGATCTCCATGGCCA
This sequence comes from Geum urbanum, assembly GCA_946800695.1. Taxonomy (NCBI): domain Eukaryota; kingdom Viridiplantae; phylum Streptophyta; class Magnoliopsida; order Rosales; family Rosaceae; genus Geum; species Geum urbanum. The sequence goes on along the minus strand of OX327000.1, from coordinate 4,986,246 downwards.
CTGACCACTACTTTGCAGCAAACTACTTTTCTTTTATTTTATCTTATTGATTCAATCGCGATCGCTATCCACGATCTGTTTGCCTTGCCGACTTGTGACCTCCATAATCTCTCCACGTGTCCCAAGCTACGTACGTGTCCATGCAGTAGCTCCCTATTTAAGTAACAGCAAGCTCCTCACTTCAATCACATCTCTCATACTCTAAACACCAAAGCTCAGAAATATCTCAATACTACAATCTTCAACTGCTCTTTGTGTTCCTTTTCTGTTTCTTCGATCGAAAAAATGGCGCATATGCAGAAGGGGATGATGGACAAGGTCAAGGAGAAGCTGCCAGGTGGCCAGCCCAAGCACGAGCATTACGGCACCACACACACGACCGGACCGGCTTACGGTGGTGTAGCCGGAGGACAGCACTATGATCACAATAAGCCTGGGATGATGGACAAGATCAAGGAGAAGTTGCCAGGAGGCCACAACACTGGTCACCACTCCACCACCACCACCACTACACCGGGGTACGGAGTAGGAGCCGGGCACCATAATCAGAACAAACCAGGGATCATGGACAAGATCAAGGAGAAGCTTCCCGGCAACACCGCCACACACACCACCACCACCACTAGTGCACCGGGGTACGGAGCAGGAGCCGGGCACCATAATCAGAACAAACCAGGGATCATGGACAAGATCAAGGAGACGCTTCCCGGCAACACCGCCACACACACCACTAGTGCACCGGGCTACGGAGTAGGAGCCGGGCACCATAATCAGAACAAACCAGGGATCATGGACAAGATCAAGGAGAAGCTTCCCGGCAACACCGCCACTCACACCACCACTCGAGGATCAGATTATTAGGTTGTGAATGAATGGCTGCATTAAGTGCATTTGGGTGGTGCTCGTTTGCAATTGTAGTTGGTAATGCGCCATTTTGGTTAATAAGCGTGTTCTAGTCGCGGACGAGTGATTTAATTAGCACACAGCTTCATAGTGTGCATGCTTTGTATAATAAACAAAAACTTCAGTTATATCTGCTTACTGTCCTACAAAATTATACTTCCAAAAAGTAGCTGAGGATTTTAATCTTACATATTTGTATTTGTTTCAAGAAAACGTAAAAGTGGAAGTAATGTATTGATTCATTGGTAATCAAGATATTATTCGAGCAAGTATTGCTAGACGACTCAATTCTAAATTAAATATTAATTTGAGGTTAGATAATGACTTTTATTTAATACTAATTTTATCGAAAAATTGACATCTCTCCTTATAAACGGTATGTCGACCAAAAATTTACATAAGAGTTTCACTTCGACGACAAATTGAGACAGCCCAGCATTCAGATAAAATATTTTTATATTTTTTTGAAGTAGTCAGTAATATATTCTTTCATTATATAATGTTTTATAATGTTTTAGTTGTGTATTTTGATAGTATGTTATGTGTATGTCATGTGTCTTTTTTAAATGAGTTTAGACATTGTGTCTCGTCCTTATATTTTATCATTTCATTAATTGAAACTTAAGGCTAATCACAAACACTTGCTTCAAAATAATTCTCATTTACATTTCTACAACAACAACAAATCTCATAAACTGTGGCCATCAACGTCATTCAGATTTTTCAATATAACCATAAATATCTTATGTTTCTTCTAACAATAAAAACATATCACACTTCAAGGTTTAGAAATATATACTTCATAAGTTATTAGACACCTTAACAACACAACCAAAACAATGCAAATGGCTCTCATAGCACACTACAACTAGATTACTTTATCACATGATTAATAGGTTAACTTGAAGCTCACATAAGGTAGTTTATGATGTTCAAGATTATTTTATTAGGAGTTTATAAAATGTTATGATATTATTGAAGAACATAACCACACTTTCTTATCTATCATTTATTCTTATTTACGATAGTACATAACTGTCATCATTACCAATATTAGTCGTTTGTACTTATCTACTATAATTAGTACACAACCTTAATATTCTATAACACTCACCCTTATGTCCTATACGGTAGACGATGCTTTTGTGATGTCTGTTTAAAATCTTTAATCTAAAAACTTTTACAGGAGAAAAAATGATCTCGTACAAATAAAAAAAGTGCAGGTCATCATAAATGATGATATGATTTATCTATGTTGCCTTATTATAATCTTGACAAGTAATAAAATCATTTGGGATAAAAACAACTTTGATCGAGAACAAGGAGTACAACGTATCCTTCACATTTAGAATCGTTAATGTAGATGTCACTCCCCCTGAAGTATTAATCTCCCCCTATATCGACAATCAAAGTAGCTTAGATAAGCTGAGCAACACTATGTTATTCACATGCTTCTCAAATGTGAATTTGGCTAATGACTAGTACATAAGTCTGCCACTATCCTCAGATCAAACTTAGTTCATCACGCTACCACGTTTTGCAACATTACCGGCGAGATTTCCAAAAACAAGGCCGGCGACCGGGAAAGTTGCCGGTAATGTTCATCATTACCGGCGACTTACTTCGTCGCCGGTAATGTCGCCGGAATTTCGCCAGTAATGTTTCAAAACATTACCGGCGACCTCCTCCGTCGCCGGCAATGTCAAGGCAAACATTGCCGGCAAAATTCCGGCCGGAAAATCGCCGGAAATGCTTGGCTTGACATTGCCGGCGACGGAGGAGGTCGCCGGTAATGTTTTGAAACATTACCGGCGAAATTCCGGCGAAAAGTCGCCGGTAGTGTCTCCATTTCCGGCGATTTAATGAATCGCCGGCAATGCCTCTTATATTAGATGCAGATCGCAGCAGCTCATTCATTTGGATCGAAAAAATTCCGGTGAAATCGAAAGAAGGAAAACGCTCTGAAATCGATCCTTCGGTATTGTCAAAATTAAGGCGCGCGTCGAAAACTCGATCACTCAGGAAGCTATATATATAGGTATGTGTATATATACGTATATGTGTATGTATATATATATGTGTGTGTGTTGATCAAATCCAATTCGTGAGATATGAAATGTTGTTGATATCACCGAAACGAGAAAACTGCTTGTAGTTAATCTTATCTTGTGTCTGAATCAACGACTGGTATTATCGTAGTGCTATCGGAGTCAGGCTTAAGAGAGCCTCCTACCTAGTCAAATACTGAACTGAAAAAAGAAGAATACCATCATCGAGTACTGAATCGAATTCAGAGATTAGATCGATATATATAAATATATATGCATGCATATGTTGATTTAATTAGAGTTGAATTGAGATATCGCGTCGATTATTAGTAGTGAATGTGTGTATATATAATACGTAAAATTGTTAAAATTTTCAGGATGGACAAGAGTTGGATGAGCCTCGAAAGATGGGATGTCAGATATCACCAGGGAATAAAGAGTTTTGTGAATTTTGTGAAGGCTAATTGTGGAGACACTACACTTCATTATTGCCCGTGTAAAGAATGTAAGTGTCGCAGCGATCGATTTCGTTTTCCCATTGATAAAGTCCAGAAGCACCTGAGTAAATACGAGTTTTGGAATAAGTACACTTGTTGGATTTATCACGATGAAACATCATTAGCGGGTCTGCATGATCATGGACAATTTGGTGAGAGGGCCAGTCCACGCTATGATCATGGAGATTTTGCTGAGAGGGGCAGTCCATCCTATGATCCAACATCGATGTTAATCAATGATATGTTTCCTCATGAGAGCGGTGTATTTGCTGATGAAGCACCAAATGTCCCTCCCATCGTTGAGGGTTTCCCCCATATTGAGCCAGTCGAGCCATTACCTGGAGCTCATGTCAACACAAGCGGTATGGACAAGTACAACAACCTGATTGCATTGTAACAGACTCCGTTGTACGACGGTTGTAGTAAGACTGTTCTTGAAAGTGTGATGGGAGTGATGCAGCTCAAAATGGAGAACAAAATGTCTGTCAAAGCTGTTGATTCTTGGCTGAAGTGGACTGCTTCGCTACTGCCACCCGGTCATCGTCTTCCTACCACTCATCATAAGGTGCGACATATCCTGAAAGATCTTGGGCTTTCCTACATCAAAATCCATGCATGCAGATATGATTGTATTCTCTTCTGGGGAAAAGATCTTGAAGACCTTGAAGCCTGCCCGGTATGTTTTACAGAAAGGTATAAGTTGACTCCTGCAGGCAACAAGAAAGCTGTGAAGATACTTCGATATTTCCCGCTTATGGATAGGCTGGAGCGGTTGTTCATGTGTTCTTTCACGACCGAAGCAATGAGATGGTGGGCTGAGAGGAATTTGCCTGACGATGACACCCTTATACACCCTTCCGACGGAGAGGCTTGGAAGCACATGGTCAGGGAGTTTGATCATTTTGCAGCAGAGGTCCGAAATGTTTGGCTAGGGCTCTCATCTGACGGATTCAACCCTTTTGGCAACATGAGTCTTCAATACAGTATATGGCTAGTTATTTTGGTATCGTACAACCTTCCACCATGGATGTGCATGAAGAAGGAATACAATATGCTCACTCTATTAATTCCGGGCCCGGGTTATCCAGGAAATTGTCTCGATGTGTATTTGAGGCCTTTGATTGAGGAACTTAAGTACCTGAGTGAGTGTGGCCACCCCACTTACGATAGGTTCAAAAATGAGATGTTCCAGATGCATGCCATGCTTGTTGGCACCATCAGTGATTTTCCTGCCCGCGGTATGTTGTCGGGCAACGTTACCAGGGGTTACAAGGCTTGTTCTGAGTGCATGACGGTTGATTGTTGCAGTCCTCATTGCAGTAAAATTGTTCAGATGCGTCACTGTTGTTGGCTTCCATATGATCACCCATTTAGGCAGAATCCAGACGCGTTTGATGGGACTGTGGAAACAGGTGTGGCACCCAGGCGATGGACAGGGGAAGAAATTTTGGAAGTGTTGAATGAATATGATTTTGGCCAGCTGAGCAATCATCCTGACATAGTGGCGTCAATTCCAGACAAGCCCGAAATGTATAAGTTTTGGACACATAAGAGCATATTCTGGGAACTCTCCTACTAGCCCAGGTTGCCTATCAGACACTACCTAGATGTCATGCACATAGAGAAGAATGTGTGTGAAAGTGTGGTGGGCACAGTTCTTAACTTGGAGGGGAAAACAAAAGACATCCCTAAGGCACGCATTGATCTGAAAGTTATGGGACTGCGGAAACATTTGTGGTTAAGAGATGGTAAGAGAAAAATGTCGCAAGCTCCTTACACCGTAAAGCCGAAGCATAAGCATGAAATTTTTCGGTGGCTGAGTAATGTCAGGTATATATTCTTATGGCTATGCAGGAATTTGGCCTTAAATTTTTACCGGATTATGGTTATATGTGAGAAATATAATTGTTGCCTATGGGTATATATATATATATATATGCAGGTATCCTTATGGCTATGCAGGAAATATAAGCAGGTGTGTTAACTTCCGGGACAATAAGATGTACGGATTAAAGAGTCATGACTGCCATGTACTGCTTCAACCCCTTTTCCCTATTTTCATTCGAGGGTACCTGCCCAAAGAGGTGGTGGAGCCGTTGGTGGCCTTGTCAAGATTCTTTCAGAAGTTATGCACCAGGGAAGTTAAAAAATCAGATCTCAGGGAGATGCAAGATGACATCATTTTTATCATGTGCAAGCTTGAGAGGATATTTCCCCCAAATTTTTTCGACATCATGCCTCACCTGATGATCCATCTTCCCGAACAATTGTTGCTTACCGGTCCCGTACACTACACTTGGATGTATCCCATGGAAAGGTACAAATGATTCATACATTTGGTTTGCCTATGTTTTTATATGTAAATTCTTATTTTTTAAGTAAGTTAACATGCACTTGTTAACTTGTAGACAATTGGGAGCCTACAAGGACTATGTGAAGAATAAATATGCACCTGAAGGGTGTATCGCTGAAGCATATGTTGCGCACGAGTGTGTAACGTACACCAAAGTGTACTTGGGAGCGCTTGAGGACCCCCAACAACAGATGCCGATAGATGAACCCCAGTTCAACCTTTCTATCATCTCCAATGACGTGGTAGTACAGGGAAGCTTGCCAAAGTCGTACAAGTTGGATGGAAATGAGGTAGCCATTGCCCACTGGTCGGTACTGGTTAACTGTCAAGAAGTACAATATTGGAAAAACTATCATCTTCACTGCCCTGCTATTGCCGGAAATGTTGATTACCACAACAGGACGTTTGCAAACTACTTTGGTCAATGGGTAAGGGTATATGTGTATATGTCTATTTTTATATATATCCTTATGGTCGGAAAATGTAGTCGGAAATCGTAGTCGGATATTCTTCGGGAAATAATGACATTACCAACGAGTTAAGCAACTCGTTGGTAATGACATTACCAACGAGTTAATCAACTCGTTGGTAATGTCATTACCAACGATTTTAAGTCGTTGGTAATGAGATTACCAACGAGTTGCAACTAACTCGCCGACAATGTCTACTGCATATGGGCTGCTTCAGCTTGAGCTCTCCCTCATTTCTCACTATCTCAAACCCTAAAACTCCTCCTCTCCTCCTCCCAAACTGTTCCGGCCACCTCCCTCTCCTCAAATCTCTCTTCCTCTCCTCCCCTATCCCCTCCCCTCACCTCCTCGATCTCCCTTCTCCTCTCTCCACACTAAAAAACCCCATTTCAAATTGTAATTTCCTCTCCTCCCCTCCTCCTCTCCTCCTCCCCTCCTCCTCTACCTCCTCCTCTCACCTCCGTCGCCGGAAAATCAGCTCGAGCTCTACCATGGCAGGTGCATGCAAGCTCACTCTCTCTCTCTCTCTCTCTCTCTCTCTCTCTCTCTCTCTCAATTTTTGTTTATTTTTATGCATATATATATATATATACATATGTACGTATGTGGCAATGTGTATATATAAATGTATGTGGAAATTAAATTTAATTAGGGTTATTTGGATTAATTTATATGCAATCTATATATATACCGGTAATGTTTGAAAAATGTGGGAAATTAATTAGGGTGCGTGATTTGGATTAATATGTGATGTATATATAAGTGAAAATTAAATTTAATTAAGATGCATGATGTATATATATGTGTGAAAAATGTGGAAAATTAATTAGGGTGCGTGATTTGGATTAATATGTATATATTTAAGTCGAAAATGATGTATGTATATATGTTACTTTAGGTGATATAGTTGTTAATTTAACGTATAATAGGTGAAAAATTGGAATCGGCATTTAACGTGTTTAATTTGGATTAAGGTGATATAGTTGTTAATTTAACGTATAAATTAAGGTGAAAAATCTGAATCGGAACGGTTTGGAACCAGAACGGTTTTAATCCGGAACCGCGTGGAACCGGAACCGTTTAGGTATGAAACTGTTTGTAACCGGAACCATTTGAAACCGAACGGTTCCAGTTCCAAACGGTTCCGGGTTCAATCGGTTCCGGTTCCGCCCGGTTCCGGTTCCAAACGGTCCGGTTCCGATTTGTTATAGAACCGAATCCATGACTATTACGGTATCCAGGAGGTTTTGCGGCAAATTGGCTTGGAGGCATCAAACGGAGAGGTTCCCGAAATACTGGAGGGAGCAGTAGTCAAGCTTCCTCCTCAGCCGCAGTCAGCAACACGCGCAGTGGGCCAATGATGAATGCTCGCACACAAGCCTTGCTAGCTGCGCGAGCAGAGGAGGAAGCTGCACGATCCGGAGCCGTGCAACCGGAAGTCGAGCCTCGATCCTCAGTCAACAGACGCTCAGTCAGCAGACGTCCCTCTGTCAGCAGACCCTCAGACGAGCGACAATCAACGGGGGCATCAGAAACTCCCTCCATCTGAATGTCCCCAATTCGCCCGGTGCCTACTCCCGTTTCACGGGAATCATCTGAGGCAGATGGTGCTGGCGCCTCATCGTCCAGGCCTCGTCTATCTCCGCCGTTCGGTCTCTTCCTACCCGACGAGATTCCAGTGATCCCTGAATTCGATGATAGGGGGATGCCTATTTATGTTGAAGGACGGCCGGAGTTCCTGAGCGTGGAGGAAGCGTACAACTTCATCCCGTTCGACCCCGTGTATCTTTGGAGTGTGAGGTGCACCAACCAACAAACGAACGATGCAGGTAAATTTTATTTAACATTAGATTGATTACTTAATTATTACTTAAGACTTACGATAGGTTCAATTAATGATATCAATTTGTTGACATTGTATTATTAGGCAATTTCGTTAATGGTACTAGAAAACGGAAAGGGGCTAGAGGCACCTGCACCGGGCGGCGACTTGAGCAGGCCACCGGGGGAAGGAAAACACACATTAGGGCCAATGAGGATGGCGAGGTGATCGAGGCATTTGACACCACGTGAAAATGTGTCAGCATGGCCGGGGCGATCGTGCGGGACAAGGTCCCAATGCTTTGGCCAGATTGGGAATCTGTGCCTATCTACGTGAAGATGCAAGTGCATAATGCACTGAGTGTGAGTTAAATCGTATTTTCATTACGTAAATTTTACATTTATTAATTAAGTCCGAATAAATATATAATTTTACCGTTTATATATTCATATTGCATGTGTGGTTTGACGTGGATGAAGTTCTTATTCACACGTGGGTAGAGCGTCAACTACATATGAGGTGATGTGCTTCGAGTTATTTGAGTATATATCGAGTTAGATTTTTGTTTATCAAGTGTTTTAATATCTCTAACTTTTTTTTCCTGATGTTAATATAGGTATAAAGAGTGAAAGAACGAGCTTTCTTCACATTACACTCTATACAAGGAGCTAGGCCGAGGTTCTACCCCTAGCGAATTCCGGTTTAGGGAGTACGAGTGGCTGTGGCTGATAGCCCACTTCGAGCACCCCAAAGGGAAGGTATGCATCCTGAACATATCTTACAAGCCTAATGTATCGTATCACATTCAAATAGTTAGTTACTACTTTTTTTACATATGTTTATCAAACAAGGCGATTTCGAAGACGAACCAGGCGAATAAATTGAAAAACACCAGGGCCCATCATGCAGGTTCACTGAACTATTTGGGTTGGTCGAGTAAGGCGCAGCAACAACAAGAAGTGAACCCGTTGGTGTATATTCATCAGAAGTTCTATCCGCAGTGCCCTGAAGAAGCGGTAAGTCTTTCGCCTCTCCATGTGTTAATAAAACTATTTTTCGATATTAATTTATTTTGTTAGATAATACGTTATTCATTTTCGCTTTTCAATTAGGCGAGAGTGGATGAGGCGACCACAGAAGTGACCATGAATATAGCTCGGGATAACCATCCTGACTGCTCCGAGGAAGAAGTCACCCAGTATGCCTCTCAGATCGATCCGCTTGATCGGCCTATAGCGGCTCAGATCATGGCAAAAGCGTGCGGGACTGGAAAGAATACCTACTACTGTAGGGGAATGGGCTCGGTGGGCGAAGGAGTATTGGAGAACACTTCAGAATACTCTACCGGGTCAAGAAGTTCAGCTTCTAGTCATAACCTCGCAGCGGAGCTTCAGAGGACGTAGATGGAGTTGGAGGAGAAAAGGAGACATATAGAGGAGATGAGGCAGATGGCCGAGCAGCAGGCAGCCAGAGATGCCGAGTACCGGGGGATGATCGAGCAACAACGCCTCATGGTCCAGCAGCAGGCAGAAATGTTCACCTGGATGCAGACGATGTACGCGGCTCAGACTACCGGACAACCGCTCCCCACACCTCCCCCGGTCCCTGTGTTCCCCAGTTTCCCCAGTTATCCACCACCACCACCGCACCAGTCACCGCCACAGCAAGACCAGGGTAGCCACCGGAGTTCAAATGAGTACATGAATTTCTTCGACCCTGACCCACAAGTTCCTCGACCCTGACGTGTAGTTGTAGTTAATTTTCGTATCGTTGCTATTTGTACTATACGTTGGACATTTATGTGTACTGTTGAACTTGTATGATTGTACGGTTTATGTCTTTCAATGCAGGTTCTGGAATTGGGCCCAATCCAGAACCGGGGTTTTTTTTTCAAAATTTTTCCAAGCATTGCCGGCGACATGGACCTAAGTCGCCGGCAATGTCTTCAAATTCCAGCCACGGCAGCGCTGACATTGCCGGCGACTTGAGTCGCCGGTGATGTTTAGGACATTACCGGCGACGTGAAACGCCGTCGCCGACAATGCTATCTCCGGCGGGCTATTTCAGGCGACGGCATTGCCGGCGACTTGTCGCCAGTAATGACAATTCCGGCGAGAAAAAAAACAAGGCCGGCGACTTAAAGTCGCCGGCAATGTGTCTTAATCCGGTAGTGTCATAATCTCGAGGAAACTGTTGTTTCTGATCATAGAAGAACTTAGGCGATATATATTTGGTGTTGCAACCTTTGATATGTAACCTAGTTTCATCTACTTGATGCAAGCAACATTATCCTCATAAATGTATGTAGGTTCATCACTGGTTGATTCTAAACAACTTTATCTTCGAATTTGTGTAACTATAAACCTCAACCATATGCACTTTATAACAACTACATTAGGATCAATAATCTCAAATGAATCGAAGATGTAGCAATAATAGTCTACCTCTTAGACATTCAAGATATTGTGGTGTTTTTCATAGTAAAGACATAGCCATTCTGAAAACTACCTTTGTGTGGGTAAAGACATAACCATTCTGAGATGCCCAATATCAACAAAAACTAACACCACATCACAAAGATTGTTGATGTAGAGGGTGAAGGAAGAAGCGACACCATTCCCAAATGCCACATCCTTGCTTCCTTAATTACAACGACGGATGCCTTCCATCATGTCTCTCTGTTAGGATAGAACAATCTCATATCTATCACTCTTCAAATATTGAAAGATTGTCTTTATGTCAGCTCAATGATGTAGTGTGGGAGCAAAGTTATACTTAATGTAGCTTACAAGTTCAGTAAGAATATGAAGTTAAGTCTTGTATATTATGCTAAGTACACTATTGTACTTGAATTAGGCACTTCAAACTCTAACACATTTTCTCCGTCTTCCCTTGGACGAAATGAATCCCTTTAGGGGTCAAGACTTCAGTTGATCATGGGACTACTCTTAAGATTCATTTTATCAACAAAGTGCCATAATATCTTGTGGTATAAGATGACCGATGGATATTTTCATCATTACCATGCTCGATTTCTTGTTAGAGATAAACCATATCTTTCTAAGATCTTTCATCTCAAATTCGAATTTCAAATACTTTGCAAATCTAGAACTTGTCCTTTGAATTTACATGTGTTGACATAGTTCATCATATCTCTTCGCAATCAAGTAATTAATTACAAAGTGTTTTATTCCCAATGCAAACACACTCTGTGATCTAGAGCCATTTGATATGGATAAATTAAGCCCATTTGGGATCTTTAATTATTTATATCTCTTAATCTAGATCCCCATAGAGATATTTTATGACCACGTTCATATGTTGCATGTCAAGTTATTCGGAAACTACCAAACTGATAAAGTAGTGGAGTCTTATGACATCCATTATGAGAGAATTCATCTCCTCATAATCAATTTAAGAGTGTTGTGAGAAGCTTTGCGCCATAAGGCGAGTACATACCTCTTAATTATCATCACACTTTCTAAAAAAGACCCAACTTGATAGGCTTTACATTTGGGTGTTGTGATATTCCGATCTTTTTATATTATTTATATTAGTTACGAATAATTTGATGTTGCGGTCAAAGATTTTTACAATTTGTAAGTACCAAGGTGTCTCAAGTTGACTTTTTTTTCAATTGTAAAAGTTGGTTGACTTTGGATAGAGATCGTAGAATTTGTCGGGATGAATTCGTAGACATGAAAATCGTTGAAACCGGAGTTACGACGAGAAAGTTATGATCGACAGAAGTTTGTCAAAAATTAATTGCCGATTTACCATAAATAAAAACATATATAAATGGAGGTTTCTCTTTTTGGGAAGGTCAGTGTGTTCTGGGTAGGTTGACTTTGGGTCAACTCGTCCCTCCCGTGAGCAGAGAGGGAGTGCCGAGACAATGGGACGGTTGCCGACATCACCACACCGTCTGGCCACCTCCGACCTCGAAACCGGTCGAAATCGAACGGCCTCCTCCCCCCACTTTCTTTTTCTGGCCTTATCTCCGGCGACGGAGCACTGTGGAAAACGAATAGACGACGATAAGTTTTAAGGTTTTCTGCGTTTCAAGTCGCCGTTGCGGGAATTGTTTCCAACCGAGCTCTAGGTATAATTCGAGAGCCTTTTATCTCCTTATTGTGATGTTATTGTTGTTGAGAAACTTGGTTGCAAGTTTAATTGTAAAAATCAATTTTGATTAAGTACAAGTTTTGATCGGCCTCCACCAGACACGGTGGTTGCCGGTGGTATTAACCGCCGAGAATAGAGGGGTTTTCCCCCCCATATCCTTCTAAGTTGATTGGGGTGTGCCTCGAGCCCAGCCATGGCTCGAGGGCGGTGAATCGTTGTCAGAATCATTTTTCGGCGAGATAGGTTTTTCTTGGATTTCGGGTTTAATTTCGGCAATCTTCCGGCCGAACTGGGTCTCGCTGTAGTTGAAAAGTTGGTTGAGTTTGAGGAGATCTTTCCAACGGTGTGCTGATCTCTACCACCAGCGCCGCCGTCTATGGCGGCGCGTGGCCAAAAAACTTATTTCTGAAACAGGTCATGTTATATGTCTTTAGGTTCGTACTGACAATACGAACACAATCATGGGGTTTAAAATGTCAGTTAGTCTTCGTTGTCCCAGTGCGTTGGCGGTAGTGGCTTGGTTCGCCACTAGAAGTGGTGAGGGCGACAGAGAAATTAGTTTTGTTGTGTATGGTTACGACTGCTTCGTCATAATAAGTTATTGATTCTGTTATTCAACTGAATTAGTCGAACTTGTTTCGTATCGAGTACTTCCTCATTTTATCCGATTATTTAATTTTTTATTATTTCGACAAGAGTCGGGTCGTCACAAATGGTATCAGAGCGTGGTTCAACTCTCGGACTTTGCTTATTTGTGTTATGCGTTTAACGGTTAGTCGTGAACATGAGTCTAGAAATTTGTAAAATTTGTATTCTTGTGATCCTCGCGATGACGATGAATAGTCGTCCTAGACGAGAAGTGGTTACGCATTTGCCTATGTGGGGCCTGAGGTACGCGGTTATGTATTACTTATCGTAGAAACAGTGTAGTTATCGATATATTTTATTGATCTTTTATTGATATGTTATCGATATTCAGTTATTGATTATTTTATTTGAGATTTGTTTCTCGATATATTTTTAAATATTATATTGATTTTGTACATTGTGCTACAACGAACAATGATTTGAAACACGAAAATCGAGACTGTTACAAAGTGGTAACGACTCATGCGACGAGTAGGATTATAAAATCTTAACTCATTTGATGAGTATGAGAATACGATATGATTTGATCTCGTAAAACGTGTAAGAGTGATTATAATATTTCGTGTTTACGCGGTAATACGAAGATTCAAAATTTGAAACATTAATTAGTGATTTTATCGCAATGATATATTACCATCAGAGAGAGCACAATCCCAATAGTGGATTATTTGCAGTATCGAGGCTTCTTTCGAGTTTCAGGTATGTTTCCTACTGTTTAATCTGAGTATTCAAGATTTATTTTGATAAGAGTTTATTAAATTTGATTATACTTGAGAATTTCGTATATGATTTTGAGATATTGATATGTGTTAGTGGAGAAATCCGGACGATCATTCGTTGTTCGCGGTATAGGTTAGAAATTCCATTGTGATTATATAAGTGTATTTGGACATTTGGAGGTCTTTGGGTCTCCTAATTTTATAGGAGCTAGATTCTGCCTGATTTTCCTCAGAAATATTCTGTGATTTTATTTTTCGTAATTTCAATGACTAAATTATTTTAACGGGGGTAAATTGTGATGTCCGATCTTTTTATATTATTTATACTAGTTACGAATAATTTGAGTTCAATTTGATGCTCCGGTAAAAGATTCTTACTTTCTATAAGTGTCGAGGTGTCTTGAGTTGACTTTTTATTCAATTTTCAAAGTCGGTTGACTTTGGATGAAAATCGTAGTATTTGTCAGGATGAGTTCGTAGACGCGAGAATCGTCAAAAACGGAGTTACAACGAGAAATTTATGATTTACAGAGGTTTGTCAAAAATTAATTACCGATTTATCATAATAGAAACATATATTAATGGAGGTTTCCTTTTTTGGGAAGGTCAATGTGTTTTGGGTAGGTTGACTTTGGGTCAACTCGTCCCTCCCGTGAGGAGAGAGAGAGACCGGGCGGTCGCCGGCGACATCATGTCATCAGGCTAACTTCAACCTCGAAACTGGTCGGAATCGAACCGCCTCCTTCCCCTTTTTGTTTTTCTGGCCTTATCTCTGGCGATGCAACAGTGTGGAGAACAAATCGACGACGAGAAGTTTTAGGGTTTTCTCCATTTTGGGTCGTCGTCTCCGGCCGAGTGCTAGTTATAATTTGAGAGCCTTTTCTCTTTTTGTTATGATGTTATTGTTGTTGAGAATCTTGGTTGCAGGTTTAATCTTCGAAATTGATTTCGATTTCGTACGGATTTTGATTGGCCGCCCTTAGATACGGCGGTTGCCAGTGGTTTTAGCTGCCGAGGATGGAAGGGTTTTGTGCCCCATATCCTCCTGAGTTGATTAGGGTGTACCTCGAGCCCAGTCGTGGCTCGAGGGTGACGAATCATCACCGGAATCATATTCCGACGAGATATGTTTTTCTTGGATTTCAAGCTTAATTTCAGCCAGTTTCTGGCTGAATGAGGTCTCGTTGTAGTTGAACAGTTGGTTGAGCTCGAGGAGAGCTTTCCAATGGTGTGCTAATCTCGGCCGCCGTCGCCGTCGTCTGTGGCGGCGCATGGCCATAAATTGTGACCGGAAAACTTATTTCTGAAACGAGTCGTGTTATATGTCTTTAGTTTCGTATCGACGATACGAACACAGTCGTGGGGTTTAAAATGCTAGTCAGGCTTCGTCGTCCCAGTGAGTGGGCAATGGTGACGGGGTTCGCCACTAGAGGCGATGCAGGCGACGAAGAAATTAGTTTTGTTGTGTATCGTTATGACTGCTCTGTCGTAACAAGTTATTGATTATGTTATTCGACAGAATTAGTCGAACTTGTTTCGTATCGAGTACTTCCCCGTTTTATCCGATTATTTTATTATTTTGACGATTTTCGACAAGGGTCGGGTCGTCACAGGTGTGTCGGCATCCCAACCCAACTACCTTTCTCTTTAATAATGAATATAATTCAATCTGGATCGCTTCTTTCTATGTATGTCAGTTCTACTACGTTTGAGAGTTTCAATATAGTGTGGTTCGATACCATTAGTCTCAATATTCCACGTCCTCATGTACACTAGTGCAATTTGTAGTTTATAGAATTCTATAGATTCTCATGAATTGATTTTAACATAAAGACGTCCCTTAATGATAACTGCAATCCACACAAATTCTCAAGAGACGGATATTTTAGTATTGATGATCAATGAATCATATTGTGCCAAACTTGTTTCCTTCCTTTGGCGAGTATTTATCAAACATATGAGTCTCCCATGCTCTCTAGCAGAACTCATGGCCTATGATGCCTTTATGCCGCTTTTGTGGCGTCACTATACCACCTTCCATGGTGGTAGCGCTTACTCATCTTCTTTGGGTGACGTCATGTCCTCTTGAAGGCACATGAATCCTTATATGCATATTTGCAATAAGTAATATATGATCTCGTCACTTTAACGATATAAGAACGTATCAGGCATCGAAACTACTACGTTTTGTCGTTTTGAGGATAAAGATGAGACAGAGTGGGACAGACCACGACAAATCTTGTGTTTCTGTTGAACATGCTTGTTTTTATCTCCCCCTAACAACAAGAATAATGTCTCATCAAAGTGAAAATTCTTATAACTAGCAATAACGAGATTTCCTGTTAAGATATCTACATAGTGAATCATAACAATGCTCTCGAAGAGTCTAACAACTTTACTCAAAGAATCATAGGCAGATTCCGTCAGCGTCGGATGAGTGTTGGACAACGTTTGGCCAAAGATCTCCTGGGACTTCCACCACTCCGAGGACTTTACCTTAGGCTATAGAAGCGGCATTGAGAGAACGACGTCGACGCCGAAGCAGCAAAAGACTTGGTCTATAAAGGTTTATTGTCAGATGGTGATTCTAATTTCATTCGTTGTACTTATGTGGAGGGAACATAATGAAACCAATTCGGTCAACAATGGGGGGAGATTTTCATCTCTTTCTTGAGTTTTTCTACTATGGTTTCTCCAAAAGCATATCACCCTTTCGAAGAAATGAAAGAAATGGATCATTTGGTTGAGTGAATCCATTTTGTTCAACTGAAATGAGAATCTTATGTACACAGACTAATTATTTATTGTGCTACAGAGCACGCATCATCACTCAACTAAGAGATGTGCCATGTGTTCGTGTCATAAGAAATTGACAACATCTAGAGTTATACACTTTCATTGACAATAGAGTTCTGGATTTTCTCGGCTTGCTAACCCATCGTTTTGTTTGATGGATTGATATGAAGCCGAGTGAGGTTGGGGTCGCGAGGATGATTCAAGCCGAGTGAGGCTTGGTAATTTCAATCATTTCATCTACTTTGTTGTTTGCGGCCGGAGTGCCAGCGTTGTTGATTGAAGAGAGAAAAGAGAGATTGAAAAAGATGGAGTCAAAATTGTCATTTTATATTACAAAATTTTTGTTTATGTGTTAGGATATTTTAGTCATTTTATCATACACTTACGGAATATGCAAGTCACATCAACATCTTAATGGGGTGGTGACGAAAAATTGAATAAGAGACTAAGTTTATAACAAAAATTAAGTTTAAGTACCACATTAATAACTTTATAATTTTAGGTACTAGGTTGTCCAAACAAGTAAAGTTAAGACATTATTAGACAAATTAGTTTTTTTCTTTTTCTTGTTTTTTTAGTTCGAATGGTTTGAAAATGTGTGTGCAATGCTAAGTCATTGTTTGTTTATGTGCACGATGGTATACTTATAACATCAATATATGAATGGGTTTGGACACTTCCTCCGTCTTAACATAACATGGAATTTGATGATCTCCATTCACTAACTCCACTTACTCCATCCATGTGTCTTGAAGACGGTACAGTTCAAGGTTTCAATATTCGGGTTGCCACTTCTGCTTTTTCTTCTGAATCGAAACCCGGTTTCACTCATGCACACGACAAAGCTGTCTGTGGAATATCCTATAATCCTTCAGCACCCGATGTATTATCTTCTTTGTCCTAATTTATTGGCATATATTGGGTGTTCGTATATACTATGTCTAGTTTATAATTACCCAGCATAATCAAAGTTACATCTTGAAGATTGACACCGGAGCAACACACCCATGGCAAGAGTCCGGCAAAATCATTATCGGAAGCCATCCTTCAAGTCTATCAGCAAGAGACTTGGAAGAAAGTTGTTTGTGAGCCAAAGAGGAAAGACTCTTACATTGGGAAGATTGTAATGAGAGGCATATCTTACCTATAAAAAGAAGTCTCTCGTTAATTTGTAATCTCACCTCCCACTGTGGTGTTTATTTCCCAGTTTCTTGCAACTGAATCCAGAGATAAAATGGTAGTTCTCCACTCCAGTTTTTGCATATGTCTATGGTGATCAGAGAGAATAGTACGCCACCATAAATGACTCACACCGTACAACTAAATTTCTTGCAGGTAAAGCTCTGGGATTTGTCAAATAACCAACATTCATGCATTGCATCCAGGAATCCTAAAGCAGTGAGTGATATATGATTAATTTGTGCAATGTACTAATTCGAATTTTTTTTATTGATATTGTTCTTTTCTAAAGATATTGATTGTTGTACTGTTCTAAATATTGTCTAGAAGTAGCATCAAACACTAGCGTGGTCTCAAAATTTTGAAATTGTTTTAGAATATTAAGTTTGTGTACCTAATTATGGTTGGTAAGTACAACCGACAGCTACTATTAGTGGTGTCAGTAATTGTGACGACCCGATTTTTGTCGAAAATCGTCAAAATGATACAATATTCAGATAAATCAAGAAAATACTCAACCAGAAAATCAAATTCGACTAAATCAGTCGAATAACATAATCGATAACTTGTTACGACAAAATAGTCATAACGAAAAAAGACAATTCTAATTTCTCCATCGCCTGCACCACATCTGGTGGCGAACCCCGTCACCACCGCTCATCCACTGGGACAATGAAGCCTAAACGACAAATTAACCTCACCATTGTGTTCGTATCGTTGATACGAACCTGACGGCGTATAACACGACCTATATCAGAAAATTCTTTTTCGGCCACGCACCACCATTGGCGAGTCGGCATCGTCGATTGACACATCGTTGTAAAGCTTTCCTCGAGCCTAACCAATTGTCTCAAACCACCATAGGCAGATTTCGGCTTATATGGCTGGAATTGACCCCGAAAGTAACTTGGCCGGAAATAGTTTCTGGTACCGATCTCCGCCGTCGAGCCACGTTTGGGCTCAAGGCCGGTCCCAATCAACTCGGGAGGTTGGGGAGAACAAAACCCTTATCCCTTTATCGGCCGAAACTATCGGCAACCGCCGTGTCTGACGGAGGTCGAATCGAATCCAATCAGAATCAATTTGATTTAGATCGGAGAAAAACCTGCAAATACAATCAAAACAAGTTTATACAACACATAAAGAGGTTCTCAAGAACTCGAGGATACCTGAATTAGCTAGAATCAACGTCGGCGATGACAAACCCAAAACCCTAGAATTTCTCACCGTCGAATCTCTCACTTCGGCCTTCAATCGCTGGAATCAAGCCCAGAAATGGGTAGAGGACGTCACCCCACGTTGAACCCACCAAGTCTTGAGGTCGAAGGTGGCCAAATAGCGTGACGCCGCCGGCGACCGCCACACACTGCCTAACTCTCTCTCTCTCTCTCTCATCGGGAGAGAAGAGTTGACCGAAGTCAACCCTCACCCAGAACAATCTGACTTACCCAAAAGGGAAACCCTCTATATATAATTTTCTATTTACGATAACTTCGGTAATTATTTTACGACAAACTTCCAACAGTCATAACTTCCTCGTCGTAACTCCGATTTTGACGATTCTTGCGTCTACGAACTCGTCTCGACAAATACTATGATTTCTACCCAAAGCCAACCAACTTCGACAATTAAATAAAAAGTCAACCCAAGACACCTCTAAACTTACCAACGGTAATTTTTTTTTACCGCAACATCAAATCGAATTCAAATTATTCGTAAATAATATAAATAATTAAAAAAAATTGGGATATCACAATCTGCCCTTGTTAAAATTATTTCGCCCTCGAAATTACCAAAATAAAATCATAGAATATTTCTGCGGAAAATCGGGCAGAGTCTCCTCTATAATTAGGAAACCTAAAAACCTGCAAATGTCCAAATACACTTCAATACTCGCAATGAAATTTGCAACCTACACCACGAGCCACCAATGTTCGTCTGAATTTCTCTATTAACACATATCAAAAGTATATACAAAATGCTCAAATCCAATCAAATTCAATAACTCTGATAAAAAGAAATCTTGAAAGCAAAAAATAAATCAAACGGAATAATCCATAAATACGAGTATACAGTACCTGTAACTCGAAGAAATCTTGAAACTGTGAACAATCCACCGATTGTGCACTCTTCGATAATAATATATCGTTGCAATAAAAATCGCTAATCAACATTTTAAATTTTCAATCATCGTATTACCGCGTAAACACGGAATATTATAATAACCCATACATGTTTTACGAGTTTAAATTGTATTTTATTCTCTTACTCATCAAATGAGTTAAGATTATATAATCATACTCGTCACATGAGTAAATAATATGTTCTCAATCTCGTATTTCAGATTCAAATCATCTCAAGTTATATGCTCTTCGTGAGCGAATATTATATCATCATGTTCATAGCGCGGACAAATATCACATTTCAAGCTATATTGTATTGCTCAACTCGTGATCTCAAATCACAAAGCTCTATATCTGGAGCTCATATAACATCTCAAATCTCAATGAAACATTTCACGTTTAAGTTTTTGTTTAACGTTGTATCATCAAATATAATATCATCTTGAATTAAGGAAATCGAGAATGCCCCATCCGCAGATGGATTTATATAATCTCAATAATATATCACCTCGAGTTCAGAAAATCGATGACACCCTATCTAACGATGAATGTATCATATATATGTCATCATCTCCCAGAGATGGCAATCTACATATATATGTATACTCTTGAGTTAAGGAAATCGAGAACACCACCTAGATTGGTTTTGGGTCTCTTCACCCCAGGGAGGCATAATCCCTACTTAACTATATACATGTAACAAGCCCTAACCAGGATTTTAAACCAAGCCACAACTTAGCTGCCCCGCCGATCTGTGGAAGCCTAAAGATATATGGAGCCTTCATCTACATATCCAAATATAATCATATATATACAATCAGTTTTTCTATTTCTCGTATAATAATTCTCGTTTATAATCATAATCATAATAATTTCAGTTCTGTAATTCCGATGCATCCCGTAGGACTCTAATCAAATCAAACTGATCATAAATTATGATCATCAATCGTTTTGCATCGGTATGCAAATAGTCTATACATATATTGTACAAATAATCGCAAGTACAATAAAATAATACACTTTTCATTGTCGTTAATCATTGTAATATCACGTTTCCAATTTGTTTGACAACTCATGTTGTCGTTTTGTTACAACTTTGTAACAATCTTGATTTTCATGTTTCGAATCATCGTTCGTGGTAGCTCAACGTACATAATCAATATAATATTCAAAATCATAAATCGATAAACAATATCAAATAAAATATATCGATAACATATCGATAAACGAATATTAATAAAATATATCGATACATGAATATCGATAATTGAACTTTGTATCCACAACAAGAAGTACAAAACCGCGTACCTCAGGTTCCGCATTGGCAAATGCGTAATCACTTCTCGTTCAACACCACCATTCACCGTCTTCACGATGATCACAATAATACAATTACACAATTCTAGATTCCAGACTTTCACGACTAACTATTTAACACCAAACTGAACAAAATATAAGTCCGAGAGTTGAACAACGCTCTGATACCATTTGTGACGACCTGACCCTTGTGCAAAATCGTCAAAATGATAAAATATTCAGATAAGTCAAGAAAGTACTCGACCAGAAAACCAAATTCGTCTAAATCAATCAAATAACAGAACCGATAACTTGTTACGACGAAACACTCATAACGATAAAAGACAATTCTAATTTCTCCATCGTCCGCACCGCCTCTAGTGGCGAACCCCGTCACCACCGCTCACCTACGGGGACGACGAAGCCTAAACGAAAAATTAACATCACGATTGTGTTCCTATCATCAATATGAACCTAATAACATATAACACGGCCCATATCGAAAAATAATTTTCTGGCCATGCTCCGCCACAAACGGCGGCGCGTGCCTCTCTTGCACCACCACTGGCGACCATCACCAACGGAGTTGATTGACACATCGTAAGAAAGCTCTCCTCGAGCCTAACTAACTGTCTCAAAGCACCATAGGAAGATTTTGGCTTATTTGGCCAGAATTAACCCCGAAAGTAACTCGGTCGAAAATGGTTTTCGGCACCGATCTCCGTCTTTTAGCCACGGCTAAGCTCGAGGCCGGTCCAATATACTTGGGAGGTTGAGGGGAACAAAACCCCACTCCATTCACCCGCCGAAACCACAAGCAGACGATCGGTGCAAAATCTTCAAATACAATCAAAACAAGCTTATAAAACCCATAAAGAGGTTCTCAAGACCTCGATGATACCTGAATCGGCCAGAATCAGCGCCGGCGACGGCGAGCCCAAAACTACCTGAAACCCTAGAATTTTTCACCGTCAAATCTCTCACTTCGGCCTTCAATCACTGGAATCAAGCCCAGAAATGGGTAGTGGATGTCGCCCCGCGTCGAACCCACCAAGTCTCGAAGTCGGAGGTGGCGCGACCTCCACACACCACCTCGCTCTCTCTCTCTCTCTCTCTCTCTCATCGGGAGAAAATTGTTGACCGAAGTCAACCCTCACACAGAACAGTCTGACTTACCAAAAAGGGAAACCCCATTTATATACTTTTTCATTTACGGTAACTTTGGTACGTAATTACTTTATGGCAAACTTCCAATAGTCCTAACTGCCTCGTCGTAACTCCGATTTCGACAATTCTTACGTCTACGAACTCATCTCGACAAATACTACGATTTTTATCCAAAGTCATTCAATTTCGAAAATTCAATAAAAGTCAACCCGAGACACCTAAGAACTACCAACGGTAAAAATATTTTACCGCAACATCAAATCGAATTCGAGTTATTCGTAAATAATATAAATAACTATAAAAAAATCGAAATATCACAGTTATGTACTATCGTAGATAATAATTGATACATAGCATTGTACATAAGAACATGTGATTATGTTTATCGTCATCAGAGTAAAGGAAAATGAAAAAGGTGAAGAGGCCTGAGGCCCAAATTGTTTTTATCTTTCTTATATTTGGAACGAAAAGGCCCAAAACCCAGTCATAAAATACTTAATTAGTGAACTAAACACATGCCACAAATCTAGCAGCTTTAACACCAAAGAGTGAGATCAAAATCAAGGCTGACATTGTGGATTACTCTTGATGGTATTTACAGCATGAGCAACTCTACATTATGTTTAGGGTTTCATGTAGGGTTTCTATCTAGGGCGGAGCAACGTTAGGGCGAGTCCAGGTCATGGCCCTTCCTCAAAATCTGTTATATAGCTTTGTGTGTATTATATTAATGTGAAAAATGCTTTGTCCCTGTGGTAGTTTCCTATATTAATTGCCACTTAGTCTTGAGTTCGAGCCTTGCAGCTGCACAATTGTCTTTTTCCTATTTTTTTCCCAAATTTTGGGTGATGGTTTCCTTCTTTTTTTCTTCTATTTCTCACCCCAAGATATTTAGGCCCCCCCTAACTACCAAAGTTGGCTCCGCCACTGGTTGCTATGGTGTCAAGTTACAATTTTAGATCTTGTATATTAAGTTGAATCAAAATATAATGATTAATAATCATACGCATAATTTAATTTAATTATACTCTTAAAACTTTACAATACAAGACAATAATCTCGTTATTGCGAAGCCGATAAATTGTCAGGGTTTCACTTAGCAATATTATGGATAGAATCACACTTCTTTATTTCAAAATGTAATGAAGATCCAGGACCTTGCCTTCTGTTTCAAAAGTTCATGCCTTACAAATGAAGCATGTCATACCAGCTTTCTGTATTCCACTATCTTTCTTACTCCAACATTTAAAACTTTTAATAATATTGTAGGCAGCGGCCTCGTCAAGAATCTCAGTTAGTTGTGTTAAATGAGAAAATTATGATTAAATTCGATCATTTACGTTGAAGTCTTTATTAAAGAATACAACATGAGACACAAAATGCACATTATAAGAACAATTTTATTTTCATTGAATTTAATAAACAAATTAAGATAGTAAAGCTAAACATTAAATTATACTTATCAATCAAATTGCTTCATTATCTAACATGATTTTATTTCTCTTAATGAGTTTAGGAATTAGTTTGATAGGTTAATTAACACTACAAATCAGACGACGATATACTTTTTTTTCAAATTTTCAGCAATATCAAAATGATCTTTATTATTTTAAATCACTACTAATTAAGTAAAATTAATTACATAATGAAAGAATATCTAAAATATGAGGAGTCATTTTGACTCCCTTCAATACATGGTAGCTATGCCCTGATCGTAGGATACTAGTGTCGTTCAGTGTTTATAGGAACTGTAGCTTAATTGCATCAAGACATGATGAATCATGTACCTTTCAACATAAATAAAGTTCACACTAAAAGTTATAAAACGATATTCATAGGCACATTTGTTATAAAAGGAGTACAATCAATAGGGTTCTATATGCGATCGAACAAGAACCAAACTAAATACCTGTCGTATTATCACAGGGATAACCACTAGCATCGATCAAATTATTTCTCAAACTTGATACACTTATACTATCAATCAGAGAGCCTTTCCATTTGAATTAAAAAATAAAGAACAATTGAAGTTACAGAGAGCTCCGTCCCCTTCCGCACGTATTGCTTCCCAGGCCGGCCCTTGTCCATGGTGAAGTAGCTAGCCTTGATTCATGGGAATTTGTTAGATATGCGCGCGAGATCAACAGATCATAATAATTAGAGAATATGGGATGCGATTATTGCGATAGGACTTGAGAAATCCCAGAGAAACATATGTTAAAATTGCCGGAGCATTCGTTTCACTCTGAATGCATATCTGTCAAACTGAAAAAAGGGAAAATTGATAGTGGTCTTCTTCTTGTTTTTAGATCAGATCTTGTTTTGTTTCATATATAGATTCCTACATCTAGTTAGAAGAAATTGATCATAAAGAAGCTGCTAAAATCTTATATTAGTGTTTGTCCTTTCTTCTTCGATCATGCGTATAATTCTGTTAGTAAGTAATTTCTTTTCTATCCAAATGTAGTGGGGTTAACGATTTTTGGCTGAAATTCATTTAATGTGGTGGCAAGATTAAGGCCATTAGAACATCCACACCGAAGCTCATCGTGCTTGAGCAGATGATGGGATCGACGACGAGGTGCTTGAGCAGGAGGAAATAGGCTCCGCAGTGGTGAGAATCAGCTGGCGTTTACTGTAGCGCCTAGTAGAGCCTACTGCACATGGGTGACGTCAAATCCGTTTTTATTTATTTATTTAATGTATGCGCCAGTAAAATAGTGAAAATAATTTTTAACGCGCGAATGAGAGAGTGACACGTGTTCTGGCTTGGTAGAATTTTGAATGCAACAGTCCAGTTGATCTGGGCCTTTGATTTTGAATCTGAAATATCATTCAATGGTCCATAATTAATTAGAACGGCTAGTTATGCATACAAACTAGTTATGATAAACGGAAAAATTATCAAAAAAAATTGTAAAAAATTTCCAAAAATTTTATAACACTCCCAAAAATTATCCTATAAATACTACTTTATTTCTCATTAATTTGTGCACAACAAATTTCACATCTTCATCCATCTCTTCTATCATTTCCTTGAGCACTCATTGACTTCATTCCGAAGATTTACAAATGTGCATTTCTTTTGTACATCATAGCATTGATGAATACGACGGCAACAAACAAAAGAGGGATAAATTGTCGGAGACAATTCATGCTGATTATATGCAAAATTGGGAGCCAACACAATGTGAGATTCATCCAAAGGAGCCAAGGACCCGAATCGCGCTTTCGTCTCACTACAACAAGTTCAAGCTACTCTTGCAAAAAATGGAGTGAATGTTTGCACGCAGCACGATAATGTATAGCTAGCGGAACTTTGCTATCGAATGAAGTAAGTTTCTATTAATTTATCGTATATGATGTAAATTTTATTTGATTATATGAATTAAGTTATGTAATTTACATATCTAATTTGTTTAAATATGTAATATTGTGAAATAGAAGATATTTATTTTTCATTAGGTCAAGCAAGCTCAATCATTTTATTATGCGGCCAAGAAGAAACAGTTTACACACTTTCCATGTTACGAAGCGGTTAAGGATCATCCATCTTTCGTCGAGGTGCTACCAGCTACTCCATCTCCATATGCAAGTAATTACCAAGGTACTCCTTCCGCAACCGAATCATTTCCAACCATCAATTTGGCCGACGAAGAAGTGAATGAGACACCTAAAAGCATCGTGACCACTCCCTCGAGTTTGGCTAGACCAATTGGTACCAAGGCAGCAAAGGAAGCAAGGCGACAAAAGAAACAAGGTAAGACTCCTATTGAGCAACGAGTTGAGGTTTTGCATACCATTGCAAGTGATCAAGCATCGTGACATACCTCGAGGAAGATGCATAATGAATGTGAGTTTAATTATTACAAAGAGTACATAGAAATTCAAAAGCGAAAGGAATCAAGGGCGGCCGAAGAGTTACAACTCAAGAAACAAGAGGAGAAAATAAGGATCATGACAATGGATTTGGAGGCTATGACCTTCAATCTCAAAAAAGTATTTCACCAAGTGGAAACTAGCAATCTTTAATGAGGAAGAGCCTAGTCAAGATCAAGCTACTGATGAAACATATTTGGATTATTATCTCCTAAAGTCAGCGTGCTCTTTCCATAGTAGTTATAGTATTGTACTAAAAATAAATATGGGGTTGGCTCGTCATTATGTAATTAAAATTTTGAGAAATAAGAATACAATTTATTTATTAAGATGAAATTGAAATAGACATTAAATTAAAACACAAACTAAAATAAAACACACTCTTAATGAAAACACATAATAAAATTGAAACTCACATATATAGACTAATATTTAGAGTATTACACCGATTTTCTACCTTCAATTGTGCTTCACCAAGTCCTTCTAGAGCTTTGTATGAGGTAAATGGATTCGAGATCGGCAACAGGGTCGTGAAACCGTTGTATATTAAGTCCATCTCTTCTTACTGGCTCAAAAGGAATTCAATTCCCGTGTGCATCCACCGACCCATCATAAACCTAGAAAGTTCTCGATGGGTTTTGCATGTCTTCTTCTTTATTCTCCTCATTCTCATACCTCACGTACTTTTCTTCAACAATCATGTTATGCAATATGTCACCTCGACTTCCTCTGTCTTGGTTGATTCGGTTTTCGACCACGACGTGAACCACTTATTTGTGGTTCATCATTGTGTTGTGCTTCCTCCAAGGACCACCTGATTAACGAAGGATTTCTCCATATCGTCATCCTTTTCTTGTTGTTGTTGCCTCTGCCTGAAAAAATTGTGGAAGCTTAAAGAATTCATCAGAGTGATGATGTAGGAAATCTTGATAAGTGTTTAGAGAGACGTGTTATCTGCTCGAATTAGAAGAGACTTGTAGATGGTGTGAGTATAGAATGAGTGATAGATAAACGTCGTTATTGGATAATCGGATCTTTGAAGATGAACATACGTGTCACATCGTCATTGGACAAAAATCTTACTGAAAATCTAGTCTAATTATTTTGTCGATAACGCTATCTCGTAGTGACACATGTTGCATCATCATTAGTCAAAAATTTTACTAAAAATCTAGTCTAATTATTTTGCCGATAATTACACGTAACAGTGGCACGTGTCACGTTTTTAGTAGTCGAAAATTTTATTGAAAATCTTGTATAATTATTACATCGATCATGACATATGTCATATTATTATTGGTCATAAATCTATCTGATAAATAATTTATTAATTTTTTACAACATGTTGAAAAAAAAAGTTGCTCTAACAAAAAAGTGTATGGGTACATCAAAAATTCACTTTAGTAGAACAAAAGAGAGATATGCTTTGCTCTTACAAAATTGTGCTCTTGCTCTAGCTGTCGCTCTACCAACGAATACAAATGCTATTAGAGGACCACTTTATAAAAAATGCACTTCAAAATAGGCGAATTTTTTAAATTTTATATTGTTTTACAATAAACCAAATTTTCATGAGACATGACAACTATCCCAAACTTTAACAACAGCTCTGAAGTGAACCAGATATAGCTTGGAATTAAAATATGCCACGATCATGAACAATCCTCATAGAAATTTTGGCTTGCATTTCTAAACAGAACGATTTCTCGAGTCCAACCACGTATCTCATCGATTCAATCGAATAAAACCACGTACACCCCTAGAACAAATTCCATTTTAAACGACCGATGTCGGTTCGTTACTGTACAAAAATATCTCCATCCATGGATAACGTCTTCTCCACGATATGATGGTTACCGAACCTAACAGTCTCAAAATGATAAAAACCTCCGTACACATCCCCAACTATCGCAGCGTCGTAGTGGCATGCAATCTCGCCGTGCTCATCCTCCGCGACGATCACAGAGCATCCACGTGTCCTTCTCTCACCATTCAAGTTTAACGTGCCACGTGGACGTACGTCGCTATAACAAAGCTCTGCTTCATGCCTTCATCTTAGCCAAGACGCGGTGACCAGCTGATCTCCATGGCCACTGACTCCGCTACTTTTGCAGGACAAACTACTTTCCTTTTATAAATCTTATTGCTTATCTGTTTGCTGACGCTGGGGGAACTTTGTGACCTCCACAGTATCTCCATGTGTCCCAAGGCTACGTACGTGTCCATGCAGTAGCTCCCTATTTAAGGAACACCAAGCTCCTATTTAAGGAACACCAAGCTCCTCACTTCAATCTCATTTCTCATACTCTTAAAACACCAAAGCTTAGAAAAATCTCAATACTACAATCTTCAACTGTTCTTTGTGTTCCTTTTCTGTTTCTTCGATTGAAAAAATGGCGCATCTCCAGAGCGAATACCCCGTGGCACCTCAGACCGACGAGTACGGCAACCCAATCCAAGCCACTGACGAGTACGGAAAGCCTGTCCACCACGGCGTGACCGGAGCAACCACCGGACTCGGCACTCACTCTACCGGAACCGGATACGAAACTCACGGTTCCGGCTACGGGACTGCCGCTCCGGGAACTGGCCACGGCGGCGTCACCACTCTTCAGCGCTCTGGCAGCTCCGGCTCTAGCTCCGTAAGCCTCTCCATTTAGCTAGTAACGTTTTTTTTGATGTGTACATTACATACGTGATATATTGAACTACTTATAATATATTCGAACGCCTTGTTTTGTACTTTGTGTAGTCTGAGGACGATGGCTATGGTGGAAGGAGGAAGAAGGGTTTGAAGGAGAAGATCAAGGAGAAGATGCCAGGTGGCCATAAGGATGAGGCTGGCTACGGCGCAACCCCAACCACCACCGGTTACGGTGCACAGCACCAGGAGAAGGGGATGATGGACAAAGTCAAGGAGAAGCTGCCAGGTGGCAATCCCAAGGACGAGCATTACGGCACCACTCACACGACTGGACCGGCTTACGGTGGTGTTGCCGGAGGAGAGCAATATGATCAGAACAAACCTGGGATGATGGACAAGATAAAGGAGAAATTGCCAGGAGGCCGCAAGGAGGAGCCCTACGGCACTGGTCACCACACCACTACCACCACTACTACACCAGGGTACGGCGTAGGAGCCGAGCACCATGATCAGAACAAGCCAGGAATCATGGACAAGATCAAGGAGAAACTTCCGGGCAACACCACCACTCACACCACCACTCGAGGATCAGACTATTAGGTTGTGAATGAATGGCTCTGCATTAGTTACATTTGGATGGCGCTCGTTTGCAATTTGCAGTTGCCAGTTGGTGATGCGCACAGTTCATTTTGGTTAATAAGCGTGTTCTAATCGCGGACGAGTGATTTAATTACCACAGCTTCGTAGTGTGTATGCTTTGTATAATAAGCAGAAACTTTAGCTCTATATGCCTACTGTCCTCCTGCACAATTATACTTGCAAAAAGAAGTTGAGAATTTGAATCTTACATAGTAGTATTAAAAAAACGTAAAAGTGGAAGTAATGTATTAATCATTGATAATTGATATTCTATTGCTAGCTAGATTCTAAATTAAATGTTAATTTGAGGTTTAGATCATGACTCTTATTTAATACTTAAAAAGTTCTAAATGAAAATTTTACGTAACTTGCATATAAACTGTAAGTTTATCAAAAATTTGCATAATAATTTGTTGGTTTGGTTGTTTATATTTAACGGATAATATGATATGATCATTTATGTTTAACAAATATCGTTTTGGACATCTATATTCAGAATAATTATTTTGTCATTTATGTTTTCATATGTTAAAAATTACATATGTGACATATATGTTTTATTTAAATTGATATTTTTGTCATTGTCAACCTAATAAACATACTTATATATAATTTATAAATAAATAATTTTGTTAATTTTTAAAATAGATAAAGTGATCAATGTGAATAATAAAGTAAAACATAAGTGACTAATTTAATATTTGTCAAACATAAGTGATCACTTAACTGTCAAACATGAGTGACTAAACAAACAATTTTTTCTAAGAGTTACACTTCTACAAAAATAACAAATCTCACAAACAAATTGTGGCCATCAAAGCTATTTGAATTTCTCAAAATAAGCATAAATATCTCAAAAACAAACTGTGGTCACTAAGGCCATCCAAATTTCTCAATTTAACCATAAATCTCATGTTTCTTCTAAGAATGAGAAAATCTCATACTTCAAGTTTAGAAATCTATACTTCATAAATTACTACTCTTTAACAAAACATTAGAAACAGTACAAATGATTCTCAGAGCATACTACAACAAAATTAATTTATTACATGACCAATAAGTTAACTTGGAGTATACAAAAGGTAGTTTATGACACGTTATTGAAGAACATAACCACACTTTCTCATTTACTATTTGTTCTTGTTTACGATAGTACATAATTATCATCATTAACAATATTAGTCGTTTATACTTATCTACTATAATTTGTACACAACCTTAATATTATATAACACTCACCTTTTTGTCCTTTATGGTAGACGATACTTTCTTGATGTTTTTGTGATGCCTATTTAAAATCTTTGTCGATCTAAAAATTTTTGCAGGATAAAAAGTGATCTCGTACAAATAAAAAGAATGCAGATCGTCATAGATGATGATATGACTTATCTATATATATTGTTTCATTTTAATCTTTCCAAGTAATAAAACCCTTTGAGATAAAAATAACTTTTATCAAAGAAAAAGAGTACGTGTCCTTCACATTTAGAATCGCTCATTTAGACGCCAGATTCTCCCTGACGTCTTAATCCCCCTGATATCGACGATCAGAGTAGCTTAGATAAGGTGAGCAACACTGTCCTATTCACATGCTTCTCAAATGTGAATTTGGCTAATGACTAGTAAGTAAGTATGCCATTATCCTCAAATCAAACTTAGATCATCATAATCTCAAGGAAACTGTTGATGTTGCTGATCATAGAAGAACTTAGGTGATATATATTTTGTGTTGTAACCTTTTATATGTAACCTATCTTCATCTACTTGATTCAAGCAACATTATTCTCATAAATGCATGTAGATTCATCACTGGTCGATTTTAAACCACTTGATCTTCGAATTTGTGCAACTATGAACCTCAACCATATGCACTTCATAACAACTTCATGATGATCAATAATCTCAATATGAATCGAAGATGTAGCAACAATAGTCTATTTCTTAGACATTCAAGATATCACGGTGTTTTCCATGGTAAAGACATAATCATTATGAGAACTACCTTTGTGTGGATAAAGACATAATCATTCTGAGATGCCCAATATCAACAAAAACTAACAACACATTGATCACAAAGATGGTTGATGTAGAGGGTGAAGGAAGAAGCTACACTATTCCCACGATGATGTGGAGAACCACCTCTCAAAAATACTCTATTCTTAACTTGGATATATTAATGTAGTATGATAAACAAGGGTTATCGAATACAAGGAATTGGTGAAACTAAATCCTAACACTAAACTAAAATGCTGATAGACTTGACTACAGTACACTAATGACACTACAAACATACTCTAGACAGACTCAAATGACACTAAACAGAGGTTAATTAAATAAGCAACAGAAGTAATAGTCGCATCCCAATAAGATCGATGGGCACATTCATTCCAAACAATGAAGCACGAACAACCTCCAGTAATTTCATATTCATGCGCTCTGTTAAGCCATTCTGTTAAGGATTATATGCAATAGAGGTTTGGTGATAAATCCCATGAGACACCATATAAGTAGTTATGGCGCCATTAACATACTCACTTCCATTGTAAGAACCCGGATAGGATGTTGGTATTGTGTAGTCACCATCTTATGAAACTCAATGAAGCTAGAGAATACAACACTTTTGCTAGTCACCAATGAAACCCATGTCATCCGAGTACATTCATCAATAAAAGTAAAAAAATAACAAGTTCCAGTTGGTGTAGAAATTTGTGCAGGACCCTGAACATCAGAAAGAATTTTCATAAAAGGAACTTAGAATTTATTCAAACTTGGGGAATAGGTAATACGGTGGTTCTTGCCAGTTCACAAAAATCACACTTAAAATTAGACTTATCAACACCCGAAAACAGATGGGGTTATAATTTCCTAAGATATTCAAAAGAAACATGACCCAATGACGATGTCATAACCAAATGGTTTCCTTGACTTTATTCAGAATGCTATCACTGTTGGCTTGACTCAACAAACTCAACTGCTTCTCTCCATTGGATATCAAATCGAGATAGTACAGCTTCCCCCTTCTAGTACTATAACTAATAATCTAACGTGTCAAAATGTCCTAAAATACACAAAAATTGGGATAAATCGTGATTAATAAGAAAGAGCCATAGTGATTTGACTAACAGATAAAAGGTTGTAGGCTAGAAAGGGAACATCTGATACAAAATTAATGGCTAAAATTGGAGAGAGAGTGACAGAGCATTCACCAACAACAGAAGAAGAGGGAACAATCAGCAGTAAAGATACTATGTAAATTAGAGGGATTAAAAGAATGTATTAAGTTATGGGTATTTGTCATATGATCAGATGCACCAGTGTCAAATATCTAAGAATTATTCCCAAAAGATGTAGCAAGAGATGCTTTACCAGTTATATCTGATTGGACTATATTAGCAGAAGTGGGATACGTGCTAGTGGAAGGAAAAGTCTTACGTGGGCAATCACCCCACCTATCAAGATATCCAATAGTAGGAAAGTAGTTATCCTTGGAGGGTCCTTTATCTTTGCACAATGGGCTATTAGAGTTAACAAATAGTTTTGGAGGACGAACACCAAACAAGGAGAAGTCAGAGGAGGAAGGAAGCTGCCGGTGAGCCACCGCGGCCTGAGCATCTGAGGTTGACGTCGATGGAGTAGGCGGTGGAAACATGGTGGTGGTGGTAGTCATGACGGCAGGCTGAGCAGGAGCAACAAAGTGAATAAAACGGTCATTGTGAGCCCGACGAACATGAGTATAGGTCTTGTTAAGGCTCAATATCTCCTCTCGACGAAGAAGCTCCCCTCAAATCTGATCAGACTTAGGATCCAAGTCTCCCAAAAACATGTTAACCTGGAGCATAGATTTGTAGGTGTTGTCTTGGACAACTTCGGCCACAATATTAGAAAAAGAGGCAACAAGTTGATCAAGTTCTTCGAGCCATGCGATTAACTCATTATAGTAGACAAAGAGGGGTAGTTTAGTTGTGAAGCAAAGACAGTGTAACTCATACATCCAGGTAAAGTTTGAATCATCATAGTAGGTCTAATGCAAAACACTCCAAATTTCTGTAGTAGTCTTGAGACAAAGATAATAGTTGATGATGGATATGGACATGTTATTAATCAACCAACTATTCACCTTCTCATTGTCAGTAATCCAAGTAAAATACTCAGCTGTGCCAGCAAGAGGAGCAGTCGAATCTCCAATGAGAAATTCAAGCTTGTTACGCCCTCAAATGCGCATCTGCATCACATCGGCCAACGTATAGTAATTGGAATCATTCAAAAGAACTCTAATGGGAAATGAGGAGATTTCTTGATGGTAGTGGATAACAGGTGGAGGAGATGGGCAACAACCATATCAGAAGAGGGTGTAGCTTTTTCCCAGCGAAATTTAGATGTAGTGGGTGACAAAAAATAGAATTTTATCGGTAGGTCTACAAGTAAAAGTGTTTAGAGTAAAATGTAATGACTATCACTCACTTCTAAATTCAGTATATATAGAGCTTTATAAACATATTCTTAATTGATAGAGAACATCTACAATAAAAAATAAATTAATTCTATTTACAATAAAAATATAATATATTTATAAATTTAATACTTGCGAACAATTTTTGATACGTGCTGTGGCCTCTAAAAGACACTCATTTTTCAGAACTTAATGACAGTTTTTTTCTTTCTTCTTTTGGTTTGAATGGTTTGAAAATGCATGTGTGCAACGCTAAGCCATTGTTTGTTTTGTTCTGGATGGTGTACTTATAATGCTAATATATGAATGGATTTGGACACTTCCACTGTCTAAATAAAACTTGGAATTTGATGATCTCCATTCACTTACTCCATCCAGGTGAGTCTTGAAGACTGTACAGTTCAAGGTTTCGATATTCGGGCTGCCACTTCTGCTCCTACTTCTGAATCGAAACCCAGTTTCACTCTTCATGCACATGACAAAGCTGTGTGTGGAATATCTATAATCCTTCGGCACCCAATGTAGTACCCTCTTTCTCCTAATTTATTGGCATATATTTGGCATCATTAATTTGTAATCTCGCCTCCCACTGTGGTGTTTATTTCCCAGTTTCTTGCAATTGGATCCACAGATAAAATGGTAAGTTTCTACTCCAGGTTTTGCATGTGTCTATGGTGTTCAGAGATAATTGTAAGCCACCATATATGACTGACATCATACAACCAAAATTCTTGCATGTAAAGCTCTGGGATTTGACAAACAACCAACCTTCATGCATTGCATCCAGGAATCCGAAAGTTTTTATTGATATTGTTCTTTTCAAAAGATATTGATTGTTTGTATTGTTCTAAATATTGTTAGGGAGCTGTGTTTTCTATGTCTTTCACACAAGACAACCCGTTTTCACTGGCCATGGAAGGCTCAAAAGGGAAATTGGAAGTGAGCTATCATCTCAGATCTTGTTTGTCGTTTGGTCTTTGAAACTATTTCCTACGTTGGACGATAATAGCTAATTTGAAATGACTGAATTTTCAGGTTTGGGATACATACATGATCTGACGCTGCAGTTGCCCAAAGATTTTAAAATACATAAAAAAGAGCAGAGCCCAGCCTGAGTCTTGATCGTAGAAGATAATTGACTGCTGTATGTTTACTTTTTACTGTCAATCAAGATGAGGCTTATTTATTTTCAGGGAATGAGTAGCATCAAACACTGGCGTCGTCTCAAAATTTTGAAAATGTTATATAATATTAAGTTTGTGTACCTAATTATAGTAGACAAGTATAATCGATGTTTACAGGCAGCGGTAGCAGTTATGTATTATCGTATATAAAAAAATATGTAGTTATGTTAGTGACGACAATTATGTAGCATTGTAGATAAAAGTGTAGGGGTCGTCAATGAGTCGGGCCAGACTTTTTTGTAACGACTCCAAAATGCGGGCCGGGTCGGGCCAAGTTTTTTGAAATTTTTAAGTCCATAGACTGTCCACTGGTTTTTAGGCCTCGGGTTGGGCCGGGCTTTTTTTTACTAGATATAAAACCTTAGAATTTAATTATTCAGTATATCAACAATTATATACACTAAATAATGTATAGGCCTAAAAAAATTGATATTTAGTATATGAATAAATGAGATAAATTTGAGAGTTTATAGGTATATATTGATAAAATAATTTATAATATATATAATTGATGGACTTAACAGGCTTGACCCTACGGGCCGAGCAGACCTCGATGGGCTTTAACAGGCAGAACTTTTGCGGGCCCGAGTTCGGGCCGAGCCGGACTTGACTTTGCAAGCCTCAAACCGCCCGCGAATGTTTTGAGTCTATGGGCCAAATAATAACCCTTAGATAAAACCATGTGGTTATGTTCTTCGGCACGAAAGTAAAAAAATATGATAAATGAAAAAGGAGAAGAGGCATGAGGCCCAAAATGATTTTTTCTTCTTCTAATATTTGGAACAAGAAGGCTCAGAGACCTAGTCATAAAATACTGAATTGGTGAACTAAAATGAAAGCTCACATGCCACAGATTTAGCAGCTTTCACAACAAAGAATATGATCAAGATCAAGGCTGACATTGTGGATTACTCTTGAATTGATGATCATATTTTTAGCAAGAGCAACTCTACATTCTGTTTAGGGTTTTTATGTATGGTTGCTATGGTGTCAAATTACAATTTTAGAGCTTGCATACTAAGTTGAATCGAAAGATAATGATTTATAATCACACGCATAATTTAATTTTTATTCTTAAAACTTTACAATACAAGATAATAATTTCGTTGTTGCGAAACTGATAAATTGTCAAGGTATCGCTTAGCAGTATTATGTAGAAAATCACACTTCTTTATTTCAAAATGTAATGAAGATCGAAGACCTTCCCTTTAGATTCAAAAGTTCATGGCTTACAAATGAAGCATGTCATATCCTAACTAGCTTTCTATATTCCACTATCTTTCTTACCCGAACATTTAGAACTTTTAACAGTAGTGTAGGATACTCGTGTTGCTTAGTGTTTGTAACATAAATGCATCAAGACATGGCAATCATGTACCTTTCAACGTCATTAGTTGAAGTCCAAATCTCTCATAACCGCATAATAAATTGATACTCATTTGAGTCGTTTTGAAAAGAAAAAAAAGATTAGAAGAGCTAATTTAATTACAAGTTTTAAAACGATATCTGGTATAGGTGTAATAGTTAAGAACACTCTGGCCCCGAAATTCCTGCAATTCTGATTCCTTTCATTGATTTTTGCAATTTTTTTTGGGTAAAACTCAAATGATTTATAGCAGGGGATCAATGATTTTAATCGATGTCGGTTCATTACTGTAGAAAAATATCTCATATCCATAGATAACCCGCTCCAGGATATGATGGTACCTAACCAACAGTCTCAACATGATACGAATATTAAAAACCTCCGTACACATCCCAAACTATCGCAGCGTCCCAGTGGCGTGCAATCTCGGGAGAAAATCTGCTGTCTCAATTAACTCATCTATTTTCCTATATCTCTCTCAATTATTGACACGTGTCTCCGAGCCTGTTCCCACTAACCCTGTTAGTATTTACATATCATTTTATTCTTTATTTCACAACAAATGGAAAAGAAATATTTTGCTGAGCCATTGTGATACCACCAGCTCTACAAACCGTCATGGGGCTCTCATCACTAAAATATATCATGTTTAATGTTGCAAATTGATACGGACTACGAAAATCGAGAGCTCATTTGCTCATAATACTGCATGTTTAATTCTTTCTTTGCTAAAATGATTAGGTGAATCTCAATGTTGATTATGGTTTCTAGAGATCTAATTTTATGGTTTGTCATATGGGTTTCTTGAGTTTGATTGGCTGTTAAAGATGAGTTTATACAAGGTTTTTTACTTTGATAAGTTGTTACTCCAAGTAGTACTGTTTGTGAGAATTTGGGAATTGAGCTTAAGAATTGTGTTCTTCGTAATATAAAGGGGTCTTAATTATATGAAACATAATACTACAATTGTGCTGCAAATATAAAGGAAGAGTGTGGTAATCAGAGAGGAGAAATATTGATGTTTGCAAGTTTTTTATTTTGGGTTTATGAATGCTTTAGAATGTCTGGTAGCATCTCCAAAATCTGGTTGGAGCAATACCCAATCACTTAGATGTTGGGCAAGCTGGCCTTGACGGAGGGCGGGCAGGGCAACCGCCTAGGGTCCAAACTTTTGAGGGCTCAATTTTTATTCACTACTAGTAATATATAAAAGAGTAAAAGTAAAAAAAATAAATTTATTGCATACGATTAGGAAGCAATACCCTCAATTATCCAAAAAGAAGAAAAATAATGAAGCAACACTGTCCTCTTCGACTCCTTGCGTTTTATCATTTTCTCATTCTTCAATATTTTATTCTCCTAATTTCTTAAGTCTCATCATCAATCATGGAGAAAATAACTCATATTATATTCCTCAATCTCTCTATAAATAGGCCAACAATTTCTCTGAGTTTATCTCATCTCTGAATCGGCTAGGTCTTTGAGCTGCAAGTGCAGTTTCTAAAAAATTAGGTAACTTCACTAGTTTCAGTTTGTGAGTCGATCAATTAGTCTTATCATCGTTATTGCAGTTGTAATTTACAAACTTAGAATCATTTGTTTTTTTTCTTTTGATTCCTTGGCAGCATTTTAGCTTACTCGTAAGTTGAAGCAAATGAGATGTCCACCAAGTGCTCGACATAATGCCTCTAAGACTCTAACTCATAAGGGGAAGCATATGAAAAGGCGATGAAATGTGTTGAGAATGTCCATTTTTTGAGTGATTTTTTAACTTGAGTAAGTCAGTAATATTTGATAGAAAAATAATATTTTTTGTTGAGGAGTGCTGGATTTGATATATCTCATTTATACAGTTATATTGATATAGGTGGACTTCTTGTATTCTTGATATATTGGTAGTTTTTATCTCTTTGTATTCATGTATATTTGAAATTTTTGCATTGATGACGTTATTAATTGTTATTATCAAGTTATCTTGATAGTTCAGCTAAAAAATTTTCTTGCAGAAGATTATATTAATGTTGCTTAACAATACAATATTACTTGATAGTTAATACTAATGTATATTTGAGTTGTTTGTAGTTATTTTTTTATATTCTGTAAGGGATTCAATTTTATTTTTTGCCTCAAACTTTAAATTTCTCAGAACCGATTTAATGTTGAAAAATAATGACGAAGAAATTTGTTTTTCCTAGTTGCCACTAAAATTAATTGCTTGAATAAAACATTATTTTACTGTAAATAATTTAGGTCAAGATTGCAGGTAACAAAAACTTTCAAAATCTGGGTTTTAAATTTCAAGTAAGAACTGATTGCTTTGTTACTAGGTTTCGTATAAAGAGAAATATTTTGTTTATATCTATTTTTTAAATTATCGGTTGCTGTTAAAAGAGATTGTTAAGTGAGCTGATTTGGCAGCCACGTGCCAACAATTGAGAGAGAGACAGGGAAGGGATAGGTCAATGGAACAGCAGATTTTCTCCCTGCAATCTCACCGTGCTCACTCCCTACACGTGTCCGCCACTCTATTCAATATCACCTGCCACGTGGACGTACGTCGTTATAAAACAAAGTTCTGCTTCTTCTTAGCCTAGCCGCGGTGACCAGCTGATCTCCCTTCCATGGCCACTGACTCCACTACTTAGCAGACAAAACTACTTTTCTTATTATATGTCTAATTGATTCTTATCTGTTTGCCGACGCTTAAGGAAACTTGTGACCTCCTCAGTCTCTCCACGTGTCCCTAAGCTACGTACGTGTCCATGCAGTAGCTCCCTATTTAAGTAACACCAAGCTCCTCACTTCAATCACAGCTCTCATACTTTATAACACTAAAGCTTAGAAAAATCTTGAAACTACAATCTCAACTGTTCTTTGTTGTTCCTTTTCTGTTTCTTCGATCGAAAAAATGGCGCATCTCCAGAGCGAATACCCCGTGGCACCTCAGACCGACGAGTACGGCAACCCAATCCAAGCCACTGACGAGTACGGAAAGCCTGTCCACCACGGCGTGACCGGAGCAACCACCGGACTCGGCACTCACTCTACCGGAACCGGATACGAAACTCACGGTTCCGGCTACGGGACTGCCGCTCCGGGAACTGGCCACGGCGGCGTCACCACTCTTCAGCGCTCTGGCAGCTCCGGCTCTAGCTCCGTAAGCCTCTCCATTTAGCTAGTAACGTTTTTTTTGATGTGTACATTACATACGTGATATATTGAACTAGTTATAATATATTCGAACGCTTTGTTTTGTACTGTGTAGTCTGAGGACGATGGCTATGGTGGAAGGAGGAA
This sequence comes from Geum urbanum, assembly GCA_946800695.1. Classification (NCBI taxonomy): domain Eukaryota; kingdom Viridiplantae; phylum Streptophyta; class Magnoliopsida; order Rosales; family Rosaceae; genus Geum; species Geum urbanum. Next base: position 4,946,641 of record OX327000.1, on the reverse strand, counting down.
GAAGGGTTTGAAGGAGAAGATCAAGGAGAAGATGCCAGGTGGCCATAAGGACGAGGCTGGCTACGGCGCAACCCCAACCACCACCGGTTACGGTGCACAGCACCAGGAGAAGGGGATGATGGACAAGGTCAAGGAGAAACTGCCAGGTGGCAAGTCCAAGGACGAGCATTATGGCACCACTCACACGACTGGACCGGCTTATGGTGGTGTTGCCGGAGGAGAGCACCATGATCAGAACAAGCCAGGGTTCATGGACAAGATCAAGGAGAAGCTTCCCGGTGCACATACCACCACCACTACTCGAGGATCAGATTTTTAGGTTGTGAAAGAATTGGCTGCATTTGGATGATGCTCGTTTGTATTTGTTGATGATGATGCGCAGAGTTCATTTTGGGTTCATAAGCGTATTCTTGAGTCGCAGACGAGTGAGTTAGCAGCTATGGAGCTCCCTAGTGTGTGCGCTTTATAATTTGTATAATAAGCAGTGGCGGGTGCTTATTAGCTCATCATGTATCATGTATGTGTGTGTGTATGTGTCGGTATGTGGGTGCGCACTGTGGTGCGTTTGTACTATTCTGTAATTTCTAGCTACCTTTCTATATACGAGTTTTTCTGCTAATTGTGTTTTTCCTAATTTTGCCATATCCACCATTCCTTTGAGTTTATATGGTAGGAGAAATTCGATCACTCGTATTAGATAAAAGGAAGGAAGAACGAATAGAGGAAGGAAAGAATCGAGTGTGTACGTACTATTTCATATATTCATGTGCGTCATCCTTAAACAGCATCCATCAACGTTCGACGCACCGATGTAAATATATTTTGTGCAAGTTGTGACTATGGTTTATAACCGGAGGCTATGGAGCCATGAAGTACGTGATGGTGGTGATCTTAATTGGAGACAAAGATGGTTCAAGGTTGTATTGTGATTGGATGACTTGGATCTCCAACTCTAATCACGTGTAGGATCGGAAATTGTTGTGTTATCCTATGTCGGCACGGATAAAAGGTCCCATCACTCCCATGCTATGACTGTTATCTTATAGTATCGTTGCCATGACTTCTTCTTTGACTTCTCTTGCGGTTGTGCTGTTGTGGTTTAATTGGGTATTTATTTACTGGCATTCATGATCGATCTTATTTCTCGGTCAAGTTCTAACTTCCACGTACGTGCAGAATAATTACAATTGTAAATTGAATTGTAGACTTTTGATGTAAATCTCTTACCAATAGTAGACAACTCAAACAAAAGTAAGACTGCACTGGATTCGAAACACATGGCTTGAGCTTAATTGATTTTCGCTGTTGCTCTATTGACCCTACGTCTTTACCGACCGAGATCTTTATGTACACTCCCAATTTACATTAGTCAACTATCTCGATCTCAGCAAAGGACAATATGTATTTCATTTTGATCGATCCCTTTTATCAGTTTATGCAGTAATTAGTGTATGTTTTTACATAAAAGATTGACGAAAACGGGTCTCGAGTCTTACAATTTTCTTCATTTCTCAAACAGAACTAGAAGATGATGAAAAAAAGTATAGTTGACACGATTCACTCTACATCGTTGAAATCGGATACAATTAATGATGTAGAACGAGTTCTGATGTAAGTAAAAACTGGATGGTGATCAGTTGTAGAATTCATTCGTTATGCCACGACGTATGATCAATGAATTTTGGTCAAAAAAGGTCATTTAGGAAAGTCTTAACTTTAAAATTTAGTATCAAATGGTTGATGCTAGGCAGTTAATAAATTCCATGAACATGTTCTCGCTTTCACAGTGAACTTATTTCATTAATTTCGTTAGCCCAACTGCCCAAGCATTCGGACATTTGGTAAAGAATATTTTGGTTACATTGATCATTTATTTCCTTTGCCAAGTACGTAGCGCCTACATTTCATGTAAAGGTGTGAAGGGTAATACAAAGTTACAAACTAAGAGTAAATTAAAACTTGTCGATCAAATGGCTTCCTAGCGATGATTTGCACCTCGATCTTTTATTATTCTTCTGAAAATATCGAGGATGAAACGTCTGTTTCGTTCTACCCTACTTGCTAATCTGGAGTTGCATTGCATGTGGACTTTTACTGACCATAAATCGATCATATCATTAGGCATTAGTTAGGCTATCGTGCAGCGATCACCATGTCAATTCTTGGTCGACATACATACCTTCAGATCGATCGATGATATGCCTGGTTTAGTATCGCCAAATACTTCCAGCAACAAAACCCTGTCCCGTTGTGGAAATGGTGGAACCTCCCACACTAGTCTCAACTCGCAACAACCTCTTTACCTGTTAACATGTGCTGCACTACACATGAAGCCATGGAAATCTCGTCACAAATGCTAATATCCAAGTGTATACGCAATGAGTTGCCACAATAATCTTTTCCCGTCGAAGCTAGGAGACAACTCAAGTGCCTATCGGTGGTCTTATCCGTACCGACCGAGACAGCTACTTGTGGCCTCCCCAAACAGTTCCACTCTTGTCATGCCCTAACTAATTCTACGTGTCTGTACATGCAGAGGTTGCTTATATATACCGAACCAAGTCCCAGCTTCGAATCCGTCTTCCAAAACACGATCATATTACATGGAAAAATCAATACTCAATATCGATCATTTGCACCCCAACCGTTAGCGTCTTCGTCTCCCTGTTCAAAATGGCGCATTACATAAGCGAGCACGGGAGAGACAAGACCAGAGACGAGTTCGGTAATCCGCTCCGCCCGGCTGTCGACGTCGACCCGGTTCACCATGGCGGCGTAGCCACCGGGCACGGCTCTCCTGACAGGCGTCACACCACCGGAACTGGCAACAATGGAACTCATGGAAGGGCCACTGGACCCACCGGATTCGCTGCAACAACGGCCGGCGGTCACGGCGTCCTTCATCACCGCCGATTCAGCCCAAACTCATCTGTAAGTAGATGATTTCTTCATTCTCGCCCACTCGCTGCTAGATACTTGTAGTACGTTAGGGTTTTGTATATTCAAATTGATCTTCAGTGATAGGTGACAAAATGTCTGTGTAGTCTGAGGATGAGAAGGGCTTGAAGGAGAAGCTGCAAGGTGCGAATAGTGACCAAAGTGGCGCAACTCAATCGCCGCTGTATGATGTGACAGCCGGCCACGAGAAGAAGGATACGATAGGCGCGATCAAAGTGCAGTTGCCATGTACCAATAGTGACCCTAACGTCGCAACTAATACGCCGCCGTATGATGTGACAACAGAACACGAGAAGAAGGGCATGATGGACACGATTGAAGAGAAGCTGCCAGGTGCCAACAATGATCATAGCGGCACAACCAATACGCCGCCGAATGATGTCACGACAGGCCACGAGAAGAAGAGCATAATGGAGAAGATCAAGGAGAAGCTTCCCGAGCACCATTAAATTGTGTATATGTATACAAGAGTAAATGCTTGTCTTTATAAAGTTGAATAAGCTGATTCGTACAGCACTTCTACTGGTTCTTTGTTTTTTCATATGGCACTCTGGTTGTCTATATGGTATCTGGTAAGTTTGTTACTTGCAGATGGACGAGAAGTTTGGTAATTAAGTTAATGTGCTGTGTTTAATAAGCAGTGTTTTGTATGATTGGTCTAAGAGGTTGTAAGCGGAGGAGCTCAGAGAGTCAGAGGGCAAGAAATTGTGATTTGGTCGATTGTGTTTTTCTGTTTGAGAAATGTGCCTATTGAGATAAAACTCTGTCAGCTCTTAAATTACTCCATACATGCCCTGTTTCCAAGAGGAGTTGTTTAGGAGTCGATCAAAGTTTCAAGGCACCGAAGATACATGTGTGGAGGGTTGTTGCTATAAGCCAGATTATGACATAGCTACGCCTTCGGCAGACTTGTATATCATTACAAAGGCACGACAATCTTCACAAATCCTAATGCTCTGGACAATCCTAATGGTGGAACCAGAGTCTCTGCTAAACAATGCACATGCCAAAGCTTTTCGCTATGAGCCATATGTTAGCTACATCACCCTTGTTACAAACTTTGTATAAACAGCTTATGCATAATGTGATATTTCGAGGTAGAGCTCGTTGACACTTAACCTATCAAAAGTAATGTTTAAATCGAAAACAATCTACAGTATAAGCCCCAAGTACCAAACTCAGGATAGCCATTCAGAACAAACATGCAGAGTTTGAATTCTAAATGTATCTAACCAGCTCATAACCTCATTTTGAATGTTCAGTTTATTAATATCAAGTACAAACACGAATTGATGTGAATTTTAGTATTTCACAGCAATTCTAGTATCTATATTATTCTGTACTGATGCAATATAACAACTACACAACCATTGCTTATGAAAATCTATCTAATATAGGGATGCCTATTCAAATCTACTTCGAAACAACTTGAACTATAGTACATAACCTACATCGCTTAGGAGGAGACATAAACATAAACCAAAGGCATACGAAGTCAATCAGATATTTCTGATTATACACTGGCAACACAAAGTCAGTCCATGGCAAGAAACTCAACTGTTTTACGGCTGTATTTTAGAACTTTTAGTTCAAAGCTATAACAAGGTGTAACTACTAACTACCAATCAAATAATTTTCATATAAGCTAACCAGGAATACTATGCAAATTGCAAAACAGAAGACTAACCATCAATTCGTAATAGAGTTTCTTGATATCGAATCATAGAATACCAACCGTGCTCAACCTTATACATGACACACTTCCCTTCTTTTTTGTGATCAATCTTTATCAACCCTTCCCCGTTCTTGGTATAAATCTTGGCCACCATACTCGTTTCCATAACCAAGAGTATAGGGCACCTCCACCAAATCTCTGCAGAAGGACCCGAGACCTTCCAGTTGAAGAGCTTCTTCCACGAACCACTCTCATCGTATTCTCTCATGACCCAAACATCAATACAAGAAGGGACATCACACGAACTAACTGAATAATGAGCTAGAGTCAGGAATCCTTCCGCAGAAACCCCAAGATGGATATAATATCTGTTACCTCCATCATCATCAAAACTCGGCAGGGATATTTCCCTTAACTTGTCATTGTCATCTCCCAAATCAAAAGCCAAAATCTGATCATCTGTATCGACCCAATGAAGTGCCTCATTCAGAAGAACACCCAACTCAGAGAAAGGGGAGTCCACAAAGACCTTAAACCTTCTCCAAGCCTTAACTCTCACCGAGTACAAGAAACCCTCTTGCCTCCCATCTTCATCAATGTCGAGAGTTGTTATGAAAACCTTATAGTCATCACTAGCCGGTACATATCCAACACCATACCAATTCAGCTCAATCTCATGAGCTAGCAAATCCAAGTCAGGCAATCTCTTGAAGAATCCATTGCACGGGTTCCACATATAAAATTCTTTGTAATGATCGAGAGCTAGAAACACAATACCGTTAGAGGATCCCAGCAGCGAGACACAGACATCATCACGGTCCCGTGGCTGAAAAGGAGGTGTTAAGTCTCTGAGGGAGGAATGTTCTCCGAACGAAGGCGTGTCCAAGTCGAGAGACTGCAGCTGTGTGACTGTGGCGAAGAGTAGTCTCTGTGTCAGGGTTTGGTGCTCGAAAGCTGCTTTAAACTGAGCTTCGGCAAATTTGGGGTCGAACAGAATAATGGAACGGAAGCGTTTGGAGACACAGGTGAATTGAATCAAGGATTTCACAGGTAGCAAAGTAAGGATAAAAACTAAAATCTCCACGGGTAGGACTTCGTCGTCGTCCTCCATATTGCACTGTAATCTCTCGACCATGGCATAAAAAATTGTCTCCCTTTTTCAATATCTATATTATCCAATACCCAAAATTGCAATGTTAAAGTCCTCAAACCTAATTATACGTACGGAAGAGAGAGAGAGAGAGAGAGAGAGAGAGAGAGAGAGAGAGAGAGAGAGAGAGAGAGAGAGCAGACCTGTGACTCCGGCCGTCGAGCGAGGGAGGCAGAGAGCAACTAGAGACCGGTAGATGAATGATGGGTTTGTAGTGGAGTAGTCCTTTTTAGCTACCCGGCCTGAGCCCAATACTTTTGGGCCTCTATTTTTAAGGTTTCTGCTGTGTATGAAAGGTCCATAGGCGGGAAAGAAATTGGAAATGGATTGTGTTGATTTGTGCTCAACGAACTGGAGGGATGTGTCTTTGACAACATCAGGAGCTCAAATTTTCAGTAATCAAAATTAGATCCTTATAGCCTGGCCAAAAGAGATTCAACTATCATCTTTAGACTCTAGCTAGGTTCAATCACCAAAAATTGCCGCAATTACATGTACCATTTTTGAAGTGGTGGAATCTCATGTTGTCTCTCACAATAATATGCCTTCCTGTGACCTGCGATGCACCACACATGAAGCCATGACAGTCTTCACAAATCCTAATGTTCTTGATGATCCTAATGGTGGAATCCGAATCTTCACTGAACAATGCATATGCCAAAGCTAGCTTTTTGCCATGAGCCATCAATATACGCATCTTTTCTTCATTGCTCACATCATAATACACAGAATCCAGGTTTGGCCGATAGCCATGATCATGCAATCTGTTTAGGAGATCGTCCAATACCTTCTTAATCTCATTGTATTTGGGGTGATTTGTATCACCTGCACAGAAATTTTGGTCTCCCTTGTTCTTTGTTTCAACCAAACTATATGCCGGGCTCTTTGTCAGACCATTTTCTCTCATCTGCTTCCTAACACTTGAAACATCACCCCACCTTCCTGCCGATGCATATATGTTGGAGAGCATCACATAGTTTCCGATATTATTAGGTTCAAGCTCAAATAGATGGTTGGCACAAATTTGAGCAATGTCAGGGTTCTTATGAACACGACATGCTCCATGCAGCGCTCCCCACACACCTGCATTGGGTGCAATAGGCATTGTTCCAGCTAGCTCAAGAGCTTCTTTTAAACGCCCAGCTCGACCAAGAAGGTCCACCATACAAGTGTAATGCTCAGCTGATGGAGTGACATTGTAATACTTCTCCATGGTTGCAAATAACTGCCGACCTTGATCAACCATGCCGGCGTGACTGCAGGCAGTTAGCACCCCTATAAAAGTAACTTTGTTAGGTCTTACATCAGTGGTCAGCATCTCATGAAACAATTCTATAGCTGCATTGGCATGACCGTGCACAGCAAACCCTGAAATCATCGAGCTATAAGAAAAAACGTTCCTCTGCTTCATTCCTTGAAAACCCTTGTACGCATCATCCAAGCTCCCGCACTTTGAGTACATATCTATCAATGCAGATCCCACAAGCACACTTTCACTGGGTCCAAAACCCGATTCCTCAGCAACGTCACGAATCCAATTAGCATACTTCATCGCACCCAATTGTGCACAAGCCGAAACTAGGCCAACTAACGTAACCTCATCAGTCCCCACACCGGCACCTTGCATTCTCCCAAAGCAATCCAACGCCTCTTTCGGCATCCCATTCTGCGCATAACCCATAACCAACGCCGTCCATGCCACCATATCCTTCACAGGCAATCTCTCAAACATCTCCCCAGCCGAGTCCATACCCCCACTCTTTGCATAAGCAACAATCAACTCGGTCAACGACACCACATCTGTCTCAGGCATTTCATCGAACACCTTCCGCCCACAGTCCAATAACCCACATTTCAAGTACATATCAATCATAGTATTCCCCACATACAAATCCGCTGCAAATCCACCAATCACAATCGTCTGCGCATGAACTTGACAACCCAAATTCACATCCAAAACGCTCCCACAAGCCTTGAACAATGCCGAGAAGGTAAACGAAACCGGCACAGTCCCATTTCTCCTCATCAAACCATAACAATTGACAGATTCAATTACATTTCCTTGAATCGCAAACCCCCTAACCATCGCAGCTCATAGAAACGGGTTCGGGTACTTAACCTGTCCGAATACGAGTGATGGGTAAGTGCCCATTGGGACTCCGAGCTTGGCCAAAATGCGTATAATCTTGGTGATGACGCTGCATTGGCTGAGCCCATTTCCGATGAGGTGAGCGTGGACTTGTTTGACTTGATTTACAGTCATGCACCCATCTAGAACCCAATTGAGTCTGTGCTCCAAGATTTTCCGCCAATGTTGAACTGAGCCGAAACCTTGTTGAGGCTTCTGTAGATTCGAAGAAGAAGATGAAGATGAAAGCTTTTGAATTTTTAGCGTTGAGAATCTGCGAAGCATTGGACAGTTTAAACCTCATAAACCCCAGAAGCAAGGAGAGAAACAGTGGGCTTTAAACAGATGGCATACGACTCAAAGCGGTGCGTTTTGTTCGTCTTCATAAATCTTGGCCAAGGTTGAATAGGGTTCGTTTTGGTAATGATTACCGTTGGGATTACTCGGAATAATTATTTTTTAATTTTAAATAATAAAATAATAATTAATATATTAAATTAAAATATAAAATATTATTAATTAAAAAATAAATTAGTTAAAATAAAAATGAAATATCATGGTAAAATTAATATGAATTGACTGAACTGACCGATTATTCCATCATTATTCGGCGATTACTCGGTGTCCCGTTTCAAGAGCCCGTTCAGGTTTAATTCAATTCGATTTTCTACTGAATAGCGAGTACTAGACTATTACTCGGCCGAGTAGGCCCTTTTTTTTAACACTGATGGCAGTTAGTTTCAGAACACTTCAAAAGTCCTCTCTCCTCTCTCTAGCGATTCCCAAAACGGCGTCGTTTCAAATCTTGATCTTCTCTATGGGTTTCTAGGCTTACCAGGTATTTCAGTGCTCCCATTTTCAGGTTGCTTGAATATCTTCGTTTAATTCAGTGAAAAAATATGGGTTTAGTTGCGAATTGCGAATATATGTGTTGAAATTTCTGGGTTTTATGATTGTGTTGTGTACAGGTGAGAAAAGTGTTGTTGTTGGGTTTATGATTTAGAGTGTGATGATGGGTAGTGAAGAGAGTGAAGAAAGTTTTGAATTGAAACTAGGGATGGAGGTGGGTGGTGAAGCAGAGGCATATGAGCTGTGTAACTACTATGCCTTTAGGAAAGGGTTTAGTATTCGTAAAGGGCATCTTCGAAAAGATGCGCAGAACAATGTTAGACAGAGGGAGTTTGTGTGTTCAAAAGAAGGGTTTCCGCGAGACGGGGACTTGTGTGGGGAGGCGAAAAGGGTGAGGAGATTGGAGACAAGAACTGGTTGCAAGGCTGCATTTAGGTTCAATGTGGAGAATGGTGTGTGGAAGGTGTCTTATGTTAATCCACATCATAACCATGAGTTGGCGACGGCTGCAGAGAGGAACTACTTGAGATCGGGTAGGAATATACCTAGTGTTCGGGCAGCTCTGCTTGGTTATAAGGTTGACCAGAGTGCAGTGGCGAAGTTGGAGAAGGAATCTGGTAGTGGTGAAGGTAGTGTTTTGCAAAGCAAGATGGGAGAAATGATGGAGTCAGGGGATATACAAAGCTTGCTGAACTATTTTAAGCGTAAACAGATTGAGGATCCGAACTTCTTCTATAGTGTTAAAGTGGATCAGTATAATCGGATAACGAATTTCTTTTGGAGAGACAGTAGATCAAAGAATGACTACTATTGCTTTGGAGATGTAGTATGCTTCGACACTACATTTCAGGCCGGCAAATACAATCTGATATGTGCTCCATTTGTTGGTGTTAACCATCATTGGAAAAATATTTTGTTTGGTTGTGCTTTCTTATTGGATAAGAGCACCGACTCTTTTATTTGGTTGCTTGAAACATTTGTGGAGTCGATGGGAGATAAACAACCTTTAACTATTTTCAACGACGAGGATACAACAGTGATGAATGCAGTTGCAAGTGTTCTTCCAGAGATACGCCATAGGTTGTGTCCTTGGAACATCTCTAAGAGAGCTACACTACAGCTTGCTAGTCATTATGCTAACCCTGAATTCAAGAAGCACTTCCGTAAATGCTTCCATGATTCTTATACTGAAGAAGATTTTAAAGCTGCATGGGCTGACATGATTGAAAAGTTCAACCTTGAAAGTGATTCGTGGCTGAAGATGATGTATTCAGTTAAAGAGAAGTGGTGTCCTGCTTTCTGCTTAGGTACTTTCTCTGCAAATGTTGAGTCCAGCCAAAGGGGTGAGAGCATGGACAATATTTTCCATCACATGTCTAGAACAACTGGAGATCTCATAAGTTTCGTACACCATTATGAGAAACTTACAGAAGAGATGCGATCAACAGAGTTGGAAGAGGATACTCGCTGTAGAAAGACCATGCCTCGTCTTGGAATAAAAAGCGGCATCTCCAAGCATGCAGCGAGTGAGTATACTCTTAAAATGTATTCCTTTTTTGAAAATGAGCTCATGAGTATTTTTGGTGTGAGGATGAAAGAAGTTGGTATGGATGGGAATGAATGTATTTATGAAGCTAGTGAAGAAGATCTTCCAAGAGTCTACAGAATTCAATACAACTGTTTCACTGCCACGGTTTCTTGTTCTTGCAAGTTATTCGAGTCCATGGGAATGTTGTGTCGTCATGCCCTAAAAGTATTGGACTTGAAAAACTTCACAAGCATACCAGTTGAATACATAGTTAAGAGATGGACGAAAGGGGCCAAGAAGGGAATTACGTTGAGTAACTTGAGTTCTGATTTGTTCCAATCGCCGCATAAAAAAGCAAAGAGTGCATCGACTCGTCTAAGTGAGTTGATGCATGAAGGAACCAATGTTTTCAGTCTAGGCTCATTGTCCGATTCTGGAACTATGATTGTCAAACAGAAGTTAGCAGAGACAATGAAGTTACTTGAAAGCAACGCAGATGCGACCAACATGGTTGGGAATTTGAGCGAAGCGGTTGATGACCGATAAGGCTGCGATGTGATTCTTGATAGTGTGAGTTGGTTGTGAGCGCTGAAAAGAACATCTAGACTGGAAAATACATTTGCAGGTTTTGCTTATCTTGAGGAGTGCACCCAAGTTTCGTTCCTTCTTCGATCTGCTACAGACATCCTATATTCAAGTGACAAGACCATTATTTTTTCTAATACATAAATTGTATGCTCTTGTTAGAAATAGGAGTCTTGAACTTCAAAATGTAACCTATTTGTATGGCAATGAAGTAAAAACAAATGCATTTGGCCGATTTTCAGTTCAGATGTTGTGATGTTGCTCTCTAGAAGAGAGTTGCTTTGGCATCTTCATGCAGCTAGTCTTTTCTGAAGTTGTAGAATTACTAACTGAGAGATAAATAAAATCTAAACTGTTAGGCCCAACCCTAACTTCTTCACTTTTGCTTGGGCCAGGCCCATCTATGCTGTCTGCCAACTCCAATCGGATACTCTGCATCGTCCAACCTTTGGTACAACACAGTGTGCGTGTCTCCAAGTACAAGGAATCTTATCCATATGTGGTCCTTGTAATTTTGTATTGCAGTAGTATATAATTGTAACCCTACTTTGGGAGAGTTCAGTTATGAATGAAGTGATTTTCCGTTTACTTTCAATTACCTATTTATTGTATCCTATCACTGGTATCAGAGACCAGCACGTTCATGTAGGGGTCATCATTTGGCCCGTGGGTCTCGTGAGCCGGTGGAGGCCCGTAAATCCGTGGGCTAAAAGTCCGGCCCGGCCCGAAAAAAAGCCCGCCAAGGTGGTTGGTGGGCCGAACTTGGTTTAGAGATCTAAAGCCCGGCCCGGCCCGCCAAAAACCCGTTAGGCCTGGCCCGTCAAAGCCCGCAATTTTTTATATATATAAGATAGTAGTACATATATCATTATACCTACACTTATATATATATAATATAGTGACTAGTACTATATAGATATATATTTTATGTTTGTGTATGTCTATATTAATATATTACATATACATATATTGATCAAATATTGGAATTCCATATATAGTTATATTTGTGTATTTATTTTACTATTAAATCATTGTTTAGAGTTTAGGATAAGTTATGGTTTAGGTTTAGGGTAAGTTAGGGTTTAGGGGATTGAGATTTAGGGTAAGTTAAGGTTTAGAGTAAGTTAGGGTTTAGGGTTTAGGGTTTCATTGTAATTTTTTTTATCGATTTACCTTACACAGTAAATAGTAAATATAATAGATGGTTCAGATTAGATCTTGTAATATTTCAATGGTGAGAGTTTAATTGAGAATGTGTGAAATGACATTAATACCCTTCTCTTATATATTGTTTATTTTTCCATGGAGAAACTAGATAAATCAATTTTTTATGTCAATTTTTTTGACACTATGAGATAGATATGTAATTTACAAGAATGTGTGTTAAAATTTTGATCTTAAAAAATTCCTTTAGGGATGGGTAATTTATGTTTTAGTTGTAAGAGTATTACGGTCACATTTAGCGAAACTCATAGATGTAGGTCTAAATCAAGTCCAAAATTTATAAAATTTTAACGGCATACTTAGAATATTATGAACAACCAATCTGACAGTCAGTTTTGTAAAATAATGATACATGATCGATTACGTTTCACAAAGGTCTTTCAACCCATATAACAAAGGAATAAAGGTAAGAACATTAGTGTGCATATAGAGAATTCAAGCAATATAAGAATTAAAAATGTTTTAACAATAAAGAAGGCCATATATAATAGTTCACCTTGTAATAAAAGATACCGTACGTAAAAATTAGCCTAATCGAAGTACGTTTGGATCCCGGTCAATACAGTTAAACAAAATTTGTGAAAACACTAAAATACACTCATCTTATTTTCCTTATTTTCCTATGGGGGGAGTAGATAAATCAATTTTTTATGTCAATTTTTTTTGACACTATGAGATAGATATGTATTCCATAAGAATATGTGTCCAAAATTTGATGTTAAAAAATTATTTTCGGGAGGGGTAATTTTCGTTTTAGTTGTAAGAGTACTACGGTCACATTTGGCGAAATACATGGATCAATGTCTAAATCAAGTCCAAAATTTATAAAATTTTAAAGTCATGGTTATAATATTCTAACCAATCAATCAAACGGTCAATTTTATAAAATAATTAAACATGTCCGATTAAGTTTCACAAAGGTATTTCATTCCATATAACAAAGGAACAAACGTAAGAACATTAATATACATATGGAGAATTCAAGCAATATGAGACTTAAATATGTTTTAATGATAAACGAGGACATGTAGAAATGTCCATCTTATAGTGATAAACACCATACGTAAAATTTAGACTCGTCGGAGTACGTTTAAACACCGATGCATGGATGAAGGTTACGTTTATTTTGAAATGTCTTAATTTTTTAATAATTAAAGCCCGATAGGCCCGGCCCGTAAAAGCCCGCAAAAGGCCCGGCCCGTAAAAGCCCGCAAAGGCCCGCAAATCCCGCTTGAATGGACCGGGCCTGGATCCTTATATAAAAGATAAAGCCCGGCCCGGCCCGGCCCGCAAATATTAAAATATTGTTGAGGCCCGGCCCGTGCCAGCTATACATGGGCCGGGCCGGGCTTTTTGCCGACCCCTACGTTCATGCGTGGGTTGCATTTCCGGGCCGACGTGATGGATCCTCCTCCTACCCGTCCTCCACCCGCTTCCTCAGCCATTGTCTCCACCCTTGTTCCCAGCTCCTCCACATCCACTGAACCCAATTTCCGCACCACAGTTGAATATCTCCACTCTCAATAGGAGATACTAACAATATAGAGACCTTACAGCAAGGCCAAGCGAGCATCCATGCACAACTCGCTTCTCTCCATCAGTCTATGATCTCGGCTCTCAACCAGCGCACTGTCTCCACCGTGCCGTTGATGACAAGCCTCCCTAGTTTCAGCACCACTCCACCGTTGTCGACTGATTGGATGAGTTTGGGTCTGTATCTTCCCCTAAATACTACATCTGCTACAAGCTCTACCTTACAGACAACCTTTACCCCTCCTACTTCTCAATTCTAGTTTTCTAATCCATTATTTTCTGAAGTAACCACCACTACCACACAAAGTCCACTTGAAAGAACTCAACCCTGATTCAGTTACCTAAACCGAAATTAGATCCTAACAACATTATAACCTTTTAAAAAATTTCACCGGAGCCAAAAACTTGCAATGAAAACACACTTCCAAATAGTCCACAAAAGTCAACCCGTGGGACGCCAATTCCCATCCGGATTTCTCAAATTCACAAACTACTGAATAACAGTAAAAATATTTCTTTACACTTATTATTCAAAATCCAGTAAGTACTCGAAATGCATTACAAAGGAATCCAGTAAGTACTCGAAATGCATTACAAAGGAAAATAAACTAACATAGTACTCAGAGCGACTTCTAATTTACAAATATACAAATCTAGTAAGTTAAACCAAGAACCTACTAGAAAAGAACGGTGACTTGAACTCTAGGCCTCCGACGACGACGTGCAACCACAAGATAGAAACTGCAAACTGGGTAAGAAGAAAACCGAAAAACCTAGGGAAAGACCTATAAAATAATAAAAACTGTTAGAATGAGTGGATGAAAATAAACTTTCATTTTTAAACTGATAGCAATAAATATAACATGCCTTTCACAATATATAAGCAAATAAACATGATGCGAGTCTAAAAACTGCGGGGTCCCACTCTCGGACACCTTCGCCTCAGTACAGTCTAAATCACGGGATTCCAGACCCACACGTGATTATATAGTCAGAAAGACCTCGGGTCAGGATATCTGTCTCCCCCCCCCCCAGAGCATCTCGGGGATCAGCCGAGCATGCCAATGCATTAATGCCATTAGTATCACCGAGACTGTATTCTGTGTAAAACAAATCATATTTGTTTCCATGCACATGCATAATCGTAAATGCGTACTCGTACGACATATAATCGTAAAATGCATAATCGTAAATGTATACTCGTATGTGCATAATCATAAAATGTATAATCAAGACTCACACGTCAATCAGTGAAAATAAAATGTCCACTCATAGTATACAGCTAGCTCGAAGGTCCGGCGGAAGTTCCCTTGCCAAAATCTCTCTCGCGATTTCCTGAATAAATAACAGGTTCATTTAATTTTAGAATTCAATAAAACGCGCGAGAAACAACTCAGAAACCATCCCGGAAACCTCACGGGAAAAATAAGATTTTTGACTCGCCGGAGCTCCGCCGCTGGTGGCGGCGCGTGAGCCATACACGCCTCCGGTGCAAACTGCTCCGATGAGAGCGTTTGACCACTTATTGGAAAGACCTCAACGAGCCCAACCACTTTCCCAACTGAAACTAGACCCAATTCCCCCGGGGATTGGCCAGAATTGAGCTCGAAACCCACGGTGGCCGAAATCGCCGGAAAATTTCTTCAGTCGATTCCGTCACCAGTGATGCACCTCGGTCCCCCAAACCAAAGGGGTTTTGATCCTTGGACCATACCCAGTCGAACCCACCCAAAAATCACGCCGAAAAATGACAGAAACACCGCCACCGAATCCACCCGGAATGTGATGGGTTCCCGGCTATTTTTCAGCCACAAAATGTCACCAAAACTCACAAGTACATACATGAATGGAAAGAGGAGAGGAAGAGCTTCAGATCCATACCAAATATGCCGGCAACCGTGACATTTTCCGGTAGGTCGAAATCGGTATACGTTTGGGGCAAAATACGGGTCGATACGTACACGTACGATTTTTTATATTTCTATGTAAAAATTTGTATTTCCACCGAAAATTCAGTATTTATACCAAAAATTTCTGATCAGATCAACGGCTGAGGTTTGATCTGATCAAAATCCAACGGTCCAAAGTAAACCGCCAAGAAAAATATTTTAAAATACATATTTTCACATACGAACTTCCAAAAATTGAAAGAAATAGCTCGATAACCCAAAAAATTCCCCGAAAATTCCTACGTGCACGAAATTAAATACTTTACGACTTCTGCGAAAAAATTTGGATCAAATTCTTGCCCGAAGAAAAAGTCATTAACAAAATTTCACAGGGTGCATAATTCGCGGAAAACTTAAATCATAAAAGTTAGCATAACTTTTGGTTTGGATCGTTACAACGCCCTTTTTCTGAACCTTCTTCTCTTTTTCCCCACAGACCTCCCTACTTCCCTGAATACCATTATCGTCCCCCAAAGGTAGACTTACCCCGTTTCAATGGGGAAGATGTCACCAGGTGGCTAGCCATGGCCAAACGATACCTTTGTACCTATCGAGTGCCGGCTAGTGACAAAGTTCAGACCTTGGGCTCCAATTTTGGCCTTAACGCCACTGTGTGGATGAATTCTTATGAGCTTTGCCATCCAAACCCCACTTGGACACATTTTGTCACCTCTCTGCTTGAGCACTTCGGTGCCGAAACTAACAACGAGCACAAATCTCGGTTAACCCACCTTCAGCAAACTCATTTCGTTGAAGATTTCATCAGTGAATTCACCAAGCTTTCTTGTCGCGCATCGACTTGGTCAGAGGACCAACTGCTCTCCATTTTTTGTAGAGGCCTCAAAGTTGAGATTAAGCATGATGTTCTAGCTTGGGATCCCAAATCCTTAACCGAAGCACAACAGCTGGCAAGGCATTATGAGGCCAAGCTTAATGATTTACGACAGGCCCGACTCGGTTGCTCCACCCCCTTTCACCAGTCAGCTCGTCCCGCCCTGCCTCCATCGTTCGTGAACACCTCTTATGCACCCACCGGCCCAGTTTCCCCAGCCCTGCCAGTGCCTCCCAAGCAGCCGGTCTACCGCCGCTCGACTCCGGCAGAATAAAAAAAGAGGCAAGCAAAATGGTGTGCTATAATTATGATGACCTTTTCACTCCAGGTCACAAACAACATTGCAAGAAGCTGTTTATGTACATTATGGAGTATGAACCTGACGAGTCGGAGCAATTCGTGGACGCGGAGGACCAGCCCATCGAACAGGACACTTCCACCTTTCCTCTCATGGCCATCACCAACATCCCGGCTTGCACCATGATGAGATTATAGGGTCATATCGTCGGTCTTTTGATTGACGTGCTCTTCGATTGTGGTGCAGCCTGTAGCTTTCTCAACCCAGTGATTGCAACGAAATTAGGGATTTAGGTTGACACTTCGATGACCGAAAAATTCATCTCGACCTCGGGGCACTTGATATACCCTCAGGGCAAAGCATTGGAAGTGCAAGTGAGAATCCAGGATTACTATTTTTGTTATTCTTTCTTATTGTTGGCTGTTGAAGGTTATGACCTAGTCTTGGGTGCTCAATGGTTGGAGACTTTGGGTTTCATTGGATGGCATTTCGGTGAAAAATTGATGGTTTTCCGCTCTAAGGGCCGTCGACGTGTTCTCAGGGGGACGACAACGAAGTCGGCCGCAGCGCTCAGCAATGGGGAAATCATGGGGCTTCTCTCACAAGAATTGGATCTATTTGGGCCTTTATATGCAGTCCAACCAGCCCACTCCTCTTCTTTAAGCTCTGAAATTGTTATGCTTTTGGGCCAGTACCATTCTCTTTTTACTTCCCCATCGGACCTACCTCCAACTCGTGATGTGGATCATCAAATTAACATGTTGCCTTAATCCAGCCCGGTTAACGTACGTGCCTACCATTATGGCCATGCCCAAAAATCAGAAATTAAGGCCCAAACAGATGATATGCAAGCTTTCGGTGTCATTCGCCATAGCACTAGCGAGTTCTCATCCCTGGTTCTTCTTGTCAAGAAGAAAGACCACTCATGGAAATTTTGTGTGGATTATAGGAATTTGAATGCGATTACCATCAATGATCGTTTTCCTATTCCAGTAGTTACATGGCGCTCGTTTCTTCACTAAGCTCGACCTCCGTTCCGGGTACCATCAAGTCCGGATGCGGGAATCCGACATCCACAAGACCACTTTCTGGACTCATCAAGGCCATTTTGAATTCGTGGTAATGCCTTTTGGCCTTTCTAATCCCCCGGCTACTTTTCAAGCTCTCATGAACCGTATTTTTCATGATTTACTTCGCAAATGTATGTTAGTATTTTTTGATGATATCCTTGTATATAGTAAGGATTTTAGTACTCACATTAGGCAATTAGAGGAAGTTTTTAAGTTGTTACAGGTCCACAAGTTACACCTTAAACTTTCCAAATGTTCATTTGCTCAGCCTACTGTTCAATGGGTCACACCATTTTGACAGATGGGGTTGCAATGGATGAGGACAAGGTCAAGTGTATAGTGGATTGTCCCAAACCCACTTCCATAAGGGCTTTACGGGGTTTTCTGGGCCTTGCCGGTTATTTTCGGCCCTTTGTTCGCAATTTTGGGCTCATTGCTGGACCTTTGAATGTCATGCTCAAGAGAGATAATTTTACATGGTCAGACCAGGCAGATGATGCTTTCGTGCTCTCAAGAAGGCCATAACGTCGGCTCCGGTTCTCTCCCTGCCAGACTTCACTAAAGAGTTCTATATTGAGATCGACACGAGCTACAAGGGCCTGAGGGCTGTATTGACACAAGACAAACATCCTACCTCATTTTTGAGCAAAACCTTGTCCCCAAGAAATCAGTCTCTCTCTACCTACGAAAAGGAGATGATGGAAATTCTTTTTGTGGTTGAACATTTGCGACAATATCTCATCGGCAGCTCCTTTACAATCATCACGGACCACCAGCCTCTCAAACACTTCTGGATCAGTGCCTCAACACACCTGCGCAACATAAATGGCTTGCTAAGTTTTTGGGGTATAATTAAAAGATACAATACAAGGCTAGTCACATGAACACTGTTCTTGATGCTTTATCAAGGCTACCTGAATTTCATAGTATACAAAACCACTCCAGGCCTATTTTTCATAGTTTGAATGCTATTGATAGGGCTTGCCTAAATGACTCAAAGAGTCAACACATAATTTTGACCATTCAACAGAACAAAGAAACCAGGAAGAGGTTCACTTACCGGCAAGATAGGCTGTTCTACAAAGACCGTGTGTTTGCATTGACGTCTTTAGAGTTGCGTTCCAAGATTCTCCATGAATTCCATGCTTCACTTCAAGCGGATCACTCCGGTTATCTTTGCACCCTCATCCGCCTTCGTCAAAATTTTGCGTGGCCGGGAATGAGGAAGGACATCAAGGAATTTGTAGCCTCTTGTGACTAGTGCCAATGCAATAATGCTGAAACCATCCTCCCTCCGGGTCTACTCCAACCCCTGCCGATCCCGGAAAAGATTTGGGTAGATATCGCCATGGATTTTGTTGAGGGTCTCCCTTTCCCCGATGGAAAGTCGGCAATCATGGTGGTAGTAGATCGTCTGTCTAAGTACAGTCACTTCATTGTTATCTCCCATCCCTACACCGCTGCCCAGATCGCAGACATCTTTACCAGAGAGGTATTTAGGCTTCACGGCATGCCCAAATCCATCGTCAGTAACCGCGACAAGATATTTTTGAGCTCGTTTTGGAAGCAATTCTTCAAGTTACAAGGAACTAACCTATGCAACAATTCTACGTATCATCCCCAATCGGATGGGCAATTCGAGTTCCTCAACCGTATGTTGGAGCACTACCTTCTTTGTTTCATCGTCGAAAAACCCAAGAGTTGGGCAACTCTGCTGCACTAGGCCAAATGGTGGTACAACACTACTCACCATTCGGAAATTCAGATGTCTCTTTTTGAGGTCGTCTACGGCCAGCCCCTCCCTCCATCGCCACATACCTTCCCGGCTCGACTAACAACCAAACGGTGGATGAGACCCTACGCAACCGAGATGAGTTGTTAGGCACTCTACGCGAGAACATGCTCACTGCCCAGAATAGGATGCGTCAATAGGCAGACAAGCAAAGAACTGAACGTACCTTTGAAGTGGGGGATTGGGTGTATATGAAGCTGCACCCCTACAGGCAGAGATCCTTGGCTAATTGCCCTTCCTTCAAGCTCTCACAGAAAGTTTACGGACCCTTCAAGGTTGTTGCTTGCATTAGATCTGTGGCCTACAAACTCGATTTGCCTCCTCATTCTCGTATTCATCCGGTGTTCCACGTTTCTCTCTTAAAGAAACGAGTGGGTGATCATGTGTCGGTCGCTACTACACTACCTCCCATCACTGATGAAGGAGAAATCGATTGGATTCTCGCCAGAGTTCTCGATATGGTCGTGGAGAGGAAGAACAATCAGTATGTGACGAAATGGCTCGTTGAATGGTCTTGGTTTCCCACTTAAGAGACCACTTAGGAAGAGGCCCATAAAATCCTTGCCAAAGTACCCACACTTCCAAGCTTGCTCCGGGGGGGGGGGGGGGGGGGGGGGGGGGGGGGCAACCCTAACTTCTTCACTTTTGCTTGGGCCAGGCTTATACTATCTGCCAGTTTCAATGGGATACTCTGCATCGTCTAGCCTTTGGTACAACCCAGTCTGTATATGTCTCCAAGTACCAGGAATCTTATCCATATGTGGTCCTTGTAATTTTGTATTGCAGTAGTATATAATTGTAACCCTACTTTAGGAGAGTTCAATTATGAATGAAGTGATTTTCCTTTTACTTACCTAGTTATTGGTATCCTATCATAAACTTGACGCCCTATGAAACAGTAAACGGTGCGTTTAGTTCCTTTTTATAATAGGAAATTACATATAAGGTGAATTAGAGACCCTATTTCATACATAAGGTCATTATAAATTTTTTACACACATAAGGTCATTATCCCTTGTCTAATATATTTGAGTTTCTAAAATTGCCCTCTTTTATAAAGAAAGCTGTTTAGTTTTTTTTTTTTTGTAACGGTTAAGTTCAAATTCAAAACTCTACATGCAGCTTTTAGAAACAGAAGGAGAGAGCCGTGCTAGAGAGAGAGAATCGAGCTCCATTCTCTCCACATTAGCTTTATGTGTTTTTTTGTGTGTGTTTTTATTTGTTGATGTTGTTCATCTCAAGAAAAAATATAAGGGATACATGCTCTGTGCCACTGGAAAGAACGGGAACGACGGTTCGTTTTTCAGTTTCTGGATAGTGTGTAAAACTAGTAACAGTAGTACTGTCCAAGAACTAGAGTAGTACTTTTGAAAACTATAGTAGTACTTTCAACAGAGTTTAAGTTAGAATGCAGAAAGTCCCAATAGAGTAGTACTGTCCAACAACTGGAGTAATACTTTCTGAAAACTACAGTAGTACTTTCAACAGAGTTTTAGTTAGAATGCATAAAGTCCCAGTAGAATAGTACTGTCCAACAACTCGACTAATACTTTCTGAAAACTACAGTAGTACTTTCAAAAAACTATTGTAGTGTTTTCCATGAAACTGTCAAATGGTGTTTTCTGCAACATCCTCACTGTTTTTGGAGGCAATTTTTTATGAAGTTCACTCATGACTTTGTAAAAGCCTCTTAATATCGATCTTATTTAGACTTTGGGTTTCTCAGGGTCCTTCATTTGTGTCATTTCTGCAAAATAATAAAATAAATCATCAAAACACTACATATTACTCACATAAATTCTATATACTACTTACATCAATTCTACATACTACTACAGAGCAAACTATATACAACTCACAGATAGCACTACAAACTACTACAAAGCACACTACAACTACTACAGAGCACACTACATGCTACTACAGAACACACTTCATACTACTCACAGACAACACTACAAACTACTACAGACAACTCTACAAACTACTACAGAGCACACTACATACTACTACAGAACACACTACATACTACTCACAGACAACACTACAAACTACTACAGAGCACACTACATACTACTCACAGACAACACTACAAACTACTACAAAGCACACTACAAACTACTACAGAGCACACTGCATACTACTCACATACAACACTACAAATTACTACAGACTACAGAGCACATTACATACTACAAACAACTACAAACATCACTATAAACTACTACAGAGCACACTACATACTACTACAGAACACACTATATACTACTCACAGACAACACTACAAACTACTACAAAGCACACTGCATACTACTCACATACAACACTACAAATTACTACAGAGCACACTTTACAGAGCAAACCACAGAGTAACATAAACACTACCACAGATTATTGTAGACACTACTACGTACGTAACAACCAAAACACAACTTTTGCATAACAACCAAACCAAACCAAAACAAACACTACCACAGATTATACTCCAATGTTGAGAGAGAGAGAGAGAGAGAGAGAGAGAGAGAGAGAGAGAGAGAGAGAGAGAGAGAGAGAGAGAGAGAGAGAGAGAGACGGCGAGTGTAGTGGCGGTGGCGCCAATGAAACCGAAGACGAGAATCCCCCATGAAGCAGACAGCGAGTGTAGTGACGGTGGCGCCGATGAAACCGAAGACGAGAATCCCCCAAAGCTTCATGTCTTCCTCGTTGTTCCCATAGGGTGGTGGTCTTTTCGGATTCGGCGGCCATGGCCTACTGCTCCGATTCCGATTACCTTCATCGTTTTCGCTCATTTTTTCAGGCGAAATATCAAAGCTTCAATACTTCCAATTTCAACGATTCTTCCTCTCAGATTGTAAATGCACAACAAACCCAGCTCGCATCGTTAGGGTTGCCAAAACCAACTGAGAAGAATGACTTGAAAATTCAGAGAGAGAGAGAGAGAGAGAGAGAGAGAGAGAGAGCTGCGAAGAGAGATGATGAATTACTCTGCTAGGATTTTGAGTTTGAACAAATGAAAGAGTGGATGATTTTATGAATGATTCTTATGTTTATATACGATGGTATATATGTAATTAGATTGAATTTTAAGGTTCTATATATTTTAGGTTTAATCTTATGTGACCTTATTTGAGATAAAATTGTGGAGTGAACTTATCTAGTATACATCTTATGTATAGGACGTTATGTATAATTTATACCTTTTATAACACTACTGTACTACTTCACAGTGAAAGCCGCACAGAACAGTCCGAACTCTTTGCGCTCTCTCTCTCTCTCATGTGGCCGACGGCTTGAGACCCAGAAATTCAGAAATTCGGCTAACAAAGGTGAGCCTTCTTCCTCTCTAAGTTTTTTGTTTTTAGATAAATTCTTGTTTTGGGAGAGTGATTTTGAAGTCATGGGTAATCTCTTCTGGTAAAGATAATATCTTTTTTTCTGATATGCAAAATATTAAACTGAGCCGTTTGTGATTGAATTTGGATTATGTTTTGGACTTTGGATTTAAAGTTGCGCACTTTGCAGTCTTTGCTTGCTCTGTTTGAAAATTTTGATTACTTTGTAGACATTTGTGTCAAACCAAGTAATAGAGAATCTGTTGTTTATGATTAGGCTGTTGAGTAGATAAATGGATTGTGATTGGCAAAGGAATGTATTAGGAAAGGGACAGTTACATGATGGTAGTGATGAATTGAGAGTGGGGATGGAGGTATGTAGTGAAATTGAAGCTTATGAGTTATACAACGCCTACGCTTTCAAGAAAGGTTTTAGTGTTCGTAAAGGGACTGTTCGAAAGGATGCCCAGAGTAATGTCCGGGCACGAGAGTATTTTTGTTCCAAAGAAGGGTTTCCGCGAGATGAAGAGATAGGTGGGGCGAGGAAAGCGAGAAGGTTAGACACAAGAACCGGATGTAAGGCCATGATTCGGTTCACTGTTGAGAAAGGGAAATGGAAGATTGCTCTTTTCAATCCTGTTCATAATCACGAGTTTGCAAGGCCTGAAGAGAGGCAGTTTCTGAAATCAAGTCGACATATACAAAGTGTTCGTGCAACTCCGGTTGGTTATAAGGCTGATGCGAGTATGAGATCAACAACATCACGCTCTTACTTGGAAAATGAAACTGGCAGTGCTGAGAATGCAAGATTAGAGCTCGGTGAGCGCAGTGGTCATACTTGTTTGCAAAGGATGAAGGCGGAAATGATAGAAGGAGCAGATGGACAAAGTCTGCTTAATTATTTGATGCATCAACAATTAGAGGATCCAAATTTCTTTTACAGTGTGCAAGTGGATCAATCTAACCGTATCACAAATTTCTTCTGGAGAGATAGTAGATCAAAGTTGGACTATGATTGCTTTGGAGATGTTGTACTCATAGACACCACATTCCGAACCAGGAAATATAATCTAGTTTGTGCTCCATTTGTGGGGGTTGATCATCACTGGAAGAATGTCTTATTTGGTTGTGCTTTTCTATTGGATGAGAGCACCAGTTCATTTACTTGGTTGTTTGAAACTTTTTTGGAGTCTATGGGAAATAAGCAACCAAAGACTATTTTCACAGACGAGGATGATGCACTAGCAAATGCTGTTGAGATTATGCTTCCAGGGACACATCATCGATTGTGCACATGGAACATCTATAAGAATGCCACTCAATATCTTGCTGTTCACCTTGCTAATCCTGAGTTCAAGGAGCAGTTTGACAAATGTTTTCATGATTGTCTCCCAGAAGCAGAATTTGTGGCTACATGGTATGATATGGTTAAAAAGTTCAATCTTGATGATCCAAAGTTGAATAAGTTATATTTGCTTCGGGGAAAATGGTGTCCTTCTTTCAGCTCAGACTCTTTCACAGCCAATATCGGGTCTGACCAGAGGGGTGAGAACATTAACACTACGTTCCATCAAATTTCTACAAAAACAATGGATCTTGTGGGTTTGGCACGCCATTATGAGAAAAAAACAAAAGTGTTGCGATCAGCGGAGGCAGAAGAGGATTTTCGTTGTAAAAATGGTGTGCCTCGTATTAGAGTAAACACAGGTATCTTCAAGCATGCAGCTGCAGAGTACACCGTAAAATTGTATTCATTCTTTGAGAGTGAACTTTTAAGTACATTTGGGGTGAGGATGATGGAAGTTGGTAATGATGGAAATCAATATGTATATGAAGCAATTGAAGAAGGAAAGCAAAGAGTCTACACCATTCAATTCAACTCCACCACCTCCACGATATTGTGTTCTTGTAAGTTATTTGAATCCATGGGACTGTTGTGTCGTCATGCCTTAAAAGTATTGGATCTGAAAAACATCACGAGCATACCAGCTCAGTACATACTGAAGAGATGGACTAGAGGGGCGAAAAAACAGATTTTACAGAGTGGTGATTCATGTGAGCCATCAAATAAAAGGGCAAAGTCTGCCCAATCAGTGCGGCTAGGTGAATTGATGGATGAAGGGAATAATGTTTTCAATATAGGCTCATTATGTGATTCAGGAGCAAGAATTGTCAAACAAAAGTTGATGGAGGCCATGAAGTTACTTGAAAGTGATGAGGAAACTACATCCATGCTGGGAACTTTGAAAAAGTAGATGACCATATAGCTTGGGATATGCCTGTTGCTGAAGTTGGTTAATCCCCTAGTTCTGGAGTTGTCTACTCCACCATATGCTAGGTTGAAGAGCATGTGCTACAGGCTTTTGCTTGTCTTGTGATTAAACTGTGTTTTGTGTAAGATGGTTTAGCCTAGTGCTTTGTGTTGGAATGAAGTAGTACAAGTAAATGAATGAATAGCTTTAGGATGAATTTGAAGTAGCATGTACTATCCTTCTGCTTATATTAAATTTATTTCAAGTTCATCTGACTGCTGCATCTTGGCATATGAAAAATATAAAAAAGGGTTCTGATCTTGGGCTTCTGGGCACTTTAGTTCTATGCTTCAGTTTAATGGAATGTTGCATATTTCTAATCCCTATTTTAACTAGAATTGACTGTACTTCAGGATATTGTCACTGACTCTTCCTTATTAGGTGGTGAGTATCTCTGTGCAACAAACTGAGGATAGCTAAGGGAAACAGAAGGTGTCGGCATGTTTGGAACCGCCATAAGGCTTATTGGGAGGAAACCCAAACCGAAGATGAAACCGATAGAGCTCAAGACCCCACCTGAGCAGACGCAGACCATCACTAGGACCATCTTTGACATAGTGAAGGAGCACGGTCCTCTCACCATTTCCGAAACCTGGGATCACGTCAAGGTAATTTGACTCCCATTTCAAAGTGTTGATATTATTTTAAGCCCTGTTAGTTCTGTATATGTCCACTCTATCTCAGATGTGAAATACTGACCAACTGTTTGATTAAATTCAGGATGTTGGTTTGAGAGGGTTGGCGAGCAAGCGGCACATGAAGATAGTGTTGAGGTGGATGAAGCAAAGGCAGAAGCTTAGACAAATCTGCAACCATGTAGGGCCTAATAAGCAGTTTCTGTATACGACTTGGTTTACGAAACCTAACATCAAACAGCAGCAAAAACAAGCACCTAGTTCTCCACAATCCAAGTTCCCTTGAAGTCCATGGTTTACAAATTGAAGTGTGCACTGTCGAACTCTGAAATCTTCATCGTAGTATCTGTGATATTTTCTTCTCACAAATTGTCAGTGATTCTTATTTAGTTAATGTATCTGCTTTGAATGTGAATGAGATGACACATTTGCTCTCAGGTTATATCAAACCCAGAAAGTTAATCTTGATAACAAATGCTACTAGTTCAATATGTACATATAAATTGACAAAACAGAAAATTGTCCTAATATTCTACTGTAATTCATCTTCTTTCTGATAAAAACTGAAATCCCTACAGGAGGATAAGAGAGCATGTTACAGAGGTATATTTCATCCGGGGAGGTCTAAACAATGTGGCACTCTACTTGGCCGTAAAACAGGCCTCGAAGTGTTTATGCATCTGAGTGGCTCTTTGATTTCTGCAATACTGCCTTCAAAACTGCAGCAATTCTATTTGCCATGTGGTGTTCTAAAAACCTTTCTTTCACCCTTTCATAGCCTCTTTTCCCCATTGTAAGCCTTCTCTCGATATGAGTAGCAAATTTGACAATGTTCTTCGCAAGAGGAATAACCCCTTCCTTCCCAACGGGATGCAGGAAACCTGTTGTTCCATTCACTACAATCTCTGTGGTTCCACCCGCCGCTGTTCCCTGAAAAATTTGTCATTTTGTAAACAAGATTAGCAATAGCAATACAAAAGAGACCTATTTACAAGATAACTAGACAAAAAAACATCAAAAGAAAGACTCATTACCAGTACAGGCAGCTGAAATGCCATGGCTTCAATAGTTATCCTACCAAAGCATTCTCCACGCGCCTGTATGGGAATGTTACAAAACATTGCAGAATGAAAAGATATTTGATTGATAACTGTTTAGCACCATTATGGTCAAACAAGCAAGAGAGAGACAATAATTTCAATGCCTTTCACGCATCTTGTGCTCTTCATTCTTACTGAGAACTGCTTTAAATTACAAACTACAGATTCAGGCATCCAGCATTCTACAAGCACATGCAGTTCTTGATATAAACAAGATACCAACTACATTAATAAATAAATACCTGGGAATTTTGTACAAGGACATCAATTGCAGCTAGATATGGAGCCACAGTCAGGGTTTTGTTAACAAAATGAACACGGTCTTGAATTTTCTTCATCTTTACAAAGGTACGTAATTCAGACTCGAACTTGGTATGAGCAGTCATGTCACTTCCAACAACTACTGCATGCATTTTTGGCAGTTGCAGCTTCTTCTCTTGCACCAATCGCAGGCTTTCATAGAAAGCACGCAGAAATAGATCCTGGCCTTTTCCTCGTGAAACACCTGTAGAGATCAATTGCAATCTAATTAAAAGGTTATCAATAAACAATTTAAACACTCTTCCTTTTCTATTCCTACTGTAGCTAACCACAAGTTTTAGACGGATACTAGAAATGACAGGATAACAAAGAAGGAAAAAGGTATGGAAAAATGATAAACCATATAAGCATATTGAAGTTATTGAAAGGGCCCATTACAAGGTCACTGGACAGATTCATTAGAGAAGACTCGAAGAGACAATCAAATCAGCCAGAAAGACATACTGTTGATGATAGCAAATACTAGATCTTCACTTCGTATTCCAAGAGACTCCCGAACATGCTCACGCAAAACCCTCTTTGCTACACTGTCTTCAGCAACTTCCATCAGCTCCTTACTATTTCCAAGGTGAACAACAAAAGTCTCGGGCATATTTATCCTGCAAGAGTATAAAAATCAAGTAAGAAACCACCGGTTACCAAATAACGGTGCTTTTTTGGGTAGACACTAGTATGCTATAAAGCTCTAGTACTTCACAACGTCAATAGTCTATCTTTCCATACTAATGTATTACATAAGATTAACATCTGGATGTTGAAACTTTATCCCAAACAAAGCATTCATAAGATGCATCTACAATAACTAAACAAAGGCGGTTCAATGAAATAAAATTCAAAGCATACCCCAAACGTTCCCGTGTCCTATTCTCCCAATACTCTGCTGTTACATGTGAATCAATCATAGAACCTGCAACAGCAGGGAGGTGCCTGACATAGTCCAACTTAAAGTAATGCCCGCGCATCTCATGGATCCACCACAACACTTTCGGCAGAAGATGCGGAACATTTTCCTTCAGCGTCGCATCCATTTCCATCCACTTCCCAGCAACGGCCGTGTTCAACACAATCAAGTCTGCTTTGAGTGCTATATTTGTACCATCCTGGCCCTTCTCCGACAACACCTAGCAGGCACAATGATACATTTCAATCCGACATAGTTTTCCTCTTATCTTATCCCATACACTAATATGTAGTAAGAGCATATTGTTACCTGAACTCCTCTGTCTAACATCTTATTCTCCAAGCTGTAAGTAACTTCATCACCACGCACCGGCTTCTGAATCGTAACCCAACAAACCTCAGTGCCAACACTTCTCAACAGAAAAGCCAACTCCATTAACAACAGAGGCCCACCTAAAAAAACGACACACACCAATTCAAAATTAACAACATTTCTATTGTATAACATTTCAATAGTATATGATCTCGAATTCTCAAGAGTTACTTACCAGAGAGAGAGAGCTCGTGGGAGACTAAAAGAACGAGCTTGGACTTCATGAAGCTGAGTGGGCTAGGAGTGGTCCCAATGGGCCAAGAGCCCAAAGGAATTCTCTTTCCGACTCCTCCGTCGACGGAAGCGACGACGTCGTTTCGGCGATCGCAGGAGTCGAACGCGGCTCTGATGAAGAAGGCGATCAAGGTCGAGACTGAGATCATCACCAGAAAAGCCAACAGCCACCGCTTCTGCGACGCCACCCATCCCGCCGATGAGGAGCTGTTGTGCTGCTTCGCCATTGTTAGGGTTTCGAGAGTAATAGTTTACTACTAGTAACAGAGGAGGAGGAGGCATTTTAGGGTTTGGAATTGGGGGTTGGGGCGGTGGTTTTGGTACATTTGGATTGCTGTGATTGCAGACACTTGTAAAAAACAGAGAGGGAAGAGAAAGAAAGAACGAAAGAAAACAAAGACTCGAGACTTTTTTGAGTGAGGCGTTGGGTTTTGAACAGCCTGTTGATTTTGAAAGGTTGAAGCTTTTGATTTTCAATGGCTCACTGGTTGGTCTTGGACTTTGGTCAGAGAATTTATCAGTGGAGCTATAACTAAGCTAGCACAGAGCTCAAGCTCTTTCTCTTGACACTAGTACCGATTACTTTTTATTTGCTTCTTTTTTTTTAGTTGTTTCGGGGAACAAGACGATATATGCAATGCCAATGACTTTTTCTTTTTGATTATTTGGTGAACTTTTTGCTCCATTCCTTGTAATCCTATCACATTTTTGAGGGATCTACTTGCGTACACAATGTAATCTGTCGACCAAATTTTAGAAGGCACCATTTAATTACCTTCTAGACTTATTAGGCCAAAGTTACTCTATGTCACGTTGTCCGGGCAGATATTTTCACGATGATAATATTGATTTAGGTGAATTGATAAAAATAAATATTGTTTGGTAAGTTCTGAACTAACCACTCGTGCTCGAATAGATTTCCACTCCAGTCGAACCATCCTCATTTCGGCCCCTGTCTGTTCGTGTATTTCAATTCATCAAAGTTGGATATATATTCTACTGTATTTGAATTGCCTTTAACTGGGTGTGGGAATCGATCGAGATCTGCGGCTTTGCAAATCGCAATCTAACATGTATGGCTAATCAATTTCCATCATATCTTTATGGGCAGTTTTTATGAATGCTTATTACAAGGAAACGAGTGCATTAATCTTGGCCGGAGAGCGGTGGAGGGCGTCCTGTAATTGAATAGGTCCTGGGTTACGAACTTAAAGATCTGGGTGTCCGTTAAACTGGTTTTAATTGAGGATTCGAACCTTGATGACTCATTTATAGTTTGAGTTCGAGTCATAGGTAATGGAACCACGGGATATCCAGTGATGGAGATCTGCGGCTTCGCAATCTAACATGTATGGCAGTCCGATTTGATTGTATTTAAATTCAGATGTCAAAACAATGTAAATTGCAGAGAGGGTTTTTGGTGAATTTGTAATTTATACTGGTATTTGGGAGGTGAATTTGACGGGTTCCACGATTTGTTTTTGAGTTTAAGAAACGGTGCCCCATTTTGGTTGATTGATTTAATTGATTGCATGATTTTAAATTTTTTAGTAACAACTATGATAATGTTCCGCCAACTGAGTTCAGTCTGGCTTGCTCGATCTGCATTCATTTCTTTTATGATCAAATAGTGATATTGATAACTGCTTGTTTTACAGTTTTGTATCAGTTTTTTTTATGCGATGGATATCACTTATGACAGTTCATTAATATTAGTTTATGCATAAGTGCGGAGTCGTTGTTGCAAATAGTGCATGATGCTATCCCCCAAGTGTATTTTGAGTTGAGTTCTTCTCTCTCTGCTGCGGAGCTGAGTCTTCATGCCCTTGACTATCTTTAGAATAAACTAGATCAAGTGTGCCTAGTCCGTGGTGATGAGGTTGTGACTTTGTCTTTTGTGCAATGCCATGTTTTCTAGTTTTATAATCTATCACCAGGTTGTGCGGTCCTGATTTAGAAGTTTCCTTTTCATTCAGGACGAGGATTACCGTATGCTACTTCATTTATTTATTGGAAGTATATTGTTGTACATTGAGGGTCTTGATTCTTTTCTTTTTGAAGGAACACTTGATGATCCCTATGAAGAGGTAATTTTTCTTTCCCGAAACTCTATTTGTGTTTGTGTAAT
This sequence comes from Geum urbanum, assembly GCA_946800695.1. NCBI lineage: Eukaryota > Viridiplantae > Streptophyta > Magnoliopsida > Rosales > Rosaceae > Geum > Geum urbanum. The sequence goes on along the minus strand of OX327000.1, from coordinate 4,915,735 downwards.
TGTGTGTATTACATTCTTGGAGAATGATTTCCTGAGCGTTCCCCTGCTTGCAGATGTTCTTCTATGCTAATAGAGCAATTCCAGTTGATAAGGCTGACTTCTGGGAGAAGAGCTATCTATTGAGGCAATCTCGAAGTCAAACCTTAGTGGTTGGGTGCTCTGCCCCATCCTGTGCTAGTGACTGCGCATCTATAATAATTGACAAGAAGGGAGGTCAAAGGGAATCCATCCCATGTTCGGTTTCTATTAAGGAAATAGCTAAGTCAATCATTTCAGCTGGAAAGTCACTACAGTTGATTGGCATATTCTTATGACTTCTTCGGGTGAAGGAAATTACTGTGGGATTGAACGTTTTGGCGGTTCGAATAAAGGTGTTAACTGTGGGGAGAGTATCCCCGATTTGGTCACTAAACACATTCCTCAATTCCAGAGATGATATCGCCATTTTGTTGTTTTTCCACCAATTTCGAAATTGATGCTGCACTTGAAAGTCTTTGTGCAAGGCGGGTCCATGAATTTCATACATAAGCTTTTCGACTTGTTAAGAAGTTCTTCAACTTTAGATGATGTTTTAAACGGGTATCTCTCTGATCAATACTTGTTCACGGATGAACTCATTGGTTCTGGGATACATTGCAAGCACCCTAGTTGGCGACTGAAGTGGTTGAGACAGTAGAGTTTTCCTCCTCCGTGGAGCTGAACTCTATTGTGACAACCACTTCAGTCGCCAACTAGGGTGCTTGCAATGTATCCCAGAACCAGTGAGTTCATTAATGAGACACCCGTTTAAAACATCATCTAAAGTTGAAGAACTTCCTAACAAGTTGAAAAGCTTATGTATGAAATTCATGGACCGGCCCTGCACAATTTCCTTTCAAGTGCAACATCAATTTCGAAACTTGGTGGAAAACAAGAAAATGGCGATATCATCTTTGGAATTGAGGAATGTGTTTAGTGACCAATCGGGTTGCAACGTTGTACTCAACAAGAAGATCTCTCATCTTCAGGTTCTTATATTACATACTTGTAATGTTCATTTAGATATGGCAGCCTAAACCCTATATAGCATTAGCAAATATGTCCTATTTGATCAACTTATGAACCGGGTGTCGTAGACCAGCATGCAACGTAAACCCATACAACGTCAAAGCCTGCTCCCTCATCCTTTATTTTTCTTCGGTTTGCTTGCTGATTAGTGTGTGTTTACGATTGGATTAAACAGTAATTAAGCACTCTACAATCATCTTCATAGGCAACTTCCTCGGTTCTTAGTATTAAACACTAATTACACACTCTACAAGAGCTATCTATTGAGGCAAACTCGAAGTCAAACCTTAGTGGTTGGGTGCTCTGCCCCATCTGGTGCTAGTGATTGGGCATCTGTAATAAATGACAAGAAGGGAGGTCAAAGGGAATCTATCACATGTCCACTTTCTATTAAGAAAGAGCTTAGAAAAAATTAGTGCAGGAATGTCTCACTGTATACATTCAGAAGTAGGTGAAAAGCTCAAGCCACCTAACTTGACCTTGTAGTTGTGTGGTTAGTATGGTGTGGTGATGTGAAAATATCTTGTATTGTAGGTGGATTGTATTGGCAGGCATATATTGTAAAAATTGGTGAATGATTGGAAGTTGATGGATGAACTGGCAGTGTTGCGTGCTATTTACTTGTTAGGGTCAGGTATCATCTTATATATTGGATCTGTATTATCCTGGTCTATCAACACACTTATCGGGGAAGTGGACATCTTTGCTTGTCCTTGCTATCTTTAGGTGATCTACGACATCACTTGACCATAATTTTCAAGAAACTGGATAAAGGAGAAACATGGGACGATGATTTCGAGTTGAACACTATTTTGCAGGTATGGTTACTTTACAGCTGAAAAGGCTGTGAAATTGAAACATCCAATATGCTTTCGTAGAATCCTTTACAGCTTATTGTTGGATAGAATATGAACTGTTTTAGATTGTGCTAAAGGTGGCCAACCTGCCTTTGGTTCCTTCATATAACGCAGTGTTCTCTGTTCATATTCACTGCAGGAATTTATCAGAACTTCTGCTGATGGAGTGCCACTAATTGTTCCTGATTTCATTGGTTGTATCCCTTATTAAAAATCAAGATTTGAATGGCAATTAGTAGTCTAGTATGGCTTCCCTTCCCTCAACTCCTCGCAATTCTAGTTTGCATGCGTTCATATTCACTGCATGCTAATGTTGTCGATTCTAGTTTGCATGCCTATATTCATTGATTACTGGAGATTTTGTAATGATACTCTACCAAGTTGTAATTTGGTCTTGTTGTTTGGTTAATTAGCTGGTAGTAATGTTGTTGATGGGATTCACTTGTTTGAATTGAATTCATATGGGTTCTTGTTGTTGTAGAGTGTCATTGTTATGTAATCTCGATGGTGGATCTTAGTTTAGCCTGTGTTTAATGTTGATGCAGCGATTGCGGTGTGCTATGTATTTTGAATTTTGAATTTTGAATTGCAAAATTAGATTATTTTGTATAAAAAAAGGAAATTCGTGGAAGTGACCGCTGCCGGACTCGATGTCATATCTGTACAAGGAGCAAATTGTGTACTTGGTTGCCAACAACTTCAGCATAGAAAGTATGCACAACAGGTGAGTCCTTTCCTTCTGAGCTCATTTTTAGCTTTTTGAACCATTCAAAAAGGGATATAAAAGTTTCATCTCATAAGGTCTTGAAGTTCCTTGATGTTTTTTGGGATTCATCATGATAGAATATGTGAAGTTAAGCAGACATGAAGTTCTGTCTATGTTCCTCAATAATAGAACCAGAAGTTTTCACGTTTATTTCTATTACTTATTTTTTTATTCAGTTTCTCTTATGTGTCACATGCACTTATTATTTTTATTACAATTAATGTTATTTTTTTACATGGATCAACAATCCTAAATATTAAAGCTCGAAACTCGAGTGTATTTTGACCTGAAATTCAGAATGTTTACATGTTTCTCAAGCCTATTATATACATACCAAACCCGAAGTTTTGGGTACACTGCTTTAAAGAAAGAGTTTAAGGCTTTGATATTCATGACTTGAAATAGTCATTGATCATTTTTTGACTTATGCTTATAAAAGCTAATGTTCCAATTAGCCCAAGAAATATCTAACCCTATAGATATTATTGATAGCTCCAGAAGAGCTTGTGTCGTGTTATTTGTGTGACATACTTTTAGGCCATAAGGGGTGTATATTTGTCTACATTCAATGTATACTTGAACTAATTCAATGGATTGACAATAATGTGTATGATCACCAAAATCTTGAATGATATCCTTGTTTGAGTATAAATCATAATGCTCGCTAACAAGCGATTTGGTTTGTATACCATTAATTACGCATCTCTTTTGCGACTTGTCACTTTAAATTGACGTGTGATATTATTCACCATGTACTCTTATTTGATTTAAAGAAAAGTCTCGATCAACTATGAGAAATTTGTAAGTGATAATTAATTTGACCAAATATTTGGCTTGGGCTCACCACCCACCAACAATTTTATGAAATTTAAGGACTTGTTATCCTTGCGCACACATTTTGCGAATGGTCAATACAAGTCTTCCCACCGTTAGGGGAAGAATAGACTAATGAAATGACGTGAAGTTGTGAAATATTTTCACTTGGTCCAACCTATATTCTCCTAAAGTGGAGATTTTACAATCCCTACCACGTCTAGAGCTGACGTTGAGTAATCGATCCAGATTCTGAAATTAATTTCTCTATAGAGATGATTGTCCTAAAGTGTGACACGGATATCCGATAATAAAGAGCTTGCTAAAGTTGATGCATGCATATATGAATGTGTGGGGATCAAAATTAGATGATCATGGATATTCCTTATGCTAGCTAGCGAAAGATCATCAAGGGTTGTATGCATACCACGTTTCATTTTACATGTCGAATTTTTTTATATTACTGGCCAAATTGGAAGGAGGTAATTCTAATACTCAGTAAAACGTGATAAAATTTTTGGACCTTATTATCCTTGAAATTATGAAAGGAACTTGATAAAGTGTGTTGATATCACTGTGATACATTCTATTTGGTAGAGATACGAGATTATTAATGTTATTCCTTTAAGTAACAACTTTTTTATAAGTATCGTATCGATATTGACGAAAGACTTATGGCAGGTTGTAAGGACATACTGTGCAGTTAGAAGGCACATAATAAAGTCGCAAACATTGTATCATCATAAGTAACAACTTATTTGCAATCCTTAAAGGATTCAAATTGTCGAATGACAAATCCATGATTAAACGAGTTTACAACTCACTCATGGAATAAGAGTCTACATCTTACACTTACTCATTTACATAATCAATGTGACTCAATCAAATTTGCCTCATTGAGTAGTATGATTAGACTATGAAATCGATTTCAAATTATATAATGTTGCAACAAATTCTACTTTTTGCGAAGTTATGAATTCATCAGAGCTACTAAAAAGTCAATATGAATCTATCAATACATATAGATATTGATACTTATGGTTAGATGTGCCATATTAAACTTTTACATGTTTACGTTACATGTTTCTTATTTATTTATGTTTCTGCATTTTATTAATGTCAAAAGTTTCAGATAATGGTAACACTTATGATAAGTGGTTGACAAAAATATTGTAGTTTTTGTTGTGCTACTTTTAACTTATTTATTTTGTAGGATTCAAAGTTCACTTTGAGCTCCCATGCATATATGCATGGTACCCTAAGCTTGCAATGATCAGGTTGTCATCATTCTATTATCATTGTTTCAGTTGTTTTCCTCTTGACACCCTTCCTTAGCTTTAACACTCACCTGTATCGTCTTCATGTTGTTATCTGAACCTTCATTATTTAATGTATGAGAACTAGTGTAGACATCTCTGGGAAGAGGTATGACCATCAAACTAGAGCAAAAATAATTGTGTTTAGGAGAACACAACCTTTTGGTGAACAAATATGCTAGCTGCTCATGAGAGGAGACAAATTCCAGTGTAATAATGCTTGCTTTAACCTGATTTCGTGTAAAGTGTATATCTACCTCTATATGCTTTATTTTGGAATGATGAACTGGATTCGTGGCTAGAGCTAGAGCTGAAATGTTATCACAATGCAGCACATGAACCTTGGCTAGTGTAAAATGTAGATCATTGAACAAATGAGATAACCACATGAGTTATGAAGTAGTATCAGCCGTGCTTCAATATTCAGCCTCTGTAGTAGACCTTGATACTCCATTTTGCTTCTTACTACACCAGGATATAGGACAATCATTGAGTAAAACAACAAAATCAGTTGTAGATTTCCTATCATTAGGATCTCCAGCCCAATCAGCATCACAGTAGGCATTGAGAAACAGTTCCTTGTTCTTATGACTATTCCGTTGAAAAAAATACCAGAAATAATGGTGCCCTTGACATATCTTAAGATCCTTTTTGCAGCTTTGAAGTGTTCTTGAGTTGGACAATAAAGGAATTGGCAAACTAAATTTACACTGTATGTAATATCTGGTTTAGTGAAATTTAATTACTGCAAAGAGCCAACCAAACTTCTAAAAAGAGGAATCTCGATGGAAGTAAGTGGTGTACCTTGATCCTCAAACAACTTCAGACTAGATTTTGTAGGAGTAATCTGAGCATGACAATCTTCTAAGCCAGATTTATGCAAGAGATCTCTGGCATATTTGTGTTGAGAGACAAACAAGCCAGTGCTAAGATATTGAATTTCCAAACCCAAGAAATAATGCAATTTTCCCAAATCCTTCATGTCAAACTCTTGTTGAAGTTTCCTTTTTACTTCTGCAATGAGATAATCACTACTGCTTGTAATGATAATGTCATCAACATAGAGCAGTGGATAAACTTGTGCGGAACCAACAGTCTTCACAAAGAGTGATGGATCTGCAAATGAACTACATAAGCCAAGTTTTGGTAGGAAATTAAAGAATCTCTCATTCCAAGCCTTTGGAGCATGTTTTAAACCATAGAGAGATTTCTTTAGCTTGAAGACTTAAGTACGAGGAAATCTTGAGTCTTCAAAACCACTAGGTTGAGTCATATATACTTCCTCATTGAGTTCATCATGGAGAAAAGCATTTTTAACATCCATTTGGTGAAGAGTCCAAGATCTGGAAGCAGAAATGGCAAGAATCAACTTTACTGTAGTGTGCCTCACAACAGGTAAAAAAGTTTCATCATAGTCAACACCATATTGTTGACTGAACCCTCTGGAAACAAGTCTAGCCGTATACCGTGCAATACTACTATCAGCATTCCTCTTGATTTTAAAAATCCACTTGCAGGACAGCAAATTCTTCCCTCTTGGTAAATCAAGCAAGTCCCAGGTCTCTTGCTTCAACAGTGCATCATATTCTTCCGGCATAGCAGCATGCCAAACAAGAGTTTTTAGCGCATTTTTGTAGTTGACTGGCTCTATATTACTCAGATCTTGAGCAGGTGGTGTGACAATAGGAAAAAGACATATGGGTTAACAATTTCTCTTTTACTCATAGTCAACATAGAATGACCATTAGCTGTTGAACCAGATAGGCCAGCAACATGATGAAGAACATTTGCATCCGAAATGTATAAGTGAGTTATCGATTGCTTACACTCCAATATAACAGAAATACCAGAACCAGGATAAGAGGTAAGGTCAATTGTCTCTTCCTCTTCATCAAAAACAATATTTGTGTGATGAGTTGGAGAAAACACTTCAAGAATATGACTATGAATAATGGCAGGTGAGGATGACCTGATAGGAGGAATAGTAGGAGAAGCACGTAAAGGTGAGCAAATTGTGAAGAAGAAGGTACTGAGGTAAGTATAGGTGGTGTTGAAGTAATAGTGGGAACATTAGGCATATTGTTAGAAACAAATGGGATAGGAAAACTAGGTGGACCAGGAATGATATAGGATTGAGAAGGAGTGGAAAAATTTATACTGTTATTGTTAGAGGTAACATGTATAGGTTGTAAAGCTGAAGTGAGGCTTGAAGATGAGGATGATGTTACCTGGTCTATGTAAGAAGGTGAAGATGGGAATGAAGACACATGATCAGAACCAGAAGATGGTACTAAAGAAAATATCTTTGAAGTAGTAAGACGTCCAAAGGGAAAATCAGTTTCATCAAAGAAAACATGCCTAGAAATGATGCATTTCTTGGTAAGCACATTGTAACATATGTAGCCTTTATATCCTACTGCCAATCCCAGATAAATGCACTTTGTAGTTTTTGGTTGCAGTTTGCTTGAATTATAAGGAGTAAGAAGAGGAAAACAGGCACATCCAAAAACCTCGAGCAAATCCAGAGGTGGAGGCTTAGCATATAGAACTTCAAATGGTGACCCCATCTTTAATATTGGAGTTGGCATTCGGTTGATCAAGTAACAAGTCAAAGCACATGAGTGATACCAAAACATCTTTGGTAAGCTTGCATTATGTAACATAGTAACAACATTTTCCCTAACATGCATGTTCTTCCTTTCACTTACTCCATTTTGTTGTGGAGTGTATGGACATGACAGCTGATGCTCAATCCTCTTTGCGCCTAGAAATTGTTTGAAGGCATTACTGACATATTCTCTACTCCATCACTCCTTAATGTTTTAATTGTACTAGAAAACCTATTCTAGATGAAGGCACAGAGAGTCTGAAAATGACCAAAAACTTCACTCTTATGTTTCATAGGAAACAACCATGTAAATCTTGAAAAATCATCAATGAACAACACAAAAAATCTGCAACCATCTATAGAACACTTGGGAGAAGGGCCCCAAACATCATAATGTATTATTTCAAAGGGAGCATTGCTCATAGAGTTAGAAGATACAAAAGGTAGTCTGTGAAACTTCCCAGCAAGGCAATTTTCACAAACAGAAGAAGAACTATCATTCTTGCTAACAATCTGAGTAGTACTCAACATATGACTAACAATGTCATTAGATGGATGGCCTAAACGGTTATGTCACAAGGAATTTTTCACACATTGCCCTAACAAAGCAGTATCCTTAGGACTTGCATATATTGAGCTTCTTGTGGATGATGAAGAAGATTCCTCAGATACTTGAGACTTTGAAACAGTGAATCCAGACTAACACTTGTTATGAGAAAAAGCTGATGTAGGAGCCTTATGAGTAGTAAACAAATGAAACTTGAGCATAGGAAGAGGAACTTGAACAGTAGAGGTTTCAGATAAAGCTACACCACACCTTTTGTCTGTTGAAGTTGTCTGTAGTGGTATGTCAAAAGGTATGGGGTATAGTCCTTGATCACTTTGTCCCTGATACAGTATGGTTCCCAGATCCTTGTCCTAGATCACACAAAGAAACTTATCAAACCACATTCTTCAATTCTTTTGTTTATGCAGTTTGTGGATTGATAGTAAGTGTGCAACTAGGTAAGGAATAAACAACACATTGTCAAGCTTCAAAGTCCCTAATGAACTACTACCAGTATAACTAATATTCAGTTGAGCTCCATTACCCACAAGTACAAATTCATTACCAGAATATTTTTGTAAATTATGAAGTAATGAAAGAGCACTAGTCATATGGTTAGTAGCACCTGAAAATGCTAACCAATACTGAGAGTTGCCTAATTGAGAGGCAAGCATAGCTTGCATGACTTGAGCCATAGCCTGATTAGCTTGAGCAATCTGATCTGGTGTCAAGACTCCAGTGGTATTAGACATGCTATTGGAATCATCAGTGACAAGTTGATGAGTGTGAGCTTGCATATATGCAACAAATGAGTTGTGATTCTTCTGATGGGAGGAGCCACCATTCTGATTCTGAGTCCTTTTAGGAAAACCTTTCAAGTAATAGCACTTATTTACAGTATGTGAGTCCCCATAACAGTAAATATATGTACCAAAGTCTGCACTAGCACTCTGTAGATTACTGAACAACTTACATGTCTTAGCTATATGGCCTTGTCTACCACATAGTTGACACACACCGTCTGAAGAATAGGACTCACCAACATAGTAGTTCTGACCAGAGAAAGAGCCATTCCTATTACCAAAAGAAGCAACACCATTTCCATTACCAAAAGACTTCTTTCCATTGATGCCACTAGTGTTCCTATTGCCTGAGTTAAACTTTCCATGATTTGCATAGAAACCAGCAGAATAGCAGATGACAAATTAGAAACAAAAGGCACAGATGGAGCAGAAGATGAAGAGCCAGAGAGAGACAAGGACGCAAAATCAGGTGGAACCAGTGGAGAAGTAGTAGAGACAGAAGTTTGAGCAGTATTAGAAGCCACCATAGCAGAGAGAGGAGCATGATTAGAGACATCTCCTTCCATGTCAAGCTCAACTGATAGTAGTTCAGACTTAACAACATCAAAATCAGAACTTCCCAAATTCCTCAAGTTAGACTTGATGTAGTTGTATTCCTTAAGCAAGCAAGCAATAATAGCAACAAGCACATCATTATCATATAGATACGTTCCTACAGTCTCAAAAGCATTTCTAGCCTCTTTAATCCTTTCCAAGAAGACTTCAATTGAGTCAGACCCCTTCTTAATCTTCTGAAAATTTTCTTTCAATTGAATAACATGCTACTTTGTAGGAGTTGCATACTTCTTACGCAACCTAGTCCATAGATCAGCAGCTGATCTAGAACCAACAACACACTTCATAGCCTTAGGACTTAAGGTTTGACTGAGTACATTCACGACATACTGGTCTTGATTTTTCCAAGCCAGATAAGCTGGATTAGCAGCAATAGTACCATCAACACCTAGAATTGTATGGCTGGGACAGAGATAAGAACCATCCACAAAACCATAAAGGTTCTGCTGATGAAGAAAAATATCAAGGCAAAAAAGGCAGGTAGCGTAGTTGTTCTGATCAAGTAGAATATTTGGAAGAATCATAGTAGTAGCTGAGGACGAAGAGCTCGAAGACTCCATCGAAGCAAAACTAGGGTTTTAGATCAAACAAAAAAATCCCAAAATTTTCCTGAATCACACAAGATATAGCAGATCTACTACCACAGATGTAATATACACTCAAACCCTAAGCTTCGAAGCAAGATTTACAGCAAAATCCAACGAGGAACAACAACACAATATGAATCAAGGTTGAGAGACAAGCTATCTGAACCAAGATCCGATAGCAAATTGAGCAGAATGTGAGGATTGCGGAAGCAGTAGCACAGTCCCGATCAAAACTTGAACGATGATACCATAACACCATACAATATTATGATAATATAATATATTATACCAAATATTAAATAAGGTGTACTAGTATACTTCAGGTAAATTATACATCCTATTTGATTATTGGTTATTAGGTTATTACTGTAAATATTAAAATATGTTTAATATATTCAATAAATACTTTATGAATGGTTTAATTAAACATTGAACAGAAATAAAGTTATTACCTTAACTTATCTACCAAAATAGGTATAACTAAACCCATTTCTGATACCCTAGCTCCACCTCACATTTGTTGTCATCATCTCTCATTTTGATGTCAAAGACATGTTGTGTCTCGTGTGTCTATGTGGGGGGGGGGTTGGATGTGTATGTGGTGGGACCATGGTAATGTGTTTTTGAAGGGTTGAATCAATCAATGAAAAGAGAAAGGTGAACTTTTGTGGTGATAGTGACAGTGAAAGGTGGACCCCAAGGATTAAGTTGGGCCAAATTTAGAGGCTATATCTTGTAAGGTCATCAAGGAATGGGCGGGTCTCGCTGAGGCCTTGTCTTCTTGTAATGAACCATTTGCGCTTGGACCAATAATGTTGGCTCATCTCTACAAGGGGCCTTAAAAATAAGGGTTCAAGACCAGTATGGTTATTCCAAATGTGGTTGCAGCTCTACTTTCCTGAACTTGCACCATCGCATGTAATTTATCATCAAGATCAAATCTTTGGTGCTTCACTAGCTGCTGCTGCTGCTACTACAGATCACACACCCAAGACATGCGGCCACATATTAAACCAATGCACTTCTCGGACCGATGATCAATGGTCTGTTTTCTTGAACCGAGAATACCCAAGTTTCCTAAAGCAATTTCGGATGTCTAGTTCAAGTAAAGCAGCAGCCAACAATAATATTCGGGCAAGTATATTGATCACCAGGGACCTCCATTTTGGAGTCAAAGTGGGCAGTTGTGGAGCTGAACTCTATTGTGTCAACCATGTCAGTCGCCAACTAGGGTGCTTGCAATGTATCCCAGAATCAGTGAGTTCATCAGTGAACAAGTATTCATCAGAGAGATACCCGTTTAACACATCATCTAAACTTGATGAACTTCCTAACAAGTCGAAAAGCTTATGTATGAAATTCAAGGACCGGCCTTGCACAAAGACTTTCAAGTGCAGCGTCAATTTCGAAACTTGGTGGAAAAACAACAAAATCGCGATATCATCTCTGGAATTGAGGAATGTGTTTAGTGACCAAATCGGTTTGCAACGTTGTACTCAACAAGAAAATCTCTCATCTTCAGGTTCTTATATTACATACTTGATACTTGTAATGTTCATTTAGATATGGCAGCCTAAACCCTATATAGCATTAGCAGATATGTCCCATTTGATCAACTTGTGAACCGGGTGTCGAAAACCAGAATGCAATGTAAAGCCATGCAACGTCAAGGCATGCTCCCTCATCTGGCTCATCCTTTATTTTTCTTATTTTTCTTCGGTTTGCTTGCTGATTAGTGTGTGTTTACGATTGAATTAAACAGTAATTAAGCACTCTACAATCATCGTCATAGGCAGCTTCCTCGGTTCTTAGTATCCTCCAGTGACATAGTGTGTGCACTCCTCGTTTCAGATATGTTTTCGACCTGGTCGTCATTCTGCCAATCTCACAGCTCGTTCGTCAGACGTATTCCACCGGTCAAGCTCACAGCTTCACGACGTCTTACATATGGGCATGTCCACCTTCAAAGGAGGAGGGACTACATCCACAAAATCCATATCATGCATGCAACTAATTAAACCAGCCCATGAGAGCATGCACCAAGACAAATTCTGTGTTTGATCACTTTGATGCATTATCTACACAGTTATTTTATTTAGGTTAGAGTGTACGTGTTGTACATGCATTTCATTTGCTTGTAGGTTCTCTGTGTGCTGATTAGTGTGTGTTTACGTGCGATTAAACAATAAGCACTCTACTTGGAACGAGGTGCTTCCCTTGAATGTTGATGAACTCATTGACCCTTAAAAGTTATATATATGTCTTGCAGGAGGTTATATCAGACGAGGAAGCTAAATGCCTAAATGTTCAGAAGTATTACTCTTGGTAGCGGTAGTGAATCGTCTGTCAATCTTCTGTCTACTCACCATATGGGCGGCAACGCCACCACCATCATTGGTTGGGGTTCTCAGAAACGATCGCTTACCTAGCCTTCTCCATAGCTGTTCCATGAGCTTATTTTGTGGTGCTTTCGTCTGTTTCCATAATCATGTTAAGTACGGTGGAGCAATTGTGTGTAGAGTAGATGTTGTAGACTCATTGATCAACTTCTTAATTTAAGCAATGCATGTCTACATGTTGATCAAATATTATATGCATGTGAGACCTGGCCGGAAAATATCATGATAATACCAATTACCAAAACATTGTACATTTTCCAGAACCTTCCGCAAAGATAGTTTAAAACATTGAGTCGAAGTACAAGGTAGTGGTTGACTGCCTATCGCCATGCACGATGCATTACAGCATGGACACAGAATGATCCCAGGTTTGAAAACAATTTCCCTGCTGCTGGGAATTTATCTGCTTTGGGACAGGTGTTGGTGGTGGACGTTTCTTGCTAGCAGGGGCTTCAGGGCATTTTCGTCTATCGTGCCTGGAATTATGACATACACCACATACTCTGATGTTCCCCACCTCTGTCTTCCTATTCGATTTGCTATTTGGCATACCCTTTGTTCTAACACTGAGAGGCGAAATTGGATTTTCTGGGGAGACCTGCTCCTTTTCCGCTGATTTTCCTTTGAAATATTTTTCATATTTGTTAGTCAAACTCTGAGCGCATGCCATCCCTACCTAAAATGCTTCTAGGGTTTAGCTGAAATGTTCCACTGCCTTCGAAAAACCACCCATTAATGAGTGATATCGGGCTACTTTCGCAGATCTGTGCTCATGGTTTCCATCGTCCTCTTGTTGCACACGTCCCATGTCTGCGGCTTGAGCCCACCTATGCCAAATAAGGGACGTAGGATATACACTCACATTCTCATGCTTCAGTACACAAAATATATGAGCACACAGAATGTCGTCGGCCTCAAATTGTTTGAGCCCACCTATGCCAAATAAGGGACGTAGGATATACACTCACATTCTCATGCTTCAGTACACAAAATATATAAGCACACAGAATGTCGTCGGCCTCAAATTGTTTGCAGGAGCACGAATACACACCGTCGTCCAGTACCTCAATAGACCAACGGCGACGTTCTTTCTGATACTGAACCACATAGAATATATTGCTTGTACAAAATTGAACAATGCTCTCCACGGAAAACTTGGACTCGAACAATATCTGCTGCTTCACGATCAAAAAAATATCACCCGTGTACAATTTCAGGGTCACTTCCTCGAGTGATTTCATGTGCGTCTCTAGCTTTTAGTGAATGTTTTTTGCATCAAAATTGTCCAATGAAACACATTTTCGAAACTTACGCAGGGTTACTTCCAGTCCAGGCAGAACATTGCTGAGTATAGTGTGCCTACTAAGGTTCTTTAGCGTAGCATTCGTACCCTCATGCCTCTGTGTGCTGCACATCCCTCCAAAAAATTGTCCCATGAAGTAGCATTCTGCCCATCTATTCCGTTTCTCATACATGATTCTCATTCAAGGAATGTCCACCAGATTATACTGAATGGCTATTTGCTACCATTTTGACTCCCAGACCGGAATGGTCCAGGAGGCATATATCAGCTCCCCCAGCTTTTTTTGGGCATCTTCATCTTTGATATTATTAATGATATTTCTACTAATATTCCATGCATATAATCGATGCCTTGATTGAGGCAGGTACTTCTGCACTACCTTTCGAATGGATTCATCCCCATCGGTCAAAACAGATATTGGTTGCTTCTGATCCATTCATTCTAAAAATTTCTCCATCATCCAACTATATGTTTCTTCTTTCTCATCCATGACTATTGCAAATCCAAATGAAACTGTTGCACGATGGTTGTTATTGCCAACAAAAACTACCAGTGGCATGTTCTATATATTTGTTTTGTATGTGCTGTCTAGTATGAGAACATCTCCAAAGGCATGGTAATCATTCAACGATGTGCCATCCCTCCTAAACATATTCTTGAGCCTCCCTTTGTTGTCGATAGTGTGCCTACATGCATCAGTAACATTAAATATGTTATTTTGCAAATATTCTTTCAATAAATAACATCAATAATCTGTAATAGGAAAATACAGGGAACCTAACAAAGAAATCTTTGTCTGCCACTTTCTTAAGATTCATCCAAGTAATAGCAGATTGTGCATCACCACCATTTTCATCTGCTGCTTTCATCCTATCCTGAACAATTTGTTGTACAATTCTTTCAATGTGAATCCAACGTTTTCATAACCACCCCCGCCCATTGCAGTCCTTGCAATGATTTGATCTGGGCAACATCATGTTCCCGTACACAATAGTGGGATCATAGGAATTTTATCTCTGATGGCAAGGCCAATTTATGGTTGTGCTCAGGCACAAATTTCCTAACACAATATAATTTTTAGCAACTATCATACCCAATTTGAAACATGGCACCACAGTTCACTCTTAACCTTCTACGTTCTTTCACAGCTTTTTTCTTCTTTGGCACTTCAATCTGTTGCTCCTCTGCTTCATCTCCATCTTCTTGTTCTTCTAAATCTTCTTCTCCTTGTATATGATGCAGCTCATTCACGCAGCTCTTTAACGATTTCTTCCTGTGTTCCCTAGTTGTCCCTTCTTTTGAACAAGTCCATTGCAGTCTCCTGGTTATAGATTTGTTGACCTTGTCTCTTTCATGTTTATGTCGCTTGATGCTAAAACCTTTCACAAAAGAGTAATACGTATAAAAATTTTATGCTGCCTCAATGTTTGGAAAGTGCATAATCTCCACGTCAACCATCTTGATGTTTATGACATGCTCCCATGTCATATGCCCAAATGCAGGCATTTCATACTCAACTTTGCTGCTTGCTTCTTTGTCGAAAGTAAAATCAGTGTCGTCGTCCTCTGGATCGAAAGTAAAATCATTGTTGTCGTCCTCTGGGTTAGATGAGCTTTCCCTTACGCCCCAATACAAATGGTCGCTGTAATGCATTGCGGATTCAACTGGATCCTCATCTGAATTCATAATTGCTCAATTGTTCCTGTTAATCAGATTTTCAGCAACAAATGAATTTTAGGTTGTCACAGAAAATGCAAGATCTAAGTAATGGGTGTTCAGAAACAACATTGACTTTAGCAAAATTGAGATCGTGTTAAGCTACCTGTGAGGGCACTGCACCGTCCCTCCTGTTAAAAAAGCAAACCCGATCTAGAAACAAATCCTTTAGGAATTCTGCAAGACGAGAAAATTGGGGGTTTTAGTCCCTTGGTAACTAATTTGTTTTACAAAACAACAAGTTTCAATTTTAGCAACCAATCGTTCTAGCGTACCTTCGGGGTAGTCAAGCGTCAATGTGAGTTTTTTGCCGGTCACTGCTCTTCCGAATTCGCCTGCCTAAACCCAGATGCTCTCAGGGTCATCCTCTCAAATTCTGAATGATTTGATGCAAAACCATCCCGATGATTTTAATTTTTCATCCAAAGCATTAAACAATCTGGGTAACCCCCAACATTTACCAAGTTACATAAAACCCAGGGCAGAGGTGAAAAATCCACGGTCAGGTCACTTATCGTGAACAATCTCTTTTTTTGCTGCATTATTTCTGGCTGTCAAAGATTACGACATAACCTACTATTCCATCCGAATTTAGAGCCGAAAATAACGTATAATTGCGAAAAATTGATGTTTATTGATATATGAAAAAAGTCATGTTACTTGTAACCAAAAGAAAAAAGTCATATTACTCTTGTATCAATCTTCCACGTAACATATTTAAAGTTTTTATAACAAGCTATGTAGTAAGTTAATTTATCTCTTTAAGACTTCGTCTCGTTCGATTGAATTTTTTTTTGTTTTTTGTTTTGTTTTGAGATGAAAGATAAAATTGGTTGACTTGGTAAGTTACAAAGGAGAACGCAAATTATCGATCTGATAGAAAGAACTCCCTAAAATAACTTATACTACATCGTGCTCATTATTGATCTGTCATTAGCATAACTAGAAGGAACTAAACGTATGAAAATGATTGGAAAAAAACCTAACCCCACATTGTATCTAGTTATGCACCCCAAACTATAGCAACAACAAGCATCGCTCTTCACCATGCACCATTGCTAGTGAGACTAGATCATTTTCCATCAATATTGGGTCTCCTAGCCCAATCTCGAAGAGCATTCCTAGGAAGTGGCGGAGCCTTGTTAGGACGAGGGTGGCCACTGGTCCCCTGAGATTCTTATAAGTAGCATTTTTTGTGCCTTCGTACTGTTCATCCCAGCTGACATAGTGGCAATTAAATATAGTGTATTATATGTGTGATGGCCTGGGTTCGAGACCCACATGATGTAACACTCACATTTTGTGACTCCTTTCTCTCCTTTCCCTCAGCCTATCTATATTCTTTCTTAAGTTTCTGGTTTTTTCTTCTTTTTTTCCTAAGCCTCGTTTTTTTCCTCTCAGACTACTCATATGCTCTCTCTTTTTTAACTTTTCTTTTGCCTCTATTTTTTTGTTGGCGACGTAATATTTTCTTCGAAGTCTTTTTGTGCACATGTATATCATTTTTTTTCTTTATCTAACAATGTCCCCCCTGAGTTCAAATCCTGGCTCCGCCCCTATACTTAGGGTTGCAGAAAGAACTCTATCCTCCAAAACTATTTTGTAGCCAGTTATACCTTGGTTGCCGCCATGACAGATGCTACCACTATTGTCTTTGCCTCCATTAAGATTGCCACTGAAACCCATCACTCCGCCACCAAATGCACCATCGTAAGCCACCGTGTCACCTTCATCAGCATCATCACCACCCTTCTTCCCAATCACCAAATTTCAATCCTTCAATTGACAAGGACATGACGAGTGAGAAGGAAGAGGAGAGAACCTATAAGAATCCCAATGAACTAAAATCCCCATCACTATATCACTTTCGAACAACAACCTTCGAACCACAACCTAAAACTTACAACAAGTAGAGACAAAATCTCCTCACAATTCTCAACAACTCTCAACACTCTCAACGTTCAACAGCCCTCTCTCTAAATTATTTTGGTCACTGGAGCCGTCATAAAGAAAAACCTCAGTCAAAAAAGGAGAAGAGAAAAAAAAAACCTACTATAGTATCTTATTCGATACAATAATAATGTTATAAGGTGTAAATTCAATAAAGCTTATTGTTTGAGACGAAAATCTCCCAGCGACCTGAGAGGCCTTGCAAACCTTCTCTTTTCTTGATCATGTGCTTTGTGCACTGGCGTGCCACCGTCTCACAACGGAATCGTTGATTCATACGCCGGCTGCTACCTGACTTCCTGATAAGCGATTTAGATGGAGAGAGCACCAACCCCGCCAGAATAGATCCTTCTTGCCTAATGCCTTAGAACTTGTAGTTTTTGTGTCTCTAGCTGAACCACGAAGATCGATACCTCACACTCTTTGTGGTGTAAAGAAGAGCAATCTTCTTGTCAGGGTTTTGAGAACATAGTGGTTGCGTCCTTGAACGTCGAAACTCTCACTCTTCCTGGTGACAAGCCTTTTGATTTCAGGTTGTAAGTGTTTTGCGTCCTTGAATCGCAAGAATCTCACACTCTTTCGGGTGACAACTCTCTTGATTGCTGGTTGCAAGGATTTCTCGAGATGAGAAGGTAGTTTGCCGATAGCAAAAGGTTTTTAGTGGAGGATCCATTCCTCGGTGTTATGCTCCTCTATATATAGAAAATGGTGCTCGTATTTCATTGCAACTAAATCTCCTCACCATAAGACTTACTAAGCAACTCTAACTGCTCGGTTCCCATGTGCTTTACTTTATCGCGGAGTCTAAGACTCTTAGAGATATGCTTCACCAGGAATCCCTTCCTCCATAGGAAATTTTGATTATTATTCACTGATAGGCCGTGGTACTCAGCCTTCTTCTCTCTTCCGGTCCATCATGACTTGCTTTAAAGAATACTTCTCGAGCAGCCCGCTTAATCTAGCCTCGAAAGTCCAATAACAAGATATTTTATATCGGGCCCAAACATTGCCCCTCAAGCCTTGAGATTAAATTTACCGTTGCAATCAAAAATGCTTGGTTTACCAAAAAACGTGCTATTATCAAACGGTATACCCAAACTCCACGTCACCTCCTTCCCTCTGAAAAGCCGCGCCACTTCAGCTGACGTCATATAAGAAGCGCACTCTCCGTCAGAATTTACTTCTCAACACAACTCTTTCACTTACATCATTTCGAACTCTAAGCTTCTCCACAAATCCAAATTTTTTGTCTCTTTACCGCCATCATTCTCCGACTACTCAACATGCCTCCCCACAAAGAAAGACAACCAGACATGGCTAAGGATGAAGCGAAACGCCTTACTGCTGATATTTTCTCCACCACGTCGCGAAGACATCCAGGCGCTACTCTCACCCTCAAAATTATCTCTTCTGGTACCAGCCGCCTAGGCCTTTTCCTCTCATCGCCTATAGACCCAGAGCTTTTTCTCGTTCTCCATCGCCGTTACTGTAACTCAGCTCTGATTTCCAGGATGACTCACGAGCTACCCCAGATGGGTGGACCAGTAAGGACACACTTTGCTCAATCAGCAAATGGCCCAACACTTTTAACAATGATCGCACCTGGTACAACAATCACCAAGAACTGGACCTGGCTCAATAGAAAGCGGTCGACATTGACCACCTCCTCGACTTATGCTTCTCACTCCCTAGTGGTGGGAATCGTGCACCATTCGCCACCACTATGTTCTTTTGGAATTCTGCATGCAATTATTTCTGTCTCCCCTGCGGCGATGTAAGTATCACTTTCGTGGACCTCTATACTTTGTTTGGAGTTCCTATAGAAACCCTATTTGGAAACAAGGAGACCATATAGAGTGTTCGATTCAAGCCAATAAATATCGACCTCCTTCATTCTCTGCCTAGACCACCCACTATATCAATGACAAGTCTGAACAAGGAGGTATAGCTTTCCTCGAATTCTGGCTGTCAAAATACATCTTCTGCCCAGCCTCTTAGAAAGTCAATAAGTTCTGGACCAACCTTGCTAAATGTCTCTTCGAGGGCACCAAACTGAGCCTTGCACAATCCATCCTCGCCTGCATCTACAGCAGCCTAAGATGGATTGCACTATCATAGCTCAACCTTAACCAACCAGGATCACTTTCGATGGTAGAACTCTGGCTCCAAATGTACTTTCCCATCTTCCGTCACCCTAAAATTCTCCCATTCGAGACAGACAAATTTCTAGGCAAGACTCTGGTGACCACCCCCTCCTTTGACGGATAGACTTACTAGACATGCTTTGTCATTTTTTACTCGCACACCGAGTTTCCTGAAGCCGCAGTTGACATCATTTTGAGTTGCAACTTCCCTCGAGACCTCGACAACGATTTTCTGCCTTCGCCAAACCAAGATGCCCAGGCGAAGCTTATTTTCCTCCAAAGTAACACTTACGGTGATCTCTTAGTTTTCGATCCTTCTACAACTGAGTACAAAATATATGCCCCGAACCACTTCACCAGGCAACTTGGGCTATCCCAGTGTGCCCATATGCCTGTTATCTGCTCAATGAACAGCTACAACATCTGACGAGCGTCTTCTCATCCAAGTCCCAATGACATAGCTGACCCCACTATGGCTTTCCATTGGTAATGCTTCCTGAGCAAGACCCCACTCATCTTATTGCACCCTCTCTCTATGTAACTTCTCACTACCTAGCTAGGAGAGCACAGTTCTGGGATGGCATACGATGCACACCACCGCTAGCCCTTTTTGCAGCCATCTTCCATGGCTTCAAAAAGCAATTTGTAAATGATTCTGACAGGCAGCTTTTGAACATGACCTATAAGGATACTGATGACACCTCTTGGCCAGTGTTATGTATCTTTACTTACTCTCTCTGTTTGTCAAGTTTTCGCTACAAATATTGGCAACGCTTCAACTTTGTACTAACTCATTTTCTTTATTGGGATTGAAACAACATGTAGAAGAACCTGAGGCCCAAAATGTCGTTGTTAACCCAGAACCCCAGCAAGAAGTAGAAGAAGAACCTCCACAAATTGTAAGCATTATACTTTCCAAATGTTTAGCATTTTAATTCTTCAGTAAATATAATTGTCCTTTCTCATTTCAGAAGTCTCATGAACAGACTCAAACCAACTCGCTGGCTAACGATTCTGGCAAACGCTGACGGCTCCGCCGAAAGCTCATTATTAGGGACAATTCAGAGGGGAAATCGTTACAGACTGAACTCTCTAGCAAGTAGCACCGCCGCTTACTCCTTCTATTCCAGCAAAAACTTTTCCAATACCGCCAGAGCCTCAATCTACCATTGTTGTTTCATCAACGTAGCCTGCTTCCAGCGTCAACGGACAACCACATGAACTGATTAATGCTAACCTCTCGTCCCTCCAGGAGGTATTCATTTATTCATTAACTTCATAGCATTCTATATGACATTTGGCTATATGATTAAACCTTAAACTTCCTCATTTTCCTTAGAACCTATTCACTGCCCCTGAAGACAATGTTGTCAGCAATGTTGAAGTTCTTATCGTCATCAAAAACATTTTTGACCAGCAGGGAGCTGTCTCTCGTTCGCCTGTTCCTGAATCTACGCCGAACCATAACCTGGCCCAGCCTCAAAACTTCTCAGACTATGCTAATGATGCTAAAGAAAGTGACGCTGCAAGCGAAGGAGGTGCGAATAACTCTCCTTCCGCATCCACCTTTACCTTTGTTGTTGCTCCTTTTTCTTACCATTCCTTGCACTACACTCTAGAAGAACAACAAGCCATGTCAGAAGGACAGATAATACCTATCTCCAGCCCAACATCTTCAAGAGAAAATAATGCACCCAATGAACCCAACAAGGTTTTGGAATAGATGGTACTTGACATTTTCCACTCGCATGAGCCGCATATGCTTGGCAAGGCTGAGGTATATCCACTTAAAAAACCTCTTTTTCCTTTTATTAGTTGCATATCCAGCTCGTTCTGAATTAAGTATTCTCTAGCAGAGAAGATAGCGCCAGACCTCTTCTGCAACTCTCGCTTCTCAGCTTCCTTCACTAGAGTATTCGACTCCCATCGCCACCATCAAGGCAGCCCCCAAAGTTAAGGAAATGTCTCCTGGACCTCTTCATCTTCAAGTCCTGCAGCACCAACTCCTGAGCTTTGCAGAATTCTCAGCCAAACCCGTCATTATAGATCCAATTCCTGCCAAAATCGTGCTCCCTTAAGTGAACCTTAAGGAGCTTCTTAGGGCTGACCTGGACTCGTTCAACAACATCAACAACACATTGGACAAAGTTATAGACTTGAAGAGAACTGTCCCTGGCGAGCTCATCCCTACCATTACCCAATTTGAGCAAGACCTCCACAACTTATACAAGTTGTACTCCAACCAAGATGACTTGAAACATCGTTCAGATTGTAAGAAAGAGGTAGTGGTAGAGATGGCTGGCCAGATACAACAAGACCGAAGCCGCATCCAGGAATTTTTACAGAGTGTCTCATCCAAGAGGGAAACTCTAGCTATCAAAGAGGTTGAATTAGCGGCTCTCCAGGCTGAAGTAGATCTCTTGCGAGCTGGCACTCGTTCTGCTCATTCCAATGCCCAACAACTTCTTGACGAGAGCACCGGTCGTACAAAGAAACTCGCCGATGCTGAGGACGATGCTTCTGTAGTTCTCGAATCGTTCAGCTTGGCCTGGAGTGACTTTGAACATTTCAAAGTTGAACTAAAAAGAAAGGCTCTCCTGTTGTAGTTCTTGGGCTAATCAAATTAGAATCTATCGGATTTGAATTTTCAAATTCGATTTGAAAAGGTATACAAAGGTAGACAATATTTTCGGCACCTCCAAAAGACAAAATTGTAGTTCTAAAATTAGAAGATTTTATTGATTCCTTTCTCGATTGAATTAAGTTGAGGGAATCTATGCGGGAGTTTCACAGTAATGGGCTGGACAAGCATGGAGCACACCCTGTTGCATTCAGGTAGATCGTCATCTTCTTTTAACTGTAAACGTATCTTGGTCCCTGGATAAGTTGTAAACTGAGACGGATCAAATCCCCTCATAACTAATTCTTGCCTTACTTGTTGCAGATCAACATAGTCCTGGATCTCCATCATGTGGATCTTCTGGTCGGGGTCCTCTGGTGGGGAATCCTCCAAACATTCGGGTGGAGGTACGTAATCCGAGGTTGGAGCATAGTTGATGTTGAGTCTACAGGATCAACTACTGGATAGATACCTTTGGCAGCTAATCCTCTTGATAGTACGGTAGTAGCATCTAAATGTGCAAATGTGGTGGCCGGAGTAGGGCTCAAGTACCAGGCCTAATCTTTGTATTTTATGTATTGTAGAGAAACTTCATTTATTCCCCAATGTTTAATCAGGCCCACTCCCAATTTCCTAATCCACTAAACCTCTGGACTTAATAATAGGTCTCTGGTATAAGCCCATAACTAGAAAATCCAAACGGTACATGGCCCACATATGAATTACTCAGGATTTATCGTTTCCGTTTGGTTACTTCAGTCAATCCTCTTAAACAGGATTAAATTCGATTTTGAAATCCTGATCGTATCATCCTGTCACCTCAAATCTCTCATGTTTCCAAGAGGCACGTTTAACTGCTCAGAAGTCCCTAACTATGGCTCTTTTGACTCAGAACGGATGAACCGTCGTATCATTCAATCCCCCAGCGACACATATCTTTCATCAACAGTTGTCATTTACTTAGAGAATTTTTACCGCTCCATTTTAGATGTAATGGTTACATCATTACTTCTCCTACAAATATCACTTCTGCTCTTCACCCTTATGCATTCCTTCGCCTCTTTAGTTCAGAATGAACTTTCTTTCAATGTATCCGCTCTGGTTTTTACTTAGAAAGAAGCCTCCCGGTAAAGTCTTTCTGCATTACGAACTCTGGATAGTGATATCCATATCCAAACCTGAGATAAATAGTGATATCCGGGTCCAGGAAAATCCTTGGGAAAGTCACTATATATATAGTGACGAAGTCTAACGTCGGGGATGACTTTGCGCTGGCCTCTTTGCTAGCAACAGGTCTGCTTTTGCTTGCATAGATGCTGCAGGTCCATGCACGTTAGTGTTCTGGCGAGGAAGGCCAAGGAGTTATGTGTGCTACCACTCCTCATTTTGCATGAGAAGTCAATTCAGGAAAGCACATGACAACTTGCTTCCAGTGCTTGGTTCATTCCCGGGGGAAAATGTACCAAGATAGAAGCTAGTAAATCAGCGTTAATGATGAAAGACGAATGATGGCAACTTTCATCTACTGAACTAGTTTTCAACACCCTCCAACTCCTATTTCTTTGATTTCTTGAAGCCCTTCTCTGTCTTCTAGTGGAGCCGTTGGTCCTCACAGCCTCTTCATCCCCATGCTCCAAGTTTACATATTCGTTACGAGTGACACGGAGATTGGTTGTCAACTGTTTAAGGAATAGGAGTGTAGTATACCTCCTTTTGTCTCTTTTGTTCTTCTGTCCATCAAATTTTCTTCAGAATTTCTTCCCTATAGTATAAGAGCTTAAAGCCGCGAAGCCTTTGTAACTTTGTATTTCTAATATACAAAGTATTTGATGTAATCTGCTTATGTTTGAAGAATAACATTTTTCTGAAAAACGTTGTTCATATTGATAAACTTAAACATTATTTGTGCATGAATCAATACACTTTGTATTTGGCCACAGAAATTGGCTAGTACAGATTAACCACTAAAAAACTTAAAATTTTAGACAAAAGGTTTAGCCACAGAGATTGGCGCAGTTTGAAACTTTCAGAATACTTAGCCACTACTATTTTCCTTGTGCTTAAATACATGAAGTCCCTATGTTATGCTCCTGTAGTTTATTCAGGCGAATAGCTGCCGGGGAGCCTAGATGAACTGAATTATTCTGCTGCTGGTGGGTCGTCATATTCTCAGACTGGCTGTACATACTTTTTAAGGAAACGACAATTAATAGGGTTAGCATGAACTGTGTCATCTTGGTCATGCAGGCGAACTGCTTCACGGCCTTGAATACGATCTATGATGTACGGTCTGTCCCACTTTTTAAACCACTTTCCTCGTCCGTCAATCTTTTCGCCAATGGGAAGCATTACTTTCCAGACCAAGTGCCCATCTGCAAAACTCTTGCCTCTAGTGCACTTATCATAGGCACGAACAACTCTACGTTTCTCGTCACACAATTGTTCATATGCCTCAAGTCGTTTCTCTTCTAAGTCGTCATGTTCCTGCCACATTGCCTACACTTAATCCTCACCTATCAGATCATGTTGCTCCCTAACTCATAAGGACTGCGCGTTGATTTCCAATGGCAACACTACGTCATGGCCAAACATCAATGCATAGGGAGTCGTTCCTGTTGGATTTCTTTTGCTTGTCTAGTAAGCCCATAATGTGTTAAACAAATCTTCGTGCCACAAGCGGGCGTTGCTGACAAGCATTCTCTTTAAGATGAGTAAAATTATCTTGTTAGTCGCCTCTGCCTAACCATTTGACTGGGCATAGTATGGAATGGAATGAAGAAAGTATATATCGAAGCCCTGCATCAAGTTATCTACCTCGCCAGACATAAAAGTTGCATTTCTGTAGGACATAAAACATTCTGGAACACCAAACCTGCAAATGACCTCTTCAAACAAGAATTGGCGAATGGTTTTCTCCGATGCCACTTTTAAAGGCCATTTGGGGTAACTAAGGCAATTCCTGCCCCAACCATGGTGCTAGTACTCGAACCATCAAAATATAAATACCACGGTGCCAGAACAATCCGAGCTAACTCTAGTTCTGGGCCTTCACGAGTATTTACCTGAACGGATCCAAACCCGATTTAGTTTCCTAAACCGGAAGCAAACCCCTTTTGAAAACAGGAACTTGCAAAAACCACAGAAATTTCTGTAGAGTTTTGTTACTAACATGGAATTGCCATTAACTTGCACCCGAAAACACACTTCATCATATGCCATAAAAGCCAAACCGTGGGCACCAATCCCATCCGGATTTCTCAATATCATAACAATAAGGTAAAGCAGTAATCAAACTATACTTTACAGAAATTCGGGGAAAAATCACATAAAAGTATAACGACAAAGTAATCAGAGCGACCTCTAGTGTATATATAAAAAATGTACAACAGTAGGCAAAACAAGAAACCTACTGGAAAAGAAAGATAGCTCGAATGCTAAGCCTCCGATCGCGACGTGAGATACCAGAATCCGAACTGCAAACTGGGCACGGAAACCGAAAAGCCCAGGAGAAAGGCAAATAAAATCGTTAGAGTGAGTGGAAAAAAATAATCATATGCCTTTCACCATTTATATATATCATAAAATAAAGCAAAGCGAGTTCGGAAAATGAATGTAGGTGCCAGGCGAATCTCTCAAGCCCGACGGTCAGGCAAATCTCTCAAGCCCGACGATGATAGACTAGGTGAATCTCTCAACCCTGGATCTGACTACCGGTGATCAACCGAGTAGCCAATGCATCGATGCTAAGTAATGCCATCACCATATAAAATAATACCTCCAAAAGTAATAAATAATCTCAACATCGTATCATAAATAAATACGGAAATCATGAACTCGCTACGACAGTGAAATAAAACGGTCAAGTCACAGATAGCACAGCACGCAAACGCGCTAATCATGAGGTCCGGCGGAAGATCCCTCGCCCAATGTACGATCTCGATCCCCTGAATAATCACAAAATATAACTGATCAAAATTACAGTTCAATACCTTGAACCACACCTCGGAAACCAACCATTTCCGGAAACATATAACTCGATACAAAATAATCGACGAAATTCCCTAAACTCTCCACATAAACCCTCGACTAAAAATCCGGCATCCAAATCAACTCGAAAACCTCGAAGCGATGATCGGGGCGCGATTACGAGCAAAACGACATAAAAATCATCAAATTTCAAAAAGTCAACGGGTCGCTGGAGATCCGCCGTTGACCGCCGCCGTCAACCGGAAGAATTTCCCGGCGGCCAAGCTCACCGTAGATTCTCCTCCTTGAGCCTAACACATCTCTCAACTACACTAAAGGCCAAATCGGACGGCAAGTAGGTCAAAATCAAAGGGGACCGAGAATCGCAGAAAAACTTTCCCGGCCGATTCCGGCGCCGTCACGCCACATCGTCCCTCAAAACCAAAGGGGAAATCATCCTTGATCAAAACCCGAAATCACGCGTACTACAATTCTCGTGAAGAGTCTCAACTCAAATTCTCGCCCAATTATTAAGTCGTGAATCAAAACGCTAAATCAATTCATTTACGAAAAACTGTAATTACGCGCAAACTCGTTGATTTAGCTGATTACTATACTGATTCTGTTTGGGGTCGTCACATTACTATCAGATGTTGTGCAAGAAAATCAGCCACCGCTTGGCCCTTTACTGCCTTCTGTGGCACATATTGCAATGAGAACTCTGAAAGAGCCAATATCCACTTTCCGATTTGGCCCCTTAGTATAGGCCTTCAAAGCATGTACTTCACCAAATCGATCTGTGCAATGACATAGGTGGTAAATGACAACATATAGTATCTCAACTTGCATCCTGAGAAATATAAAGCTAGACACAACTTTTCCATTAGTGAGTATCTTGTTTCACACTCTTTCAATGTACGACTCAGGTAAAAAATGGCTTGTTCACCTCCTGCCATATCGTCTTGTGCTAATAAACTCTCAATATAATGATCTGTAGCTGAAATGTACAGCTTGAGGGGTACACTTGGTCTTGGCGGGACCAAGACTGGTGGGTTTGCCAGATATGCTTTGATGGCATCAAAAGCCTCCTGATGAATATGCTCCCATACGAAGTCTTTCTAATTTTGCAACTTGAGTAATAGTGAAAATGGTTATGTCTTGCCTACAGCATTTGCAATGAACCGTCGAAGAAAATTGCTCTTACCCAACAATCTTTGTAACTCTTTCTTGTTCCTTGGAGGCACAGCTTTGAGCACTGCTTCTTTCTTATCATCCAGGACTTCAATTCCTCGCTGGTGGACCAAGAAACCCAGAAATCTCCTGCTTGCACTCCAAAGACGCACTTGGATGGATTCATCTTCAACTGGTGTTGCCTCATGCGAAGGAACACCTTCCTCAAGTCTTCAATATGATCAAACCTACACTTCGTCTTTACTACCACATTATTGATGTATACCTCTATGGACCTCCCTATGAGGTCATGGAAAATCAGGTTCATAGCACGCTGGTAGGTTGCCCCTGAATTCTTGAGTCCAAACGGCATGTCCACGTACTCAAATACTCCTACAAAACTTAGGCAACGAAATGCTGTTTTGTGCCTATCAACCTCCGCCACTAGGATCTGGTGGTATCCGGCTGTCCCATCCATGAACGATAACATCTTGTGGCAAGCTACAGAATCCACTAACAAATCTGCTACTAGCATTGGATAAGCATCCTTTGGCATTGTATTATTAAGGTCTCGATAGTCTACACATACTCTTATTTTTCCATTCTTCTTCTTAACCGGGACCACATTTGAAAGCCATTCGTTGTATTTGGCTACTCTAATGATGCCTGACTTGAGAATCTTTTCGATTTCTTCCTTTACTAGAATTTTTGTCTATGTATTCAAACGACACATCTCTTGCTTTACAGGCTTCTTTCCATCTATGATAGGCAAATTATGACATACTAGTTCTGGCGATAGTCCTGACATGTCCTCGTACTTTTCTGCAAAACAATCTGTGTATCCTTCTAATAATTTAATGAGCCTCTGCCGCTCCTCAAACTCTAAGAAGGTGCTAATAGCCACAGAAATTGGCTCGTCTGAAGTCCCAAGATTAATCTTTTCAATGGGGTCTTTAACTTGAGGGAGGAGTATCATCTAGGGCTGTTGCAGCTAATTTAATTACTTCTTCCTTGTCTGATTCATGCAGTACGTCGTCATCCATGTATTCCAATGCTGCAATCATTGGTACGTGCTCGTAGGCTTGAATCTCCATCAAGAAATTATGGAATCGTTCAGATAGGGAGTAGCAATCCTCGACTTCCATGCTCGATAGAGGTTCTAACATTGGAGTGGTTTGATTGGTAGCTCAATGGTATAAGGGCGACAACTGTCCTCGCCTACTTGGGTAATACCCCATTGAGCTAATTCAGATTTCGTGACATCTACCGGGCGACATTTGTTGTCTATGCCACATACATCCAGTGGTCTAAGGTTACTGTTGTAGTAGTTGGCATCTAGAGCATTGGATAAAACATAATAAGGATGTGGATCAGCGTTGACCACTTCCACCTCGCTTGACTTCGTATTCCAGAGTACCATTTGTTGATGAAAGGAAGATGGCACACAGTAGCTTCAATGAATCTAATCTCGTCCCAAGATTTCACTGTAGGGTGCTGTACAATTTGCCACGAAGAATGTGTACGTCCCAACTGGTGGTCCCACTTGTACAAGCAGAAAGACAATACCCAAGGTTTTGGATATGCTGCCTTGGAAGTTTCATACATTCAAAGCTGTCTCTTGAATGGAATATTTGGGAATCCCCAGCAATGCCATTGCCTTCACGGTTATAATATTAACAGTTGCCCCTGAATCCACCAAAAGCTTGTTGATCTGAATACCCTGGACCTTCCCCGTGACATATAGTGGCCTCATATGCATGGCCATGTTCAATGTAGGCTTCCTGAACGACATGTATTCCTTCCTTAAGGATAATTCAATCTTTGGCTGCTTGGCGAGCAACTACTGGTTTGATTGACTGCCATCCTCTCCTACGACCGCCAGATTGTTGATGTTTTTGGTCGAGCTGCTATTGACTACTGTCGTTGCTGGGGGAGAAGTACCCGCAAATCTGGAAGGTAATACAAACACAACATTAACATTAACTCCAACATCTACTTCATCATCATACTCCTGCATCTCGACTTCCTCGTCTTCACCATAATCAACCAACTCCTCATCGTTTTCATCTACGTCCTCATTAGCTCGCTTAGCTTTTATATGTGAATTTTGTGTGACGTCTAAGGTGGCTATGAGCTATGGTTGAAATTGGACCTTAGGAATAGGTTTAATAGTGGCTGGTTGAAATGAGCCAGTGCTTCTCTTTTGATGAATGGATTTAGACTTGTCCAAACTGTCCACTTTCTTTTTCTCTTCCTCTACCAATGACTTTGGTCTCCATTGAAGTCCTTTTGCCACACTTGAGGTAAGACGGCCTTGGGAAATCTCCCTTGTCTATTAAAGATCTTTTTATGTATTGGTTTGTTTAAATTCCTCGCTAAAGTGGAGGACTCGTTTGATAGCTTTGCCCTTCTTAGGGTCACGGGGAACCTTGTGTATAGGTTCTAGCGTTTTTTCTCTGACCCATAATTTCGGGTTGCGATCAAAGACATTTGGTCTAGCTGCCTGCACTTTGGATTCGCGAGATTTTTTTTCCAAACACTACCAATGGATTAATTGCTAGAGCATTAAGCCGCCCTTGCAACTTTTTTTGGGCGTATGCTAGTTGTTCTGGTTGTACCAAACCTAACTCTAAAGCTTCTAATGCTCTCTTGGTTTTTTCAAAACAATGTTGTAGATTATGCCGCCGGCTAGGGGCCACTTCCACGGTCTTCCCTTTCTCTTTTACGTACCATACGTTCTATTTAGATATGTTCCTTGAAGCTGGCGGGATATATGGTTTAGTGAGTGCATCAGCTACGGCTGTTTCAGGCATCTTTTCTTTAGTGAACTTCTCTGCTGCTCGCCTTCGCTTGAAAACTTGTGAGTCCCTCAGATGAAGCTCCCTTGGATTGCTAGGCTGATAATGCTCGGGCGTAGAAATTAATTCCGGGTAGATTGTGACTACTTCCATCAACTCCTCGTATGTGATTTTGAGGCCACAATGGAGCTTGCAGCGAGCATATAAAGCCACCGGCGACTCTGTCTTTGGGTTGACCTTCTCTTTTCTTTTTGTTATGGATCCTGGTGACCTCCTTGAACTTCCCTCGCCACTGGTATCGATATCGAGAGTTGGATTTCTTTTGTGTGGGTTGCCCTTTTTCAACTCTAGCATTTCGACAACCAAGTTTCCTTCAGGCTCGGGGTTCGGTGTGGGTGCTGCAATCTGTACTTCTCCCTCGTCGATCCACTGCTGAATTCTATACGTTAGCTTGTTGCACTGATCAGTGGAGTGTGTTCCCCACTTGTTATGGTATCGGCAGTGAGGGAGACCCTTCACGTCCTCGGGGTCTGGGTTTGGAGTTCCCCAGTTATCGGGTACCACTGATATCCCTGCTTGGATCAATTGCTCAAAAATCTCAGCTCGCCTTGATGCATCGTAAGTGATATCAGGCTTAGGCTTTTTTCTTGACCTCCTCTTCCGCTTCCATTTTGTTAGCTCAGGCGCAGAACTTGAAGGAGGAAACCCTAAAATTGTATGGTAAGGTGGTGACATTGGTGGAAACCATTCAACGACACCTTCCTGGCTGATTCTGATTGTGTTCCAGGTAATCAAACTCTATATCCTATCCTTCAACGTAGAACATGAGGATGTCTTGTGCCCAAACTGGTTGTGGAACCTGCAAAAATGCTCCCCCGGCCTGATGTAGTCTAAATCTTTTAGTTTGAATACTGGCCAATAGATAATGAGCCTCTGCCCTAGCATCTCATCGAAGATCTCCTCTACCTTATACTGTGGGAAAGTGTATTACAGGTGGACTGGGGCATTCTCACCTTCTGCTCCCATCACAAAACTAAAAGTTGATGACCAATCAACTTTCACCATATTAACTTGAGTTTCCAGGAATGGCTGAGAATCAACTAACGAGACTGTCTTAGGTGCCATTTCTAACGCTAGCTTGCCCTCGTTCATCCACTTCCGGATTTGATCCTTCAACTTAATACAATCTCTGGTCATGTGGTTCCACATACTGTGGAACTAGCAATACTTCTTCTCTTTCAACTATTCAGCACTAGGAAGTAGGCCAAAATCTGTCTTGATGGCTCACAAACTGAAGAGGTCGTGTAGAATTTCATGTGCCATGTTGGCATCGTAAGTATACGTCTCGAACTCTGGCTTTGTAAAAGTCACTGTCGAGAGCTTCATAGGACCTTTGTTCTTTTGCAGCTTGTCGGGTTTCACGACTTTGTTTGTTGTCAACTCGACGACCCCTACTTGCTCGTCTTTAGAACTTGCCTCCTGGTCCTCCGGATCTTCAATATAAGCCACAGTTCTACGCTTGTTTCTATCGTAAGACCTTAATGCATATGTTCCCTTTGAGGAATTGCGTCGGTTGTCCCTCTCATGTATAATATTGGGCACTTTTGTCACCGATGTGATCAGCTCATTGAGGGTGAGATGTTTAAAATTGTAGAACAACCCGTGGTATTCATCCTCTAGGCCATTTATATCCATCTCTACGACTGCATCATTCCCCAATGGGGCTCTACACAAGTTATTCTCGGACCTAAACCGGTGAAGAAAAGATATCGGGCTCTCCGATGGTGATTGGCACATGGCCACTAGCTTGCCAATGTTGGTTTCTGGCCTTGTTGTTCCGAAGTGATCGATAAACAATGCTTCCATTGTTGACCACTCGGTTATCGACTCCTTTTCCATACCGGTATACCTAATGAGTGCTGATCCTGATAGGGATGAACCGAAGACTTTTAACTTAAGCTCTTGGTCCTCTGCAAACTGCCCTAGTTGCAATGTAAAATAAGCCAAATGTGTCATCGCATTAGCATTGTCTTCCCTTGTAAAGGTTTGGAAATTGATTAGCCTGTAATGACGCGGCCACTGCTAAGCATTGGCATTGTCTTTATGCACAGGCGGGTATGGAGTTTCATATGGCTCGTGCGCTCTGGTGATGTGAATATCGCACTCCTCCATAAATCTCTCCAAGTGCTCTTCCCAAGCTGCTGGGAAGACCTCAGCTTGCCTGGACTTCCTGGTAAGGTTAGAGACAGCCTTGGTTAATGCCGAGATGTCCATACTCGTCCTCTTATAGAAATTGGCCACTTCTCTGGCCTGGTTCAACTGATTTACATCTAGAGCACGTAAGAGATCAACATGCATCTTGTCCTGCCCCTTCGCGAGGGTAGCTATTTGAGCCTTCAATGTTTCCTGCTCCTCCAAACCCTTATGATATTCTAACGCCAAGGCCTTGATCTCAGCAATAACTGTATCTGTTTTCTCGCTACTGCTGGTGAGCAGTTCTGCCTGATCTCTTATCCTTTGCTTGAGAGACGCGAAGTATTCTCCAAACTGCCCCTCTCACTGGACAGCGTACGTTCGGTATTCCTCATAACCCAACTGATTGATCTCAACTTCGGTCAAGAAGTTGAAATCCATTGTTGAACTTTGCTGGCCTCGAAAAATGATTTCAACCGCGTTCTCTGATAGCGAACTGCACCTAAAAGAAGTGTGTTCCTGGTAGTTTGGTTGTTGATGTTTACGACACTGAGGGTACTCCTTTTGATAGGGGTTCCTAATTGTTTCTTAGAGACACAGCTTGTCCCACTACGCGTGCTAAAATGTTGACACCAAAATCTCCGAATGACCTAAGAGGCCTTGTAAAACGTCTCTTTTCTCGATTGTGTGTTTCGTGCGCTGGCATGCCACCATCTCGCGACGAAATCGTTAATTCGTAGGCCAGCTGCTACCTAACTTCCTGATAAGCGATTTAGATGGGGAGAGCATCAACCCTGCCTGAATGGATCCTTCTTGCCTAATGCCTTAGGATTTGTAGTTTTTGTGTCTCTAGCTGGGCCACGAAGATCGACCTCACACTCTTCCTGGTGTAAAGCAAAGCAATCTTCTTGACAGGGTTTTGAGAACATAGTGGTTGCATCCTTGAACCTCGAAACTCTCACTCTTTTTGGTGACAAGCCTCTTGATCGTCGGTTGTAGGTGTTTTGCGTCCTTGAATCGCAAGAATATCACGCTCTTTCGGGTGACAACTCTCTTGATCACTGGTTGCAAGGATTTCTCGAGATGAGAAGGTAGTTTACCGATAGCAAAAGGTTTTTAAATCGAGGATCCATTCCTCGGTGTTATGCTCCTCTATATATAGGAAACGGTGCTTGTATTTCAGTTCAACTGAATTTCCTCACAATTAGACTTGCTAAGCAACTCTAACTGCTCTGTTCCCATGTCCTTTACTTTATCTCGGAGTCTAAGACTCTTAGAGATAAGCTTCGCCAGAAATCCCTTCCTCCATAGGAAATGTCGATTATTATTTACTAATGGGCCACGGTACTCGGCCTCCTTCTCTCTTTCGGTCCGTCATGACTTACTTCAAATAATACTTCTCGGACCGCCCGCTTAATCTAACCTCGAAAATTCAATAATAAACTATTTTATTTTGGACCTAAACACGTATCATAAAAACTTCTAACTTTCGTTTTTTGAAGTGACTTCTATCTTTCTTAGACCCAACACTAATCATACGAGCATATATAAAATGCACTCAAACAATACATTATCAATTGTGATTAACAATATTACGTGATTTGAATTTGTGGGAGATTCGCTCATCTAAATTAAAGCTCAATCAGTAAGTCGCTTGCAATGTTTTTAACTGATAATGGAGTCCTATCAGATAGAATTTTGCGATTTACTGAAATAAATTTCAGTAAAATTCTTTATTGGACAGCAAAAAATAATTCTTATTTGGTTAATAAATAGTAGTGTGATTAATGTCCCAAATGACATTAGTGATTAGTCTAATGACACGTCGTCTGTTACTTTAATACGAATCGAATCACAACCACCACCGGTCCATCAGAGAAAACCCGAACCTCGTCGCCGTTCACTCTCTCACTCACTCAGTCACTGCACAATGCTCACCCTCCGACGTCGTTTCGACCTCCGCTCCTCGCATCGCATCTTCTACGCTCTAGCTACAGGTTCGTTCTCATTTCTCCGATAATATAATCCACGCCGTGGCCTCGCCGCTCATTCGCTTTTACACAAAAGCCTCCGTCTTCTCTGTGTTTCAGTTCTCGTTCTAAACGCTCTCCGATCCGCCTCGATCGCCGCGCCGAGATCCAATTGCTACGCTTTCGATAACTCTAGCCGCCTCGTCGATTATGTATCCTTTTAACAAACAATCACGGTTTTGAATTTGTTTTGGAGTTGTTGTTTTTGGCTTAAGATGATTAATCAGACTAGCTGGATTGGACATGCGTTTGAGTATGAAGGGAAGGTAAATGTTTAGCTTCATGATATTTTTTACTGCGGTAAATTCAGCTGGGAGTGTGAATGTAACTGTTGGTTTAATCCAGAAGGGAAAGATTTGTGATTTGTGGTTTGTTTTCGATGGTGTAGGACTCCGATTTGGTGATTCGGTTTTGTAAAGATGTGGAGAGTAGATCACAAACGGTACTACATTACATTGTCTTCATCAGTTTGTGTAATCAGTTTAATTTGAGTTGTGGTCAGTCTGAATGCGTTTCTTGTAATGCAGGGTTATGTTGATTTTGGTCGGTTCGATGAGTTCAACCACTTTGTATCAGGTTCGGGGCATGTTGATTTTGTTCAAGTGAGTTTTTCTGATATACGAACTCTTTTAGAGCTTTTATGCAGCATAAATGGAAAACAGTAGTGTACTTATTGTTTTGGTGACTTGATCTCTGTAGGGGTTTTACAATGGTGACTTGGCGAATAGTGAAAAAAGTTATGATAAAAGGGGACGAACTTCTCAGGTTGGTTTATGCTGCAAAAACTATTCCCTCCTCCAATACCCTGATAAGAGGTGTACTTTTCGAAAAGATTGTTACTTTAGCAGTTCCTGCTATTGTACTTTTCTCACTATTTTCTTTTTCCTTATATGAATACAGGTAAACATTGTATGCGGAGGTTGTTTAAATGGACAATGCACAGGTTTGTGAACCTTTCGGTCCCAAGTTTATGCATGGTGGTTTGTTTGTTCCGAGAATTGAGTTGCATACACGGGGAAGCGTAATTTTGTGAACTTTTGAACTGCATTGTTGGTTGGAAGTATAAAAGAAAATATTTGACAGTTTTGAGTAGAGGGGACTAACAAAAGAGCAGTAGGGAGGAGGAAACACTACTAATGTCACAACCTTGACTATTTTTATACACGATTAAACCATTTGCAGTTTCGCTTATCTGCTACCATTTTTCTGTCCATTAATTGCATGTTTAGCATTAAATCCATTTTGCAGAAACTGAGACTGATATTTGACATTTTCAGGTGCACTTGGATGCATCTGCAATATCACTTATGAGTCGCCTTGCAGGTCTTTTGAACTGTCCTTGTTGCTTTACAATTTAATAAAACTCTTTGTCATTCCATCTATCAAACCATGTTTGATATTTGGAGCTAATGTCTGAAAATAAATAGTTGGAATATGAAGGCCCATTAATCTTGACTCTATAACTCTATTCTATTTCAGAGTTTTTCTTGAACTTGCAATTCCATGTGAGAAACCAGGTCCTCGAGTGTTTAAGGGCTTCACAGTCGGTTTCCACCCACGGTCGTGGGAACTTGTAAGAATTCTTTTGTTCTCACTGATGCGAACTAATTTACCTATAAGCCTTAATTAGTTTTCTTGACTTGCAGGTTTATGATGGCATGGCTCAATTGGGCTATGAAAATCCTCACCATGAATTTAGGCATGCAATTTACATGAGTCGTTTTGCTTCATGTAAGCCTATGCCCCAGCCATATAAAAGTATCCGTCCCCTAACCAGTAGAAGTTTGCATTTTGCAGCTTCGGCACCCAACAATCACATGTCACCCTTTATATGACTGCAATTGCTGCCTTTTCCACTTTGGTGCAAAAACCTATTGTTAAAGTACTCAACTTCCTTACACTTCGATGAATGCCTTTCAGTATTGAACAAATTGATCAACTGTCTGTTTTTTCCTTTAATATTTGTAGGTTTTTCCAGAAAATGGCCTTGAGATTAGGTTATCAGGGTCAGGAGCAACAGGGAGCCCTCCTACCACTTTGTCACCCACAATGTTAAATATTGATTGGAGATGTAAGGTTATCCTTCATAGCTGCAGGTGCCGGTATCCTTTCTGATAAAAGTTTCTTAATGTCTATAAATTTAAAATTCAGGTATAAAGGGTCATGATGCTCCATACGAAGTTAGTATAACTATCCCAGTAGAGGGTTATGAGCCCGTCCAATTTGTTCTTGCCAAGATGTGTGGTAAGCTCATTTCGCTGTTGCCGAGAACTGCTGCCTCCCCTCTCTCTCAAATTATAAAGAGACATAACCAATTTTAATAGGAAACGTTTCCGAGATATGAGTAGGAATGTATATATATGTATGATATCACTTACTCTCTGTCGAACCATTAGGTTCAAGTTACTGCCATTAAGGGAGGGTGGAAACAGGGTCTAGATTGTTGGAATATCTTTTGAAATAATATAAACGGAAGATTTGTCTGCTTCAATTTAAAATGATTTCTCATTCAAAGCATAACTTGTTTTGTTTAATTTTGCAGAAAACAGACAGGATCAAGACGGAGAGAGTACAAGAGGATGGGCTATATTTGGATTGTTATCCTGCATGTAAGGCAGTTCCTATTAAAGAATTCCATGCTTTGATATAAATAACCTGCAGAAACTTGGTAACTAAAATATGTCATGGTTTTAGCTGCATATATGAGGCATACATATGGTTGTCAACAAATGGGATCTCTAATATCTATTTTGAAGATGTAATAATAAATCATACATATACTCATGTCCTAGATGTATGGTATCTGATGATGATAGCATTTAACTCCAGAAAAATGTGTAAATGAAGTAGTGATAACTACCGTGTAATAGGAATGTTAAACTATTTGAGTACTTATTCATCTCTTATCTGAAGCTTGACATTTGAATGAATCATCTTGGCACAGATTCATCGTTTCATCAACTCTCTTTTGTTGTGGAGGGTTTATTTACAAAACTCATGTTCAGCAGAAGGTGGGTAGTTTTTTGTTACCTAATAGCTTCCAGCTTTTAGTAATAGGCTCAGTTTGTCCATGTCTTCTGATACATCTCTACTTAATCACATGCAGCGTGGTATTGATGCATTGCCTGGCATGGAGATTTTTTCTGCTTGCTTAGAAACTGTAAGTATACATATCACACATAACTTACTTAGCAAATGACAAGTGATTGCCATATGGCTTATGCATATGACATACTAGTGATGCTACAGTTACCTTATGGCGTATACATGCAAGTGTAAAGAAACCTTGCCAAACAGGCAAAATTGAGGTCTATGTCTCTATGACTCTATTCCTGTATCAGTAACTAATTCTGAAGCAACATAGTATCTATATCCTATCTATATTCTTTTTGAGAGTATTACATTTGGGGATACAAAAATAGGTGAGTGGAGCAGGGCAGAGCTACAGCCGAGCCGAAGATCTTAATACTGCCTTTGCCAATGAAGCTTCTTGGGAACAGGCTCCTTCTTATCAAGGAACACAGAGACCACAGGTGGAAAGCAAATATGGTGCAATTTGAATAGTGTTATTTACGTGTTGCAGATTTCAACTAATTGAACCAGTATGACCTGCGCCCCTGCTTTAAACTCTACAATCTGCTTTGGGCCCTCTGAAACAAAATCTCATGGCACAGTGTTGTAATGTCTACAGTTGTAATATCAATGTACTGATGGAAACCAATGCGAACTCGGATGTTATGATTTTTAATTCATTGAATACAATCAATAGTCATTTTCAATTGGAATGCATTCTGTGCGACTGTTTCTGGTTTGTGAATCTGAGTTGCTGGAACATTATATTGAGATAATGAATCTTAGCCAAGATGATGACATTATATTGTTCCTTAATCAAATTATTTGGTACCAATACATTGTTAAAACAATAAAATTGATACTATATTGCTGTATGAGACGTAGAACATCTGAACTGCTAATGATTCATATCTGCAAAGTTGCTAGAAATAATAAAAAGGCTAGAATAAAGCTGTCCAATATACTATCTCTTTAGTGCATCAATTCTAAGAACTGCTGGACTCTAGCATCCTCTAATTCTTGGTAAGTGGCTACTTTCACTCCTGTGGATCCAAGGAGGGGTTCTGGATGCCATAAGTTCTGTCTTCCACATCCTCTACATCATTATGATAAGCTGTTAGTTCAGGTGAAGTTCTATGCAGTGGAGGGTTCTGGAGGCCATAAGCTCTGCTTTCTACATCCTCAATGTCACCGTAAGCTGCCACTTGCGATGGAATTCTATGGAATGTAGGGTTTGGTAGGAAATAATTTCTGCCTTCCACATCATCAACTTCATGGTAAGTCGCTACTCGCGGTGTAGATATATGCAGTGGAGGCTTTTCTATGCCGTAAGCTCTCCCTTTAACGTTTTCGCACAAAGAAACCGCTGGTCCCCCAGGTCCTTGGTATGTTAAGTCAATGTCCCTCAGCTCAACATCACGGCAAGGCTCACTTCTGCTGCACTTGAGAGTAACTGCATTCTTTGTCGTCGAAATGCCCCTAATGTCATTGAACTTAATATCACTAATTTGAACTTTGGAGGATTCCTGCACACAATGAAACAGCATATTGTGATTTTTCTACATGTAACTATATATGTAAGTAACTAAAGTAAGTCTCAACAAAAATTTATATAGTTTTACCTGTGTACTACAACCACCGCCAGGGCAGTATTCTTGATCAATGATGATGGGATTAGCCACATTAACCATTTCAATGTGCTCAAATGAAACGCGTGAAACATTTCCTGGTTTCGAATTCACAGCCCATGTTTTGATTCTCACACCATTGTCAGTACTCACAAATTTGCAATGACTCACGTACAAGTCAGTAACAGAGTCCCCATCTCCTCTGCCGAGGCTTCCGACGCTTATTCCATGGCCCGGACCGCATTGCACACCGGTGACGTTGATGTTCTTCGATCCAGGGAGGACCGAGATGCAATCGTCACCGGTGGATATATATGAGTTCATGATTTGGATGTTCTGTGATGCACCAATGTGGATTCCATCGGTGTTGGGACTGTTCTCCGGAGCTGATATCTTGACTCTGCGAATACGTAAATCGTTGCATGCAAAAAGATTGATGTGTGTGTTTTTGCTGTTGATCGATGATATTCGGTGTATGACAGCATTGGTCACAAAATCCAGTCGCAATGTCTAACCACAAAGAAATGACAATTATTAAGAGGAAATATGACATTTAGGCCACGAAATGAGAATTTCTTGTTTAGGGTTTAGGGTTTAGGCCGAAAATTTGGATAGTGTAGGAGCACTTACAGCAGGAAGTTGCTTGCAATGACCAGGATTTTGTTGGCAGTCATTGTAGTCCCAACCATCGGCACCAAGGCCGTCCAAGGTTCCACCGCCGCCGATTCTCAACCGTTCAACACGTTGAATGGTGATCCAGTGGTCAACGTTGATGAAGTCCTTGACATCCCTAGAAGCCCTTAGGGTACCAAGAATTTGCAAGTTCATTTGTCCCTTACATGGACCTAGCAAAACCACCGGAGCCACCACGTATGTGCCCTTAGGGAATAGGACTACACCTCCTCCATTGAGTCGACAAGCTTCATTCCAAGTATAAATCAAGGCCTGAAAATCAAAATAAAATGAACTCCAAACCCTTAATGTACGTCTTATAACAGTAAACTTTCAATAAGAAAACCTAGAAATACTGATGTTACCTTGCTGCTATCGGTTGTTCCATCTGCACGAGCACCGTATTTGGTCACGTCGAAAACCCTTTGCTGTGCTCGAACTTGTGTTAGGGGCACAAACAATGACACTAAGCAAGCACATTGGAAGAGAAAGCTTAAACTCATTTTTCTCTAGTGATTGGATTTCCCTCAACTCAAGTATGTGTGTCCTCTATGTCTCTACCTGGTATGGTACGGTGCATTGTTGTTAGCTAGGGTTAGTTTCATGTATAAATAGGGTATTTGGCCGGGTAAAATATAATTGATTGACAGGATTATATTTCTCCCGAATCAAAGTTTTTTAGGTAAATTTTACAGACAAAAGTACGTTTTTGAATAATTATAGGACGAAATGAAAAGAATTCCATCTTCCTATTTCTTCCAAATTGGCGTCTTTCACCTTCACAGACTCTTGTTGTCTCCTAATCTTCAGCCTTCAAAGCATGTTGATTCGTTTACGGTAATTAGGAATTTTGATGAATGATGGTAATTAGGATCACTATTAGTTTAGAGGAAACAATAAATACAAATTTGTTAATAGGGCGGGAGTAGTATAAAGTGATTTCTCTTTTTATTTGCTTCCTTTTGAGTTTGGTACTTTGGTTTTCTTCTATTTTTCGAAATATTTCTTGCAAAGCCTGCAATATGGAGATCGAATCCTAGTTCTCTCTCTAGAGTTACTTGCAAACTTTGAGTTGAGTTCTTGAATTGAGCCCTTTTGAAGGAGCAGTTCTCCAACCCTGCCTATATTGTTCTTTTGCAATAATATTGTATTGTATAGCAATATAGCACATATTTACCTAATACTCCCAAGGCAATCCTGTAGATTAAGTTAATCTTACATTCCTCTGTATGCTCAGCCACACCTGTTAAAGACACCACAACAACAGCTTATATACTAATATCAAGATCCTAAAGTCAAAAGGTCACACTCATAAAGCTTGTTGATCGCATACGAATATTGACATATTTTAAAGTCTAATAAAATATAAATTAGAGATATAAATTAAGTGAAGATTGAAGATTGAAGATTGAAGATTGAAGATTGAAGATCATCAAAAGATTACATCATAAAAACCTCAAGGTCTCAAGTAAAAATATGCATATGCAAAATATACCAAAAGAGTTTTCTATCCCTTAAGTCTTAGGATTATTATTGTTCTCTTTGTTTCCCTTTATAAAACTCATTTTGAAACATCTCTAGTCAAGATACTTAATCAGTAAGATAATTTTTTGTTTCCCTTTAAAACTTAAACTTAAATTTTCTTCTTTATCTCTTTGTAAAGTGAAAATATTTTTAAAGAGTAAACAATGTTTTTGTGTGGCCATCAAGTTGGATTACTTGGTCTAGGATTAAAAATTTGTTTAATACTCTTTCTGATTTCCTTGGTTGAGACGTGTTGGCCTCTTTCATAGGCCATTTCATTTAGCCTATATAAAGAACAAGCATGTCTTGTCTTTCTTAGTTGTGAAAATTGTCATTGTTCATTTTCTCTCTAAAGTTGAGTCTGTTTATACAAGCTCTTTTGTGCTGATCTTTATGTCTTAAAGTCTTCACAAACATTCTTTAAACTCATGCATACATCTTGCATACCATGAGGTTGGATTGGTAATGCAAGCATTTCAAGTGTTCATAGTGAGTTAGTTGTGCGATAACTAAATTCATGTCTGGAACTTGTGCATCTTTCTATTGTAAATCTATGTAAAACAAGATGGAGTATATCTCTTACATCTAGCGCGCGAGTCTAGAGAAAGGA
This sequence comes from Geum urbanum, assembly GCA_946800695.1. Lineage (NCBI taxonomy): Eukaryota > Viridiplantae > Streptophyta > Magnoliopsida > Rosales > Rosaceae > Geum > Geum urbanum. The sequence continues at coordinate 4,873,981 of OX327000.1, read as the reverse complement.
TAGCGTCGAAACTTTGCTATTATTAGAACAATAGTCTTGTAATAAGAGTTGTTACATAGTGGAAAGATTTTAAAGTTTTCATGCCTGAATTCAGAGGTTTCTGCAAAAACAAAACATAATTGTGTTATTAGTCTCATCTACTTATAAGCACTGTTTGTTTCTTTCATAAATTGTTTGTTAGGATAAATCCACACGTTGCTATCCCTGATAACAGTCACACATTACTTTTGTAAAAAGTAGTTAAAGGTCTAACCGCCCCAACACCAACCCCCCCCCCCCCCCCCCCCCCCAGGCGCCGTCTCAAGGACCTTCAAGTGGTATCAGAGCAGCTACTAACATCAATATTCCATCAATATTTGATGGAAGTGATTATTTCTAATGAAAAATCATGATGTCTTTTTTTCTAATGTCACATGATGATGGAAAATAATGGGACATTGTTGATGATGGATATACTCCACCAAAAATTCCATCTACGGACAAACCAGATTCGCTTGTCTTAAAATCCAAAAGTCTTTGGACCGATGCTAAAAAGATTTCAGCAAGAATGAATATTAAGGCTCTAAAAAGCTTATTTTCAGCCTTGTCTGAAAAAGAGAGAAGAAGAATCCTCCATTGTCAAACAGCTAAGATGCATGAGATTCATTGAAGACTACTCATAAAGGAAACTCTAAGGTAAGAGCTCAAAAACTTCAAAGCTCGACTCTTGATTTTGAACAATTATTTATGCTAGAAGAAGAATCTATTGATGATTATCATAGTCGGCTACTTAGCATAACCAACCAATGTCAAGGCCTAGGTAGTCCTCTTGAACCAAAAGCTATTGTTTCTAAGTTTTAAGATCTGTGAGTTCTTATTTTGCTCCTAAACAACTTACTATTGAGGAATTCCATGATATGAAAATTTACTCTCTTAATGAGCTTGTTGGTAATCTAAAGACTTATGAAGCTAAAAGAACTAAACCAGGAAGAAACAAAACCATTGCTCTTAGTTTTGTTAAGCAAGAATCTGATGTTGATGAAAATATTTCATATTCTGTTGAAGAATGTGCTTACATGACAAAACAGTTTGAAAAGTTTCTCAAAAATAATAAACCTCATTTTTCATTCAAAAACTCTTCAAAAGGTTTTAAGTCAGGTTCTAGCTCTAGAAATCCTAGAAGTAATGATGTCTCAAATGATAGATCATTCAAACCAAATTCTTCACAAAAAAGGGATGATCAAATAAGATGTTTTGAATGGACTAGTGTGGGGCACAAATCGCTGACTGTGCAAATAGGAAAGGCAAAACCCATAAAGTTTTTAAAGCAACATAGAGTGATAGTGTGACGACCCGAACCAGAATCAGTAGTGTAATCGGCATGATTCACGTGTTAGCACGTAATCGCGGTTCATCGTTAAGTGTGTGATTTGCCGGTTTAGTTCGCGACTTAATTTTCAGCCGAGAATTTGAGTTGAGTGTCTTCTCGAGAGTTGTAGTACACGTGATTTTGAGCTCGTGGGCGGTTCCGGATGATTTTTCTGATAATCGAGGAATATAATATGATTATTTGAAGTTTCGGTTTATCGACGAGTTTATCCGTTCGAATCGTGTTTATCCGAATTGTAATGGTTATCCGTTTTGGACCGTCGATCGTCCCGAGGAGCGAGTATAAATATCGGAAATAGTCGAAAAATTGTCGAAAACACTGTTTGGGAAGTTTGACCGTCGTTGACCAGAAGTTGACCGTTGACTTTCGTTGACCGGAGGAGAGAAAACTGACCGCTTGGCTTCCGTCTCCGGACCGGCTGATTCCGGCCATTTCAGGCCACGACCCTTGAAGGTAAAATGTTCTCCTCGTGATTCTAAACAGTTTAGATCTTGGAATTGCTTGATTTGGTTGAGATTTGAGGGAGATATTTGGAGTTGAAAAATTGGAAATTTTGGCCGGAATCGGCCTCGACGGAGGGAGGTGCTCCGGTGACTTTCCGGGGTGGATCCTTGGTGGGTTTTATTGGGTTTTGCATGGTGATCATTTCCCCTTTGGTTTGGAGGGACAAGGTGGCGCGACGGCGCCGTAATCGGCTCGGGAAGTTTTCCGGCCGGTTTGAACCACCGTGGCTTTCGAGCTGATTTCCGGCCACGATGGTGGTTGGATGGTGGTGGTTCCTTCATTAAAGTTGTTCGCCTTGTTGAGAAGATCATTGTGGCAGCTCGGTCGTCGGGAAAACTCTCCGATTGACGGCGCGCCGGCGGCGGCGGCGGCGGTCAACGCCGGATCTCCGGCGACCCGTTGACTTTTTGGATTTTGATGTTTTTAATGTCGTTTTTCTCATAATCGCACCCCGATCGTCGCCTTGAGGTTTTCGAGTTGATTTGAGTATCGGATTTTCAGTCGAGGATTTCGAGTGGAGATTTCGGGAATTCAGTTGATTATTTTGTACAGTATTTTATGTTTCCGGGAACGGTTGGTTTCCGTGGTGAAGTACAGTGGTGTGAGCTATGATTTTGATCAGATATATTTTATGACTATTCAGGGGATCGAGATCGTACTTCGGGCGAGGGATCTTCCGCCGGGCCGCGAGATTAGCGCGAGTGCGCATTTTGCTCACCTGTGAGTGGACATTTCTTTTCACGGATTGACTGCGAGTCTTTTATATACGTTTTACGAGGTTGAGCATGCAATATGATCATAATTTTTATGAGCATGTGTTTTACGATTATGCATTTACGAATATGCGTATACGAATATACATACATATATATATATATATATTATGTTTTATGCATGTGCATGGAAATGATTTATGATTTGGTTTACACAGAGTACAGTCTCAGTTATCAGGGTTGTATCGATACACATTGGCTTCTCGGCTGATCCCCAAGTACGCTCCGGGGGGGGACAGATATCCTGACCCGAGGCCTTTCTGGCTTGGAATCACGTGTGGGTCTGGGATCCCGTGATTCAAACTGTGCTATCGCGAGGGAGTCCATGAGTGACCCCGCGGTATTTATGATGCATGCTCTGTACGCGAGTTGGAGTCAGCATCTCCTCGCCTACCATTTGATTTTTTTATGCATTTGACTCGCATATATTTTTATAACATATATTATTTGGCGAAAGACATTTATTTTCGTCCACTCACTCTAACGGTTTTCATGTCTTTCCCCTGGGCTTTTCGGTTTCCGTGCCCAGTTTGCAGTTCAAGTTCTGGTGTTTCACGTCGTGGTTGGAGGCTAGTTGTTCGAGCTACCTGTGTTTTCCAGTAGGTTTCTTGTTTCGCCTACTGTTGTATATTTTGTATATATTTACACTAGAGGTCGCTCTGATACATTCTGATACATGTTTTATACGGTTTTTCCCGGATATACTATATATTATAGTTATGTTTACTGTTATTTGATATTGATATGATATTGAGAAATCCGGATGGGATTGGTGCCCACGGTTTGGCTTTTGTGGCATATGATGAAGTGTTATTTTCTGGGTGCAGGTAATGGCAATTCCGCGTTAGTAGCATTACTCTGCCGAAATTTTAATGGTTTTTGTTGGTTCATGTTTTCAGAAGGGGTTTAATTTCGGTTTAGGAAACTAAATCGGGGTTGGGTCCTTTCAGATAGTGAATTAGAATCTGATTCAGAACATGATGAGGAAACAATTTCTTTCATGGCATCAATTATTTTGGATGAATTCCTAGATGATAGTGACTCCAAAAATATTTTGGATAGTAAGTATGCAGAAATGTGTGCTACATCTACGACTATGATCGCTAAGATTGAAACTCTTCAAAGTGAGTTATCAATAAGTGAAAAGTCAAAAGTTGAAATTCAAGAGAAGTTTGTTTTTATAAAAACCAAATGGAAGTTGGAAAAAACATGTCTTGAGAATAATGTCAAGTGTCTTCAAGAGAGTTTGGACACTCAAACTAGACTTGTATCCACCTTGTTGGAAGAAAAACGTGATCTAGAAAACTCTCTAGATGTATCTCAACAACAGTTTCAAAAGTTTAACATAGGTTCAGAAAAGTTGACCATACTATGTGGTCTTGGCAAACCTGATAAAAATAAATCTTGTATAGGTTATGAGAAAGATGAAAACTCACAACCAAAAAACCTACTATTTTGTCAAATTCTGATCATGGCACTGAATTTGAAAATGCATATTTCCATGAATACTGTTATGAATATGGCGTGTTTCATGAATTTTCTGCACCTATCACTCCTCAATATAATGGGATTGTTGAAAGAAAGAATCATGTTTTTGTTGAAATTGGAAGAGTTATGATTAACTCTGTAGATCTTCAACATTTTTTTTGGAAAGAGACTGTATCTAATGCTTGTTATACTCTAAATAGAGTCATTTTCAGGCCTGGAACAGATAAAACACTTTATGAACTTTGGGGAGGAAGAAAACAAAATATCTCTCACTTGAAAGTTTTTAGAAGCATCTGCTACATCTACAATGACAGAGACTACCTCATCAAATTTGATCCCAAGTGTGATAGAGGAGTATTCCTAGGATATGCAACGAATAGTCGTGCATATAAAGTTTATAACAAAAGGTCATGCAAAATTATGAAAATTGTTAATGTTGCTATTGATGGTGGTTCCATTTGTACTCACACATCTTCCACTCTTGATCAGGTTGTCACTGTCTCATCTCCTTCAACTAAGAAGGAAATTCCCATAGATGATTAAAATCCCAGATCATATGATGATGAAAATGAACGCAAACCAGAAACTGATCATGCCAGCACAAGGATAGATGTTACCCTTGCTATCCAGCCTCCATACAGATCAAGAACTCGACAAGTGAGGAAAGATCACTCAACTTCTGATGTTATTGGTAATGTGTTTGAACCAATGAAAACCATAAGTGCATCAAAAAATGTTGTAAGTAATTTCTTAATCCTTCGATCTTTTCTTGCTTGTTTTCTAAAATATATTAACATCATATCACATTTTGGGTGTATCTACTGTTGAACCAAAAAATATATAAGAGGCCTTATGTGATGTTGAGTGGATTTTAGCAATGCAAGAGAAGTTGAACCAATTTGAAAGAAGTGATGTTTGGGAATTAGTAACTAGACCTAGTAACAAAAACATCTTTGGAACTAGGTGGGTTTACAAGAACAAAACTGATGAAAAAATGCACTATAACCCAAAACAAAACACGATTAGTAGCTCAAGGCTATAATCAAATTTAGGGTTTAGACTTTGATGAAAGTTTTGCATCTGTTAGAAGGTTAGAATCAATAAGACTCTTGTTGGCTATTTCTTGTCATTTAAAATTTACTCTATATCAAATGGACATCAAAAGTGTTTTTCTCTATGGGGACATTAAGGAAGAAGTTTATCTGAAACAAACTCCAAGCTTTCCTGAAACTAGTCATCCAAATCATGTTTACAAATTAAAAAAGGTTGTGTATAGACTGAAACAATCACCCAGAACATGGTATGACAAGTTATCCTCTTATCTCATTGATAATGGATATGTTAGAGGTTCAATTGACAAAACTTTGTTTGTTAAAAGTACTTTAAACATGTTATTCTTGTTCAAGTTTATGTTGATGATATCATTTTTGGTTTTACCTCTGATTTGTTAGTCAAAACTTTTACTAACACAATGGAGAAGAATTCAAAAAATGAGTCACTGTGGCAAAGTCAACTATTTTTTAGGGTTACAGATACAACAAAGAGAGGACAACTTGTACATTTTTCAAACTCAATATGCCAAAGATTTGGTTAAAATTTTTGGCAAGGAAACATCTTCTTCTGTTTGAAATCCAATGGGAACAAGTTGTAAAATCAATGCTGATCTTACAGGAATTGACACTGATCTTACATTTTATAGAAGCATGATTGGGAGTCTTCTATACCTCACTGCTAGTAGACCTGACATCTGTTATAATGTGGGAGTCTGTGCACGGTATCAAGCAAATCCCAAAGAATCTCATGTCAAGGCTGTTAAATGTATCATAAGATATGTTTCTGGAACAACTAATTTTAGTATAATGTACTCAACTGACTCTAACATTGAAATTGTAGGATATTCATACTCTAATTGGGCTGGTGATTCTACAGACAGAAAAATCACTTCAGGAGGAAGCTTTTTTGTAGGCAATAACCTGGTTTCATGGCATAGTAAGAAACAAAACGGTGTCTCCTTATCCACTACCCGAGCAGAATATATTGCAGCAGGAAGTTATTGTACTCAAATGTTATGGGTGAAGCATATGCTACATGATTATGAATTTTTGCAAGGTACATTTACTTTGTTTTGTGATAATACAAGTTGTATAAACATCTCAAAAAATCCCGTGTTGCATTCTCGTACTAAATATATTGAGATTAGGTATCATTTTATCTGAAACCTAGTCCAAGATAACTTGCTTGAAATGACTTTTATTCCAATAGAGAATCAATTGGCTGACTTATTTACCAAACCACTTGACAATCTTCTTTTTGAAAGTCTTCAAAAAGCAATTGGTATTTGCTCTACCTTGTGTTAATTTCTTTTCTTATCTACATATGTATTTTTTTTAAAAAAATTATTATTATGTTATATTTTTTTATTTTTCTCTTTTTACTATATTTCTAGACATTATAGTACTCATGACTCTTTGTTTTACACATACATTGAGAGATTCTTGTTAGAATTTGCATGACTAAGAAAAACACTATTAAATGTCAGTCGTGTTAATGAATTTGCATGACTATGAAATTAATTCTTGAAAAAGCTAATTTCTATTAATGAACAGAATATCAAATGTCAGTCTCTCATTGAATTGAAAATGTTATACAAATGTATATACATAAAGTCCCACAATATCTTATCTTTGGGTGCCAATCAATTCAAGATCCCTGAAATGCAATCTATCCTCTAATAGATTTGAAGTTGTTATCCTCCAAGTGTCCTTGTTACACATATTGTCCTTTTGAGAAATGCACTCAGAGAGTCAATGATAACATCTTTGTTACATGAATCCAAGAGGATGATTTTTCAGATAGGCATAAGGACAAATCTCTTCCTTAGAACATATGCAAATGAAAGCATAAAAAATAAGCAAAGCATACAAAGACAAAGGTTCTCATCATATGCTCACAAACCGAAAAATTTGGTTGGTTTCACATAAAAGCTTTAAGAGGATGTATTGATGAAATACATGAACTAAATGCTCCAAAGTTATATTTATATCTCTCAAGATATGTGCAAAACACCTCTCATGAATACTTGTATGTTTAGTACTATTTCAGTTCTTACTTCCAAAAATAAGTACTTGTTTATATATATACACACACACATAATATATTTCATAAATATATATCACATAGGTATGCATATACCTAGGGGAAGTACTCATGATTTGGGTAAATCACAAATGTGTTGTACATGAGTGTTGTTTTCAAAACCAAAAAATTGTCAAGCCATGGTTTAAAGAAAATCTATACCCTAGATTTATGGTGTACTTAGATTATACTCAAACTGGTGTTTTTATAGTCACATTTGAAAGACCTTGCTGGAATTCAACTCATCTAATTTCAAGTCTACTTCTATATGTGAAAATCATAAAAGTTGTCTCCAGTTCATTTTTGGATTTCTTTATAGAACTGGTTATACTTGGTTGAGTTTGGAACTAGTTTCAAGATGGTTATGGTACAAGCCGGCTAGCTTATCCAGGTGGATTTTTTTTTTGGGCTAAGCTATTTGTGAAAAGGTATGAGCCTTTATGAAAACGGGTGGTTTTATTGAGATAAAATCAGTTTTTTACCTCACTCATTCCATCACGTCGTTCTCAATTCCATAAAACCTTCACCGGTCACTTCTGGTTATACTCCGCTGCTGGCCACCATACCTCTCACCTCTATCTCACTCTGATACCTTCATTCTCTCATCTTGGCTATATAATCCAACAAATTTAGGGTTTATTTCTCACCTATTTTTGCAAGATGGTTTTTTTCTTGATATGCATTTGTTACGCCCATTTGTCATTTTGTGACAACACGGGGGATAAACTAGTAGAGACTATGGCTATATATCTATGCATATTGTTATTTCAGCAACATCTATAACTCTCTACTGGTCTTATTTATACTTCACTTGTGTCTTGGTTAAAAGTTGTTATGCAGGTACTCTTCAAAGAGATTGATATTTCTAGACATAAGCATCGTAAAAATATATGTTTTGTTCAAAGAAGGAGAATGACGGTATATGAATATTGACATATCTTAAAATCTAACAAAAAATAGATTGGAGGTATAAATCAAGTGAAGATTGAAGATTGGAGATTGGAGATTGGAGATTGGAGATTAGAGATTGGAGATTGGAGATTGAAGATTGAAGATCATCAAAGATTACATCATGAAAACCTCATGGTCTCAGGTAAAAGCATGCATATGCATTTCACTATTTTACTGAGGATACCAAAAGAGCTTTCTATTCCTAAAGTCTTAGGATTATTATTGTTCTATATAGAAAATTATCTCAAGACTTCAAACTATTTATAAAACTCTTTTTGAAACATCTCTGGTCAAGATACTTAATCGGTAAGATAATTTTTTGTTTCCCCTTAATACTTAAACTTAAATCTTCATCTTTATCTCTTTGTAAAGTAAAGATATTTTTAAAGAGTAAACAATATTTTTGTATGGCTATCAAGTTGGATAACTTGGTCTAGGATTAAAAAACTATTTAATACTCTTTCTGATTTCCTTGGCTGAGACGTGTTGGCCTCCTTCATAGGCCATTTCATTTAGCCTATATAAAGAACAAGCATGCCTTGTCTTTCTTAGTTGTGAAAATTGTCATTATTCATTTTCTCTCTAAGGTTGAGTCTATTTATACAAGCTCTTTTGTGTTGATTTTTATGTCTTAAAGTCTTCACAAACATCATTTAAACTCATGCATACATCTTGCATGCCATGATGTTGGATTGGTAGGTGCGAGCATCTCAAGTGTTCGCAGTGAATTAGTTGTGCGATAACTAAATTCATGTCTAAAACTTGTGTATCTTTCTATTGTAAATCTCTGTAAAACAAGATAGAGTATAACTCTTATATCTAAGGCGCGAGTCTAGAGAAAGGATAGTACTAAAACTTTGCTATTATCAGAACTATAGTATTGGAATAAGAGTTGTTACATAGTAGAAAGATTTTACAGTTTTCATCCCTAAATTCAAAGGTTTCTACAAAGAGAAAACATAATTGTGTTATTAGTCTCATCTACTTGTTAGCACTGTTTGTTTCTTTCATAAACTGTTTGTCAGGATAGATCCACGTCTTGCTAACCCTAATAACAGTCATACTTTATTTTTGATAAAAAGTAATTAAGAGCCCCCCGGTCAACCTACTCACCACCTAAATTCAAAACCCCCATCCCTCGATTACTTACCAAAACAATCTCACCATGTTATGATCAAGATGAAGCATGGGAAATCAAATGTCAATCCATGAATATATATATATATATATATATATATATCAGGGCATGCACATAAGTATATATGTGCTACTTTGATCTGGATATTTGGGGTTGGATTCCCACTGAAATTGTGGACATATATACATTGTGTAAAACTTTGGTCAAAGGAGTGAGGAAAGAAGGAAAATGATGAAGGCTAATAGCTGCAAACTTAAGTTACTATTATCGATCAGAAACTTTGAGTTATCTGCTCTTTTGGTTCCAACAGCTTTTATTGGCAGAGCAGGTAAAACTACTCCTACTATCTCCCTCTTTTGTCATTTGAAAAGGATTCAAGAACATTTTCAGGTTGACTTGCTCTTGTCTCATATGGAATGGTGAAAAGGGACAATGTTAACTATGGTCATAATAGTTTCTATATCAAGTAAACTTGGTCTATGTACAACCCAGAAGGGCTTGTTCTCTGTAACAAGCTTGCTATAATAACCTTATCAAAATCATGATGAAATAGTCAGCCCAAAAGCTCTCGAGCTGGATACCAACTCCATAGTAAGGCCATACCAACTCTAGCTTTTTTGTTCCTCCTCTCCTTAAGTCTCCTCTATAAATACCACTTTAACACCCCTAGTATTCATCAAATCAAAGTCCTCCAAGTCTCAACCAACTTTTCTTCTCCCTTCACATTTCAGGTCCTTCTCCAGTGGTGTAACTAGTCCTGAAGTGAGGGTACTGAAATTACACAACATTTTTATGGCCAAGTCTTTGGTCTTCCTTGTAGCTCTTTCTCTCCTAGCCTTTGCTCCACTTTGTTTCTGTAACAATAATTACAATTATGGTGGCTATCTCTACCCACAGTTTTATGACCAGTCTTGCCCCAGAGCTCAACAAATTGTGCAGTCCATTGTTGCTAAGGCTGTTGCAAGAGAAGCCAGAATGACTGCTTCTTTGCTTAGGCTACATTTCCATGACTGCTTTGTAAAGGTCCCAAGTCAAATGCAATGCCTTCATCTCTTAAATTACTAATGCATAAACTTCATAGAATTTGAGACTTATAAACACATGTGTTAGTGTTGCAAGGTTGTGATGGATCAGTCTTGTTGGACAGTAGCCAGAACATCATCACCGAGAAGAGGTCCAACCCAAATCTAAACTCAATTCGAGGGTTTGAAGTAATCGATGAGATCAAATCTGCGATAGATAAGGAGTATCCCAGCACTGTGTCTTGTGCTGACATTGTAGCTCTAGCTGCCAGAGACTCCACTGTTTTAGTAAGTACTGCTAACAACATTGAGCTTAATCTATCCATATACAAGTTCACAATATATAGCTGACCATCAATCTGTTGTATTTTACAGGCTGGAGGACCACACTGGGAAGTCCCACTAGGAAGAAGAGACTCCAGAGGTGCAAGCTTAAGTGGCTCCAACAATGACATCTCTGCTCCAAACAACACATTCCAAACCATTCTCACCAAGTTCAAGAGGCACAAGCTTAACATTGTTGATCTTGTTGCACTATCTGGTAACATCTCCCACTTAACATTATTGGCTGATGTCCTTGTGCTCATCATCACAAACTAATGACAGTTTCTGGCACGGCTGCCATAATAATATAGATGTTACTATATATTTTTCCTCAGACCTACCTTGTTTCTTGGGAAATGTTATATATATATATATAAGAAGTCACACAATCGGAAATGCTAGGTGCACCACTTTCAGGCAGAGACTTTACAACCAAACAGGAAGATGACTTGCTGACTTCACCCTTGGCCAGTCATATGCTGTCCAATTGAAGAACAATGGCCCAAGATCTGGTGGAGACCAAAACCTCTTCTTCCTGGACTTTGTGAGTCCAACAAAGTTTTACAACACCTACTTCAAGAACTTATTGGCTAACAAGGGCCTGCTTAACTCTGACCAAGTTCTTGTGACAAAGAGTCCAGTAGCAATGCAGCTGGTGCAGCAATATGCAGAGAACAACCAGCTTTTCCTTGAGCAATTTTCTAAGTCCATGATCAAGATGGGGAGAGATCAGAAAGAATTGCAGGAAGGTCAACTCTTACAATTAACATGTACACCAAGTTTTTAGGGTCACTACAAGTTGACATGTACTACATATTCCATTATGAGTGTCCCTTCCGTCACCCTTGTTATAGTTTTCGTTGTTTGTTTCCACTTTGCAAAGATGTATCAGTCTTGGGTTATATTTTCATTAATGAAAGTAGATATATTTTCGAGTAATTCGAGTAAACTGGCCCTATGAAATTACAAAAGAATAATTTTTAGGCAACTAGGCATCACTATTTCAAAGTTCATATTTTTTGGGAAAAAAAAAATCTCGTAAGATTTATAGCACGAGAGATGACACGTGTAATGTGTAACACTAGCAGTGCCTTCTTCATGCTATCATTAGGTACATGCATGAGGTGATGAGGTAATTACAAAAACAGTTATAGTTTTTTGGTCAAACCATTGTTCCCCTGTCACTTACCTTGTCATTTTTCTCCTTCAAACCAGGCGCAAACTCATTCAGCCCGGTGTTCATGGGTCTTTGTTGGGTGCAGCTCACTACCAACAGAGTCATTATACTTAAATATTTTATTGGTTATAGTGATTTAATCGACGATGTATTCTAATCGTCGGTTATAATAGTCGAAAAATCGTCGGTTATAGTTTTCCACTATTATCAACGACATTTTTTTAATTATTACTGACGATTATAATATATCGTCGGCTATAGTTGCTTATTTCAAATCCGTTCTAGGCAACAGCTCCGTCATTCAAAAAAAATCTCCCGCGGAAACTGACAACGCTTTTAAATCATTGGGTGTTGTCGAAAACTGTCCACAATGAGTGTGTGAGTCATTATATATAGGTACGTACTTATATATGTATATATATAGGTATATATATGCATGGATGTGTGTGTTGATTAATGTTGATGTATATATAGCTAGATCGAGTATGTTGAGATATATATTGTTGATTTTGAGTTTATTGTTGAGTTTGAGTAATTGATGGTTGATTTTGAGTGATTGATAGTTGAGTTGGAATAATTGTCGTTGATTGTTGTGAATATATGGTGATTTATTTGATTATTGTGATTATTATAGGGTTAATTGTGATTATTATGGGTAATATTGTGATTATTGTGATGTTTCGGTTAATTGTAATTATAGTGTAGTTATATATTTAGATTTTTGTGATTATAGTTAGATTATATATTTAAATTATGAGAATTTTAATAATATTTATATTAATTGATTGATTGTACGTTGATGTTGAGTTAAATTAGACGAAAATATATATGAATAATTAGGCATCGAGTAGAATAATTAGACGAAAATAATTTATATATATGAATATAAGTTAGACAAATATATATATATGTTTATTTGTAATTAGGAATCGAGTACAATAATTAAATTATGTAATATATGTATAGTTTGAATATCGATATATATATAGTTAGATCGATATATATATATAATGATGAATTTTTAATTAATTAGATCATTGGTATATATACAGTTATAATTTTCAAGATGGACAAGAGTTGGATGTGTCTTCCAAGATGGAATGTAAGATATCACCGTGGAATTAGGAGTTTTGTGGAATATGTGAAGGTTAATTGTGGAGGGATGACAATTCATTATTGTCCATGTATGAAATGTCAGTGTCGCAGCGAGCGATATCGTTTTCACATCGATAAAGTATTGGAGCACTTGAAGAAAAACAGGTTTTGGGATAAGTACACATGTTGGATTTATCACGGTGAGACTCATCAGTTGGTCAACATGATCAGGGATAACTTTTTTAGAGTGGCAGTACATCCAATGATCCAACAACAAGGTTGATCAACGATATGTTTCCTCATGAGAGCGGTGTATTTGCTGAAGCACCAGATATCTCTCCCGCTGTTGGGGTTTCCCCTCATATTGAGCCAGTCCAGCAATTACCTACAGCTGTCAACACTGCTGGTATGGACAAGTACAACAACCTCATTGCCTTCCAACAGACCCCATTGTACAACGAGTGTAATAAGACTGTTCTTGAAACTGTTGTGGGAGTAATGAAGCTAAAAGTGGATAACAAAATGAGTGTGAAGGCTCTTGATGATTAGCTGAAGTGGTCTGGTTCGTTGTTGCCCCTCGGTCATCGCCTTCCTACCACTCATCGTAAGGTGCGACAGATCCTTAAACATCTTGGTATTTCATACATTAAAATACATGCTTGTAGATATGATTGTGTTCTGTTCTGGGGTGAAGATGCTTATGGTGAAGAATTTAATCGAGAGAAATTTACTCGCTATATAATCGAGAGAAATTTACTCGCTGTGAAGATACTTCGGTATTTTTCGCTGATAGATAGGCTAGAACGGTTGTTCATGTCTGCACACACAGCTGAAGCTATGAGATGGTGGGCCGAGAGGAATTTGCCCGACAGTGATACCCTTATACACCCTGCTGACGGAGAAGCTTGGAAGCACATGGTGAGGGAGTTTTCTTATTTTGCATCAGAGGTTCGAAATGTTTGGTCGGGGATTTCATCTGACGAATTCAACCCTTTTGGCAACATGAGTCTTCAATACAGTATATGGCCAGTTATTTTGGTACCGTACAACCTTCCTCCATGGATGTGCATGAAGAAAGAATACAATATGCTCACTATGATAATTCCAGGGCCGGGTTATCCAGGAAAGTGTCTCAATGTGTATTTGAGACCCTTGATTGAGGAGCTTAAGTACCTGAGTGAGCATGGTCATCCCACTTTTGACAAGTTCAAAAATGAGATGGTCTAGATGCATGCAATGCTTGTTGGCACCATTAGCGATTTTCTTGCACGCAGGATGTTGTCGGGCAACGTTACCAGGGGATACAGGGCTTGTCCAGAGTGCATGACTGTTGAGTATTGCAGACCTCATTGCAGGAAGATTGTACAGATGCGTCATCGTTGTTGGCTTCCACATGATCACCCATTTCGGGAGGATATTGAGGCATTTGATGGGACTGTGGAAACAGGTGAGCAGCCGAGGAGATGGACGGAGGATGAAATATTGGAAGTGCTAAATGAATACGATTTTGGGCAGCTCAGCAATCATCCTGAGATAGTGGCATCAATACCTGACAAACCTGACAGGTATAAATTCTGGACACACAAAAGTATTTTTTGGGAACTTCCGTATTGGTCCAAGTTGCTGATCAGACACTACTTAGATGTCATGCACATAGAGAAAAATGTGTGCGAGAGTGTGGTCGGCACAGTGTTGAATTGGGAGGGAAAAACTAAAGACGGCCAGAAGACACGCATTGATCTGAAAAGAATGGGACTGCGAAAACATTTGTGGTTGAGAGATGGGAAGAAAAAAATGCCTCAAACTCCTTATACCGTCAAGCTTGCCCAGAAAACTGAAATTTTTGGCTGGATGGGTAATGTTATGTATCCTTCCGGCTATGCAGGAAATATAAGTCGGTGTGTTAACTTCAAAGACAATAAGATGTACGGACTAAAGAATCATGACTGTCATATACTGCTTCAACGCCTCTTCCCTGTTTTCATTCGAGGGTATCTGCCCAAAGAAGTGGTGGAGCCGTTAGTGACTTTGTCAAGGTTCTTTCAGAAGTTATGCACGAGAGAAGTGAAGAAATCGGACATGTTGGAAATGCAACATGACATCATTTTTATCATGTGCAAATTTGGAAAGGATATTTCCTCCAAAAAATTTCGACATTATGCCTCACTTGATGCTCCATCTTCTGGAACAATTGTTGCTTACCGGTCTAGTACACTACAAATGGATGTATCCCATGGAAAGGTACGTAAGGCATCTCTGAATCTGACTATTTCTTTAATATTATTTATTCACTTATTTTACAATAATTATAATATGCTCTTTAATTACCACTTTATAGACAATTAGGGGACTACAAAGACTATGTGATGAATAAATCCGCATCCGAAGGGTGTATCACTGAGGCATATATTGTGCACGAGTGCGTAACGTACACCACGTTGTATTTGGGAGCGTTGGAGGACCCTCCACAACATATGTCGGTAGATGAACCGCATTTCAACCTTTCGATCATCTCCAATGATGTTGAAGTTTCTGGAAAGTTGCCCAACTCGTACAATTTGGAACCATATGAGCTAGTCATTGCCCACTGGTCGGTATTGATTAACTGTCCAGAAGTTCACTATTGGAAAAATTTGCACATTTACTGCCCTGCTATTACCGGTGATGTTGAGTACCACAATAAGACGTTCGCAAACTATTTTGGCAAATAGGTACGTATATAGATATATTTACTTGTGTATATATAAAAATGGCGTACTATTTTCCTATTTAAAGTTAAGTTAATGATCATTTTCAGATGAAACATGTACAAGATGATGGTATCCCTCAGTGGTCACACGAATTGAGGCTCTTGGCGCAGAAACCTGTAACTTCCAGAGTTTATCCTATGTGTAAGGTAAATGACGTGCTATTTATTTGTGAACATAGAGATGTTAGACGAATAACACAGAATTCGGGGGTAATGGTGCATGGTGGGCAAAATGAAGTTGACTATTACGGTGTTCTCCATTCAGTTGTCGAATTAATATATGGGGAAGGCATGACAGTGCACTTATTTAAGTGTAGATAGTTTGATACCGACCCTGAGAACACAAGGACCGATCAATTCGGCATATTTTCTGTGAATACTGCTACAAGCTAGTATAAAGATGATCCATTTGTTCTGGCCACAGCGGTGAAAAAATTGTTCTATCTTGATGATCTTTTGCACAAAGGCGCCTGGAAAGTTGTTAACCACATTCTTCCAAGAAACACATACAGTGGTTTGACACTTGGTGTGACCGCAGATAATGAAGAAGTGACTGCATACCAAGAGTCGAACGCAACTGGTAAACCTGAATCCTCAATAATTCGCGTTACTAATGTGATACAGGGTAGTGTGGTATGAATTCCTCGACCTGAACTTATTGATGTAAATCAAATTGAAGACGACGAAGACTCAAGTGACGAGGGCTTACACATCTTACCTGAAATTAACTCAGAAACTGAGTCAGACTCAAGCGATGATTCAAACTATGTGCCTTAGTGATTTAAAGTATTAATTTAAAAATGGATGTATACGTATGTTAATTTGAGTATGAATGTGCAATGTTTCTCGATGTGTATGATGGTACGTACGTGACTGGAACGTACGTACGTGCAATTTGAGTATATATATAAACGTGCAATTCAATGAATGTCATTCGTGATATGTATTAATTTGGGATTAATTATAATTTAACATTGTTATAAGTAGTATTTATAAGGAAAAACAAAAGAAAACGGAAGAGTAAAAAAATCACTATACCCGACAATGTCCCTATTATGAATGTCGTCGGGTATAATTCTTGGGTTATAACCCCAGAACGGCAGAACACGAAACTGAAACTGTGCATTAGAGAGAGAAGAAACTGTTCCGGGAGAGAGAGAGAGAGAGAAGAAACTGTTCCGGGAGAGAGAGAAGCAAACCACCGTCGCCGTCGAGCCGCCGTCGCCGTCGAGCCACCGCCGATCTCCATCCTAAACAGGTCCTCTCTCCCTCTCTCTCCCTAAATCCCTAAATCCTCCAATTTCAATTTTTTTTAGTTTGGTTCAATTTTTGTGTAGTTTCTCGATAATGTAAGTGAATGTTTGGGTTTAGGGTGTGATTAGATACATATATGTGTGATTGCATGTGTGAATTTTTTTTTGCATATATGGGATTATATAGAGTATATATGGAATTTTGTTGAATTTTGATTAAAATGGAATTTTGTTGATTTTGGTTTGCATATATATATATAGGAAAACTATGCCGATTTTTTTTTTGCATATTAGGAATATATATATATATATATATATATATCAAATGAGCAAAGCTTTTCTCCACGACATGGGGTTTGAGGAGAGCATGGTCCTACTGGCCGAGCTCCAACCAATCCAGGAAAAAAAGGGGTAGTCGCGCTACTCCCCCGTAGGATTCCAATCGCTCTCATACTTTACTGGGGGGGGGTACGGCTAACTATGGATATGATGCCGGAAATAGACCTATTTTATATCACCCTTCAATTCGAATTAGCAAAAGCGACCAAGGCGAAAGAAAAATTATTATTGATTGATATTCGGGAATCAAAACACGTTAATTTGAAGGGGGCTTTTTACCCTCAAATTCAAAGATGTGGGCGGCTTTATTTCATTATATTCCATCCATATCCTAATTTCATTCATTTAATATCGGTTCCATGAAGCCCTGACGAAAGACCTGAGCTGCGCTTGATTATCATGCATGATTTTTGTAATTTTTTTTCATGGGATTAATTATGAATAAATGAATATATGATTTTGATATATTAATATATATATATATATGAGATTATTACAATTTTCTGTAATTTATGAGATTATTAATTTTGTGTTAATTTTGAAAAAATGTGACATTAATATGGCATTATGTTAGATATTATGTTAGATTAATGTGAATTAATTTAAATTATTATTCATTAATGTGAAGTAATTAATATGAAATTTGGTAGATTAATATGGATTAATTTGAATTTTTTGTAATATATGAGATTATTAATTATGAGTTAATTTGGAAATATGTGAATTAATATGGCATATGTTAGATTAATGTGAATTAATTAGAATTATTCTACATTAATTTTAATTAATTTGGAATTTGGCAGATTAATGTGAAATAATTATAATAATATTATTTAGATATATTAAAACTATATAAATTTGATTATGTTACATATATATTTATAGAAAGTATGAATTGGTTGAACTGCGGTGCTTCGAGAGGGGGGTCGAGAGGGAGATCAAGACATGCGGATGAAGGAAGCGCAAGTCAGTCTGCATCCGGATCCTGATCCAGATCCGCTAATATCGGCAACACCTATAGCCATTCTCCCAGCTCTCGGCATCGTGCACTACTAGATCAGGGACCGCCTGAGCAGCAGGAAGTCGAGCCTCGCCGAATTTTCAGCGCGAGGAGGCTTTATGAGGACAGTCGCACGCCTTCAACGGATAGTGCGACTCAATCCTCGGTCCATATGCCGAACATTCATCGGCCGACCCCTTCCCCATCCCCTTCCGAGGAGGCTGATGGATCGACTCACTCCTCGGTCAGGGTACGACTATGTCCGCTGTCTACCATATTCTTACCCTTGGAAATCCCGACGATACCCCTCGTCGATCCCACGGGCATGCCTGTTCCAGGACAAGTAGGGTTCATTACCCCGGAGCAGGCATACACTTATGTACCCTTCCCATCACCTCTATCGAGTGTGAGGACACCGGGATTATGCACCGATGATTCAGGTAAATATTAATAAGTGACATCTTTCTACTTACTAATATTTAAATAAAAAATGGTGTTCATGGTTAAAAAATCGTTTACAAATTGTTATAGGCACGATTATGGCCGGTGGAAAAGATAAGAAGACCAGAGGCCCCGTCATTGGCAAGTTATTGGACGACGCGATTAGGGCTACCAGTGGTGGACACTTGATGATTAAGACCGAGGCTGGAGGCAAGGTGATAGAAGGAAAGCTCACTCGACAGTACGCAGGGATGGCGGGCAGCATCATACGGGATAGAGTCCCAATGCTGTGGCCAGATTGGAATTCGGTGTCGCACTGCATCAAATACGAACTGAATAATGCATTGTCGGTGAGTAGAATTGTATATTCATTATATATCTTTTCTATATAAATTTTTAATATTAATATATATGCATTGCAGAGGTGGTTCCGCGTGGACAACGACATCAGACCCACGTGGGCAGATGAAGTGCAAGGGAGAAAGAGACGGGATACATTTGTTGTGATTTTTTCATTTGTTCTGATTTTGTTTATAAGTTACTAACATTTGTGTTTTATTAATATAGGTACAAGGAGTGGAAGGGCGAGCTGAAGAAGCATTGGAAAAAGTACGATGATGATCGTTCGTTCGGGTACCCCTAGCGAGTGTCATTATAGGGAGTACGAGTGGCGATGGCTTGTGGTTCACTTCAACAACCCGAAATTGAAGGTATGCAACTTGTTCGATTATTGTTTTGTTCTATCATATTTCCCCCAAATTATTTGGCTAGCTAACAGTGTTTTTTGATGTTGGATTAATCGAATAGGCTATTTCTGAAGTAAACAAGAAATCGGGGCAAAAACACAAAAAATCATCATGCCGGTTCCAGATCATACTCGGGTTGGATCGAGGAGGCGGCCAAGCACCCATAAGTCTCTCCGCTTGTCTATATGATGTAGCACGCATATCCGCAGTCCCCCGAAGATGCTGTAAGTGTCCTTACAAAAAAAATAAACATATTTCTAAAAATTTTGTATGTTTACATTAATTGACATATTATTTTTCTTTGTCAATTAGGCGAGAGTTCAGGAGGTGATCCTGGAGGTGTTGACTCAGGTGGCGAGAGAGCTCTATCCCAACACCCCGGATGTGGAACTCCCGATTGATCAGATTGATCAATCTGATCCTACCATAGCGGCCAAGATCATGTCAACCGCGATCCCTCTAGGGAAGAACACTTTCTACTGCAGGGGGTTCAGAAAGTTGAGTCAAGAGCTGCTGAAGAAGACTCCTGAATTCTCTCGCGGATCGAGATCTTCCAAAACTAATCAACTACATGAGTAGCTTCAGAGGCAAGCGATAGAGATGGAATCTCAACGGCTAAGATGAAGGAGGTGGAGCGGGCGAGAGTCGCCGAGCAGGAGGCGCGAGCCGCTGAGCAGAATAGGTTGGCCAAGCAGCAGCAGATGATGAGGACATGGATGCAGCACTATTATGCACAGTTGCAGGCGTCTGGAATCCAGATGGCTCCCCCGCTCTTTTTCAGTGCATCACAGCCACAACCACAGCCACAGCCACAACCATCGCCACAGCAGCAGCAGCATACACCGGACCAGGGAGAGTCTTCCAACCCTTTTGACAACATATTCTTAGGAAACCCGTAGTACGTAGATAGATATTGATTTGAACGATTTTTATTTTTTTATTGGATTTACGTGTATAGTTTGAACGTTTTTTTGTTGTGAACAATATTGGTGCTATATTTTTGGAAATGCAGGTTCTGGGATGAAACCCAGAATCTGCATAAAAAATTTAAAAATTCACATACTATAATCGACGAGAATAGTCCATGTCGTCGGCTATAGTTCCCCCCCATGGTCAACCAATTTGACCAGGGGAGGAAGTATACCCGACGAGTTCTCGTCGGTTATAGTATACCACTATACCCGACGACAACCCTAAACCCTGTCGATTATGGTTGACCACTATAGCCGACAATATCCCAAAACCTTGTCGTCAGTGAGATACTATCACCGACGCTTCATTTCCGACGATGTAATTGAACAGACCGACGACATAAAGTCGTCGGCTTTAGTTATTCTCCCGGTAGTGGCTGCTGATACAAGTTTCATGTGAACTCTTTCCCAAACCCCTCATCCCAAATGATATTTTAGTTCTAATAATTGCTATGAAACAGTTCTATTAACAACAAGCTCATGAGTAGAGTCTATTAATTAGCAAAGTTCTAAAGTTCTGAATGAATAAGCATGGACACCAGAGAGTTTAGTTGATTTATCTGAAGTATATGAATGAGAGTTTCATGCCTTGTATAAGGTTGATGCGTCATTATCACATGAGATTGGCTGTTTCTAAATGAACAAGAAGCTCATCAAAACAGTATGAACAAAAATGAACGTGAAGCTTATGAACTAGAAAATTCTTCGGCTAGTTTTCTTCTTACACAGCTCTACCCTCATCCATGTAGGAGACGTGATACCAGCCGTTCGATCGAACTTAAATTGAAAAAGCAGATCCTGCGACTCTAAAGCCCAAAAAGATTCACGAGTCAGGCCCAAGAAATGCCCACAATCACCTTTCACTCTTCATCTTCATGAAGAAGCCCAAACTAAACTCCCTTGTTTTGCACTACAGAGTTTATGCCTGCAAGGCTGCAATTCCTCAAAGCAAATCTCTGCAGTTTTTTTTTTCAGCTTCATAGCCATGAAGAACACACAAAGCTCATGATCCTCTCACAAACCACAATGTTCAGTTAACAGTCTCTCCATTTTCTCTAAATTAAATTTTCCACAATCTCTCAACCCCAACAAAAATGAGATATTTACGACTCATTTCCCCACATCTTTCTCGAATCCGCAAAAACCCTAATCCCTTACTCTATTTTTCTTCCAATTACACCGCCGCCGCGCCGGAGGAGAAGAGACCGCCGCCGCCGGCGAACGTCTCGGCGATCGCGGACGAGATTTCGGGGCTGACTCTGCTGGAGGTCTCGGACCTCACGGAGGTGCTGAGAGTGAAGATGGGAATAAAGGAGATGCCGGCGATGGTGATGATGATGTCGGGAATGGGAATCGGAGGCCTGAGGGTGGGAGGAAAAGGCGGCGGCGGGGAAGGCGGAGGAGAATAAGGAGAAAACGGCGTTTGATTTGAAGCTGGATTCTTTTGAGGCGGCGGCGAAGATTAAAGTGATCAAGGAGGTGAGGACGTTCACGGCGTTAGGGTTGAAGGAGGCTAAGGAGTTGGTGGAGAAGGCGCCGACGCTGTTGAAGAAGGGGGTTAGGAAAGAGGAGGCCGAGTCGATTATGGCCAAGATGAAAGAAATTGGTGCTGTAGTTTCTATGGAGTGAGGTAATTTGTGCTCTTGTTATTGCTGCTTGTGAATTTGAACTGGTTAGTGTATGAGTTTGTCACTACTAACTGTAGAGCTTTATGTTGTTTAGCTGATCAATGTAGCACCAATACCTTAATGAAAGCATCTGAAGTTAAACAATTTCTGTGATTGATTCTTCACAGCAATAAAAATCTTCTGCATATTCTGCTCTGCTATTCGTTGCTGAGTTTGATATTCATATGTAAAGGTCACTGATAGTCTGATACAATGCAGTTGCTAGACATTAATCAGTGTGGTCTTGGACGAGTCAGTTATAGCGTTGTTTAGTATTGAGGCGTTATAGCATGATTCTATTAGGGATGAAGTCGAGAATGTGAGAAGAGATATAACTCATATAAGTAGGACAATCTGAGTTTGTCTATAGGCATGGTAAGTAATGTGGGGCACAAATCAGCAGTGCTACTAATGGCCTATTACTGACAGTAATAAAGGGCACGAATGTGCAACATTATCAATTGCTTCTAAGAATGTGTTGATGTCCTGCTGAAGCTCACCGAAACTTATCTACAGTTAGCCAGTTAGCCGGTTACATGATTATGGTATCACATCGGCACCCTCAGTAGTGGTCATGATTTTCTATGGCAATGATCTTTCATAGCACTCATTTATTGCTGTGTGCTCCATTACTAAAGCTTGCTTCCTGTTGTAATGCTATAATGCAACCTCGTCACTAATGTTTGCTCTATGTTTCGGTCTAGATTTCCCAGCTAGGGGAAGAAGATCACGAACCAGAAGGCTTTAGTGGAAAGGATTGATACTATGTAGAGTAGCAAGTGGTGGTTAATCACACTGGCGACATAGTCTACTAGATGTTCTGGAGATCAAAATTTTTTGTTTCTTCATGATGCAAAGCACTAATTAAACTTGCTTTGCTCATCCTTCATTGTACTAGAATAACACATGAGGAAATATTTTGTAACCTAATTCATATAGCGAGTAAATTTCTCTCGATTATCTTAGCTATCAATTGATGTACACCTCCAATTTGGATCAAAGGGTAACTGATAGTCGCATATTTATGGAGAAATAAAGGAAAAAGAAACAAAAGAAGGATTCCTAGCTCAATACGGAGAAAAGAGAGAGTTGTATGCAATTATAGAAGCATATTCCAACGTGAACTCTAGGAGAGTAATTGAAAGGAGTATATAAACCTATTTTAGGTTTTAGAAATGGGGGATTAGCAATTTAGAGAAGAATTTCGTGCATAGAAGAGAGCAGCCGCAGAGGAGTTCCACCCTCTCTTGGTTCGACCGGTCGAATATATTCTCGACCCGTCGAATTCTGGTCGACCAAAGTTCTTCATTTTGTTTGTTTGTTTCAATTCTATGAATTGTTTTGACTCTTTATTTATACTTTTAGTAGCTAAACTCATTGTTGAGGGGTTATTTGAAGCCCCGTACATGAAGTCTTTTTAATGCATACACTTTAACCTAGTTTTGCATATTCTTTGAATGAGATTTCTTTCTCTGAATGATTCACCGTATGAGTTCTTATATGTTTGCTTTGGTGCGCAACTTAGTATGCATGCTAGGATTCTAGTTTCATGAGATACGGACGATTGAAGATAATTTCTTTCACCGGATTCTCTATCGTGATACACTGATTTTACCGTCAGGAGATTGAAATCCATAGGTCTAGCAGGACACGCCTATAGTGTACCTGTGAACCCTTGTAACTTCTCAAACCTTTTATAGAGTTTAATGTTTTCTTCTTTGTAAACCTTGGGGTCCATGACTATGGGTTCAATAGAGGGATAGATGCAGGGAAGGTCCATGACAAACTTGCATAGGCATAAGAATTAGGTAATGGGATATGGTTGTAACGATCAACTCTTCTTGGGAACTTTCATTCATTGGATATGTGCATTAGATTAAGTATGTGTTGGATAGATGAAATGGCGGTGGTGGATTGCATTCCTCTTGACTCATTAGTCATATAGTTTTAAACTCATTTGCATTCATTAGTATTTTTACTTTCAGTATTTATTTTCCGCATTAGCTGTAGCTTAGCCGATTCAGTTCGGTACTCAAATCAACTCCGAATACTCTCAAATTTTGTGTGGTAGTCTGCCACTATGTCTAGTTTGTTGTGTCTAAATTTCGTAGCATTTGAGGTTGTCTAGCTTAGGGTCGTAGTGTCATTAGTGTACTGTAGTCGAATTTGTCAGCATTTCAGTTTTGTGGTAGGATTTAGTGTCACCAACTACTTGTGTTCGATAACCATTATAATTGACTATTACAATGATATATCTTGGTTGAAAATAAGGTATATTTTACCACGTGTTTAGCCGGCGATTAACATACGATTGTACACAACGTCGAATCTCAGCAGTCAGTTGACGTAAACACCTTTCAATTTGTTGAGAGTTAAGACCAGTCAAACGCACCGTTTCAGCTCACGAATAGCTCGAAAACAGTTTATACTTGGATGATCCGGGAGCACTCGGACCTCAGCCGCCAAAACTCGCCTGCTTACTACTCAACAACTCAAACGCTCGCCATTCCGATTTGAATTTCAGAAGAAAACCCTACTGGACTTGCCGACCTATAATACAAGAAACTGATCCCATCACACTCTCTCGTTTTCAAAGCCAAAATGTCGGCGGCGCAGCAGTGGCAGTGGGAGAACGCCACCGCCGGCGCCGTCGCCGGGTTCGCAACCGTCGCTGCCATGCATCCCCTCGACGTCGTCCGCACCAGGTTCCAAGTCAACGACGGCCGAGTATCGAATCTCCCGACTTACAAGAACACGGTTCATGCTATATTCACCATTACTCGATTGGAGGTAAAAGCTCACTCAAAACACTCTCTAGGGTTTCTGTTCCGGATGTTGATCATATGATTCGAATTGGTTTTGTATTTATAAGGGACTGAGAGGACTCTATGCTGGCTTCACTCCGGCTGTGACTGGCTCCACTGTTTCCTGGGGCTTATATTTCTTTTTGTAAGTAACATTCTACCTTTAATGAAAATTGAAGTGTTCTTTGACTTGACAATGGAACCGAAAACTGTGGTGTTTTTGTAGCTATGGAAGAGCCAAACAGCGGTATTCGAAAAATGGGGATGAGAAACTGAGTCCTGGTCTGCATCTTGCTTCTGCAGCAGAAGCTGGTGCTTTGGTGAGTTTTTAGCAAACTTCAAATAAGAAATTTCAGTTTTGCTGTCTCGGTTGTCACTTTGTAGCCATCGTCTGTATCCTTTGTTATTTACAGATTTGTGATTTGCATCCAAGACAATTGCTTTTGAGATTTTTCGTCAAAGTTTGTCACTTTCTTTAAGTATCGGATTCGTTAAATACAAAGTTGGGATATTGGAATTTTTTTAAAATTTTGTTTGGGGCAAAGATTATAGACAAAGTGTTTGGAAGAGTAGCACATTTTTTCTTCCTTTCAATATTTTTGAAGGTTAGACGTAAGTTTACCACGTTGTACCTATAAATGATAGCAAACTTGTGGTTTTGTCAGGTTTCTTTGTGCACGAATCCTATTTGGCTTGTAAAAACAAGAATGCAGCTTCAGACTCCTCTACATCAAACACAACCATATGCTGGGTTTTATGGTCTGCTTCACATCTCATCTTAACCTGATGTCTGCAATATCCTGTTCGTTGTTTGGTGTACTTATAACAAACAAAATTCTTTTAAGTTCATTACATAGCTCTGAAGACAAACCATAGCAATGCATAATTTATAGGATGTGAAGATGATTGTTTTGTAAGCTGGAATAGGTTACTATTAAAGAAGTTTTCTTTTGTTGGCCTGTGGGTTACTATTTTTTCAGACCAAAAAAAAAAATACTATTTAGAGATCTTTTCTTTTTTGTGCTCACACTAATTTTCTTTCTTGATTATGGACGAAATAATGTTTTTTTTTTATGTCTGTTTCAGATGCCTTAAGGACTATAGTGAGAGAGGAAGGATGGGCTGCACTGTATAAAGGTCTTGGTCCTAGTCTTTTTCTGGTACGTTGTTGTGTATGGGCTCACAGTATTCCTCAAGAGCCATTAGTCCTTGATTCCTTCCACAGATGTATATTATTTTCTCATGGTCATTAAAGAGTTGCTGTAAAGTTTCTTTTAAGTTCCTTTCAAAAAATATTGGATTATTCTGATAAAAAAAAATTATGATTTTTGTAATCATCTATTAGTCATAGGATTTTAGTTTACCTGGTTGACCTTGGCAGACACCTGATAGCCTTAAGAAAGCTTCTCTAGATTATTTTCTCTTAATTGAATGTAAAGATTATTGCTTAAAGTTTACATGTTATCGATGCTCCAGAAAGCTGTTTAGTTTTAATGCTTTACAATCTGTGACTTTAAGGTTTTTATCATGTTTCAGCAGGTCTCCCACGGTGCTATTCAATTCACAGCATATGAAGAACTCCGTGAAGTTATTGTTGATTTGAAGTCTAAGAAAATCGAAAGTGATCATGCAGGTTCAGATACTGTGTTGGTATGTCCATCTTGATATACCAGACATTCTGTAGGAAATAGGCCCTTCTAAATCTGTAGATCTACTTTTCTAACGTTAAATATCACTTTTTGTGCAGAATTCATTTGACTATGCAGCCTTAGGGGCATCATCCAAAGTTGCTGCCATTCTTCTTTCATATCCTTTCCAGGTAATTATTTGAATTGGTTTTGTCACTCATCATTATGCAGTTATGTTGACCTTTTCTGTAATTTTTCTTTTTCAGGTTATTCGTTCTCGATTACAGGTATATTCATATCATTGTTTGAAAACTTCACTGTAGATAGAACTTCGCTGTTTGAGGGTTTTAATTAATCACTGTTAAATCGCTCAATACCCTTCAGCATAATTTCTGAAGTAGCCCTTTGTAATTTTGTTTGCTTTGGTTTTGATTTATTGATGAATCAAAGTTTATGAATATGCCTTGAATTTCAGCAACGACCTAGTTGTGAAGGAATTCCAAGATATATGGATAGCTGGCATGTAGTAAGGGAAACTGCACGGTAAGAATGAAATTCAGCCTTGTTATGGTTTAGAACTGTAGATATTGCCTAAGAAAGAGACTAGCCAACACCTGAATCTTAACTTTCTAGCATATGCTCTTATTGGGAAATGAAATTATAACTCTAAGATCTGATTGAATCGCTAATGAATGCAAAAAGACTGTAAGGAGCTATAGTTGTAGTTGCAACCAAGACATGAACTAGTTGCGATTTAGTATAAAAATTTGGGATTATTCTTAGTGTTCACAAATTCCATCAACTTGATAGTTGCTTAGCTTAGGATACTAACTTGTTTCGTATTATTGCTGGGGCTTGCAGGTTTGAGGGTGTTCGAGGTTTTTACAGGGGAATCACACCAAATCTTCTGAAGAATGTTCCCGCTGCATCTATAACATTCATTGTATATGAAAATGTACTGAAATTTTTAAAATTAGCTAAAAAGAACGAGTGAGATTTTATGTCGAATCTGAATCCCGCGTATTCTTTCTAGTTTCTACAGAAGCATTATTTAAGGTGGAGATGAAAAATGTCCTGGAAGGTGTTTTCAGCCAAGCATGTAAGTTGTCTGTACTGCGCTGGCATATATAGTCCATTTCTATATGTGAATTTGTGGAAGATGAGGAGTGTCAAACGGTCAAAGATGAGAACTTTGAAGTTTGATTCTGGAACAAAATAGGTCCTACAACCCTCTTGACCAAACCAACATCTTCCTAATCAAAGTTTGAATGCGGTCACCTTGCAATTAGAGTTTGCAAATGTTAATTACTAAATGATACAAGTCTGCTACCAAATATTCACATAAAGACTCTGAACAGAGATCTTTTAAATGTGACAGGGAAGGAAAAACATTAACACAAGATGTAATCACTCAATGCCGACACAAAGCACAGCAAATTCACTGATCCATGGGATGTTGACGCAGGAACGAAAGTATTTTGTTCGAAACTTGTTCATGGTTCTCTTCTTGGATATAATGGTGTCCATCTACAACAACCACTTCCAGGTTGGGGACAAGGCTCTTGAACTCATCACCTTCCACAAAATCCTTTGTTCCACTTGAGCTGTAACCGAATTCTTTGTTACCGATCATGAACTTCACCGGAACAGTAACTTTTGATCCTTGCCAGGGTGCAAGTAGCTTCCTCGTTCTGTGTTTATCATTTCAGAAGGTAAAGTCACAATACAAATAAAATTTCATGCAGCACAGCTACTCTAGCTCCATTATTGGTTACTCTACCAAATTAAAGTAACAAATTTTGTGGCTTTTACTGTCTGTTTATATTACACAGAATGTGGATTGTTGAATAACACAAGATTTTTATAGATTGTTTAAAATCTTGAATGAATATATAAATTTTTTTAAGGGTTGTTTAAAATTCATATTGAATACATCAAGATTTTAAAGGATTTCTGAAATACAAAATAATCCTACTAAATCCGTAGTTAAACACCCCCCCCCCCCTTAGTTTATTTACGAACAAATTGAATAGAAAAGTGGATATATTTGTTTAGTTTATTTGTTTGGTTGTAACTTCTTAGCATCATGTTTAACTAGGCTTCGATTTCTATAATTCTATTATACTGTTTGATGATTTGGTTCTTGTTTCTCGTTAAGCAGATGGTGCAAGGCTGTGTTGACTCTTACTTGGAGATTTGATGCTTGGATTCTGCCGTGTGATAGTGTTGCCTTGTAAGACAGTTGGTGCGTTTGTAATGGTAATTGAATGTTCCTCTATTTATATTGTCCGTTTTGTCTATTTACAACCATAATGTTTATAAACCAGCACTAGTTCAGCAGGAACATGTGTAGATTATGGTTTGATTTTAGTGTTAGAGTCTACTGTTTAGCTGGTTTGATCAGTTTGAATTCAAAGTTACTGCATGAACCTTCAGTGCCATGCTCTCTATGTTCTAATGTATGTTTGAGTCACATTCTAGTTTGGATGTGTGGTCTTTGTTTCCTTGTTATTCATTGCTGCCTCATATCTCAGATGTTATTGGAGTTGTTACGAGTATTCCTTCTACAACGAGCATAGAAGGAAGATCAACAACGAAAAATTCCAACGCTTGTTAACATTTCTTATACATCATAAGTCCTCAGGAAAGTTGTTTTGGATTGTCAATAATCTCATCGTGCAGTTGTCATGGCCATCACCTTATGCAAGGCATCATAGGTTAGTAAATCTGTAGTTTTTTTCTTAATGGTGAATTATTCTGAGCTTAAATTATGAATGATTCTGATCAGGTTGAGATTTGTTTGAGTTCATATTGCATATTGCTTTACAGTGTCGTTGCTAAGTTAAACTAAAAATAACATGTGCATGTGAATTTAGTGTTAAAAATATGGATTGCACATGTATGTGCTTTATATTTGAATCCAGTTGATGCAATGGCACACTTAAATCTTCTGGAGTGTTGAAGTTTTTTATTATTTGCAGAAAAAATGTTTGCTTGTGCTAGAATTTTGCGCATAGGTTATGATGTGTCCAAGTAGGCACTTGTATTTATGTCTTTCTTCTTATTATTTTTTTTTATAGATTTCTCATATGAATAGTGAACGATAAGGGACCAGAATAGAGATAGCACCCCCAAATAACACATCTCCCATTGGAGCGGGTCCTCTTAATTTAGCCCATAGCTTTTTAAGCTATTCAGTTAGTTAAATAGATCGCATTAAAATCTATTTCAATTAAGACTTTGATCGAGTCCTGTAGGCATAGATACCAGGCTCTTCTTGGATAAACACAAATTGTTGTTGTTCCATGTATTTGAGTAAGAAGATACTTAAGAACACTTGTGATATTCCAATAGGACCAAATTTACAACATTTGCATAAATTAAATTTAAAAAGGCACAAGTGAAAGTTGAATATTACACAATATACATGTGTTCCTGTGGACATCTAAAAGCTAACTTGTTATCATTTAGTCTCAACAACAGACTAAAAATCAAGCTCTTTGAAGTTTAAACACATTTTTCAAAAGCGATTAGAGTTATGGATTCTCAAGTAGTACATTCTCATACATTCGCATAAAATAAGAGATCAATTTGTAGGGAAGATATATATCTTTGGAGAAAGAATCTCTAATGTCACATTTGATGCTATATTTTCTGTTGATTCTTTCCTTGTACACCTTTGCTGCTTTCAAAGTTCTCAGAAACTAAAATAACTAACAGGTCCAAATTAACTGTTACATTGTTCAGTAAGAAAGAGGTAAAAATGACTCCTCTTTGTGGAAGAGGAAAATAGGTTGCATGGATGTGGCCTGGATTCTTCCTTTGGGTTACCTACGCTAAACTTGCTAGTCATGGTTAGACACAAGTTTTTGAGATTCTGTTCTGGAAACTTGATGCATGGACTAGAAAGTTCTAGGACATACTCTTTATCTGAAATATATAGAATCATAACGAATCGCCTTATGCAATTTTTATTTATCTTGATAAGTAACCCTAATCACAATCATCCAAAAACAATAATTACAGATTTAGCATCTTGTTTGATTTTCTGTATATTCAAAAGTCAATAAAATTTGCTATTGGCCTGGTTAAAATAATTTCTTATATGCTGCAACTTCATGCTGAATATGCTGGTCTATATAGGTCTTCAAGTTAGTTGTAGCCGTCTATATAGGTCTTCAAGCTTCTGTCATTTGTTTTCTATATCTTTTCTCAACTCCTACTCTTAGTTGTCTCTACAGTACATTCATTCTGCCTATATTTCAGATGCTTTGGACCTAATCATCAAAGACAAACAAGATGGATAAGGAATGTGCACAACGAAAAAGGTTATATCTAAAACCTATGACAAGTGTTACATGTAAGATAAAGACTAGAAACTGTTCGACAAGTTGATGTTGTTTTCTATAGATAGCGATGCTTCGTTGTATAAATTTATTCATGATAATGAGCCAGAATAAGAAACTGGACATCAACACTAAAATAAGCACATTAAAATACCCTGAATGAGGAGAGCATAGTTATGTGGAAGTTTGACCTATCTGTAAATTTGTGAAATCCTTGCAGAAGGAAGAAAGTGAAGCTCCGGAATTGATGGATTGTGTTACTTCTTGTCAGATTTCCAGTTAGTTTGTGTTGGAAGCTTTTGGTTTTAAGAAACAAGCATTGTATTGATGAATTGTAGTTTGTTGCTTCTTGAAAAGTGAAGTAATTCTTCTTCCAATCTGTTGAAGTGACTAAAGGGAAAGCGATTGAGTGGAGTCAGACACTAGAAAATCACAGCTTCAATTCTATCAGATTAGCTGGTAACTATGTCTCTCAATCTGATTCACTATCCACAGAGACAAAAGAAGTGATTTAGATACAAGATAAAGAAATAGCAATACTATCCAGCTAGAGTTAATCTTAGTTGATAGGTATGCTTAATTGGACTAGTGTTGAAATGCTTATGGAGTTATGTTTTTGGAAAGTTTCATATCCTTTAATTCATTAGGAATTGGATTCTGATCATCATAATATTTAGTACTAGTTTGATTCTGGGTTTGTTGATATGAGAAAGGTTGTGCGTTTTGCTTTGACATGCTGTTTTAAAGTGTTGTGTACATGTTTCTGGATGTTTTGAGTCAATATGTGTGGTGTTGTATGCTTTTGCTGATATAACTGCTCTCTGTGTTGGATGTCAGGTTCAAGCTTATGCATTTGGTGGATGTTGGAAGGACATGAGGAATATTGAAGCATTTTACCAAACAAATCTGTATTGATTGAGTCAAATGGTATGGTGTTTTATTTTGGGCTTGATGTGAAATGGAATTGTGCACCCTGACGTTTCAGTTTGGGATGGTGCTTTGTTATGGGCTTGACGGTCTGTACTTTGATGTTCTGCTTAGGAGTATTCTGCTTTGATCAAAAGAAATGTTGAACTTGATTGTTTGGTATTTATAAGGGGTATTGTAATATATCATTGAATCATGTTGGTGTTATACAATGTACTTTTGTACTTTTGTGACATTATTGTTTCACTTGTATCATTTTAGTGATCAATGAATTATATTTTGAGTTTTTTATACGAAAATTATAGATGTTTGTACATTATTTAAAACAGTACATAGGACACAAATGTGTGCTGTAAATGACTTTGTTATTATGGCGTGTGTTGAGGTTTTTAGTGGCGCGCGTGCATGCAGTGTATTTGATATTTTTATGGCATATATCTGATGCATGTTGTAAATAACATGTCTTTTATGGTGCATATTTAAGCCTTTCACGGCATGCATTTGCGTCGTGTATGGACTCTTTTACGGAGTGCATTGAATGTGTGTCGTAAATGCTTTTGTCTTTTACGACATGTATTGAAGTTTTTTACGGCATGTATTTGTGCCCTGTGATGAGTGGAGAACCACCTTTCAAAAATATCATATTCTCAATTCGGATATATTATTGCAATAATCAATTATAGGGGTTATCGAACACAAGGAATTGGTGAAATTAAATTCCAACACTAGACTAAAATGTTGACAGACTCGACTACAGTACACTAATAACACTACGAACATACTCCAGACAGACTCAAATGACACAAAAATTGGACACAATAAACTAGACACAATAGCGGACTACCACACAAAATTTGAGGGTATTCTGAGTTGATTTGGATATCGAAATAAATCAGTTAACTACAGCTACGTGCAGAAAATAAATGCTGAAAGTAAATATGTTAATGAATGCAAAGTGATTTACTATATGATGAATGAGTTAAGAGGAATGCAATCTACACCCGTCATTCCATCTATCTAATACATACTTAATCTAATACACATATCCAATGAGTGAAAGTTCCCAGGAAGGGTAGATTGTTACAACCACATTCTATTATCTAATCCTTATGCCTATGAGAGTTTGTCATGGACCTCCCCAACATCTATCCTTCTATTAAACCCGTAGTCATGGACCCCAAAGTTTAAAAACAAGAAAACATTAAGTTCTAGAAAATGTTTGAGAAGCTGCAAGGGTTCACAAGTACACTATGGGAGTGTCTTGCTAGACCTAGGATTTCAATCTCCTGACGAACTAATCAATTTAGGGTGTCACTATAGAGAATCTAGTAGAAGAAATTATCTTCAGCCGCCAGTATCTCATAACAATGGAATCCTATCATGCATACTAAGTTGGCCACCAAAGCACACATACAATAAATCATCAATGAACCACATAGAGAAATAAACCTCATCCGCATTGAATATGCGAAACTAGATTAAAGTGTATGAATTAAAAAGACTTCATGTACGGGGCTTCAAGCAGCCCCTTAACAAGATGGTTGGCTACTAAAATTCATAACAAAAGAATCGATACAAATTATAGAGTTTACAAATCAAGATTGGATGAAGAACTGAAACTGTCGTCCAACTTCGATGGGCCGAAGCTGAGTCTTCGATGGATCGAAGATTGGACTCTGGCTCCTTTGGGCTGCTCTCCTTCCTTGCTCGAGTTTCTCTCCAATAATTTCTAATTAGCCTTTCCAAAAACCTAAAATAGGTTTATATAGTTTCCCAATTGATCTCCTCAAGTCCACATTGGAATAGGTTTCTTTAATTGGACAAAACACCTTCTTAAATCCATATTGAGTTAGGAATCCCTATTTTATTTTCTTTTCTTTTATTCCTCCACAAAACGTATAAAATAATAAATATTAATTAAATAAGCAATTATATAACAATAAACTAAATATAGGGAATGAATTAAACATCGAACAGACGCATAAATATGCGACTATCAAAATACTTCACACTTAAACATTGTTAGTCCTCGAGAAATACACTAAATTAAGACTCTGAAAGACTCAAAAACTTTACAAACACCGACTCTAATGCCCTCAACAAATTGCTTCAGCATTCTTCCACAAAATTGTAACACCAAGATCATATGTACCTACAAGTTACCAAGGATAACTCCAACATATAACACACATGTAACATGTAGGACACAGACATAATCAAGGTGAAAAAAAGCTAGAACATGCACAAGACCAATCAAGATTCAAACTCACATCGATATGCCCTCACAAGTGTTTCTCTCAAAATACACCTAAGGTATCACTCAATTTGATTACTTGCCAAATGGACCAAACTATATGCTCACTCTTGTGACTAATCTCCACATATCAAAGGCCGTCATCTTGAGGATCAAAAGGACTTCATGGGTTATAATGGGGCTTGGCTCATAGGTTAAAGATTAAAATGGGTATGGATTACAAACACA
This sequence comes from Geum urbanum, assembly GCA_946800695.1. Taxonomy (NCBI): domain Eukaryota; kingdom Viridiplantae; phylum Streptophyta; class Magnoliopsida; order Rosales; family Rosaceae; genus Geum; species Geum urbanum. Next base: position 4,839,652 of record OX327000.1, on the reverse strand, counting down.
ATTCTAGAACCTAGTAGAGCACCAAATATGAGACTTCTTCAACTTTTCAACCATGAACTTTTTTCACTACTGTGGCCAGATTTCATCTTATTGGATCTTCACATAATTCTTTTCATCAATAGTTAACCTCGGTTATTAAGCTAGATATCACAACCTTTTTTTTTACACTAGCTTGATACCCCACACTTATTCATTTGTATCACATTTCGACAGTGTCGCCGTCTTTACATACTTGTCTCATGTATAGCTCTACCAAGTCCTAGAACAATGGTAAAAATATAACTATTCTAAGGTTCAAGGTCAAAAATATGTGGGTGATGACATAAAATTTCATATGTAGGCTCAAAGTGGTTAACTATAGGGTGCACATCTTGTGTACACAAAATCAGAACACGGGCTTATATGGCTATGGTGGTGTCTCCTAAATACCTTTATCACTTCCTCAATCAGAACATGTATTGACTAAAATTAAGCTTTGAATAGCACAAGAGCAAGTTCTACTAATCTCTAGAGTCCATTAACTTAATCTGCGGCAAGCAATTGACACTCAATCAAAGAAAACATGTATACCACATATAGGCTCAAAAGCTCACGGGTTAAATGAATCTCAATAAAGTCTATGCATGCTAAAAAATATTTGTACCATGTTAACTTGTTTCTACATCCACTCCATATTCGCATATACATCATAAATTCAACATTATCCAAAGAAACTTGAGTCACATAATCATCTCTTAGTCACAAAATTGGAAGAAATAAGCACTTCATTGACTTGTTAAGGGCTCTTAAGACTCCTGTTTTTGTATTTTTCTTGACACTATTTATTTTTGTATTTTGTTTTTCAAATGAGACACTTAAAACACACAAGAAGACTAAGAAAAACTCTAAACTGAAATTGACTTTTAGATGGATCGAATGTGGTCCTCGATGGATCGAGGATTGCTCTCTGGTCTCGCTCTGAAACAACTCTTTGATGGGTCTAAGGATATCCCTCGATGGATCGAAGGGTACACCCTGGAAATTCTAAGCAAAACGGAAAAAACTGAAGATACTGTGCACTCTCACTTGCATAATTTCTACAGAATTAACCACGCGCCTGAATATGCTGAAATTTTGTGAGCATACCCTAGAAATATATACGAACACACAATCAAAATTTCAGAATTTTTCTAAGACCTCTATATATGTCCTAAAAATCACACTACATCAAAAATAAAAAAAATTAACTCAAAAAACTAAAAATCTATATCTAGACGCTAAGTATATGATATAGTCCCACCCCACACTTGAAAGTTGCATTATCCTCAATATAAAAACTTAAATTAGACTATACAATATACCAACCAAGTATGACACAGAGTACATATCACACACAAAACACACCCTGTAGAGAAAATAAAAGAGAAGGGATAAGAAATCAAATCTGGTCGCCAGCTTCTCCATCCACATGGGTTATCTCCCAAGTAACACTAAGTTTAACGTCTTCAACCATATGGTAGATCCACTCAATTCTCCATAGGAGGCGCGGCTTGAAGGTCCACATCTTCAAACACATGCTCCACAAACGACTCATAAAACGGCTTGAGTCGTTGGTCATTCACCTTGAATGTTTTCCCTATTTTTGAACTCATAATCTCTATAGCACCATGAGGAAAAACATTAGTAATAATATAAGGTCCAGTCCATCTACTCTTAAGCTTACCTGAAAATAAACGTAGACGACGACTAAACAGCAAAACTTTCTGAGCAACTACAATTTATTATTTTTTTTTTATGTTCCGGTCATGAAAAGCTTTGGTTCACTCATTGTATATCTTGATGGACTCATATGCATTATGTTGGATCTCATCCAACTTACTGAGTTGCAACTTCCTATGTAGACCTACTTCTTCCATATCAAAATTGAACTTCTTCACAACCCAATACGCCATATGCTCAAGTTCCACAGAAAGATGGCAAGCTTTCCCATACACCAACCTATAAGGAAACATCTCAATAGGTGTTTTATATGCTATCTTGTAAGCCCACAATGCATCATCAAGGCGTTGACTCCAGTCTTTCCGGGTTGGACTAAATGTCTTCTCAAGAATCTGCTTGATCTCTCTATTTGATACCTCCACATGCCCACTCGTCTGAGGATGATAAGGTGTTGCCACCCTATGTGTCACATTGTACTTCCTACCCAAGGCATCAAAGGTCTTGTTACAGAAGTGTGATCCTTCATCACTGATTATGCATCTAGGTGTTCCAAACCTGCTGAATATTTCCTTAAGAAAACTGTGAACAACTTTAGAATCATTAGTCTTGGAGGTTTTAGCCTCCACCTATTTAGACACATAATCAACAGCAACAAGAATATACAAATATTCTTGAGAATTTGGGAATGGTCCCATGAAATCAATACCCCACACATCAAATATTTCGACTACAAGAACAGAGTGTTGAGGCATTTGGTATTTTGGACTGATGTTACCTATCATTTGGCACCTGGCACAAGATTTAAAGAAAACATGTGCATCATGAATTAAAGTGGGCCAATAAAACTCACTCTCAAGCACTTTGAGAGCCGTCTTCTTCCCTCCAAAATGTCCACCACATGCATATGAGTGACAAAAAACTAGAATAGAGTGAAATTCAAATTTAGGGACGCACCTACGAATGATAGTGTTAGTGCAATGTTTCCACAAATATGGTTCGTCCCACACATAGTACCTAGCTTCCTTGACTAGCTTGTCTTTCTGCGCTCTGGTGAAATCAGATGGAATGTATTTACTGACCTTGTAATTGACAATATCAGCATACCATAGCTCTGCTTCTTGAACACTAAAAAGTTGTTCATTTAGAAAACTGTCTCTGAGAGGAAGATTATCCTCTTCTGCGTTGGAACCATGAGTGATTCTACTCAAGTGCTCAGCTACCATATTCTCAGTACCCTTATTATCCTTGATCACAATGTCAAACTCCTGAAGTAAGAGCATCCATCGAATCAATATAGGCTTGGCATCCTATTTGGTCATCAAATACCTCAAAGCAACATGGTTAGAAAATATGATAACTTTAGTTCCTAACAAGTAAGATCTAAACTTTTCAAAAGCAAAAATCATTGCTAAGAGCTCCTTCTCAGTATTTGAATAATTCAACTGTGCATCGTTTAGGGTCATGGAGGCATAGTAGAAGACATGAGGCAACCTCTCTGGGCGTTGGCCTAGAACTGCTCCAACAGCATAATCTGAAGCATCACACATGAACTCAAATGGAAGGCTCCAATCTGGTGTCCAAATGATGGGGGTTGTTGTCAACAACTCCCTGAGTTTATTGAAAGCTTGATGGCACTCAGCTGTAAAGTCGAATGAAATATCCTTTTGCAGCAATGCACATAATGGTCGGGCTATCTTGGAAAAATCATTGATGAACCTGTGATAGAAACCTGCATGGTCAAGAAAAGATCTCACCTCTTTCACAGTAGAAGGCGGGGGTAAGGCCCGCACAATATCAACTTTAGCTTTGTCTACTTCTATGCCTCTAGCTAATGTGACATGTTCCAAAACTATACCATGTTCCACTATAAAGTGACATTTCTCCTAGTTAAGCACAAGGTTAGTTTCTACACAACACTCTAAAACTATAGCTAGATTATGTATACATAAGTCAAAAGAATCACCAAAAATAGAGAAATCATCCATAAATACCTCAATGATCTTTTCAACCATGTCTGAGAAAATACTTACCATACATCTCTGAAATGTCGCATGAACGTTGCATAGACTAAAGTGTTGAACAATGGCAAAACTATGTTTCAAACACAGATAATTAGTTTCCTCTAATATTTCAGATTTAAAAAAAATCCATACTAATAGGATTATTGTAAGTGTTGGAAAGAATTATAGTATATATTGATTTATAATTAGAATTAAAATTGTATAGATGTAATAGGAATGTAAATATCATTTCCTATTAGGATAACACTTGTACATCTTTATTAACCCCAAAATTGGAATGAATGAAACTATTGAATTCTCCCTGAATACTTTTCTACTTAGTATCAGAGCCGAATTCCTGGATTGTGAAAAAACCTGAATTGAATTGAAATCCTGAATTACCACCACCATTTTTTTTCCGCTGCATCTGAACTTGAAACCTGAATTGTGATTTCTTGCAAACCTTGAAGAGATGGAGAACGTGAATGAAGAGAACATCTTTGCGAACAATGATGGAGCACTCATCCCCAATAGTGGAGCAGTCATGCAACCTGTTCACAATCATTTTTACAACACCATTCAAGACAACTCCACTTTTTCCATCGGCAAACTCCTCACTTAAACCAACTACTCTAGTTGGTCTGGATACATAAAGATTCGACTTGAAGGATGAAACAAGCTTGATCTCCTCACCAAGGACCCTCATGCCGCTACCTCTGCTGAGTATTCAACATGGGTTATCAACAATGACAAGGTGAAGTGTTGGCTCATTGAAAATATGTCTCTTGGATTGCGACAACGGTATCTCATATTGCCAATAGCCAAAGCAATTTGGGATGCCCTATGCAAAACCTACTATGATGAATCTGATGAAACTCGATTTTTTGAGCTTCATCGTTTGTGTTATACAAAGAAACAGAATGGAAGACCCCTCTCTACATACTATAATGAGCTTGTAGAATGGCTCGATGAAATAGATCACTGCATGACACACTCTCAAAAAACTGTTGATAGTGTTGTGAATGAATCTTCTTGCATGACCCGCCAACGAGTCTACATATTTTTGATGGGACAATGTTAAATTCAGTCAAGTTTGTGAAGAGCTGTTGTGGAGAGAACTGAAGTTAGATCTTGAACAAACATATACACATGTTCGACGCTTCCACAACAATTGAAAAACCCTATCTGCCCCTCCTTTGCATGAAGCCTCTGTCATGACGGTCTTCTCTTCTTTAACAGTCAACATTGCTCAGTCCCAGCGCCGCCAGGGTCTTCCACCTGGCTTTTCTGACCCTCCTCGTTCTGGTGGAAAACCTCCTCCTAAAAATTCTCACTTTACATGTACTCATTGTAAGGAGGTCGGTCATATAAAGGAACGATGCTATGAGCTTGTTGAATATCCTGAATGGTGGAATTTTACTAGAAAGTCTCGCAAGACCACCCCAAAAGCAGTTGTAACCACCACTGAATCTCCTGCTCAACTAGTTGCACTCGTCGCTGAAACAGGTAACAAGGGTTAGGCATATTCTCTTACCACATTTTCTGCGAATATATCTTGGATAATTGATACAGGGGCTACTAATCATATGACAAATAATCATAATATTGTTGATACCATTAACACATTTCCTGAACATGTTGTGTCTACTGTTGATGGTTCTCCTTCTCCTGTTCTTGGTGAAGGATCTATCCAACTCTCTCATGAACTCACTCTTGATTCTGTTCTTGTTGTTCCCTCTCTTGTTTACAACCTCTTATCTGTTAGTCAGATCACTAGGGTCCTCTCTTTCTCTATAACATTTTATCCTAATTTCTGTATTTTTCAAGACATTCTGACAAGGAGGACTATTGGTTATGGTGTTAGAAGGGAGAAATTATACTATCTAGAGTTGACAAGCAGTGGACAACAGCAGATTAGTCAAGCAAACAGTACCAGTAGCCTGAATAAAGCCAAGGAAGCAGTGTGGTTATGGCATCGCCGCTTAGGCCATTTGAATTTTGGATATCTTAGAAAATTGCAACCTTAATTGTTTTTAGTTGTTGATGAATCAAATTTTAAGTGTGATGTATGTGAATTGGCCAAGAGTCATCGTACTACGTATTCTCCAAGTTTGAATAAAAGTTTTGTTCCCTTTATGAAAATTCATTCGGATGTTTGGGGCCCTACAAGAATTTCTTCCCATTCTGGATTTCCCTACTTTGTGACTTTTATTGATGAATGCACCAGAATGACTTGGGTCTCCTTAATGAAGTAAAAATGTGAAAGTCTATGCCAGATTTGTTGAATTCCACAAGATGGTGGCAACTCAATATCAGCAGTCAATTCAAGTCCTTCAATCTAACAATGGTAGGGAGTATCTGAATAGAGATATGTCAGCATATTTAGGTGTTCATGGGATTAGGCATCAAACTTCCATTGCCTATACTCCTCACCATAATGGATTAGCTGAAAGAAAGAACTGACAGTTGATGGAGGTTGTTCATGCTTCCTTATTTGGTATGAATGTCCCTACAAATCTATGGGGAGAAGCCTTGTGTTTTGCTACATATTTAATCAATCACACCCATTCTCGTGTGATTGAGTTCTAGAACCCATATCAGAAGTTGCATGATCTGTTACAGGCGCCATCTCTACCTAATCTGGAACTAAGAGTCTTTGGATATACTGTGTATGTTCACATCAACAAAGAGTTGCGAGGAAATCTTGATCCACGTGCTGCAGAGTGTGTGTTTGTTGGTTATACTGAAATCCAGAAAGGCTACCGTTGTTATAACCAGTTCTGAATAAGATGCATGTATCTCTAGATGTTTCTTTCCGTGAGTCTGACCCTTATTACTCAGGGGGAGTTTCAGAGTCTTCCCTTCAGGGGGAGAGAAGTATATATGAAGGCAATCCTCTGTTTTTAGATGAATTTGAGGACTTGGAGAGGTTGGGGAAACAACTTGGAGGCAATCAAACGAAAGAAGGTACAGGATGATTTTTCGACCGGTCAAAAAATCATCTTGACCCATCAAAAACGGTGTCCGAAATGGAGCAGAGTGATCACATCGACCCATCGAGAATTATTCTCGAACCATCGAGAACTAGGTCCGAAATGAAGCAGGGTGATCACATCGACTCGTCAAGAGATATTCTAGACCAGTCGAGAATAAGGTCCGAAACGGAGCGGTTTGTTTGCATCGATCTGTCGAAAGGAATCACTGAAGAATTCTTGACCTGTCAAGAACTGAAGATGAAACAACATTACCTGAAGTTCAAACCTCTTCTGAAGCAGTACTCCATGAAGATTCCCATTCTACTCCATCAACTGAAGAACCTTCCCATAATGTCTCTCTTGAGGTACATATTCATGCCAATGATTTGGGTAGTATAAAAGTTAGTATGCCTAGGAGGTCACAACGGGAAACAAAAGGGGTTCCAAAGAAACAATATGAACCAACCATAGAAGCAAAAACCAAATATTCTATTCCTAGCTCTGTATCCCACCATAGGTTTTCTGGATTATATGCACTTGTTGTTAATCAATTATCTACAGTAGCTATTCCCAGTAATGTGCAGGATGCCTTGGCATATTTAAAGTGGAAGCAAGCAATGAATGAAGAATTAGAAGCCGTACAGAAGAATGGAACGTGGGAGCTTGTTCCTGCTCCACCTAGGAAGAAGACGGTTGGATGTAGATGGGTATATGCAGTGAAACTAAAAGCAGATGGAAATAGTGATCGATTTAAAGCTCATCTAGTTGCAAAAGGCTACACTCAGCGATATGGAGTGGATTATCAAGAGACATTCGCTCCAGTAGCAAAAATCAGCACTATGCGTATCCTCATAGCCTTAGCAGCTCGACATGACTGGCCATTGCACCAATTTGATGTGAAGAATGTCTTCCTGAACGGAGATTTAGAAGAAGAGGTGTACATGAATATTCCTCCTGGTGTTATCTGTAAGCCATGTGATATTGGAAAAGTCTACATATTGAAGAAGTCACTGTATGGATTAAAGCAATCTCCTAGAGCGTGGTTTGAGGGATTTTTTGAAGCAATTAAGAAGTTTGGATATCGGCAGAGCAACTCTGATCATACCTTGTTCATTAAACGCAAGGGTGATAAGATTACTGCTCTGATTGTATGTGTTGATGACATGGTTGTTACAGGTGATGATTCAGCTGAGATAGATGATTTGAAGAAGCGGTTATCCTAAGAATTTGAGATGAAGAATTTGGGTCCAAATTGGGAATCACCTTGTCTCAACGGAAGTATGTGCTTGATCTTCTTGCTGAAACAGAAATGCTGGATTGTAAACCTGTTAAGACTCCTATTGAGATGAACCACGCATTGGAGTTGTGTCCTGGTCAAGTTCCAACGAACAAAGACAGGTACCAGAGGTTAGTAGGAAGATTGATCTATTTGTCACATACTAGGCTTGATATTTCATATGTTGTAAGTGTTTGAGCCAGTTCATGCATGATCCTAGTGAAGAACATATGGATGTTGTGATGCGTATTCTCAGATATTTTACGTCTGCACCAGGTAAATGCCTCCTATTTTCAAAGGATTGTGAGTTTGAAGTTACAGGTTATTCTGATGCAGATTGGACAGGAGATAAGACTAATAAGGTATCTACTTCTGGTTATTTCACCTTTATTGGTGGGAGTCTAGTAACCTAGCGCAGTAAAAAGAAAAATGTGATTGCCCGTTCCAATGCTGAAGCTGAATACCGAGGAATGGCAAATGGAGTGTGTGAACTGCTATGGATTCGTAATGTCTTAAAGGAGCTAGGTTTCAAGCTCAGCAAAGCCATGGATTTGCATTGTGACAATACTGCTGCAATTAAAATTGCTCTTAATCCTGTACAGCGTGGTCGAACCAAGCATGTGGAGATTGATCTACATTTCATCAGGGATCACCTTATTAAGAGGAATATTCGTTTTCCTTTTGTAACGTCTGAAGAACAGTTAGCGGATGTAGTTACTAAAGGGTTGTCACACTATACATTTACTAGATGGATTAACAAGTTGGGCATGATTGACATCTATGCACCAACTTGAGAAGAAGTGTTGGAAAGAATTATAATATATATTTTTTTGTAATTAGAATTAAAGTTGTATAGACGTAATAGGAATGTAAATATCATTTCTTATTAGGATAACACTTATACATCTTTATTAACCCAAAAATTCAAATGAATGAAACTGTACATCTTTAATCCGCCTGTAAACAAATATATGTACCATGAATCCCAAAGGGGCGCAGTCCTATTCTAGCTATGACAAAGTAAGCTCGGTGACATCTGCATATGACAAAGTTGGGCATGATTGACATCTATGCACCAACTTGAGAAGAAGTGTTGGAAAGAATTATAATATATATTTTTTTGTAATTAGAATTAAAGTTGTATAGACGTAATAGGAATGTAAATATCATTTCTTATTAGGATAACACTTATACATCTTTATTAACCCAAAAATTCAAATGAATGAAACTGTACATCTTTAATCCGCCTGTAAACAAATATATGTACCATGAATCCCAAAGGGGCGCAGTCCTATTCTAGCTATGACAAAGTAAGCTCGGTGAATCTGCATAAGACTCCAACTGTTCAACGTTTCGTAATGATGTGGAGCTTCCATCTCTTAAAAATGCACAAAACCGAATCCTTGTCATGAGTTTGCATTCTCATGCTATCTGTATGTGCATAACTAAATCACGAAATGCATGCATCATATTCCCACACAGAAGTAGAGGTATGAAGCGAAATAGCTAACAAGCTAGCTCGCTAGTTCCTGCTATGTTACTCGAAGATTGTTTTATCCCATTTTATATCATACATGAACCTAGCTAGTTTATAAGTGAAGGAACTCTTTCATCTCAATAAAAGTGTTCTTGTTTTTTCGAAGAATGCGATCCTTACTTTGTCATAGCTAGAATAGGACTGCGCCCCTTTGGGATTCATGGTACATATGTTTGTTTACAGGCAGATTAAATTGCAGATCATTTTTTAGCTCTGCCCTCCATTGTTGCTGCCACAGATATAACCAGATGCATTCAAACTTTTTCATTAAACTTCAACCAGTTTTCATCATAATCCAAAATCGCCTCCATGGCTAGACCAAATACAATGCTAATATTCAGGTTTTCTCAAAACTTCAAACTAATTTAGTATCAGCAGACTTCTTGTAACTAAGGGCTGGAAATTGATCGCTATTCAAACTAAACTGAACACCAGGCTTAGGTTTAGGCTCTACCTTGGTACCTTGCTCTCCATCACGAACCCTTCGCGGTCTATTAAATCTCTGCCCTCCATTGTTAAATCTTCTACCTTCGTTGTTAAACTTTTTCCCTCCGTTAGTAAATCGTCTGCCTTCATTGATCAAACTCTGCCCTCTGTTGTCAGACTCTTTCACAATTGGCACACGAGTGTGCTGCGAATGGTCTTGAGCAGCAGAATTTCTAGTATCAACTTTTTTTACATGCTCTCCCTCCTTGTTCTCTTTTACGACAGCTTTTTGATATGCTCTCCCACCTTGTTTCATTCTCCGACGAGAAGCTACTAGTTGCCATCCCTCAGAATCCGTCCCATTATCCTTTGCTTCTACTAACTTGCTCTCTTGAATTTGATCTGATGAGGAGATGGGACGAGGAGTAGTACTAGTAGGCAAAACAGTGGTATCAGCTATAATTGCATGAACATCAAACTTTGCTGCTGCTTCTATCTTGCTGGGACTGGGACTAGCAGTATTAGCTTTGACTGCAGGGCCATTGGTGCTAGTGGGCAACACAGATCTTGGGGAAGCTGGAACCAGAGAAGGTTTAACCGTACAACTACCAATCTCGGTTGCTTTTGCTGTTTGATCAGAGGAGCCAGGCCTAGTAGTAGTTGTAGTACTACAAGAATATCCAGACACAGAACCAATATCAGAGACCACTGAGGGAGTCCAAGAGGGAGTACTAGGAGTACTCTTTGGCACATGATCAGTCTTTGTCACTCCTCCAACTTGGCCTTGCTTATGAGCAGGACCTCTTCTCTGAAACTCATGTGGAGAAGAGCTTCTGGAAAATTGACGAGGAGGAGGAGCAAGCAAGCCAAGAAGTGTAGATTTAATACTCTCCTTCACCTGCCTTTTCTTATGTTCCTGAATCTCAAACCACTTCCTCCTATTCTCCAAACGTCTCGCCATAGAGGCCCTCTCCTCCTCCTCCTTCAACCTTTTCTCGGCCTCCTTGGCCTCCTCTCTCCTCTTTTTCTCTGCTGCCCTGAAAGCAGCCACTGACCCCGGTTCCTCTACGATGCTGAGGAGACTTCCAACCTCTGGTGATTCCTCACCCAGCAAATCAAAAGCATTGGATGGGCGAGCCATGGATACAAAGGAAGGTAGGGTTGAGATCTAAAGAGTTACTAGAGTTTGTGATTTCACAGAGAGAGAGAGAGGGTTAACGTTCCAAAGGATGGAAAGAAGTGTCTCACAATGTGCTGGTATTTATACCAGTAAATCCTGTTATTGACAGTCTGTGATTTAGTCTGTGTCATCGTTTCTTTCTCCCCAAGTAATCTGATAGACTAAAGTACTTGATGTGCAAGCAATGCAATTATCCGATTCTTGTCAAAATAATTACTATTTCCTATAATCTTATCTTTCTTCAGTTACCAAATTAAAAAATTGAAAAAGAGGCTAGTGGAAATTTTCAGTAGATGCAATTAGAAGCATCTGGATCAAGAGATTAAACTGTCAAATGCTAACTTTAATCTGAATACAACACCAAGTCATCAACACTCCTAATTCTAGTCTACTACTCTTACTCATCTTAAGTTCCCAACTAAATTTAGTTGTCAATTTATGTGCCTAGCATTTTACTAATCACTGTGGTAATTTCTTTCTATGGAAAAATGACTAAATTGACAAAAATGGTAAGCAGAGAGACCAAAATGAACAAAAATAGCAAAACTCTGTGAAATTTCCACCAATCAGCTACTTCCACCTGTACCGTAGTCAACGAAAGGAAACAGAGGCGATGGTTCTCTCGTTTCTACGTACCGGCCTTCTCATTTTTTATATCACCAAATCTGGCTTTCTCTGGTTGGTCACGAGCCGTGTATGGACACGGCCGCTCATCACCATTGCCTGCTCCCGATCACACCCTATCATTCCCCACCTTCTTCCAACCATGTCCGGGCCCACACCATGAGAGGACCTCTATCTCTACCTTTACTGCCTCTTTCGATTCTCACAACCAGAATCAACCGAACCTTGTACTCCATGGCCGACCGAGCCGGCGCGACTACTACGACGACGATTAAAACGGCGGAAAAGAAGGAAGAGACGGAGAAATCGGCGAAAGAGATTCCGCCTCCTCCGCCGGAGAAGCCGGAGCCCGGCGACTGCTGCGGAAGCGGATGCGTCAGATGCGTCTGGGACGTCTATTATGACGAGCTCGAAGAATACAACAAGCTCTACAAAAGAAGTGATTCCAACTCCAACTCATAGATAATATCGAAAATCGATTTGCTTTGTTTAATTGTTTGTATTGATTCGAATGAAAAACTGATGTTGTATTTGTCTCTGTGTATCAAAATCGATTTTGGAAATGATGAAGAAAATGGTGTTGGAGATTTCTTTATGTTTTGTTTTTGTTAATGGGCCGTTAGTGATGGGCCTACCTAGCCCAAAACGATCGATATAATATAAATTGAGAATTTATGAGAGGTGGCGTTGAACAGAGGAGAGGAGGAGGATGAAGATGCGGAGGTCAGAGATGGTGATCGTCGCGGTGGCGGCGTTTCTGATGTTGTTGGGAAACGACGTCGTACAAGCTTCGACTTCGTCTTCGGCGTTTGTCCAGAACGTTATCTACTCCAACAAGATCGCCATCTTCTCCAAATCATATTGCCCGTACGTTCTCTATATATCTCTCATCTTTTCATTTCTGGTTTTGAATTTCAGAGATTTGGGGTTTTGTGATGAAGTTCATAATCAGTTGATTCAATTCAATCGGAAACTCATAAAATTGAGGATTGTACATGTCTCGAGTTTTCAATTGCTCATAGTGACAGTTAAATTGTACACTGAGTCACAGCATGAAAAGTTCATACAAATTGATTCAATTGCCTATGTATAGTTGTATACTATGTGTCTTAGATATGAAATAGCTATTCAGAAATAGACTTAAAGTTTGAGTCTTGTGGGATGAGGTTATGAGGTGTGTCTGTATATGCTTTTAGGTACTGTTTGCGTGCCAAGCGTATATTCAGTGATTTGCAAGAGAAACCATATGTTGTCGAACTTGATCTTCGAGGTATGTCGTAGCTTAAGGTGGATTTACTTTTCATGACTGAGAAGGGTTTTAGAGTTGGCTCTAAAGTTCGTGTGTGTTGTAGATGATGGAGGGCAAATTCAGAGTGTTCTTTTGGATGTGGTAGGCCGATCCACTGTGCCACAAGTATTTGTGAATGGCAAGCACATTGGTGGCTCTGATGGTTAGCCATTTCCTGCTGTGTGCTCTTTTAAATAAAGACTATGCTTTGTAATCAGTCAGTTATCTAGAATAATTATTTTCATTCTGCTTATAACTTTTGGCTTCTGTAATTCAGATCTCAAAGCCGCTGTTCGGAGTGGTCAACTTCAGAAGCTTCTTAGTTCTTAGTATAAGTTGAGAAGGCATTGGAAACCAAGAAGCTCAAATTCACCAACATCTGGTATGAAGCTGCGAATGGTAATCGAACACTTGGAGCTTTAGTAGCTAGCTATTGTGAGATAAACCTATTACTTTATATGAGTATTGATGTAGTGTTGAGTTTGCTGGAACTCTTGAATATGCAATTCATGGAAAACTTGAACGTAGTTTTTGACAATGTTTTGATGCATTCATAGATCTCATTAATTGGCTTCATCATGACTGATTCGATACTTGTATATGCTTCATTACCCGGCATTTGGGGATTATAACCTATGCGGCTATGCACTTGACACTCCTTTGTTGAAGTGGTCTTCAAAAGGACTTATAAACTCAATAAGGACACATCAAGCCTGACATGCCATGTCAAATGATCCAACGCAAACTCATATCATACTTGCCATGTTGCAGTAAACAGCAAAAACACATGTGAGGGGCTACCACAGAATTTGCCTCAAAACCAGTTATGTCACACATTTACCATGGAATGTGAAATCATGGCAAAATTCAGTTTCCAACGATATAAAGAGATGAAAGATCCAGCACAGTATTGTGAATTGTATGTGCTCACAATTTAAGGTCAAATATCTATCATCAGAAAATAATCTAATATGAAATATTGGAACAGACTAAAGTTTGTAATATAAAGTTTTTTCATTTATATGGTCAAACTCAAGAATCCATCACATTATACCATGCAAAGGATCAAGATAATCGAGTGAAGTAATTCGCTCAAATAAGTTTCCAGATGATGTCTTTAGATGTTTGGGCAAACAAGAAGCATTAAATACAAATTTTTTTTCATACATAGGTAATTTTTATATATATACAAGGATGCTGCCTTGGCTGATCATAGAGCATATGTCTATTCAGTTCAATTCAAGTGCACGTGTATCAAAAATAATAAAGTACATGTCTTTTTTTTATCAAGTAGGTACATCTATCCAGTTCAATTCAAGTGTACGTGTGTCAAATCAAGTTTGTGACCAAAATTAACAGAGTACTGGAACTCTTATGGAACTTCAGCAGTTCCGCCCTACAAATTTTTGATAACGAGTTAACAACATTATGTATGTATAAGAGCTGAGATCTCTGTCTAGAGTAGATACTGTTAAGAAGACTCTGCAAATGTGCTTGGCCGCCATTGACCTTTTTGTGCACTAAGCATCCCTTCTTGGTTTTTGGAGAAGGTTAAATGAACCTCCCAATGCAGGGACTTCAACAGGTTCTCAACCTCCCCAATTGCGCTGGACTCATCGCGTACTATCAACTTACCTCCTGGTCTAACAATCCGATCAACCTCTGCCATCACCGGAGCAAGTCTGCACCTGTTAAAATTCGGCCACACAGCTAAAACTAAGTCACCTTGTACGGGTACACATGAGAGTAGTGTTCTATTCGACAATCAGCTAGTTATATGTACCTCTTTTTGAGTGAGGAAAAGAGATGATCTGCATGGATAAGGTCATAGGTTCTTGGATATGTGCTAAAAGATTCACACCAATCGTGATAAATTCCGAAAAGGCCACGTTCATAGATGATGGGGAGAGTATCAGCAGAATCTACATTCACCACATTCATAACCCACACTTTAAGGTCCTTGAGAGCTGCAGCAAACCTGCACTTATCACTTAGTTATTAGTCATCACCACTCGATAATTAATACTAGTTACCTAGCTTGTGGTCATAATTGAGGTAGATATGATCATGAAGTTGACCCATTACATACCCTCCATAAACAGCTCTCATGTCCATGACATTTCTAACTCCGGACCAATTGATACCCAAACTTTTCATGTAACTGTTATTGATCACACGTTTCCAGTGTTCGTAATCTCTTGCAAAATCTTGGGGTGCTGGTTTTCCGTAGATACCCATCTGGGAGCTGTTTAACCAGTAAGGGGGAGTTTGAAGCCGATTAGGCCAGGTCTCAGGCCATTGAGTCCCTCTCTCAGTTTTGTCAACAGGAACTTTGTGCATGCATGACTGTAGAGGTACGTACCTGAAAATGTGTATATATGCCATTATGGATTAGTTTGAACATACTATGAACAAGTAAATTTGCAAATAGTTAGTTAATTACCAGGCAGCGTTGGGGTCATCATCATTTTTGCACATAGGAGGCTGCTTATGCTTTCTTTGCTCGTAGCATTCGTTTGTTGTTGGCTTGCGGTAGATGGCAGCGGCGACTAAGTTTACTTTGTTGTTCTTGATTGCGACGAGCTCCCAACACATGTTCTTTGTCAAGACAGACATTTCTACATACATTATAAAACATGGACATCAGCAATAATGCGAGAATCATCAAGTTTTTTCATCGTAGTTTCTTGTTGTCCAACGATTGGTACCTTTCCAAATCGCTTTATCTTCGTCGAGCTTTCCATAAACTGGAGTGGCTGACCAAATGAAGTAACCACCAGGCCTCAACACGCGATTCAATTCCAAAAGAAGTCTTCCACCTACATATATATTACTTGCAACGTAAGAATAAATGTTATCTTTCAACAGTAATATGCATGTCTGTAAATATGATTGAAGCCACATAATGAAGATGGATAGAAACCTTCAACGTGCCAAGGCACTCTGCAACGTGCACAGTGGACGGCATCAAAGACCCTGCTGGGGAAGGGCAGCCTTTGAGTACCCATGACTGCTGAAATGGCAGGTATGCCTCTTTCAAGAGCGAATTGGACTTGAGCTTCATGCTCATCCTTGGGTGCAAAAGACATTGTTAGAACATCTCTTTCGAAAAGATATCCCCCAAAACTCGCAACGCCACATCCAACATCAAGTATAACTCGGGTGTTCTGTCCCCATTTGAGGTTCGGTACTGCCTGCACCAACCCACGACATGAATCAACTATCCATAAGAGTATATATAAATAGATTTATGCAATTCGATACAAAACTTTTAGCTGAAATGTAGGGCAAAGAGCTCAGGCTTCACTACAAAATCAATATGCCGTCATATGTAGATAGATTTACTTAAGATAATTGGTAGTGCTGAGGTTTGATTTTGTTATACTTAAGACACTTACGTCTTGAAGAAAATCAATGTAAAGGAGGGCACCATGTATGAACTGGGTCCCACCACCGGGAAAAGTCAAGAACTCGCCGGAGACCTTGACCCAGTTCTGGTGACCCTTCACCTCCGCCAACAGTGTGTGCGGCACATTGTGGTACCATATCTGCGATAGCACACCGTTACATAACAAATGAAGCAGTTGTGTACATGCATACTGCACATTATACAAACCCTAACGTAATAGTCAAGTAATACATACAATTAATGTTTACAAGTTCCCATACCTTGTCTCTGCTATTCGGCCATTGGATCGACGTCTTGTAACCCTCAGGTAGTGAAACCAGGCAAGTGGGTCCCTCCTGGGGGCAATGCCGCTCGCGGTGTTCGAAGTGTTTGGTGGAGCGCAGTTTCTTCAAAGCCTTCTGGTTGTCCAAACAAGGTATGTAATCGGGTCCGGCAGTCACATTGCAGAGCTGCCACGTGTACCCGTATTTGCTATCAGGACCCTCAATTTCGTCCTTGCGTCTCTCCTTCTCGTTCTCGGACTGATCCGCTTGCGTCCTCCATGACTTCTTCGACTCTTTCGATTCCTTTGGAATGCCAGAGCTGTCTCCGCCGTTCAGCAGCGAGTCCCCAGAGCTGGACTCGGTGCCTTTAGGGTTTTGGTCGGCTACTGCATTTCCCTTCTTTCGCTGAGCGTGAGATTCTGGTTCTTGCTGTTGTTGTTGCGGCTGTTGTTGTTGCAGCAGTTGCTGTGTTTGTTCTTGATTTAGCTTTGGTTGATCTTGGTCCGACGGCTTTTGAGAAGTTTGTTCAGGTACATTATTTGTTATGGTCACATGGTTCGTCTCGTCCGTATACTGTTGTTGCGGTTTTTGTTGGTCATGTTGCTCTTGCTCGGGCTGCTTCTCTTGCGGTTGTTGTGTCTCTTGTTGTATTATTTGTGGTTGAACATTCTGGGAGGGGTCAACTTGCGGTTGCACATGTTGTTGTTGTTGCAGTTCCTGTTGAGGTTGTTGTTGTATTTCTTGTGGTTCTTGTTGTTGTTGTTGATCTGCGACGTTTTCCTTGTTTTGATCAGGATTGGTGACTGGTTGCTCTTGAGACTTGCTTTCTACATTGATTTGAACATCGTTTGTTTGTGGTTGGATTTTCTGGTCGTTAGGTTGATCCTCAGGAGTAATGATCTTCTCTTGTGCGGTAACTTGAGTAGCTTGTTGGTTTTCAGGTATTGTACTTTCTTCAGATAACTGTGCCTGGTTGAGTTCTTGCTGCTTTTGATCCTCTTTTCGTTCTTCGGCAGCGGCTTGTTCTTGTTTAGCAACATTGCCCTGTTTATTAGGTTCACCATTCTTCATGGCATCATCCGGGAGGTCACCGGGATTGTCTTCAAATGGCTTGTGTTTGTCACTATGTTCATCTCTATTCTTTGCAACGGCTTGTGCATTGTTTGATGCAGATGTGGAAGTGGTAGCGGTTTGTGAAACACCTGTGTTGGTGTAGTTCATCATCCATACACCTAGAACACATAATGCTATGAACCCCATCACCATTACAGTTGATGTGTAGGAACTTGAAGCCCGCTTGTTAGTGCCACCGCGAGACCTATTCCCCAACGCCATGGTGCTCTCTCTGTGTTTTTGTGAGAAAGAGAGGAAAAGATGAAGAGACAAAGATATTAGGGTTTGATCAGTTGTGTGTTTGTGGGGGATGTACGATCTAATTATTATTTTTTGTGAAGGAAAGAAAGAGTAGAGAAGAGATCGAAGTGTTGCCTAGCTAATTAGTTTGTGGAGGGTGATGGAAAGTAGTGATCGAAGAAGAAGAGTAGGAGAAGGGAAATGAGACAAAGAGACGGATTCTAAGTTGGAATGTCTCAAGATCCAGAGGAGTAGGAAAAGGGAAGTTGTCACTACCATGTATTTGCTTGCAGTCGAAACACTAGCATTTGCATTTCCCCATGCAATGCGCCAGTACTAGCTGCTTACTTGAGGTCACTTTGAGTTGGGCTTTGAGTTTCTAGCACGTAAGAAAGTATAGGCCCAAAATGGACTTTATTGGTTTATTGGTTTCTACGTGATGGCCCATTATTCAAAATGTGCTGTATAGCAAATGATATCAAATTTGCAACTTAAATTTTAACATCTAAAGCTTACATGTTAAATTGTAGTTAATCACTTTACATAAATTTTTCATTTTTGGCATACGTATTATTGATGTGCATGAACTGTGTTTGATTAGAGTATAGAATCTTATATGTTCATAATTTCAGCTCCTGTGTGACAAATTTAAATGGTAAGAGATGGCGGATAGTACTAAGAAACCCTAACTAGTTCTCGCCTGTGTACGAAAACGATATTTTGATCACAACCTTGCCTTGTACAACAAACTGTCTTTGCCATAGTTGAGAATGGTTTTGTAATTTCTCTCGAGGTTTTGGTCATATATGTCCCCTCGATGTACTATTTCAACTTCAGTCTAATCAGGCGTAAAGATGAATCTTTTAACATAACACTTGACTAGCTATTAACATTTCTTTTAAAATAATATTGACGTCTTTGCCATAGTATGTCTACACAATTGCATGTAATAATGAACTTCCCACAAACCAAATGCTACCTAAGTTCAGAGTTAAAGTCACCGGTACTGTGTTTTGTTGTGCTGCTTTGCTCCTATCCATGTTTCTTCTGTGAGATATGGGGGGTCCAGGGTTCAGCTTGGATCTGTTTGATCTGCTTGTTTGGTGTTTCTGTTGACAGCCTTTGTTGCTGTCTGTTTTTAATGCAAATCCTCTTTTCCAAAAAAAAAAAAAAAGGTCACCGGCGTAGGTAAGTGGAGCTGTTAGATATATAGCTCGATGAGTCGAAGCTATACAATTTCTAACAGTATCCTTCGCATGTTGTGACCCTGATGACAATACGACTATAACATAATTTGATTACAGGATACTGCATATATATATATATATGTCCAGCATAGGGTGAAGAAATATACATATAGAAAACGAACAATATAAATCAAGACAGGTGAAAGAGAATGGATACATATGGAGGTCACTGGCAACTGGAGTGGACAACGTAGGTTAGGTATATGCATCTTTCAGGCCTCATTGTTATCGGGGGCAAAGCTTTTATCCGCCCTTAAAGACACACCATGCTTTGCTTCAGTACGTGAAATGAAGCAGTCCGGCCATGGAAGACCTGGGAACAAGTGCACGCAGGCCCGTCGACCTTTACACAAGAACACGTAGCTGGCCTCGTGAATCCTCCTTATTTGCTAGACCTATTGCTAGGTTACGATAAGTGAGTTATAAAGTGGCAACGACGACGACGACTATACCGTCCTCATTCAAAAGGCCACAAGGTTTCTGGAACCCTAAGCTAGAGCTAAGGTGGGCGTCAAAAAACACCAGTCCACAAACTAGCTATAAGCCGTAGACATGCGTTTGCATATGATTATTCCTTACACATATATCATGCATGCACCTCAGGTGACAGCACCGCCGTACCCGCCTTTGAGTTGTAACGGGCCCTAGTTCATTTACAGCCAACTTCTCTCTAGCTCAGCGAGCCATTTAAATCATTTGGCTAAAGGCAAGCTGGGTTAGTCTCGCCGGAACTCGACCACGACCTTCACTCTAGTACTTGCTAGTTTAGGTCAAAGTCCAACAGTTACATGTTTAGCAAGAGATGTGATAGTTTTCTCTTCGTTGGATTAGCTACTTATTGACCTGTTAGTCTGTTACAGTTGCTAGAATAGCTGGACTTTGAACATTCAAAACTAGCTTCTTGGAACACAATAGACGAAAAATTGAAGTGAATCAAAGGAAAGGGATAAGCAAACAGCTAGGTGTAGGATTTTATGCCCTCCCTGAGTGATTTGCCTAAGAGCATTCCCACCCATGGAGGATGTGAGGAAGCCCCATTTTGAGGAATTCCTCACCCATTTGAGGAATTCCTCTCCAATAGGAAGTCCTATTCCTATTTTGCGTGCAGCGGTGCCAGAAATAGGACTTCCTATCACTATTCATTGACATTTTTATAAGTTATGATTTTGGACTCATTTTCTTCATGAAAGTTATAGAGGACATTAATATGAACTCGTCCGTATTTTTCTTGAATTTTTCGGAAGTCCGAGCTATTTATTATGATTTTTTTAAATTTCAGAGTACATAATTTAGTTAAAATATTACAATTTTTTTTTTACTTTTTTTTTTACTTTTTTTACTTTTTCACTTTTTTTCTGTAAAAAACAAAAAAAAACCGTACGTCACGCTGACGTCACCCACGTGGCGTGGGTCCCGCCAGCTGGGACGTTTCTCCTCGCGTGCTCGGCCGAGGACGCTGCCCGGGACGATCCTCGGGTCAACGATGGGTCGCCGCTCCTCCTTCCCCCCGCTGCACGCTCGCCGTTGGCCGGACGTCCTCAAACCGGTGGGCCACCCCCCGGACGTCCTCGCCGTGCGCTCCCGGTGGGAATGCTCTAAAGAACTACTGAGAAGAAGAAAAAGAATTCAGATATATGGTGGCATGATTGTGAAACCTATATAATAAATTAATCTAAAGAAGGTGTAGTACCGAAAATTATAAAATCAAATGGGGTGCATGCCAAAAGTTTGATGTTGCCATATTACTATTTTGGGCGGTGCATCACTTTCACCATGGCACTCAGTTGGATGGTATTTATGCTCTGCTTGTCCAATCGAGGCAACTTCAAAATGATGAAAATTCCATAGGGTCACTTGCACCATGTTACCTGCATGATCATCCATATTATTTATTTCCAAGTTTTCCTCTTTAATCTTAAATAGTACTGGATGCACTCAAAAAATTTTAAATTTCAATTAAGAAATGATGTAATATGCTGCGACATATGAGAGTTAAAAAAAAATTATTAGAACGATCACATAAGTGAAAATGTTGCGTCATCTAATTTTGTATGCACGCCGTAAATGTATCAACTCCATGTTAACTTTTTGTACAATTGTCAGATCACATTAATTAATTTGAATATCTACTTGCATGATCAAACCTCTATTCATTCTTCGGCTTCTTTCTCTTTAATATTAAATACCTGAAAAAATATCAGTTAAGTACACTCGAACCTTTCTAATTAGATTAATTTAAGAAAATAAAATACTGAAATAATCCTATATATAAAAAAAGAATATATCCTCTCACATATTTGTACTATGGTCAAAGATACAAACTCCTGCTAAGTTGCTAGCATCGATCTTGTGAAACTGGTGATATTGTGTAGGGTCAGTACGGATCACTCTTAGATGTTTGGTTAAAATTGAGCAAAATTTGGTAATTAATCCGAACCTACCATTATATTCTACGAGAATAAAGAGCAAGCAAGCACCCCAAAGACTATGAATATTAGGCAAGCTCGAGTGGCAAAACTATATCGTGGCCCTTTTGTACACAATAATTGCAGCGTCCGTACATAAAGTTTAAGATAAAACATGATTAATTAACTAATCGATCACGAGCGAACTTTGGAACTATACTAATCAACTTGAAAGAGAGAATCATATCACTTTCTGCGGGGGCGAGTGTGTCTGCATAATTGCTTGCATGAAGCTTATTAGGGTTATAGGAGCCAAGCCAACACTTGTTCTTTACATATCCTTTCAGTCCCTTCTTTTCTTTCCCAGCCAAAGCTTAAATTTCTCCATCCAGACCCAAGTAAAGCCTAAATCTTTGGGTGTCATGCACAACCTCTTTGATGCTTTTCAATATATGTGCAAGTGCAATGTTGCTTAATTAATTAATTAATTTAACTCAAATTATCGTTGGATAGACTTTAAGAAAAGGACTAACTGTAGAAAACCATAACTTTTCCGTGATAAGTTTCCTACTTTTGTGTGCTGTGTTTTGGCCAGCCCTCACACTTTTACTTCCTAAGAAGTCCGCACATATTTTTGATTTCCTCCAAATTTGAATCGAAGAATAAACATATTAGTTTCAACATGTTAAACTGTGATAATTGATATGTGGTACGTTAATGTCTAAATCCGAACCACGTTATAAATGTTGTGTTTTATATTGAACATTTTACTATGCATGATAGAGGTTAGTCAATTTATAACTAAAGATTTTATTTATGTGAGTCTTCGAATTTTTGTCCGATAACAATTATCATAGGACATGAAACTAAAGGGATTCAAACAAACATATCATACTTGAATTTTGGAGGTTTTTGGAATTCGAAATTGAGTTGCATGGATTTGATATTACAAAATGTAGCCATATTCGATCTATCTGTGCCCACAAAAATGGGGTTCAAATAGTACGTAGTACATCAGATGATCATATCATGTGCTAAATGAACAGTGATTTGATATAATACGATGGATGCATGTCCAATTTTGTGGCTCATATGCATAGGGGAAGCTGGTGCGTCCCATGAGTTACCTTTATTCTTGTACATATTTGGAAAAATTCTTAATCGGTGAAGTAGTAAACTTATCAAAGTTGCATGTAGTGGTTTTAGAAGTGATGGCGTGATTTGGAGATGTCTTCATTATACTAATTCTCGGATCAAGTACTTTTGTAAAAAGGTTTTCTGTCTTGTGTTTTTTACTTACAGCCATCAATCAACAAATCTCAAATAGACCTACGTGGTGTGTGAGAGCCCGGGTTCTAGTTCCGTAAGTTCGTTGTCAAATAGGCAATTAGATCGAGCTTGGTTCCTAACGTACGTAGCTCTTTAGCCTATTGTGTCCGGTGTCCCCTCAAGTTCATGCGTGAAGATTTAGGGGTGTATAGGATTATTTTGTATTTTAAAGATTTTTTAAAAATTTGATATATTCAATTTAAATTTTAAACAATTCTTTAAAATTTTGATGTATTCATTCTGAATTTTAACAATTCATAAAAATTCTGTGTTATTCAACGATCCATAAATTTTTAAAGATTTTATTAAATATTTGATTTTGAAATATTATTTATACACAAAATGGTTCTTTGAAATATTTTTAAAGATTTCATTAAATATCTGATTTTGAAATATTATTTATACACAAAATGGTTCTTTGAAATCAAGTATCTCACCCAAGAGATTTTCATGGCTTTCAATGGATTTCAAAAGAGAATCTCTCTCTCTCTCTCTCTCTCTCCTTAAAACTTTGATGTCACAACAAAGATAACGTCCTTATTACTTTCATATCACTTCCTCAACTACTATACTTTCGATAATTAACTTTTATAAGGTATAAACTTCGGTCTAGTTAAGGAATACTATGAATTTATAAATATGATCAAAATGGTACCTCAAAATCTAATTTTATAGCAATGACATGTCTCTGTCTTCTAATGTTCTCTTCTAATTTAAACTATTAAGTGATATATTATAATACTTATAAATTTCCTCATATATAAGTGTTTGTAGTTCTTGTTTTCAAACAATAAAGAACTCATCTTCTAAGAAAATGACAATATTACTTGATAATGGAACAATGAATGTTGAAGAGAATTAAGATAATGAGAATGTGAATTAGAATACGGTAGTCAATATAAGAGTGTGATCATTATGTTGGAAAGATCAAGAATATTGTATTTCATTTTTATACATGTGATAATATATTTTAACATTTGAGTTTTTTATTAGACTTTAATTATTTGAGGCAATCCTTATAAATCCAACCAAATTGTTATAAACAATGCAAAAGAATATTTTCAAATCTATATGAAATTAAAACAATCTGTGAATTTAAAACAATTCACAACAATCTACGGATTATAAATAATCTTTAAAAATCCTTAAAAATTCAGATTGAATACACCCTGGTAGGGAAGTGAATCCGATAACATTGTATAGGAAAGAGTTAAATTTGAACAAATTATTAATAAGTAAAATTGTCACTTTTTTTATTTTACAAACTACGTACTCCTCGTTTCTTCAACAATTTGAAAATATGTATTGAAACTAATTACACATAAAAAGATCAAACACATAGTGTATTTTGTAAAAAAGAGGATGTCATATTCACCTCTTAATTATAATAACGAAGAGACCCATGTAATGTAACTCTATGTGTATTGAATTTTTTTTCATGATTAACGGCCTATCGCTAGGTATTTACTTATTTTAGTTTAATTATGATTCTCCTCGTGGATTACTGTATTTACTAGTGTATAATATATATATATATATATATATATATATATTCCTAATCAATCAAATAAGTGGCTTCTACATCTAGTTTCGAATATCAACTTCAATCAGATTTTGATACAGATTTGAGACGTCGGTGACTGACCATCAAGTCTCCACATGAATTATGAGCCTAAAGAAAAGGCTTTAGCTGATATATTGAATCTCTATAGTCTGAATAGTCATCTATATAGTCTAGTACTGCAATACATAAGTGCAAATTAATAAGACGGGCGATTTCATCAATGTGGCTTAGGCCTCAGCTAGCTAAGTTTATAAGAACTTATACATTAGCTAAGATTCAAATTTTATAGTGTGGGGATGAACATTTCTATAACAATTGAAACTACCACAAGTATATCTGTGGCAAAAACAAGTGAACAACGTACCCCGGCCGCGCCCTTCTTCTTCATTCCTCCTAGTCATGGACTCGATAATGGAGTTGTTTCATCCAAAGCCGACCAAGAATTTATAGACTTTTGTGGTCTTGTGAGTTTTCACCCGTGGCTCTGAAGGTTCCGGGGCAGGTGAATTGGCCTTTTATAAAAAAATTTGTTGTAAAGTTAATTCGAGGATAGCAGATAGTGTTTCTATCCTCCAATAATCAGTAATGAACTTAATAAAATGCAATGAGAAGGGAAGTGATAGATAACACCTCGATGTTTTTGATAACGTAGAAAACCCTACAACAGGGAAAAAACTGCGTGTCCCTAACTGAGGGACAAACCTTCTACTATGTAAAAACACTCTTCTTTACAAGACATCATTTTCACAGGATACAAATACGCTATTCTATCCTTACTAGTATTCACGCAACTAGACTAAAACTTATCTATCTCCTCGTCAGAACAAGTGCTTACAATCCCTATGTAACACACTTTTCTTTACAAGACAGTAGCCCTCAGGATACAAAGACACATATCTATCCTTACTAGTATTCGCGCAACTAGACTGAAGATCCAACTATCTTCTCGCCAGACAAAGTGCTTACAATTTCAGTGGCTATAAAGCTTTTCTTAGAACTTAGTACTCGACCGACTAATTCTCTCTAGAATGCTTCCAACGAAATTGCACCATTATTTCACCTATGATATGTAATACGACAATATGCAAGTTTGAAGGGTGGTTTGATATGCTTTCCTATGAAGATATAAAATACCAAGAAGGAAAAATCTTGTTTTATAAACTTCCTAACAAGTGTAGGAACAAAAGAGAGTTTTAGACTAGTTTTGACAAACCGAAAATCTCTTTGGAAAACAAGATAACTCTTGCACATGCAAGAGATAAAAGTGACTTGAAAAGAAGAGAAAAAAACTCTAACTCTTCCTAAGTTTTTCAAGTACCGAATGACTTCCAAGGTTGTGGTATTTATAGCCAATCGGTATAGCAAGTGGAGGCTCAAGAAATGATCTTAGCCCTTCATCAAAAGATGAATCCAAATGTTCTCTTTGAAATGGGGAAATGTCATGCTGAAACTCACCAACTGGGACAGCAAAGAGGCATGCTGAAATTCACCAAACGGGACAGCAAAGAGAGGAAATGAAACTGAAAAACCTGACTCCATTACAAGAATGAGAGACACCTACCCTAAAAAGAGAATGTAAGGTTTTTTTCACTTGGTTTTGTCCAACCGGGACATGTAAGAGTGTTTGGAGTACGTATTTGCTTCCATGAAAATAAGGAGAGATACATACTCCTTTGTACCTACCGGAAAGTAGAGTGAAAGAGTTGTGAAGAGCAAAGTTTGTAGGTAAAGTTTTTAACAACTCCCATCACGAAAGTTTTGGATGAAATAACAAGGAAGGTTTAATTGTTAATGATGCATGATTTTATCTTTCACAATGGTTAATGAGATTAATGTCTATTGCTTTAGCTTGTTAATGTTGCATATACATTTCATCCATATTTTTTGAGGGAATGTCAACTATGTCATGCGAATAGACTCTAGAGATTACTCCGGTCGTTGTTTACTTCGGACATAATGATATTAAGCACTTTAATCTGACTTTACCCTGAGCTAGTTAGGTCAAAGACGCAAAGTGAAATTGACTACTTCAGCTTCGGATGGAGATGTGGTAATTATGAATCTGAGTAACGTGGCTTGGTAATTAATTTTTCAAGATTTGATGAGCGGTACGTGCATGAATGCATGAAGATCGAAAATTTTAAGTCGTTTGTAGTCTTTAATTAATTCGGTTAACGTCTAATACACAGGGAATTCGAACACGAAATGAGATGTCCTTATTAACTTCTTGCTATCGAGGTCAATCGTTAACATACAGTTACATGCATAATTAGCGTGATAAAGAGTGTGCTTCTTGATGAATTAAGCAACATGTACCGTTGAAATGAACGTACAATTGGTGTGATGTATTATTTCGATCAATTATTGCTGTGCGTTTACTTTATCATAAACCCTAGATATAAGAGTGGACATGCATCATAACTAATTCCTAAGTATTATCAACCCACATGTTTATGAAATTTGAATTGATTGTATCGTACTATCGATGGAAATGGATTAAACCCTTAACCTGAAAATGGGTTTGCAAATTAACAGCAGTTCGTTACGTATAAATTAAGCATCTTATGACTATTGTCGTCATTTGCATTTGGTACGTGCTTAATCGAAAATGGAAATGCTCATGGCTTATATGTAATTGTGTTTAATTAGGTAGAAACCACAATAGCCGGGGCACATTTCATTGCCGTAGACAATAAGCAAATTAGGCAGGAATTTAGATAAAAATTAGTGAAATGCTTTTATAAGGTCCTTCGGTATGTCTTTCATTTCGGTTGATTATTTGATATAGGTGTGAATGCAATTTCAGTTAGGCAGCCACGTTAATAAAGCATTCAAATATCTTATTATCGCTAACAAGCTTCTAACTTGTAATATTAAGTTCACTACTGGAGGAATTCGAGGCGACGAAGAAAGGTGGTCGTCTCGTCTGGATTTCTCGTCGCCTCGATTTGTCGCTTGAGATTGATCCCTTCACCATTGGGGCGACAAAGAACCAAATCGTCGTCGCCTCGATGATTTCACGCGACGTAAACAAATTTACGTCGCTTCAATTTTTCGCTCACTGAGCGACGTAGATTGCTCAATCTACGTCGCTTCATTTTATTTATTTTTTATTTATTTTTTCTTTTTCGCTCAATAAAGCGACGTAGATTGATCAATCTACGTCGCTTCATTGTATTTAATTTTTATATTTCTTTCTTTTTGAATAAATGAAGCGACGTAGATTGATCAATCTACGTCGCTTCATTGTATTTAATATTTATTTTTTTTCTTTTTGAATAAATGAGCCGACGTAGATTGATCAATCTACGTCGCCTCAATGTATTTAATTTTGATTATTTTTTTTTGAATAAATGAGGCGACGTAGATTGATCAATCTACGTCGCTTCATTGTATTTAATATTTTTTTTTTCTTTTTGAATAAATGAGGCGACGTAGATTGAGCAATCACTACCAGAAATGGAGACATTACCGGCGACTTGCCGTCGCCGGCCTTGTCTTTTTTTTTCGCCGGAATTGTCATTACCGGCGACAAGTCGCCGGCAATGACGTCGCCGGAAATTCCCCGCCGGTATTAACATTGCCGGTGACGGAGTTTCATGTCGCCGGTAATGTCTTGACATCACCGGCGACTCAAGTCGCCGGCAATGTCAGCGCCGCCGTGGCCGGAATGTGAGACATTGCCGGCGACTTAGGTCCACGTCGCCGGCAATGTGTGGAAAAATTTTGAAAAAAAAACGCGGTTCTGGATTGGGCCCAATTCCAGAACCTGCATTGAAAGACATAAACCGTACAATCATACAAGTTCAACAGTACACATAAATGTCCAACGTACAGTACAAATAGCAACGACGATACGAAAATTAACTACAACTACAGGTCAGGGTCCAGGAACTTGCGGGTCAGGGTCGAAGTAATCCATGTACTCATTTGAATTCCGGTGGCTACCTTGGTCTTGCTCTGGCGTTGACTGGTGCGGTGGTGGTGGTGGATAGCTAGGGAACGGAGGGACCGGGGGAGGTGTGGGGAACGGTTGTCCGGTAGTCTGAGCCTCGTACATCGTCCGCATCCATGTGTACATCTGAGCCTGCATCTGTGTCTGCTGCTGGACCATGTTTTGGTACTAGGCCATCTGCCTCTTTTGCTCCTCCAACTCCCTCTGCGTCCTCTGAAGCTCCGCTGCGAGGTTACGACTAGAAGCTGAACTTCTTGACCCGGTAGAGTATTCTGAAGTGTTCTTCAATACTCCTTCGCCCGCCGAGCCCATTCCCCTACAGTAGTAGGTATTCTTCCCAGTCCCGCACGCTTTTGCCATGATCTGAGCCGCTATAGGGCGATCAAGCGGATCGATCTGAGAGGCATACTGGGTGACTTCTTCCTCGGAGCAGTCAGGATGGTTAGTCCGAGCTATATTCATGGTCACTTCTGCGGTCGCCTCCTCCACTCTCGCCTAATTGAAAAGCGAAAATGAATAACGTACTAAGGATACAAAATAAATTAATATCAAAAAATAGTTTTATTAACACATGGAGAGGCGAAAGACTTACCGCTTCGTCAGGGCACTGCGGATAGAACTTCTGATGAATATACACCAATGGGTTCACTTCTTGTTGTTGCTGCGCCTTAGTCGACCAACCCATGTAGTTGAGTGAACCTGCATTATGGGCCCTGGTGTTTTTCAATCTATTCGCCCGGTTCGTCTTCGAAATCGCCTTGTTTGATAAACATATGGAAAAAAATTAGTAACTAACTATTTCAATCTGATACGATACATTAGGCTGGTAAGATATATTCAGGATGCATACCTGAGCTTTGGGGTGCTCGAAGTGGGCTATCAGCCACTGCCACTCGTACTCCCTAAACCGGAATTCGCTAGGGGTAGAACCTCGGCCTAGCTCCTTGTATACAGTGTAATGGGAAGAAAGCTCGTTCTTCCACTCTTTATACCTATATTAAAACAAGGAAAAAAAGTTAGAGATATTAAAACACTTGATAAACAAAAATCTAACTCGATATATATTCAAATAAGTCGAAGCACATCACCTCATATGTAGTTGACGCTCTACCCACGTGTGAATAAGAACTTCATCCACGTCAAACCATACCTGCAATATGAATATATAAAAGGTAAAATTATATATTTATTCGGACTTAATTAATAAATGTAAAATTTACGTAATGAAAATACGATTTTACTCACACTGAGTGCATTATGCACTTGCATCTTCACGTAGATAGGCACAGATTCCCAATCTGGCCAAAGCATTGGGACCTTGTCCCGCACGATCGCACCGGCCATGCTGATATATTTGCGCGTGGTGTCGAATGCCTCGATCACCTCGCCATCCTCATTGGCCCTTATGGGCGTTTTCCTTCCGCCGGTGGCCTGCTCAAGTCTCTTCCCGGTGCAGGTGCCTCTAGCCCCTTTCCGTTTTTCAGTCCCATTAACGAAATTGCCTAATAATACAATGTCAACAAATTGATATCATTAATTGAACCTATCGCAAGTCTTAAGTAATAATTAAGTAATCAATCTGATGTTAAATAAAATTTACCTGCATCGTCCGTTTGTTGGTTGGTGCACCTCACACTCCAATGATACACGGGGTCGAACGGGAGGAAGTTATATGCTTCCTCCACGGTCAGGAACTCCGGCCGTCCTTCAACATAAACAGGCATCCCCCTATCATTGAATTCATGGATCACAGGAATCTCGTCGGGTAGGAAGAGACCAAACTGCGGAGATAGACGAGGCCTGGACGATGAGGCGCCAGCACCACCATGTGTCTCAGATGATTCCCGTGAAACGGGAGTAGGTACCGGGCGAATATGGGGCATTCGGATTGAGGGAGTTTCTGATGCCCCCGTTGACTGTCGCTCGTCTGACGCTCTGCCACCGGAGGGACGTCTGCTGATTGAGCGTCTGGAGACTGAGGCTCGAGCCTCGACTTCCGGTTGCACGACTCTTGATCGTGCAGCTTCCTCCTAAGCTCGCGCCTCTAGCAAGGCTCTCGTGCGAGCAGTCATCATTGGCCCACTGGGCGTGTTGCTAACTGCGGGCGAGGAGGAAGCTTGACTACTGTTCCCTCCACTATTTCGGGAACCTCTCCGAAGCCAATTAGCCGCAAAACCTCCTGGACACCGTAATAGTCATGGATTTGGTTCTATAACAAATCGGAACCGGAATGGTTTGGAACCGGAACCCTTTGAACCTGGAACTGTTATGTTACAAACGGTTCCGATTACAAACAGTTCCGGTTCCAAACGGTTCCGGTTCCAAACCGTTTCGGTTCTGTAACGGTTCCGATTCCAAACCGTTTCGGTTCTATAACAAATCGGAACCGGAACGGTTTGGAACCGGAACCGTTATGTTACAAACGGTTCCGGTTACAAACAGTTCTGGTTCCAAACGGTTCCGGTTCCAAACCGTTTCAGTTCTATAACTAATCGGAACCGGAACGGTTTGGAACCGGAACATTTTGAAACCGGAACGGTATGTAACCAGAACGGTTTGAAACCGGAACTGTTTGTAACCGGAACCGTTTGTAACATAACGGTTCCGGTTACAAACAGTTTCGGTTCCAAACGGTTCCGGTTCCAAACCGTTTCGGTTCTATAACAAATCGGAACCGGAACGGTTTGGAACCGGAACCGTTTATACCTGGAACCGTTTAGAACTGGAACCGTTATGTTACAAACGGTTCCGGTTACAAACAGTTCCGGTTTCAAACCGTTCCGGTTTAAAACCGTTGTGGTTCCAAACTGTTCCGATTCTGATTTTTCATCTTAATTTATACGTTAAATTAACAACTATATCACCTTAATCCAAACACGTTAAATTCCGAAGCCGATATTTCACCTATTATACGTTAAATTAACAACTATATCACCTAACTTAACATATATACATACATCATTTCCGGCTTTAAACTTTTCACATATATATACATCACATATACACTTTGTATACATCGATCATGCATCTTAATTTCACCTAATTTTCACACATATATATACATCACATATTAATCCAAATCACCCTAGCTAATTAATTTTCCACATTTTTCGGTTACATACGTATATATATACATTCCATATAAATTAATTAATTTTTCACATATATACATCACATATATATCTCCTTCACCCCACAATTATCCACATTAATTTCCCACAATTTTCAAACATACCTTAATTACATTTTACAAATATTTTTCACATGCATACATACATCCCACAATTATCAAAAATTTATTAATCAAAATGCATAAAAATAAAATGTTGAATGAGAGAGAGAGAGGGAGAGAGAGTGAGCTATTACCTGCCATGGTGGAGCTCGACCCAACTGTTGTCCGGCGACGGAAGTGAGGGGAGGAGGAAGAGGAGGAGGGGAGGAGGAGAGAGGGGAGGAGAGGGGAGGAGAGAGGGGAGGAGAGGAAGAGAGGGGAGAGGGGAGGAGAGGAAGAGAGGGTTGAGATGAAGAGAGAGGGGTTTTAGGGTTTGAGAGGTTTTGAATTTTGAGAGGTTTTAGGGTTTGAGAGGGAAGAGGGAGAGAAAGAAATGAGGAGCAGCTCGAGCTGCATGGTCTGGAAATACCGCCACCATTGCCGGCGAGTTACATGGTAACTCGTTGGTAATGTCATTATTTCTCAAAAATTATCCGATCGACCTATTTCCGACCAATTTCCGACTAAATAATTTCCGACAACATTTCCGACCATATATAACTACAATTTCCGACTACGATTTCCAACACGATTTCCGACTACAATTTCTTTTGACAATTTTCGACCACGATTTCCAACACGATTTCCGACTACGTAAAAATTCCGACTACAATTTCCGACAACGTTCCGACACGATTTCCGACTATAATTTTCGACTATAATTTCCAACGTACTAAGGATGATAATCGTAATCATCTTCATCACTTGAGTCTGACTCGGTTTCATAGGTAACCTCTGGCAATATGTGCCGCTCCTCGTCATCTGAATCAGCGTCAACTTCATATGGATTAACATCGAGAAGTTCTGCTCCAGTAATTCGAACCACACTCCCAGATCTCACATTATTAAGGCGAATCGTAGATGATTCCGGAATGTCAAAAGCGTTCGGCTCTTGGTATGCAGTAACTTCCTCATCATCTGCGGTCTCACCAAGTGTGGCAGCACTGTATATGTTTCTATGAGCAACATGGTTAACCACCTTCCGCGGGACTTTGTTAAGAAGATCGTCAAGGTAAAACACTTGTTTTACTGATGAGGCAAGAACGAAAGGGTCATCTTCATACCAGCTAGTAGCAGTATTCACCGAAAATGTTCCGTACTGATCGGTCCTTGTGTTCTCCAGGCTAGTATCAAACCATCTACACTTGAATAAGTGCACTTTCATGCGGTTCCCATAAATTAGTTCAACAACTGAATGAAGGACACCGTAATAGTCAATGCCATCCTGCCCACCATGGACCATCACCCCACAATTCTGTGTTTTCAGTCGGTCGTCTCGATTTTCACATATAAATTTAACGCCATTGACCTGACACATCGAGTAAACTTTTGAAGCTATCGGTTTCATCGCCAGGACCCTCAATTCGTTTGACCACTCTGGGCAACCATCATCTGCTAAATGGTTCATCTGAAAACGTCCAGTAATACGTACACAAGAAATTATGTCATCTTGAAACCACAAAACCACGTACATACATACATGCTATATAAGGATATATATATAAAAATAGACCTATACACATATACCCTTACCCATTGACCAAAGTAGTTTGCAAACGTCCTGTTGTGGTAATCAACATTTCCGGCAATAGCAGGGCAGTGAAGATGATAGTTTTTCCAATATTGTACTTCTTGACAGTTAATCAGTACCGACCAGTAGGCAATGGCTACCTCATTTCCATTCAACTTGTACGACTTTGGCAAGCTTCCCTGTACTACCACGTCACTGGAGATGATAG
Source organism: Geum urbanum (assembly GCA_946800695.1). Lineage (NCBI taxonomy): Eukaryota > Viridiplantae > Streptophyta > Magnoliopsida > Rosales > Rosaceae > Geum > Geum urbanum. Next base: position 4,806,113 of record OX327000.1, on the reverse strand, counting down.
AAAGGTTGAACTGGGGTTCATCTATCGGCATCTGTTGTTGGGGGTCCCCAAGCGCTCCCAAGTACACTTTGGTGTACGTTACACACTCGTGCGCAACATATGCTTCAGCGATACACCCTGCAGGTGCATATTTATTCTTCACATAGTCCTTGTAGGCTCCCAATTGTCTACAAGTTAACAAGTGCATGTTAACTTACTTAAAAAATAAGAATTTACATATAAAAACATAGGCAAACCAAATGTATGAATCATTTGTACCTTTCCATGGGATACATCCAAGTGTAGTGTACGGGACCGGTAAGCAACAATTGTTCGGGAAGATGGATCATCAGGTGAGGCATGATGTCGAAAAAATTTGGGGGAAATATCCTCTCAAGCTTGCATATGATAAAAATTATGTCATCTTGCATCTCTCTGAGGTCTAATTTTTTAACTTCCCTGGTGCATAACTTCTGAAAGAATCTTGACAATGCCACCAACGGCTCCACCACCTCTTTGGGCAGGTACCCTCGAATGAAAATAGGGAAAAGGCGTTGAAGCAGTACATGGCAGTCATGACTCTTTAATCCGTACATCTTATTGTCCCGGAAGTTAACACACCTTCTTATATTTCCTGCATAGCCATAAGGATACCTGCATATATATATATATATATATATATCCATAGGCAACAATTAGTGTTCTCGTATATAACCATAATCCGGTAAAAATTTAAGGCCAAATTCCTGCGTAGCCATAAGAATATATACCTGACATTACTCAGCCACCGAAAAATTTCATGCTTATGCTTCGGCTTTACGGTGTAAGGAGCTTGCGGCATTTTTCTCTTACCATCTCTTAACCACAAATGTTTCCGCAGACCCATTGCTTTCAGATCAATGCGTGCCTTAGGGATGTCTTTTGTTTTCCCCTCCAAGTTAAGAACAGTGCCCACAACACTTTCACACACATTCTTCTCTATGTGCATGACATCTAGGTAGTGTCTGATAGGCAACCTGGGCCAGTATGAGAGTTCCCAGAATATGCTCTTGTGTGTCCAAAACTTATACCTTTCGGGCTTGTCTGGAATTGACGCGACTATGTCAGGATGATTGCTCAGTTGGCCAAAATCATATTCATTCAACACTTCCAAAATTTCTTCCCCTGTCCATCGCCTGGGTGCCACACCTGTTTCCACAGTCCCATCAAACGCATCTGGATCCTGCCTAAATAGGTGATCATAAGCAAGCCAACAACGGTGACGCATCTGAACAATTTTACTGCAATGAGGACTGTAACAATCAACCGTCATGCACTCTGAACAAGCCCTATAACCCCAGGTAACGTTGCCCGACAACATACCGCGGGCAGGAAAATCACTGATGGTGCCAACAAGCATGGCATGCATCTGGAACATCTCCTTTTTGAACCTATCGTAAGTGGGGTGGCCACACTCACTCAGGTACTTAAGCTCCTCAATCAAAGGCCTCAAATACACATCGAGACACTTTCCTGGATAACCCGGGCCCGGAATTAACAGAGTCAGCATATTGTATTCCTTCTTCATGCACATCCATGGTGGAAGGTTGTACGGTACCAAAATAACTGGCCATATACTGTACTGAAGACTCATGTTGCCAAAAGGGTTGAATCCGTCAGATGAGACCCCTAGCCAAACATTTCGGACCTCTGCTGCAAAATGATCAAACTCCCTGACCATGTACTTCCAAGCCTCTCCGTCGGAAGGGTGTATAAGGGTGTCATCGTCAGGCAAGTTCCTCTCAGCCCACCATCTCATTGCCTCGGCCGTGAAAGCACACATGAACAACTGCTCCAGCCTATCAATAAGCGGGAAATATCGAAGTATCTTCACAGCTTTCTTGTTGCCTGCATGAGTCAACTTATACCTTTCTGTAAAACATACCGGGCAGGCTTCAAGGTCTTCGAGATCTTTTCCCCAGAAGAGAATACAATCATATCTGCATGCATGGATTTTGATGTAGGAAAGCCCAAGATCTTTCAGGATATGTCGCACCTTATGATGAGTGGTAGGAAGACGATGACCGGGTGGCAGTAGCGAAGCAGTCCACTTCAACCAAGAATTAATAGCTTTGACAGACATTTTTTTCTCCATTTTGAGCTGCATCACTCCCATCACACTTTCAAGAACAGTCTTACTACAACCGTCGTACAACGGAGTCTGTTGCAATGCAATCAGGTTGTTGTGCTTGTCCATACCGCTTGTGTTGACATGAGCTCCAGGTAATGGCTCGACTGGCTCGATATGGGGGAAACCCTCAACGACGGGAGGGACATTTGGTGCTTCATCAGCAAATACACCGCTCTCATGAGGAAACATATCATTGATTAACATCGCTGTTGGATCATAGGATGAACTGCCCCTCTCAGCAAAATCTCCATGATCATAGCGTGGACTGGCCCTCTCACCAAATTGTCCATGATCATGCGGACCCGCTAACGATGTTTCACCGTGATAAATCCAACAAATGTACTTATCCCAAAACCCGTATTTACTCAGGTGCCTCTGGACTTTATCAATGGGAAAACGAAATCAATCGCTGAAACACTTACATTCTTTACACGGGCAATAATGAAGTGTAGTGTCTCCACAATTAGCCTTCACAAAATCCACAAAACTCATAATTCCCTGGTGATATCTGACATCCCATCTTTCGAGGCTCATCCAACTCTTGTCCATCCTGAAAATTCTAACAATTTTACGTATTAATTATATATATATACACACATTCACTACTAATAATCGACGCGATATCTCAATTCAACTCTAATTAAATCAACACATGCATGCATATATATATATATATCGATCTAATCTCTGAATTCGATTCAGTACTCGATGATGGTATTCTTCTTTTTTCAATTCAAAACGTATTTGACTAGGTAGGAGGCTCTGTTAAGCCTGGCTCCGATAACACTACGATAATACCAGTCGTTGATTCAGACACAAGATAAGATTAACTACAAGCAGTTTTCTCGTTTCGGTGACATCAACAACATTTCATATATATCTCACGAATTGGATTTGATCAACACACACACACATATATATATATATATATATATATACATACACATATACGTATATATACACGTACCTATATATATAGCTTCCCGAGTGATCGAGTTTTCAACGCGCGCCTTAATTTTGACAATATACCGAAGGATCGATTTCAGAGCGTACGTTTTCCTTCTTTCGATTTCTCTGGATTTTTTTCGATCAAAATGAATGAATGATCGAGCTGCTGCAATCTGCGTCTAATATAAGAGACATTGCTGGCGACGGAGTAAGTCGCCGGAAATGAAGACATTACCGGCGACTTTACGCCGGAAAATCGCCGGTAATGTTTCAAAACATTACCGGCGACTCCAACCGTCGCCGGCAATGTCGACCCACACATTTCCGGCGAAATTCCGGCCGGAAAATCGCCGGAAATGTTCGGCTTGACATTGCCGGCGACGGTTGGAGTCGCCGGTAATGTTTTGAAACATTACCGGCGATTTTCCGGAGACATTACCGGCAACGGAGTAAGTCGCCGGTAATGATGAACATTACCGGCGACTTTTCCGGTCGCCGGCCTTGTCTCCGGTGATCTCGCCGGTAATGATGGCAAATGTGGTAGTGAATCTACGTCTCCTAAATGTATTTAATTTTGTTTTTTTTTCTTTTTGAATAAATGAGGCGACGTAGATTGCTCAATGTATGTCGCTTAATTGTATTTAATATTTATTTTTTTTATTTTTGAATAAATGAGGCGACGTATATTGAGCAATCTACGTCGCCTCATTTATTCAAAAAGAAAAAAAAGAAAAAATAAATATTATTGTACCAAGTCACGACCTATCGCAATTTACAAACACAAAAACCCATTCAACCACTAAAACGCATTCAACCACAAATCAAGTTATATAGAAAAAATTGGCACAAATCAAAACGTTAACAGTTTATACAAAGCCTAGATACTATTGTTCGATTCGCATATTAGACTCATGTTGGGGGACGGCAATGCAGCTCGATTACGAGCCAGGAGGTGGTGGAGGAGCTTGAGGTTGTTGACTCGCAGCCTGGAATGATCGCATTAGGGCCTCCATTTCTTGCATCCTTTGGGCGAGCGCACTGTAATCCTCTATGGCCTTCTGCGCCACCTCGCTCGATCTGCGCGCCTCCTCTCTGGCTTCAGCGATCTCCCTTTTCAGGGTTTGGGTTTCCTGTACTCGGGCCCCTCCTCTCGGTTTGGGGTCGCGTGTGAGAGCACGCCCCACCCGTGTAACGTCGAACAAGAACAAATATTAGTAATGGAATAGTAAACCAAAATAAAGCAAAACGTAAATCGAGATGAACGACGGTGGTTTAGGAGATTTATTACCTCTTATAGAGGTCCCGGGCCTTGAACCCACCTCTTCCTCTATGATATTTATTTGTGTATCAAGAGGAAGATGCTGCTCTTGGGAAACCTAATCGCCGTCAACTGGGCCCGCAACACTATCTTGTTGCGACAAGACTTCATCGAGTCGACGCTTCACTGCCGCCTGCTCAATTAAAATATATCAAATAAATAATATTACAATATAGTAAACAAAAATAATTGAAATAACGTAACGTGAATATATTTTCGCTTACCACTTTCTCAGCCGCATTCTTGTCCGGCTGGTATACATTAATCCACGTCTGGACGGCGGGCGTTCTATGACCCTCATTCTCCAACACCTCGCTTCGGTACGAGAGGGCGAGAGATCCCGAATGGTGGTTGAGCTGCTGCTCCTTGTTCTTGTTTCGGTTTCCTCGATTCCGTTCGCACAATCGCTGCCACACACACACAAAAATCATTTTAAAATAAGAATAGATAAACATGCATATTTTTAGAATGTTGGCTACCAAAACTGTGCGGATAGTTTATGAAGCTCACCAAGTATGCAGGGTCTTCGAAGTGGGCTTTTAACCACGCCCATTGGTCTTCCCTCCCGAGAAACTCGGCCGGAGTCTCCTGGCTGACGTGGAGATAATGTTGATGGCAATCGTACTTCCAATCCTTGTAGATTGTTTGCGCCGTCGCATCAATGAAGTTCCATATCTCCACATCAGTCGTCGGGATGTCGTAGTTCGTCTAGCACAAGACATTTAAATTCCGTTATGTAAAAGTTATATTTACATTTACTACAAGTAGGTAAGTAAGCTAAGGCCAGTAAGTATACCTCAATATTTGTATTGACGATATCGCGATGCAAATCGCTAAGTCCCAAAAAGCTAGGTGCAAGCATTGGAACTTTTCCGCGGATGATGCTACCGATGTCTCTGCACATCAGACTCCTCATTTCCCTCGTCGCAGGCCCCCGATGCCTCGTAGAGTAAGCGACTTGTAGTTGCCTATTGTTGTTCATCCGGACGAGGTACTCCGTCTTCGTCCCGACAACGACTCCGCGCTGTTGCGTCGTTGGATCTCCGGTTGCCATGTCCACCATGTCGAGGAGTTTGGTCTTCTTGCACCGGATGCTGAGGGCGGGAGGGTGCTATGACGCCGTAGTGGCGTCGCTATCATCCACTTGAGGAATCGTATCCTCAAGGTTTGGGGCGGGCGTTAAAACCCCGCCTGCTGGGGTCGCAGATTGTCCCGTGGGGCAACCCGACCCGGAAGCCCCCTCTCTGCTGAATGCTCGCCACGCCGCCTCCGTAGCCTCCGCAGCTTCCGCCGCGGCCGCTGCACGACGCTGGATCGCCGCTTTCTTCCTCTGGTATCCAGTATTTCCGGGAGCCATTCTGTTAAAACTAAACTGTTATGGACAGGGAGTTGAAGCGCCTAATTTGAAGCGCCTAAACTGTTATGGAATTTGTTATGGAATTTGGAATTTCGATAATAAGAAAAAGGAAAAAGATTTAAAAGGGTGACGGTTACGTTGATTTATTAAGATTTAAAAGAAGAAGCATGTAGATGACTAAGAACAAACTGATCGAACAATGCAGAAACATTCATGCTTATCATCACATATAACAAACATTCCCTCGAACACAAAACACAAAACACAAAACACAAAACACATATAACTTATCGCATTCGCACAAAGCATCATCACATTCGGAATCAGCATCATCACAAAACACAAAACACATTCGGAATCAGCATCATCACATTCATTTATCGCATATAGCTTATCAATTTTCAATATATCCTTAGTTGGGAACCCCTTCTGACCATGATTCTTTGATGCATTAGAATAGACACAGTATCAAACACAAAGCACCATACCTTCTCTAGTTGGCTCAAATCGTTTGCTTTAGCTACACGGAGTTGGCTCGGAATCGTTTGCTTTAGCTACACAGATTTCGCGATGGTTAGAAGAAATGAAAACAGATTACAGGAATGCTTTAGAAGATGCTTACAGGAATGCTTTAGAAGATGAATGTGATGCTTACATGAAAACAGATGATATTGTCAAGGTTTTCCACAATGAAATATGATTTCAACCAACCTATACGTAGCAGTCTATCTTAATTATATAATCTATGCTTTAACTATGTTGAAGATATAATCTATGATCACAATAAGAATCTGTGATCACCATCATTTAATTATATAATCTAGCTAAGCAAACTATGCAACTCTGATCAATCATGAACTTGAAGAGAATTACTCAAATTACTCACTATAAAAACCGTTATATGCAATTGAGCCCACAACGGACTGCTCAGGACCAACCTTTTCCTCAAGGTACTTCCACAAAAATAAATCATGATATCATTTGTACATTTTAACACAAAGTTTCATTTACAAATACTCACAACAACAGAATATACCAAATGAATAAGAAAATTGGGGTATTTTGTGTCTGTACAGTGTATTAGCCTGAGCATGGTTCCTTCCTTACATCATAGTGGTGATTATCCATAGCTTCTCATACAATTTCTTGTAGAGCTAAACTTGTAGTAAATAAAATATTTGAGTTTAGTACCTTCTGCTTCAATTTCTTCTATTTGAGTTTAGTAAATAAATATTTGAGTTTCAGTTTCATGATTCGGTTATAAAATGCGAGTATCCATGGATGCTTCTACATAACATAGATTTTCACTTGCTTCTACAGAATATTGCTCCAAAAGAGTATTGTTTTATTCTCTCTCTTTTTTGACATAAAACAAGCAGAGGAAGCTTAATTACCATAACTACAGAAGAATTGTCCTAGTTCATAAAACATAGCAGAGCAAAGAACTATGAAATATGACATGCTTGACAACTACATGAGCGATAAATTGAAGATTATGCATTCTTAGATTAATGATCATTACTATCCGAATCCATCTGTTCATTTGAAATAAACAATGAAATAATGGAACAATTAGATATACCAAGCCTATACACCACATCATAGATCAATATGAATACATACATCTGAAAAGAGGAAAAACCAGTAGCAATTGCTATCAGAAACCATTTGGGAATTATCCACATGAAATCATGGGGAGATTGAAATACAAAAAGAGTTATCGAATTACCTCCGCGAATATACAAATGAATCGGAATCAGATGGAGGGGATTTGGTGGAGGGGATTGAGATGGAGGGGATTTGAGATGGAGGGGATTTGGTGGAGGGGATTGAGATGGAGGGGATTTGGTGGAGGGGATTGAGATGGAGGGGATTTGGTGGAGGGGATTGAGATGGAGGGGTTTAGGGTTCAGCGAGGTCGATTAGGGGTTAGGGATTTTTGGGTTAGGGATTTGGGGGCGCGAGGTCGAAGAGCAAGGAAGAAGTTTGGACGAAATGAAAAGAAGAAGAAAGAAACTGTGATTCTGGGATTATAAAGCCAACGAGGCGACGTAGATTGACATCTTCGTCGCTTCGATTAATTCAAGCGACAAATAACTCAATCTTCGTCGCCTCGTATGCTTTCTTAATATGTTCACGCGACAAAGAACTCAATCTTCGTCGCTTCCTTTAATTTGAAGCGACGTATATTGCAATATACGTAGTTTTTTTAATTTTAAGCGACGTATAATTCAACCTTCGTCGCTTAGATTAATCAAATGAATATTAAATAAACGAAATGAACTAAATATTTATTTTTAATTTTTTTCTTTTTGAATCAATGAGAAGACGTAGGATGAGCAATATACGTCGCTTTATTGTATTTATTTTTATTTTTTTTTGTTTTTGAATAAATGAGGCGACGTAGATTGATCAATCTACGTCGCTTCCTTGTATTTAATTTTCATATTTTTTTTTCTTTTTGAATAATTGAGGCGACATAGATTGCTCAATCTACGTCGCTTCCTTGTATTTAATTTTTAATTTTGTTTTTTTTTTTGAATAAATGAGGCGACATAGATTGCTCAATCTACGTCGCTTAAATTTGGAGATACTAACAAAGATTGAATTCTTCGTCGCTTCAATTTATTTATGGAAAGGTAATGAACTGAATATGAAAGAAACGATGAAGTTTAGAATTATAAAGTTAGTAATATTTTCTCGAATACATAAATTATGCTTTAAAGAAAATACGAATTTAGGTTTCAAATTCATAATAATATTATGAGTTTAGTCCTCGTCTTCGTCCTCGTCCTCGTCTTCGTCCTCGTCCTCGTCCTCGTCCTCGTCTTCGTCCTTGTCCTCGTCCTCATCTTCGTCCTCGTCCTCGTCCTCCTCGTCCTCGTCCTCGTCCTCGTCCTCCTCGTCATCCTCGTCCTCGTCCTCGTCTCCTTCTTCGTCCAAAAGTAGTTGAAAATCTGGGTAAAATTATATCACCGGGGGAGTGTCCTCTTGGTAAGGCTCGAATATATGATCTCCTGTACGCGATATGTTTTCAACTATGGCAAGTACTTCGGCGCTGTAGACATTGCGGTGCGACATTTCTTGTACCACCTTCCAAGTACCACCAGCCTTTGGATCGTCTATGTAGAATACCTGTTTTGCTTTGGTTGCAATTATGAAGGGTGAATCCTCATAGTAACTGTTGTTTGTATTCACTGATATCAGTCCATGATCTTTTATAACGGTGTCAAGATCTTTAGGGTCCTCGGAGTTGTGCCATTTGCACTTAAACAACACCACTGACATACGGCCTGCATATAATACTTCGACCACGTAGTTAACATGGCCGTAGAACTTGGATGAACCCATGTCTATCATGACACCGCTGTTTTGAGTCACGGTTCTTTGATCTCTATCAAACGATGTGAACTTGACACCGTTCACATAACACGACTTATAAACCCGACATTGCTGAGGTCCTTGAGCTAATGATTGTATTCCTGCAACCAAGCTCGGGTCCGAGTTTTTTTTGTTTAAGGGACACCTGAGAGATAAGTGTTAAGAGAAGTTAAAGATAAGTGTTATAAACCCTCAAAGAACCTTACAAGAATTAATAGGCATATGTACCCATGTTAAGAACCATCGAAGAAAACTCCTCCGACGACGAAGCTCGTCGAAATCTTCACCATTTTTAGCCTCAAACCTTCTAAGATGTTCTTCTAGGTAAGGTTTGACTTCGTCTGTTTCCACCAAGACTTGCCAGTGAGCCTCAGCAGTCTCTGCCTCAGTCAACCTGAACTGGCAACGAGTCTCGATAATATCTGGTCTTACTAAGAGTGAAACACAGCTGATATTCCACCCAGCTATGGAAGTGTCGATGTCTTCGTTGTCCATCCGTCTGAGATAAGACTTACAATACGTCACCGACTCATGTACGAGGTACTGTTCAGCAATACTACCTTCCGGGTAACGTGTATTCCTCATTGACTTTTTATATTTTCCTAATTGCTTGCAAAAACACCACTCAAGATTAATACAATATTTTCCTAATTGCCGACATATTACATAACGAACATAATATTAGCAAGAACAAAACATTGCACCTTTCAATTGGATACATCCATGTATAGTGTACTGGACCTGTAAGGAATACTTGTTCGGGTAGATGAACCATGAGATGAACCATAAATGTAAAAAAATGTGGAGGAAATATGAGCTCCAAATTGCAGAGAATCATCACTATCTCAGTTTCCATGTCACGCACAACCTCCTTCTTAAGCTCCCTACTGCATAGTTGACGAAACCAATTTGACAATGTTATCAATGGCTTCATAACGTTTTCTGGCAGGAACCCTCTGATAACCACAGGAAGAAGACGTTGAAGCAAGACATGGCAATCATGCGTCTTCAATCCATAAAACTGTGACGGGGAACTTACTTTCACCTTACTTCTCAAACTACCTGCATAACCAAGAGGATACTTAACATCCCTGAACCACTGGAACACATCTTCTAGATCATCATTTTTAACTAAAAATGGTGCATGAGGAACTTTCGCCGTACCCAAGTCACCCGCTCTCTGCCACAGGTTTTTTCGCACATTCCTCTTCTTCAAAGCAGCGCGAGCTTTTGGACCATCCTTAGACTTCTTATCAATCGAAAAAATGGTTCCAAGGATGTTGTCACACACATTTTTTTCAATGTGCATGACATCTAAGCAATGTCTGATCTTCAATGATGACCAATACGGCAGCTTCCAAAATATGCTTTCGTGAGTCCAACACTGTCTGTTATTCGGATTGTACGGCACCTTCAAGTCTTCATGTTGGCTAAGAATAGAGTAAACGTGTGACCTAACGTCCTCCAAAATTTCATCTCCACTCTTACGATAGGGTCTTCCGCCAAACTCCTCATTCCCGTTAAATGCCTTGCTCAATCTCCAAGGGTGATCTTGGTGGAGCCATTTTCGATGACCTTCATAAACTATCCTCCCACATATATACTCTGAAGTTAGCTCATCTAGACAGATTGGACATGCCTTGTACCCTTTCACAGTTGACCCCGCAAGCATCCCTAAACCTGGAAAGTCGCTAATAGTCCACATTACCGCTGCCTTCATCAAGAATACCTCATTGTCTACTCGATCAAAAGTATGGACTCCAACGACCCATAAATGTATTAGCTCCTCGATCATCGGCTCAATGAGTACACTAAGGCACTTTCCGGGAGATTTAGGGCCTGGAATCAACACTGATAACATGTTATATTCCTTCTTCATGCACATTGATGGTGGTAGATTGTACGGCATCACAACAACGGGCCATGTACTATGCAAAGTTCTCATTGTTCCGAATGGATTGAAACCGTCTGTTGCTACTCCAAGGCGCACATTCCTGCAGTCCCGTGCAAAACCTGGAAAAGTTCTATCAAAATGTTGAAACGCTTCTCCATCAGCTAGGTGGCTGAGGCTACCATCCACGCATATCCGCTCCCCCAGCCATCGCATATGCTTGGCAGTGTGTGGGGACATAAACAAACGCTTCAACCTTGGTGTTAGAGGGAAGTTACGAATTGTTTTTTTGGGAATATCATTCGTATATGGCTTATATATTTCAGAATAACACACTGGACAAATCCTCTCGTTTACAAGCGCCCTCCTGAACAACACACAGTTAAACTCACACGCATCAATTCTTTCGTAACTCAGTGAAAGATCACTCAAGATTTTTTTTATTCTAGAGTATGAACAGGGGAATGTGTGCCCTTTAGGAAGAAGTTTATTAATGTAAATACATAAAGAGTCAACACTTGTGTCCGACCATCCATTTTCATTTTTCATTTCCATTGCATCTAATATGGCACTCAAAACAGTTTCCTCACTGCCTTCATATAATGGGGTCTGTGACTCCTTCAATAATCTATCGTACTTTTCATAATCATTGTCTACCATGTCATTGAAGTTCATGCCCGAATTATCTTCCACTAATTGTTGGGGTGCATCTGCATGGTATCCAGGATAATAGGGATATGCATCATGTAGAATCTCCAACTGCGGGTTCACTGAAGGACCGGCACCACTAGATTGAAGCCACTGTCTTCGTTGACTGAGCATTGGCGGTTCAGCAGAAACTTCCCCGTGAAGGTGCCAGACAGTATAATCCGGACTCAAACCACTATGTGATAAGTGATGATACATGATATCCATAGTAACCTTGAACGGACCATTCTTACAACGTTTGCACGGGCAGAAGTGATAATCGGCTCCGTTACTATGTCGCCGGGTAAAATTCATGAACTCGAATATGCCTGTGATGTACCTTGGATCAGCATGATGATATGTCATCCAAGTTTTGTCTGGGTGTCCGTCCATGTTTCCTGTCAACATAAACAATTAATATGAACAAAGTTACCACGCCACAATTGCGATTCAACCAAAACCCCACACTTCTCCGCCTTATGCCTCCGGGTCGGGTCCCATCCCCTTCAGGGGAACACGACATTTGTCAACGCTTTTGCACCCATGCGTTTCAGCTCCAGTTTAGGAAAATTTCGGCAGCATCTCCCTACAGTTCCCCGAGTGCACACATATCTAAACAACCTAATTTGCACTCGGGGAACATTGAAAGGAGACACTGTCGAAACTATATCCCAAAACTGAAACTGAAATCACACGAATAGCAAAAGGATCAACAAATTCATGTTCACCTAAAGTGTCCAAAAATGGGACAATTCGAGAATCAACAACTCAACTCGATCAACTAGATGAGTTGTTGATTCTCAAACGGGAGTTCTAAGTTGATAAACACCACAATTATATATAACCATACGCTCGATTTCATGATTAACACTAATAACACTACTAATTAAGGCTCGAATACACCTAATCTACAATAATCATCAATTAATTTCACTAAATTTAACCAAATTTCAAACATTAATCATGAACCCATAACATGATTTATCACAATTCAATGATTCAAACACTAAAACTACAACATAAGACCAAATTCAATTCAACTTCAAACATTTCACCAAAACTTCAATTTCACTTCTAATCATCAATAAATTTCACTAAACTTAACCAAATTTCAAATATTATTCATGAACCCATAACATGATTTACCACAATTCAATGATTCAAACACTAAAACTACAACATAACACCAAATTCAATTCAACTTCAAACATTTCACCAAAACTTCAATTTCACTTCTAATTTAACATATTATGGTCATAAAGAGGGTTAAAGAGATACAAATCAAACTAACCTTACTCAAGAATCAAATCAATGGCAAGAACAACCTTCTTTCTCAATTTCCTCAAATTTCTCCCAAAATCGCCCAAGAACAGCTCCAGAACGCGAATGAACTGTTTTTCTAAAATTCTAACTTTATGAACGGTTTGACTTTAAGAAGAAGAGTAAATCCAGATTTAAAAAAAAACGAGGCGACGTAGATTGAGCAATCTACGTCGCCTCGATTTTCTTCGAAGCAACCAAACTCATCTTCGTCGCTTCGAATAAAATCGAGGCGACGTATATTGATCAATCTACGTCGCCTAGATTTTATTCAAAGCGACGAAGATGAGTTTGGTCGCTTCGAATGAAAAAGTAGTCGCCTTATTTTATTGAAGCGACTAAGATCAATCTACGTCGCCTCAGTTTGTTGAAGCGACGTACTTTTTATCAAAAGCAATATACGTCGCCTCATTTAAAATCGGAGCGACGTAGAAATGTAACTACGTCGCCCCGATTCTCTCCTCCAGTAGTGGTTAGAGCTAAAATCATCACATATTGTCAAGTTGGTAAGAATTTTAAATGTGAAACTCTCCTCTACATTATATTTAGTGGCTAAGGAGAAATGAGCGTTTTGATGTAATCTCCAAGCGCAGATTAGTGTTTGAGACTAGAAAACCTTCGTGAAACTATTCAATCTCGATAATAAAATAAAATAAAAAACCCCAAACGAAAAAAGCTACTATAATTTGTTGTAAATATGTGTGTTTGAGAGAGTTGTAACAGTACAAATGTACAATATAATAGCAACTTTAGCAAATTTTTTATAAGTCATTTTAAATTAAAATATAAAGATTTTCTCTTCAAATTAACTCTAGCTCCCTTATTTTATTAGTCAGTTTAAAAATTCCTTATATTTTATGTTTTTATTCTCTATTTTCATACCGAAAATATGAATTATAAGTAATGAAATATTCAATATTATAATTAATTCTTTAATTCTAGATTGCAAATGCAATCAATAATTAAATTAATAAATAAATATTTTATTAACAACCAATTAAAACTATGCATTAATTCAGATCTAACTATATTTTAAGTGATATTGTTGAAGTAAATTTACACAAATGATTAGCTAAAGGATAATGCTAGGAGACTTCAATGAGGTCATAAAGTGGATGCCTCAAATCCTATGTGAAAAATAATTTAAATTTATGCCAATATCTCAAATGTTACAACACCAATTTGGTCCTTCTTATTTTTTTATTTAAATTTGTTTTATGTTCTTTAATTATTTTAATGTATTCCTTTTCAGATTTGGTTTTCCTTAAGCATTTTTCTCACCATGATCGTCTTAATTAATAATCTTAATTATCTTTCCGACAAAATCACTTGCAGAAACTTGAAAATTTCACTTTGATGTTGGTCACGTACGTATAGATCGACATCGTATTATTGTTTAATTGAAAGCTTTTCTAGAACTATATAAATGAACTTGAAAGTTGATCGCTAATGATCAACAAAGGTCCTTGATGAAGCAATGTGAACATTGAAATCAATTATGGGTTTGAATAAATTATAGATTGAATGATCCAAAGATGTATGAGGATTGTTATTTTTTTTCCAGCTCATATATATTTATATATTGAAGTTTTAATGTTGAGAAATGAAGAGAACCTAATTATAATTTGAATATATAATGTGTACATAAATGTGCATGATGTGTCATGACATATAAGATTTGAGCTCTTTACATTATGATTACATTCAAGCTTAAAATTATTTTTCTTAGTTAAAATAAGTTTCAAATATATTTTTAAACAACATAAATAAACTTTAAATAATATTGTTGGAGTTGCTATGACCGATGTCAAGATAATTAAGTCTCATATATTATATGATATAACATTAACTACATACAAAAAAAGTTGAATATAACTCCAACTTATTATTTAGTCAACTTAGTTATGGGACCAAATGTCTAGTCCACTATTCTAGTCACACTTGAACAGAAGCACGTCCCTTTGAAGTTTGAAGTCAGAAAAGAAAAGATGACAACAAAATTTATCGAAATGGGGACCCAAATTGAGTCGCTCAACATCATCCACTGGTGATGATCGAGGGAAGACCGAGAAGCTTTGGAGACAAGCAGCCCAGAGAGCCTAAGATCAACTGAAACGAATCGAGGAAGGAATTGAAAGCCAAAGAATGTAATGGGGGTTGGGCAAAGAGAGAGGTTTTTTTGGCTGGGACTAAGATCTCTCTCTGGACCTCATCTCCTTCGTCAGGAGGCAACCAAATCTTTTTGACTTGCTCGGCCTTTCCATTTCCCCCCGTGTCACATGGGTTCCATAGATATCACACTCATGCGTACATTTATTGCCAAAGAAACTGACTATGTATGTCTCTTTCAATTTCAAATGGGGAGAAAAAGAAAGTAACAAAATACCGATTAGGGTTTCTGTTACTATATTAGTTAAGCAGCAGCATGGTGAAAAACCTAATTATCTAGCTAGCCAACTCCAAAAATGGAAGTTGGATGTGATCGAATATATATTCTGCCTCCCTTTTGTCATCTTCGCTCGTGATCGACGACTTGTTAATCTTTGAGACCCGAGGATGAGATCGATCGTGTCTATATATATGTTTTTATTTCGATAGATTCCTATTTATAAGTTTTGTACGTAGAGACTATTCTTTTGTTAGTTAACTTCGGGATTTGTGGTATTTTTTTTGGGGGGGGGTTTACCTTTACATTCCCTTCGATCACTATATATCTTTAGTCGTCGGCCAGCCATTTTAAAATGAACGAGAGAGAGAAAGAGAGAGAGAAAGAGAGAGAGAGAGAGAGAGAGAAAATTAGAGCTAGGTTGGCCAGCCAACCCGGGCATGCACATTTCATTTTCACCAAGAAACTAAGTAAGTAGACGAGAGAGGAGTAACAGAAACGCGTTTTGTTAAACGTAAAGAGAGAGAGAGAGAGAGAGAGAGAGAGAGAGAGAGAGAGAGACAGAGAGGGACTGGAGAGGAACAGAAAAGCAGAGAGCAACAGAGGAAATGAAAAAAGTTTCTCTCTCTCTCTCTCTCTCTCTCTCTCTCTTCTCCTCTACTCTTCTCTCTGTGTTGTGCTCGAGCATTATTCATATAATGAAGAGAGAGGGAGAGAGGGAATGAGGTGCATAAAGATGATCCAGTTGCTAAGGTGGTAGTCAACCATGGGAACAAACACAGGGCTCGAGAATGACACAGAGAGAGAGAGCAGAGAGAGAGAGAGAGAGGTACAACAATTATTGGGACTCGCACACTTCATTCACTTTCCTTGAATTCCCACCACACACAAGGCCAGACCCCGTTGCCCTTACAAAATCCATTGGAACAACCAACAGAAAAACTGCACCTTTTTTAATAATATTTTTATATCTCGACTATTATAAAATTAAGCAAAAAAACTTTATTAAACTTAAGATCACGGAAATATTTTTTATAATAATAATAATTATAAATAAAATAAAATAAAAATAGAGAATTATATTTAAAAATTTCTCACATTGTTCATTACGCTCGTATGGATGAGAATTTTTTTAGTATATATAATTGAAGCTTAGCTTTTACATGTGTGTATTTTTGGGTTATATATACTCTGCAGACTCTTCCGTTCCGATATATATGCGCGTGGTACAGAACTAGTACACACTCTACTACAGTCCACACACACAGGGAGATCTTCCACTAGATTTATCATTTGTGGATTTTCTTCTTTAATGTTCAAACAAAAATACATTTTCTGTTTCACGACTGTTTTTAACCGACGTTCTTGGATCAACCAAGTTAACTATCACAAAATATAAAACAATAATAAAAGATATCGACCGTCTATATAATTGATCTGGATGACGTGTTTGGAGACGGTTGAAAAAACAGAAATTTTTTTTAGTCATCTGAATAATATGGGACAATATATTTGGAGACAATTCACTGTGAATTAGATTCATCTTAGTATGTTAGCCCTATCATATTTTTTAAGTTCTATGTACGGACTTGTGTTAAAAATTTATCACAGTTTACAAAAATAAATTAAGATTTAATTTTGATCAGCGTCGATGAGAATGATTTTTATTATAAAATTAGTGTAGATCCAATTTATTCCTGTATGTAATACAAATAATAAAACACAAAAGAACCATACCAAAGAAAAAAATGGAAAAAATTAAGAAACGGGACAAAAATGTATCCATGCATGATTTTGGTGAATGAACGTACCAAGTGGTCCAAACAGTCCGGCCAGTTCCCAGAAACTTCACTAGGAACAATCCCACAGCAGACTCATCTTTAATCAAAACTTCCGGTACGTAAAATGGAATATATTAAGGGTGAGATTTGGGCTAAACGGTTTAATTTTTACATCGTAATATTTTTTTGGTTCGGTTTGATTCAAATTTTTTATTTTTTATCATAAAAATCTCGATTATTCCTTTCGGTTTGGTTCGAATTTTTTTCTTCGGATTATTTCGGTTTCTTTCAGTTTTTTATATGATGTAAAAATTTATTTATTTTAAAAAAAATAACTAATGAATTGTCTCTAAAACATCTTATATTATATCACTAAACATTTTGATTCGTTCTATGAGAGAATTTAATAAGCATTGTGTATAAATAAATTAGGATTTTAGGAGTTTAAGATTTTTAATTTTTATATATTTATATAATATATTACAAAATACACAAAATGATGTCGTTTTTTTTATACTTCAGTTTTTTGGTTCAGTTCAGTTTTTGTAAACCAAAAATCAAAATCGAACCAAATATTTCAATTTTTTTCGATTTCAGTTTTTTTTCGGTTCGATTTGTATCGAATTCGATTTTTTTCTATAGTGGCTCGATTTCTACTCAATTTTTTTTCGATTTTCGGCTTCAATGTCCCAGCCCTAGAATATATAGTTGCATATAGATATAAAAGTGCGACTTCTTTTAGTGAGCTCGGACTGAAATTCAATTTCTGATCGATGCAAGCTAGATCGACGACTAGTGTACTACTGGGTACGTGGTCCAGATTTTTATGAGAACTATTCATCGGTAGCAAGCAGCAAAACCACAAGCAACCCCAATTAACCCCTCAACTTGTGATGAGCAAAATCTAGTTAGTAAGAGATCGATGGAGATCGTGGAGATGAGGACGGTCGTCGAATTTGCGAGAGAAAGAGGTGCATGTCTAATTTGACCTCAAGTCCTTGACAATAAGACTGACTAATTGGGATTGGGATGTCTAAATTTGCTATTTTTTACTTTCTTGACGTGGCTGATGTGACTTAATTCGTCAACGTCAAAGCAATTGTAGAAGCTTTGTAGAAATTAGTTATTTTCTACCGATTATAACTCAACGTGAATAATACCAAATGTGTTGAGAAAATATGTAAATTAGAATTTTTTTTCTCTTTTATTGGTACAATGTTTTAAATACAGGCTGATACAATTTGTTACAATCAATATAACAGAAATTTCATGCATCTATCTAATTAATATCTGTATCGACACACACTGAAAATTATGAAAAATTAATCTCCTTAAACATTCGCCCTTGTGTCGATGGTCTCAAGAATGATGCATGACTTGTTGCCTCACTAAAACTCTCGCTAAACAAACAAAAACCTCATGGGTAAAACAAAAGCTTGGTTTAAGGGAAAAAGAGTACAACGCACAAACTACTAAAGTTACTACATGTGACGTAGACTCCCCCTGATGTCTACAAGAATGTAACTCCCCCTGATTGTAAACTCAGTCTAGAAGTTCTGATAATCTGCGCATACTAATGCTTCTCGCATGTTTCACAAAAGTAGATTTAGGAATTGACTTGGTAAACAAGTCCGTAGTATTATCAACGGAACCAATTTGATTCACTTGGATATTCAACAGTTGTTGTTGTTGCTGATTAGAGAAGAACTTCGACGATATATGTTTCATCTTGTCACTTTTAATGTAACTCAACTTCATCTGTTTAATGCATGTTGCATTATCCTCATAGATGCAAGTGAGATCTGTAACAGTAGATGGTAATCCATTCGACCCTTGAATATGACCTATAACTGACCTAAACCAGACACGTTCTCTAATAACTTCATGTAAAGCAATAATTTCAGAATGATTCGAGGAAGTAGCAACAAATGTTTGCTTTGTTGATCTCTAAGAGAACGCCGGGTTTCCCATTGTCAAACCATAACCGGTCTGTGAATGACCTTTGTGTGGGTCAGAGAGGTACCTAGCATCAGCAACTCCAACCAACACATCAACCGGTGTTTTGGAATAGGGGATAGCAATAAAACTGTCCAAAACAGGACCATTTTTAGAAGGGTCAAGAGAATCCCTCGATGGGTAGAGGGAATCACTCTCGTCGATCCAAGGTGCAGGTTTCGATGGGTCGAGGGAAATCCTCAACATGTCGAAATCCCCAGAATGCGTTTCAACTTTCTCTTTCCGAAAATTTCATGATTCTCTATTTATTCTTTGTAAGGGAAGTATAAGCCCATGTCAATGGAACCTTTTAAGTACAAGAAGATTTGTTTTACTCCATTCTAATGACGTTGCGTAGGTGCAAAGCTAAATCTAGCCAACAAGTTCACTGAGAAGACAATATCTAGAAGTGTGCACTGAGCTTAATACAACAAAGCTCCAATAGCACTATGATATGGAATTTCAGCTCCCAAGATCTCATCATCATCATCTACAGGACGAAACGGATCTTTCTTGAGGTCCAAACTGCGAACAACTATTGGTGTGCTAACAGGGTGTGCTTTGTCCATGTTAAATCGCATGATCATCTTTTGGACATAAGCAGATTGGTGAATAAGAATTCCACCAACTCGATGTTCCAGCTCAAATTTGAGACAAAATCGAATCCTACCATGGTTTTTCATCTCAAACTTAGATTTCAAGTAGCAAACAGTCTAATTGATCTCATTAAGAGTTCCGATGATATTCAGATCATCAACATAGATAGCTACTATAGCAAATCCTGAACTTGTTCTTTTAATGAATACGCAAGAGCATAAGTCATCATTCTTGTATCCCTTCCCAATCAAGTAGTCACTAAGACGTGTATACCACATCCTACTGGATTGCTTCAATCCATATAGTGAATGTTTCAATTTGATAACATGAGCACTCCGTGGTTTAGAGTTACTTGATTTTAGTATAACAATGTCATATAGCACTCTCATGTATATCTCTGAATCAAGATCACCATAGAGACATGCAGTAACCACATCCATAAGCTGTATGTTAAGCTTTTCTGACACTACCAAGCTTATCAGGTAGCGGAAGGTGATGATGTCCATAACAGGAGAATACGTCTCCACATAATCGATTCCAGGGCTCTGAGAGAAACCCTGCGCTACAAGCCTAGCTTTATAACGTAAGACCTCATTCTTCTCATTACGCTTCCGAACAAAGACTCATTTATGTCTAACCGGCTTAACATTCGGTGGACATAGCATAACCGGACCGAAAGCTTGCCTTTTATTCAGAGAGTCTAGTTCAGCCGGGATTGCTACCTTCCATTTCGGCCAATATGCTTTACGCTGACATTCAACAACAGAGCGGGGTTCCACTTCATTGTCGTCAATAATCTCCTGAGAGATGGAATAAGCAAACACATCATCAACTAACATGGAAGATCTATCCATAAGAATGCGCACATAATTTGTTCTAAGCGAGTTTTCTTTGTCCTCTAACATCACAAGAGGTTCTGGAGCATCCCCCAGACTTGCCAATTGTGATTCAAGGACATAACTACAGTTAGAGATAATCTCATGTGAATGATTCACAAGGTTGATGATGAATGGATCTTTTTATGCCTTGATGGCCTGCCTTTTAATCGGCGGCTCATGAATAGATTTTTTTTGGTTTCCTCCTTTTCCTGATGGAAGCCAAGGCCGACGCAACACCTTACATACGAGCAGGAGGAACACCTCCTTGCCCGATGTTGCTACTAACAAATCCTTTTTTTGGGATTTCCAAGCTTGCAGGAACATTTGCACCAGGTATATCCGATCTCGTCACTTTAGTGATATCAGCAAATGAGTCAGGAATAGAGTATGCTACTTGCTAAAGATCAAGTATTTTTCGCACTTTCGTTTCACTCTGAGACGTGCGAGGATCATGAAGTGACATAGTGGGATTAAACCATGCCAATTCCTTACGTTCCATCGAAATAGAAACATTCCAATTTCCCCCTAATCGCGGGAAATATGTCTATTCAAAGTGATAATCTGCAAATCTAGCAGTAAAGAGATCGTTTGTCGAATGTTCAAGATAGCGGACTATTGTTGGAGATTCATAACCAACATAAATGTCTAATCTTCTTTGAGGACCCATTTTAGTGTATTATGGAGGCGCAATTGGCACATAAACCGCGCAACAAAAAATGTGCAAATGTGAAACATCATGCTCATATCCAGTTACCAACTGGTATGCACTGAATGGTTGGAGGGCTACAGGTCGATAACGAAGAAGCATTACTGCGTGTAACACTGCATATCCCCATGCAGAGACTGGTAAATTTGTATGCATTACCAAAGCTCTAGACAGAAGCTGTATCCGCTTGATATGAGGCTCTGCTAAACCGTTCTGAGAATGAACACGAGGAACGAGATATTCAACTTCAATCCCAAAATATATGCACTAATCATCAAAAGATTTTGATATAAACTCTCCTGCATTATCCAATCGAATAGATTTGATTGGATAATGCAGGTGGTGATCCCGGAACTTAATGATTTGAGCCAAGAGTTTTGTAAACGCAACATATTCCTTGTGGATAACAAAGTAACCTGTGACCATCGTGTTGATGCATCTATCAAAACCATGAAATATTTAAATGGTCCACATTCGGGTTTGATAGGTCCACAAATATCACCTTGGATCTTTTGTAAGAATGAGATATTGTCATTATTATCAACAGCAAATGAAGGACGTGCCTGTAACTTTGCTAAAAAACAAGCTTTGCAAAACGAGCGATGTGCAGCAAAGATTGCAACATAAGAATAATTGGGTGGGATAACGTACAATGCCCCAGCAATATTTTTCCGGGATGGTGTTGTACTCGTCTTGGAGACGAGCCAAGAATGAGAGGAGTAGTCTCATCCTCACCATCTGAACAGATGGAAACAGGTAATCCCACATGTTTTCTCACTCTAAAGAACGGATGATCATGAGTATTTTTAAGATGTTGATCATCATTTCACGACCTGGATGTCCCAGTGGAAAATGCCAAAGCTTGTATGAGGCAGAATAACACGTAGAAGTGTGAGTCACAACATTGGATTTAATAATCCATAATGTAGTTAGATATAAACCACTACGAATAGCCGGAAACTTCTCTAGAATGCGCTTGCGGCCACATTCAACAGAGGTTATACATAATAGTTCTTTCTCATTCTCATAATAAGTTTCCAAGTGAAAATTGTTGGCACGCATATCCTTAAAACTTAGCAAAGTTTGATTGGCCTTTGGGGGGTATAAGGCATTAGTGAAATATATTTTTGTATTATGGGGCAGTAGAAACTCTGCAGAACCACGCCCTTGTATAACGGGCGCTGCACCAATCATGGTTGTCACTGAAGATTTGTATGGAAAAAGATCCTCAAATAGTTGCCTATTTCGTAAAATGGTATGGGTAATACCACTATCTGCTAGATACTCAATTTCACCTTCAGATGTCTACAAAATTAATGTAAATAAGTAAGTCTTTGTACTAGAGACCAGGCATACACTTTAAGTATATACCTAAAGATTTGAATAAGGGCGTGACCCTTGTTGAGTGCTGATATGGCATGATATCAACAGATGTATAAACAACATCTAGTGCTGAAATCCAGGTTGATTGACGGGTCGAGGAAAATCCTCGACGGGTCGCAGAAAAATCCAAAATAAAATTTGATTTTCCGATACCACGTTTTCAATGGATAGAGTGAAATTTTCAACAATTCGAATTGTTGTCTAGTGGCGATCCTTTGACGGGTCGAAGGGAAATCCAAAAAAGAAATCGAATTTTCGATAACAAAATTTTGACGCGTTGAAATTTGTAACAAATCCATGTCATCGATGGGTTGAGACAAAATGAAACGATTAACGTTAGAATTTTTGACGGGTCGAAAATTGTCCTGTGATCAATTTTTTTTCTTCGTTTTTAGGACGTTTTGAACGTATCTTCGCATTGTTTTGTCATATATGTAAAGACGTCGAACCATACATAATAATTGTATGAAATAGAACATTCTCAAATTCTTTCATATACCAAAAAATATAGAAATATTCATTACTGCCAACAAAAATACATCATAAATGATCTTAAGCAAAAACAAGACAAGTGTCTTAATAATTTTGGCCAAAAAGTAAGCCAAAAATAAAACAAAAAAACTTGAAAAATTACAGAGACAACGCCTTTTACATAGGCTTTAATCAAAAATCGAGGTAGCAAGATCTTTCCTCTTGTCTTCTACAAGAACGAGATTGGTGTCAACCTCCATCTCTAAATATCCAGCATAATTTGACTCTTGAGCCAAATATTGCTTGTGTCTCTTGTAGATGTTCTGGATTTTCTCTACTAGCACGACACTGTTTGTGCATATGCATAGTAGAACCACATTTGAAACAAACGTATCTTCCAGAATATTGGGACCGTTGACCATCAAGAACTGAACCAGACTGATTTTGTGGGAGTTGGTGTTCTGATCTCTATGCTATGTCAGATTTTGGCTGCGGCCTTGGCCACGCCTACGCCCTCCTCTACTCCCACGTAGAGCTTGTCCACCACGAGCATAAGGTTCTGAACGAGCAACCTACTTATTTTTACGAGTCTTTTCTCCAGTTTGATAACTCTCTGGCTTTTTGGTACTAGCCGGTCTTGAGTTATTATTCAAGATGATCTCATGATGCCTCTTTTTTTCCGCAAGGCTATTGATGAGATGACTGAAGGTAGTAATCCTCCCCTATTTGTACTCAATGATCAAGAATGCTCATGAAGGTTGTGAAGGTATTCAACGAACGCTCAATCATATCGTTCTCAGATTTCTCCACCCCACAATAACTCAACTCGTACTCCAGATCCAACATTGCTTGATTGAAATCTTGTATTTTGGGGAAGTCCACAAGTCTAGTGTTCTCCCATCTTGCAGTCAACTCAGGAAGCTGTGCATCATGCACATTATTGAAGCGCTGCTTCATCACGTCCTACAATACCATGGTTGTTTTGTTTAGATAATGCTTCTTGAGAGTTGGATGAATATGATGCCTCAAAAATATAAGGGCTTGAACTTTTGACTTATCAGTGGGGGGCAAGAGATTCATTCTAGGCCGAGAGAGTTTGATGGTGTTGGTCAGTCTCTTTTTGATGAATGTAGTTTCCACATCTGAGACCCAACGGTAGTATTCCTTGCCTTGAAGGTCAAGGATGTCGAATTCTGGTCTAGCTGTCTCATTCGAACTCATCTACAAAAACATATAAAGATGTTTTATTATGAACGATAGAAAACTACGATCACAAAAACTTTCAAGTTTTATTGGATAAGAATGTGATCCATGATATATGGTCACAAAATCGATTATAAATGGTAGCAAAAACCACACCCAGCAACCGTGACTAACCGTCACATAGGATCAATTTTCCTTTTCTTTTCTAAACCGTGACTCCCCTAGGATCGTCACTTATACTCTATGGATATAGGTCTATAGGAACTAGGGTAAACATGTAATATAAAACAACTCATATTTCAAATATCATCAACTTAGATCTAAAGTTTTGCTATAAGTAAGTTTGACTTTAGATCTAGAGGTTGATGGTTTAGAAAAGGTTACCTCGATGGGTGTTATGCTTGATATGACCGGTACACTTGTTGATCGATTTGATGTTGATGCTCGTTTGAAACGGTTCTTCGGAAGTCGAGCAATCTTGGCGACGTAGAAAGATTTGAGTAGTTTGTGCTTGTGACTTGGGCTGCCGGCGGTGGAGAGAGAGATGCCGACGGTGGTGGTAGGCGGTGACAAGGGCTGCTGGCGGTGGAGGCCTTTTGTGAAGGTTAGGTTTTTTTTTTTGTGTGTGTGGTGATGTCTATCAACCTAGAGAGCTGCTGATAACGTATTGTAGGAGAAAACATGTAAACTGGAAAAACTCTTTCTCTTTCATTGATAGAATGCCTTAATTACATGCTGATACAATCTGTTAGAATAAATGTTTTGATATAACAGAAATTCCATGCATTTATATAATTAATATCCGTATCTAAGTAATACATACCGAAAATTATGAAAAATTAATCTCCTTAAACAAAATGATAAAAAGTACGTTATAGCCTCGATTTTGATGTATTTACTTGTTGAAAGGAGGCAGATTTCCTACAATTTTTGAATATTAGTTTTCCGTTTTGTATACTAAAAAACATAATCGAGAACATATATTAAACAATCATTCTTATAAATCAAATCGATAAGAAAACATAACGAACATGATGTAGATTTTTTACTTTTCAGGTGGTAGACAATGTTTTTAAGTCTTGAAATATATTTTCATTGGAATCTAAAAATAACATACTTAAAGAATCATAATTTGATCATAACGTACATAATAGGATCACATGTAGCATAAAAATCGAAGAATCAAAGAGTACGAAGCTACTCACTTGATTTTATCATTACATTTGGTAAGGTATCAAATTCTTAGATGTATGAACTTTTGTGTAAGAATCAATCTGTCACACACTAGTCACACATGACATATACATTGTATGTTTCATGTAGTGTTTGGTGCTGTCGGAACAAATAGATAAAGAAATTTTGTTTTTTGCTCACTGATTGGAGGTATCATGCATGCAAAAAAAGACCGTAAAGATCTAGTAAGTGATGGATCCTAGCAACTTGGTGGAGTATCATGCTCCAAACTCGAATGACTACACGTCCAAGAACTTCCACTTAGGTATTCATATTTCACTAGTGACTAAACTAAAGCAAATGCATGTGATTCATTTAATGTATTAGACAAATATGTATGAACTATGAAGTAATGTAATGTCTTGTTTGTTGTTCGAGCTCTCAACAAATTAATCTTTATTTTAGTTTTAGATTGTTCTTAAACTTTTTCTCTTTGTGCTAAAATTCCAGGTGGCTCGTCCTTCTCAAATTTCACCAAAATTCGTCCGACAACAGCTTAGTTTTGGCTAGTTTTTTGGCTTGCTGTCGGATGGATATCGAGATCCCATGGTTGTTTTGAATGAGGTTCTAAATTTGGTTTGGTTTGTTTGGCTAGTGTGCTAGTGTTTTTGGAGGCTTCCATCTATACAAACATGGTGTTGGAGCGGAGATAAGGGCTTGTCGGGTTGGTCTTGAGTCGTCAGGGCGGGCTTGTGTTTTCCGATGTAGGGAGCGGTTTAAACGGTGGCGTCGTTGTTTAGCGTGACGTTGTGGCAGGATGGACATGATGCGATGCTGTTTGACTACGATGTGGAGGCGGCTAATGGTGGTGCATCGTGTTTTGTTGGTTGGTATTTTGCGAGATCATGGGCCGGGCTACTTTGTTGGGCTAGGTTTATGGTCTCTCCCTTTTGGGCTGCTATTGGGATGATCAAGGCACTAGTGTGTTTTTCTGAGCCTTGTTATAGATGAGTAAGTTCATTTTTGGTGATCTCTAGATATTTTTTCGAGGTTTTAATTAATCATACCACAATTGCGTGCTTAGGTGCTTAGTTAGAATGGTTTAGTTTGGATTTATATCTAGTTATTGTTAAGATGAGCTTAACGTATGTTGAGCTCAATGTTTTAAAAATAATATTTATTCCTTAAGATTCTAGTGATTTAATATGATCATTATGATCTTCTTAGAATGTATTACCTCGGGTGACTTCTTAATGAGAAATTTTATTTCAAAAATCTTTAAACAATCCTTTTTTCATTATAACAAAGATTTAAAACTAGTATAACATTAGACTACATTAAATATATAGGAAAGTATTATTGGGATAATACATAGTAACATTTTTATTGTTCGTCGACAATAAGTTAATGCCAACTTTTAAGAAATTAAATGGATGAGAATTATAACTTGAATTATAGATCTAATTCAAAAACGTGATGAAGTCCAAAGTTATAACTGAAAATGACAAAGAATAAACAACGAAGAGGGGCATGCCCATCACCCACCATCTATTTGGGATCCCTGGGGATTTTCTTGTTGGCTCAATTAATTAATATTAGCATTCTTGATGGTTCCTAAATGCTTGTTCTTATATCGTAACTTTTGTTACATTTTATTAGCATTAGAGCAATTTATATATGTAGTTGATTTGATAGTTACTACACAATCGGCATATATAATTTAAATTTGATAAATAATCGTTTCTGTAAATCCACAATGTAGAAATGTAATTGCTAATAATATTGATAAAGGTTACTTGTTATGGCTTAACTATGTGTGTATCTAACCATTCAAATTACATTGTCAAAATAACTTTGCCTATAAAAGATCAACTCTTTACAAAATGTATCACATGTCTTGGCTTCGGATTTGATACTTTCAAATTGCACATTTGAACTTTATTTATGTTTTGCGAAATGTGATTAAAATTTTCGTCTCTGTACATTTTTAGCTACGCCTCTTGATCACGGTTAACAGTCACTGCTAATTGAGCTGAATTACGAAACTATCCATTAGTCAACTGCGTAACATGGTTCCTTATTCCTCTAATTAACAAAAGCTTGGCGAATATTACTGCAAATTAGTTAATTAATTATCCAACTTTGTAGTAAACTATAACAGAAATTCGAAAAAGGGTACAAGAAGGTGGCGCTGTGTTCCCCTCCCTTCTAACCGTAACAGATGCAGACACGACATGATGTATTTTCTTAAAAAACAATAGTAAAATACGACAAAGCACCTCTTCCTCTTTATTTTACTGCCCAAATCTCTCTGCCTCCATAAACTACTACTAAACTTACACTAATCATTTCCAGCTAGCCAAATATAATGATTAATAATTTATTTAAAAATTTAAAAATTATTGAGTAACGATTTGCTGACTTTAGTAAATCCTGCTCTGGATAATTCATAGGTCATGGACAGTGGTATTTTCTTTTTCTTGATTCGGAAAGAAGTACCATTTTATATATTTACCGGCTTACCTTAATAAAAGACACACGGCCGCAGAACAGTGGAGGGGGAATTGCTTTACAGCTAAGTGTAAATTTTTATTTTTATTTTTAACCAAAGAGAGGGAAAAAAATAGGAAAAATGATTCAAATAATCACTTAAATTATAATTTAATTAATGAATTTTAGAATATATTAAAATGTTCATTAAATTTTAACTTTGTTCATTAATTGGACCACTTTGTTTAATTTAAACATTATAATTTGTCAAATATTTTGCTTATATAAATGAGATTATGAGAGAAATGCACATAACATAAGTGGGAGAAGTATGAAAACCACCACACAATAAAAAAAATTAACATCCAAGATAAGTAAAGTGATCAATTTGAAAGACAAAGTTAAAGTTCAGTGACTTTTTTAATATTTTGTAAACTTTAATAATCAAATTATCTATTATGACAAACTTGATTTACGATTTAATAAAATCGGATAAACTAACTGTGCCCTCGTGTGAGGTGAAAAGGAAAGGTGGAATAAAAAGCGAGATAAGGTTTTAATTACCTGCGCGTCGAGAATAAATGAAACAAAATGGTGAATAATAAAGAAAAGTGGCGGGTTTTCCGGTGCAAAAGGACGAAGGGGGGAAGAGCAAAAAAAAGAAAGAAAGCTGGCGCCATTACACGTGGCCCTTGCATTGACCGTCAGATGAGCATGCGAATTTAACAGCGATAGATAGATTGCGTCCTTTTTTTTTCAATGGAGACGAGAGGAGGAGACGACTATGACATCCATGGCTCTGAGCTAAAACGAAAAAGAGAAAGTGAGTGAGGGAGTGAGAGAGAGTCAGAGAGAGAGAGAGAGAGAGTGAAAAAGAAGGAGGAGGTATTTTGCTATACAGTCAGACACAGGACACAGACACAACAAGAAAGAAAGGA
This sequence comes from Geum urbanum, assembly GCA_946800695.1. Lineage (NCBI taxonomy): Eukaryota > Viridiplantae > Streptophyta > Magnoliopsida > Rosales > Rosaceae > Geum > Geum urbanum. Next base: position 4,777,061 of record OX327000.1, on the reverse strand, counting down.
AAGCAGTGCTTCTGTTTCTGCTTCTGCTCCGAGAGAGCTAAAAAGCTCTTCAACACCTGCAAGCAAATCAGATAGAAGAGAGAGAAGAGAGAGAGGGCATGGCGGCGTTGCAGAGCTAGATGTAAATTCCGCGTCTTAAATGCTATGGTCGACGGAGAAAAAAAATATATTAAAAGACAGCGAGGGAAATAAAAAGCCCCCTTACCCCGCTAGAAGCTATTGATTGAGAATTAGCAGAGAGCGCCCAACTGAGCTACAACATCTGTCTAAGAGGGACACAAACTCACATGTCATACACAACAACAACTCCTCTACCTAGCCTTGGACACAACAACAACAACAAGAAGATTGTGGACGAGTTGTGCGTTGTGGTTGCAATTGAGACAGGCGTTGTTGGCGTCTGATATGGAGTTTCTGTCACAATTGAGTCTCGGGGAAGCGAATCAATGGCTGGATTTTTCTCATTAAGCAGCGGAGGAGGAGGAGGCGGAGGCGGAGGTGGCGGAGGAGGGCGAGGAGGGAGGAGTAGTAGCAGTAATCATCCAGATCACCATCATCCTCGTCATCATCATCCCCACGATTCGAGTGAGATTCCGCCTGAGACGTTGTTCTGGTACAAGAATGAAGACGGCGCCACTATGCCTTTCAAAGGAAGCTTCGAGCTATGGCAACACCACCAGCAACAGCAACTCCACCAACACCACCAACAGCAGCAACACCAGCTCCACCAGCTCCAACTGCAGCAAGATCTGTACGCATCCGCCGCCGCTCTAGGCGTCGGCCCCAGCAGCATCAACGTCTCCGATGAGTCCACGTCGCGGCCCTTCATGATGATGCGACCCTCCCCCTCTTCCGGCGGCGGAGGAGCAGGAGGATCGGGTTCCGGAGGCGGCGGAGGCACAGTGAGCTGTCAAGACTGCGGTAACCAGGCCAAGAAAGACTGCGTGCATCAAAGGTGCAGGACGTGCTGCAAGAGCCGAGGGTACGAGTGCGCTACGCACGTGAAGAGCACGTGGGTTCCGGCGTCGAAGCGGCGGGAGAGGCAGCAGCAGCAGCAGCTGACGGCGATGCAGCAACAGCAGCAAACTAGTCATCAAGAATTGCAGGTGATCCGAGGAGGCGGAGAGAATCCCAAGAGGCTCAGAGAGAGCAGTAGCAACGTTAACAACAACAACCAGAATCATCCGAGCTCCAATTCCTCACTGGCTTGCACTCGCATTCTCACAAACACGTCAGGTACTTACACCACTAGTTACTACTATTACTGAAACAAACAACGAAAGCCAAACTGTGTGTTTTCGTTGAGATCGAGTGGAGTGGAAGCGAAGGAATATAAGAGAGTTGCATATACAGACAGAATTTGTCTTCCGAAACAAAGAAGAATGAAAGGGTTTTTGGAAGGTAGCGCAGTAAGTGAGTGAGCTGGTGAAAAAACCCCAACAACTTCTGGGAGACCATATCGATTGCGTGAGAACACAGAACATATCCATGGGAGCTCCATTATAGTGAATTAACACCATTCCCATCAGCTTTTTCCTTGTCTTTCTTTCTTTCTTGTCATTCCTTTTCCTTTTTCCCTCAACACTGTTTTCCAGTATTCCTCACAGTGAGTCGAGTCGAGAAAGAGGAAGAAGGAAACAAAAAACTTCAAAACTCTATGAATTATTGGGCTTCCTTCTCTTGAGATATGTGTTCATATGTGTTATTTTTTTCCTTCCTTTTTGTAATAAACAAAGAAAACGATATCCTTGTTTCTATATTATGTTATAATTAATATAAATCATATTATGTCGGAAAAATCTAGCTAACACATATTGTCGTGGTGAATTATATGAATTTAGGGTTGGAGATGGGGAATTTTCCGCCAGAGGTGACATCCCCGGCCCTGTTTCGCTGCGTGAGAGTGAGCTCCATCGACGAAGACGATGACGAGTTCGCGTACCAGACGGCTGTCAGCATCGCCGGCCACGTCTTCAAGGGAATTCTATATGACCAAGGCCCGGCCGATACTAGCTACAATAACATGAGTACGGCCGGGGAGAGCTCGTCTGGCGGCGGAGGAGGCGGAGGTGGAGTTGGTGGAGGCGTCATTCAGCCGCTGAATCTCATCAATGCTGCCCCAACGACGGCTGGGAGTAGCGGTGCAACGGTGGCGGCAGCCGCCTCGGGGTCGGGGACGTTGATGGATCCTAGTTCTCTGTACCCGGCTAACCCGTTCATGGCTTCGGGTACGCAATTCTTCCTACCACCAAGATCTTGATGGTCATTTGATTGATCAAAACAAACCACATTCTTCTTCATGGTCTTCTCTTCTTGACTAGTACGTAGTAGCTACAAGTACGACGATCAAGTACTATTGTCGTCGTCTCGGATTAATTTGATGAAATGCCTTCCTTATAGTGGGAAATTTGATTTGACTAGAATAGGAGTAGAGGGAAAACAAAGGAAGCGAGCTGCATAGAGATTGAGAGAGGAAAATGAAGCGGAACGTGTTTGTTTTGTTGATACTTTCCACTTGTCTAGCTGCTAAATTATTTAGCTCAAACCATGGTTATGATCATTATTATTAATTAATCTACTTCTTCAGTCTCTATTATCTTCATAGTTAGACTAATTGCTTTCTTGAGTGTTGGAATTCTGATGTGTGTCTTCCTCTCTTGGTTTGATCGCATTACCCTTTTTGGTTCGATTTGAATTTTGGAAGCTGCTTTTTCCCTTATTACCTGTATATGCATGCTTGCTGGTTTGAAATATGGGATGTAAGTAAAGTCTTTGCTCAACAAACACCAAGTTCAAAAGGTGAACCAAAAGTTTCTGATAATTTAACATCTTTTCCCATTAATTTATACTCTTAAATTGCACAGATGTGACTTTGATGTCATAACTGGAAATATTGGTTAGTGTATATCTTCTTCTGCCATGGTTTAATGCATACCTGCACATTCTGCAGGAATCTGTAGTTGAAGAAATGCTTCAACTGTTACCCTTTTCTAAATATAAATTCTCCCTCAACGTACACATGTAATATACAGCTCGCAAGAAAACTTAGGGACTTTAAACAACCCAAAAAATAAATTAAAGACTTTCCTTGGTTGCGCCTGCAATGTTTGTTTCAGTTCCCCATATATGTCTTTTCTTATGAATGCATGAGTTGTTCAACCATGCTTGCTTAGATTGGAGTGTATATAGATAGTGTCATTGAGAGACGCTCACATCATACTAGTTATATTTGTCACAGTGCTTTAATACCAATAACTAATCCAGTTGGCTGAGGGTGTCAAATTAGTAGATTATAGAAGCTCACACTGTTATACTGAAGTAAATAATCAAGCCTTTTATGAATCTTCTATTTGATTTCTATATCTTTACCAAATTTTAATCTAATACAACTATACAAGTAACCTGTAAGTAGCTAAGACTGTCCTATTCAACTTTTCCCCAAGTATGAAAAGTCAAGATGCTGTCTGCTTTCAGTCTTTTCTGGTTCTAACTAATGCTGATGGAGGGGTTTCATATGACTATATTAATTTAGTTTAGGGTATCAGTCCATAGTTTCCAAATCTGTCTTCTTGTTGCATATGATATACTGGAGAGCTAGCTAGGTTTATAGAAATGCACAGTTCATTCTAGAAATAGATCTTCAATTCTAATTTGACTGATTATAAGGAAACCTGTGTAACTTTGATTGTTAACTTGGGGTTGGGAGCATGAAATCCATTCTTATATTATCTCCATTGAGTTGCTATATGACATATATATATATTGTCAAATACCAACACCATAAATCATTCATATCATTGTTCTTTGAATTAATGTGATGTCATATATATGTATATGGTGTTTGGTATGCATTTGCATGCTCATTATTAGTAAACTGAAGATCAAAATTGGACCTAAAATATACACTTGAAATCATGTATTTCCCAGAAACAGTACATAGATAGTACCTATGCAGACACTGAAGTAAAAAAGCATAATGATACAAAACTTGAAGAAGTTCCAATCCTCACATGAACGCTGTATTTTTGAGAGCTTCAGTGATTTGTGATGTTTGTAGTGTACGAACGTACGTAGAATAAAAATGTCTCTTTTTGTGCTAGGGTTTTATATCTGGAGAATAGCTGTTGTATCTGACCTATGACAGTAGTATTGTACAGATACCTTATCTGAATGCATGACAGGAGTTTGGTAAGACTTGGTTTCGTATGAATGGTATGATTCCAAATAGTAGAGAATACATATATAACTGCATCTATGAAACAGGAGAGGTCCTCCAAAGCTCATTCTTTTTGACCGTATGACATGTCCTTCACAAGATAATTTTCCTTTTCAGGCTCGATCATTCATAGAATGCTGCTGCATGTTATCTAGATAATTGCATGGTGATCTACATTATCTGGACAACATTTATATGCTGTTACCTGTTGGTCTCATGCATATATCGATCTCACGGGCTCAAGTGAGCATCCATTTTATGCATTTAACTGTGCTTCGATCACTATGTTTTAGTACAAAGTTTTGTCTCTGATAGGCTGCTATTGGTCTTATCAGACCTGATAATCTCATCATATTCATACCACTTCCACAGAAAATGTTAAGACTCGGGGCCAACCAAATTTGGTTAACAAATAATGTGTCGACATTACACATACTTGGGTTTAGGTCGGTATTATTGAGTACAAATGAATGAAAATACTGCCAGTAATTTAAGCATTTCAGTCTGAAATTAGGTGAAAGTTGTTGCCAGCACATATCTGCTTGAAGAGAAAGCAAAAATGTGTTGCTACAGTGGAGCCATGTGATGCAGCTGTTCCTCCAAGGCTTCTTTCCCCAGAAGATCACCATATTTTCTTCTCAGAATTAAACACAAATTTATTGTTGGGATTCCATAGGTTAAAAAGCTTAAATGACAACAGGACTCTTTGCTGGTGTTGGGTAAAAAGAGTTTGTCACAATTAATAGTACTGGAGGGGGGAACAAGAAATCGAAGAGAAAAAACAAAAAGGAAGGAAAAACATCCATTCCCAATGCAAGTAAAATTATTGGAGGGACTGCTTTACCAGAAACTATCATGATGAATATGACGCCCATAATTTTTTTGGCTCGAAAAAACTTCCACTCAGAATCATGTTTTCTTGAGCAGCTAGCTAGCTAGCACAAGATGAAAAATAATATTCCAATTCCTTTGAAACGTACCTTATCGGGAATTGAATTATGTAATGCATCCATCCATCCATTTCTTTCTTTTTTACTGTGGCATTTGGATCATCATGCATCGATCTACTACTGTTTGTAAATCTCCATTGTGCTACTGTCGGTGCCCAATTTTTTGCTCTCATGAGATTGAGTTGTAGCTAGCTAGGTTGTAACTTGTAAGTTATACCAACATAGGATCATGAGTTGGTTTAAAAACAGTTCCACATTGCCTAGGTATATTTGGACTCTGATCATAGTATAGGAGCTCTTCTAGGTCAATTGATTGTAACCCGGTTTTGTAAGGACAAAGTTGAATCATGAATTAGGCGTGGCGCCTAATTCAACTCTCGAAATCCCTCTCTCTTTTACCATAGCTCAAAATTAGGTCGAAATAGAAGTTTAGATAAGTTAATGGAAATTCCTTCTTAGAGAGAGAATTAAAATTTGCTGAATCTATCTCATATTGTAGGAATATATATCTAATCATTACTCTTACTAAATAAGTAGCTAGCTAGCTTCTGGATACTTGGTTGCACTATATATATGCAGACCTAATTAAGGTTTAGGGAATTAGGGGACTATATATGTGCAGTGTTACATCTGCTTCCAAATGTTCATATCATATATCAGACTCTCAACTTCTCAAGTGTGCCTATAATTTACAATCATGTACGTCATCGTCTGGACTAGAAGATAAAGTTTCGGCTCCCATGCAACAGTGAACAGACTAGTCAGCTGTAAGCCATCAGATTCATTCCTCAGCAGCAGCAGCAGACCTCATCAGCTTATCTAGTGGACTATATATATATATATAAAATATTCATAAATAGAACCATGCCAACATATGAATGAGGAGGTTTTCTGCCTGTGAATCTGTGATATGTTGGTTTCCTTTGACGTGCGGCACTGTTTGTTTTCTTCTGGTGAAACTTTTTCCACAAAACACACACACAGATATGTGGTCAGATGGAGATGGCCGGATTGCCTAGCTGTGAAGCCAGAGCTAAGGGCACCACGACCAATGAAGGCATTCATTCAAAGAAGGCAGCAGCAGCAGCTGCTCTCTAGGGTTTGTTATGGTAAATTAATCAAAACATTAGGGCAGGCGGGTTCGGCATGATTTCCAAGCTCTAGGGTTTTAGGGTGGTAGAGTGAGCCCGAGAGAGGAGACATGATGGGGTTTTTGGTTGAGTGGTGTGGGCATAATTGTAATTGTGGTCCCAGAAACGTTGCTATCCTCATTGGATAATTGCTTGCCTTCTGCAAATTGCTGTAGAAAGTTTTGCTTTTACTTGATTACATACTAGCTGTTGAGCTGTTCCATTCCAGGCCCTATTTTTTTTTTCTTTCTTCTTTTCTATCTGCTGTATTCTGATTTCTGAAAGAAAGGGGAAGCTGTAGCTTAGATAGATAGCTAGATGAATCGAGCAAACTGGGTAAGTTGTTTGAACTTTGAAAGCAAAGCCTGGAAAAGAAGGGTTGGCTGCACTTAAATTCCGAGTGAAAAAGACTGTGACTTTTGAGGCGTCAATATATCTATTTATATTTTGGAAGAGCTTGGATCGAATTTGGTTCATCAGAATCTGATGAATCGTCGCTTCAATGGACCAGTAAATATTCTTTTGGTTACAAAATCTGCAGACCAAAAAAGCCTCTGCTTTTGTTTGTATCTATCTATATGGCACCCAGAAAATTCAAATTATATAGACTGTTTTTTCTGATTTTAACAAAAGAAATTAGAAAGGTAAATCTTGCTACAGTATATGGGAATATTTCTTTTAAAAGGGGTTTCAATCCATTCAAATATGGTAAAAGACACTATGATCTGCCCATGTAAGAGCTCAACAAAACCTCAATCCCATCCTTGCGTAAATTAAAAAATAACTTAAACAAACTAAGCAAAGACGAAGGACCTCAATGACCATCATCTCCTCTATCTCAACAGCCTCCACCACCTCTGCCGGATCCGGCAGCAGCTCACTTGATCGACCCTTCTTCTTAGCTTCCTTCGCAACATGAGCAGCTGTAGCCCGTGACAACTGTATAGGGACATGTGAATGTGTATTGACATGGTGTAGCAATACGTAAAATGTGTAGTGACATCTACTACGCATGTCACTACACTTCATATATAATATAATGTCACTAGAGCCAAGATCATGTCATTATCTACATCACTATAAGTCTAGTAGTCTACAATACACATCATGTCGATCAACTCACTAGTGCAGATTTGTTTTTCCAAAAGTTGTAATATCGTTTTCCGGTGATCTCCAATTATAGGTGGTCATGCAGTGTTCCACACATGTTCCTATGCTGGCTATATATGCAAAGGTAATTTCAATTTATATTAAGAGTATCCTAGTTCACGACTCTTAGTCAAAGGCCTTTTTGAATTTTCCTCCCGGCAGGACCCTTGGCTCACGACTGTTTAACTAAGATAATCATTTGTAGAGTTAGGAACAAAGCATCTCTAATTTAGCATAAAGCGTTTGAAAATGATGCTTCCATAATCAAGTGAGCAAAGAAAATTATAAATTATATACCAAAGTTTTCTATAAAATAGAAAGTGTAAAGGCTTCCCATAGTTTTACTTGAAAATCTAACGCGAGTAAATGAACTACAGGACTCTAATAGGGAAGCAACTAAAGGTCTAAAGCTAGGGTATCGCAGCTCGTGATATCCTTCATACTCATGAGATGACACTCAAGATGAGAATTCCTTGAAGCTTTTCCCTCAAGAGCAAAGGATACAACCCTGCATCAGCTTAACTCTTCTCCTTTACTGTGGCAGTCTTGTGATTGAATTACTAGTACAATAACGTTGCTGCTTTCATCGACCAGATGCACGAGGTTTACTCTTTACGGAGTTCAGGTGTTGAGTAACAAATATCACTCCCATCACAAGTATGAGGACACCAACCAGTATGCTGAAGAAGAGGGCACCTGGTTGCCGAGTCTGGACAAAACCATAGACTCCAGTTGATGTTACAAGTATAAGGTCAGTGAGCCCGTCATTTGAGAAGTCCTCCCCGATCAGGGCATGTGTAGGTGGCGCTGGAAGCTCAAGTGTTGTCAAAATACTTCCCCCGGGAGATATCAAGATAGCCTCCTGTTCTCCAGCAGCAAGGATCACTTCTTGATTATCATGGACACGCAATGGGAATGCCTTCAGCGTGGGGACCACCATAGCAGCTTCCATCATCCCTGCTGGAGATGGAAGATTTGACCATGTAGCACCCGTTAACAGATGCCAATTCCAATCGGCACCATGACCTTGCAAACCAGGTGAGTAGGACGTTACCTGAAAGAAACAACACCTGTAAGATGCTGATTCCGCAAAAAGAAAACAGTATTTTGTTGCACCTTGCAAACTAACTTGAACTTTGCATGTGCCCAACTGTGAACACTTGGTCCTTTCAAAATCATCCCAATCCATCGTACCCAGAATTCATAACAAAGCATACTAAATGATGACAGATTGGAAGATCAATGCAAATGTTAAGTACACCCCAAAGTTTCCAATCACTATGATTAGTCTAGCACTCTAGCTTTTGAGGCAGTACGACAACAGTAACGGTCAACACTATTGGTGCGATCTTATACTGTGTCACTGTGTCTTAGAGCTGAAGTGACTTTAAATTAGGTAATCCAAATCGAGATGACCACAAGAGGAAAACTAAAAAAACCTAAATCAGCATGCATACCTCGCCACGATTTGTCAAGAAGACAACATCACCATGACTTCCCTTACGATGCCTATGGCCATCATTTCTTGGAATCAGAATGGGTGTTGCCACTTCCAATGAAGCAAAATCAGGAGTTCGACCGTAGCTTCTAGAATAATCTCCATGCTGGAATAAGTTAAATATCGAATGATGACATATAGAAGCATTAAATAGTTGTTCTCGAACAGGTACACCAGAGGTTGCCACAGCCCAACAAGGACGGAGTACTTCCATGGATCCACTAACAACAGTCTTCTCAGCGCCATTTCCACCAACAGCCTAAAGATAAGGAACATAGACTTCAGCCATAAACAACTGTACACCATATAACTGTTTAGTTTATGCTACACAATGTATTCCTGTGTATGTGCTTTATGCTGCTCAATATTCATTTAACTACACAAAAGCTCATACATGGACTGTTCATTTCACGGGCACTTGACTAGGCCAACTTGCATGTTTCTTGGTCGTTGCAAGCACCAATTATAGGATGCTTACTATTTTGAGTTTCAAGATTATTCATATGATTTTTCACGGAAATGATCAGAATTACTTGCATGTTCTATGTACATCAGTGAACCTCTGAAGAAAAACATCAAATTGAGCATTTACATTAACTTAATAAATTGTTAATTTAGAAATGCCAAGATACAAACAATAGAAATGAAAGAAATGTGAACCTGGACATGATCTAGGACTCCATCACCATTTACATCTGCATGAAGGCCAGCTTCTTGAAGACTGAGCTGTTGAGATCAATAAATGTTGCATTACAAATTCAGCTGGTTAGGGCAGATAGAACATAAACTTTCAAGCTGAATTGGTTTAACCAAAACTATATTAACTTTGAGAGTTTATAATATGTCACATATAGAAGTAAAGGGGTATCCAAAACCAATGATCCAGTCAAACAGATATATATATATATATATATATATATATATATGAAGACCCTTCCACTAAGGTATATTTTTTTGGGGTCATCTCCAGGTATAGAGCATTAAACAAACTTTTCGATCATATTTTAACATCTCCACCGTCCAAATATTAGGTCTATATGAGTAGATAATTCATATAAATTTTCAGCCAAAATAGTGACCGTTAAGATATCGAATTAGATTAAATCAAGGAACGGACCAAATCTGTCAAACCTGAACCGTTCATACTTATAAACTTCAATTGTAATTTTGAATACCTTAACAATCACTATTTTGGCTGAAAATTTACAGGATTGATCTACACATTAGGACTTAAGATCTAAACGGTGGAGATGGTAAAATATGATCGAAAAGTTGGTGTAATGCTCCATACCTGAAAATGACAAAAAATAAGTATACCTTAGTAGAAGGGTGCTGTTATATATATAATATATATATAAGATTATAATAACCAATACAGAACTGAGTTTGACAGTCGTATATCATGTTGGGTAAACATTGATTAAGACACTAAACCAGAAGCGTGTAAGGGTCACTCTTTACCTTACAAAGAGTGCGACCAGATGCTAAGTGAACAGCTTCTATTCCTTCTTTTTGATGAACCACAACTACATTAGGGACCCACCATAATTGAGTGTAATTTGTGATGGTAGGAATATAAGGATGTGGCTGCATCAGCAAACAAACAGCTTAAAAGGGATGTTCATACACACATGTAAACAATTATACAAAAGGGCATTCACAAATATCACCTTTTTGGATTTTGCTGAACCAGCATACTGAGCAGCTTTTCCAATTAAGTTTGAAATCTTTTTTGTCGAGTCCTTTCCAGGAGGATGATTTTCTTCAGGCTTGTGCGATGGGAAGTTGACAGTCTTCCCAGCTGTTTTCTTCAATGTTTTCCTTTTGTGCCTCTTGAAGTGTGCAAGTGTTAACAAAGTATCTTCTCTTCTGTCCTGATAATGACATGTAAATTTGCATAGATGAGACATCTGCGAAAAACCAATAAAGTTGTGAAAGGTAAAAGACAGTGTAGTTGAATTACCCAATGATGCGGCATAACTCCGAGGATTGATTCTCTGAATTCCCTACATTCAAACTGCATTTTAGCATGTATTAGATGGCCCATCTCACAGAAAGAAAGAATTTTATCATTCACAGTATTTTCATTATTATAAAATACGCAAAAGAAAAGAAGAAATCAACAACATACTTCTCCTGGACGACGACTGTTCATAGCTTGCACATCAAGCTTGTAGTTATGCTGCGGAATCAGCTGTGATGCATCGGAAGAATGTTCTTCAATATTCTACGCAAACCAAATGACAAAATCAGCTTTTCGGGAAGATGCTTCCAGAGCCCCAATAAACATAAGATGAGACATACTCCAAACATTTGCTAAATTAATGTTAATCTTTGGAGAACTTCCTACTTAAGATCACATATCATAGTGGAGGATGATGTTTTTCATATACTTCTAGAGGGATGTAATAATGAGTAGAGCTGAAGTCTCTACAAACTAGTATAACATTTTGCTTTCCATGATTTTCATGAGCCGTAAAAGTACGGAAGTAACATAAGAAGAAACAAGAGGTAGAAAGATTTACCCTCACATGAACAGATATAAATCTAATAGGAGCACAAAGACTTTCTATATCACATGGTACAGCATTAACATGAAAGAGACAAAATATAAAGTTTATGAACAAAAGTAAGAAGATAAATCACCTCATTCTTTCTACTCCATCTAGGTTTGCCAGAACTACCAGCAAATGCATATAGCGCAAAATGGCGCAAATCCACAGTGCCTGAATTTTCAGACGCCTAAAGATAGAGAAAAATAGAGAAATCAACAGGTATATTACTAGAACACAGCTCTTACTACTGGTACATGTAGATCAACAACTCTTACTTTTGAGGTACTCACAGAGATTGTAACCCTAAAATATATCCATATGACACTTAAAAGAAGTGAGCACACAGTAAGCAAACTATACAAACATTACATTGACCATATCAAGCACAAGATCACATCAATACTAAAAGAACTTAACATAGCTTTGTTTTGCATGCAATATCCAAAGTACCTCCTTTTCTGTTAGATTTCTTCTGTGCTGCTCAACACTTTTTTCTGCCATCCCAATTTCTTCAAAAGGGTCTAAGGATATCTGCAAATCAGAGAGTAAACTAGTTCTATGAGAACTGCAAAGTAATCAACTTTAATGAGTTCCTCATTAAGTAGGAGTTTGGTTCTAATCAACTGAAAGACGACTACTGATATTAATACATCCTGATTTCTTATCTATAATACATATAGGGAAGAAAGTTGTGAACCATAAACTACCGAAAACGAAAGTTGAAAGACTTACGTGAGGCTGCATTTCCATTCTGCCACCAACAATCACCAATCCCGTATCCCCATGCTTCAGCGTGTAATTGCTTATCGAGATAGCAACCTCCCTATGATGCGCATTATGCGGAAAATCCTCCTACAAAATGTAGGAAATTCCTCATTCAAGTAAAACACACGATCACATAATCGTTATATAGACAATGGGATAAGCACAAAACTGCAGCTAACAAAAACCTGCAAATTGACATCCCACAGCCTTTTGAGATTGGAATCGAAGCACATAATGGACCATCCCGAAGTAACAACCACCAAAACCTGCCTGGCTCTCTGCCCCGGCCTCACTTTATCGATAACTCCGGCTGCCATCGCCACCGCGCGTCTGCCGGAGGAGATACGGATTTTGTCCGGCAGAAGGCTGACCTCAGCAAGTACGCGAGCATTACTGAATCCTTCATCCACTCGCCTACTGTGAGGCTCCAAAATCTTAACAGCAAAATCAAAATTGATAAGCAAAAACAACAACAATTACGCCAGTGCTGATTATTATGATTAGGTTTTCAAAGAGTCGAGGAGTTAAGACCTGGATTTTGGCGTCGTGAGTGGCGACGAGGACTTCCTTCTTGCCGTCACCGTTGAGATCGGCAACGATCGGCGGGGGAAGGCGCTCCGCTTCGTACTTGATCGGAAAATCGTCGGAGAGATGCATCCATGCCTCTCGGAATGCGAAGTCGCCTTCATGCTGAGATTTTCACAGAGCCAAAGTCAATCGGAGAATTGAATTCGATAAAAAAAATGAAAAAATGAAAAGAAAATAAATTGGTTGTGGTTAGGGTTTTTACTTGAAGAGAGAAGAAGATAGCGAAAGCAGAGAGCATGAGAATGGCCAAATCTCGCTTCCTCATGATGAACGCTTCCGGTAGAGAGAACCCAGATTTTTTTGCAGAGCTATATAGCTTGCTGTTGTGTTTTTGAGAGACGCGTTAGTTACTGTTGAGTAGTTACTTCCAGTCAGTCCTAAAACGACGACGTTTATTTGACTTCTTACTTTCTTATGAGACACGTCCATTCCAGTGAGGATTTTTTTTTTTTTTGGGGCGGGGGGTTACTATTATATAGAAATGTCAAATTATTCGTTTTTTTTTTTTGGGGCGGGGGGTTACTATTATATAGAAATGTCAAATTATTCGTGCACAAATCCGATGAGCTCAAAAGGCTTGATACTTCAGTGTTGAAGTTGGATAAATCAGGAGAAAACTGAGGCATGAAATTGCACTATTTTATAGCCACTGCTGTCAGAGTGTGAGGTGTTCTGCATACTCTCTCTCTCTCTCTCTCTGTTACATTTACAAAAGCGTTACAGTAAAATGGTTTTCCGATCACAGTGGTTTGGGACTGGTCTCGCGGCTGTCTTCTTCCGCGGTCTTTTGCTTCCTCTTCGACTCTAGATATGAAGCAAGTTGATCCTTCTTCCTTTTGGCAAACAACAGCTCCTTCTTTAGGTTGGTGATCTATTTTTATCACCAAAACCAAACGCAAAACTGAGTATCCAAGAAGATATATGACTCGAAAGAAAAAGAAGATTTTCTGAGTACTAACTGGGATCCAAGAAACAATAAGTAATTCTGGTGCTAGTTATACATACCGTCTGCTTTAACTCTTGTTCCTTCTTCGCATGCTCCTCACACCTGCAGAGGAGGTTTTTGTTTTTTGGGTTTAATACTTTAATGCAACACAAGCAAAGGTAAAGCTTCCAACAAAATTAAGTCTATGTTCCACGATAAGGATTGCAACACAAAATTAAACCACATACTTCATGAAGAGTTGTATATTCTCCTCGCATATCTGCTCAACTGACATGGCTTCTGTACTGGTGTCGGGCATCACTGCTTGTGCATTCTGCATTGGTTTCAACAATGTTGTGAACTCTGAAATTGAGAGAATAAAAGACCAAAAAAAAAACTTCTGTTCTGGTCCATTACACAGATGTGGTCCAGCTGCAGTGGTAAACCTTCAAATTGTCAACCGAGTATAATCCTATATTCATTTTGAGCTTTTATACTGATAAATGGTTGAGCAACACTGGGGAAGTGTTTTTGTTTCATTATCTAAAGGTAATCTTTCTTCAACTATAACTAGTTCCGCACATTGCATAACTTGCCGATTAGTGGGACCAAAATGAACACCAGCAACTCGTGTACAAAATTGTCTCAACCGATTGAACATCCATGGTAGAAAATTAAAACCATGAAGGTCTCTGCCCTGAGTCAATTGTAAAAATTAAATTCAAATGGCCAGGGGTAAGAAGCCATCAGAACTCAGGAATTTCCAGTTCTCTGTCCACTTACCTCCTCCTCATCACTGTTATGGTGTATGACATCATTAGGTGTTGGTCCACCAGAACGTTTAGTCCCCAGTTCCCGTTGCAGCTTAAGTTCACTAGGTATTCTGGTCTGATATCCCACAAGTTGACAATTGCCTCTCCTGTATTGTCCAGAACAAATCCAGTACTCAACAAAGTGAACCATGTGATCTCGATCAAAAAACAAAGTGAAAATGTACATCATGAATGGCGTTGGAAAATCACACCTTCGTAAGGAACAGCACTTAAGAATGTACAAGAGCAAATGAAATATGACAACTTTATATAGAGCAATTGTACATTATCATTATCATTATCATAGTTCTGACGCATGACCTACTATGTACCTATTAATGCCAGATATATGCAATGGGGACAATGAACTAGATTACTATTGGGTGTCATAAGCATTCATCCAACCATTCCATAAAAGCTAAGGGCGAAATACTGGGAATTGAAATGGGATATCAAAATTTGTTTCCATGTCCAGTCATTGTATGTAATTATGGATCTTAGAGGCGTCTTGCTCCAACTCATGTAATTGAATTTTCTCTCCTTGGATGACTTGAAATCGAGCAGGGTCCCTGTAACCATTTTCTGTTTTATTTTTTGTATTCCGTATTTGACTTGTTTGTTGAATTCAAGTTCAAAATGCTATCACACGCTTTTCCAGTATAGTTGTCCACAATTTTGAAGTTATGACTCACCAATATTCGATTACCATTTGTTTCAGCCTAGTTTCGAGACGGATAAACAAGGATGATCTCTCAAAGTCTTGCTTATCATGTGCTGGCTCTATAAAGTTTGCTTCAAGAATTCCTGCCATATGTACATCAACACTCTAAGGAACTGAATACTCAAGGAGCATCTAACTTGAGAAACCAGAGTAAGAGAATCATACCAATGACACCTTTCCCGACTGATGAACCATCGGCAGTGACTTTCCAGAAAGGCTGCACCAAGGTGAACAAACTCACTGAATTAGTAATATGGATCTTGATTTTCCATCAATAAATGTGGTATTCACTTCACTAATCAGACAGTACCAGCCTAAACCTCCAAACTCAGCATACGTACAAGATTCAAGAGATAACACTTTGCAGTGAGAGCAACAAAATATCATATAAAAACTTATTTGAGCACTATCAAACATACCCTCCTGATGAGGCGATTTTTATGGTACACGCAGAACCCACTAACCGGAAGATCAGGTGCCTGTTTTGCGAATCCAATAGTTGTTTCCACTATAACCTTAAACCAGAAAGTCATATCTTTAGAATTCTTTATATCATATCTATACACACATATAACTTTATATACATAATTTAGTATGGAAGAAGACAAAACTGGCAAGGATCGATACATTTCTCTGAATTTCAACCTTACCTCTCTTGACATGCTAGATAGCTGAGGCCTGTATGATATAACTTTTACATGTATCAAATCATCTTGAATAAAATATTGCTGGACAGGTTTCCCTCTAATAATGACGTGGAAGTTTGTGAATTTTCTGAGATACAGAATAGAAGCATATGCCTGAGCAAAAGAATGACTGACTTAGAACTATATTAAACTAACAAATGATGCTGAACAAAGAAAACAAACGTATTTGCATATGTTTACCCTCAACGAATAGCGGAGACGATATGAGACATGGTTTAGTACGTCAACTGTTTTTTTGCTTAGCTTACTCAAATTTCCATGGTCAGCTTCATCTCTTAACCGTATATCCTATGTCAAAGATCAACAAACATCCACAAATACTTACAGAGTCAAAGAAAAATATAAAATGCTCTTTTTAACCTTTGAAATTGAAAATATACGTTGTTAACATTACTCTGATGCAGTTGCAACCAAAGATAAAAATGGTCTACCGATATACTCCCTCGAATCATTTACAATTTACTTAAAACAGAATAAAACATTGTACCTCATTATAATCATCAAAACTCAATTCATATACGCCTTCATTATTCAGCCACAAGTTGTAGATTATTATTTTTGTTCCATGAGCTCCAATGTCCACAAACTGGCAATTACATATAAGAAAAAAAAAACATATTAAACATCAGTCAGAGAGATCTTGAAAGGGACCTGATAATAGAAAGGATTGTCAATTTTGGAGCTAGTATATCCCATATTGCGATTCAGCTGATGCAATCATGGCATGCCAAAAAAGCTAGTGCAGGTACTAATGGGGTGGTCTTAGTAATGTAGCTTGCAACAATTATTCCTCACACAACATAATATTGAGCATATAATTTGTCCCTGCAATAGCACAATGCCATTGCTCATTTCATATATCAACTACTACTATTGCGCTTGAAAAAAGAACAGGGCCTGATGGCATCACAACATGTTAGACAAGTAGCAGCCACTAACTGGATGACCATAGAAATGTTAGAAATTAACAACTATTCCATCAAAGGTTATCAAAGTAACAGGAAGCCCGTATGTTTCTCCCTTCAATACACAATGGGAATGCTCAAATCCAATGTCTCAATGTGATATTTTTGTCCAAATATGAAGTGTATGTGTACCAGTAATGCATGAATTTACATTCTATGAGATAAATCTGCATCATATACCCCTTGTATTCACTATTTAGGAGCATATGTTCCCATAGTCCCATTTAGCTCTTATGCTTCATTTGGAATTGATAAGAGTTATCAACCTAACATTGGTGATGATACAAAATATTTTCTCAAGGATATTTTAATAAATAAGTAGAAGAAATAAACAAAAAAGCTCTGTTTTAATTCCAATAAAACCATTTGAAAAATATCAAATTTAACAAACCTGTTGAAAGAGATCTTCCTGTGATCCAAAGGGTGACCACTCAAAGATTATTTTCAAATTAGAAGACCATTCATCCTGTGAGCCGTATATTATTGGTTTGACCCTGTTTCCAGAGATGTCGAAATCAATCTGCAATTAAAATCAAACTGAAATGTAAACTGCGGATGCATATTCAAATTCTGAGTTATAAGAAGGAAAAATAAGCATAATATTGGAGTAAAAATAGATACCATCGGAACTATAACATCATCCTGCCCAGTTCTCCGTAAGAACGTGTAAGATAAAAGTCCAATACTCTGAGCGCTGAAAGACGGGTGTGGCAAAGTAAGTCATTATGAAGAAAAACTACATGCCATAGATAAAAACATAAAATGATAAAGAAAATGAGGAAAATTGAGCATAGGAGATAGCTGCTCCAAGAGAGTGGACACATATCGCCAAACTAGAATACCTTCCACGAGTTGCACGACTGAAGACAATAGCATCAGCGCCTAGTCTCATGGTACTTGTCTTGAATCCATTACCATCTGAAATGAGAAATACTTGTCACATTTCCAAGGATCATAAAAATACAAATGATCCACAACTATAAAACCAGTTTTCAGTCTAGAGGGCAAGGAGTACTGTTTTAGAGTTAAGATTCCAAACCCAACTGCACAAACCAACCGCTGCATGATGTTGCTTAAACAAAAGTCCCAACAACAATAAACAGCGTTGAAAACAAACAAACATACACATCACATGATCATGCAAGCAGTATACCATCGAACTTAACCTCAAAGCTAACAAAACAAGAAGATCGGTCGCGATTACTTACATTGCCCGATAGTGCTGTTCGACTTCTTTGTAGAATACCCCAAGCTCATACACTTCCGAAGTCCTTCCGGATTCATTCCACCCCCATCATCTACATACAAAAAAGCATATCCATTTCCCAATTTTCTTTCTCTATCAAGCAAATCACACCTCAACAAAACACGGTCAGCATGTACACATTCGATACATACCTCGGAACAGTAAAGCCGGAGAGTTGTCTTTACTGAGATCAATCTTATCCACACTCACAAATGTAGCCCCATTTTGAATCTAAAATTAAAAGCAAGAACCCCTCCCCCCCCCCCCCCCCCCCCCCCCACAAAAAAAAAAACAATACATTAGTTTCTTGCCTTTGTTTCATCACTGTTTGATATAATGAATTCAAAATCCTACCTCATCAACACCATTATCCAAGAGCTCAGCAATAGCTGCCAATTTAGCAAGTAAATAATTAATAAACAAAAATTGAGTAAAAATTAGTTGAAATTTAAAATAAACATGATTATATATGCAGAAGCTGATTTTTTTTTACCTCCGAAAGCCCACTTATGAGAAGTAGCATTGGAATGGAGAAACTTGGGATGGACTCGCGTGTGTTCCAACTGCCCTGGCGCCAAAGACGGTCGCTTTGTGGGTCCCGCAACATAGTCGCCGGCTTTCCAGAAGCTACGGCAGACTAGGGTTCGCTTCGGTTCGCTTTGTTTTCATATTTGTGTACTTTACAGAGTTGAACAAGTGCACTTGAATAGAAAAGATGGTAAAGCCAAGGTTCTTGGAACTCTTGCTTCTGTTGCTGGAGCCTCAGTCATCACCCTTTACAAAGGGCCAACAATATATGGACCCTCAAGTTCTCCACAATATTTAAACCAATCTCATTCTTTGTTCTCTCTGCTTGGAGATGCCAAAGAGAAGAACTGGACCTTGGGTTGCATATGTCTAATTGGTCACTGCCTGTGTTGGTCTAGCTGGATTGTGCTACAAAGTACCTGTTCTGAAGAAGTACCCGGCTCGCCTCTCCGAAACTTTCACCAGATTCTTTGGGACTGTGAAATCCTGATATTTTTATATAATTGTTAATATTTGTTGAAAAAATAGGTGTTAACACTATTTTAACTAATTATTTTGAGACAATTAAATTAAGATATTTACTTGTTCAAATGATTAAATGAGTGAATGAGAAATTATCATCCAAAACAAGCTAAAGGCTTTCGAATTGCCAACTAAATTGTTTATGACGGCTAATAAACTTTAGTAATGGCAAACAATTGAATAACAAACTAATGGTTTGTAACGGTTTTGTAACCGCTCGTAAACCTTAGTTATGATATACAATTGAAACCTACTAAATGGATTGTCTTGTAACCATTTGTAAACATTATTGACGGCAAATTAAATATCTTATAATTGCCAATTGATGGCGAGTTTAATGACCAGAAACGGTTTTGGTATTAACTCGACAATAAGTGGCTTGTCCCCAATGAAGCCTATATAAAGCGACCTTCCTATTCTCATTTCATCGATTCAATCGATCTCATTAGAAGCAATCTCCTCTTCTGGTCACTCATCTCCCTCTCTCAACTCAGAGCAAATCCGGTGATAGAGAGAGGTATTCTTCAGATCGAAGAGAAGTTCTTGTGCTGCGGTACAAAACTTTGAAGTTGTTTTATCCTGAGAGAACAACGTCATACAAGCCTGTGAGCGGCGTAAAAGTTTGTAAGGAAAGTGTGTGATACACGTGACTCAACTTAGTTCATCTTCTTACCCAGAATTTGTTCTTCGTTCATATGTTTACGTTTTACTAATTATTTAATTAGTATTTATTATATTATATTTATTTTAATATCACTCAAGTTTCCTACAATCTTAAGAACTTTTATTTTGTGATATTGACTAGTGTGGTTTCTTTAAGGAAATGGTTGCCTAACAGAAGGGTGTTGATTTAAGGAATTTGTTACTAAACAAAAATAATGTTGCCTTAAGGAAGTGGTTGTCTTTGGAATTGTGTTGTGAAATATGAAACGTTGCCTAAGAAAAATAGACTCCAAAGAAATTATCGATTAGTTATCTACGCTAATGAGGGTTTTTTCAAAGATAATAAAAAGTTTCCTTGTAATAATGAAGCACTATGATTTGGTTATATGCCAAATTCAAGTGATTGAATATTGAGATATTCAATAAGAAATTCATTGTGAATTTGACCATGAAATCAATTGAGAAATAATATCAGATATTATTTATTGATTAAGAAAATAACACGTTGTGTGTATTTTTAGAAAAAAAAAGGCAACGAAATATTTTAAACACTGAAAGAGCTATAGGCCACATCAAGTCCTTTGGTTGAAAAGGAGGATATGATAATGAGTGTTAATTTATGCAAACTATGAGTAGCTTGCACTTGATGATGTGAGATCCAACATCACTTGGAGAAGATGAGGTGATATTTCTTATATGTGGAGACTTACCTCTCTATAGCAAGAGACATTTTGGGATGAGACCCAAAAGCAAAACCATGAGCGGTTGGTCAAAACAGGTAATATCTTGCTATGAGGATGTGTCGTGGCAAATGACGTCAGATACAAACATGACATGGAAACAATCAAAGATTATGACTGTGGGATAAAAGACTTGGAACTGTGGTATAACCATGCCAAGTTTGATGAACAATTAAGGCTAAAGAAAGGAGGTCTGAATGATGATCTCTAAAAAAGAACTAAACAATGTACTGTATAGAATTGAGTTGAGGCTCAGTGAAAATGACTTTCGCTTATTGATTAAATAAAAACAAATTCTTGTTTTAACAGAGAATTTGGTAATAGAACTACAAATGGTGGAAATTAAAAATTGAAAGGTAATGACAATGGTCAATGATAGCACTTTCACCTTTGTGTCTACCAGGGCATGGTATGGTAAGCAATGACAAGTTAATTATGATACTTTGCGGATGTCAATTAACTTGAAGAAGTTTACCAATGTTTCAAGCATAAGATTGGAACTTATGTTGAGACAAACAAACGAAATCATCTTTCAAAAGTATTGAAATAAATAATGAAGCCTTGATTTAAAGGCATCTCAAGCAAAAGTGGTAATAAATATTTTATCACTGTGTACCTCATGAAGAGTAAAGATGAGGCTATAGAGAAATTTAGACTCTATAAAACGAGATGAGAAATCAACTCAATTGAACAATTAAGGTCATAAAAAGTGATTAACCGCGGAGGTGAGTATGAATCACTATTTACGTATTCTACTCAGTTTGTGATCATACATGAATAACACCTTATTCACCACAATCATATGATATGGTTGTATCTTAAAGGATATAATGGATGCAATGTTGTTTAGCTTTGCATTGCCACCAAGCATGTGGTGAGATACCATTTTATTGGCTAAATATCTTTTAAATAAGATACCTAAAAAGTTTGTTGAACAAATGACTCCATATGAATATGGAAATGAAGAAAGTCATCCTACAATTACTTTGTGAATGTGGGGATGTTTTGTCAAAGTGGATAATCTCTACCCAAAAAGGAAAATTATGTGGAAATAGTCAATTGCATTTGATATGAACATAATTATAAGAATTATCGATCTCTTGTGTGCAACAAACACAAGACATGATAAGGAACTTTGAAAATTACATCGTTCTTTGAAGATGTATTTTCGAGTACATCCAACTTATTGTTGATCATGGACTATAATAGCTAAATCAGTAGCTTGCAACAAATGGTTATATAGCCATCAATATAGTTGATGAGCAAACTAATGACTTATAAACCGTTAAATAAATGCGAGTAATGGACAAGTTTAAAGTCATCAACACAAAGCTGATTTTGTGTTATTTAGTGTTATGCTTTCTAAATGAAGCATAATAAATGAGGATTTTCCAGAATCAAAGAACTAAGATAAGAATTAGAAAATCCTTAGGTTATGACTTTTAACATGTATGGTTAAGAGTAAATTTGAGGAATAGGTACCTTGTGTACTGTTCTGGTTTGGAAGATGTCGCTAAAATATGATTATGACTTTGTGAATCATACTTGAAAACTTGTGGATCTTTCACTTGGTTATGAAATTTTAAGTTTCAAGTGGATCTTCAAGAGGAAAATGAAGTCCTATAGACAAAAAGAAGGCCTTGATCATTTCGACACTAAATATCTAGTGACGAAATGAGTTTCATCATAATGGTACTTGTTATTGCCACATTGGGCAACAATGAAGTACATCAAATGGATATGAAAAAAATTCCTGGAAGGAGATATAGAAGAGAAAATCTATATAGAAGAACCTGAGGGTTTCTCGGCTCCCAGTCAAAAGGAAAAATATGTAAAGTCATTATATGGCTTAGAAAAACACAAATACAATGACATAGAAGATTTGACAACATGATCATCAATGGTTTCAATACCAATGAAGGTGATAATTTATATATGTCAAATACACAGAGAGGATATTTCTTTGTGTGTCTGCATGTAGATAACATGCTTATCATTGGAAGCAATGATAAGTTGGTCAAATAAAGATAAAGATACGTACTCAATTTGCAGTATTTATAACTCTATTTTCTAATAGGGCTTACCTTAGTAACTCATAATGTCTAGAAAAGGAGATTTTTGATAATAGTGTACTTGAGCGGGCCTCACCTCACCTACATCAATTTCTCCTAGCCTGGTTATGAGTGAAAAGAGTTACCCAAACAATTATAGAATTTATAATTAACTGCAAAGTCGTTCATGTACTATTTGGGAATGTAAAAGCATTTGAATCCTTAGAAAACATCACAAGAATGTTAAAAGGGATGATGTCAAATTAGTTACATTACGTGGAGAATATCCTTGGAAATGTGACAAGGAGAATTCTAGAATTGCCAAAACTCCGATTGACATGACTCTTCATCTTTCGAAGAATAAAGGAGAGAGTGTTTCTCAATTGGAATACTCTAGAGTCATTGGAAGCCTAATGTACTTAAAAATTTGTACAAGGCCAGACTTGTCTTATGTTGTGAATAAGCTAAGCAGGTACACGAGTAACCCTGGTGGAATGCATTGGCAAGCAATTACAGGAATACTCAAGTATTTAAGGTATACTTGTATCTATGGGCTGCACTATACTAGATATCATGCTGTCTTAGAAGGGTACAACGATGCAAATTAGATTTCTGATATGAAAAATCCACTAGTGGATATGTATTCACATTAGGGGTGCAGCGGTATCTTGGAAATCCTCAAAACAAACTGTTATAACCAGATCCACGATGGAATCTGAGTTTGTTGTCCTAGACAAATGTGGGGAAGAGGCAGAATGGCTACGCCAATTCATAGAGGATATTCCAAAATGGACGAAGCCCGTGCCTGCAATTTGCATACATTGTGATAGTCAATCTGCAATTGGCAGGGCACAGAGCAGTATGTACAATGGTAAGTCTAGACATATTCGTCGAAGACATAATACTATCAAACAACTACTCTCTACTGGTGTCATCTCTATTGACTATGTAAAGTCAAAAGATAACATAGCGGATCCGTTAACCAAAGGGTTAAACAGAGAGTTGGTTGATAAATCATCGAGGGGAATGTGACTAAAGCCCATGAGTTAAAGTCTTTACAATGGACACCCAACCTAGTTGACTGGAGATCCTAAGATCTAGGTTCAAAAGGGACAACTAAATTGTAAAGAACGTGCCGGATCACTGTGGGGATTTTCCCCAAGTCCATTCCTATGATGAAAACAGTGATGCCCGTAAGGAATAAGGTTAAGCTCAAAGCTTTTAATGATTCTTATGCGTCAAAAATCCGAGCAGAGTAATACATGTTACTTTTAAATAAGAAATCAACTATGTAAGAGGGAAGTGGGGCCGCTTCTAAAATAATTATTTCGGGCGCAATTCTTGTAGCTCTTACAGAACTAGGTGCGTGTCCATGGCTAAAATGGACACAACAGTGAGAACTGAAAATATCAGGAAGATACCTGTGTGAAGTATGTCATCGTTTACACAAATGGCAAACAGTACAAAGACATCGCGTCTACTGTTTAGTTAGTAAAGTAAGCATGCTTTCACAAGGGAAGGTTCAAAGGGTTGACCCCTACCTATCCTATGCAGGTTTTCAACCGCAGAATCTATCACCAAGTCCATCGAGTCTTTGGTCGCTAATTTCATTCATGTGGGGAATTGTTGGAAAAATAGGTGTTTTAACACTATTTTAACTAACCATTTTGAGGCAATTAAATTAAGATATTTACTTGTTCAAATGGTTAAATGGGTGAATGAGAAATTATCACCCAAAGCAAGCTAAAGACTTTCGAATTGCCAATTAAATTGTTTATGACCGCTAATAAACCTTAGTAATGACAAGCAATTGAATAACGAACTAATGGTTTGTAACGGTTTTGTAACCGCTCACAAACCTTAGTTATGATATACAATTGAAGGCTACTAAATAGATTATTTTGTAACCCTTCGTAAACATTATTGACGGCAAATTAAATATCTTTTAACTGCCAATTGATGACGAGTTTAATGACCAGAAACGGTTTTGGTATTAACTCGACAATAAGTGGCTTGTCCTCAATGAAGACTATATATAGCGACATTCCTATTCTCATTTCATCGATTCAAATCGATCCCATCAGAAGTAATCTTATCTTCTGATCACTCCTCTCTCTCTCTCAACTCAGAGCAAATCCGGTGATAGAGAGCGGTATATTTCAGTTCGAAGAGAAGTTCATGTGCTGCGGTACAAAACTTTGAAGTTGTTTTATCCTTAGAGAACAACGCCATACAAGCCTGTGGGCGGCGTAAAAGTTTTTAAGGAAAGCGTGTGATACACGTGACTCAACTTAATTCATCTTCTTACCCAGAATTTGTTCTTCGTTCATATGTTTACATTTTACTAATTATTTAATTAGTGTTTATTATATTATATTTAGTTTAATATCACTCAAGTTTCCTACAATATTTACGTATAATTCGAGTTCAGTTTAGTGATCGCGGTAAAAAAAATATATCGTTGGTAAGTACTAAATGTGTCTCGATTTGACTTTTTATCGAATTTTCGAAGTCGGTTGACTTCTGGTGGAAATCGTAGTATTTATCGATACGAATTCAACTCTTCTCTCCCGTGAGAGGAGAGAGAAACCGAGGCGGTGCTCCGGCGGCACCACGTCGTCCGACCACCTCCGACCTCGAAACCTATCGGGTTCGACGCGGCTCGATCCTCTCCACCCTTTTCTGAGTTTGATCGACGGTGCAGATGTCGGAGAGGAGCGAATAAGAAAAGAGAAATACTGAAATATGGTGTAAGGATTTGTGATGTGAATAAGAAACCCAAATAATTTCAAAAATCAAGGTGTCTGAATAGTACATTTATTGAAAAGAGAAAGTGCTAATATTACCATACCGAAGTTTTTGAAAATAATAGTCATTACATTTATTCAATTCAAAATACAAGTAAAAAAATAATTTGTTTATTTAGTAGGCGACGTATCCCATTTTCCCCAAGCATTCTACTCATCACCTGAAAAAGAGAAAGATGTAGTATCATGAGTCACACTGATCCAGTAAGTACAACTTACAAGCATATACTAAATTATCTCTAAGAAACATCAAACCGAACAACCACTTCAAAAAGGTGAAATATTGAAACCGGTTATTCATCCATACTTATACTTGTGTCTTTGTAATATATACAATTAGGTACATAATATATATATTTGCACAACTTCACATCTACACACAAACACGCCAATACTTCCGAAGTGAATTATTTTAGATTAACTGGTAATTACTCAAAAAAAATCATGTGCTTAGTCTCACAATACTAACACACATATAAAGCCACAGCATTCTAAGGCCACTTGCCAAAGCATGTATACTCCCGGTTTGACACAATTCATTCCTTAGAGTATAATAGTGCACTATCTATAAGGGACTAGGGCCATTGGCTAACTCCCACAATAACAAAATAATTTACCAGCAATTCACTTAAGCACGAGTTAATTCGTACTATACACCCGATTTCACACTTCAACCATAACGATCGCAACAAGTCTTTAATTAAGGCTATGTATATAGATCATAGAGTATATATTTACATCATAATTTTGTAATGAATATATACGTAATAGAATTTGTAAAGGAAGAAAGATCAAACTTAAACGTATTT
Source organism: Geum urbanum (assembly GCA_946800695.1). Classification (NCBI taxonomy): domain Eukaryota; kingdom Viridiplantae; phylum Streptophyta; class Magnoliopsida; order Rosales; family Rosaceae; genus Geum; species Geum urbanum. The sequence continues at coordinate 4,750,714 of OX327000.1, read as the reverse complement.
CATTAATTAACAATTTTAGTCCAAATGTTTCATTCGGTGGTAGTCCGCTCGAAATCCTCCATTTATTCCAAATTATATTTGAGAGTAAATAGATAGAGCGATTAAGTAGATAAACTTGAAATAAAAATTAGTTATCATTGGTTCAAAAGTTTCATTCTGTGGTAGTCTGTCTGAAATCCTCCATTAGTCCCAAATCAAACTTAAGAAGTAAATAATGCGAGTAAGTAAATAAAAATAAAGTACAAATGCAGAAAATAAAATTATTAATCCTTGGACCAAAAGTATCATTCGGCGGTAGTCCGTCCGAAATCCTTCATTTGATCCGTTTTATAATTAATCCATATTATGTCCAAATCAAAGAAGTGAGTATACCATCTCGAAGTGTTTTTCGAGAGGAATCCAATGGTAATAATCACAAAGTTCGGTAGGGAGTTCTCAAGTCCAGAAACAAAAATGTTTAGCAACTGTCCAGAAATGGTTACGCTCGCTATTAAGCTCATTTGCACAAACTAATTAGTTATTAAATATTAATCAATGCCTTTCAAACTTTCCAGATTGATAGTTGAACTCCTAAGCTTCGTTTTTATATAAAGAACATTAAATTTGGTTAAGAAATGAGTGAGATATGAATATTTCAAGTTAAGAGCACATTAAGAGGTTTCGAACATGATTAAGGAAAAGATTAGCAAAACTTATTTTAGCCATAACTTTCTCATTACTTAACCTTTTTAAGTGATTCAAAATCCAAAGTTGAATAACTTTTTGTGTAGAATCTGAATATATAAAAATATTTGACTAGTTAAAACTTTAACAGAAACGAAAATATTAAATTTACACTAAGGCTCATTATTTCTCTTTTATTCTTAGCCATGCACTTTGTTGTAATCTTAAAGATAAAGAAGTATAGGAATGTACTCATATACTTACTCAAGAATTTTAGTAGGTGATGGAGGTATTTGATTAACTCAAGTGACCATCTTGAAGCAAATGTATTAACTACTAAAGTACTTGGAAGAAAGGTAGTTTGATGTGAGATTTTAGGGGAGTTGCATTGCAACTTTGGGAGGACTTCAAATCAGTACGTAAGGGGAAGATTGAAGTGGTGTAAAAATCAGATTGAACTCGATCAAGGGTGATTTATATAGACATGAGAGGAGACATGGGAAATAAATTCATAACCATTTTTGTAGACTTTTGTAGACAAGTTGACAATGGAATAGTTGGGCTACTAATTCTAGGGTTAAAATGCACTTGTAAAAATAATAGTAATGTGGTTGGAAATCTGATTGAAATGTTGAAATGTGATTATGTATGCATGTGAATGCAATACGTAATGTGATGTGTGAAAATGTATGGTTTTACTAATAAAGTGTAATGTAGTGTAATATATATATCAACAAATAATAATTAGCACCAAATTGATACATGATCATGACCTCTAAAAGTATGAATTGCAATCTTAAAATACAAAATTCGATTCAGAGAAGAGATTCGAACAAGAAAAATTTGGTCGTTTTGCTAAAATTCCATAAATCGGCTAGTTGGAATTAGAGCTTCTTACCGTCTCTAATTGGAGTAAAAATATTTTTATTATTTTTACTAACCTATAAAATGGAATGTTTCACGATTCCAGCTCGTGACCTCGAACCCAAGACCAGGGAGTACCTGACTTGAACTTGAGTATCCACTGGACCATTTGCCCCACTCCGTTAATATTTCTCTAAAGCTCGTTTTTATACATTGTCTTCGTCAGACAATTTTTTTTATCGAATTTCTAAAACCTCAAGGTCAAACTAAATTATGGTGATTTCTAAGTTTAACGAGTCATACAATAATCTAAACTATTATACTAATTTTCGAGGTATTACAGAATTGGTCTTAGCTCTTGTTGGACAGTTGGTTGGGCTCGAGGAGAGCTTTCCAACGGGGTACTAATCCTCATCACCGGCGATGGCCGCCAGTGGTGGTGCGTGGGCGGCACGCGCCGCTGTCTGTGGTTGGAAATTCTGACCGGAAAAAAACATGTCGAGTTATATGTCGTTAGGTTCGTATCGGGGATACGAACACATTCGTGAGGTCTAAAATTTCATTTAGGCTTCGTCGTCCCAGTGGGTGGGCGGTGGTGACGGGATTTGCCACCAGTGGCGGTGCGGATGACGGAGAAATTAGTTCAGTTGTTTGTCGTTACGACTGTTTTGTCGTAAGAAGTTATCGAATTTGTTCTTCAACTGAATTAGTCGAAATTGTTCATATCGAATATTTCTTCAATTTATTTGATTATTTTATTCTTTTATTCATTTTGACGATTTCAAGATGAGTCGGGTCGTCATAGCAGTCTACAATGTTCCTTAATTGCAGGGATTGTAGAGAAAAATTCCTAGCCTGGCAGGTCCATTCTGGCGGTGAAGTTTTCGCTATTCTCTACGCGGTTGGTACCCAAATTACTAATACGTACATATATTATAAACAGAACAATTTCTGTCACATAAACAGAACAAAATATGAGAAACTGAAAATAAACTTTGGTGGTTGTAAGGGGTTGTAGCATCAGCAATGGCGTTTGCGATACAGCTGTGGGTGATCGAAGGAGGAGGACCCGTGTTCGTTTGTGTATACCTGCCTTTGCAGACACTACTTGTAGCTATAATGGCTTCAGTCATATTGGGTGAACAGTTCTACATGGGAGGGTGAGTTTCATTTAGCTACTTAACCACTTCGATCAACATACTTTTATTGACATACACTCGGTGATTACTTTCACTTAGTTTGCACATGGCTGATTGTATTTTGTTCAATTGATAAATATTTTTCAGCATCATTGGAGCAGTGTTGATCGTAGCCGGACTCTACCTGGTGGTGTGGGGTAAAAATGAAGAGAGCAAGTCTAGGAATGATAATGGTGAAGCTTCTTCAATGTCTGCAGTCTCTAGTTATAACAGAAAATATTGTGCTGAAGTGGATGAACGATTCTCATCCAACCAATGCTCTCTGCCTCTTCTAACTAGCTCAGCAAAATATATTTATTTCTTCCTGCTGTTGATCTAGTTGCTTACTGTACTAAGGAATTGCTCCATGAAAAATAAACAGTTCAATTTCGAAGATGTTCGGTTTGTAGACGATTAACCTGATTCGTAATATAAAGCTTTGGAAGATTTTCATAGCCAATGCATATATGAACACTTATAATCAGCTAATGAAGCCAACATAAAGACACAAAAAAATGCATTTCCCTAACCGACAAAAGTGGCAGAACATTATGAAATGATAAAATCCTTCCTCTGTCAGAAAACATAATGAGAAATTGTAAAAATTTTCATTTCTTGATTTTTGTGACCACAATTTTCCGAAAAGAAGAAAATGAAAAAAGACCTAATAAGGAAGGAAGAAGGATGTCTATTTGGGAGTAATACTAAAAATGTCACTCAAGTATGACATGTTTTAAGATTTGTTCATTGACAAATATCATTTTGCTCACTCAAGTATTACACTTTTACTCACTTTGCTCACTCCGAACCGGAGAAATTGGTGACATCACTCCAATTTCCGGCGAATCGGAACTCAATCTGTGCGAAATCAACTTAACAACAATTTTCTCAACTATACTTAAGTCCAATTCATCATGGAAGTGATCGAATTAACATTTGAAGTCAAGAACACCCAAAACTTCAAATCTTCAATTCTCTCTCCTCGAGTTGAATTGAGGCTCGACCTTAATATGAAAAGACTCACAAGAAAGAGAGCTATAATGTCCAATAGGTTTTCTTAGCCGATTATAACTCGAATTCAAAACCCCAAATTTTGCAGAATCCGGAGTGAGTAAAGTGAGTAAAAGTGTAATACTTGAGTGAGCAAAGTGATATTTATCATATATGAGTGAGTAAATCTTAGAACGTGTCATATTTGAGTGATCTTTTTAGCCATTTTTCCTATCTATTATCGAGTACTCTCTACCCAAGTGGTCAAGTATCAAAAAACACAATAATAAGAGGAAAAATTATGGAATGTACCTCAGGGATACTTTTTAAAAAGTTGCACGTGCCGTTATTTAATTAGTTCCTTTTGTCAACAATTTTTTAAAGTTGACTGAGCTTAGTACATAGGATACTCCTCTTTCCCCCAAAAATTATCCGCCCCTTAAACACTTTGTTGCCCTGGATTTTCGTCGTCGTCAACATTATTGCCTACTATGTATTCTACAATGTTCTTACTTGCATTATTGCCTCGTCTGGTCACAGTATGTTAAACATAGTCTCAATCTGAAACATTACACCGGTAACGAAATTCACGACTACACATATTACCTACTAAACAAAAAGAAAACAAATAAAATTGCAAAAACATGCCATTTTTTCGCGGTTCTTGGAGGGATTCAGTGGAATTTCCGTGAGCAATATATGACACTCCGCAAGATCTATCTGTCGACACAATATACATCAAAAATGAAAGAAGCTATAAGATAATAATGATAAGAGAATATTCACAATCAAAAACTAAAACCGAAACCAACAACAAAAAATCTTTACTTCGAGTTCACTGTAGAATGCATGATCCCAGACATGTCCCATATCATCCCAATTCTGCACAATGCCGTTGTTAACTAGGTAGTTTATCTCCGACTGATGCCAGAACTCCGAGCATGCTTCCCCCACAATAGTATCATATACCAAATCTTTCAATAAAAAACATAGCAACAACAAAAAGTCCGACACTTTCGAGTGAATCTCATCCAATCCAATCAAACAATGTAAATTCATCAATGACATAAGTGAAAAAAAAAAAACATAAAGTCTGAGACTTATTGAGTTAAAGTTGAGACCTTGATTTCTTGTTCCATGAGTGATTCCTCGTACCGAAGCAATGGTCTTCCGACAACGCAAGGGAACACTGATGTTCGGAAATTTTCGCCGCCGAATCCACATTTCACGTACTGCAAATTAAAAACCTAACATACAGTTTAAAGTTTAAACACACATTGAGTTAAACTTGTAGATCTAAACTATATAAATAATGAAGGACCCCGGTGTCGTTGTCTCAGACGACGACTTTACGATTGTTCATGTTTGAGGTTTGTTAGTTAATTTAATCTGGTGTTTGATGTCTCTGTGTTGGTGTTGTTGTGGTTTGCTGGTTTCATTCTAAGCTATAGCTATAACACATTGCTTCGAGCAAAGGACCCGGCTTGTTTTCTTCGACTCGGACAGATACGACGTCGTCTTTTAGTTTTTTTGTTTTTGTAGTCGTGGATCGTATGTTGTTAGTTCATAATGTCGTTCGTGGCCACTTAGAGCTTCATTTCGTGTTGTTCTTTGATGACTTTTTGATGTGTCTTTCCGGGAAGACATTATAATTATGGTAAATTAATAATAAAGTCACTTGCGTAAGATTACTTATGTATAAAGTCATCTAATATTTTTAATTCAAATAAGGAGGTAGGAGAGAAGTGAATATAATAATTTTTTTTGCAAGCCGGAAAGAAGATTCACTGAGAGAGGGCGAAGATGAAAAAGCACCTGATTTAACAATAAACCTTATTGTTAAATTTATTTATGTGTAATGCCATTGTATAAAAGATGGTATCTCTCTCTCTCACTCTCTGCTTCAGACCAGAATTCCCCCATAAATTCTCAAATCAGAATCGAGCCCTATCAGAACTCCATCGTCCTCCTCACTTTGCTTCGTTGCTCCGTCGCTATGCCACTCTTCTGCTGTCATCTCTCTCTCTCTCTGGATCGTCAAGCCATGTCCGCTTTGCAATACCTTGAATCGTCTCGCAGATCTGTACCAGAAGAAGCAATGGCATCAGCTCACTCTCAAGCTTGAACAGTTCGTTGCCCTCGCCGTCTTTCAGGTCTCCCTCTCTCTCAGCGTTGGAGTATAATCTGTAGTAGTGTTTATTTTGGTTTGGTTTGGTTTGGTTTGGTTGTTACACAAAAGTTGTGTTTTGGTTGTTACGTACGTAGTAGTGTCTACAATAATCTGTGGTAGTGTTTACGTTAGTCTGTAGTAGTGTGTACAGATTGGTGTGCTTTGGTTTTTATGCTGTAGTGTCTACAATAATCTGTGGTAGTATTTATGTTACTCTGTGGTATGCTCTGTAGTAGTTTGTTGTGTTTTCCGTGAGTAGTATACAGTGTGATCTATAGTAATTTGTAGTGTTGTCTATAATAGTTTGTAGTGTTGTCTGTGAGTAGTATGTACATTGAGGCCGAAGATACAACACAACCTGCTCCCGATGGCAGGGCACCCGTTAGCAAAGACATCCCATACCAGGAACCCCCAAAAACCGAATCACCATAGAACCTCTACGTAGACGAATCGTGCACCAAGAACACTAGTGGGGCCGGAATCATCCTTACCGAGCCAGGGGGCGTACGAGCAGAATACGCACTCAGATTTGAATTCAAAGCCACAAACAACGAGGCCGAATACGAAGCTCTCATTGTCGGACTGCAACTAGCCTGAAACTCAGAAGCCTCAAGCATAAACATCTTTAGCGACTCGTAACTGGTCATTAACCAAAACTGGGGTGACTTCAAAATAAAGGGCGATACGATGACGGCATATCTCGGCCATGTTCACATGATACTAAGCAAGTTCAAGTTTTTCAATATCAACCACATCCTCAGGGTCAGAAACACCAAGGCGGATGCACTCGCCTGTTTGGCCATATCGCCCGTCCATAAGGAGCAAGGAAGGGCAAAGGGTAGTGGAAGTTCTGAAAGGACCAAGCATCACGAAAACACAAGAGATCTTCATCATCGAGCCACATGTGGCCAGCTAGATGGACCCAATCGTCAAATACAAAACCAAGGGCAAACTCCCAGCAGACCGGGCACAAGCACGAAATATCATAGCCAGAGCAGTCAACTTTAGCATCCGACACAACAGCCTGTAATGACAGGGGAAGACATAGGCCAACCTGAAATGCGTCACACCAGAGAGAGGCGGCATGATACTGAGGGAAATCCATTCGGGCGTATGTGGCCATCACGCAGGAGCACGATCGATCGCACAGAAGGCACTCCGAAGTGGATTTTGGTGGCCTACCATCCATGCTGACGCAACCGCAATTATGACGATCTGCCACCAATGCTAGCTATATGCACACAAGAACCATACGCCTGCAGTACCCCTATCGATCTTTACTTCTCCAGTTCCGTTTGCATAGTGGAGACTCGATATCATCGAAGAATTTCTGAAATCCAAGGGCCAGTATCGCTACATCATCGTGATCATTGACTACTATACCAAGTTTATCTAGGCCGAACCGATGGTCAAAATCACAATTGAAAAGGTCAAGAGATTCCTTTGGCGTTTTCTTTATTGTCGCTACGGCACCCCACTCAACATCATCACCGATAACGGGCCGCAATTCCACAACGACGAGCTCAAAGAATTTTGCAGGAAATAGGGCACCAACCTGGTATTCACATTACCGGCACACCCCCAGACGAATGGACATGTAGAAGCAGCCAACAAGATCATCAAGGAAGGAATCAAGAAGAAGATCGAACTCATCGAGAAAGGGGACATATGGTACGGACGATGGCCCACACTCTTCCCTGAAATACTATGGTTAATCCGAACAACTGTAACGACAACGACAGGAGAAACCCCATTTAGCCTCACATTCGGAACAGAGGCAGTACTACCACTCGAACTCACATACAGAAGCCCAAGAATCGAAAGTTATGACCCCACCACAAACAGAGAAGGGCTACGATTCGACAACGACCTCCTCGAGGAGAAGCGGGACACAACACATCTTCACAACACCGCAAACAATCAGCGAGTCGCTCGCCTATTCAACCAACGTGTTCGGGAGCACCCACTCCAACTGGGGGACTGGGTCATGAAGCCAATTCAAACGAAGCCAAAGAGTTTACGCCCGTTATGGGAAGGTCCTTACGTCATCGACGCAGTCGCAAGCCCAGGCACGTTCTACATCAAGGACATGTTCGGAAGAAGGCTAAGCAACCCCTGGAACACACAACACTTGAGGAAATATTTCCACTAAGTGTTTATCTGCCTGCGTTTGATTAGCACCAACGCACGTACATCCAACGTTTGTGTAAATTTGTATGGGTACATTTGCGCGTTTTGTTTTTAGCTAATGACAATGAAAGTTAATGTAAGTCAAACGCACTCAGACAAGCAATGTAAATAAAACAAAGGTACTTAGATATATTTCCAAAAAGTTGTACCTAGCTCATTCAACAAACGCACACAAGCGCTAAAGCACTACAAAGAAAAAAAGAAAAAAGAAAGCAAAAGTACAAGATAATTAGTTTGCCCCAGTAGCAGCATTAGCCTCACCCACCTCCATCTCCGGCACCCCATCTCCAGTCTGCGCTCCGATCTTCGGCTTCTCAAGCGAATGCTTCAGCTTTTCGGGCCTCAGTGGCTTGCCACGCCTTGAACTCAACCACCTTGACGAATAGGAGCACGGGCATGGAGAAGTCCTCACACTGGACGTTGGCCTCCGCAGCAACTAAGTCCTCGAACTCGTCCGAATTCTTGAAAGCCTCGACCGCATTGGCCTTAACCTTCTCAAACTCGGACGATGCCTTGAACTTGGCCACCGCCTCCTTCGCATTCTTCCTGTAAATATCCTTCGTCATCACGTGAGTGCATGCCTCAGCCAGTTCATGCTCCAGCTCCACAATCCAAGCACCACTGGACGATTGGAGAGTGGCAAGGTGCGTCTCCAGGATTTTAATCCCAGACTAAGACTTCCCAGCTCCTTCCTCAGCTCATCGAGCTCACGAACCAGCTCGTTCACCCGAGAGATCTTGCGATTCGCTATGTCAATGGACCTCGTCAGAGCCTTCTGCATCTTGCCAACTTTGGCCGACAGTTGCCTGCTCTTGGCTTTCGCCTTGGACAACGCAGTAGTCTGCAACATTGACCCCTCGAGGCCCTTGATGAGGAAGAGCTGGTGCTGGAGTTGGGTGCAGGTATCAAACGCTGCGTTCAGGGACTCGCTCGGAGTCGCACCGAGCTGACGCTACTTCTGCAACGACTCAATGCTCGCACCCATAGAGCTCTGGATACGAGCGAGGAACTCAGAGGACAAGGCCGTTTTGCCCGCCACAGCAACGGTAAGGCCTAACGAGGCCTCGGTGGACTGACCCCTTAGGCGTTTGAGAGGACGGCTAGATGCCCCTTGATCATCCGGCCTCCTCAACAAAGACCTTGGCTGGGACACCTCCGCATCTCCAGGTTGACGGAGGGGAGAGAGCTCAAACGAACTCTTGGAGAAAACTATCTTGGCTGGCGAATGGGACTTGTTCTGAGAGCCAGAGCACGGTCGACCTTCACTCTGGCATTTGTCCCCGCGGTCAATCCGGCGCTCACGACGCTCCTTACTCCGCACATCCTTCTCTCGATGGAGGCGGTCCTTTCGGGCTTGTTCACCCTCTTCCCCTTGATGGGTGTCAAGAGTCATCTCCTCCACCCGATCTTCGGGTGTAGCAACCTGTACAACTGGAGCTTCGACAACCACACCCACAGCCTCTACTTCTTCATCGACCTCGGGAACTGGGTCGAGATACTGGTTGCAGTTTGGAGCATGGAGCATGGGCTGGGGAGTGTCGCCCTGGACAGGGTTGCCATTCCCATCCTCCACTACCATACGGGCCTGCCTGGCCTTCTCCATCAGTACCAGCATATGCTGGTGGGCCGCATCCTGCTTGGCGGAGGAAAGGGACTTCTTCATTTTTGCTGCAAAAAAAAGAGAGAGAACGTCACTCTGAAAGCCACACAAACGGCAAAGGAAAACGCACGAAATAGAGAGGTCATGAACATACCAGTGGTTGACCGCCTAGAAGTTCCTCGCGTCCGGATGGGGATCGAAAGAAAACTTGATTCTAGCCAAACGCCTTTCCTCCAAACGGGTGAGGGGGTACGATCTACAAAAAAAAACAGGGCATTAGCAAGCACGAATACAAAAAGACACGAGCAGACAATGTCGATAGCCAGCAACACTTCAAACACCACACCTTAAGGCTGAAAGAACTCGGGGACTCGATGTATCTAATTGCTCCCACATGAAAGTGCACCATCGGGCTTGTCGAACTCTCATTCACCCCCGACAAGACAATGATACCGGCGCCAGACAGTCGAAGAGGAAGGGGGCTCCGTTAACCACCAGTTTATCTGGGGCTCTACCGTTATTGTACTCTTGTGCTTCATACGTGGGGAGTACTTCAAATGGAAGAAATGACCGATCTCCGCATGAGTGGGGAACTGCAACCCACTGACCTTCCAAATATTATGAAACGCGATCAGCACGCGTGTCAGCGTAGGACCACACTGGCCCAACGTGATGTTGAAGAGGGCGAGGCCGTACTGGAAGAACTGGTGGAGTGGAAGCTTCAATCCAACCTTGAGCTGGAACTCGCTCAAACAGACGTGACCGTGAGGAGGACGCATGAATGATTCGCCTTCATTGAGGGCCCTCAGCTTCACCGTTCGGGGAATGTGGTTGTCCCGATACCACCATTCGATCTCGCGTATGGACGAGGACCCCTCCAGCTCTTGAACCGCCTGCCCATCCGGTAGACGCCAAAGCACGGGCCGGCCTCGAGGGAGTACGGGGAGAGCAGCCCCTGACGCCCGTCCACCACGGGGTAGGATCACGTAACCCTACGAGCCCTCAGAAGAAGAGGTCGACACTTCACCACTCGGCACCACAAAGGCACCTTGATGTTCGGACCACACAACCATAGAACCGCTCTGCTCCATGTTCGGGATGGATGACGTACGCAAAGCACCACCAGCGTTAACAGATAGAGGGGAGACACTCAGTACATTATCGGACAAAGAGTCCGAAACACTATTGGCAGGACCATTTGACCCTATACGGAACCTAGGGGTTTGCAGAAGGGACTCATCGCTTGAAACAGCTACAAATTCCATGATCCTAAGAGAAAAGCAAATGGGAGAATAAGCCAAATGGCGAACGCGTGGAGTATGCTGCTACCCCAGTTCTTCACATAGTACAAACAGCTACCCACCATTTCGCAAACACCCAAAAGCAGATCAAAAGCCCCAAGAGAAGCAAAACCTTCAAGAACAACTGTTCTTCATAACGTACCCAGAAAACCCAGAAAGCAACAAAAACTCAGAAATTCCTTTTTTTGAGCATAAAAACAGAGAAATGCAGTACCTTACCTACCCAAACGTGCTCTACACTAGAAAAAACACAAGAAACATACCACAAAAATCCAAAAATTACCACAATAGTACCATAAAAAGTAACAAGTGCAAACACACCAAGGAAACATGAATTACACGTTTTCGAAGCAACAAGAACAAGAAAATTACTTTTAAAAGACGAGAGAAAGATTCACGAGATGGCTAAAAACTCCAAATTGATCACAAAAGCTTCGAGAAGGCGTTTCGGCAGAGTTTTAGTTGAGAAGCGAAAGTGTAAAAAAGTGAAAGTGAAAGCCAAGCTGTTTATAGGCAACGAAACTAACCCTAGGCGAACACCTACCGTTTATTTCCAGCGCTTCTCACCGCGGGATTACGACACGTGTCCCACGTGCTCCCGCCAAACTTAATTACCCTACTGCTCTGAATTCCGTGCGTCACGCGTCACACATGCAGCAAACAACTGTCAAAATTTCTCTGACACACGAGCATGTCAAACAATAGGTAACCGTTACAAAGTTGAAAGGTCAGAATGCAAAAAAATAGAAGGGGCCCACTCCAAAAACAACAACATCAAGTTTCGGAGTGCACCCCGATAGTCAAACAGCAACAACGTTCACACTATTATGGCATGAGTAGCAACATCACTTGTCGCCACAAAAGCTACTACAAACAGCAACATCAAGTTTCGGAGTCCACCCCGATAGTCGAACAGCAACAACGTTCGCACTATTATGGCACGAGTAGCAACATCACTTGTCGCCATGAAAGCGACTCCAAACAGCAACATCGAGTTTTGGAGTCCACCCCGATAGTCAAACAGCAACAACGTTCGCACTATCATGACATGAGTAGCAACATCACTTGTCGCCACGAAAATAGATCCAAACAACAACATCAAGTTTCGGACTCCACCCCAATAGTCGAATAGCAACAACGTTCGCATTATCGTGGCACGAGTAGCAACATCACTTATCACTACAAAAACGGCTCCATACAGCAACATCAAGTTTCAGAGTCCACCCCGATAGTCAAACAGTAACAACGTTCGCACTATCATGGCACGAGTAGCAACATCACTTGTCGCCACGAAAGTGGCTCCAAATAGCAACAACAAGTTTCAGAGTCCACCCCGATAGTTGAACAGCAACAACGTTTGCACTATCGTGGCACGAGTAGCAACATCACTTGTCTCCATGAAAGCGGCTCCAAACAGCAACATCAAGTTTTGGAGTCCACCCCGATAGTCGAACAGCAACAATGTTCGCACTATCATGGCATGAGTAGCAACATCACTTGTCACCACGAAAGCGGTTCCAAACAACAACATCAAGTTTCGAAGTCCACCCCGATAGTCAAACAGCAACAGCGTTCACACTATCGTGGAACGAGTAGCAACATCACTTGTCGCCACGAAAGTGGCTCTAAATAGCAACATCAAGTTTCAGAGTCCACCCTGATAGTCAAACAGTAACAACGTTCACACTATCGTGACACGAGTAGCAACATCACTTGTAGCCACGAAAGCAGCTCCAAACAACAACATCAAGTTTCAGAGTCCACCCTGATAGTTAAACAGCAACAACTTTCACACTATTGTGGCATGAGTAGCAACATCACTTATCGCCATGAAAGCGGCTCCAAACAGCAACATCAAGTTTCGGAGTCACTCCGATAGTTGAACAGCAACAACGTTCGCACTATCGTGGCACGAGTAGCAACATCACTTGTCGCCACAAAAAGGCTCTAAACAGCAACATCAAGTTTCAGAGTCCACCCCGATAGTCAAACAGCAACAATGTTTGCACTATCGTGGCACGAGTAGCAACATCACTTGTCGCCACGAAAGTGGCTCAAAACAGCAACATCAAGTTTCAGAGTCCAATCAGATAGCCCCACGGTATGAATAGTCAACATCCGACCTCGAACTAGCTCTTCATTGGAGAGTTAGGGGACTTAGAGGTATCGGGGTGCGGACCCCTCCCCGAGTGACCACGTGTACGCAACTGGGAAAAAGCTTTACAACTCCCCAATCAAGAGCTGATTCCCTTGACTTGGGGACTTGGGAGACTTGTTAGTGTGTGGTCCCGTAACACACAAATACCGCACACTTAGTCACTAAATACGGGTCAACACAGCTTACACCAAATGCAAGGCAGCAATGCAGGCTTCAACTTTAAAAAAGAAACCAACACCATCCGAACGTCCATGTGTTCGGTACGACAAACGGAAAGTACTAGGACAGGCCATGTACAAAAGACATGATCCCACATCGAAGAATAACAAAAGACTCCAGACTCAACCACCAATATAAGCAACACATTTATGATAGATACAAGGTACACCTGTTACTCTACCAATACTATTGTTACACTCCATACATTCTAACTAGAGCATCGGAGAGTCGAAGGCGGGAACACCCCGTCAAGACTCCTAATGTCCGTTTCGCGTATTGTTCTTAACAGCAGGTAAATGACGACATACACGCGATAGACTAGGTCAGCCTAAAATAGGCTTCATCCACTCTTCTGCTAAAGCCCCTTACGGAATTTGGTAGAAACAACATGCAAATATGCTTATTCATTTTGAGACCAGTTAATTGCCAACCATTCAGTGCGTACCAGTTGGTAACTGGACATGAGCCTGATATCTCACATTTATGCATCTTTGGTTGCACGATACATGTGTCTACTATGCTTCCATTGCGTACTAAAATGGGTTATGAACGATGTTTAAACATCTATGCTGGTTGTGAATTTCCAACGGTTGTCTACCATTTAAAAACCCTTGATAGTAGATCTCTTTAATGCCAGCTTTGCAGATAATCACTGTGATGAGACATACTTCCTGCCGTTAGGGGGAGATATGAATAATTTCATTCTGGTTAAACGTCAGAAATTGACGTGGTATGTCCCCATTATGTCTCATCATGATCCCCACACATCTCAGTGTGAGATTGAAGTTAAATGTATTCTTGATCTTCAGAAAATAGCAGATTCGATGTCTGACTCCTTTTCTGATATCATGAGAGTGACAAGATTGGTTATACACAAGGAGTAAAATATCGAATATCGAAGATATATAGACTATCCAAAATACGGATATTTTGACGGAAATATCGATGAAATATCGATTTAATAAAAAATCAAAGAAAATTGTGATAAATACATGAAAATTTGTATTTGAATATTATGAGATTCTTATATGATCAATATGTGTTTTGAAACTTGTAAATTTTGTTTTGTTAATTATTTACAGAGATTATTTGGTTGAACTTTTGGGTTATTAGCGTTGAGGGTTTTGTGCTTTTGATTTAGTGCGATCAACATATATGTAAAGTCACAAATCTCGGATAAATTCGAAAATATCGAGGATTTCGGAAATATATCGGAAAATATCGAATATTTCAGGAAATATCTGACAAAAGATATTGATATGTAGGATTAATATCGGGAAGTCCAAAAAACAGAAATATTGCGGAAATATCAAAGATATTATCGATATTTCATTCCTTGGTTATACATGCTGCAAATCCTGCGAGGTTGAAAGTTTTTAGAATTGGGCAAGTTAACACAACACCCGGGTAATGTAGTGTTTCTTATGCCCATAGTGAAGGTGATGTTGGAAAAAATTCACAGATGAGTTGCCGATGAAAAGGCAAGCCACTAAGGCACAATTGTTCATCATTAACACATGAGATTGTTTTTTACTATGAATGTGCCTAAGTCGACATTGACAAACACTGGGGAATGCCTCAGAATCAATGACGACATCAGTAAACAAAGAAATCTCACCAGATTAAACAATTGCTTGTGGTATATTGGATGCTTTATCCAAGGTTCATTGATGATGCATTTACTTATTTCATCGCTCGGGAATTAACGACGATGAAGTGGAACTTTTCTTAGTTCACTACCACATATTGACTCATTGCCGGCGACTTTTAAGTCGCCGGCAATGTTTTTGGACATTACCGGCGAAATGTTAAAAAAAAGAAGACATTACCGGCGATTTTTGCCGGAAAAATCGCCGGTAATGTCTTCTTTTTTTTAACATTACCGGCGATTTATGTCGCCGGTAATGTATGTCGCCGGCAATGTCTCGATGGTAATGTAAAAAAAAAAAAAAAGACATTGCCGGCGACATAAATGTATGTCGCCGGCAATGTCTTTTTTTTTTTTTTTACATTACCATCGAGACATTGCCGGCGACGGACATTACCGGCGACATAAATCGCCGGTAATGTAAAAAAAAAAAGAGACATTACCGGCGATTTTTCCGGCAAAAATCGCCGGTAATGTCCAAAAACATTGCCGGCGACTTAAAAGTCGCCGGCAATGAGTCAATATGTGGTAGTGGTTGCGGATTGTCAACATAGAGTAAATTGACCAATATGGAAAGTTACAATCTAGGCCAAACTAGACTATCTTACAAATGATAAGTTTTCGGTATGGTAGTGTTATAACCTCCGAATGGTAAGCAGGTTAGACATATATGAGTGTATGTTGTGGAAGCACAATAAGAAGAACTTATGGCGCAAGGACTCTCTCAATGTCCTAGTATTGATTATAAGGAGAAGTGTTATCTGGTTATGGACATCATTACTTTCCGCTACCTTGTCAGTTTGGTAGTGTCCAGAAAACTGAGTATGCAGCTAATAGATGCGGTTATAGTATATCTCTATAGGGATCTTGATTCTGAGATATACATGAGAGTGTCGAGTGGAATGGTTATACCCAATTCAAGTAACTTTAAACTACAAAGTGCTCATGGGATAAGATTGAGACGTGCACTACTTTAAGTGACTACTTGATTCGAAAGGGATTCAAGATTGAAAAGTTATGCCCTAATCAAGATCGGCAGTCAAGAAGGCGGGCTCTGCTCCGAGTTCGGTATCAGCTTGGAGCAATATATGATACGATGGGAATGGCTTGCCCTAGCTCTAGAGGGAATCGTGGCAAAGTACACTTGTTATCTTTTTCTCAACGAAGACACCGCCACCGTGGTGGGTTCGGCTTCTTCTGTATCTGAGTTTCGAAGTATTGTGGAGGCCTGCATTGTTGAGGAAAAGTATCCCTTATACTTAAACAACAAGGTCAAGAGGTTATTGGTGGAGAAGCAGGCGCGTGGTGTGATGATGTTAGAGAAGTCTGCAGGGGCTTGTTATGAAGTGAGCGCTTTTGGTAAGTACGTGTTGACAGGTCTTTCTCTAGGCAGAAACAAAGAGGTAGACCAAGCTTGGCCTTGTATGGAGTCGTTTCTGGAACAATACGGAATTTCTTGCACGTTGAATAGGGTTGATCGATTCATGTCGTTAACGACTACCGCGAATGACCAAAGATGCAGATGTTATGGACAGCGTTTGTGAGCTTCTAGAAATTCTGGGGAAGACTATGATTCCGGGGTCGAAAGTTATAGAGATATTGAAGGGGCGTTTGCGGTATGAAGTCATCAAGACTAAAAGTGGGTTGTCCTATGAGATTGGGAAACATTTAGAACTAGTTAGGTCTGATGTGGATATCTCTATTGACAGTAGCAGAGTTGTTATAGTGGGGCGTTCGGCCGCGTGTTTGAGAGAACTCAAGTCGATTGTGGAAGGCTGCTTTGCTAAAAATGAAGATCCCGCGAGTGGGATCAAGAGGTTGAAGTTGTGTTGTAAAAAGTCTAGTCTGATGAAGAATCTCGAGGTGTTGAGTTTGTGAAGGTATATGAAACGTTAAAATATATGTACTCATTGATCGAGTACGTGACACGTTCACGGTAACTAGTCGATGAAAGTTATTTTCGGAAATGTGCTCGATACAGTTTATACATTGAGATTGTACATATGTAGTTGGGATCACATCTGTAACCTTGGACCTATACGATATGAGAGCTGCAAGTTAGGCTATCTAGAATTGAAGACTGAGGTTAATGTTGTCGCTTACGTCGCATCTAATGATGAAGAAGCTGGCTTCAGGCTACATATATAATATATATGTACATATACCCCAAAGATGCAACCCAAACTACTTCCAATATATGACTCGATATGAAAGGTTTACTATATCGAAATAAAAATATTTGTAGAGGCCGGGAAATATTCGTAATATTTGTAAGGTTTACTATATCGATATGAAAGGTTTA
The DNA here is from genome assembly GCA_946800695.1 of Geum urbanum. Taxonomy (NCBI): domain Eukaryota; kingdom Viridiplantae; phylum Streptophyta; class Magnoliopsida; order Rosales; family Rosaceae; genus Geum; species Geum urbanum. The sequence goes on along the minus strand of OX327000.1, from coordinate 4,733,431 downwards.
CTACTTCCAATATTTGTATTCCCTACGAGAAATAATAGTATATCAATAGTATTACAATGGTTGCAAAGACACTCGGTCTTTATTCATCAAGCACTCCTTTGTTATTTTGCAGCCTTGCCACTTAAAACTTCATGCAATCGTAATAGGACTTTAGGAGCTAGCTTCCAATCTTAATTTTCAGCTGCTTGTCTCCGTTCCTTGGCCTCTATTTTCCTCTTCAATGATTGGACCAAATAATTTCCATATCTGATCTTCTTGTACATCTGCAGCGACGTCCCTGATGACTCCAGCAAATGTTCAACCGGCTCAATATCAACATCGAAATTTGGCATGACAAACGATGCATGAGATATTCTCGCCTTGCTTGCGTTCGTCACACCTCTGTGTTCAATGCTCTTGTACTTGCCGTTGCTCCACATCTGTCAAATAGATTCAAGCTACAATATCAAATCTGAACCTTCCAAATTAAAGGAAATTAAAAAGATAAGATATATATATCCATATATCCATAGCTTGCAAGCTAATTACCTCAAGAGCATCTCCAACATTCACGAACAGAGCGTCTGGAACTGGCTTAACCGACACCCTCCTTGTTTTCGAATCTGTAATCCGCTGACATTATCATCTTGCATCAGTACTGTAATAGAGCCTCCATCTGTATGTAGTCCAAGAAGAGCATCCTTCTCCAACCCTAGCGTCAGGGATAGAGATCTCAGCACCTCCTCTGCAACTCTATTAACTTCAGTAGGATATGCCTCTATAACCTCCCTTTAATTCGCGTACGTGTTAGCAGCACTATATATGTGAGTACGTAAAACAGAAAGAAACTTAAAATACAAAATGAATGGACAGGGGAAGAGAGTTCAAAAGACAATACTTGAAGCCCTTTGGTGTGGTTGGCCAAATGTCTAGGTTGTTTACATGGAATTGGGAAGGGTATACATCGAGAACCAGAGCGTCGACCCAGTCTACTGTCTTGTCTTGTGGAGGTAAGAAAGGGTTCCCGTAGCCTTGTCGTTTCTCCTTCGATAATGAAATGGAAATCTTGTTCTTCTCTTCTAGAGGAAGTTCAAAGAACTTGGCAGAACCTTCCTTCATACCCTGCAACATTTCTCTTGCCACTCCATGATTCAGTACCTGTTATACGTAAAAAAGCTTCATTATGTACTTTATCATTCAAAGTACGTGGTATATGGAATCAATATATGTATATATTACCTGGAAGTATCCCCATTCCTTGCAAGCAAGGTCAAGTTTGTCAAGCTCCTCCTTGTTCCCGGTTGAGAGCAGAGAAAAACCGATGACGGGGATTTCATCAGAATCGGAAAGGTCGCGACAAGAAATATCGCTTACAAGGAACCTCTCGAGGATCTCTGAAGGATTGCATCTTAGCTATTTCTTGTACACTTGGTTGTGGTGTTGCCAGAGATGCCATATCAATCTTCAGGACGTTCTACAGGTCTTTCTTTGTGCTAGCTAGCTCTAGCTCTGCTTCTCTTAGAGCTTTGTTCGGTCTGTATACTCAATGGGGAATGATGAAGTCCAAAGGGGCCTAAGATACTAAATTCGGATTCTCTCCTAAGTTCCTTACCACTACTTAACCAAACATTCTTGACCGTGAGATTTAATACAAGGCCAAGATTACTTCTCTTTTTTTTTCTTTATTTTTGGAGATTCAATATTTTTCTGTCTATCATCTTGTCGTATTCTCCTCTTCTCTTTTCTTCTCTTCCCACTTCCCAGCCTTTTCTTCTCTTCTCTTTATTTGTATGTAGCTTCTCTTCTTATTTTTTTTTTTCTTTTTGAAAACAATTTCTCTTCTCTTTATTCTTTACTCGTACGTCGTAGTCATCTCCACTTCTCACTTTCTCTCTCGCACGAAGTCATACTTCATTAACTATTGTTCTTAACCCCATTAAGTTGTAAGTATATAGGTATGCTTATAGCTTTACAATATTTTTTTAGGTTTTGATCTTCTTAATTCGATAGTCTATGTTTTAGATTTTTTTTCTCCTTGAATTAATGTTTTAGGATTTTTAGTATCAAACTAAAAGTTTTGTGCAATATCCATAACCAAGAATTTTACTTCAATAAATAGTTCTACAATAGTGTATTCATTGAGGTAACATACGATAACAACTTTGAAATATGGAATTATATTTGTTTAACTGAATACTATACAATGAATTTTTTTTCTTCCTATTTTAATTATGATCATGTGCTAAGCTTTGTTTTCTAATAAAGGATTTGAGAATGACAACTGTTGTGGAAGAAACTGAGGATACTGTTGAAGAAATCGAGAATATTGTAGAAGAACTACTGACATAGCATTTTTTGATAACAAAAAGAACTTGTGGAGATCTCCCTCATCGACAAAAATACTCAGAATTCAACTTCATGATCCAAATTAAGAAAAAGTAGCCGTATGAAGTAATCAAGTGTATAAATTCATATACATTGCTATAAATTTGTCCAATCAGCAACTGGATAACAATACTAGTCTCTTCATATACAGAAGTACCTCATTTGTTCTTCATGTTCTACATATAATCTTTTTCGAAGAAGATCAAGTTTGGCCGAGAGTTTCTCATTCTCATGAGCAGGATACTCCTTCTCTTCCTCTAGCCTCTTTTTCTGCTCCATGATCATAGAAAGGCTCTCATTCAAGCTAGAATTTTCTAATTGCAAAGGTGATACCAAATTTTTACTGTCAACCAGTTCCAGTTGGCGATTCTCATACTCAGAAGAATGATGCTCTTTCTCATCCTCAAGCCGCTTTCTTTTGTCTGTTGCAGAATCCAAATTCTCATTTAAGGTTGATATTTGACACTGTAGAGTTGCCATTAAACTTCTACAGTCAACCGAGTGATATATAATATACCTGCACTTTCCTATTATGCGGTAAAACATAAGATAGATACATAAAACAAACCTAAGTAATGGTAAATATTCGAAAACAAAGGAAAGGAAAAGAGAAAGAATGTAAGGAAGTTTTTTTTTGGGATAATAGATCATTTCATAAAAAGACCGAAGTATGCAAGTTATATGTACAGAAGTGATCAATCATAAACTTGGATAGTGTCACCGTACATGCAGTTGGATGACTAATACAGTTGATGGATCCATGCCATACATTTAGTCTTTTATCTATTGAAAAGGAAATGAGGAAAAACAATTAAAGCTTCTGTATGAATTCCAGACTCCACACATTATGGATAAAAAGATAGCTAATGACCAGATAATTACCCGAGGAACTCAGAAACTCTTCCAATCCCATCAGTGTTGACTGCCGCAGATGGTGCATAGCCATAAACCAAGTGCATAACGTGATCCGCCTCCATACCTATTTACAATGAAAAAATAGTCTCGGACAAAATAAATAACCTCGCTTGGGACTTGTCGCCGCTCTCAGTCGATGGATGCCCAGAACCAATCGCAACTCGCTTCACCTCTCCCTTGCTTCCACGACGCATGCTGTTGCCGATGCCGACTACGACAGATGCCACCGCTGGGGTATAGATATCAGTTTAGCCGGAGACCCGATCGGAGGAGATGAGGCAATGCTGACGGAGGGGACTTTGGTCCGGTGCTTAAGGAGCCAGTCGAGCTCTATAATTCCTCCAACAAGGGCGTTGGCAGAAGAGGGCTTCGTCTTGGGCAGAGGTAGGAGGAGAGATACCTTGGAGAGGTCCGGCAAGGACAATGTGTTGAACAGAGGTGACTTTGGTGAGTGAAGGTGGGTGGAAATGGAGGAGTGGAGCTCCGAGTAGCCGACACCGGAAACCAAACTCACCGACGGACTCCGCATTTCCTCCGGATATTCTTCATCTTCCAATTTGATTTGAGAGAGAGAGAGAGAGAGAGAGAGAGAGAGAGAGAGAGAGTGAACAGAGAGAGAGAGAGAGAGAGTCTGTAATTTGGGATTAAAAAACTGCGAGATTTTGAGAGTGAATGAGAAGAGAATTTGAGAGAGTGACGAGAATAAGAAGAATGGAGGAAGAAACAAAAAAGAAAAATAAAAAAGAAAAAGAGATGTAATCTTGGCTGTCCATTAAATCAAACGGCCAAGAGGATTAGGTTAGGTGATGGTTAGGTCCTCTCCATTAGGAGAGGATCCGAGTCCTAAGATATTGAGGCCCCAAAATAATGTGTCAAGCCACATCATTTCCATGTCATTATATAATTATATATATTACCATATTTTGATATCAATTTGTAAAAAGACGATCTTATCATTGCACATCTAACGACTATCAATTATTTAATTAATTTAAAATTTTAATTACCTAATTAAAATCAAACTATAAAATTTATTGCAAAATCTCGAAATAATAAATGTCAGTATAACTAAATATAGAATCCTAATTATAATAAATCAGTCCTTGCAAATTAAAAGATATAAATGTTCAAAGATAGTTATGGAATCATATTCATTACATTTTATAATTCTTTCTAATTATAATAATGATTAAATTTTTTTTATGATTGTTATGAAATTTAAAATCTTTATTAATGTAATACAAAATATCAATCTTTGTGAAGTTTAGAATATCAAAATATTGTTTAAGGATATTAATTCTCCATAATTTTCGGTGCGTGTCTTGTTCTAGTTAGATATGGATATTAATTAGATAGATACATGAAATCTTTGTCATATCAGAACATTTATTTTAACAGATTGTATTAGTCTGTATTTAAGGCATTCTATCAATGAAAGAGATATAATTTTTCCCTGTTTACATATTTTCTCTTGCAACAAGTTATCAGCACACTCTCTGGGTTGATAACCATCACCACCAAAAGAAAAAAAAAAGCCCTAACCTTCAAAAGAAGCTAGCACCACTACCATCGGCCACCTTGCTCCACCGCCGACCACCGTCGGCCTCTCTCTCTCATCTCAGCATCCCTCACTCAAGCACAAGTTCTTCAAATTGTTTCAAGATTAAAGGAATCATTTCAAAAGGGGTTCTACCTCAAATCGATCAACAAGTATAGCGGTCATACCGAGCAAAACACCTATCGAGGTAAACTTTTCTAAACCATCAATCTCTAGATCTAGGATCAAACTTACTTACCGCAAAACCCTAGATCTAAGTTTATGATAATTGTAATATGAGTTGCTTTATATTACATGTTTATCCTAGTTCCTATGGACCTATATCTATAGAGTATAAGTGACGGTCCTGGGGGAGTCACAGTTTAGAAAAGAAAAGAAAAGAGAAATCGATCCTATGTGATAGTTAGTCACGGTAGCTGGGTGTGGTTTTTGTCACCGTTTATAATCGAATTTGTGACCATATATCATGTATCACATTCTTATTCAATAAAACTTGAAAGTTTTTATGATCGTAATTTTCAATCGTTACTGATAAAACATCTCTGTGTGTTTTTGTAGATGAGTTCGAATGACCCAGCTAGGCCGGAATTCGACATCCTTGACCTTCAAGGCAAGGAATATCACCGTTGGGTCTCAGATATGAAAACTACATTCATCGAAAAAAGACTGGTCAACACCATCAAACCCTCTGGGCCTGGAACGAATCTCTTGCCCCCCACTAAAGAATCAAAAGCTCAAGCCCTTATGTTTTTGAGGCGTCATATTCATCTAACTCTCAAGAAGGATTATTTAAACAAAACAGATCTCATGGTATTGTGGGACTTTCTGAAGCATTGCTTCAACCATATGCATGATGCATAGCTTCCTGAGTTGACTGCTAGATGGGAGCACACTAGACTTGTGGATTTTCCTAAAATCCAAGAGTTTAATCAAGCCATGTTAGATCTGTAGTCAGAGTTGAGTTTTTGTAGGGTGAAAAAAATCAGAGAATGAAATGATTGAGAGGGCGTTACAAACTTCCCAACCTCCACGAGCATTCTCGCACATCAGTATCGAATTGAGTATGAACAAGGGAGGATTACCACCTTCAGTGATCTCATCAATAGCCTTGCGAAAAAAGAGCGGCATCATGAGATCATCCTCAATAATAACTCAAGATCGGTTGGTACTAAGAAGCCTGAGATTACCAAACTGGAGGAAATGTCCGCAAAACTAAGAAGGTTGCTCGTTCAAAACCTTATGCTTGTGGAGGACATGCTCCACGTGGGACTAGAGGAGGGCGTGGGCGTGGGCGTGGCCAAGGCTATAGCCGAAATTTGACTTGGCATAGAGATTAGAATGCCAACTCTAACAAGGATCAGTCTGGTTCGGTTTCTGATGGTCAACGGTCTCAACATTCTGGAAGATACGTTTGTTTCAAATGTGGTTCTACTAAGCATATGCATAAACAGTTCCGTGCTAGTAGAGAAATCCAGAACATCTTTAAGAGGCACAAGCAGTATTTGGCTCAAGAGTCGAATTATGCTGGAGATTTAGAGATGAAGATTGACACCAATCTCAGTCTTGCAGAACACAAGGGGAAAGATCTTGCTACCGCGGATTTTGATTAAGCCTATGTAAAAGGCATTGTCTCTATTATTTTTCAAGTTTTTGGTTTTGTTTTTGGCTTACTTTTTAGCCAAACTTATTAAGACTCTTGTCTTGTTTTTGATTAAGAACATCTATGATGTATTTTTTTTGGCAGTAATGAATATTTCTCTGTTTTTCGGTCTATGAAAGTGTTGAGAATGTTCTATTTTCATATAATTCTTATGTATAGTTCGATGTTTATAAGTATATGGCAATATGAGATAATGATATGGTACAAACGTGACATAAAGGAGAGGATGCTATTTTGAACTCGGAGAGATTTTCGATCCATCAAAGTATTGTACTTCGATCCATCGAAACTATCCCACTGGTTATTTTCTGAAATTTTTCGATCCATCGAAAAAATGTATTTCGATCCATCGAAGCTTATCCTCGGGTCCTTTGGTTGAAAAATTCGATCCAGCGAATGAATGCCTCGGGTCAACTTTTTTGACCCATCGAAAATTGATGTCGAAAATTCGATCTCGTTTTAAGTTCCTTCGATCTATCGAAGGAATTAATTCTACCCATCGAAGACATCATTCTGGACACTATTTTCGACCCATCAAAACTTTGCTTGGACCCATCAAAAAATGGTAACGGAAAATCACATTTGATTTTGGGTTCTTTGATGCATTGAAGGTTTTCCTTCAACCCATCGAAGATGTAACCAGGAAGTGATGTTCTTAGATGAGTTTTTTATCTGTATCATTGGCTTATGATGTTGTTTATACATCGGTTTTATTGGAAAAAGACAAAAAAAATTCAGGACCAACCTAGATTTCTGGACCAGATGTGGTTTTACATCAGTTAATGCCATATCATATGAGCACTCAACAAGGATCACACCCTTCTCAAATCTTTAAGTGTATACTTAAAGTGTATGTCTGGTCTTTGTTTCAAAGACTTACTTATTTACATTGATTTTGTAGATGTCTGAAAGGATCCGACTCCGATTTAGTTGCCTAAACCGAAATCAAACCCCTTCGAAAATACGACCTTAAATTTTTTTTGCCAGAGTTTACTTTGAAACACATGAACCAATGTTAGAACCTGCAAAGAAACACACTTCGAATATTCTACAAAAATCAAACCGTGGGGCTCCGTTCCCCATTCGGATTTCTCAACAACATATACATAATAAACCGAAGGTTTACAAGAAATCCAGAAATATTCAGGAGTAAACTCCATTGAAAAAAAACATTAGTATTCAGAGCGACGCCTATATACATCATTTACATCAAGTAGGTCGAACAAGAAACTTACAGAAACTGAAGTGTGATCCGAACTCTATGCCTCCGCAGTCGACGCGTAACACAGTAACCCAAACTGCAAACTGGGCAAAGGAAACCGAAAAGCCCAGGGGAAGACAAATAAATCGTTAGAGTGAGTGGACGAAAATCATAATATGTCTTTCCCAAGTACATGCTCATAAAAGTATAATGCGAGTCAATGCATATGAAAATCTCGACCAGGTACATTTTCCCTGATCCATAAATATGCACGTAAAATCCTGCGGAGTCACTCATGGACTCCTCCGCATAGTACAATCTAATCACGGGATCATAGACCCCCTCATGATTAATAAGTCTGAAAAACCTCGGGTCAGGATATCTGTCCCCCCGGGAGCATCTCGGGGATCAGCCGAAAAGCCAAAGCATTGATGCATTCCTCTATATCTGAGACTGTACTCTGTGTAAACCAAATCATAAATCCTTTCCATGCACATGCATAATCGTAAAATGCATAATTATAAATGCATAACATAAATGAATAATCATAAATGTATACTCATAATATGTATAAATCAAGACTCGCAAATCGACAGTGAAAATAAAGTGTCCACTCACAGAACAGAGCTAACTCTGAGGTCCGGTAGAAGATCCCTAGCCAAACACTCGATCCCGATCACCTAAATAACAGGGATATGATCAATATATATTGAAACACAACATACGAAGCTAATACGCCGAGAATCACACGTTCTCGAAAGACGTATCGCCCGAAATATCGACGAGGATAACAAAAGTCTCAAAATATACCCAATAAACCCTCGTCCCAAAATAAAGTACTCAAATCAACTCAAAAACCTCAAGACTACAATCAGTACGTGATTACGAGCAAAACGGTATAAAAATCTCCAAAATCCAAAAAGTCAACCCTTCGCCGAAGCTCCGCCGTTGACCGTCGCCAGTGGCGGCGCGGTGTCAACGGTGACATTCTTTGGCGACCAAGATCCCAAAAGCTTCCTCTCCTCCAACCCAATCTCTTTCCCCAAAGGGTCACCACCATCCAACCACCACCGTGGCCGGAAATCACCTCGAAAACCCTAAAATCCCAAACCAGCAGGAAAACTTTCCCGATGAAATTCACCTCCGTGAGGCCACCTCGTCCTCCCAAAATCATTGGGTTTCATCCCCAACACAAACCCAACCAATTCCACCCAAAAGCCCCATCAGAAAACCGCCGGAAAACCTCCCCCCGTTTACCCCGATTCCATCCAATTTCTCCTCCAAAATCAACCACTCAAACCACCTCAAAACATCACAATATATACATCAATCAATAGCCCAAGAGAAGAGCTTCAAATCCCTACCTTAATCTCCGGCAACAGTACCATATTCCGGCAAGAAACTCGATGGCGACTCGGTGAACTCAACGGGTCAACTCAGGTCTGGCTCGGTCAACGCTGGTCAACAGCTCAAATGCAACTTTTCAAAAACTTTTACGACTATTCCGCTATTTATATGTCACGAACCGACCAAATTCACGATTCGGATAACTCAAACCCAAACGGATAAGTATGACGAACTCGCATAATTTCAAATATTCATTTTATATTCTCTAATTAACCGAAAAATCCTCTGAAACCTCTTACAAACTCGAAATCAAATCCTCTACAATTTTCGCAAAGGGACTCAAACCAAATTAGTGTTAGATAATTAAGTCGTGAGCAAAGCCGCCTGATCGATTAATTACGACTAACTGCGACTAATCGTGAAATGTGCAAATCAAGCCAATTAACATACCATTTCCGGTTCGGGTTCTTACAATGTCTCAAGGCAAAATTGAGTGTCTAGCAGATAGTGGTACTACCCATACCATTCTGCAGAATAGGCAACTATTTGTGGATCTTTTCCCATACAAATCTTCAGTGACAACCATGATTGGTGCATCGCCCGTTATACAAGGGCGTGGTTCTGCAGAGTTTCTGCTGCCCCATGGTACAAAATTATATATCACTGATGCCTTATACGCGCCAAAGGCCAATCGAACCTTGCTAAGCTTTAAGGATATTCGTGCCAATGGATTTCATTTGGAAACCTATTGTGAGAATGGAAAAGAACTATTGTGTATAACCTCTATTGAATGTGGTCGCAAGCACATTCTAGAGAAGTTTTCAGCTATTCGTAGTAGTTTATATCTAACTACAGTTCGGATCATTGAATCCAATATCGTGACTCATACTACAACGTGTGATTCTGCCTCATACAAGCTTGGCACTTTCGACTGGGACATCCAAGTCTTGACATGATGATCAAAATCTTAAAAAATACTCATGGTCAGATGACATGTGATTCTTTAGAGCGAGAAAACATGTGGGATTACCTATTTCCATCGGTTCAGATGGTGAGGATGAGACTACTCCTCTCAATCCTGGCTCAGTCTCCAAGACGAGTGCATCACCATCCCGGCAAAATATTGCTAAGGCGTTGTGCGTTATCCCACCCGATTATTCTTATGTTTCAATCTCTACTACATATCGTTCATTTTGCAATGCTTAATTTTTAGCAAAGTTACAGGCACGTCCTTCCTTTATTGTTGATAATAATGACAATATTTTATTCTTACAAAGGATCCAAGGTGATATTTGTGGACCTATCAAACCCTAATGCGGACAATTTAAATATTTCATGATTTTGATAGATGCACCAATGTGATGGTCACATGTTGCTTTACTATCCACATGGAATGCTGCGTTTGCCAAACTCCTGGCTCAAATTATTAAGCTCCGGGCTCACCACTCGGATCATCCAATCAAGTTTGTTCGGTTGGATAATGTAGGAGAGTTTACATCAAAATCTTTTGATGATTGCTGCATATCTCTTGGGATTGAAGTTAAACATCTCGTTCCTTGTGTTCATTCTCAGAACAGTTTAGTAGAGGCTCATATCAAGCGGATACAGCTTATGTCTAGAGCTTTGGTAATGCATACAAATTTACCGGTCTCTGCGTGGGGATATGCAGTGTTACATGCAACAACGCTTCTTCATTTTTGACCCATAGCTCACCAACCATTCAGTGCGTACCTGTTGGTAGCTGGATATGAGCCAAATGTTTCACATTTACGCATTTTTGGTTTTGCGGTTTATGTGCCAATTACACCTCCAAAGCGCACTAATATAGGTCCTCAAAGAAGATTATGCATTTATGTTGGTTATGAATCTCCAACGATAGTCCGCTATCTTGAACATTCGACAGGAGATCTCTTTACTGCTAGATTTACAGATTTTCACTTTGAAGAAACATATTTCCCACCGTTAGGGGGAGATAGGAATGTTTTCATTCTAGTGGAATGTCAGGAATTGACGTGGTTTAATCCCACCGTGTCTCTTCATGATCCTCGCATGTATCAGAGTGAGACGAAAGTGCGAAGAATACTTGATCTGCAACAAGTAGCAGACTCTATGCCTGATTCATTTGCTGATATCGCTAAAGTGACGAGATCGGATATACCTACTGCAAATATTCCTGCAATGTTGGAAATCCCGAAAAAGGATTTGTTAGTAGAAATACTGGGCAAGGAGGCGTTCCTCTTGCTCATGTAGAATGTGTTGCGTCGTCCTCGGCTCCCACCAGGAAAAGGGGGAGACTAAGAATATCCACTGATGAGCCGCCAGTTTAAAGGCAGGTCATCATGGCACAAAAAGATCCATTAATCATCAACATTGTGAATCATTCACATGAAATTGTCTCTGACTACAGTTATGTCCTTGAATCACAATTGGCAACTCTGGGAGACGCTTCAGAACCTCTTGTGATGTCAGAGAACAAAGAAAACTCGCTTAGAATAAATGATGCGCACGTTCTTATGGATAGATCTTCCATGTTAGTTGATGATGTGTTTGCTTATTCCGTCACTCAGGAGATTATTGACGATGATGATGTGGAACCTCACTCTGTTGTTGAATGTCAATGTAGAGCAGATTGGCCGAAATAGAAGGTAGCAATCCAGGCTGAACTAGACTCTCTAAATAAAAGGCAAGTTTTCGGTCCGGTTATGCTATGCCCACCGAATGTTAAGTTGGTTGGACATAAATGGGTATTTGTTCGGAAGCGTAATGAGAAGAATGAGGTCTTGCGTTATAAAGCTAGGCTTGTAGCACAGGGTTTCTCTCAGCGCCCTGAAATTGATTATGAGGAGACGTATTCTCCTGTTATGAACATCATCACCTTTCGCTACCTGATAAGCTTGGTAGTGTCTGAAAAACTTAACATGCAGCTTATGGATGTGGTTACTGTATATCTCTATGGTGATCTTGATTCAGAGATATACATGAGTGTCAGACGGCATTGCTATACCCAAATCAAGTAACTCTAAGCCATGGAGTGCTCATGTTATCAAATTGAGACGTTCACTATATGGATTGAAGCAATTCGGTAAGATGTGGTATACACGTCTTATTGACTACTTGATTGGGATGAGTAAGATGTGTTTGGTTTAGGTCAATCATAGGTCATATTAGAGGCTCGAGTGGATTGAAATCTTCTGTTACAGATCCCACTTGCATCTTTGAGGATAACGCTGCATGCATTGAACGTATGAAGTTGGGTTTCAAATTGTCTTTGATTTCGATATTGTCTGGAAGTATATTTGATCTTCACATCGTACGAAGGGGAGTATTGAGTACCTCTTAGTGCGGTAGTGATTATCCGGGATCCACTTTGGGCAGATTACCAATTTGTTCGGTTTGTGATACTAATTTGTTCATATTGTGATTGCCATTGATGGAGGAGATTGTTGTTTAGATGTTATTGAGATTTGCCCCACCACTTTGCCTGGAGGCGGGTGGAAGATACTACCGCTAAGTGCAGATTATGTTGTCGCTTGGTGCGAGTACTGCTGCGGCAATTTGATCCTACGGTCCTTGGCAGCCGGATGATAGAGGATATCAGTTGGTTGGGTATCTACCAATGTGGTTCGAAGTGTTGTTTTCTTGGTACAGAGTATAACGGCACGTGAGGTGCTGCACGAGTTGCAGATGTGTTCCATCGCCTACCAGGGGGAGAATGGAGAGTACTGCCACTGGGTGAGGGGTACTTTACTATGTGCTGATTATCGCTTTGTCCGTATTATTACTGTGTGCAGAGGTTATTACCTGGTGATTACCCGATACTACTTCGCGTGAAGTTATTACCCATTACCGCTGAGTGCAGATATTGCCTATGATATTGATTACCGCTACGTGCAGATGTGGGATCCTAGAATGGTTATTACCCCATTACTACTATGTGTAGATGGTCATTACCCTATTACTACTTCGTGCGGAGGTTGCCTTGTATGATATTTTTACTCACTTCAACTTCGTACGATGTGATTTTTGAGTACTGCCTTGGACATAGTTATTTTTGCTATTATCGAGTATAGTACGATTCTCGATTATCACAATGTGCAAAATCAATATATTTCATATTTGATGTATTCTTGCTCCTTGATTTGGAATTCTGTTCTATCTTGTGTCAACACTTGGCAATTATATTCTGAATCAATATTATTCCTGATTAGCGATATGATCAACATGAATTCCGTTTTCTATTACGTTCTCACTATTCATGCGAGTTACTTTACGCGGATTATTAATGATATATCATCAGAGATCATGCAACATCCTGAGGGTGGATTGTTTGCAGTTTTGAGACTTTTTTCGAGTTTCAGGTATGTTTATTATCGTTTGGGAATATTTTATGTGATTTATTCTGAGTATTAAGACTTCTTGTGATATGAATAATAAATTGATATTTGTAATTAATCGAATATCTGTATTTTGTATATAGTTTGAGATATATTGATGTGTTAGTGGAGAAATTCGGATGAGCATTAGTGGCTCACGGTATAGGTTATGACTTGTGAGTATTGAAGTGTATTTGAACATTTTGTAGGTTTTGGGCATCCTACTTATATGAGAGATTCTGCCCAATTTTTCGTAGAAATTTTCAGAGGTTTTCATAGTTTTATGTGGTAATTTTGAGGCAAAATTATTTTAAAAGGGGTATATTGTGATATCCCGTGCATTTTGTATAATTAGAAGTATTTTTGTGATATTTCGATATTAAGTTATTCGGTGTGAAATAATATTTACCGATGGTAGAGGTAAAAGTTCTTGGGCTGACTTTTTATCGAATTGACGAATGTGGTTGACCTTGAATAAAAGTTGTAGAATTTATCGAGATGAGTTCATAGACGCGTAGAATGTCGAAATTGAAGTTACAACGTAAAAATTATGGTCAAGAGAAGTTTTAACAAAAGTTTGACGAAAATATTATCGAAAATGGGCGAGTATAAATAGGATTTTTCATTTTTGGTAAAGGAGGAGACTTTCCATTTCTAGAAATGGATCGTTGACCTGTGTTGCCCGCGGCAGAGCTTTGGTGAGTCAAAAATTCTAATTTATCGAATTCTGAAATTAAACGAACGTGTTATTTACTCAGGAAACCGCGAGAAAGATTTTAGCGAGGGAGTTTCCACCGGACCTTCGAGCCAGCTGCATACTTTGAGTGGACAATTTGTTTTCACTGATTGAAATGCGAGTCATGATTATGCATTTTATGATTATGCACGTACAAGTATACATTTACGATTATGCATTTATGATTATATCTCGTACAAGTATGCATTTACAATTATGAATGGGCATGGAATAAAATATGATTTGTTTTACATAGAGTACAGTCTCAGTGATACTAATAGCATTGATGCATTGGCATGCTCGGCTGATCCCCGAGATGCTCCGGGGGGGGGACAGATATCCTGACGCGAGGTCTTTCTGACTATATAATCACGTGTGGGTCTGGGATCCCATGATTTAGACTGTACTGAGGTGGAGGTGTCTGAGAGTGGGACCCTGCAGTTTTTAGACTCGCATCATGTTTGTTTGCTTATATATTGTGAAAGGCATGTTATATTTTATTACTATCAGTTTAAAAATGAAAGTTTATTTTCGTCCACTCACTCTAACAGTTTTATTATTTATATGTCTTTCCCTAGACTTTTCAGTTTCCTTCTTGCCCAGTTTGCAGTTTCTATTCTGTGGTTGCGCGTCGTCGTCGAAGGCCTAGAGTTCAAGTCACCGTTATTTTCTAGTAGGTTCTTGGTTTAACATACTAGCTTTGTACATTTGTAAATTAGAAGTCGCTCTGAGTACTATTTTAGTTTATTTTCCTTTGCAATGCTTTCCGAATACTTACTGGATTTTGAATAAATAGTGTAAAGGAATACTTTTACTGTTATTTAGTAGTTTGTGAATTTGAGAAATCCATATGGGAATTGGCGTCCGACGGTTTGGCTTTTGTGGACTATTTGGAAGTGTGTTTTCATTGCAGGTTTTTGGTTTACTCATTTTATAAAGTAAACTCTGGCAAAAAAAATTAAAAGGTTGTAGAGTTGTTAGGATCTAATTCCGGTTTAGGCAACTGAATCGGGGTTGGGTTCTTTCAATTGGTATCAGAGCATTAGGTTTAGGTTTTGTAGACTTTTGCAGTTATGTTACTAAGGACCTTTGAGAATGTACAGCATTTCCGGAGCGATGACCCGACCGGCCGACGGATAATCATCAATGCTCTGGGTGTTGTATGCTTTCAAATGTTTGAGGTATCATTATTACACCTGTTGGTTTTAGTGACTAATGTCTGGTTTTCTTAGGATGCCTCCCTGACATGGAGCCCGCGTTGATAGGGTTGGGGATCCTGTTGAGGATCAGCGAACGCATGACTTGCTTATGCGAGTTTTGCATTTAGAAGAACATATTGACCCTGTAGTGAACGCTAGGACAGCTGGAGCAACCACATTTTCTGGTATGTGAGGCTTTGTTAGTTCAGGTGGAGCGTGTTTGTGAGCACCTTCATTTTACTCCTGAGCAGAGGACTGTTGCTACTGTCGGGTTATTGGACTCAGATGCTTATTTTTGGTGGGTTAGCACCAAGAGGGTTCCTATTGATACTCCATAGCCTACATTCAGGGACTTGTTTATGCGCCGATATTTCAATCAAGCTACCCAGCAAAGAAAGTATGAAGAGTTTACCAATTTGAGGCAGGGAGGTATGTTAGTGCTTGAGTATGGTGATAAGTTCACTTGTTTGTCTCGATTTGCGCATGATATAGTTGCATCTGAGGAAGCAAAATGCAGAAGGTTTAAGTTGAGTCTGAATCTGAACATCAAGGGAACTTTGACCACTATGTCTCGGGATAACTTTGATGACTTTGTCAGTGCTGCACTCAAAGGCGAAGACATTGAGAGAGAGACATATGCGGTTTCAGTCTCGCCGTTTCGAGGAAGGTGGATCTAGTCAGGGTCCTTCAAAAAGGTTGAGTTCTGGTACTTCTGGATCAGCATCCTCTTCAAGTGGTAGATCTTATAGGTTTTCTACTGGATCATCTAGTCAGAGAGGAAGCCAGAGATGGAGGAAGGATTGACCCCATAGGCCACAAGCAAGTACAAGTTCCAGTGGATCAAGTTACTCTCGACATTCTTTTGGCACACCAACTTTACCGAGAGATGTTCCATTGTGTAACATTTGCAACAGGCGACATTATGGGTTGTGTCAGCAAAGTACTACTGGTTGTTTCCGATGTGGCCAAGAGGGTCACTTTATGAGGGAATGTCTGCTAGGAGGCACTTCGGAAGGTGTTGCAGCTCAAGGTAGCAGATATAGTCAGAGTACCACTTCTGAAGATTGAACAACACTGTCTTATGGGCAAGCTGACCAGCAGAATCATAGTCAACGTGGACGACTAGCTGGATAAGCTCGTGTGCATGTTATGAACCTGAGAGAGGGCAGAGCTTCCCCTGAAGTCATCATCGGTACGTTATATGTTTTTGGTATTCTAGTTCTTACTTTGTTAGCTCTGAGGGCTACGTACTCCTTCATGTCATATTGAAAGGACCCAACCCCGATTTAGTTTCCTAAACCGGAATTGAACCCCATCTGAAAACACGAACTTTCAAAAACTATAGAAATTTCGGCAGAGTTTCACTATATCGCGGAATTACCATTAACCTGCACCCGAAAACACACTTCATCCTATGCCACAAAAGCCAAACCGTGGGCACCAATCCCATCCGGATTTCTCAAGATCATAATATAATATAAAGCAAGATGCAAAAACTGTAACTTAACAGAAATTCGGGAAAATCATATGAAAATATAAACATTAGAGTATTCAGAGCGACCTCTAGTATATATATACATAAATACACAGCAGTAGGCTAAACAAGAAAACTACTGAGAAAGAAATGTAGCTCGAATACTAAGCCTCCGACTGCGACGTGCGACACCAGAATTCGAACTGCAAACTGGGCACGAAAACCGAAAAGCCCAGGGGAAAGGCAAATAAAATCGTTAGAGTGAGTGGACAAAAATAAACATATGTTTTTCACCATTTACATAACATAAAAAAATAATGCGATTTATTAAAATAAATGGAGGTGTCGGGCAAATCTCTCAAGCCCGACGGTGATAGACTAGGCGAATCTCTCAAGCCTAGTAGGCACATCAGGCGAATCTCTCAAGCCTGGAACTGGACTACCGGTGATCAGCCGAGTAGTCAATGCATCGATGCAAAGTAAATGCCATCACCAATAAAACATAAAACAATACCTCCAAAACAATAAATAATCTCAATACTGTACTGGAAATAAATACTGAAACCAAGAACTCGCTATGACAGTGTAAATAAATCTCCACTCATAGATAAGCACAGCGCGCAGACGCGCTAATCCCGAGATCCGGCGGAAGATCCCTCGCCAAGCGTACGATCTCGATCCCCTGAATAATCACAAAATATCACCGATCAAAATTACAATTCAGTACTCTGAACCACACCTCGGAAACCAACCATTTCCGGAAACATATAACTCGGATAACAAAAGAATCGCCAAAAATCCCAAAATACTCCACATAAACCCTCGACACAAAATCCAGCATCCAAATCAACTCGAAAACCTCAAGGCGACGATCGGGGCGTGATTACGAGAAAAACGGCATAAAACTTGACAAAATCCAAAAAGTCAACGCCTCACCAGAGCTCCACCGTTGACCGCCGCCAGCGGAGAGATTTTTCGGCGAGGAAAACCCAGAATTCAAGTCCTCCTCGAACCCAACACTTTTCTCAACTGTGCCCTCCTCTAATTCCGCCGTAATCCACCGAAAAACAGCTCAAAACATCCAAGAAATCCAAACCGGCCGGCGATTGGCCCATCACCGAAACTCCGGCCACGACGCACGGTGGTCCTCGAGACCACCCCCAAAAGCCTCGCCGTGGCCCCACGAACCTTTCCCCCTAATCCCCGGCCACTATCGTGGCTGGAGCACCGCCGTCCGTCACCCCCGAAAACCCACCGTTTCTCCTCCATAATTTCAACCCAAAACCTCCACCAAACATCACAATTCATACATCAAACGAAAGCCCAAACATCAAGCTTCAATTCCTTACCTTTATTTCCGGCAACCGTGCCGTATTCCGGAAGCCACCACGACGGCGAGTCGTGACTCACTGAGTCAACACAGTTGACTCGGTCAACTCGGCCCAGCACTGGTCAACTTGGTCAAAACAACCCATTTTCGAACTTTTTGATAACTTTACGACTATTCGGCTATTTATACGTCGCGAATCAAATCTATCCACAATTCGGATAACTCAAACTCAAATGGATAAACACGACTAACTCGGCGATAATTTCAAATATTTTTTTATATTCCTCGATTATCCGAAAAATCCTTGCAAAGCTCCTACGGACTCGAAATCAGATTCTCTACATTTCCCACGAACAAACCCAAATCAAATTCGTGTCCAAAAATTAAGTCGTGAACGAAGTTGCATATCCGATTAATTACGATAAACCTCAATTACTCGTAAAACTCACAGATTAAGCCGATTACTATTCCAGTTCCGGTTCGGGTCGTCACAAATCTACCCCCCTTAAAAAAAATTTGACCTCGAAATTTACAAACCTGCTAAGTGAACAAATGAGGATACTGCTCCCGCATATGCTGCTCGGTCTCCCAAGTGGCTTCCTCTACTGAGTGATTTTGCCATAAAACCTTCACAAACGGTATGACTCTGTGTCTCAACTCTTGCTCACGCCGATCGAGAATCTGTACTGGCTCCTCCACATATGTCAAATCTTCCCGAATAGGAAGCTGATGTGGTGCTAAAACATGTGATGGATCTGGAATGTATTTCCGCAACATCGATATATGGAAAACATCGTGTACTCGAGCCATCTCTGAAGGCAACGCCAACCTGTAAGCCACAGCACCAACTCTCTCTGTAATCTCATATGGACCGATATATCGTAGTCGGAGCTTGCTGCGCTTCCCGAAACGAACAATTCCCCTCCATGGAGACAATTTCACGAAGACCCAATCGCCCACTTCGCACTCAAGACTCTTTCTTCTCACATTTGCATAACTCTTTTGTCGATCTTGGGCAATCTTCAATCTATCTCTGATAATCTGAATATCCTCTGTGGTGCTCTTCATCAGATCAGGACCAATAAGCTATCGTTCGCCCACTTCACTCCAACACAATGAAGTACGGCACTGCTTCCCGTATAGAGCCTCATACGGTGCCATGTCGATACTAGCCTGATAACTGTTGTTGTAAGCAAACTCGATCAAATGCAGTTGCTGGTCCTAATTTCCTCTAAACTGCAAAACAAATAACCGCAACATATCCTCGAGGGTCTGAATAGTCCTCTTAGACTGCCCATCAGTCTGAGGATGGAAAGCTGTACTGAAATGTAATCTGGTACCCAAAGCTCGCTGTAATGCCTGCCAAAACTCTGAGGTGAACTGACTATCTCGGTCAGAAACAATAGACACAGGCACACCATGCAAACGAACGATCTCCGCCAAATACAGCTTTGCTAACCTGCCCACAGAAATCTTCCCTGGAAGTGCAAGGAAATGAGCTGATTTTGTCAAACAGTCCACAATGACCCAAATACCCGTGTTACTAGCAGAAGTACGCGGTAACTGATACACCAAATCCATAGTAATGTGCTCCCACTTCCAAACCGGGATCTCCAAAGGCTGTAACTTTCCCGTAGGTTTCTGTCTTTCTGCCTTCACTTGTTGACAAATGAGGCATCTGCTCACATATGCTGCGATCTCCCTCTTCATATTTCGCCACCAGTAATAGGCTCGAAGTACACGAAACATCTTTGTACCACTTGGATGCATCGCGTAAGCTAAGCAGAACAATGGGCTTCGTCTAAAATCTCCTTCTTCAAACCCTTGTCTCTGGGTACACAAAGTCTACCTCTGAATAGCAATGTACCATCATCACTCAATTGGAACTCTATTGGCACACCATTCTGAATCATGGTCTTCTTGTCCAACAGATAGGAATCCACATTCTGAGCTTCACGGACCTGATCAACTAATACCGGTCGAACCTGAAAGCTAGCCAACAAGGCTCCATCAACATCCCACTCTAACTCGGCTCCCGTAGCTCGTAACTCTGCTAACATGGAAACTCTGGCCACAAACACATGAAACAATGAAGCTCCAGATTTCCGGCTGAGTGCATCAGCAACGACATTGGCCTTCCCTAGATGATACTCAAAGGTGCAATCATAGTCATTGATCAACTCCATCCATCTGCGTTGTCTCATGTTCAAATCTGGCTGCGTACGCAAATAAGTGAGACTCTTGTGATCTGTGTATATCTTGCACTGAGCTCCATACAGGTAGTGTCTCCAACTCTTCAAGGCTAATACAATGGCAGCCAACTCCAAATCGTGTGTAGGATAATTGACTTCATGTGGTTTTAACTTCCTAGAACCGTAAGCCACCACTCTGCCATGCTGCATAAAAACACAACCAAGACCCAATTTCGATGAGTCGCTGTAAACCACAAACTCTCCAATATCATCAGGTAGGGTCAGAACAGGTGCAGTAGTCAACTTCTCCTTCAAGAGTAAGTAACTCTCCTCACATGCATCAAACCACTCGAACTTGACGCTTTTCTTTGTCAATCTGGTAAGTGGAGTGACAATCCGTGAAAAATCCTGCACAAAACGTCGATAGTAACCTGCCAAACCTAAGAAACTTCTGATCTCTAGTATGGTGGTAGTTCTACTCCAATTCAACATGGCCTCAATCTTGTCAGGATCTACGCTGACTCCCTCAGCAGATATCACATGACCCAAAAACTTCACGCTATTCAACCAAAACTCACACTTGCTGAACTTCGCAAACAACTGATTATCTCGCAAAGTCTGCAAAATATCTCATAAATGCTTCTTGTGCTGGCCCACACTCCTAGAGTAAATCAGAAGGCCGTCGATGAACACGATCACAAACTTGTCCAGAAACCGTCTGAACACCCGGTTCATCAAATCCATGAAAACTGCAGGGGCATTGGTCAACCCAAACGGCATAACCAAGAACTCATAATGCCCATACCGTGATCTGAAGCTGTCCTGGGCACATCTGACTCTCTGATCCTCAACTGATGGTATCCAGACCTAAGATCAATCTTCGAAAAGACTGAAACTCCCTTGAGCTGATCAAACAAATCGTCAATCCGTGGCAATGGATACTTGTTCTTCACGGTGACCTAATTCAGCTTCCAGTAATCAATACACAACCGCATAGAACCATCCTTCTTCTGCACAAACAGTATAGGAGCACCTCACGGTGATACATTGGGTCGTATGAAACCTTTCTCCAGCAATTCTTGAAGTTGAATATGCAACTCTTTCAACTCTGCTGGCGCCATACGATACGGTGCTTGAGATATAGGTCCAGTGCCTGGTAAAAGCTCAATGGTGAAATCGATTTCTCGAACTTGAGGAACACCTGGTAACTCCTTCGAAAACACATTTGGAAACTTGGAAACAACCTCAATGTCACCAATGTCTGGTACAGCAGCCTTTGTATCCACAACATGAGCTAAATATACAACACAACCTTTCTTCATCATCCGCTCGGCCTTCATCGCTGAAATCACACATGGCAGGGATGTATTCTTCTCACCGCGAAACAATATCTCTGGGAAACCTGGACGTCGAAACACTACTTCCTTCTTATGGCAGTCAAACATAACCCAATGTGTCTCCAAGAAGTTCATACCCAAAATCACATCTAAATCGACATTATCCAGCAATAACAAATCCGCGGCTAAACCATAACCTCCAACAAAGATCTCACAATCCCTATACACCCAACTAATACTCACAACCTCACCGGATGGATACAACACCCTCCATAACCCTGGAAGTGGAGATGCAGGCATAGTAGCTAAAGATGACAATCTATATGATATGAATGAATGCGTAGCACCTGAATCTAGCAAAGTAAGTACTGGATAGCCAAAAACATGCAACGTACCAATAACAACCTCCGGTGAAGCTCTGCCCTCCCGCAATGACATAGCATGAACCCTGGCCTGTCCAGCTGGTCGTCCATGCTGATGGTGACTCTACTGTCCACCCTGACCAGGAGACTGTACTGGCCGAGTTCCAGAAGTAGTACCTCGATCTCCTCTTGAACTCTGAGCTGTCTGTCCACCAACACCAACAGGCTGGAAACATTCCCTCTCAAAGTGACCCTCCTGGCCACAACGATAGTAAATGGTAGGGCCTTGCTGACAAAGACCAAAGTGGTGCCTATTGCAGAGATTGCACAATGGATACTCCCTCGATACAGTGAAAGTACCACCGGTACGTCGAGGATAGCTGGATCCGCTAGAACTCCCACTGGACTGTGGTCTCTGTGGCCGATCCCTCCTCCATCTTTGTCTCTGTCTAGACGTACTAACTGGTTGTCTAAATGGTCCACTGCCAGATGATGATGCCGATCCGGAAGTGCCTGAACTCAGCCTTTTGGAAGGTCCCTAACTTGGTCCACCCTCTTCAAATCTTCGAGACTGGAATCTCATTTACCTTTCCTTCTCTATATCCTCGCCTCGAAGTGCAGCATTCACGAACTCATCAAAGTTGTTCTGAGGCATCGTAGTCAGTGTTCCCTTGATGTTCAGGTTCAAGCCCAACTCAAATCTCCGGCACTTGGCTTCCTCTGAGGCTACTATGTCACGAGCAAACCGAGATAAACGAGTAAATCTGTCCCGGTACTCAAGTACTGACATACTACCCTGTCTCAAGTTGGTGAACTCTTCATACTTCCGTTGCTGTGTAGCCTGGTTAAAATACCTCCGCATAAACAAATCCATGAACAAAGTCCATGGAGTATTAACCAGAACTCTATCGGTGCTAACCCACCAAAAGTAAGCATTAGACTCAAGTAAACCAACTGCTACCACTGTCATTTGCTCAAGAGTGAAACGCAGACGCTCACAAACTCGTTCAACCTGAACCAACCAAGCCTCACATATCTCTGGATCAGCTGAACCCGAGAAAACAATCTCTCCATCAGTTCAAGCTCTGACCACAGGGTCAAAATGCTCCTCCAAACGCAATACTCACATAAGCAAGTCATGCGTCTGACGATCCTCATCAGGATACACATCCCTATTGACACGGGAACCACGTCTAGGAGGCATCCTAATGATAAGAGAAAAGCATTAGTCACAAGGCACAAGGAATGTAATCATGAAACTTCAGGCATTTGAAAACATACGACACCCGAAGAATTGATGAGTAACCGATGGCCAGTCGTGTCATCGCTCCAGACATGCTATACACTCTCAAATACCCTTAGCATCACAATTACAGATGTCTACAGAACCTAAAACCTAATTCTCTGATACCAAGATGAAAGGACCCAACCCCGATAAATAATCTCAATACTGTACTGGAAATAAATACGGAAACCAAGAACTCGCTACGACAGTGTAAATAAAAGTCCACTCATAGATAAACACAGCGCGCAGACGCGCTAATCCCAAGATCCGGCGGAAGATCCCTCGCCAAGCGTATGATCTCAATCCCCTGAATAATCACAAAATATCACTGATCAAAATTACAATTTAGTACTCTGAACCACACCTCGGAAACCAACCATTTCCGAAAACATATAACTCGGATAACAAAAGAATCGCCGAAAATCCCAAAATACTCCACATAAACCCTCGACACAAAATCTAGCATCCAAATCAACTCGAAAACCTCAAAGCGATGATCGGGGCACGATTACGAGAAAAACGGCATAAAACTTGACAAAATCTAAAAAGTTAATGCCTCGCCAGAGCTCCACCGTTGACCGCCGCCGGCGGCGGCGCGCCGTCACCGGAGAGATTTTCCTGCGAGGAAAACCCAGAATTCAAGTCCTCCTCGAGCCCAACACTTTTCTCAACTGCGCCCTCCTCCAATTCCGCCGTAATCCGCGGGAAAACAGCTCGAAACATCCAAGAAATCCAAACTGGCCGGCGATCGGCCCATCACCAAAATTCCGGCCACGACGCACGGAGGTCCTCGAGACCACCCCCAAAAGCCTCACCGTGGCCCCATGAACCTTTCCCCCCTAATCCCCGGCCACCACCGTGGCCGGAGCACCGCTGTCCGTCACCCCCGAAAACCAACCGTTTCTCCTCCACAATTTCAACCCAAAACCTCCACCAAACATCACAATTCATACATCAAACAAAAGCCCAAACATCAAGCTTTAATTCCTTACCTTTATTTCCGGTAACCGCGCCGTATTCCGACAGCCACCACGACGGCGAGTCGTGACTCACTGAGTCAACACAGTTGACTCGGTCAACTCGGCCCAGCACTGGTCAACTCGGCCCAACACTGGTCAACTCGGTCAAAACAACCCATTTTTGAACTTTTCGATAACTTTACGACTATTCGGCTATTTATACGTCGCGAATCAACTCTATCCACAATTCGGATAACTCAAACTCAAACGGATAAACACGACTAACTCGGTGATAATTTTAAATATTCTTTTTATATTCCTCGATTATCCGAAAAATCCTTGGAAAGCTCTTACGGACTCGAAATTAGATTCTCTACATTTCCCACGAACAAACCCAAATCAAATTCGTGTCCGAAAATATAGTCGTGAACGAAGTTGCATATTTGATTAATTATGATAAACCTCAATTACTCGTAAAAGTCGCAGATTAAGCCGATTACTATTCCAATTCCGGTTCGAGTCGTCACACATATAGATTAGCATCATTGCCACTATACCTACTTCTCCACTCCCTAGTATGTGGCGAGTGTTGTATCCATCCAGCGAGGTAGTGTGTGTCAGGTGAGTGTATCGGGACTGTGAGATTTTTATACGAGGTTATGGATTACCTGCAAATTTGATGTTGCTGGATATTGTGGACTTTGATGTGATCTTGGGGATGGATTTCTTAGAGACTCACTGGGCAGTCTTCAATTGTAATAGAAAGGAGGTAGTTTTTAGAAGTCCAGGCATGCCAGAAATCTTGTTTCACTGTGAAATAAATGTCTCTCCACTTTGTTTGATTTCGGCGGTAAAGGCTGAGAAAATGTTAAAGAAAGGTTGTGAGGCGTATTTGGCTCATGTGATTGACACTGATGTTTGTGTGCCAAATATTGGAGATATCTCTGTAGTTTGTGAGTACCCAGATGTGTCTCCTGAAGATTTACCTGATCTTCCTCCGATGAGGGAGATTGACTTCACTATTGAGTTGCTTCGGGGTACTGGTCTGATCTCACAAGCACCTTATCGAATGGCTCCAGCAGAGTTGAAAGAGTTGCAGACTCAGTTGCAGGAGATGATTGAGAAAGGTTTCATTCGACCTAGTGTTTCACCATGGGGTGCTTCTGTGCTATTTGTAAGGAAAAATGATGGTTCTATGAGATTGTGTATCGAATATCGGAAACTAAATCAGGTCACAGTAAAGAACAAGTATCATTTACCATGGATTGATGATTTGTTTAATCAACTTAAAAGAGCTACAGTATTCTCAAAGATTGATTTGAGGTCTGGATACCATCAGCTGCAGATTAAGGAATCTGATGTTCCCAAAACAGCTTTTCGATCACGGTATGGGCATTATGAGTTTCTTGTTATGCCTTTCGGTTTAACGAATGCCCCAACTGCTTTTATGGATCTCATGAATCAAGTCTTCAGGCGATATCTAGATAAGTTCGTGATTGTGTTCATCGATGACATCCTGATTTATTCTTGAAGTGTGAAGCAGCATATGAAGCATCTACGGGCCATCTTGCAAACTTTGCGGGATACACAGCTGTATGCGAAGTTTAACAAGTGTGAATTTTGGCTGGATCAGGTGAAATTTTTGGGTCATATGATTTCGGCTGATGGAGTTAGCGTTGATCCTGACAAAATTGAGGCAGGGTTGAATTGGAGCAGACCTACCAGCGTATCCGAGATAAGAAGCTTTCTGGGTTTAGCTGGATACTACCGCCATTTTGTACAGGACTTTTCGCGGATTGTGACTCCACTTACTCGATTAACGAAGAAAGGAATTAAATTTGAGTGGTCCGATGCCTGTGAAGAAAGGTATTTGACATTGAAAGAAAAGTTGACTACTACATTAGTGTTGACATTACCAGACGACAAATGGGAGTATGCCATTTACAATGACGCTTCGAAGTTGGGTCTTGGTTGTGTTTTGATGCAGCATGGCAAGGTGGTGGCGTAGGATTCCAGACAATTGAAACCTCATGAAGTTAATTATCCCATGCATGATCTTGAACTAGCTGCCATTGTGTTAGCATTGAAGAGTTGGAGGCATTACCTATATGGAGCACAGTGCAAGATTTTTACCGAACACAAGAGTCTTACTTATTTGCGTACTCAACCAGACTTGAACATGAGACAGCGAAGGTGGATGGAGCTGATTAATGATTATGATTGTACGTTTGAGTATCACCCGGGAAAAGCTAATGTTGTTGCCGAAGCACTTAGCCAAAAATCCGGAGCTTCCCTATTTCATGTACGTGTAGCAAGACTATCAATATTGGCTGAGTTGCGAGCTACAGGAGCATAATTGGAATGGGATGATGATGGAGCACTGTTGGCCAGTTTCCAGGTTCGACCAGTATTGTTAAATCAGGTTCGTGAAGCTCAGGATGCAGACTCTTATCTATGAAGTAAGAAGGACATGATTCAAAATGGTAAACCAACATAGTTTCAATTGAAGACGGATGACACTTTAATGTTTAGAGGGAGATTGTGTGTACCAGGAGATGCAGAATCGAAGAAAGAAATACTTGACGAAGCTCATTGTTCTGCTTATGCCATGCATCTAGGTGGTACAAAGATGTTTCGGATGCTTAAAGCTTATTACTGGTGGCGCAATATGAAGAGGGAGATTGCAACCTATGTGAGCAAGTGCCTTATTTGTCAACAAGTGAAGGCAGAGCAACAGAAACCTGCGGGGAAACTGCAACCATTAGAGATTCCAGTGTGGAAATGGGAGCACATCACCATGGATTTCGTGTATCAGTTGCCTCGCACATCTAATGGTAATACTGGAATTTGGGTGATTGTTGATCGTCTTACAAAGTTAGCTCATTTACTTGCACTTCCCGGGAAACTTTCTGTGAGTAAATTGGCAAAGTTGTATATGGCTGAGATTGTTCGATTGCATGGAGTGTCTGTGTCTATAGTTTCGGATCGGGATACTCAGTTTATTTCCGAGTTTTGGCGAGCATTGCAGAAAGCATTGGGGACTAAACTACGATTTAGTACAACTTTCCACCCTCAGTACGATGGCCAATCAGAAAGGACAATTCAAACTCTCAAAGATATGCTGCAATCGTGTGTGTTGCAGTTCAAAGGAAATTGGGATCAGCAGCTACATTTGATTGAGTTTTCGTACAACAACAATTACCAGGCCAATGTCGATATGGCTCCATATGAAGCTCTGTATGGTAGACAGTGTAGAACTCCGTTGTGTTGGAGTGAAATAGGGGAAAGATGGCTTCTTGGTCCTGATTTGGTGAAAAATACTACTGAAGACATTCAAATTGAAAGCTGCACAAGATTGACAAAAGAGCTATATTGATGTGAGGAGAAAAGATCTGGAATTCGAAGTTGGTGACTGGGTGTTTTTTAAATTGTCTCCTTGGAAAGGTGTTGTATGGTTTGGGAAACGTGGTAAACTCCACCCTCGTTATGTTGGTCAGTATAAGATTACTGAGCGAGTGGGTGCTGTGGCGTACAGGTTGGCACTACCTTCTGAGATGGCCAGGGTTCATGATGTATTCCATGTATCTATGCTACGGAAGTACATTTCTGATCCGTCTCACGTTTTAGCACCTTATCAGCTTCCTATTTGGGAGGATTTGACTTATGTGGAAGAGCCGGCCGGTTCAGATTCTTAATTTGAGGGTTCAGGAACTTCTTCACAAAGCCATTCCTCTTGTGAAAGTCTTGTAGAGAAATCATGCAGTTGAGGAAGCCACCTGGGAAACTGAGCAGCACATGCGGAAACAGTACCCCTATCTTTTTAACTAACAGGTGTGTTAAATTTCGAGGGTTAAATTTCTTTAAGGGGGGGGGGGGGGGGGTAGAATTGTGACAATCCGAACAAAAAGTGAAAGTACACAACCCCGATTTAGTTTCCTAAACCGGAATCAAACCCCTTCTGAAAACACGAACTTGCAAAAACCATAAAAATTTCGGCAAAGTTTCATTACTAACGCGGAATTGCCATTAACCTGCACCCGGAAAACACACTTCATCCTATGCCACAAAAGCCAAACCGTGGGCAACAATCCCATCCGGATTTCTCAATATCATAACAATAAAGTAAAGCAGTAATCAAAACTGTACTTTACAGAAATCCGGGGAAAAACATATAAAAGTATATCAGTAGTGTATCAGAGCGATCTCTAATGTATATATACAAAATATACAACAGTAGGCAAAATAAGAAACCTACTGAAAAAGAAAGGTAGCTCGAACGCTAAGCCTCCAACCGCGACGTGAGACACCAGAATCCGAACTGCAAACTGGGCACGGAAACCGAAAAGCCTAGGGGAAAGGCAATAAAATCGTTAGAGTGAGTGGACGGAAATAAACATATGCCTTTCACCATTAACATATATCATAAAATCAAGCAAACCGAGTTCGGAAAATAAATGGAGGTGTCAGGCGAATCTCTCAAGCCCGACAGTGATAAGCTAAGTGAATCTCTCAAGCCTAGCGGGCACATCCGGGGAATCTCTCAACCCTGGATCTGACTACCGGTGATCAGCCGAGTAGCCAATGCATCGATGCTAAATAAAGGCCATCACCATATAAAATATAAAACAATACCTCCAAAAGCAATAAATAATCTCAACATCGTATACAAATAAATACGGAAATCATGAACTCGCTACAACAGTGAAAATAGAAAAGTCCACTCACAGGTGAGCACAGCGCGCACACGCACTAATCACGAGATCCGGCGGAAGATCCCTCGCCCAATGTACGATCTCGATCCCCTGAATAATCACAAAATATAACTGATCAAAATCATAGTTCATCACACTGTACCACACCTCGAAAACCAACCGTTCCCGGAAACATATAACTCGGTACAAAATAATCGACGTAAACTCCCGAAATCTCCACACAAACCCTCGACTAAAAATCCGGTACCCAAATCAACTCAAAAACCTCAAGACGATGATCGGGGCGCGAATACAAGCAAAAATACATATAATTCGACAAATTTCAAAAAGTCAACGGGTCGCCGGAGCTCCGCCGTTGACCGCCACCGTCAGCGGCGGCGCACCGTCAACCGGAGAGATTTCCCGACGGCCAAGCTCCCAAACTGTTCTCCTCCTCAAGCCAAGCATCTTTTCTCAAGGAATCATCACCATCCAGCCACCACCGTGGCCGAAAAATAGCCGAAAACTTTCTCCGGCAAAATCTCCGCCGTGAGGCCATCTCGGCCTCCCAAACTCAAGAGGTCACCTCCCTACCTCATGCCCAACAGTTTCCGCCAAAAACCCCCCTCGGAAAGTCGCCGGATCGCCACTCCCCGTCGATCCCGATTCCGGCAAGAATTCCCAATTTTCAAACCGTTCGTTCTCCATCAATTCGAAACCAAATCAAGAATTTCCAAGTTCTAAATAGTTGCAAATGAAGAGAGGAATCGTTTCATACCAATATCCAGGGCGGAGGTGGCCGAAATCGTCAAACCCGACGGCAACAGTTCGTTACCCGTGGTGGAGCTCCGGTTAGCAAAAGTCAACTATCAACAACCATGGTCAACGCCGGTCAAACTTTTCCCAAACAGTGTTTTCGACAATTTTTCAACTATTTTTGATATTTATACTTGCGGCTCGATACGATCGACGGTCCAAAACGGAACGCATCCACGTTTCAGATAACTCAAATACGAACAGATGAACACGACGAAATTCCACGATTTCAAATATTCATAACATATTCCTCGATTGTCGAAATAATTATCCGGAACCACCTACGAACTCAAAATCACGTGTAAAACAACTCTCAAGAAGAGACTTAACTCAAATTCTCGCCCGGTAATTAAGTCGTGATCAAAACCGGCAATTTAATTCATTTACGGAAAACTGTAATTTCGCGCAAACTCGTGGATTAAGCCGATTACTGTACTGATTCTGGTTCGGGTCGTCACAAAAAGTTATGCTAAACTCTGAGATTTAGGTTTTTCGTGAATTATGCACATCGTAAAATTTTGTTAACGACTTTTCTTTCGGGCGAGAATTTGATCCGACTTTCTTCACGGAAGTCGTAGAGTAATTAATTTCGTGCACGTGAAAATTTTCAGGGAATTTTTCGGGTTATTGAAATATTTCTTTTGATTTTTGGAAGTTCGTATGTGAAATTATGTATTTTAACATATTTTTCTTGGCGGTTTATCTTGGGTCGTTGGTTCTTGATCAAATCAAATTGTGGCCGTTGATTTGATCTGAAATTTTTTGGTATAAATAATGAATTTTTGGTAGAAATACAGATTCATTCGTAGACATACAAAAAATTGTACGTGTACGTACGCAACCTGTATACCCATTTCGACCCGTTTTGGACTTCGATCTCGACCCACCGGAAAACACAGCGGTTGCCGGCGTTCTTGGTATGGATTTGAAGCCCTTCATCTCCTCTTTCCATTCATGTGTTTATATTTGAGTTTTTGGTGAGTTTTGGGATAGATTTGATGCAGTGAACCCATGAGATTTCGGGTTAATTCGCCGGCGGCATTCCGGCCATTTTCTGGCATAGTGTGGTGGTGGGTTCGGTTGGGTTTGGTCCAATGGCCAAAACCCCCTTCGTTTGGGGGGCCGAGGTGCATCACCGGTGACAGAATCGACCGGAGAAGTTTTCTGGTGATTTCGGCCACCGTGAGTTTCAGGCCCAATTCCGGCCAAACGCCGTGGAATTGGGTCTAGGTTCAGTTGACAAATGTGTTGGGCTCGTTAAGATCTTTCCAATGAGTGGTCAAACGCTCCCATCGGAGCAGTTTGGACTAGGAGCGCGTGTGGTTCACACACCACCGCAACAGAGCTCCGGCGAGTCAAAAATTCTAATTTTTCTGTGGGGTTTCTGGGATGGTTTTTGAGTTGTTTTTCGCGCGTTTTATCGAATTTCGAAATTAAACAATCCTGTCATTTGATCTTTTTCAATCTATTGCTCATATGCTGGATTGACTTTAGTACTGGGAGTGCCATCAGACGTTGGAAGGAAGGCAAGAGGACATGGAATGGAACCATAAACTATGCCCATTAACTTGCGACCATGAAGAACCGGTACAATCTGTGCAAGCCGTAGAGGATAAATGGATCTGTCTAATTTGATAGTCATAAAGCTAGTGATGCTAGGAGTGAGGTTTGAGGAAGATGAGGCTATTTGGAGAGTGCGGAAGATAATGAGAAAGAAAGAAAAATGAATGTTTAGTCGTGAGACAACTAAAGCTCTAATTCTATGAAAGAATAAGTTTTGGCTATAACTTCGTACCTTCTAATATAGTACGGTGTGTGTTTATATATTCATCGTAACAAGAGTACAATTACAAATACAACTCTATCACTACAAACAAAATCTATCATCTATTTGAATACAATAACAGAATGTTGAGTCGATGTGTTGACTGAAGATCATGATAGACTTTATGGACTACATTTGAATTTCAAACATATGCTTTATCAATTTTATTATAACTAAGAACACAGTAAATATTCTTCAACATATATATATATATATATATATATACTTATTTGTTTGTTTATTGCTTAGTCGATTTATCACTTAATTGTTGAGTTGCTCATGTTGAGTGAGGAATAGGGCGAATGGGCAGTCCATTTGCGGGATGATAGAAAGGAGCAAAAGAGATCTTCTCATCAGGAATAAGTTTCTCCCACTTTTTGAACCTTTTCACCAAGTTGTGCATGAAAACCAGCATGACCATTCGAGCATACGAATTTCCTGGACAAATTCTCGAACCACCACCGAAGGGAACATATGTGTATGGTGCAGGTCCATTTCCTTCGAATCTTGACGGATCAAATTTATCGGGTTCAGGAAAATAATCAGCGTTCTTGTGTGTAGAATTTACCCTCCAATACAACTTCCAATCCTTTGGAATATTGAAACCATCATAATTAAAATCGGACAAGGCTTCCCTAATGGCTCCGTCTAATGGTGGTGCCAGCCTCAATACTTCTTGAGCTACATTCCAAGAGTACTTCATCTTCTGAAGATCACCCCACTCCAGCAACTCCCCTGGGGTCTTTGAGTTTGAAATCCCCATTTGTTCTGTGTTTTTATATCAACAACAGAAACATCATCAATTTTTATTTATAAAAAAGTCAAGTGCTAATAATTAAACCTACGGATGCATATATATCTGAGATAAATAGTAAGAAAAGATAATATGAAATATGTAAAACTTTGCAAGTCAACTAGGAATTCACTAGGAATGTATATATATGCAGGAAATTAAATGACTAACAACTTACCTTTGTAGACTGCATCATAGATATGTGGAAGCTCACCAAGATACTTAACTATGAAGGTCAATGCAATACTAAGAGTGTGATAGCCAGCCACCAACAATCCAAGAGTGTGATCTGCTATTATTGGTTCCGTCAGATATGCTCCATTCTCATCGCATGTCAAAAGCATCTGTCCCAACATATCATGTGCCGTCTGTTCATTTTTCTGTACTAATTCAGCCTTTCTTTGCTTGATGATCTTAGCCAAATCCTCCTTGATCAATTTGGAGGCCTTGATGCCTTTGCGAAATGTTGTCCCGGGGAGGTCAATTGGCAAATTTAAGAATGCTTCATTCAATATTTGTAATGGTCTCTTGATTTTTTCTACCTCTTCCTCAGTCTCAAGGTTAATAAATAAGCGTGTAGCAAGTTTGAAGGTATGTCTGTAAATTATATGTAGCACAAAATTAAAAAGTATTACAATGTACTAGTTTAAACAAACAGATTTCCCTTTGGTTTGTACGCTTGAAAAGTATTTTTACTTTATTAGTTTAATCTTCTTTTTAGTGAGAACTAATCATCATTTTAGGAAATAAAGAGGGGAGGAGGACTTATCTTGATCCAGTAGGAATTGGATACAAGTATTTAACAAAGGAAGCCAGAGTCGTAGGAACTAAGAAGTTCACTATCTATTTTGTTCCTAAATAAGTACCTAGAGAATTAAACATCTTGAGAGAGGCTTTTTTGTGTGTGGATAATAATACGAGGTGCATAGAGTAAAACAACGTATATCAACATCATGCATGCATCTTCATCTAAACAAATTCATCAAGTAATATATATATATATATATGAGATTTCATAGGTGCAGAGGTCGACATATTTCAATATATGCAGATTTCTTAATTTGGCTAATTTTTATGTTATATATTCACATCTCCATCATTCAGATTTTAGGTCTTAGTGTATAGATCACTTTTGCAAAATTTCATCAATTTGGGGATGATTAAGTTACCTAACTAGATCAAATTAACAAACGGACATAAATCAGTCAAACCAGAACCGTTCGTGTATATATAAGTGGTAAATCATGATTTTAAGAACCAAATGATCATCAAATTGAATAAAATTTTATAAAGTTGATCTATACATATACAGTAGAACATCTATACAACCATATGGTTGATATATGGTTATTCCTAAATTAAGGTTCAATAAAAAATCAAACTCAAAAATTAAATAAAAAATATTAAAGAACTTATCTATTTGTGATAATAACTATTCCAACTATAAAGCATAAATACAAATTGATACGTATTCTCAAACTCTAGGACGTGAAATCCATGATATAACATAAATCATCGTATCAAAATATTATAAAAGGTATTTTAATTCTTCATAAAACACATTATGTTTTTGTAATACTAATAATTATTACTTTATGGAGGTCACTTTTATATATATAGGACCAAAAAAATTTATAACTTATTATAATATAGAGGTTATTCCTATTTATAACTGATCCCGAGTTAGGACCGAGATTTTTTATCACTATAAAGAGATTATCCATATATGGAGTATTCTTAAATCGAAGTTCTACTGTATATCTATAAACTAAACGGTAGACATGTTATTATGTGTCCAAAATATTGGTCAAATCAAGAAAATCTGCATATTTCAATATATGCGGAAGTCCACATCCAAGAAGCCCTATATATATAGGCTCCCATTCGGTGCATTAACGCACCGATACGATAAAGTTACTTAGTTTACTAAAACATGTAATCAGCTTCGCAAAATAAGTAGAGTAATATTGTGAAACAAGTAGACTAAAGTTAGATGATTTACTAAAAATACGTAGTCAACTTCGCAAAATCAGTAGACTGATCTCGTGAAACAAATAAACTAAAATTGTAAAAATCAGTTTACTTATTCTACAATGTCAGTCCACTTATTTTATAAAGCAAACTACATTGTATTAGTAAACCATTCGATTTTAGTTTACTTGTTTCACGAAGTTAGTCTATTTATTTTGTGAAACTAACTACGTGTTTTTAGTAAACCATATAACTTTATTATATCAGTGCATTATGGAAGAATTATCCTATATATATCATTTTATTGCTTAATGAAAACTGAGATCTGCAAAAATGTCAATTACGTACTCAATTAGCTAGATGAAGTTACTTACTTGTGGGAGAGAGGAAAGACTTGAACTTGATCCTTGTTTTCCCAATAATCTGCAAAGTGGGATTGGGTATATTGATCAATGATGACCAAGTAGCGTTGCAGAGCCTCGGGCTTTAAAAACTGTGTCATTATCTTTCTCAGGGTTATCATCTCCTCCGTGGGCGAAACTCCTGGGGTAGTGGGGAAGATTTTTTTCACAGACTTGGGAAACCATGTGCTCATAAGCTTGTTCTCATTCGAGAATATGAACTTGTTGGCAGCAGGGCCGCAGAAGAAGATCGTCTTCTCTCCAATTAAGGAGGTCTTGAAGACTTGGGAGGAGTGTTTTTTCACCCTGTCGAAGACAAACTTCTCCGGTTGGCCTTTCTTCCTCGCAGAGAGAAACTCGAAGGTTTCTCCGATCACCGGGTAACCAACATTTCCGGGCGGGAGGTTGGTGCCGGTGAACTGGGATCTGTGCCTGTGGAAGAGCACCAAGAGATAGATTGCCAGGAAGGAAACAAATGTGGAGAGGAGTGTGATGATATTGAAATGATCATATAGCTGATCAATCATCATTCTTCTGGTCGGGGCTAATTGATGGAGCATCTTTGATTTTTTGTAGACGTTGGTTACATGTATTGAATCTGAGTGGCCTTGCGTTGTTTATATACAGGTCGAGAGTTCGAGCGTGCTAGCTTAGCTGGGTGTAATTGACTGTGAAATGTAAGATTTAATATGGATTTTTAATACACGTTTACGTTCATTAATTAACAATATATTAGATTATTAGTTTTATAATTGATGTTTAGATAAACAAAAATATTACTTACTTTATTAATCCTAATATAATCTCTATTAATTAAGGAAACTCTCCTTACGACAGTTGCCAAGGTAGAACTTTCAATAACCCTAATTTTGTCCTTCCTGTCATATATGTTTAACTCACAAAAAAATAATTTTCGAAGGATACAATAGTAAAACACACAGAAAATACCACGTCAGAAGAAACTGACCGGCAGTTTGATATTCTGGAAAGAAAACAACCGTAGCAGTTCCTTTTTTTTATTAATATTCTGGCCGCGAAAAGGAACACACTCGCTCCCCTGTCTCTCTCTCTATACCACCATGGCTTACGAAGACGATCGGTACGCCTCTCCCACCCCGACGACTTTGTCCATGACGTATCGCCGGAGCCCGTTCTCCAAGATGATCTGGTGGACGAAGAAAACGACGATTGGCGCCACCGCGAGGGCTCGCAGACCACGGTTTACGTCCCCGATGCCACGTCATCCAAATCCAGGCCGAGAAAGCTACTGGTGAAGAAGGGCGGCGGCGGCGGCGAGAGTAGTGAGAAGGTGGTGGCGGGGAGAGAAGGCGCGGAGTGGGGTTCGAATAAGCATCATGAGCTGATGTCAGATAGTGACGAGGAGGATAGGAGGCCGAAGAAGATGAGGAAGGAGAAGTTGCGAGGGCATAAAGGAGAGAAGAGGGGTTTGAGATTGCCTGGGAAGTCGTCGTCTTCGGATAAAGTCGCCATGGACGGCGAGGTCCTCTGCAAGCTGTTTGGAGAGGGTTAAGAAAGATAGGCAGAAGAGGCTTGAGAAGCAGATAGTCATCAACTCCTCTAAAAAAGAAACAGGTCAATTCTTTGTATACTTCGTACTTTGTATTCAGTACATAATGAGTTTATTTTGTGTTCATGTCATCTTGATAATCTAAGAATTTAAGAACTGTTTAATTGTGAACCTTATTAAGAACTTAAGAACTGTATAGTGTGATGTGTGAGCATTACAAAGCTCAAACACTGGTGAATTTTTCATTTTCATGATCCTATACAATCGACGTAATTTGTAGGTTTTTTTGTGTGTACCGAGTGGTTCTGTTGATGTTATTTCACATAGATAGCTGCGAATGATGTTTCGGTCACACAGGCTCAAATATGATCTAAATGAAATGATCTGTTGCAGGATATCTTCAAGAACTGGTGTTAAGGCTGAGCAAAGTTGGAAAAGCAATTGATAGTAATGATTTTCCTATGGCAAATTCAGTTCTCGGGGATAAGGATTGGGTTCAGAAGGCCAATTTAGCATTGAATAAGGTTATTATTTTCATAAGATCAGTAGACACAAAATGAAAAGCATGTTCTTTATATCAACACCATCATTATTGGTTATTGTTATGTTCAAGATAAGTAATTAGCTTTCTGACTGTTTTTCTATACATTGTGAACAGCTGAGCTCAAGTCCTGAAGAAAAGGCTGAGGTTGATGCATTCAACTCCTCGCTAGCTTCATTGATATCTTCAGGTCTGTTCCTTATTCCACAAGCTTACTCTTAGAGTTGTGCTGATAAATTTCCACATCAAAATAGCTGTTTTTAGATGATGATTTTGAAGAAACTGATAATTATCGACAAGGGAAGATATGCAAATTATTGTCCACTGAATTACCATATAATGGTACGTGCTATGCTAATATATTTTAAGTTGGAAGTGATTATGTTCTTCTTTTCTGGTTTATCTATTTGCTAGAATATGCATGGCATACATCTGTGAATTTTGCCAAGTTAGTGTGACTATTTGCTGTATTCTGTAATATTCAGAAATAGGGAAGTTGCTGATGCTGTTAATATATCTTATATAAATTCCTGCCATATGTTTGTCTTCGTAAAGAAAATCAAGTATTCTCTTTGCTTATTCTTGGTTCTCATCAGTTCTTAATTCTGTTTGTCTTTATAATATATCTTTCTTTA
Organism: Geum urbanum; assembly: GCA_946800695.1. NCBI lineage: Eukaryota > Viridiplantae > Streptophyta > Magnoliopsida > Rosales > Rosaceae > Geum > Geum urbanum. Next base: position 4,695,938 of record OX327000.1, on the reverse strand, counting down.
ACGGCCCTTTAAATGCATCGATTGATGGACCTTGCTCGAACTGTTTTTATGTTCAGCTAATTATTCGTCTTTCAAGAAACACTTGAAGACCAAGACAGTTGGCTCAATTGGTAACTGTCAGTAGAGATTTTCGATAGTATCTCGCCCACTTGATGTGTATTTGTATCTTACCAAGGTGAATGGATTGTCCTCTTGAAGTTATTGTACTTATAGAACAAAAGCCTAATCCTGTATGGCAAAGCACAGAATTTGCAGAGCATAGGTGTGTTCTTGGGAGATTATGTACGTTTGGATTATAAGAACATATAATCAAAATGTAAGGTACTGCATGCATAGTTATAATACCATTGGCACATTAAATTTCTTCTCCTTTCAAGTTCGTCTCGCACTCGCAGGTGTAACAGAAATTCAAATTTTCATCTGAAGGATCATAGGTTAACTTTTGAACTCAACAATACAAAGTCTCCCGGCTCTACATTCTATAACAGATCAAAAAGACCTAATATATGTCTCATAAGTCATAACAATCATTTTCGTTGTGCATAATTTATTCAGAAACATTAAATTTCACAATAACTGTAAATGTAAACCTGTAGACATCCAACTGTAGCACACTGAATTGTTGCTGGTGACTGGAGGGGCATGACCTGATTTATAGCCCTGAAGATGTTCAAAAAGAAAACCAACATACAGTCTCCTTCTAAACTCAAGCCACGGAACTTAAAACTATATCCTTACTTTGTGCTGGCCATCGCAAGCTGATCTTGCATCCGCGTAACACAATCAAATTGTTTCAATTCCAACTCAAACAAATCAACACCACCTCCGTCTTTCCCGCATAAAAATTCCTTACCAAATATCGTTAAATTCGTTAAATTCCTTACCAACTCAAACAATTCAAACAGAAAGCATATAGCATATTTCGTTAAATTCCTTACCAAATATCGAAGTCTCTGATGATGACATCCCTCGCAATGAAGAACATAGAAAAAGATAATCAAACACTCAAAATGAGGCAACAAAATGAAAGTATACTTTGGTTCACCTTCAATTTTTGACTAATTATGCTTTTCAGCAAGCCTCAGTAATCGATGTTTTCCTTAACTCTCCCTGTAATTTTACTGTATCGAATCAAGAAGACAACAAAATGTCTCCCAGTTGACAAACCCGATTAAAACTACCAATTTCAATACCAAAATCACAAAGTAAGCGGAAGTACTCCATAGACTATCCAAGTCCAAGTGGTCGTTTTGTTATTTTTCAACCGGGACCGTCATAATCAAATCCTAGGAAATAAGAATCCCATGAAATCGAATTTCAGAATAACCCGAAAATGGTAGTGTAAAGAATAGATGAACCTTTTACATATACATACCTGGGTCTCTAGCGTTTCTACTCATTGAGAAGCTTCGCCCTCGAACTCAAACCTTATGCTCGCCTGCAACCCAATGCGAATCCTCGAAATCAGACGGAACACAACCCTGAAAAGTTGAAGAAAACAGTTTAGTCAAAAAGTTGAGGAATGAAAATCCAACATAAGCATTGATAGTCAACATAAATTTATTTGCAAATAACTAAAAGTGAACTTATGTTTTTTACAGTTCTACAAAAAACGTAAAAATTTGGAACAAATTGTTCAGGTAATTACGTAACGCATTCATGTTCAACATATACATGTATGTGACCATTTATTCATTTGTTTTAACTCTCCTATATTTTATTTGTAGTTGGAGTGACAATTCGTTCTACATGGTGATTAATGTGGTTGGACTTCGTTGAACATATCGACGTCAACATAGTTAAAACTTTTGCTATTTTTTTAAATAGTTTCTATTCGTGTGTTTTTTGTTCTATTTTCATATGCACTGACACTGCATTTATTATCAGTGATTGATCATTTTTTACATAGTATTGACTTAATATGAAGTGGGCTAATATTATTTTACAAATTTTATCATCAATCATTGGTAATTCTTCTCACATCTCAATTAGATCTATGTTCGAATAATAGAGATCTCGATTAGATCAGTATTCGAATAATAGAGATAGGCCCGAAAGTGCACAATGGTCTCTGTCATGAGCAATGGACTTAAGCAATTAAGTGAAAACGATATAATTGCACACTTTTAAGTATGCCACCGATAAATCGCACGCGCGAGCGCGACGCCTTTCGCACGCACATATGCACGTGCAGGAAGTCTAGTTTGCCTAATGCAAATAAGAGTTCTATAATAAATTTAAATATTTATTATTTATTAAAATTTGTATTAGGATTAACAACTTTTATAGGAACTGCAAAAACAGAAGAACTTTTATAGGAATAGCTAAATGGCTCTTCTCTCTTTCCTCGAGCGGCGCCAAACCTTAGGGTTTGGTTTGTCGAGAATTGATGTCGCCGAGGTGCTACCTCGCGATCGTCTTTGTTACAGGCGTGCATCCCCTGCTCCCCGTTGGTGCTTCGTGGTGCTGTTTTTCGAAGTATGGAATATCATTTTGGGAAGGATAGATCTCGGATTCACGGGTGGGAGTCGGGGCAGGACCTGAGATCCCATCGTTGGTATTGGGATCGTGGGAAAAGTGGTGGTGTACTGGCGGCAGTTGGAGGTGACGAGGCGTTGGTTGCCGCTGCGTCAAGGGCTGATAGGCTCATTGCCAGGCATTGGTATATCAGTTTGGTGGCCACCGGTGGTCTTGGGTCGCGCAACTTGGGATTAGTTTCGATTTGTTTTTCGGAAATGAGGACTGGTCGAGATAGGGTTGCTCCTTTCAGAGGGCGGCGATTCTTAGGATGGATGCAGCAGAGCTGGACATCAACGATGGTGGAATAGGGGTGCCGGTCAATTGGGCTAGAGTTGACTACTATTGGTTATGGGCTCGACCCGGTTTGTTTCTCTGTTTTGGTCCTAACCTTTTTGCAAATTGGGCTTGGCATGCGCGTGGAATCAGTTCAACCCAATTGCTGCTCCATTTGATTTGGGATCCAGGAGATCTTCCGTGGGGCTGTGTTCTTTGGGCCGCAGATATATGCAAAATATTTTAATTTTTGCAAAAATAAGTTCGAGCGGGATAGGTATTGCTTATGGTCATGTTTTGCGTTACGTCATGGGTACTAGTTACTTGATTACATTTTTTAAGCTTATTGTTGAATAGGTTATTTAGACTGGGCAATTTAAGAGGAGGAAAAAGGTTTTTAATCAATCTCATCAGTTTATTCATTAAAACTGGGTTTAGTACGTAATTATGTGGGCATGAGTGTGATGAGACAGATGGATTAGACCAAAGTCATGAAATTAATAGCCTATAGTCTTCTCCCAACTATTAATGATAAAAGAGGGGAAACTCTGGTGCGCCGCGTGAAAACCGAAAACCATTTCGAAGTCTTCTCTCTTCCGTCGACCCCTGGCCTCGTCGGCGATGGCTTCTGTCCTTGTCGACCCGCTCTGTGGGGTGCAACCGAACGAGCAATAGTTTTCGGTCCGGTGATGGGCGTCGAAGGAGAGAAAAGTTCAAGGTGCAGCGGTGAACGGTTTCGGATCTCAACTGTTTACAGCAGGGTTAGTGATGAGGGAAGGCGGAGGGTTGGAGGTGAGATGAAGCAGAGAAACTCGCCGCTGTCGTCTCAGATCCACCTTAGTCATGCATCAGGGACGGCGAGTCGGATGCCGAATAAGCTTGGAGTGCGTCAGAACACGTTTTCGAGGACTCGGCTTTCGGTATTATTTGGTTTTCAGGGAGAAGATAACCATGATGGTGTGCTGGTGAGTTGTCATTTGAGGCTCTAGTATAAGATGGCGGTTGGTGGGTGACTAACAGAGGGAGGCAGCGCCGGTGGTGGTTTGTGGGACAGAAGATGGAGGCTGGCTATTGTTATGGGTTGGACTGTCTCAATAACCTAGGCCAGTCTATGATTACTCTTTTAACTTAATGTCTATTTATTTTTATTTTGTGTTTTTAATTTTTTTGTAAAAAATAAGCCAATACCCATATGGGTTTGACAAATATGGACTATGTCTCGGGCTGTGCACTTTTGGTGTCTTGTCTGCTCTTGGTAGGTTTTGGTTAGTCGAGTGGGCACACCCTCCTAGTGACAAGATGAGATGTAGTACTAAGAAAAGTTTCGTTTGGCAGCATATTTGAAAAGTTGTTCATAGTTGATTGATTCGTTGTCATTATCGCGTAATATTTCCATTACTGTGTCGCCTCAATTGTAAAACAAATAGAGTAGCCAATAATGTACTTTTTACTAAATGATGCAATTTAGGATACAATGTATCAGTCGAGTCGCCTAATACTATTTCGAGTGTTTCTTTTCTTTTGGGGTATAGGATTTATGTCCCCCCCCCCTTGTATTCTACCGTTTCATTAATGAAGGCTTAAGAATAGCCGCAATCCCTTATTTATGTCCCCCCCCCCCCCATGATTACATCTGAAAAGAAAAGTTCTGGTTTGTTTCAACCAACTACATTAGAACCTATACTTGAGGTTCAAGAGCAGCACGTTGCCGCCCTAGATATCACTGACGATGCAGACATGGATGCTGAGAAGACTGAAGAAGGTGTCGAGGGCAACTGCGATGAGGAACTAATAGACTATGGAGGAGGAAGACATGCAAGAATACGATGAAGAGGTAGATATTAATGTTAATATGGTATTTGTCTTACCCTCCAAATTTGCAGGACCTTTAACAAAAGCGACAGAAGTCGACATTAACCCAGTAAAAGGTGTGAACAACTTGGCGACCACAGAAGAAGACACTATATCATTCGATCAGCAGTCACTCACGAAGCAGTCAGAGGTTGACGTGTCGTTAAAAAAGGCAAATATGATGTTCATGAAGCCTACCCTGAACATGGACATGCATATGCGACCATTATATGTCACATGAAAGGTTCAAGATATCCAAATAAATAAACTTTTGGTGGATTCAGGGGCAGCCGTCAACATTAAACCATCAAAGAAATGGCAAGAAGTGGACTCTAAAAGTAATACTAATTCAAATTTAATTGACTTTAGGCACTACTAGGTATTCCCTAGTCTGCTATCCAAGAAACAGCTTTGAATGTTCGAAACTTCCAAGGTAATATCTCCAAGACTTTGGGAATTGTCTTCCTTCATGTGCAAGTGGGACCAGCCGCAGGCACACACACATTCTTTGTGGCGGAATGTATAGCACCATATAACACGATCATGGGACGAGATTGTATCCATAGAAGTTATGTGACCCTCTTCTCTTCATTAACAGATGGTGGTCTGGAATATGGAGTCAGGCGAGGCAGAAGTTATTGACGTCGATCCTCATCCTTACTCTATATCTGCCAATGCTTTGGATGCCAACTATTACAACAGTGACCTCCAGCCACTAGAAGTGTTCGGCGTCGATAACAAGGGCCGCCCAATTCGTGTAACGGCCTCTGAATTAGCTCAATGGGGTATCATCCAGGTAGACGAGAACGATCGCTGACCTTATACCATTAAGCTACCACCTAGATCATTCAAATGATATGGTCTCTATCAAGCATAGAGGCCGAGGTTTGCTACTCCTTGTATGAGAGATTCCATAATTTGCTAATGGAGAGTCAAGCCTATGAGAGTATTCTGATGATTCTAGCATTGGAATACGTAGTTAATGATGTACTGCATGAATCAGATGAAGAGGAGGAAATCAAGCTAGCTCCAGCAGCTTTAGACAATACACCTCCTAAAGTTAAGGATCCCATCAAAAAGATTAATCTTGGAACTTTGGAAGAGCCAATTACTGTGGCTATAACTACATTCCTGGAACCTGAAGAATGACAACGCCTCATTGAATTGTTGAAGGAATATGCGGATTATTTTGCAGAAAAGTATGAAGACATGCCAGGCATGTTGCCAGACCTAGTGTGGTATAACTTACCTATCTTAGACGACAAGAAACCTGTGAAGCATGAGATGCGTCGTATGAACACAGAAACAATAATTTTAGTCAAGGAAGATATTAAAAAAATGCTTAAATCAAGCATTATTAGAGTAGTCAAATACAACGAGTGGATTTCAAACGTGGTTCCGGTAAAGAAGAAGAATGGAAAGATGCGAATCTGCATTGATTATCGAGATCTTGACAATACAACTCCAAAGGATGCATACCCAATGCCAGTAAAAAATTTGTTGGTGGACTCAGTCACACGCCATGAGATGTTATCATTCATAGACGGGATAGCTTGATATCATCAAATTTCAGTGGCAGAAATAGATAGGTATAAGACAGCGTTCCAGTGTCCAGATTTTCCAGGAGTATTCGAGTACGTAGATATGTCATTTGGACTCAAGAACGCTGGGGAAACCTATCAGCGAGCCATGAACTTAATATTTCACTACCTCATAGGGAAGTCCATGTAGGTTTATATCAATGACATCGTAGTCAAGACAAAGCACAAGACAGACCATATCGAGGACCTGAGGCAAGTGTTCGTTCAAATGAGACGGGATCAATTAAAGATGAACCCAGCCAAATGCATTTTTGGAGTACAAGCAGGAGATTTTTTGGGTTTCTCGGTCCATAATCAGGGAATTGAGGTCCCAAATGATAAGAAGGAAGTGGTCCTGAATGTAGTCCCACCATAGAATAACAAAGAGTTACAGTGACTGTTGGGAAAGATAAACTTCCTTAGGCGATTTATTGTAAATGTAGTCGGAAAAACATAGTCATTCTCGCATTTACTCAAGCTGCAAAATCAAAAGGACTTTGTATGGGAGCTTGTTCATCAAGAGGCTTTTGATACCATCAAAGCATGTCTGGCAAACCCACCGGTTTTAGTTTCACCACGGCCAAATGTCCCTCTTAAGCTGTATATATCAGCTACAGACCATTCCATCGGGAGCCTATTGGCTCAAGACAATACGGCAGGGGTCGAGCGTGCTATTTTCTATCTTATCCGTACTTTAATAGCTTGTGAAACGCGATACTCGCCAATGGAAAAATTGTGCTTGGCCTTGTATTTCTCAGGATACAAGTTAAGGCACTATATGCTATCCTTCACCACTTGCGTAATTGAACAGACTGATATGGTGAAGTATATGTTGTCGTGGCCCATACTAAAGGGCAGAATTGGGAAGTGGATCTTAGCACTTTCTGAATTTTCACTATAGTATGTACCACAAAAAGCAGTAAAGGGCCAGGCAGTGGCCAATTTTCTTGCCCATCATATGATGATTGATGCTCACGAAGGTTCAGAATTTTACTTGGCTCATATTGATCTTGCCCCGTGGTATTTATACTTCGATGGCTAAAGTATTAGAACCATGGCTGGCGCAGGAGTTACCTTAATTACTCCACGTCGTCAAATTTTTTCGTACTCTTTCATGTTGGAATTTCAGTGTACAAATAACCAAGCGGAGTATGAGGCACTTATCATAGAATTGGAGCTCTTGCTAGATATGGAAATTACATATATGCACGTATATGGGGATTCCCTGTTGGTGATTAGACAACTTGAGACAAAGTATAAGGCCGGTCTAGTATTAGAGCCTTACACCAAGCGAGCCTGTAGATTACTCAAGCTGTTTACTGAAGTAGAATTGAGTCATATTTCTAGCGAGGAGAATTATGCAGCAAACGAGTTAACACAGTTAGCAACAAGAGTAAGCCTTCAGGATGGAGTACGCGAGCGGATTCTAAAAGTGGAACGACGCACACTTCCTTCTTTCTTTGCTCGCCAAGAAGATAACAGTGAATGGTACGTCGCAACACTTGATCATATAGATATAAACTGGAGACAACTCATCATCTTGTATCTCGATAACCCTAACGAACCGACTAATAAGCGGATCCGGTTTTTGGCCCTTAACTATGTGTTCAAAGATGATGCGCTGTACCGGGGAGGAGAAGATGGTTTGTTATAACGCTGCGTATATGGACGTGACGCTAAGCGAGTAATGAGAGAAGTTGGGTAGCAGGTGCACACCAAGCTAGTTCAAAGATGAGATGGTTATTACAACGTCATGGATACTACTGGCCAGGAATGTTCAAAGACTGTAATACATTCGCCAAAGGCTGTGAAGAGTGTTAAGCATATGATCCAATCAGCCATATGCCCAATATCCCTTTACAACTAATCATCAAGCCTTAGCCAGCACAAGGATGGGCTTTGAACTTAATCTGGATGATTCATCCTCATTCATCAGAAGGACACAAGCTCATCATCGTTGCGATTGACTTTTTCACCAAATGGGTGGAAACTAGACCTTTAAAAGTGGCTTCCGCAAAAATCATTCGCCAGTTTCTGTTCGAAGATATCATCTGTAGATTTGGCATTCTAGAATGTTTTGTGTCAGACAGAGAGACAGCATTCATGTCTGGCGAAGTCGATGAGCTAATGAAAGATTTGGGGATATATTTTCTTCATTCTACCCCGTATTATGCCCAATCCAACGGTCAAGCTGAGGCGAGCAACAAGATAATCATACATATCCTGAAGACAATGCTTGCCAGCAATGCCCGTTTGTGGCATGAAGATTTATTTAATACATTATGAGAATACCAACCAAGTAAACGAAGCCCCACCGGAATGACTCCTTATGCATTAATGTTCAGCCACGATGCAGTTATACCACTAGAAATCAATGTTCGGTCCATACGGGTTATGGAACAATATGATTTGATTGGCGAGGATTATGTGCAAGCAATGTGGCAAGATCTTGAGGACTTAGACAAGAAATGTTTGGAGGCTTATGACAACCTATGTGCCGAGAAATGAAGAATATCACGGGCTTATGAGAGGTGCACAAGGGGCAACAAAAATTTTAGAAGGTGACTTAGTCTGGAGAGTGATACTTCTAATTGGCGAGAAGATAGATAAAAGAGGCAAATGGTCAGAAAAGTGGGAAGGTCCATACATCATTGATCGTATTCAAGGAAAGTGAGTTGTGCATCTGCGTGATGGGGATGGTACAATCCATGCTAACCCCATCAATTGCTGTTTTCTCAAGCCATATTTATAGCCAGTCTGGGAGTACGACGACCCGCCAGCAACGGAGTAATTCAGTCCATACAGGCTCCAAGGCAACCCCTTGCCTGAATAAACTGAAGCGGCATAACGTAGAGACTTCTCTAGCTACAAGACTAATTTCTGTGGCTAATTTTTGTAGTGAAATTTTCTAAGTTTATGTATTTGTTGTTTACAGCCAATTTCTGTGGCTAAGTCATTCGTCAATGTTTAGTTGCTAATCTGTACTTGCCAACTTCTGTCGCCAAATGCACAAGTGTACTTTTCATACACAAACAGTGTTTGAGTTTATAAATGTGAACAACATTTTGTAGAAAAAAAATTTACTCTTTAATCACAAGCAGATTACAATAAAACACAAAATTACAAAGGCTTTGCGACCTTAAGCTCTGATACCATATGAAAATAGGCTATGATTAACAAAAGAAACAAAAAGGGAAAAATGACATTCATTCCACCAATTCCTCAAACATTTGATAACCAATCTCTGTGGCATGCGTATCAAATATTCATACATGAAGCTTGGACCTCAAGAGACAAAAGAATAAAGAGTTGAAGCATCAAGGAAACTAGTTTAGAAGCCCAAGTGCTGGAAGCAAGTAACTATGTGCTTTCCTTCCCCGGGTTAAATTCCCTGTCTTTTCTCTCCAGAACGTCTGCGTTCATAGGACCTGCAGTCTCTATATATAGAAAAACAGATCGGTTGCTAGCAATGAAGCCAGTGTAAAGTCATTCTCGACGTTTAGACTTTGTCACCCTGTAGATACTTAGGGTGACTCCGCCAAGGAGTAATCTAGACATAGATATCATTATCTAGCCTAGATTTTGACATGGATATCACTATCTAAGGTCTATGATCTACGCATTTTATGCTTGACTATTAATGTCTTTCTCTCTACATTTTGCTTTGTTACGAGCTTAGTAAATATGTTGCTAACTTGTTTTATGTTTTTAGGTAGAAAATAAAGGAGAAATAATAAAGGAAGCGATTTGGAACAAAATGTGTGCTAAGGAAGACGTTCCTAAATTCCGAAGAATAAATGGTCACGTGGAATTACATGGAACATTATGGCATGGATGACATGAAAATGACATGAGATGGTTGGATGAAATATATAATTAGCTAGATGGCAAAATGGAAGCTTAATTGCAATGGAACAAAACGGATGTGTAATGGCTGCATGGTGATGATCTAGCTAATGGCAGGAACGGCTTTGAGATAAGCTAGAAGACTTGTAACGGACATGAGCTATCTTTGAAATGGTGAGGTGACTTAGCTGTTTGCATGCAAAACGGGTTTGAGTTATTTTGAGATGATGAAACGGTGAGCTAGCTAGAGAACAAAATAAAAGCTAATGCTTGGAACTGTTATGCATACATGGGAAAACGGCATGGATTGCATGAATGGCTTAATTCCATTCAAATGGAGCTTAATGGCATGCATCTCAAATCATCTCCTATATAAGGAGAGCTTTGGGGAAGAGAAAAGGATCACACATCATAGAAGCCGAAACGCTGTCCTAAACACTCCTCCCTACATACACTTCGAATCCCTCTCAAAGCTGAAGCTTCCATCTTCCTCGGATCAAGAATAATTGGCGCGCTTCGTCTTGTTCTTGAGAATCATCACTTGGCGTTCGCAGTGCGCTTCACGGAATTAAAAGTGTAACCATAAACTCTCTATCCCATCGTCGGTTTTGTAAGGATTCTTTGTTTTTGTATTGAAGTTTGTTTAAATTAAGGATATACATTTTGACTAATTTATTTATCTTCCATGTGTTCTTAGTTTTTAATCTTGATTTGTATGCATGCTTGTATGCTTAAAGCTTCTTAATGTGTTGGGTGATACGCGCTTCGTTCCTCCCTAGCATATTTTGCATGAACCTTAGAATAAATAAGGTGTTGGCGCGCTTCGTCCACCTTAAAAGCATATGTATAACTTGCAGGTTGAAAGGTGAGAATTTCGTAGATGGTAAGTGGTTGAAGTATGAAACCGGTGGAGGTTGACATGATGTGATGATCACATGTACATATTAGATTAGGGTTTAATTTTCGTAGGAACTTAGAAAACAAACCAACTCTGCACCCCCCTAAACAAACCTAGCATAGTTATGCATGCACCCTCAATCCCCGGTTAAGAACGATCCCTACTCACCAATGCTACATCAACAAAGAAGGGTTTTAATTGTATTTGTGTTTCATTGAGTGTTTAATTAAGTGCTTGAAAAGACATGAATCAATTTTGGCGCCGAGTGGTTGAAGTATGAAACCGGTGGAGGATGACATGATGTGATGATCACATGTACATATTAGATTAGGATTTAATTTTCGTAGGAACTTAGAAAACAAACAAATCTCGCACCCCCCTAATACCTTAGCATAGTTATGCATGCACCATCAATCCCCGGTTAAGAACGATCCCTACTTACCAATGCTACATCTACAAAGAAGGGTTTTAATTGTATTTGTGTTTCATTGAGTGTTTAATTAAGTGCTTGAAAAGACATGAATCAGTCTATAGTGTGGGGAGGATTATATCTGGAAGTTTCTTTTCAAGTGAGAACCAGAGTAAATACAGCAAAATGGAGTTCATCAAACGAGAAGGTTTTGAAGGCATGCCTAGGTGCAAAGAATGATAGTTGTATTTATAGGAGAAGAAAATATTGAACCATTGCGGTAAATATTCTCGGGATAAAACACAGTCACTGATAAAGGACAAGTGTCTTTAGGGGATTGAGCAATAAGACGGTCTATCTACCCCGAGTTAAAGGCGCCATAATTAAGATTTTTTGGGCAGTTAAACAGATTTGAACTTGACAGATGGGACAGGCATGTTCTGGATTTCAAGTTTGAGATTAAAGGCCATTCGAGTTGGAGTTTGACTAGAAAATCGGGTAACACCAGTAAGGAGGTAGGTCAATTCCTTAGCAGGCCAGTTTACTTTTGGATTATTTTTAGCAGGCCTATATCTGAGGCCCAGTAGTGACTTCAGAATCTAAATTGATCGTAATAGTACCAAGATAATAAGATTTCTTTTGGGTTCATAAAATACAAGATGTGGCGCTTAATACTAAAGGCCCAAAAACTATAACAGAAGAGCCTTTTTCTTCAATCCCACTTTAAAGAATTTGAAGTCCGTCCAAGCCAAGCTATACGAATCTAGGAGCTCTAAAGCATCATCTTCGGCTTCAGCAAGTTGGTTTGCGTGACAAGAGCTTTCTTCCAAAAGTTGTTGAGTGCTAGCATGAGTAGAACTAGCATCAGCCCGCAAGAGTTCCACTTCAGCCTGAAAGAGTGCTAGTTCAATTTCCTTGATGGTTAGAGCTTCTATTTTGGTTGAAGTACTCTTCAAGAATTCCTGAACTCGACCCAGATCTTGCTATAATTGATTGGCCATCTCCGCTACCATCTCCCGTTTGCGGTTCACTCTATGCTTCAAGTCATCTTGGCGGCTATATAATTTGTGGAGCTCATGAAGATCTTGCTCGAATTCAGAGATGGTATCGAGGAGCTCGCCAGGGGCAGTTTTGCTCAAGTCTCCAACTTTATCCAGGGAGCTGTTGATGTTCTCAAACAAGTCCAATTTGGCTAGAGGGAGTTCTTTGATAGTGGCTCGAGAAAGAGCGATGTCAGCCAGAATTGGACTCAAAACATCAAGCTTAGTGGAAAGCTCTTCTAAGGTTTAGAACTTGGTCTCGAAGAGCGGCTACTCGACTGGCGGGGTATGAAGATGACAAGGCCCACGGAGACGCTTCTTGATTGCTAGGAGTTGCTTTAACAATAATGATGGGAGTTGAACATTCTGGTAAAACGGACTGAGCACTGGAAGAAGTAGAAGAATTCTGAGGCCAAGATTTCTGTTAAAAACATTTGATTTAGAATAAGAGGTGATGCAATGTGTAAAAGGAAGAAGAGGTTGTTATAGTAAGCATACCTTAGGCTCGAGCTCTAGAGATGTGTTAGGCTCGCTCGAGGGTTCTGGATAAGAGATAGGTACTACACGCGCTTCCGCCATAGCTTGTTGTTCCTCCGGAGTATAATGCAGGGAATGATAAGAGAAGGAAGCTGCACCTCCTTCATTTGTGGCGTCTTGCTCCTCAGACTCGTTAGCAAAATCTAGGAAATATTGGCATTGGGGCAGCCTGGCATCTGGAGCAGGTTCAGATATGAGCAAGTCAGAAGTATTCACTAGAGCATTCTCGATAATAGCAGCTTCAGTGTTGAGGACGATGCTTTCTTCAGTAGCGGTGAGCAGATCCTAAAGGTAATGAACGTTTAGAACTGTAATAGTGTAACTAAATGTTGCCTAGGGTGTTAAAATATTAAGTTATCTTACCTTGAGAGAAGGTGAGGGGTTGATTTTAACCAGCTTATGTGGTTGCTCGGCAGAGACATCATCAGTCTGTGAGGACTGGATAACCGCGGCAGGTTGAGTCTCTAGCAATGGCGTGGGATTTATTGTTACAGAGGACGGTGTAGACTCGGTTGTTATTTGGCGAGGAGGATCGTCATGTACCACTTGTTCCCCCTAATTGTCATCAATGGTGGCCGTACGGCGGCGTTGTCTACATTTATTAAAGCCCTCGGCTGGCGAATCAGTTTGAGTCCGTTTGTGAGATTGCTGAAATAAAGCACAATAGTTTAATTTACTGAAAGTTTAATATGGTGAGGCATTTGGAGAATATGATGCTTACAGCTTATGGGGGTTCTTTTTGTTCTTTCTCCTTCCTCTGGCAAGGCTCCTCATTGAGGCTCCAAGTTCTTCAGAATACTGTTTAGGTCCAGCAAAGGAAAAGTGGATTAAAATAATGCAGAAATATCGCCAATGATTTGTGACAAAAGTTTGGCAAGGAAAATAAGTATAGTTACATACCACTAGCCAAGGGGTATCATCGGTGTCCTCATGGACCACGTGTAGCAGTTGCCGGTCAGAGTCATCCACAAATTATTTCTTAAAGTGACGGAAGATGGTTGCAAAAAGGGCTAGTGGTGGCTTACATCTGATCATGTCCCAGAATTAGACTTTTTAAGCTAGGTAGTTGGAAATCATGTGAAGGGATGGTACAATAGGATGCTCAAAATTTTGTTCAGGAAGCATGACCAGAGGGAAGCCGTAGTGACCGTCAATCAAGTCAGTAGGATCGGGATGAGAAGTGGCTCGCCAAATGCTGTAGCGGTTCACCGAGCAAATGAGAGGCATATAGGCACGTTAAGATATCCCAAGTTGCCTGGTGAAGTGGTTTGAAGCGTATAGCTCATGCCCTGGTGTAGAAGGATCAGGAACCAGCAGGTCGCCACAAGTGTTGCTTTGAAGGAAAATGACCCTCGTCTGGTTGTCTTGTTATGGCGAGGGAAGGAAGCTAATGTCAAGGTCTTGAGGGAAGTTGTGGCTTAGAATGGTGTCGACCGCAGCCTCAAGAAACTCCAAATGTGAGCAAAAGGCAGCGAAGCATGTTTGGTAAGTCCACCCGTCAAAGGAGTTGGTGGTCGCCAGAGTCTTCCCCAAAATTACGTCTCTCTCGAATGGTAGGATTTTGGGATGACGAAAAATAGGGAAGTACATTCAAAGCCATAACTCTACCATCCAGAGTGATCCTGGTTGGCTGAGGTCAAGTCGCGAGAGCACAATCCACCTTAGGCTGCGATAAATGCTAGCGATGATAGATTGTGCAAGACCCAATTTCGTTCCCTCGAAGAGACGCTCGGCGAGGTTGGTCCATCATTTATTTACCTTTTGGAAGAAGGACAGAAAACAAATTTGGATAACCAGAATTCAAGGAAAACTATTCATCCTTGATCGGTTTGGTTGTTGATGAAGATTTTGATCCAGGTGGAGTATGAAGCGAGGCAGTGCGAATCGACATGAAGGGTGCATTTAGGAGGGTAATACTTATATTTAGAGTTCCTATCGCCAACCCCACTTCTAAATGGGTTTGGCAATAGAAACTCCAAATATAACGTAAAGATCTAGAAGGGTAATACTTACATCGCCACAAGGTAGGCGGAAGTAGTTACATGCCGAATCCCAGAAACACATGGCGGTGGCGAAAAGAGCATGGTTCCCACCACTGGGGAGTGGGAAGCAGAGGTCGAGAAGTTGATTAATGCCACCCGCTTGCCATCGAATTAAGTTTAGTTCTCGGCTGTTGGTGAACCAGGCATGGTCTTTCTTGGTGGTGTTGGGCCATTTGCCGATTGAGCAGAATGTGTCCTTCTTCATCCATCCCTCAGGGTTAGCTTTCGGGTCGTCTTGAAAAATCAGTGCTGAGTTGCAATATGGGCGACTGAGTACGGGGAAGAGCTGTGGGTTTATTGGTGTTTTGAGAAAGGGGCCTTGGCGGCCGGTTCCCTTGGAAGTGACTCTGAGAGTGAGAGTAGTACCCAGTTGTCTGCGAGTCAGCGCAAATATCAGCAGCAAAGCGGTTTGCCTCGGTGAGATCTGGGAATCTTTCTTTGTGAGGAGGCATGTTGAATAGCCGGAAATTGACGGCGGCGGAGAGGCAGAAAGGTTGGCTTTTAGACAAGCTTAAAGTTCGAATGAAAGGAAGAGTTTGTGTTGGAAGTGAGGACTGACGCGAACGTGCACTTTTTATATGACGTCAGTCGAAGTGGCAAAGCTTTTCAGGAGGGAAGAGACGATGTGGCGCTTACGTATAAAGTTACCGTTTGATGGTATGCACTTGTCGTTTGGTAATTCAAGCCTTTTCATTTGAATTGGTTGAATTTCGGCCACGTACACCTGCAACCAAAATTTCTTACAAAGAAACACAATCCATAGATCAAGAAGATTCGAACCTCACCTATCTCGATGGCCAACTCGCCGGAAAACATCACAACCCAAAACCTAGGTTTTTTCAGCTATTTTGGAGACCATGGGGGATCAAAAGAGCATCCCGACCCGATCAAATCCATACCAGGATTGGCCGGTATGGTGGCGGAACAGCACCGCACCGACAACGCCAGTCTCAGCGTCAAAACTCGCCGGGGAGGAGAGGTCAACGCGAGTCAACCCCTGCCTGGCCCAAAATGGTAAGAGAGAGAGAAAAAAAAATAGAAAGAAAAAAATAAGAAATGAAAATTATAAGGGAAAAAAGGTTATTTCGATCAACAGTAACTGTCACATCAGCAACATTACCGGAAACCGAGAGCTCAGCTGGTCCAGGCACCCTTTAGATAGCGTTTTGAATTTTCAGGCATCACTTTGATCATTTTTAAACTTTATACATCACTTTGATGTTTTCGGATAATTTCAGACATCATAGGTGATTTTAATCCTGCATATATAGCATTGACTTTAGCATCGAGCTACTGCAATACGTAGATAGTGCATTACATACTCTCATTTATAGAATATACCAAATAATTAATTTCCGGCCCTCATTTTCTTTGAATTTTCCATTAATTAAAATGAATAAATTATTTCGCACATGGATCATTTTTACCATATTAAATTAAATTGGGTCTCTAGTCAGCCTTTGGTACTACAACATCGTCCGGATAAGATCATAATAGATATCCCTTTTGGAAAAAAAGGAGGTGCGGCTAAGCCAAAATCATAAGGGAAGAGGAGGTGCGGCTACCTTACCCATTGTTGATGGAATACTGATAGGAATTGAGCTTTAATTGGTCGTTATATACCACAAGGACTGGCAAACCAAAAATGAATATACATATATATATAGCATTGACTTTGGCATCGAGCTACTGCATTACGTAGAATATACTAAATAATTAATTTCTGGCCCTCATTTCCTTTGAATTTTACGTTAATTAAAATTAATAAATTATTTCGCACATGGATCATTTTTACCATATTAAATTAAATTGGGATAGGTCAGCCTTTGGTACTGCAACATCGTCCGGATAAGATCATACTAGAGATTTTGCAGGATTTACTACCGTTTAATTATTTTTTAATCAATGTTTTTAATAAGAAAATTATTTATCAAGTTCAACTCCATGTTTTCTGTTTTTAATTCCTTAATCATCGTACAGAGTTTTCTTTAATTTATTTCTTCCATGTGTTTTCATGTGTTTTCTGAAGCATATTTTATTTGTTGCCGATCCCCGGTTAGCCATGCTTAGTCATTTTGCTGATAACACAAGAGTTTGGGATCCAGTGGTTCTTCCATTGTTTCTAGATTGCAATATATTGTTCGATTTATATGGGTCTGGATGCCTTGGGGATTAACTATTGTTTAGTTTCCTTTGATTTAAGATTGAAAAAAAAAATGTGCAACCAAAGGAGTTTCCGTTGAGTTTCTTTGAGCATCTCTAACACATACTTAAAAATTTAAATTATCTCAATTTTAAATTCTCTATACTTCAGCAGTCTCTTCAAAAAACGTAAAAACACTTTTTTATACTTCAACAATATATTTAAATCTTCTCTATTATAGAGAAAGTGGAAAGAGAGAATCAAAAGAGAGACAATTTTTTATAGAACTATTAGTTTTTGTTACTTTATAATAGAAAAATTATAAAGAAATTATTGTAGATGCTCTAAATGTAACTCATGGCCTTCTGAAACAACTGCACATGCTAGTTTCTAGCCAATCTACATATATAGCAAAATCATTTAGTTGAGAGCAAGAATACTAGCTATATAGGGACATCTCCAATGGTTTTAACACTATTTATATAACACTTCAACCATCTCCAATACTAGGAGTTTTAACTCAAAGTTCTAACTTTATATATTTGATTTTTCTTTATTTTGTGTTGTAATTAATAATAATTTATATTTGTAAAATATTAGCATAAATGATAACTATTAGTATAATTTATGCACAGAGCCTTATCTTCCTCCTTTTTCCAATTTTTTGATCGTGGTTCCCATGGTTTTTGTGCCCCTTTCTTTGGACCCATGGTGTTGAAAAAAAAATTCAAATTTTGCTATATGAATAAAAATGACGGGGAGGAAGGAATGATTGAGAGGATGTAAAAAATGGTGTGAAATGAATGAAAATTTGGGTTGGTATTTATAGAGAAAATTTAGATTTACTGTAGCAACGGGCAGAAAATTATTCATTTATCTTTTTCATCACTTTTCAGACCGTTAAATGTAAAATCAGGGTTAGTTTTAATAGGAACCGTCGATTCATTTCAAACTTATATCCTGAACTATCAGATCAAAAATTGGTATTCAAAAATAGAAAAATGAATTAACTCTGAGTTTAACTAAGGCCGTTGATTTCAATTGGTATTCAATACACGTTGTCCATTTTTTGCTCGTTGGGTTGTAGAGAGAGCAATGGCTCCTTGGGCCATCACGTGGTGCGGGTCCCACGGGGGCATCCAAGTCGCGCATCCCTCCCCTTTTCCTCTGCGCGTCTCACTCTTGCCTCAGATTTTGTCATGTAGCGCGCGTCTCCTTCATCATCCATGTGCCGTGTCTCACTCCTCTCACCTCTATGCTTGTGGGGGCCATACGAAAATTATGAGACGTGTCTCATGTGAAGTGTTAAATTGAGACTTCGTATGAGACGGGGTGCTAAACTTGTAGGGTTTAGGACTTCATATTTTTACCATTTGAGAGCCAAAACTCCTAATACCTTCACACTTATAGGGTGTAGAACCCCCTATTAGAGATGCCCTAAGGAGACTAGAGCTAGTTCATTCCAGTTCTTGATCGAATAGAAGATCCATGTGTGCAATTCAAATAAGATGGAATAACATGTGTTAGGATATCACCAGTAAGTCAATAATCGTATACAAACCATTACAAGCTTCAATAACAAAAAAACGTGATCCATTCTCAGTGGCGGATTCAGAAAATAACTTCAAGTTGGGCAAAAATGAAACCGTTTAAGGTGATTTTAAGATATTTCACTCAATTTATATGAGTCATCATAAAACCAATTCACATGATTCAAACTTACAAAAAAAAATAACTTTACATATGAGTTAAAGTGCAATAAAAATATAAAGTATATGAAATTTCACGCAAACGCATCAATTTCTAAACGGTTTATAAACTCCCTTGATTGATCAATGAGTAAACAGTAATAATACCATTTAATATTATATTTATTATGGCACAATTCATATTCACCTAATACAAGAAAAATGCACCTACACTGCGGACCATTTTCGTCGTCTAGGTGCGAATTTCCGTCGTCTAAGTACTTAGACGACAGAACCTCTGTGGTTTAGGTTACGTCCTCCAAGTACCGTTGTCTGGGTACTTAGACGAAGAAATGGAGGTCTGCATGGACCAAGAGAGACTTAGACCGCGGACTTTTTCCGCTGTCTAAGTGATCACTTGGACGACGAAAAATACGGTCTCCGTTGTCTAAGTGATTACTTAGACCGAGGACTTTTGCGCGGTCTAAGTCCCCACTTAGACCACGGAAAAAGTCATATGCGTGGTCTAAGTGACCACTTAGACCACGCATATGACTTTCTCCGTGGTCTAAGTGATTATTTATTTAATTTTAATTAAAATTTTAATTTAAAGTCAAATATTAATAATTTGATTAAAATGCCAAATTCTCATTTAAATATTAATAAATTAATTAAAATACTAAGGAGAGCGGAGTCGCCGGAGGGAGGGGATCACCGGATTTTGGGTCGCCGGAAAGTTGCCGGATTTTTGAGAGAGAGTGAGAGTGAGAGAGAGGAGAGGAGAGGAGGAATTAAAATATTAAGGAGAGGGGAGTCGCCGGAGGGAGGAAGTCGCCGGAGGGAGGAAGTCGCCGGAGGGAGGAAGTCCCCGGAGAGGGGGGAGTCGCCAGAGGGAAGGGATTGCCGGATTTTGGGTTGCCATAAAATAATAAATTAATTTAAACTCGCGGGAGAGCGGAGTTGCCGGAGAGGGGAGTCACCGGAGGGAAGAAGTCGCCAAATTTTGGGCCGCCGAAAAGTTGCCGAATTTTTGAGAGAGTGTGAGAGTGAAAGAGAGGAGAGGAGGAATTGAGAATGGGATGAGGAAAAAGGATCGAATAGGTCCTTTATATAGAGTTTCACTTAGACCGCGGAGATGTTTTTTCCGTTGGTAAATATTAAATTAGCTTCACCACTATGTTCGTATCATCGATACGAACCTAACGGTATATAACATGACACATTTTTGGAAATAAAATTTCGGTCACGCACTGTCGTGGCGTGTGCAGCACACGCGCCACCACCGGTGACTGCAATAAACAACACATCAACTGAAAGCTCTCGTCGAGCCCTATATTCTGTTCAACTACATCAACAACTGATTCGACCGTATTCATGCCGAAAAATCAATAAAATAGCACTGAAATCACAAACTCGCCAAAAATTATTTCCGACGAGGCAACAACATCGTCGAGCCACGGCTAGGCTCGAGGCTAGTCCCAAACGGACTGCATAGAGGAGAGGAGTCGAAACTCCATAATCCCGCCACCTAATTCCTATTGGAAATTGTCGTTCATGTCGGAGACTGATTCGAACTCGCCGGAAATCATTTCGATTTCCGTCGAAATCAACCTACAAACTCAAATTTCTCAACACCAATATAATCAAGACAAAAAACCCAATCTAATCATACCTAACTCGTCCCCAAAAACCTCGCTGGCACTGGCGACGGAACCACCCGAAACCCTAAAACTTCAAGCCTTCTATTAGGCCTCCACGGATCTCTATCGTCGAAGATAAACCTAAGAAAAGAAACAGGAAGAAGAGGTTGTTCGATTCCAACCGATTCAAACGGTGATTCGATTTCTGATATTTTCATCAAACTTTCGTTGATCATAACTTTTTCATCGTAACTCTGATTTTGACGTTCTTCGCTTCTACGAACTTATCTCGACAAATTTTACAATTTTTACCCAGATTCAACCAACTTCGAAAGTCCGATAAAAAGTCAACTTGATACTTCTAAATATTTATCGACTATAAAAATTAATTATCATACGCATTAAATCGAACTCGAATTATTCATAAATATTATCGATTATCTAAAAAGGTCGGGGTATTACAGTCTACCCCATTAAAATAATTTATTCCTCGAAGTTATAAACCAAAAATTGCAGAATATTTATGCGGAAAATTGAGCAATCTCCCCACAAAATAGGCTACTAAAAACCTGCAAAATGTCCAAATACACTTCAATATTCATAATTTCCAACCTATATCGAGAGTCAACGATGCTCATCCGAACTTTTCAACTATCAACATAATTTCAAATCAAATCATAATATCATATATCTGTAACATATCGAAAACTATAAACAGAATTCTCAAATTTTAACTCATCAAAATTAAACAATTTAAACAACAGTAATCATAAATAAAAATATAATGATCAAATCATTAAATAATATGATGATTTATTTATCTGTTTTTTCGATAAAATCGATAATTACTATTTTGAATTGTTAATGATCGCAATACCGCATAAATACATAATATTATAATCACACTCGTGCTCATTTCACAAGTTCAAATCGTATCGTATTCTCACTCACCAAATGAGTTAAGATTATATAATCATACTCGTCGCACGAGTAAATATCATTTTCTTAATCTCATATTTCAAGTTTAAATCATCTCAAGTTTATATGCTCATCTCGTGAGCGAATTTTGTATCGTCATGTCCGTCACACGGACAAATATCACACTGTAATGCTTGCATTGCAAGCTCAAGTTATATTGTATATCGTATTGCTCAACTTGTGAGCTCAAATCACAAATCTTGAGGGTCATCTCTCGAGCTCATATCACATCGCAGATCACAATAAATCATTTCACATTTCAAGTTATCATTTAACATTTCAAATTGTATCGTCATATATAATATACTCTCAAATTAATGAAATCAAGAACACCTCATCCACGACGGTAATCATATAGTCTCATATCATCAAATATAATAATATCTTGAATTAAGGAAATCGAGAACACCCTATCCGCAGATGGATTTATAATCTCAATAATATGTCACCTCGAGTTAAGAAAATCGAGGACACCCCATCTAAAGATGGTAATCTCATATATATTTATATTCTCGAGTTAAGAAAATCGAGAACACCCCCCGAGTTAAGGAAATCGAGGACACCACCTAAATTGGTTTGGGTCTTGCACCTCAAGGAGGCACAATCCTTACTTAACTATATGCTCGTAAACAGGCCCTAATCAAGATTTTAAACCAGCGCCGCAGCTTGGCGGCCCCACCAATCTGTGGCAGCCTATCCATATATCTCGTATATAATCAAATATATAATATAGTCTACTTTCAATTTCTCGTATACTAATTCTCGTTTATAATTGTAATCATAATCATAACAATTTCAATTATGTAATTTCTGATGAATCCTATTGGATTCTAATCAAGTCAAACTGATCATCAATCTTATATTAGCATCGATATGCAAATAATCATTTCGTATACTTGTACAAATTGTACAAATATTCACAAGTTTAATAAGATAGAACACTTTTCATTTCCGTTTGGATCTCAAGTTTTCAGCTCGTATCATTTTCGTTTATCGTTGTAATATCATCTCGTTTCCAATTCGTTTGACAACTCATGTTGTCATTCTGTTATCACTTTATAACGGTCTCGATTTTTGTGTTCTTGAATATCGTTCGTTTTAACACAATGTACATATTCAATATAATATTCAAAAATATATCGATAAACAAATATCAAAGAAAATGTATCAATAAATAAATATCGATAATTGAATATCAATAAAATATATCGATAAACTTAATTGTGCATCTATGACAAGAAAAGAACTGCATACCTCAAGTCCAGCAACGGCAATGTGTGACCACTTCTAGTCTATAACAACCAAACTCCATCTTTGCGACGATCACATGAACATAAATTCACAAATTCCTAAACTTGGTACATTCACGACTAAACTCTAAAACAACAAACACAACGAAAGTGAAGCCCGAGAGTTGAACCATGCTCTGATACCAATTGTGACGACCCGACCTTTGTCAAAAATCGTAAAAATAAATTAATAAACAGGTATCGAGGAAGTACTCGATCCGAAATATCAACTTTGACTAATCTAGTTGAAGAACCTATTCCACAAACTTGTTACGGTGAGATGGTCATAACGATAAAGGACAAACCTAATTTCTTTGTCAGCCGCACCACCACTGGTGGAGACCCTCATCACCACCACCCACCCAATAGGTCGATGAAGCCTCAACATTGAATAAACTTCACCACTATGTTCGTATTATCGATACGAACCCAACAATATATAACATGACACATTTTCAGAAATTAAATTCGGGTCATGCGGCGCTTGTAGCTTACGTGCCACTCCCGATGACCACCGTTGGCGGAAGAAAATGACACATCAACGGAAAACTCTCGTCGAGCCCTATATTCTGTTTAACTACATCAACGACTAATTCGGACGACTTCCGGCTGAAAAATCAATAAAACAGTACTGAAATCACAAACTCGCCGAAAACTATTTCCGACGAGTCAACAACATCGTCGAGCCACGGCTGGGCTTGAGGCTATTTCCAAATGGACCGTGTGGAGGAGAGGAGTCAAAACCCCATAATCCCGCCACCTAATTACTACCGAAAACCGCCTTTCACGGTGGAGACTGATTCAAACTTGCCAGAAATCATTTCGATTTCCGTCGAAATCAACCTACAAACCCAAATTTCTCAACACCAATACAATCAAGACACAAAACCCAATCTAATCATACCTAACTCTACGCCGGAAACCTCGCCGTAACGACGACGAAACCACCCGAATCTCTAAAACTACAAGCCTTTAATTGGGCCTTAACGGATCTCCATCATCGAAGATAAACCTAGGAAAAGAGACAAAAAGAAGATGTCGTTCTATTCCAACCAGAATAGTGGCCGGAGTGAATCAACGGCATTGCACCACCGACCGGAAGCTCTCTGGTGATTTTGGTCGCTAGAGCTCGGTCAAGGCAAGTCAACGGGTTAGTTACCTAAAATAAAAAAATTATTGTTTCCAATTATGGAAACGGTTATTTATACTCCAACATTTATGGTAATTCAATTTCTGATATTTTTATAAAACTTTCATTGATCATAACTTTTCCGTCGTAACTCTAATTTCGACATTTTTTGCGTCTACGAACTTTTCTCGACAAATTCTACAATTTATATCCAAAGCCAACCAACTTCGATAATTTGATAAAAAGTCAACTCGATACTTCTAAATATTTACCAACGGTAAAAATAAATTACCATAACCGCTAAATCAAATTCGAATTATTCATAAATATTATCGATTATCTAAAAAGGTCAGGGTATTACATTAACAAAAGTAGAGAGAAAAAATGACTTGGAGTCATATTCTCCATTTTTTATTTTTATTGTTTTCACGTTCAATTTAGTCTAGTTTAACTTTTTACTGATATATCACAAGTTATATATTGGATAGCTATATTTAACTTTTGGCATCCCCTTGGGTGCGTTACAAAATATTCTTGGAATATCCTTTCTGCTATCGGGTGCAACCAGTGACACTCGATTCCTCTAAAGTACTCTTTGAAAATTAAAATTTGAATCAATGTTGACTCGAAAATCCTGAGTTTTGAAATAAATACCCATAAGATCTCCACTCCTAAATCTCCACCTTCTCCATGGCCTTTCTCCCGAAGTTATCCTCTTAAAACTCCCCAAATTGTAAACCATAACTCAGAAGATGGCGCCGAAAAAGACAATGATAAATGTTGATATCTCTAGGGACATACCTAGCACCTCCGCTCTGGTCCATGAAGGTACTCGAAAGAGCAAATGACTCCTAGGCGTCGAACCACCACCGACCAGCTCCACAACAACTGCATGATCCCCTAACCGACCAAAACAAAATAAAAAATGACCTATGATGAGGAGTTGACCCAAAATTAATTGGAAGCGGGTAATGTTGATGCATCAAAGGTAAAGGTAAAATTTTGATTTCCTAGAACGCAATAGAAGTGGTTTTTGGTTTTTTCACCTCTCATAAAAAATTTTCTTTTTGCATTGAGGACAATGCATCTTGCCCGATCAAAAATGATAGATTCATGTTCATCAAACATTTGACTAACTGAGAAGGTTCACCTGTAGTCCGCTAACCAACAAAACATTTTTTAGGTTAGAGAGACCATGGGTGTCAACCATCCCACATACAACAATGTTAGCTTGAGCATCATCACCGAAAACAACTTTTCCAGATGGGTGAGTGTCATTCATGGACAAAAAATAATTTTTATTTCCAGTCATAAGTTTGGAACAACCACTATCAATGTACCAAGAGTTAGAGTGCTTTGGAGTAAGAGCAATGAGTGCTACATTGCATATTGCAATAACATCACTTTTCTCTTCCCATATAGGAGTGATAGATGCAAAATTACTCATATGATCATCATCAGAACTTCTTCTACAGAGATCCCAAGGTCTCTGATAGACAGGAAAAGGCTTGGAGACACGGCCTTTAGATTTATTTGTCCATGAATGTTTCATTCTAGGATTCACATAATTTGGGACAGAAAAGCTTTGGGTTGTCCTAAACAAATCATTGAGGGCGTTTTCTAGTGATAACTGAAACAAAGAAAATATGTCACTATCTTGAGAAGGTCTAGAGATATTCTGATATCTTTTCATCTTTCTACAGAAAGGTCTAATGTAGCCAATAATTCTACAATGATGACAGGTGGGAATGAAAGCTTGGTGAGACTTTGAAGAAGGTATGGGAGATGAATCTTTACTTTTGACTAAGACAGTTGGTTTCTTAGTTAATGAGCTTTCTCCCTATTCATATCCTATTCCAGATTTGTTTCTTTCAATTTTACCAAGCCCACAAATCTTGGTAAGTTCCTCAGATCCTAAGAACTTTTTTTGAATTGCAATTCAAATTCTTCTAGGGATGATTCTCAGAGAGATTTTTCATCAGTCAAAGAAGAGACAAGATTAGTCTGAATATTTAGATTTTTTTGAAGTGACTTGATGGTATTTTCACAAACAGATTTTTCTACCTTCTAATTGGATTTTAGAAAACTAAATTTTTCTTGAATCTCAACTTTTGTCTCTTCACTTATTGATAACTCATTAGTAAGAGTTTCAATAATGGTGATCATAGACATAGATGTAGCACACATTTCAATGTACTTGTCACCAAAGATGTCATTCGAATCCTCATCTTCTGGGGATTTTTTCATTAAGGACAATTGATGCGATGAAAGAAACAATTTCTTCATCATTTTCAGATTGTGAGTCAGACTTGCTATCACTCCTTGTAGCCTTAAGATTGAAACTTCATGGGATTTAATCTTTCTATCTACACATTCTACAACTTTGTGTCTTAGACCAGTACATTCAAAACATCTTAGTTTTTCATCACTCTTTTGAGAGAATTTTGGTTTAAACACTCTATCACTTGAGGTCTCATTGCCTTTGAAATTTTTTGAACTAGAACCTGAGCTAGACCCTTTTAAAAAGTTTCGAGAGAAGGGTTTTCAATTCTTAAGAAATTTCCCAAATTATTTTGTTATGAAACCACATTATTCTAGGGAGATTTCCATAGGTTCTTCCATTTCTTCTTCTCTCTTAATTGAGCTAAAAGCTATAGTCCTATCTTTTCTAAGGTTTTGCTTCTTGGCATCATAAGTCTTTAGATTTCCAACTAATTCATCAAGAGAGTAGATAGATATATCATGTGATTCTTCTATAGAAATTTGCTTAGGTTCAAAATAAGAAGTTACTGATCTCAAAAAATTTTGAACAATTTTTTTTGGTTCAATAGGCTGACCTAAACCTTAACACTGATTAGTAATGTTGAGAAGACGACTATGAAAATCATTAATGGTTTCTTCTTCACACATAATGATTTGTTCAAACTCAGAAGTTAAACTTTGAATTTTTTGATCTCTTACCCTATCATTACCTTCATAAGTTGTGGAGGTGAGTCACATGTAGCTTTTGCAGTCGGGCAGTGAAGAAGTCTTCTTCTCTCCTTCTTTGACAAGGCAGAGTACAAGCTATTAAAGGATTTGGTGTTCATTCTTGAGTTGACTTTGTCTTGCTCATCCCATGCATTTCTTGCTATCGGGATGAGCATTAGAGCATTTTCTGCAGAGGGATACATGTGAGGAGTATATCCTTCATCGACCATAAACCAATGTTTTTCATCATCTTCGAAAATGAGGAATGCAAACATCATAATCTTCCATTGAAAATAATCATTTCTATCAAAATATAGAGGAACATTAATGGAAGTAAAGCCTCTATCACGGTCCATTATGGGATTACAGAGGATCTCACTAACAAGGTTAGTGGTCGCTCTGATACCACTTTAAATTCCTAGGGGGGTGAATAGGCCCTTGTCAACTTTTTTGTCCAAGTGTAATATCAAGGATAGCTATAAAGGAGTCTATCTTGAAATGTGAATCAAACAGTTGCTGAAAGTAATAAAATGATAAACAACAACGATGCGTTTTTTACTTGCAGAAACTCTAAATATAGGGATAAAAACTACATGACCTTAACTCTTGAAGGCCAAACTTTTTTACACTATAAAAAAAACACATTTTACAAGGCAGTAGTTCAAATGATAACAATGCATTATCCTAACTAGTATCGCTCACTAGTCTATGATTTATTTTCTCTCTTATCACTAAGTGTTTACATTGAAAGATTGGGAAGTTTCATTCTAGAACTCAGTTACGCACAGTTAATTCTCTTGGATACTTCACAGCAGCTTGCACTATCAAACTAACCTCATGATATTTAATATGTAATGAATGAGAGTTTTGAAGAGTTTTGTGCTTGATCTTAAGATATGAATCACAAGAAAAAGACTTAGTGAGGAGGTGAACCATCTCGGCCGTCCTAAAAAAAAGACTGAACTATCTCAACCGTCCAGTCTGTTTCTTGAGCTTACCAATAAACTTAGGTACATACTTTAACAAAATATCTTTCCTATAAAGTAAAAAAAAACTTTTTCTTACAAAATATCTTCTTTATACTTACCAATTTAAACACATTTGTAAGAGAGAGAACCTTTTTCATAATTTATGTAATGAAAGACTTTAAGTAAGGTGACCAATGAATCAAACGAGTTTATGACCCAAAATGACTCAGAACAAGAAGCTAGAGAGCTATTTTCTATGAAAAATAATGAAATGCAAAGTCATGTTTTACCAGTGTCATAAGGTTTTGATGATTTTTGTCTTCAAACTCTTTGCGGTATATATGTCTTGATCATGTTTGTTTGTTCATGAGAGATGCCAATAAAAGTCATGTTAACATAATTTGAAGTCAATATTCTGCATATATTGTCGATCTTCTACTAATATTAATGAGCAAATATTAGAAGTATTAGAACCGGCAACGGGGAATATGTCTGGTCATTTTAATTATATAACAAGCTAGGATGATCGATCGATCAATTTGAAGAAATATACTATTAAGTACCGGAAACGGGAAGTTGCTTGCATTGATCGAGACTGCTAGCTAGCACAGGAAGAGACCAGAGAAACCAAATTATTAGTTGGAAGTCAACAGGCTAAGGCGCTAAGCTATACGTACATTTTCTGCTACTATTAGATTAGGCAAATGCAATTCAAAAGAGAAAAAGAAAAAAGATTAGGCAAATGAGAACATGCATATGTACGTTCTAGGTATATTGTACCAAGTCATTCATCGATCACAGAACTTATGTACACGAGGCGTTACTTGGTATATATTCACTACGTTCCAATCGAATATTCATCTCAATCTGAAAATCCGATGGACTATATTCATATTCGTTTACATTAAACAATTCAATATTGTGAAATGTTGAAGGCCAACAAATGAGAACATTTCAAAGCTAAAGCTAGGTACCATACACGGTATAAACGGATCCTCTTCTAGTCTAGACACATTCACATATCCCTAGGTGGTCTTACAAAAGAGGTGTTTATGATTAGAAATATAGAATTATCTTACAAAGAAGTACTAGCTGTCTAGCTTGTAATGAAACTGTTGATTCACGATTGCTTCAAGGCTTCAAGCCTACTCAATCTAGTGGAAGAAAACCATCAAATGGGATGAGAAAGCTATCACTAAGAACCGAAACCAATACCAGATTATTAAGCGGCTAAATTGGAATCAAAGTTCGGATTGGGGCCCAGAAAAGATCCCATAACGTACTAATATGCCCAACAAAGCCTGGCAAGGCCAAGAACCGAGTACAATGAAAGACAAGGGCTTCGAAAATGGGCCAGGACCCAAATATTTACTGCTGTAACCCGGCGTCTTTTACTGTAGCCTATTATCATCTTCGCTTGGATTGGGAAGCTTGAATCGCAAGTAGCTCGATCTTGCGCGTTAAATCTTTATACAATAATTAACTGATCACATTTTCCACATGTTACTTGGAGATACGAAGAATTGATGCTGTGAGATCTCTGACCAAGACATGGATATACTGCACATTATTAGTGATGCTGCAAGTACGTAAACCCTTACCCTTCTGTAATTAATTTGGAACCCAATGTTTAAGTTCGCAATGAAGCATACATCTAATCCTGAAAATAAGAGGGAAGACTTTAGATCGGCTAAAAGGTTGAGCCTTGTGTGATGTGGTTGCTTGCAGACTCTTGATCAGCCATAGCTTAAATTTACAAGATATAGCTAGAGTTTGTGGGGAGAGTTAAACTAATAAATTAAGAACTGAAATAGGCTACTTAGGTACTAAAAGATGGGACGCATAAAATCACTTACTCACTAGTCACAATCATGAAAACCCTTCGGCATCATATGCAAGTAAGTTCAAGGTTTTTCAGATTAGTTGGAGTGTAAAATTAAGATTAAGCGATTATAAATACTGAATGTATATGAAGGTTATGAATATGAAACTGTAAAATTGTGATCAATACAAGAACACAAATAACACACATAGATTGTCTAAGAAAAGAGAAAACTTACAAATACGCATACTTGTAGACGATGTCATACAGTAAAAAAATCTTCTCCTTTATACTATCGTTAATAATCGGACTCTTCTACGAGGCAAAGTAATGAATAACTTCGCAATAGTTAGAGCATGGACCTTATGCCTCTATATATTATGTATAGAATTAATATCTCCCATAAAGGTCATTAATCCTAATACAACTCTGATTGAATAATGAATATAGAATTCATGTAGAACTCTTATTTGCAGAAGAAAATTTATATTCTCTTATGGATTAATGTAGTAGGGAATTTCTTAGTTTATCAATTACTTAAGCAACACTTATAGAATTAACTGTCTTTAATGAACGTAATCGTGTAATGTCCGTATTAATTCCATGCGTGTAATGTAATGTCCGTATTAATTCTTACATGGAGCGCAATAGTACTAGGATTGCTGAATTAATTAGAACTTTGCCAACCAGCTTTTTTGAGGTAATTCTGCATTGCTAGTTCACATGCATGTTTATTAGAAATATTAGATTTACAAATT
The DNA here is from genome assembly GCA_946800695.1 of Geum urbanum. Classification (NCBI taxonomy): domain Eukaryota; kingdom Viridiplantae; phylum Streptophyta; class Magnoliopsida; order Rosales; family Rosaceae; genus Geum; species Geum urbanum. The sequence goes on along the minus strand of OX327000.1, from coordinate 4,665,557 downwards.
ACAATACATAGAATTGAAAGAGTGCTATACTCAAAAGGGTGAGACTTCTTCTGAAGAAAAGAAGAGGCCAGAAGGATTTCCATCCGGTAAGACTGTCAACCGCACAATGATTTCTGCAGCTTCATCGGGGGTTAAGACGCCAGTGTTGAAGCTGGCATCTGTTTTGACAAAACCGGGGCAGACACAATTGACGCCAAAGGTTGGGTACTTCTTGGCCACAATTCTAGTGTAGGCATTCAAGGCTGCTTTGGAGAGAATATATGCAGATAGGGAAGTAGGCCAGCCTTTGGTTTCAAGCATACCTACTTTAAAGTCTTTCAAAAACTCACACAGAACCTTATCTATCCTCTCTTCTGTAAGATTCTCAGCATCACTCAAGATCCCTTTGGCCCATTCATTTGGTATTTTCTGATCAATCAACATGCACAAAATAAGTACATCTTTACACTGCTGAGTATTAAACCAAATTAGAGCATCATACCGTTAACTGTCCCACACTAGAAGTAATGTTGGAAACTGTTGGAGAATCTGATAGCTCGAGGAGAGGAAGGAATGCTTCGGTCATTTTCTTGGCACCATAGTAGTTTGTTTTGATACATTCTTCAGCTAATTCGTATGTTTGAGTGATGATTCCACTCAAAATGACTTGTGCATCGTCCTGAATCAAGGAGAAGACAGACCATTATATACTCGATCTATAACAATCAATAGTCTTAAGAGTTAGCCTCTTGATACCAACTAGTCCAGATAAGGAACTTTTCTTCATTCAATACCAAATGTCGTTAGCTCTACATCATAGATCACGCAAGCACGGAAGCTTGCAGATCTTGATTTCTTAAAAGTGTGTTTAGCTAAAAAAAGGGTGTTCGTCTTATTACCTTATTCAAGCCTCCAGCTGCAGCAGCTTTAAAAGCTTCAGGGTCAACAATAGTTCCACCAATCCCTGCATTGTTTACCTAATGGAATCCAAAACATTTCATCTTTATTACAGTCAGCTAAAATCTTGAATACAATTAATACATTGAAATTGTACTATCCCGGCCATCCTCCTATTTTACTGATTAGCACAAGTTAACGAAATTGATAAATAGGGATTAAATGATTATAAGTAGTCTAGCTTTGAATTGGAATGACAGAAAAGCATAGGATATCTACTATCGATCTACATATATTGTTATGAGAAAAACAAATATCCACATTAGCATGATCAAACAGATATGTAAGTGCAATAATTACGCTTCATGGTACCAAGATATCGAGCTTCCCGAATCGGGTTTTGACAAAATCAGCAAGGGAAGAAATGCTAGTAGGGTCTGTTACATCAAGCTGATGATAAACAACTAGGTCAGAGAAGTCATAGTCTTTCAGCTTCTCAATAGCTTCAAGACCCCTCTTATCATCTAACGCAGTTAGCACAACCTTGACCCCTTTCGAAGCCAATAGTTTAACAGTTCCAAATCCAATCCCCTGATTTGAGCCTGTAACAACTGCATACCTGATAATCAAAAAGAACATCATATCACATTACCACAAGTTTGTCAAGCTAGGAAGCCAAAATCATAAGGGAAGAGGAGGTGCGGCTACCCTACCTCTTTGCTCCTTCTGCCATTGTTGATGGAATATTGATAGGAATTGAGCTTTAATTGGTCGTTATATACACATGGACTGGCAAACCAAAAATGAATATACATATATATAGCATTGACTTTGGCATCGAGCTACTGCATTACGTACTCTCATATATAGAATATACCAAATAATTAATTTCCGGCCCTCATTTCCTTTGAATTTTACGTTAATTAAAATGAATAAATTATTTCGCACATGGATCATTTTTACCATATTAAATTAAATTGGGTCTCTGGTCAGCCTTTGGTACTACAACATCGTTCGGATAAGATCATACTAGAGATTTTGCGGGATTTACTACCGTTTAATTATTTTTTAATCAATGTTTTTAATAAGAAAATTATTTATCAAGTTCAACTCCATGTTTTCTGTTTTTAATTCCTTAATCATCGTACAGAGTTTTCTTTAATTTATTTCTTCCATGTGTTTTCATGTGTTTTCTGAAGCATATTTTATTTGTTGCCGATCCCCGGTTAGCCATGCTTAGTCATTTTGCTGATAACACAAGAGTTTGGGATCCAGTGGTTCTTCCATTGTTTCTGGATTGCAATATATTGTTCGATTTGTATGGGTCTGGATGCCTTGGGGGATTAACTATTGTTTAGTTTCCTTTGATTTAAGATTGAAAAAAAAAATGTGCTACCAAAGGAGTTTCCGTTGAGTTTGTTCCAGCATCTCTAACACATACTTTAAAATTTAAATTATCTCAATTTTAAATTCTCTATACTTCAGCAGTCTCTTCAAAAAGTAAAAACCTTTCTTTTATACTTCAACAATATCTTTAAATCTTCTCTATTATAGAGAAAATGGAAAGAGAGAATGAAAAAAGAGACAAATTTTTATAGAAATATTGGTTTTTGTTACTTTATAATAGAAAAATTATAAAGAAACTGTTGTAGATGCTCTAAAGGTAACTCATAGCCTTCTGAAACAACATTACGTGCTAGTTTCTAGCCAACCTACATATATAGCAAAATCATTTAGTTGAGAGCAAGAATACTAGCTATATAGGGACATCTCCAATGGTTTTGACACTATTCATATAAGACTTCAACCATCTCCAATGGTAGGAATTTTAACTCAAAGTTCTAACTTTATATATTTGATTTTTCTTTATTTTGTGTTGTAATTAATAATAATTTATATTTGTAAAATATTAACATAAATGATAACTATTAGTATAATTTATGCACAGAGCCTTATCTTCCTCATTTTTCCAATTTTTTGATCGTGGTTCCCATGGTTTTTGTGCCTCTTTCTTTGGACCCATGGTGTTGAAAAAAAAAATTAAATTTTGCTATATGAATAAAAATGACGGGGAGGAAGGAATGTTTGAGAGGATGTAAAATATGGTGTGAAATGAATGAAAATTTGGGTTGGTATTTATAGAGAAACTTTAGATTTACTGTAGCAACGGGCAGAAAATTATTCATTTATCTTTTCATCACTTTTCAGACCGTTAAATGTAAAATCAGAGTTAGTTTTAATAGGAACCGTCGATTCATTTCAAACTTATATCCTGAACTATCAGATCAAAAATTGGTATTCAAAAATAGAAAAATGAATTAACTCTGAGTTTAACTAAGGCCGTTGATTTCAATTGGTATTCAATACACGTTGTCCATTTTTTGCTCGTTGGGTTGTAGAGAGAGCAATGGCTCCCTGGGCCATCACGTGGTGCGGGTCCCACGGGGGCATCCAAGTCGCGCATCCCTCCCATTTTTCTCTGCGCGTCTCACTCTTGCCTCAGATTTTGTCATGTAGCGCACGTCTCCTTCATCATCCATGTGCCGTGTCTCACTCCTCTCACCTCTATGCTTGTGGGGGCCATACGAAAATTATGAGACGTGTCTCATGTGAAGTGTTAAATTGAGACTTCGTATGAGACGGGGTGCTAAACTTGTAGGGTTTATGACTTCATCTTTTTACCATTGGAGAGCCAAAACTCTTAATACCTTCACACTTATAGGGTGTAGAACCCCCTATTGGAGATGTCGTAAGGAGACTAGAGCTAGTCCATTCCAGTTCTTGATCGAATAGAAGATCCATGTGTGCAATTCAAATAAGATGGAATAAAATGTGTTAGGATATCACCAGTATGTCAATAATCGTATACAAACCATTACAAGCTTCAATAAAAAAAATCGTGATCCATTCTCAGTGGCGGATTCAGAAAATAACTTCAAGTTGGGCAAAAATGAAACCGTTTAAGGTGATTTTAAGATATTTCACTCAATTTATATGAGTCATCATAAAACCAATTCACATGATTCAAACTTACAAAAAAAAATAACTTTACATACGAGTTAAAATGCAATAAAAATATAAAGTATATGAAATTTCACACAGACGCATCAATTTCTAAACGGTTTATAAACTCCCTTGATTGATCAATGAGTTAACAGTAATAATACCATTTAATATTATATTTATTATGGCACAATTCATATTCACCTAATACAAGAAAAATGCACCTAGACCGCGGACCATTTCCGTCGTCTAGGTGCGAATTTATGTCGTCTAAGTACTTAGACGACGGAACCTCCGTGGTTCAGGTTACGTCCTCCAAGTACCGTCGTCTAGGTACTTAGACGACAGAAATGGAGGTCTACGTGGACCAAGAGAGACTTAGGCCGCGGACTTTTTCCTCGGTCTAAGTGATCACTTGGACGACGGAAAATACGGTCTCCGTCGTCTAAGTGATTACTTAGACCGCAGACTTTTGTGCGGTCTAAGTCCCCACTTAGACCGCGAAAAAAGTCTGCAGTCTAAGTAATCACTTAGACCACGGAGAAAGTCATATGCGTGGTCTAAGTGGTCACTTAGACCACGCATATGACTTTCTCCGTGGTCTAAGTGATTACTTATTTATTTTTAATTAAAATTTTAATTTAAAGTAAAATATTAATAATTTGATTAAAATACAAAATTCTCATTTAAATATTAATAAATTAATTAAAATACTAAGGAGAGCGGAGTCGCCGACGGGAGGGGATCGCCGGAAAGTTGCCGGATTTTTGAGAGAGAGTGAGAGTGAGAGAGAGGAGAGGAGAGGAGGAATTAAAATACTAAAGAGAGGGTAGTCGCCAGAGGGAGGAAGTCACCGGAGAGGGGAGTCGCAGGAAGGAGGAAGTCGCCGGAGGGAAGGAGTCGCCGGAGAGGGAGGAGTCGCCAGAGGGAGGGGATCGCCGGATTTTGGGTTGCCATAAAATAATAAATTAATTTAAACTCGCGGGAGAGCAGAGTTGCCGGAGATGGGAGTCACCGGAGGGATGAAGTCGCCGAATTTTGGGCCGCCGAAAAGTTGCCGGATTTTTTAGAGAGAGTGAGAGTGAGAGAGAGGAGAGGAGGAATTGAGAATGGGATGAGGAAAAAAGATCGGATAGGTCATTTATATAGAGTTTCACATAGACCGCGAAGATGTTTTTTCCGTGGTCTAAGTGCTCACTTAGATCGCGGAGGTGTTTTTTTCGTCGTCTAAGTGAAAATTTGGAATTTTTGGAACCGGCACCCAATTAATTTGGCAGGTGGGAATTAACCGCCCTAATTTTGGGGAGCGTTTCAAATTTCACTTAGACGACGGAAATAGGCATCTCCTTCGTCCAGGTGAAATTTGAACACTACAAGAAAAACTCACCTAGACCACGGACCTTTTCCGTCGTCTAGGTGAGCTTTTTCGTCGTCTAAGTACTTAGACGACGAAACCTCTGTGCTCTAAGTTCCGTACTCCAAGTGCTGTCGTCTAAGCACTTGGACTACGGAGAAGGAGAATGTCTGCGGTCTAAGTCGCACTTGGACCGCGGAGTTTTTGGACTTTCTCCGCGGTCTAAGTTCTCACTTAGACCACGGAGAATTGATCTCCGTCGTCCAAGTGAGAACTTAGACCGCGGAGTTTTTGGGCTTTTTCCGCGGTCTAAGTACACACTTAGACTACGAAGAATTGATCTCTGTGGTCTAAGTGATTATTTAATTTTTTTTAAATTAAATTTTAATTTGTAGTAAAATATTAGTAATTTAATTAAAATACTCCAATCTCATTTAAATAATTAAATATGTTAAAATTAATTACTTAAATAATAAAAATTCATTTGTATATACATGAAATTAAATATCGTTCGGAATCGGAAAAAAATGATATAATAAACTACACAATTACTACTAAAATACTGGAGGAGCATATGCGCCGTCGAGTCCTCCGCCTCCAGCCGGGTCGTCATCGTCGGGGTATGGGTTCGGAGGAGGTTGACACTGTCGTCGAGCCTGATTTTCCATGAGGGCGAAGAGTTGGGCTATGTGCGCTTCTTGCTGATCAAGCTTTTGATGCATAGATTGATTTTCCTCCCGTGCCAGTCGAGCCTCTTCAAAGGCTGCTTGGGCGGCCGCAGCCTGAGTACTTTTCCTCGCCGAACCTCCCGTAGATGAGTCGGATGACAAATCTCGAATCAGCTTAGGTTCCATCTCCCTAACCTCCCTTCCAACTCTACGACCATATACCTCATCGGCGATTGCAATTTGGCTCTCCATCGATAGAGGAGGCAGGTCTTCGGGCGGCAAATCCGGGTGAACAAGCTGAGTGTTGGCCAATTCCTCCTGTGCCCGTTCTACCAACCTTGCCTAAATAATAATAATAATAATAATAAAATAATTATAATTAAATAATAACTACGCTAATTAAAAGCACATATATATCACTTACGCCGTATTGACTCGCTTCATTCTCGAGCTCAGGCGTCACGTACGCGCTTATGCTAACATCAAGATAAGGGTATTTGGAGCCCTTACCCCTATGCTCCTTGACTATTTGAATCACTTGCTTGGCGCCGGAGGTATGGTATTTGTCCTTCTTCTCCTGGTTGGTCTTGTTGATTTCGGAGAATTTCTGTTGGACAACATACATCATTAAAAAATTAATGAGTAACTAAAATAAAAATAATTCAATTCTCTTAATGTAAATAAAAATTAATTTAAATAAGCACCTTATATTCTTCATCTTGGAAGTGGTTACACAACCACTGTCACTCATCTTCCCTATCCCCACGCAGCTCTACGGGGGTAGGCACGGGGCCGATATTGTCGAAGTTCACATGAAGCTTGTACTTCCAATCACGGTAGATGGAGATGGCGGTTTGGTTGATATGCCTAAGCATCGCCGGTGTGGGATCCACCTCATATTGTTCCTATCAGAAATAAATAGAAAACTATAATCGTATATATTATGAAATTACAATTTTTATTGGTTATTAGAAAATAAATTTAAAATTGTACGTATTACGTACCGAAAGTTCTTTAAACAGTTTTGCCTTCTCTTCATCCAGCAACTCCTTCCAAGTAGGGGCAATCATACGAACCCTGCTGCGAAGGATTGACCTTATGCTATGCGCTGAGAGACTAGCTAGCTGAGCTGTGGGAGGGCCACCAGTGAATTCGTCGTATGGCAACTCAATCTTTTTCCCGATCGCCTTGAAAATTTTCTCGGATTTTCCGCCTTTCACGAGACCGCGAGTCCTTTTGGGTTCCGGGTCAGTCAGGGCCCTCCTGAGCTTGCGCCGGGCGTTATAAAGGATAGATTCAGAGGAGGCCGAGGTCGACGATGCCTGAGTACTTTCTGCCGAACCGGGCATCCGACCGGAATGGGTGTCGTCATCACCGGTCGGGATAACTGGGGCAGCGGAAATTTTCCCAGTGGGCGCTGTCGACGGACCACCAGAAGGGTTCGGAGAAAGCGCATCGTTGTCGTCCTCTAAATCCCAACTGACTTGCTCCGTCAAGCGTCGGAGCATAGCATCTTCGACCTCTTGTTGGGTCTTTTTCTTTCCCAACGGAGCCATTTAAACCTAGGAGTTGTTAAAATACCTTATTACCATAATAATTATATAAAAAAATTTACGATAATTACACCTTAGTATTGAGTGCGCCTAAGATTTAAATTGAGTACACTAGCTTGGTGTTTGGGTCGTTCAATGGACATGCGACCCGCGCGATAAAGTGTAAACTTTCAATAAATCAGCCTTGGTTCAATCGAAAAACATGGCCAGTTAGGGATAGAGATAACGCGAGAGGCATGACTAATTTCGACAAAACACCCCGAGGCTAACCAAATCAATAGTATATACTCTATTGGTGTCGTCTTTCTTAGATCCAAAACCTGTCACAAGTCATAACCCGTTTCTAGACACTATGTCCGGCATTCAGCCAATCTTTCAAAAAGTTACACTCCCTCAAGTCCTTTGCAAACTCCGCCCTCAACCTCATGTTCATAACTTCACTTAGGTTATGGTGTGCGGTGATGAAATCCACACATCACGAGGGGTTAAGGAGATAAGCTAGGAAATAAGGCGCCATCTATTCCAAAGAGTGCGACTTAATAAACCAAACTTAATTATGTACTAAATTTAAATCAAAGACTACCAATTTACTACAAAATTGTCTTAAATACCAATTTATTACTTTTAATAATTCACTAATTTATCATATTTACTACAAATTTACAATATTAGAACAATATTTACAAATTATAATTACATGCAATAATAATCACCAATTATACTATTAATTAAAACAATATTTAATTACAATAATTAATTATTATTTATCATCCATTTACAATAATAATTATTCATTTACCAATATAATTAATTATTATTACCAATAATAATTATTACTAATATATTATTACTAATAATTATTCATTTACTAATTATTATTATTACTACGTAGTATATTACTAATTAATTTACCAATTTACAAATTAATTAATTAGTTTAATAATAATGATGTTAAAAAATATAATTATTACTTAAAAGATGAGTCGCCAGAAAGTTGCCGAAAATTCGCCGGAGTGGAGAGTCGCCGGAATTTTGGTAGCCGGAGAGTCGCCGAAGGAGGGAGGCCGGAGCTTTTGAGAGAGAGTGAGAGGAGAGGAGAGGAGAGGAGGAGAATGATATGGGATGAGGAAAAGAGAGAATGAGCAGTGGCTATATATAGAGTTTCACTTAGACGACAGAGCCTTATTTTTCATCGTCTAAGTGCACTTGGACGACGGAAAATGGCGTTTCCGTAGTCTAAGTCAACCATTTCAAAATTTTGAAACGGCGCCCAATTAATCAGCGAGTCGGTTTCAACCGCGTTAATTTTGGGCACCGTTTCAAATGTTGACTTAGACGACGGAGAATTCTCCGTCGTCTAAGTCAACATTTGAAACGGTGCCCAAAATTAACGTGGTACAATCAACCGCCATAATGTTTGAACCTGGACGATGGAGAAATGCCATCTCCGTCGTCCAAGTGGCCACCTGGACCACGGAGATGGTCAATCTCCGTGGTCCAAGTTAAATTTACGTAAAAATAATTTTTAAAATTAATTCGCAAGGAAGTTGTCGATTTGTCGTTCGAATGAAATAGACGTAAAATATCGATTAACACATCGTATATATAAACAATTGAATTTGAGACGACGAATAATTTTACGTCTTTAAACTTGTTAAGTATCTACTAATCTTTATGACTTCAGTGTTATTAAGTATAGGCTCATTTGCATATTGATATTAACGAAATTGAATTTGGACAAAACAACCGTTGGATACATTCACCGTAAGATAATATATAATTAGAATAATTTTCAAAAAATAGTAAGTTCGTGAAGGGTTTCATCGGCACAGTCAATCGCAAAACCGAGATTTTGACAAACCGGAAATGTGGATACAAAACATTTCGTAATTCCTATTTTGGAACCGTCAAAACTCACACACCAAGAATTGTTTACTCTATAGTCTTGACGAAAATAATATGCATTGGGAGATGGTCTAGATGGTCGTTGTCTTAGATAAAATTACGAAATCTGAACTTGGACGACGCAAATGAACGTTTCCGTCATCCATGTTAGAACTTGGAAACATCATGGTTAGTGTCAAAGGTAGGGTTTCCAAGTACTACCATCTCTTCTACCTTTCCTTCCTCTGTATCCACATCCATCGGCACCCCAACAGCAAGAAAAACCATGTATGCTAGCGATGTCATCAAAATACCATCGTGCCCATCCCTCTGTTGCTCGAAGCATCATCTAGACTAATCTCCAGTCATCACAACACCAATCAACCTTCCACTCTAGCCCAAACCTGTACCCGGATTCTCTGTCCTCGCCCAACCACCCCACTCACTAAGGCAGCCACGCTGGAGGCCGAGATCGATTGCACCTGGCATCCTCTCCCACCATGAGCAAAACAGCCACAGTCCATGGAAAATCCTCTAATATTTTCAAAATTCAAAACAACAGTCATAACACGATCCATAGATAAAGGAACTCGATACCTTAACACCAACGTTTGAGTAAAGTCAATCTCCACCCAAAGCGCATCTACGATTTGTGATAGAGTAGATGCGGATCAAACTCCAAGTAATCACCTAGAGCATTTCCAATATGATGACACTATTTCTTCTGGAGGAATTCAGAATCAGTAAAACCTGCCGCCAGCACCACCGACACCCAAGTACGGCCTCTGCATCCATGCACCACCATCTGATCTGAGAGACCATCAAAACCCTCAATGATCACCGTAGCAGCATGAAAGAACCACGACCCGCCTCAGACTACCCTCCGTCGATCACACTCCAAGTATATCAGTTTAGTATAGTGAGGCTTAGTATAATAATGATTTCTATTTTTCCCCTTCTATATATGTGGTCAATAGCAGCTTTGCGATTTGAATTTTGGAGTGACTGAGTTGGAGGCATAAAAGTGGAGAGAGAGAGAGAGAGAGAGAGAGAGAGAGAGAGAGAGAGAGAGAGAGAGATGGGGGGAGTTAGTCTTGGAATACACTCCTTTTCTCCACACCCCCAATTTTTTTTAAATCTCATCCGTTGATCCTGAAATCCAAACTGAGCTTACGATGAACACAAGGCACAAGATCACTATCTTTCCCATATCTCTCTGCCTCTCTCCTCCGACGGAAAACCTCGTCGAAGCCCTTGTCGCCGCTCTCTCTTTCTCCTTTCTCTTTTTCGGCTACCTCCTCCCTTTGTCTTTTTCGACTCTTTATTTATTTTCAGTGATGAACAAACAAATTTCACAAATTTCAGAATTGGATACATTATTATTTGAAGTAGTAGTAGTTCTGTGATGCGAAACTTGTCGATACCAATCTGAACTAGTAAGGTTGCTAAACGTTGAGAACTTGGTATCATCATCCAATTTCACCTCAGACTTGTTAGCTTCATAGAACATGTGTATCTCTTCCCTAACAGTCTATCCCTTGACTACTTGAGAGGTTTCAGAGGAGTTTTGATCTACCTGCTTTGTTCACACGCTTTAATGGGATGTTTGCTTCAACAACCAGTCAACGGAGGTGGAGAGAGAGAGGGAAAAAGTGGAGGGAATTATTTCCGGAGGTGTTTCCGATGACGGAGCTTGGCCGCAAGTGGCTAATGAAACTGTGGAAGGAGGCATATCTACTGGCCTAATCTCATCGTAGGCTCGTTGAATATTGACTTTTTTAACTAGTCATGTGATGCCACGTGTAAAGTTTCTAAATTTTTAGGGGGTGTAGAGACAAGGGGTGTATCCAAAACTAAGGAGAGAGACATAGAGATTTGAATTCTGCAACAAAATTTTGATTTCGTATGAGAGAAGACTTTGATTTCTCAATCTGCAATGAAGCTTCAATGGAAACATCAAGTTGTGATGTTCTCATTGATTCAGACACTCGAAATAGGTCAGTTTTCTCTTCTCTCTCTAGATTTTGATTTTGAATCTGTTGTTTTTGAATTCTGATGCTACTGGTGATGTATCGAATCTGTGTAAGTTTTGGTTTTCTTATGTAGTGTTATCGGATCAGTGCATTAACACATCTATTATTATTTTTGATTGTGGATGTGTTTCGTTATGTTGATATATTTTTTATGAATCATTGAGTTTTTTTAATTGCTGTGTTGAGGTTTAGTTGAGTTAAGTTGGAATAAGTAGTTGTAGATGTTAAACTAAGTATCAATTAACTCTTAACTGAGTATCAGTTGACCCTCTACTGAGAATCAATTGAACCATTTAGAACACTGTTGTGTTGAATTTGTCGAACAGAGTATCACACTACCAGAAATGGAGACATTACCGGCGACCTGCCGTCGCCGGCCTTGTCTTTTTTTTTCGCCGGAATTGTCATTACCGGCGACAAGTCACTGGCAATGACGTCGCCGGAAATTCCCCGCCGGTGTTAACATTACCGGCGACGGCGTCGCCGGCAATGGCAGCGCCGCCGTGGCCGGAATGTGAGACATTGCCTGCGACTGAGGTCCATGTCGCCGGCAATGTGTGGAAAAATTTTGAAAAAAAAACGCGGTTCTGGATTGGGCCCAATTCCAGAACCTGCATTGAAAGACATAAACCGTACAATCATACAAGTTCAACAGTACACATAAATGTCCAACGTACAGTACAAATAGCAACGACGATACGAAAATTAACTACAACTACAGGTCAGGGTCCAGGAACTTGCGGGTCAGGGTCGAAGTAATCCATGTACTCATTTGAATTCCGGTGGCTACCTTGGTCTTGCTCTGGCGTTGACTGGTGCGGTGGTGGTGGTGGATAGCTAGGGAAGGGAGGGACCGGGGGAGGTGTGGGGAACGGTTGTCCGGTAGTCTAAGCCTCGTACATCGTCCGCATCCATGTGTACATCTGAGCCTGCATCTGTGTCTGCTGCTGGACCATGTTTTGGTACTCTGCCATCTGCCTATTTTGCTCCTCCAACTCCCTCTGCGTCCTCTGAAGCTCCGCTGCGAGGTTACGACTAGAAGTTGAACTTCTTGACCCGGTAGAGTATTGTGAAGTGTTTTTCAATACTCCTTCGCCCGCCGAGCCCATTCCCCTACAGTAGTAGGTATTCTTTCCAGTCCCGCACGCTTTTGCCATGATCTGAGCCGCTATCGGGGGATCAAGCGGATCGATCTGAGAGGCATACTGGGTGACTTCTTCCTCGGAGTAGTCAGGATGGTTAGTCCGAGCTATACTCATGGTCACTTCTGCGGTCGCCTCCTCCACTCTCGCCTAATTGAAAAGTGAAAATGAATAACGTATTAACTAACAAAATCTATTAATATCGAAAAATAGTTTTATTAACACATGGAGAGGCGAAAGACTTACCACTTCGTCAGGGCATTGCGGATAGAACTTCTGATGAATATACACCAAGGGGTTCACTTCTTGTTGTTGCTGCGCCTTAGTCGACCAACCCATGTAGTTGAGTGAACCTGCATGATGGGCCCTGGTGTTTTTCAATCTATTCGCCCGGTTCGTCTTTGAAATCGCCTTGTTTGATAAACATATGGAAAAAAATTAGTAACTAACTATTTCAATCTGATACGATACATTAGGCTTGTAAGATATATTAAGGATGCATACCTGAGCTTTGGGGTGCTCGAAGTGGGCTATCAGTCACAGCCACTCGTACTCCCTAAACCGGAATTCGCTAGGGGTAGAACCTCGGCCTAGCTCCTTGTATACAGTGTAATGGGAAGAAAGCTCGTTCTTCCACTCTTTATACCTATATTAAAACAAGGAAAAAAAGTTAGAGATATTAAAACACTTGATAAACAAAAATCTAATTCGATATATATTCAAATAAGTCGAAGCACATCACCTCATATGTAGTTGACGCTCTACCCACGTGTGAATAAGAACTTCATCCACGTCAAACCACACCTGCAAAATGAATATATAAAAGGTAAAATTATATATTTATTCGGATTTAATTAATAAATGTAAAATTTACGTAATGAAAATACGATTTTACTCACATTGAGTGCATTATGCACTTGCATCTTCACGTAGATCGGCACAGATTCCCAATCTGGCCAAAGCATTGGGACCTTGTCCCGCACGATCGCACCGGCCATGCTGACATATTTGCGCGTGGTGTCGAATGCCTCGATCACCTCGCCATCCTCATTGGCCCTTATGGGCGTTTTCCTTCCGTCGGTGGCCTGCTCAAGTCTCTTCCCGGTGCAGGTGCCTCTAGCCCCTTTCCGTTTTCCAGTCCCATTAACGAAATTGCCTAATAATACAATGTCAACAAATTGATATCATTAATTGAACCAATCGCAAGTCTTAAGTAATAATTAAGTAATCAATCTGATGTTAAATAAAATTTACCTGCATCATCCGTTTGTTGGTTGGTGCACCTCACACTCCAAAGATACACGGGGTCGAACGGGAGGAAGTTATACGCTTCCTCCACGGTCAGGAACTCCGGCTGTCCTTCAACATAAACATGCATCCCCCTATCATCGAATTCAGGGATGACAGGAATCTCGTCGAGTAGGAAGAGACCAGACGGCGGAGATAGACGAGGCCTGGACGATGAGGCGCCAACACCACCATGTGTCTCATATGATTCCCGTGAAACGGGAGTAGGCACCGGGCGAATATGGGGCATTCGGATTGAGGGAGTTTCTGATGCCCCCGTTGACTGTCGCTCGTCTGAGGCTCTACCACCAGAGGGACGTCTGTTGATTGAGCGTCTGGAGACTGAGGCTCGAGCCTCGACTTCCGGTTGCACGGCTCTTGATCGTGCAGCTTCCTCCTCAGCTCGCGCCTCTAGCAAGGCTCTCGTGCGAGCAGTCATCATTGGCCCACTGGGCGTGTTGCTAACTGCGGGCGAGGAGGAAGCTTGACTACTGTTCCCTCCACTATTTCGTGAACCTCTCCGAAGCCAATTAGCCGCAAAACCTCCTAGACACTGTAATAGTCATGGATTCGGTTCTATAACAAATCGGAAACGGAACGGTTTGGAACCGGAACCGTTTGAACCTGGAACCGTTATATTACAAACGGTTCCAGTTACAAACAGTTCCGGTTCCAAATGGTTTCGGTTCCAAACCGTTTCGGTTCTATAACAAATCGGAACCGGAACGGTTTGGAACCGAAACCGTTTGAAACCGAAACTGTTTGTAACCGGAACCGTTTGTAACATAACGGTTCCGGTTACAAACAGTTCCGGTTCCAAACGGTTCCGGTTCCAACGTACTAAGGTTCTAAAACAAATCGGAACTGGAACGGTTTGAAACCGGAACCGTTTGAAACCGGAACCGTTTGTAACATAACGGTTCTGGTTACAAACATTTCCAGTTCCAAACCGTTCCGGTTCCAAACCGTTTCGGTTCTATAACAAATTAATCGGAACCGGAACCGTTTGGAACCGGAACCGTTTGAACCTGGAACCGTTTCGAACTGGAACCGTTATGTTACAAACGGTTCCGGTTATAAACATTTCCGGTTTCAAACCGTTGTGGTTCCAAACTGTTCCGATTCCGATTTTTCACCTTAATTTATACGTTAAATTAACAACTATATCACCTTAATCCAAACACGTTAAATTCCGAAGCCGATTTTTCACATGTTATACGTTAAATTAACAACTATATCACCTAACTTAACATATATACATACATCATTTCCGGCTTTAACTTTTCACATATATATACATCACATATACACTTTGTATACATCGATCATGCATCTTAATTTCACCTTAATTCACTCATATATATATACATCACATATTAATCCAATTCACCCTAGCTAATTAATTTTCCACATTTTTCAAACATACGTATATATATATACATTCCATACAAATTAATTAATTTTTCACATATATACATCACATATATTTCTCCTTCACCCCACAATTATCCACATTATTTTCCCACAATTTTCAAACATACCTTAATTACATTTTACAAATATTTTCCACATGCATACATACATCCCACAATTATCAAAAATTAATTAATCAAAATGCATAAAAATAAAATGTGGAATGAGAGAGAGAGAGAGGGAGAGAGAGAGGGAGAGAGAGTGAGCTATTACCTGCCATGGTGGAGCTCGACCCAACTGTTGTCCGGCGACGGAGGTGAGGGGAGGAGGAAGAGGAGGAGGGGAGGAGGAGAGAGGGGAGGAGAGGAGGAGAGGAGAGAGGGGAGGAGAGGAAGCTAATTAGAGAGGATTGAGGAGAGGGAGGAGAGGGAGGTGAAGAGAGAATTTCGGTGTAAGAGAGGGAAGAGGGAAGAGAGATCGATGCGAAGAGAAATGGGGAGGAGGAGAGCTCGAGCTGCCCTGGAAATACCGCCACCATTGCCGGCGAGTTACGTCGTAACTCGTTGGTAATGACATTACCAACGAGTTGCTAACTCGTGGGTAATGTCATTACCAACGAGTTGCTTATCAACTCGTTGGTAATGTCATTATTTCTCGAAGATTATCCGATCGACCTATTTCCGACCAATTTCCGACTAAATAATTTCCGACAACATTTCCGACCATATATAACTACAATTTCCGACTACGATTTCCGACTACGATGGTCGACTACAATTTCCGACTACGTACAATTTCCGACTACAATTTCCGACTACAATTTCCGACAACGATTTCCGACACGATTTCCGACTACGATTTCCAACACGATTTCCGACTACGTACAATTTCCGACTACATTTTCCGAGTACATTTTCCGACTACGTTCCGACACGATTTCTGACTACAATTTCCGACTACAATTTCCGACTACAATTTCCGACTACAATTTCCGCCTACAATTTCTGACTACAATTTCCAACGTACTAAGGATGATAATCGTAATCATCTTCATCACTTGAGTCTGACTCGGTTTCATAGGTAACCTCTGGCAATATGTGCCGCTCCTCGTCATCTGAATCAGCGTCAACTTCATATGGATTAACATCGAGAAGTTCTGCTCCAGTAATTTGAACCACACTCCCAGATCTCACATTATTAAGGCGAATCGTAGATGATTCCGGAATGTCAAAAGCGTTCGGCTCTTGGTATGCAGTAACTTCCTCATCATCTGCGGTCTCACCAAGTGTGGCAGCACTATATATGTTTCTATGAGCAACATGGTTAACCACCTTCCACGGGACTTTGTTAAGAAGATCGTAAGGTAAAACACTTGTTTTACTGATGAGGCAAAAACGAAAGGGTCATCTTCATACCAGCTAGTAGCAGTATTCACCGAAAATGTTCCGTACTGATCGGTCCTTGTGTTCTCCGGGCTAGTATCAAACCATCTACACTTGAACAAGTGCACTTTCATGCGGTTCCCATAAATTAGTTCAACAACTGAATGAAGGACACCGTAATAGTCAACGCCATCCTGCCCACCATGGACCATCACCCCACAATTCTGTGTTTTCAGTCGGTCGTCTCAATTTTCACATATAAATTTAACGCCATTGACCTGACACATCGAGTAAACTTTTGAAGCTATCGGTTTCATCGCCAGGATCCTCAATTCGTTTGACCACTCTGGGCAACCATCATCTGCTACATGGTTCATCTGAAAATGTCCAGTAATACGTACAGAAGAAATTATGTCATCTTGAAACCACAAAACCACGTACATACATACATGCTATATAAGGATATATATAAAAATAGACATATACACATATACCCTTACCCATTGACCAAAGTAGTTTGCAAACGTCCTGTTGTGGTAATCAACATTTCCGGCAATAGCAGGGCAGTGAAGATGATAGTTTTTCCAATATTGTACTTCTTGACAGTTAATCAGTACCGACCAATGGGCAATGGCTACCTTATTTCCGTCCAACTTGTACGACTTTGGAAAGCTTCCCTGTACTACCACGTCACTGGAGATGATAGAAAGGTTGAACTGGGGTTCATCTATCGGCATCTGTTGTTGGGGGTCCTCAAGCGCTCCCAAGTACACTTTGGTGTACGTTACACACTCGTGCGCAACATATGCTTCAGCGATACACCCTTCAGGTGCATATTTATTCTTCACATAGTCCTTGTAGGCTCCCAATTGTCTACAAGTTAACAAGTGCATGTTAACTTACTTAAAAAATAAGAATTTACATATAAAAACATAGGCAAACCAAATGTATGAATCATTTGTACCTTTCCATGGGATACATCCAAGTGTAGTGTACATGACCGGTAAGCAATAATTGTTCGGGAAGATGGATCATCAGGTGAGGCATTATGTCGAAAAAATTTGGGGGAAATATCCTCTCAAGCTTGCACATGATAAAAATGATGTCATCTTGCATCTCCCTGAGGTCTGATTTTTTTAACTTCCCTGGTGCATAACTTCTGAAAGAATCTTGACAAGGCCACCAATGGCTCCACCACCTCTTTGGGCATGTACCCTTGAATGAAAATAGGGAAAAGGCGTTGAAGCAGTACATGGCAGTCATGACTCTTTAATCCGTACATCTTATTGTCCCGGAAGTTAACACACCTGCTTATATTTCCTGCATAGCCATAAGGATACCTGCATATATATATATATATATATATATATATATATATATCCATAGGCAACAATTATATTTCTCGCATATAACCATAATCCGGTAAAAATTTAAGGCCAAATTCCTGCGTAGCCATAAGAATATATACTTGACATTACTCAGCCACCGAAAAATTTCATGCTTATGCTTCGCTTTACGGTGTAAGGAGCTTGCGGCATTTTCCTCTTACCATCTCTTAACCACAAATGTTTCCGCAGACCCATTGCTTTCAGATCAATGCGTGCCTTAGGGATGTCTTTTGTTTTCCCCTCCAAGTTAAGAACTGTGCCCACAACACTTTCACACACATTCTTCTCTATGTGCATGACATCTAGGTAGTGTCTGATAGGCAACCTGGGCCAGTATGAGAGTTCCCAGAATATGCTCTTGTGTGTCCAAAACTTATACCTTTCGGGCTTGTCTGGAATTGACGCGACTATGTCAGGATGATTGCTCAGTTGGCCAAAATCATATTCATTCAACACTTCCGAAATTTCTTCCCCTATCCATCGCCTGGGTGCCACACCTGTTTCCACAGTCCCATCAAACGCGTCTGGATCCTGCCTAAATGGGTGATAATATGGAAGCCAACAACGGTGACGCATCTGAACAATTTTACTGCAATGAGGACTGCAACAATCAACCGTCATGCACTCTGAACAAGCCATGTAACCCCTGGTAACGTTGCCCGACAACATACTGCGGTCAGGAAAATCACTGATGGTGCCAACAAGCATGGCATGCATCTGGAACATTTCCTTTTTGAACCTATCGTAAGTGGGGTGGCCACACTCACTCAGGTACTTAAGCTCCTCAATCAAAGGCCTCAAATACACATCGAGACACTTTCCTGGATAACCCGGGCCCGGAATTAACAGAGTCAGCATATTGTATTCCTTCTTCATGCACATCCATGGTGGAAGGTTGTACGGTACCAAAATAACTGGCCATATACTGTATTGAAGACTCATGTTGCCAAAAGGGTTGAATCCGTCAGATGAGAGCCCTAGCCAAACATTTCAGACCTCTGCTGCAAAATGATCAAACTCCCTGACCATGTGCTTCCAAGCCTCTCCGTCGGAAGGGTGTATAAGGGTGTCATCGTCAGGCAAGTTCCTCTCAGCCCACCATCTCATTGCCTCGGCCGTGAAAGCACACATGAACAACCGCTCCAGCCTATCAATAAGCGGGAAATATCGAAGTATCTTCACAGCTTTCTTGTTGCCTGCAGGAGTCAACTTATACCTTTCTGTAAAACATACCGGGCAGGCTTCAAGGTCTTCGAGATCTTTTCCCCAGAAGAGAATACAATCATATATGCATGCATGGATTTTGATGTAGGAAAGCCCAAGATCTTTCAGGATATGTCGCACCTTATGATGAGTGGTAGGAAGACGATGACCGGGTGGCAGTAGCGAAGCAGTCTACTTTAACCAAGAATCAACAGCTTTGACAGACATTTTGTTCTCCATTTTGAGCTGCATCACTCCCATCACACTTTCAAGAACAGTCTTACTACAACCGTCGTACAACGGAGTCTGTTGCAATGCAATCAGGTTGTTGTACTTGTCCATACCGCTTGTGTTGACATGAGCTCTAGGTAATGGCTCGACTGGCTCGATATGGGGGAAACCCTCAACGACGGGAGGGACATTTGGTGCTTCATCAGCAAATACACCGCTCTCATGAGGAAACATATCATTGATTAACATCGATGTTGGATCATAGGATGAACTGCCCTCTCAGCAAAATCTCCATGATCATAGCGTGGACTCACCCTCTCACCAAATTGTCCATGATCATGCGGACCCGCTAACAATGTTTCACCGTGATAAATCCAACAAGTGTACTTACCCCAAAACCCGTATTTACTCAGGTGCCTCTGGACTTTATCAATGGGAAAACGAAATCAATCGCTGAAACACTTACATTCTTTACACGAGCAATAATGAAGTGTAGTGTCTCCACAATTAGCCTTCACAAAATCCACAAAACTCCTAATCCCCTGGTGATATCTGATATCCCATCTTTCGAGGCTCATCCAACTCTTGTCCATCCTGAAAATTCTAACAATTTTACGGATTAATTATATATATATATACACACACATTCACTACTAATAATCGACACGATATCTCAAATCAACTCTAATTAAATCAACACATGCATGCATATATATATATCGATCTAATCTCTGAATTCGATTCAGTACTCGATGATGGTATTCTTCTTTTTTCAATTCAAAACGTATTTGACTAGGTAGGAGGCTCTGTTAAGCCTGGCTCCGATAACACTACGATAATACCAGTCGTTGATTCAGACACAAGATAAGATTAACTGCAAGCAGTTTTCTCGTTTCGGTGACATCAACAACATTTCATATATATCTCACGAATTGGATTTGATCAACACACACACATATATATATATACATACACATATACGTATATATACACGTACCTATATATATAGCTTCCCGAGTGATCGAGTTTTCGACGCGCGCCTTAATTTTGACAATATACCGAAGGATCGATTTCAGAGCGTACGTTTTCCTTCTTTCGATTTCTCTGGATTTTTTTCGATCAAAATGAACGAATGACCGAGCTGCTGCAATCTACGTCTAATATAAGAGACATTGCCGGCGACGGAGTAAGTCGCCGGAAATGAAGACATTACCGGCGACTTTACGCCGGAAAATCGCTGGTAATGTTTCAAAACATTACCGGCGACTCCAACCGTCGCCGGCAATGTCGAGCCACACATTTCCGGCGAAATTCCGGCCGGAAATGTTCGGCTTGACATTATCGGCGACGGTTGGAGTCGCCGGTAATGTTTTGAAACATTACCGGCGATTTTCCGACGACATTACCGGCGACGGAGTAAGTCGCCAGTAATGATGAACATTACCGGCGACTTTTTCGGTCGTCGGCCTTGTCTCCGGTGATCTCGCCGGTAATGATGCCATATGTGGTAGTGTCAGTTGAATTATTTAGAACACAGTTATGTTGACTTTATTGAAATGAGTATCAGGTGATCATCAACTGAGTACCAGTTTAACTGAATCAGGACGAAAAATAAAACTACCTCACCATTCATAACAAACTTAGGGAGGAGTTAAAACTTCAATATGATAAAAAAACACAGATCGTTAATTCATTGTAGTTAAATCTAAACTGTCAACTAATACTCAGATGAATCTAAACTGACACTCAATTTAACATATACTGACACTCAGTCAAACCTAAACTGACATTCAGTTGAATCTAAACTGACACTCAGTTGAATCTAAACTGACACTCAGTTAAACTTCATATGTGTGTCAGATGAACCTATAGTCTAAAAACCTTGACGGTCAAAGGTCAAAAACGCCAGAATCCGGTCGTCGTTCGCCAAAATCCGGCCAAAGTTGCCGGAATCGAGTCAACGGTCAACGTCGTCGAAATCTAGTCATCGGTCAATGGAGAGGATATAAGAAAGTAATGATATAAGGTAATTCATAAATTAAATTGAGGGTATATTTGTCATACTAGAATATTGGGAACTAAATTCTTTTCTTGGCCTAGTGAGATTTAAAATTCCTATTGTTGGGTTGAGTTTTGTTCTGATTGTCAGTGAGTTTTGTGGTCAGTTGTGATCAACTGTCCTAAAATCTATATTCAATAATAAATAATTAAAAATAGTTAAAAGATAATTTAATATTATCTGTTCACAAATTCATTGATAACAAGAACATGACTGAAGTTGGACTAGTGGGAAAAAAACCTAATCTAAAATAATTAACTAACTTGATTCACAAATATTGTTGCCCTTGAATTGTGGTGACCAACTCACGAGTCACGAAGGATCGGAGCTTGATGATGATCGATTACGTTAAACTTGATTAGTCAACACAAGAAGACATAACTAAGATATTTTAATCGGTACGTATGTACAACAAATTAATATGGATTGACAACTAGCCAACTACGTACAGACTTATTGGTATTATCTATATATTAATTTCAATAATTTGTGTGAGTAGACAATCAATGATAGCTGGAACTCTGGAAGAACCTTTTATTGTTAATTTATAGGGAATATATTTCATACACGGTAGAATATTTGTATTGTGTATGTGACGAATTTTTATTGGTATAAAGATAGTAAAAAGTTTTAAAAAATAGATAAAAAATCATTAAGAAAGGTAAATTTTCTATTTTATTCTTATTTACATAGAAAGTACACTTGCACCCTCGTGTAAAAAATAGTTTTCATAATTTATATCATATGATCGAACTAAATTCACCAAACAGTTGATGTACGTCTTGCAGCGCATGCTGATGTTCTTATTATTAGAACTTGTGGAACTTTAGTGCAGCGCATGAAAGAAATTGTAAGACATACCCTTCATAAGGGATTACACATGAAAAAAAGTGATTTAGTGACTAGCTAGACATGAGCTTTCATTAGTGAATGTGTGGGATTAGGCCATGAGTTACCAAGGAAAACCCAAATATATAAATGTCAAAAAGATGGGCCTTGAGTCTTGGAGCCTTTAACTCTGTTTATTAAATCCGAATTTAAATTTTTAAAATTAATATTTAAATTTTTGAATTATTATTTTTAGATAAATATAAAAATATGATAAAAATAAAAGAAGCGACAGTTGGTATAAACGATCGCGACTTTTGAAAAAACGACGTTTGACACTTATAAAAGGACAACCCCGGATCGTCATTGATGATCTAATCTCATCGACTTCGTCTTCTTCCTCCATATCAATATTTTAAGAAAAACATAAAATAAATTCGTCGGGGTTCAAATTCGTGTGCTAGCTAGTTTGAACCAAATAGTTGTATCATTGAGATAGACGTTCAGACTACAAGCACAAATGGAGACGAATTTATGTCTTAAAATACTACGTTGCAGGCCTCTATCTGATCAAGTTAATAAATTTCTATTTCGTTTCTATTGTTATTATATACTGGGTGTGTATTCTAAAGACGACACAAATTTCGTTGTCTAGGTATGCACTTAGACGACAAATATGCTTATTTCATCGTCTAAGTAAAATCTAAGACGACGAATTCTATTTCGTCGTCTAAGTGCATACCTAGACAATGAAATTCTCTCTTGTACGACGAAATTTTTTTTCGTCGTCTAACGAACACTTAGTCGACGAAACGTTTATAGTTTCGTCGTCTAAGTGCAAAATTTCGTTGTCTAACGAACACTTAATCGACGAAACGTTTATAATTTCGTCGTCTAAGTGCATTTTTCTTGTAGTGCATGCTAACTGCCATTCCCCTAATTATTTTATCTGGAGCTACCATGAGCCTCACTATAATAAAGCTAGCGTCCCGCGGACAAGCTGCTTTTTCAATGGGAGCAAATGTGGTAGAGCAGACAATTTGTTCAATCAGAACTGTACGTATGCATCCTTGTCATCCTAAACAAATTAATAGCTATTTTCGGTTTCCTTTAATTTGTATCGAAATGACTGGATTGAGGGCATTTCCTCGTACTGCAGGTAGCCTCATTTACAGGGGAGAACCAAGCTATAGCCAAGTACAACAAAGCCTTAACTGAAGCTTACAAGAGTAGTGTGAAAGAGGGTTTGGCTTCGGGGTTGGGTATTGGTAGTTCTATTCTTATTATGTTCGGAAGCTACGCTTTAGCTGTTTGGTATGGTGGAAAACTGATAGTTGAAAATGGATATAAAGGAGGAGATGTCATTAATGTCATTTTCGCTGTCTTGACCGGTGCCTTGTAAGTTACATCAGTGTACTAGTTAGAAATGTCTGTGAATTTTTGCACTATATCTACCCTTCATTTCATATCCCTTTTTGTTTACTATGCTTCAGCTATAAGAGATCAATGTATGAACACATTTCTTGATGCACTTTCAGCTCTCTCGGTCAGGCATCTCCGTGCATGAGTGCATTTTCTGCTGGACAAGCTGCAGCTTTTAAGATGTTTGAGACAATTAATAGGGAGCCAGATATAGATGTTTATGACACTAGTGGGATAATATTGGAAGATATCTGTGGTGCCATTTAACTGAGGGATGTTCATTTCCGTTATCTTGCAAGACCTAATTACCTATATAACAGGCGTGGGTTTCCCACTGTACCTGTAGCTAGAATAGTATCCACAGTATTGCTACGTGCGAGCCACACGTGAGGAGCAAATACCTTTGCATCCCATCTGAAGCTGGTTTCTTCTCCCCTCTTCATTATCGTCTGTTTCCATTTTGCTCCCCTTTCTCCGTCTGCATCCCGAATCAGAACCCAGGCCTGTCTTATGCTTATGCTTAACTTATGCTTCGGTCTCTCTCTCTCTCTCTCTATCCTTAGGGTTTGGGTCTCTCTCTGGTTCTTCTTCTTCATCTCTCTCTCTCTCTAGGTTTCTCAGGCAGTTTTGATCGTCGAGTGGTTGTTGTTATCCTGGTTTCGAGCTATGGCGAATGATAATCTGAGAGATTTGAGTCAGCCAATCAATGTTCCTCAACTGGATGCCACCGTTTCGGCGTTCTACGGCACTGGATCTAAGGACGAGGTGAGGATTTTATGTGCCTCTATCAGTGTCTAGGGTTTATCGCTTTCAATTTTAGGGCTTAACCAGGTGAATTTGTTTTTTTTCTTTTCTTTTTTGATACAAATATTGGAGCGAAGTATTGACTGTGTTAACTCATTTTGACTGATGAGTGTGAATTGCAAATATCATTGTTAGAATTACATTCGTGCGTACCTGATTTTGTGTTTTCGAAAATTATTTACGAGAGAACTTATCCTCATGTGTTGATGATACAGAGGGCAGCAGCGGACTTAATACTGAGGGACTTGCAAAACAATCCGGATATGTGGCTACAAGTGGTGCACATTCTGCAGAGCACGAATAATCTCAACACCAAGTTCTTCGCGTTGCAGGTCGGTTTCGAAGCATAACAATCTATTTTATTGCAATTGAGTTTAATTTATTGTTTAACGTGGCGCCGGTCAGATGGGCATGTAGTCAAGTAGAGTAGGGTACATGATTTGGTTGAAAGACATTATCGAGTTGCAAGGCATATAATATGTTTGGAGCAATATCTGTCCATATTGAATAGAGCATCGTAGTAAAGTCTTCATTACATGTACATAAGTTGCAGAAGTAAAAGGGGGTTTACTTGATGCCTGTATACAGGTCCTGGAAGGGGTTATCAAGTCTCGCTGGAATGCATTGCCCATTGAACAAAGAGACGGAATGAAAAATTATATTTCTGATGTGATTGTACAGGTATGTCTCATGCATTAAGGAGGGCAGAGTCCTGCTAAGCAAATTTGTTTTGTTGCGCTTTCACTTGGTTTGTTTACCCTTACCTTTTCTTCTGTCTTATGCTTATGCTTAACTTATGCTTCGGTAGGTTGGAGATGGGTGACGGAATTGGGGTGACATTCTTCTTGATTGCACACTGGCCCTCCATCTTATCCCTCTAAACTGCAAATTGACAGAGAAGTGAAATAGAGATCTAACTACAAGCCTAGGTATGATCTACTATTGAATCTCATAAAATGTCATTGCTATCTGACAGCAATGAATTTTGAAACAAAGTCATAAATCTGCAAGACACTTGAAACACTCTCCCTAGAAAAAACTTGATCTTTACAACAAATTACCAAAACCTCAACAGCCAAAACATGTTGACCATCTTAGTTAACTTATACAGATAAAGATGTTAAATTTCCAGTAAAAACTTCAGCTACCCAGCATTGATCCAGTCTATCTGAACAGTCAACAGATTCCAAGAACTTATCTAATGTTGAGAGATTTAGACTTCTGAGCATAAATAATCAATATTTTGTCCCGAGAAAGGAAAACCCAATACTATAAACACAACAACTAAGTCAACTAACCAATTGCATGCAAAATCCGATGCTAATCGATCAAATGCAAACCCAAGTATTCAAAACTGATGAAGCTATGAACACAAAAACATGATAGAACAAACCTTATCTCTGCCGACAGATATGTAAGTAAAACAAAGCGGTCGAGTAGTGCTGATGCTCAAGTATTGCATTGTTTCAGAATATTAAGCTGAACGATGCATGCTTACAAAACAAAGCGGTGCACAAAGTTTATGGTAAGAGAGTTTTGGCTCCTTGCACATCCATGGGGCCTACAGGAACCAGTTCACATTTCTGTCTATTTTCTTGGTCCATACTTCATAGTGATGCTTTTAACATTAACAGAAGTCAAGAGAACAAGAAATGGAGGAAGAAGAGAGAATAATGACTGGGCAATAAGCAGCTTTTGGGGACGCAAGGGACGCTCATTTTATAAATAAGACATTTTTATGTGGAAATCAAATTGAATCCGATCCAAAATAAAAAAATATAATAAAAATTACCTATATAACAGGCGTGGGTTTCCCACTGTACCTGTAGCTAGAATAGTATCTACAGTATTAACCTATGATGTGAACAATGAATGTGTACTTTATACCCGCGCCTCGCGCGCGGGCTTTTTGCTGGTGAATATATATTCATGGGATTTTCTCTCTCAATTCCTAGTGGTGAAACTGCTGCTTTGGTTGGACAGAGTGGAAGTGGTAAATCAACTGTAATCAGTTTGATTGAGAGATTTTACGACCCTCAGGCTGGTTAAGTTCTTATTGATGGTACTAACATCAAAGAACTCCAGCTGAAATGGATCGGAGGAAAAATTGGGCTCGTCAGCCAGGAACCGGTTTTATTTTCTTGTAGCATTAAAGATAATATCACCTATGGAAAGGATGAAGCAACTATTGAAGAAATCAAGGTTGCTGTAGAGCTTTCCAATGCTGCTCAATTCATACACAAACTACTCAAATAACTTTTAAACTATTTCTCCTAAATTTATTTGAGCATTTCATATTTCTTAAATTTATAAATAATGGACCTATTAATTAGGGACTGGACACAATGGTTGGTTAGCATGGAACTCAACTTTCTGGAGGCCAAAAGCAGAGAGTTGCCATAGCAAGAGCCATTCTGAAGAATCCGAGAATTCTGCTTTTAGATGAAGCTACAAGCGCTCTTGATACAGAATCTGAGAGAGTTGCATTAGACAGAATTATGGTTAAGCGGACTACCGTCATTGTGGCTCACCGGTTGAGCACAATAAGAAATGCTGATACAATTGCAGTGATACATTGCGGGAAAATTGTTGAAAAAGGTAATCAAATTTGTTACCAATGTCTTGTCATGTCCAATCATATTGATATACTTTGAACATATATGTATGAACTACATCATTATATTCTCAAGTTCATGAAAGCTGATTACAGGACCACATTCTGAGCTTGTTAACGATCATGATGGGGCATATAGCCAGCTTATAAGGTTGCAAAAAGTTAGCAGTTTGAGAGAAGAAAATGCTCAAGATGATCCGGAAAGGCCGGCTCAAGATGATCCGGAAAGGCCGGTACATTTTTCGGACTTCCAAAGAAATTCAAGTTTACGCTCCATGAGTGAGAGATCAGCTGAAACAGGAAATAGTAGTCGTCATTCATTCTCAATCTCACATGGTATCCCTGATATAAGTTCTGGTCTCATTGACATTGTAGCACCATCACGTGGGTATCCAGAAGTCTCACTTCGCCGCCTGGCTTACCTAAACAGGCCTGAAATCCCAGTGCTGCTACTAGGAACTATAGCTGCAGCAATCAATGGAGCAATCTTACCGGTTTTTGGGGTGTTGATATCCAGTGTAATCGAGACATTCTTTGAGCCACCTCATAAACTTCGAAAGGATTCCAAGTCTTGGGCATTAGTGACTCTTTGCCTTGGAGTGGCATCTTTTTTCGCACACCCAATGAGATCATACCTTTTTGCTGTGTCAGGGTCTAAGCCAATAAGAAGAGTTCGATCAATGTGCTTTGAGAAGGTGGTTTACATGGAAGTCAGTTGGTTTGATGAAGCCAAACACTCAAGTGGGGCAATCGGCGCAAGGCTGTCATCGGATGCAGCTTCTCTGCGAGGGCTGGTTGGAGATGCTCTGGGGTGATGACTATATCAACAACAGTTGCAGGATTGGTTATTGCATTTGTGGCAAATTGGCAGCTTGCTTTTATAATCCTATTTATGCTTCCTTTACTAGGAGTAAGTGGATATTTCCAAATTGAGTTCATAAAAGGATTAAGCGCAAATGCAAAGGTAGGGTATTGCTTCAAAGTCCCATATTTAAAAGATTACTTATAATGACTTATCTTTCCAAATTTCATTCTCTTCTTTTTTTCTTTCTTTCTGAAACGTCCAAATGCTTCCAGAAAATGTACGAAGAAGCAAGCCAAATAGCCACCGATCCTGTGGGCAGCATCAGAACGATTGCTTCTTTTTGTGCTGAAGAAAAGATTATTAAGTTGTACCAGGCCAAATGTGATGCCCCTATAAGGACAGGGATGAGACAAGGGATATATAGTGGGACAGGTTTTGGGTTATCATTCTTTCTACTTTATGTGTGTATGCATGCAGTTTTTACGCCGGGGCTAGACTTGTTTCCGCAGGCAAGACAACATTCCCTGACGTTTTTCGCGTATGTTTGCCCTACACATACTTATACTGAGATTTTATCATCCCCCATAATTTCTTTTTCTTAACATTTTGCTCTTCTGTCTTGCAGGTTTTCTTTGCTCTCACTATGACCGCCATTGCATTGTCTCAACAGAGTTCCTATGCCCCTGATGCAAGTAAAGGAAAGAACTCGGCTGCCTCAATATTCGCAATGCTTGATCAGACATCTAAAATTGATGCTAATGACAATTCCGGAACAACAATAGAAAATGTGAAGGGAGCAATTGAATTTCACCATGTTGGTTTCAAGTACCAAATAGACCTAATGTGCCAATCTTCGAGGATCTTTGTTTGACCATTCATCATGGCAAGGTAAATATGTCTGATGAGCTATTGTTTTACCTCATTATCAACAAATGCAGACAAAGTTTGAACTTATGTTTTGAGTCATGAATTATTCATTCAGACAGTAGCACTGGTTGGAGAAAGTGGAAGTGGGAAATGGACAGTGATCTCGTTGCTGCAGAGATTTTATGATCCTGATTCCGGTCAAATTACATTAGATGGTGTGAAAATACAAACATTACAGTTGAACTGGTTGAGAAAACAAATGGGATTGGTAAACCAGGAGCCTCTGTTGTTTAATGACACTATCCGAGCCAATATTGCATATGGAAAGGAAGAGGACGCAACCGAGGCTGAAATCATAGAAGCTGCAAAATTGGCAAATGCTCACAAGTTCATTAGTAGTTTACAACAGGTAATTTAATTAAGCACTGGATTCAATAGTTTCATAGACATAGAGGAAAATGGGTACTAGCTAGTTGACAGATCTGATATTTGGAAAATAATACAGGGTTATGACACAGCAGTAGGAGAGCGAGGGGTCCAATTGTCGGGTGGACAGAAGCAAAGGGTGGCAATTGCAAGAGCTATTATGATGGCACCAAAAATATTGCTACTAGATGAAGCCACCAGTGCTCTTGATGCCGAGCCCGAACGAGTTGTTCAAGATGCACTTGACCGAGTTATGGTGGATATAACCACAGTGGTGGTTGCGCATCGGTTATCCACAATGGAGTCATTGTTGAGAAAGGAAAGCACGAAACTTTGATCAATATCGAGGGTGGCACTTATGCTTCTCTGGTTTCATTACATGCAAGCTAGTGCCCTCTTCTTAAAGATTATTTTGTTTTACAGTTACTCATTTAATAATGACTTTGTATACTATATCTATGAGTAAATTACAATGAGATTACAATTTTTTTGAAGCAAAGAAAGTCATCTATTAATTTTATTGAGTAGAGCTACAACACCATCGCTGAGATTAGACATGTTTACCAACACTCATCCAAGTGGTTCTACCAAAACTTGACCGAGCTGTATATATTTCTCCTGAAAGGCTAGGTAATTTTCTTATCCTTGATCACCTACAATTTCACCCTTTTATTGTGTATCTGCAACAATGTCTACATACATGTGATATCTAGTTGTCCAAGCCATATATATACTGATATACATATGCATGCAATAAGAAAAGAATGATACAATATCGTTTTTTCCTGTTATAAATAATGCTGAAACGATTGAGTGATTGAGTCCTAGCCAGTCGCTCAATGACTAATCCTTAGTTTCCAAAGATGCAAAGATTGGTCTTGGTTTTTCATTTGCCTCCATAAATCTTTTCATTGTGGTTCAGGATTAAGTGAATAAACACAGGACTATTTGTAATATATATATATAAGCCTCTATATATATGTTGCTCTTAAAATTCTTCAGTGTGAATTTGCTTGTATTCATATTTGAATTGATTCATCGTGACATTAGCAATTGCATTGTAATTTAAGATTTGGGTGTCTAGCTATATGGACAACTTTGCCAATATTTTCTGTTTATTGATATTTATTTGGTACTATTAGAGTCCGCAGCAGTTTGGGATTTTATCCCATTATAATTTGGGAGGTTCTAGTTACACCTCCAAATCTACTTAATACACCTCCATTCTTTTTTTCTAATTTTGTTGACTTTGTCAACTGATATAAAAAGACATAAACGCTAAAACATTTTTGTGAGAAGTTCATTGTTTTGAGAGAAATCGTGTTCAGCAATAAGAAGCAATTTTGTAAATAATGTTCCCAGGTAATACAAGATTGAAAAAGATATTTTGAAACAAGTCATATCACTTGCGTCTTTGTTAGAGATCTTGTTAATTTCAATCTTCTTTTTGACTCCTGGGATCTAGAATGCAGGTTAGATCATGCTGCGTTGAAAACCTTAAAACATCGATCATATATGAATCATGTTGCATGCGTTGAAACAAATGGTTATATATTGATCTTAAGAGTCAATTGAAAGAACATATTTGAGAGGAAAGAACTGGGTTTTCATTCTTAATCTTTTTCATGTGTTGGTTCCTAGTTCATAATTCTCAATGAAATTTTCTCGATCGTTTCACTGTTATGGTTTGGGTATAGGAATCAAACAAATTTAATATCTATTAACAGATTAATTAGAATCAATAGTTAATGTATCAATTCAATTCTTTTTCCTCGATAGAATATTAATTCAATTCCTTAATTATGTAAAAGGAAATGTTGGAGACAAATTTTCATATGTTATGTAGGAATTAGTAAAAGGGTATTTTGGTAAAGAATGAAGAGGTGAACTTAGAAGTATAAGCATGTCAAAAAGTGAAGTGGATGTGTACTTAGCATAGGAGGTGTATTAAGTAGATTTGGAGGTGTAACTAGAACCTCCCTTATAATTTTTCTATTGATATAATTAAGCTAGTTTCATATACAAGTATGACTAATTCCACTGCAGCATGCATACACCTTGAGATGAACAGGTTTATTCATTATTCATATATTGCAATTGATTGCAAACGTGATTAAGATGATCGTTCGGGGGCAGCTTTGATGTGCTCCGTGAGGCGCCGACACTACCAGCAAGGTCCGCCTTGCATGCACTTATTGCCTAAATAACCTTGAGCACCGCCAGATAAAATTATGTGTGTACTTTAGTGGTGCTATGATACAGCCACTCCAAACCCTTAAATTCACTCAAAAACCTCAAATAATATCAAATATCAATACAGAAGGAGCTAATACTACACTGACCAACGAAATGTAATTTCACACTGTCTACAAAAGTTAAGCTCTTTTTATGGCAAAAACCCAGTTTTGTGCAGAACGGACTATAAAGTAGAAACAAGTCAAACAACACATTGTAATAGTGTGTGTATGGTAAAATGACTCTCCAGGCCATGTAAACAGTTTAGGCCAAATCCGTCAATTGGGCTGAAGCCCAAAATCGTCGCTGATCCATACCATATAGTCAGCCCCGCCCCCCAAATGGACGAGAAGAAGAAAGACCACGGCGGCACCCCGGTCTTTGTCACCGCATATGGCTCTGTTTAATTATTTAAAAAGAAAACTAGTGGAAGCAGTACGCGAAAAAAAATGTTTAATATATATATAAAAAATAAATTTTGAGATATAACTTAAAACACTATTAAAATTATAATTTAGTAAGCTATTGCACGCATCTTCTCCAATCTCTATAGACAACCTACAGTAATACGTACACAAAGCTAGCCACAAAGGCCATATCATAAACTTACACGACGGGAACTAAAGAACTTGATCATTGGTTATTGACACTATGAATCTAAGTTAGACAAAAATTTAACCCAATATACTAGACATAGTTGCAAACTATCACATCAAATTTGAGGGTATTCTAAATAGTTTTGGTTACCGAAATAATTCGACCAAGTTACAGCTAATGCAGAAAATAAATACTGAAAGTAAGATGCTAATGAATGTAAAAGGATTTAAACTATATGATTAATAAGTTAAGAAACATGCAATCCACTACCACCTTTCTAATATATATTTAACCTAATACACATATCCGATGAATGAAAGTTCCCAGGAAGAGTTGATCGTTACGACCACATCTGATTACCTAATCCTTATGCCTGTGTAGGTTTGTCATGGACCTCCCTTACATCTATCCCTCTATGAACCCATAGTCATGGACCCCAATGTTTACAAAGAAGAAAGCATTAAACTCTAGAAAATATTTGAGAAGCTACAAGGATTCACAAGTACACTATGGGCGTGTCTCGCTAGACCTATGGATTTCAATCTCCTGACTGTAAAATCAGTGTATCACTATAGAGAATCTGGTGGAAGAAATTATCTTCAGTCGCCCGTATCTCATGAAAATAGAATTCTAGCATGCATACTAAGTTGGCCACCAAAGCAAACATACAAGAATTCATAGGGTGAATCATTCAGAGAAAGAAACCTCATTCAAAAAATATGTAAAACTAGGTTAAAGTGTATGCATTAAAAATACTTCATGTATGGGGCTTCAAGTTGCTCCCTGACACAAGAAATTTAGCTACTCATAGTCTTAGATAATAACATCAAAGAATCCATAAGAGATAAATTAAATGAAGGAGAAAAAAGAACTCTTGTCGACAACGTGATCGTCCTAGGCTTGATGCAAGAGAACTTCTCTTCCTTGTTGACTTATTCTTCCGTTCTGTTTCGTCCCTCTTAATCTAGTCCAAGCCGTCCCTCCCAAGTTTGCTTCCACTAGCTATAAATATGTTAGTTAGCTAGAGCTAATTAACCTAACAATCATTACGTGCACTCCATCATCTAGTAGTATCCTTCATGGATATGCAACAATTAAGCCCATCTTCACTCGCCAAACTGCTTCTTGCCAAAACTTCCTCGCCGACAAACAAAATAAATATGTCTCTTTCTTAAACTTTCTCCTCGTCAAGACTAAATTCCCTCGCCAAGCTCCTATAATGTATCACATGCTCGCTATTCAAATTCTTCTCAAATTAGGATTCCTCCACAACATGCAGCTCCTCTACCCAATCAACTCTAAAATATATTATTTAAGTCTATTTTTTTCATTAATCTCCAAAATACCTAAAAACAAATAAACATAATTAATTCACTCGAATAATAATAATAAACTAGACATAGAAAACAAATTAAATACCGAATATATGCATAAATATGTGACTATCACCTATTCATCGGTGGCGTGGGAGTAGCTGCAATAGTTACAATGCTGATTGCTCGCCGGAGAGGAAGATCGAAGCCAAAGGATGAAGATGTCGCCCACTCCGCCGGCGATTCAACCACCACCACAAAGTAGGGGCCAAGTCCATTTACATTGTTCTAGTCCATATTAGCTCACTATGTTAGTTTTTTATATAGAATTTTCAGTCTTATTTTGTAATGGCATCTGATTATTGATGACAATACTGATCTTTACCTTTATCTCAATTATTGTTCTTACAACTGAATATTAAGAGGTTATGTAGTATGATGGAGCTGTGTGATTGGGGTCAGATTGATATAAGATTGGCGACCGTCAAACGTGCTGTTATTCCTTCCGCAAATTGACTAGTAGAAAAGCCCCAATCCCAACTATAAGTCATCAATCTTGCATTGCAAGTGAGCTAACAGCAAGGCATCAATAGTGAAACAAAAATGAGTTCATATCATAATAGAGTAGTAGAGACCCATCAAAATGGAAGTATGGTAACACCAATATGATATCAATAATTGTGGTGACCATTTCAGGTTAAGGTCCTGGATACAAAACAAAATCAAACAAAATAAACATAAACACCATTTACATAAATCTCACGACTCTCATTACAATCGAACGAGCCAAACACCAAAGCAAATAAGCTAATGGAAAAAAATTTAGCCTTCCCCATTTTAAAATTATGGGTCTGTCATTGGATCTACAATCAAAACAATAAAAGAATTAAGAGTTTTTTTTCTATTAGACCTCTTAATTTGCTCCCTACATCTCTTTTTATTTTCTATTATATAATTACATAACTATTCAATTTAGATGGTGAAAACGTTGATTTGGTGTATTGCGCAATGAGAGGCATCCCATGTGTCTAAAAGAGAGCCCAAAATAATCAGTAGAGCCTAGATTCTGACCCAAGTGATCTTATGGCATGAAACCTACTATAAACTTTTCTGGCCCAATCCGGTGGAGAAGAATAATACCAAAATGTGTGTATATATATTTTTTATATGGCGAAAATTTAACCGTGACAGTGATACTAGAGTACATTCTACCGGATTCCCAGCTTAACAAATTGAAACTCCTAAACGTATTACGCACTAACTAAATCCAAATAATCCAATCATGACAAACCTGAGCCGCTGAGACTAAAAAATTTCATATAGATTGCTCCTTAGCTGACTGGGTACCATATCTAGAAAGAAAAATTTGGAAATGATGATGCAAGTGATGTTGCGGATGAAGTTTTGACGGCCTCACAAACTTGAGTG
The DNA here is from genome assembly GCA_946800695.1 of Geum urbanum. Taxonomy (NCBI): domain Eukaryota; kingdom Viridiplantae; phylum Streptophyta; class Magnoliopsida; order Rosales; family Rosaceae; genus Geum; species Geum urbanum. Next base: position 4,630,742 of record OX327000.1, on the reverse strand, counting down.
GCCCACTCCAAACTCAGGCCCAAAGACACGGGCTCCCAACACCAACTATTAGAATTTGTGGGACCAGCCTAATAAGTTAAGGCTTGTACCACTACAAACCCTAATAGTAACTATTTGGGAAGAGAACGGCATCTGGAACCATGTAGAACTTCTGATCAAACCGGATACAAATGGATATTGGAAGTTTTAGATGGTCACGAAATAAGGTGTTATGAACAATTCAGAATGGAGAAACATGTTTTCATGGAACTGTTAGCTACACTTGAGACTAAGTATGGTTTAAAGGTAGGAAAAGATGTAACACTTGTCAAGGTATTAGGCATGTTTCTTTACATAATAAGTCATGAAAAGTGTAATAGAATGACTCAAGAAAGATTTCAACGATCTGGAGAGATATTGTTTCGATGGTTTGGATTAGTATTAGATGCTATCTGCCGCATGGCAGAGGACATCATAAGTCCAAATGATTCACAATTTACGAGAGTGCCAGATAAGATAAAAAACGATACTCGTTATTGACCTTACTTCAAAGATTGCATAGGAGCAATTGATGGTACACATGTAACGACTATTGTGCCTAAAGAAAAACAAACACCTTATTTTGGTAGGAAATGCATCACTACTCAAAATGTTATGGCTGCATGTGACTTTAATATGTGCTTTAATTTACATTTGTATGGGCTGGATGGGAAGACGCTGCACATAGCTCACGTATCTTTATGGAGGCATTAAGAAGACCAGAACTAAAGTTTCTTCATCCACCTGCAGGTTATAGCTTTTAAAATTAATTAATTTTTTATTTAATTATCATGATAATTGACGCAATATGTGGATATTGAAATTTAAAGTTTTCGTTTTTATTTTGGTATAGGGAAGTATCATCTAGTTGACACAGGATATCCACATATGACTAGATATCTAGGACCATACCGAGGAGGTGCACGAATGCATGTGCCGCAATTTCATCAGGGACCTCGAGCAACTGGGGTCAGCGAAATATTCAATAAGAGACATTCATCTTTAAGATGAACTATTGAAAGAACATTTGGTGTTTGAAAAAATCGATGAAAAATGATACAGGAGCCCCATAGTTTTCCTTTGGAAAAGCAAAACATAACTAGTTGTTGCTTCAATGGCTATTCACAACTTTATACGATTTCATTCTGCCACTGATCCGGACTTTCAAGCTTATGATAACGACGATGATCTACTTCCTCCGACACGGGACGAAGATTACTGCAGGGAAGACGTTGTCACACAGCAAAGTTCGTCCTCACACCGAGAAATGGATGTTGTACGTGATAACATTGCTAATCTTATTTTTGCGGCCCGTTGAGAGTGCTTAGTTTCTTTCATTGGTCTGATAGTACTTCGTTTTCATGTTGTTCTAATAATATGCTAAATTTCGTTATAATTTATATTATCTTTGAATTTCATATATGGATATGCACTACAAAAAGAAAGCACAAGGAGAAGAATCCCAAATAGTTTTATTATTGGTGTAATTTGTTTTAAAGATAAATATTAAAATAAAAGTACTTTGGTCTTGAGGAAACCAAATGCCCCAAACACATTAAAAGCACTTTTTGTCAAGCATGGAAGTGCTTTTCAATATTATGCCAAACACCAAACTGCTTTTTGTTAAGAGCTCTAATTTTAAAAGTGCTACAAAAGGAGGCGCTATTAGTCAAAATCACTTTTAAGAATCTATTCTAAACATGCACTATATTGCCACAATTTTTTAAAGATAAAAAGAAGGAAAAATGGTTATGAATGTCACTCAAGTATGACACGTTCTAAACTTTGCTCATTCAAGTATGAAAAATATCACTTTGCTCACTATCGAATGACAGTTTACTCACTTTAATCACTCAAATATCACTTTGCTCATTCATGTATGACCAATTTTTCCGGTTCTAAATGATCAAAGTGAATAAAAGTGTCATTCGATAGTGAGCAAAGTAATATTTTGCTCATTCGATAGTGAGTAAAGTGATATTTGTCATACATGAGTTAATAAAGTTTAGAACATATCATACTTGAGTGACCTTCTTAGTTATTTTTCATGAAAAGAAAAAGAAAATTCCAAAAATATGGCAATGGCCCAATAAGGAAGAATGATCTCTATTATCGAGTACTAGAAAGGCAGAAACACAAAAACTGAAAAAAGAGATCCCAACTTGTTGTGTTGTGTTGAACCAAACCAAGTTTTCCCGGCTTCATTTACTCGTCAAATAATTCCACTGCGCATCTAAAGGTACAATCTTTCTCTTTATTTCATTTCATTTCAGATTCAAATAACGCTGCTTCAAGTTTCTTATACACTTTACTCATGTTTCTCAAAGGAATGAAAGCATTTACGCAGTAGGATCCAGCTTCCTGCAATTTTAATCGATTTAGAATTGGAAAAACATGATCTTTAGTATACAGATGGGGAACCCGTTGACCCTGTTTAGCTTTAGGCTTCAAATGCTGACACAGTGTTTTTTGTTATTGTTTATTTGGAACGAGAGTTCTTGTACTACGATGATATGTTGAATTAGTTTTCTTTAGATGTTACGAGACTTACAGTAATAGTAGTAACTAGTAAGCATTGTTGGGTCTCATAATTTTATTGGAGTTGTTGAACTTTGGGTGCTAGTTGATGTAGCTGTAACTTGCTGCCATATTTTCATTTTGAGGGAAGATCATGGATTCAGAGTAGGTAGTTCATGGGGAATAAGACATAACAGTGTAAAAAACCTGGTCATAGCAGATTCAGGAACTATTTTTTGTTGTTGTTTGGAGAATGCAATTTGGACCCTTATAGTTTGGCAGGACGTTTTGATCCGTGCAAAGATTTATAAAGCTGATATCTTTATGCCGAGTATCTAATGTTGATCCATTTCAGCAGTTTCGGACTCTGGCAATGGAAGCAAATGGAGAATCTGAGCACCATATGATGATCGAAGGAAGTGTTTCACCAACTAACCAAATTGACCCTAGAAGAGCCCGATTTCCGTGCTGCATTGTGTGGACGCCTCTTCCAGTTATTTCATGGCTGATTCCTTTTGTTGGCCACATTGGCATATGCAGAGAAGATGGTGTGATTCTGGACTTTGCAGGACCCAACTATGTGTCCGTGGATGACTTTGCTTTTGGAGCACCAACTCGCTACATCCAAATAAGCCAAGAAAAGGTATATCATGTTCATCATATCTGAACCTTGATTTGGCTCTTCTATTATAGCATGTCATAGAGTTGATAATATCACTGGAGTTTCACTTCCCAGCTACGATGAACATTGCCTGTTTTTCAGTCAAGTGAGCACTGAGCAGTGACACCCTTAGTGCTTTGATTAGTTGTGGTATTTCAATTTGGTAATGAGTGCGCTCATATGAGTTTGGATTAGTTTTACCAATATTGACTTATTGAGCTGCTTTCGTAGACCAACATTTTGTTTCACCCTCTCATTATGTCATTACTTATGCTCATTAAAATTTTGACAAGCAGTGTTGCGCTATTCCCTGTCCATCTGAGCATGAAGCAGTGTTGCATGATGATCCTGATAAAGACATATTGACATGGGATGATGCACTGCAGAAGGGCACACAGGAATTTCAACACCGGTCTTACAACCTATTCACCTGCAATTGCCATTCCTTTGTAGCCAACAGCCTAAACAGGTTAGGCTTTCGTTCTGGTGGGTGGAATGTTGTAAACCTTGCAGGTCTCATCTTCCTGAAGGGCAAGTGGGTAAGCGTAGGATCTGTGGTGCGGACTTTCTTGCCATTTTTAATAACATTCAGTATTGGGCTTGCAATAGGAAGTACAACCTTCCTAACCTACTTAGGGTTCTTCATCGCGTTCCTTGTTGGTTGGTTTCTTCTTGGTACCTACTGTTTCAAGAACTTGATCCAATTGTAGATGATTCTGTTTTTTCTTATCTTAGGGGAGAAAAAACAAACTTTGCTTTGAGCAATCCATGTGATTTGGATATATAAAAGATCGGCAGTTAGCAGCTACTTCTCCGGATATCTGTAACTTTCTAAGTACTAAACTTACAGGGTCGATTTTCTGTTCAGAAGTTGTCTGATCTTAGAACCGAAGGTGCTCACATTTTGTTACTTGAGTTTGTATTCACATATCTGACAGATGCAGATGTTTGCTAGATAACCTTCCTGCATTAGTTGTTAGAACAATTGGTGAGTCTTTTTTCTGGCTATCCATAGGAGAGACTAAATACATACATAATCTGAAGAATGGATTGTAAAAAAATGGAGGAAAACCAATTGGAAAGTGAAACTCCTGAAAATTGACAGGTTTATCTACAATGTTTAAAATCTTCATTCCAAGTGCATCATGCCATAAGATGCGAGGAATTTTGATTTCAGATGCATACGGGGAGGTTTTAGCTCAACACCTCATTTAGCTTATCATTATATTATTAGTTATCTATTTATTTAGAAATTGGGATGATTATAAGAGATATATAATTGAGTATCCAAAAATCTCAAATTGGGGATGGAGCTCAATTGGTAGAGCAATTACAATGCTTGTGATAGATCTTGGTTCAACTCCTTGCGTCTCCATTATTCTTCTTCTATTTTGTCAATAGATATATCGAGATGATCATTATTCTTTTTCTTTTTGGTCAATAGATATATCGAGATGATTTGCAGGTTTATAATTTCTGCAGAACACACAATTAGGCCATACTATAGTACTGCTATAGCTCGATCAGAACAAAACAAGTTCGCTTATTAATTGGCAGAAGAACATGAAGAAAGAAAGAAAGAAGAAGAATTCTGAAATCATAACAACCGTAATGAACTAGGACAGATATGAAATGCTCTAGGAAGTGGACTTATCACCAAAGTTATAGAAAGCATCACAGAATCATTACACTTTCACCGACTCTCACAGAGAATATTTTGCCACATACACCTAGCTTATAATTTCTCTTCCCCCGACGAAATTCTTCGATGCGCTTCCTTCACTTATGTCCATCGAGTTGTGGCCAAACTGATCGACCCCATATAATGTATCATAATCTGATGAACCAAGCGTGTGGCAAATGCAGCTCATCTTCATCTTATGTGAAGGTGCAGGTGTAATGGCTTGTAACTATCTAGAGCCCTAGCTAGCTGTGATATTTGAGATTCATCGATCATCTGTATTTGATATGCACTTAGTACAACTTCCCGAGTAGGGTTTGAGCAGAGTGATGAGAGATATTTATGGCATAATCACCATGTCTTAATTCAATAATGCAAAGCATTCATGCATCTGCACGGTTAATGTCCAGTCCATCAAACTGCTCATAACTATCTTATTTTAATCTGGCTTTTGCATTTATTTTGTATAATTTAGGGCAGATCGTAACTGAAGATGTATATAAATGTCAAGGCTAGGGTGATTATGGACCTCGATGATGTGCTTGTGTGCAAAATGGAGATCGCTAACTCTTGATAAGCCAAACACAAATAAAAATTCTGATTCTATTTAAAGTTTAAATCTAGAATTTTTAAATAAGAATTTTAAGACTTAAATACAAATAAGGACATGCTAAAATCATTAAACGGGGATGTAACTCAATTGATAGAGTCATTTATCATGCTATAAATAGATCTTGAATCAACTCCTTATGTCTCCATAATATATATTTTTTTATTTACCAACCATTTTTAACTTATATGTTGCCTAATACAAATAATAATGCTTTAAATACAAATAAGAACTTGCTAAAATCATCAAACGGGGATGTAGCTCAATTGGTAGAGTGATTTTATAATGCTATAAATAGATCTTGGTTCAACTCCTTGTGTCTTCACAAATTTTTATTTTATTTATCAACCATCGTTAACTTATATGTAGCCTAATACAAATAATAATGATTTAAATACAAATAAAAACATATGAAAATTAACAAACGGAGAGGTAGCTCAATTGTTAGAACAATTACTGTACAATGCTTGTGATAGATAGATCTTGGTTCAACTCCTTGCGTCTCCATTTTCTTTTGTTTTTTCTCATTATTCACTAATTAAATTAAAATGAGCACATTTTTTTTGTCAATAGATATATCGAGATGATTATAAGCGTTATATACAATTGAGTATACTAAAATCTCAAATCGGGAATGTAGCTCAATTAGTAGAGCAATTACAATACTTGTGATAGATCTGCTTCAACTCCTTGCGTCTCCATTTTTTTTTTCATTACTCACTAATTAAAATGAGCACTTTTTTGGTAAAACTAAGACCAGGAATCTTATCGTGGGCGAGGCTGTACTAAATTCCAAAACAACAAAGCACCAATCTGCATGGAGACCTCATTGATTCGGACAACTCCGTGGCCAATCCGTGATTTAAGTGGAACTTCAAGGCTAGTCTGTTAGTTACGAACAACCAGGATTGTCTCATATATTAAGAGAAGCAGAGGAGGCCTCGTTGTTTATTGCTTCGTAATTTTCCTGTTTGTTTTGTTTGTTTTCGATCGAAGAGCGAAACATGGCAGCAGAAGAGGGTCAAGTCGTGAGTGTTCACACTGTGGATGCATGGACCGAGCAGCTTCAAAAGGCCAACGACACCAAGAAACTGATATAACCTTAACATTAACATTGTGGTGTTTTGATAAAAAAGAAAGCTCGTACCTTTTGTTTGATTTCCGATGTGAAGTTGATCTGAGATTGAGGTTTGGGCAATTGGGTTGTGATATATGATGAATCTGAGTAATGGGTTTCGTTTCGTTTGAGATTTTTTGATATATGATTTATGATCATTTGAGCTATTAGTGAAATGGTAAAAATTGAGAAACTATGGTAGAGTTGTATTGGTATGGAAAGCCTTAATTATGTGGGATCTAGTTTTGGGATCATCATTGCATTGCATTGTTAATAAGAATGTCGTCTTATGGCCAGAGGTGAAGGTATATAGAATGATAAACAATGCAAAGCAGACCAGTTATTGTTAAGATTTTCGATATGTGGAGCAGACAAACGGTCAAAGAATATATATATATTGATTCAAGTTTTTCTTGTTGATATCTTCTGTGTTTTATTTCAGAATTCAGAGGGTCTGTTGCACCACTATACAGCTCCTTTTTTTTAGTGTAATGATATCATTGATTTGGAAGTAATCTGAGATTCCTCAACGAACTGGGAATATGACCAAGTGTTTGCCTGTGGCTTAGTTGTTCTCAGTTTTACTAATATGAGGTATATTTGTATAAAAATGGCAAGGGAAATCTTCGGTGCTGATTACTCTTTGCTAGTATTGCTGGGAGAGTTCTTTTGTTTTCATTCTACCGTCGGACTTTTGTGCTGTTTAAGCAAAAGCAATAGCATTAACAAGAATATTATTAGTATGGTGCATTGGTGCTTCAGTGAATTGTACATTCTGAACTTGTTTTGATACTGCTGGATATCATAAGACAATGATCCGATGATCACAAGCAAATTTTAACTTGTTATCGTTCAACATTTGAGAACATTACAGGCTTACAGCATTGATAGTCTTCCCACTGATTTGCATCTGTGCGCGTTTATTTGTTTACATTGCTTACTGGTCTTTCAACTGTATTATCGATAGAACATAGAATCTCATAATGAGAGTTAAAGCATAGATGCCACTAGACTTCATGAATTCACGGTGTCTTTCACTGAACAATATTATTGATGCAGATGGTTGTTGATTTCACTGCTTCATGGTGTGGACCATGCCACATCATTGCGCCATTTTTGTCAGAACTGGCCAAGAAGCTGCCGACGGTTATGTTCTTAAAGGTCGATGTGGATGAGTTGAAGGTAATAGAACAACAAGAAGTAACCTACCATGTATTTTTCTAGAATCAACTCTGTTGTAGAATAAGTTATCTGCAAATTCACTTTTCGATCTTCTCTGTAGACGGTTGCTCAAGACTGGGCTGTGGAGGCAATGTCAACATTCAAGTTTGTGAAAGAAGGGAAGATTGTGGACAAAGTGGTGGGAGCGAAGAAAGAGGAACTGCAGCAGACTGTAGCAAAGCACATGGCCAATGCTTCTGCTTGATTTTATTGATTCTACTATGCCTGTAGGAGGCCATGAACCTTTCTCTATTTTTTGAATCATTCTAGTCTGTCTGTACTCTTCATAGTATTTCTGCATAAATGCACTATCTTAGCTCATTTCATGCTCTATTGAACTTTTACTTGGTAAATGACATGAATATTTTTACTTTCTATGGAGATTCTCTTTGGTTTTACCATTGGTAAAGAAATGTAAGATGTGCCATTAGACAATATGAGAAGGTAAGTACCAGTAAAATGAACACTTTCAATTCTCTTTCTCAGGAACTGCACAGTAAACAAATGGGCATACTAGGATCCGCTCCTAACATGAACCCAAGTACCCAATTGGGGTTATACTTGTTCCCCAACAATACATGAACAATACAATCACTCAACAGAAACACAATTTTGCCAGTGCCCAACTGCCTGTATCCCCGGTTAAAAGGCCGGAAACCAGAGCATCGGACCCCTAGGGCGCCCAAATTGTAGGACCCCAGGAACCTACACCTCTCACCTAGTTGACAGTAACTATTTTGGACAAGTCCCTTAAGCTCACTTAAATTACAAACTACTTGCCTTTGGCTCCATATTTGGATTACCCTTAAGCCCAGCTACTACACTTCATTAGAAGAAAAACTATGACACTCAACCTAACTAAAAGCTATCACTCTGTACTTTACCTCTTATTCTTCTGCTTTTCCTGGTCCACTCGCTTGTTGCGGTATTTAATTAAGTCATTAGACGCAACAACTATCATAGGTTGTTTCATTTCTAACCCCTCCAATTAGGTTGTGCAGTGGTTGAAGTTGTCGGAGCACATACTGCTTCAACTGAGAGGCGCTTCAACACATTAGGACATGGATCTCCAAAGTTACTGTTGGATATGGTGACTGCACATCTCTGTTTCCCAATGCACTTCTGAGATAATGGAAGACACGGACGAAGATGCAATACAGTCAAGAGAGTAGTCCAAGTATATTAGTAGAATGTGAAACCAGGATAGCAATATTAAATACCTTCTCTAGTACTGAATATGATGTCGATGCATGGCAGCTTCCTTGCTGGTAAGTTCCACATGTCCCCAAAGGTGTGCCAAAACTTGCAAACTTGATGGAAGAGATAGATTGGCCTGGGTTACACTTCAAGCGAACTTTGGGGGTGTGGAAGTCTTGTACTCTTCCGTAGCTTTCTACATGCCAATTCTTTATCATTGGATGGTATTCAGCAACATCTGCACAAACAGTACTCACAGATCTCTTTACAACAGAAATCTTCGAAGGATCACCACCAAGTTCCTCAAAAATTACCAACAGATTCTGCATTGGCTTTAACCAAGACTGAGGCACATGATAGCTGAAATGAAATTACACGAGGTTAAAAGAAGCCTACTTAGATACTAAAATTCTAGACAATTTTCGTCAATGGCCACTTACAATCTTTGTGTGGGTTGACCACAGCCTGTCTGACACTTTGTAGGTTTGAACCCTCCAGAATAACTGCAGCCATTGCAATTGCCATTAGCAAATGCAGTCCAGTATCTCCCAATACTCTGCCCATTAATCCATATCTGACCTTTTCCCATTCCCTCCATATCTAAAGCCAATGGCTCATCTCCTTCAGGTGCATTGAAAAAAGTCTGCAAAAAATTGATTTTGAGTTTAATATTCCCATTCACATGTCTTCCATTATACACATCAACATCTGTTTTCCTTTGTCACATACCTTATGCCAAGTCAATGGCTGCTGTTTTTGAGCAGCTAATGATACTTGCAGCCATTCAACAGAGGAAATGCTATTTGGAGATACAAGGTTCATGGCTTCTCCTTTTAGTCCAACCTGTTAATTTAGCAGGGATAAGCGAAGTTCCTTGAACCAGCATCGACTCTCTTTGATTTCAAAAGAAAGATCACCTACCTGATAAGTCCATTTCTGCCAAGACAAGTCCCATTTTCCCTGGTCAAGTCCGTGAAGTGCAACTGGGCCGAGGATTCCTGTATTCCATGCCTCATAATGTCCTCCCACATTCTTCAGAATACAAGAATAGTTTCAGGTCAGGATCTCAAAAAAGAACGAAAAAAATGGACTGCAACATGAGATTTCTCCACGAGGTTATCAGATCCACGTGAAGAATTAATAGTCCTGGGAAAAGGAACTTACTGGCAATCCAACAGCAACACTCAGAAGTGAAATTTTGTTTGTTCCTGCACGTAGATTGACCTTGCCAGTATATGTGAATCTTCTATTCTCCCTTGTTCCGAAGGCAGAACCTGTTATTATATATGTAAATGTTAAACTTTTCACTACTAATCAGCTAGATAATAATTCATGGAAGAATAAATTAGAAGCTGTACCTGAAAGCTGTCCATTAATAAAGATGTGCACAGCATGACCTGATGATTGAACAATAAGGGTGGGGAGTTCTCCGCCACGCAGGAAGGATTCCGAAGAACCAATGTCGACGCTGCAGGCAGAGATTGAAATTATATCATTAAGCAATTTAGCTACTTGTCATAGGCCAACCTAGAATAATTTGGAACTTTTTAAACGTTTTGTAGGAGCTCATTGCTATATCTTTCCTCTCTACATTAGAGAAACTTTTATCAAGACGGAAAGATAAATTGTCTAAGGAAAACTATGGCAATATACAAAAGAGCTAGCCTGGAAAAATTCTTACCTAGTTATGTACCAGAGGTAATCAGTACTATCCCTTGTAACGTTTATCTGTTCCAACAGACCAGGAGCACTGATTGTTGAGCTATCATCCAGAGAAGTAAGATCTTCATCATAAGTCTCCCATGATAGTGATTCAACATTTGTTGGCAGCATTTGCATTTGTGATGTTTGAACTCCAACCTGAGAAGGAGTGACATGAAAGTCAATTTTATGCCAGAGAATTGGAACCTCCCAGTGCTACAGGAAAATGAAATGCAAGGAAAGATAAAATATTGTGTGTATATAAATATAAATATAAAGAATCAAAGTTAATACCTTTGCCGTGTTAAAGACCACGTTCCTGCAATCAGGAAGGATGCTGATGGACCATGGAGGAAGGTTATAGTGCATGTTATTAAACATCACTCTCACAGCTGACTTGGAATTGTGGTTTGCAAGAAATGCTGCACAATCGCCAGATTCTGAAGTATACACGTGAGCCTGTAAATGCCAACAACACAATCGACAGTTAGTGAACAAGAATAACAATTGTGACTACCAAAAGCTAGTTTAAGACTAGTTAACCTGTTGAAAGTCCCCCAGTGAGGTGATGATAGGATCAGCTGAAACTAATGCCCGCTCGCTCATCTTGATAGCCTTATGTAGCTCCTTTAGATGACTATACTTTGGATCCCGGATTAATCCTATCAAGTTTGATAAAAGAGCAGTTAGCTATATTTTACAAACCTGTATTTTAATTACACACTGACAACAGTTTGCAGATTGACTAGCAAACTCGTAATGTTTCCAACTTAAGTCATTGTCTTATCAAAATAGACCGATTAATACTGAAAATGTATACAGGGACTTCAAACTTGAGCTTAGTGTTTGGCACACTGTTTCAAGTCGAATTTCTGATGGACAAAAGTATATATTGCTGATTCTCACCATATTCGTCTAATGGAGCATCGTAGTCATAGCTGGTAGTGATGAAAGGTCCTCCTGCTGTGCGTCCAAAGTTGGTTCCCCCATGATACTGTTTCACATGGTGACAAAGAATTTAGTATGCTAGGCATGAACATTTCATAATTTTTCTAGCTCAAAGTAGCAGGTAAAGAAAACTGACCATGTAGTAATTAACAAATGATCCTCCTTTTTGTATGAATCTAGCGACTGCATATGCTAAATCCTGCACAGGACGATGATGGATTGGACCTCCAAACTCTGTAAACCTTCACAATTCATTGAAAGAAGAGTTAGATGGTTGTGTATTGACAAGTTTCATTCACACGATATCGAACTTGGAAGTTCCCAGGGAATAAGAAGAATAGGCATACCAGCCACTCCAGGCCTCTGTCCAAATGGTAGGCTTGTACGGTTTGTTGGGAGCGAAAGAATCACAGTAGAAACCATTGCATGTGTTTATCTGTCATCATCATCCACAAAACATAAAAAAAATACCTCTTTAGAAAAGAGTTAAATAAAAACTCAAAAAAGACCTCCTTATAACAAAGAACCACTCTTTAAAACTCGAGGTTGGAGAGTACTAAGAAGGAAAATGTAACAATTACCACTGGATCTGGAGCATCTTCTTCCTTACACATCACCCACGGTACCCCAGTGTCCAACCCGACAGCCATTTCTGCTGCCCAGGTCATGTAATTGTGTCCGGCAGCTCCAAATAATTTACTCTGTACTCCGTACTCATTCTCGATCTGAATCCCCAAAAACAAATAGAACAAACATATCATTATTATCACCCAATTCCAAATACCCTAACTACCATGAAAATGAAATGTATTAATATATTTCTTTTACAATAGCAAAAGAGTCCACATTTCTCAAGAACAAACTCAAATTTTTACCTGAGAAAGAATGATGGGGCCTCCCTGGGACTCGAACAGTTTTTCACTCTTCATCAGTCCCACAATCTTCTCAGTAAACCCTTTCATTGCCCTCTGCAACACCACAGTTGAAGAAGCTCCATAAATTCTCCATAGACAAATACATGCAAGTGTGTAACATATTCATAAAAGTAAATAAATTTTAACCTTAAAAGGCTCGTTATCTGTTCTGAAGCTGATGCCTGGAACATACTTCAGCCACACAGGAAAACCCCTACAGATCACACGGTAAAAAGAATAAAAAAAAGATGATTTTTTCTCATGTTGAAAAATATAACTGGTAGTTATAAGATGATATTTGATAAAATTGAAAAATATGACTGGTAGTGAAATCCTCAACATGCAAACATGAAGCAGAGAATAGTTCGATCTCTAGAGAGAGGAAGTACCCAAAATTCCACTCAGCACAAACATAAGGCCCAATGCGAACATGAGCATAGAGCCCTGCTTTCTGTATTGTCTTGAGGAATCTCACCAGATCATATCTCCCTTCAAAATTGTACTGAAACCCAACACAAAAGGCAAACCAAACTTACATTAGCAAATTGCAAAAAGAGTAAAACGAAGCAGAAACTGCTCAAAGCAAAGTACAGAGTAATTGTAGAATAGTACATTGCCAGGACTAGGTTCATGGCCATTCCAGAACACATAGGTTTCAACCACATCAAGACCTCCATCTTTCGCCTTCTGTATCAGATCCTCCCACATCTAAAAAACACAAATTACCCATTTATCAAATTCACCAACCCACAAAAATAAAAAGGAAAAGAACACATTTTTGGAAACAAAATTGCTAAAAATTAAAGACACCTAAAATGGGAGAAGATTTGGGTACCTCAGGAGTGCTTCTGGGGTAGTGTATGGAACCAGAAATGAGAATTCTTCTCTGCCCATTAATCACAATGGCCTTCCTATCATAAGTAACAGTACACTGAACAAGCTGAACCCCCAAGAACACAACTAATCCCAAGAACAAGAACAACCTGGAAACTGAGCTAGTTTCCATTCTCACTCTCTTGTCTCACTACAAACTAAAACACAACTCAAAAAAACCAGAGACCAACTTGTGAAAAATGTAAGAGGGAATAATAATGAACACCAGTAAGCTAGTTTAAGATTGTGGTGAAGCAGCGGCAAGAGCAGGAGCAACAAAGTCCCATGTACTTGTGTTTTGGACTAGTACTACTCCACGCTCTCTCACGGTTTCTGAGTCTCTCTGAGCAAAGCTGTGAGTTGCTTATAATGTGAACTTATTTATATACACAAATATTATTTTATTACTTTTTAGGAAAGGATGAAGAAAATACGGAATTGTATTTTTCTATTTTATGGCTTAGACTCCATGAGCACCACACTTTGAGAAGTCACATGTGGTCGACGGCTGTCACTGCGTGGCTGAAGAGTGAGCTCTAAACACGTCCAACGATGGGAGAAGGTGAAAAGAGACGACGGTTGGAAATTAGAAATGTAGCTCAGCTTTAAACAGTTCCTCGAGTAAAATTTGTTAAGTTAGGGTTTAGTCTTTGTGTAAAGTCGTCATTAAAGGGTACTTTTGAGCTTTATTTGCTAGTATAGTACCGCACTTTATCTTTTGGTTAGACTTGGGTGGTGACCAAGTGCAACACTTTGGCTTGGGATACATTACGGTCTTCAATCTCTTCATTGTATATAAAACGGAAGAATTCATCTTGATGTTTTGGGAACACATTATATATGTCACCCATTGGAAAGGTATACATTATATATGTCACTACATGTTTCAAAGGAGTTGAGAATTAAATCTATTATTGTCGTATCGAGTTGATGTACATATCATGTTCAACCATATTCATGTCAAATCTAGACGTGAAAGTATGATCTCGACTTCGTTTAATTATTAGTTCGACGAGTCTTCCAAATGTAGAAAAAATGACCAAGCAACTATATCACAAGATGGATAAAAATGATAACAGTGGGAAAATAAATATTCGGTGTTCGATAAATTCGTGAGCACGAGAGCTTCCCGGAAAGAGAACCGCTATGGGAGCATATCATCATCGATCTATTTGTCATAAGTCATAACGTCGGAGCTTTTTTGGTCATCCAAGATTCATGTGTTAGATGATCATGTTTTAGTATTTTAATTTTTGTTTTGCATTTCGTTTAGTTTGAACTTTATTCTAATGAACTTATAGTTAGAACACCTTATACTTTACGATGGCTTAACCCTGAATTGAGAAGTCTTTGTCAAATTTCATATGGATTTCAAGCTCTTTTGTTACTTTTACGTTGATTTGATGCTTATTGTTCGTGGACATTGTTAGTTTTACTGCATAATAAATGTTGAACAATATAGTAAAAATTCTCGGATGTTCATAGTTTTTTTCTCATTTTCCTTTTGTGGGTAAGCAAATATATCTGACGGCCGATAAGTAAGTAACCAAGGGGAGAAAGTAGAACAGAGGGTGCTTTGACTTGTCAATGTAAGTATGTAAAGTATGACCTAAGGGCCTCATGGTGATGCAAGATGGAGAAAGAGCGTAGCTGAGCAAACTAAACCCAGCCCCTCAGCAATTCCTTGGCTGAGAAAGACATGTCGACCCACCACCGTAGCCTCTACATGTGAACCCTCCAAACCCTCTTGGTCCTTTTCGGTCTTCATGTGAATAACCCCAAACTTCGATTTCTCTCATCTTCTTCTTCCATCGTCCACAACTCCACATCGTATGTCACATTTGCTCCATCGTGTCAATTTCCTCTGCTAGCTTCACATCCACACCAACCTCTCCCACCTTTCTTGTCTCTCACTCTCTGCGCCCATATTTATTCAGCTTCGTCCAGATCGATGATCAGTTATCTTTGTCGATGAAAGATCATCACAAACGCTAGCTAGCTGTCATTCGAGCGCCATGCAAGCAATATCGATCTGTATTGTTTTTAGCCGACTCTGCAAGCTAGCTGCTTGTTGATGGGATATGCATGGTTCCCGCTTTATTCTATTGAGTATTTACTTCTGGTTCGGGTTTCCATGTGTGTACTTCATTGCTCTGAGAAAAACCAAGCAATTTTCCCCAGGAATGTGCTCGGATACCGGAACTGCACTATTCTAATGCGCCTGGTTATTACTACAGTACAGATCTCACATTCACAGCTAATCAAATTTCAGGTGGTCAAACTTTTTACAAGTATATAGGCGTAATATATAGCCATATATTCTCCATATTCAGCTGAAGTAAACCTGATTCACTCTAAACTAGCATCAAATTCATTGTTTATATTACATGATGATTGATAATCTTTATTGTACTTTTAAATTTTCTCTTAGTTCGCGCTGAATCTAGTTCAGCTAATTTTTAATTTAATTTTTTCTGAAGATGATGAATCAATTCAAAACGTTCTAAATATTTGTGAGTAGTCCTCGTACATGCAACCTTTATGAAGTAATTGGTCGAACTTGCACAAAAATGTACGAAAATGACATGCGTCATGTTTGTATAGCATTAGTTGTTTGATTAATATACTTATCCACTTAAGCATGTAGTCAACACCTACCCGACCACCCGAAAGAACACCAGGAAGGCTTCAACTTTACTCACAAGACCAACCTCATCCAAGCGCGCACGCGCCCGTGGGGCGCACGCCCGAATACACGGATCACACACCAGCAAGCATATCAATCCCACATCGAAGAGCACCAATAAACACCAATCTCAACCACCTATATATACAAGGCATTTATTACAGGTAAACGATATATATCTTAAAACACCCCAAACACTACTTACTCGCACGTTCGCTTGACTGTTATATCCAATACATCATCTGACTTAGGCATCGGAGCGTTGAAGGCGGGCCACCCCGTCTCGACTCCTGACTGTCCGTCTGTTGTTGTATTCTTCTAACAGCAATACCCGAACACGCACACCCGATCACCCGAAGGGAGAGGAAGCGCCCGACCATCCGAACAGCCCCAACGTTCGGACAAAGGAGAATGAGTACTCGTACTTGCTTCTGCCAGATTACGTCCCACGCGTAATTCGGTAGAAACAGTTGACGCCATCTGTGGGAAGCTTACAAATTGTAAACCTCGTATAAACACCACAAAAACCAAAAGTCCACATGCTCAACCCGGAGACTAACGACAGCACCACGCCCATCGGTGAGACGCCGCCAGACACACGAGAGGGGCAGGTACTGGAGCTCGAAAGGAACAACAGCGAGGAACGCGTCAACAGCCTGGTCCAAGAATTACGAGAGGCGGCGCTCGAGAGGGCAGAGGAGCGCCAGATCCGCCAGAGGTTGGAGGAGCGGCTGGACGCGCTCGTCAGCCAGCAGCAGGGGCAACACGAAGGGACCCAGGAAACCACTAGCGAGGAACGACGCTCGTCCGGTAGGATCAACGCCCGGGCAACCCGAGCGCCCTCACCAGTGGAGGAATCGGCGCCCCTGACGAACAACACCCTGATCCTCCGGAGGATGGAGGAATTGGCGGAGGAGGTCTCGCGCCTACGCAAGGACAAGCTGGCCGGACAGGGCGGGACGTTCGCCCCCCGGGTCAGCCCGTTCTCGGCGCATATACTGGAGAGGGGAAGGGACCCCCATGCAAAGACAACGAAGATCGCTCGGTTCGACGGGAGCGGAGATCCTCGCGCGCATGTAGACGAATTTCGATCCACCACGGACGGAACCCGATATTCGGACCCAACCCTATGTTTCCTATTCCAGGAAACGTTGGCGGAAGAGGCGCGGAGCTGGTTCTACGAGATCCCGCCAGGCTCCATACATTCGTTCCTCGAGCTGGCGGAGAGCTTCCAGAAGCGTTATCGGCTCCAGGGCAAATACAACACCACGGGCATCCTCCTCAAGGTCCGCCAGGGGATGGACGAGAGCTTATCGAGCTATATAAATCGGTGGAGAACGCTCGCAAGTACGTGCAGGGACCTTGATAAGCAGGTAGCCAAGGTAGCCCTGATGGATAACCTACTCGCCACCCCGTTCGTAGAGAAGCTGGTGAGGAAGGAACATCTCGACTACGACGAGATCATGGACCTGGTCGTGCAGAAGGCGTTGGTGGAAACGCGGGTGTACGGGTCCGCCTCCGAGTCTAGCACCAACAGCCCGGAGGAGAATGCTCAGCCGCGACGACCCTCGAACGACGGAGGGGAACCAACCGGAGGACACAAGAGGAACCGGGACGCGCAGAGACAGAATCACCAGAGGCCTTTCTTCCGCAATTACCAGGGTAACCACTACAACCAGCCAAGGGGACCGGCGCAGCAGGGAGCCCGTCTACCGCCAGCACCGCGCTATCGACCGGCGGGACATGAGGTCTGTGCGGTCGACCAGCAGTCAAACGAGCAGCTGCTCCGCCTACACCGGCACCGGATTCCGCCACCAAACAACATGACGGTAGCAATGGCCCCGGTCGGCCGAATCCCGAGCATCTGGTGTGAATACCACAACGCCGCCACCCACCACACCAACCATTGCATCATGCTAAAGAAGGCACTCGAAGACATGAGAAGGGACGATCAGGTCACCCCTCCTGGGGCGGAAGGTCGACAGCGCGAGACGATTATTGGGACCCGTGGGACTATCAGCACGATATCCGGGGGCAAGCGCAAGGAGGGAGCATCATCGCCCGATCGCTCGAGCAGGGAGGTGTTGACGATCGGGGCAGGAAGAGCGCCCAAGGTAGGAAAGAAGGAGGCGCCCGCCATCAGCTTCACAGCAGAAGACGAGGAGAGAAGCCCGAAAGACAGTACCCTGCCATTCGTGATCGACGCGATCATCGACCGATTCCTCGTGAAAAGGGTGCTGATTGACAATGGAGCGTCCGTGAACGTGATCTATTTTGACGCATACACGGCGCTCAGAAGGCCCACGCACAAGATAATGCAGGATCATGAGTGCGTCGCCAGCTTCACGGGCGAAACATCATATCCGATCGGGAGTGACAGCATCCGGGTGGGAATTGGCGCGCCCGACTCCCCGCACAGCGAAATCCGGGCGGACTTCATAGTCATGGACACCCCATCCCCCTACAACGCCATACTCGGGAGGCCAGGGATCTGCAAGCTAAAGATGATCATCGCAGGACACATGCTCTTGGGACGATTCCCAACCGAGCACGGAGTCGGATATGTCCAAGGATACAACAGCGAGGAAGCAGCGAAACCCCGGGACAGGCAGGAGGTCCTCGCCCTGGAACCCACGCCAGGATCGGAAGTACCAGATGACCCGCGCGACGGGCTGATGGCCGTGTCGCCCGTCCCCGAGCGCGAAGAGCTAAAAACAATCCAGCTATCCTCCGAACACCCGGAGAGGATAGTCCAGATCGGAGCGTCGTTGGCTCCCGCGACAGCCGAGCGGCTGATCGCGCTCCTGAAGGAGAAGCAGGAGGTGTTCGCATGGTCATATAAGGACATGCCCGGGATCAACACGAGCATCATATCCCACAGGCTGAGCATCGGCGCCAGCGCCCGGGCAGTGAAGCAGAAGAGGCGAGCGTATAAGGCGGAGCATTACGCGGCAATGCACGAGGAGGTGGACCGATTACTGGGCATCGTGTTCATCCGGAGGGTGGATTATCCTAAGTGGATTTCCAACACTGTGAAGGTGCAAAAGAGCAACAAGAAGTGGAGGATGTGCATCGATTACAGCGATCTCAACAAGGCGTGCCCAAAGGACAGCTTCCCCCTGCCAAGGATCGATCAGCTAGTGGATGCGACAGCGGGGCACGAGCTCCTGTCGATGATGGACGCATATTCGGGCTACAACCAGATCTTCATGGACCCCGAAGACCAGGAGACGACGACGTTTGTAACTGACAAGGGCCTGTATTTCTACGTCGTCATGCCATTCGGACTGAAGAACGCTGGCTCTACATACCAGAGGCTCATGAACGCGATGTTTCACGGCCTGATTGGCAACATTGTGGACGTATACATGGATGACATACTGGTGAAGAGCGTTCAAGCGGCCGACCACGTCCAGAACTTGGAGACTGTGCTCGACGTCCTCATCAAGAACGGCATGAGGTTGAACCCCGCCAAGTGCACGTTCGGAGTCACCAATAGCAAATTCCTTGAATATATTGTCAGTCAGCGGGGGATTGAAGCTGCGCCCGCCAAGGTGAAAGCCATCATCGACATGAAGCCTTCAGTCAAGAGGGTGGACCTGCAGAGCCTCACGGGTAAGCTCGCATCATTGAATCGGTTCATATCCCGCTACTCGGACAGATGTGCCCCGTTCTTTAAAGCCCTACGAACAACGAACAAGCGCGAGGTCGTGTGAATGCCCGAATGTGAGGCGTCTTTCCTTCAGATCAAGGAATACTTGGCGTCCATCCCGCTCCTCTCCAGGCCCGTCCGAGGGAAAATTTTGTACATCTACCTGGCCGCTTCCCTCACGGCCGTCAGTTCTGCCCTCGTCCGCAGGGAGGACTGCACGGAGTTGCCCGTTTTCTTCTCAGGAAAGGGCATGACGGGCGCTGAGACCCGATATCCGACAATCGAGAAGATGGCGCTCGCACTCGTTACCGCCGCCCGACGGTTGAGGCCATACTTCCAGGCGGACAACATCCACATCCTCACCAACGTGCCTTTGCGCCGGATACTCCAATCACCCGACCACAGCGGCTGCTTGGCGAAGTGGGCTATCGAACTCAGCGAATTTGATCTCCAGTACAAGCCCCGCACAACAATCAAGGGACAGGCCGTGGCGAACTTCATCGCTGAGTACAGGGAAGCGGAGGGAACACCGCTCGGTGCGTCCGACGGCGTGACGGTGGAGGCGTCCGACAAACCGGAGGTCAAGGAGCGACCATTGTCGGAGTGGAACCTCTACGTCGACGGTTCATGCACGAAGAAGGTGAGCGGCGCTGGGATCATCCTGACCGAGCCGGGAGGGGTAAACGCGGAGTACGCCCTCAAGTTCGAATTCAAGACAACCAACAACGAGGCTGAGTACGAAGCACTCATTGCGGACCTACAACTGGCCAAGAACTCGGAGGCGCCCGACCTCAACATATTCAGTGACTCGTAATTGGTGGTGAGCCAGGTCGAAGGAGAATTCCAGGCAAAGGGGGAGTCCATGATCGCCTATCTGAAGCACGTGAAGGCTAATCAAGGGATTCAAGTACGTCAACATCAACCATATACACTGAGGGTTCAATGCGAAGGCGGACAAACTGGCCCGATTGGCCACGGCACCCATGCACACAGGACCAGGACAACGCATCGTCGAAGTGTTGCGACGACCGAGCATCTCGGCAGCAGAGCAGGTCCTGGCAATCGAACCGCACGAGCACAGCTACATGGACGTACTCATCGCTTACAAGGCAAGGGGAGAGCTACCAGATGACAAGCGGGAGGCTAGGACCATTGTTGCACGGGCGGCCAACTTCAGCGTGCGAGATGGAGCTTTGTATCGACATGGGAGGACTTGGGCGAGCCTCAAGTGCGTCACTCCAACAAAGGGCAACCTGATCCTGAAGGAAATCCACTCGGGCACATGCAGCCATCATGTGGGCGCCAGGTCGATCGCACACAAGGCCCTTCGATCCGGCTTCTGGTGGCCCACCATCCACGCGGACGCCACGGCGCTGACGAGCAAGTGTCACCAGTGCCAGCTGCACTCACATCACCACCACACGCCCGCCGTCCCACTATCCATCCTTCTATCACCCGTTCCATTCGCACAGTGGGGACTGGACCTGATCGGAGAGCTTCCAAAATCGAAGGGGCAGTACAGGTATCTGATCGTCATCATCGATTACCACACGAAGTTCATTGAGGCCCAACCAATGGCGAAGATCACCAAGGAGAAGGTGGAGCGCTTCCTATGGCGTTTCCTCTTCTGTCAATATGGGACGCCGATCAGCATCATAACGGACAACGGGCCACAGTTCAACAACCCCAGGCTCATAGCCTTTTGCAAGCGCCAGGGGACGGACCTCATCTTCGCCTCACCAGCGCACCCCCAGACAAACAGACAAGTGGAAGCAGCGAACAAAATCATCAAGGCTGGTATCAAGAAGAAAATTGAAGATATTGAACCTGGGGATGCGGGTTACGGGCGCTGGCCCGAGGTCATTCCAGAAATTCTGTGGTCCATCCGAACGACCGCCAACGCTTCCACGGGCGAAACCCCGTTCAGCCTGACGTTCGGAACGGAAGCCGTGCTACCTTTGGAGATTACCCATCAGAGCCCACGGATCGAGGGGTACGATCCACGCACGAACAGTGAGGGGCTACGACTCAACAACGACTTGCTGGAAGAGCGGAGAGACATGGCACATCTCCACAATGCCGCGAACAAACAGAGGATCGCCCGATTGTACAACCAGCGTATACGGGCTCGCCCAATCCAACTGGGTGATGAAGGCGATCCAGCAGAAAGAAAAGACACTCTGGCCGTTGTGGGAAGGCCCGTACGTCATTGACGAGGTGATAAGCGCCAGCACCTTTTTCCTAAGAGACATGCAGGGTCAACGACTACAGCACCCGTGGAACATCCAACACTTGAGGAAGTACTTTCATTAAAATTTTGCCATGTTGTACTTATGTTGTGTACTTTTTCATTAAAATTTATATTAGTGCGTTCGTTTGTCCTTGCCCCGCCCGTCCATATACTCGGGGGACTGGGGATAGGCTGTTCGCATTAATGTAACACTTGGTTGAATTCCATTCAACAGCAAAGGGCAAGCGCCCGTTCGCGTGAGGCACTCAAAAGATGCCAAAACAAAAACAAAAAATTCCTTATTAAGAGACAAGGCACACAGACGGAAAGAAAAGAGACTTCATTAATAAACATCAAAGGCACGAAGGCCCGATTACAAAAATTCCTACTCTATTACAAAGACAAAGAAAAGCTACTCTACTGATCCCCCAGCCGGTCCGCCCGCTGCCCCACCGGTCCCCGCCTCCGGCTGCGCCTGCTCCACTACGACGGAAGCCCCACCTGCCAGATGGTCTCGGTACCGCTCCAAATCCAGGAAGGGCGATACCGCCGCCTGGAACTCAGCCACCTGGCTATCAGCCTCAGCGGCCACCAACTCCTGGAACTCTGAAGAATTCTTGAAATCAGCAACCGCCTCCGCTCGGGCCTGCTCGGCGCGCTCCCTCGTCCACGCATGTCGCTCCACCTCCATCAGGCGGGACTCCATCAAAGCCACCCGATTGGCCACCTCGGCCTTTGCCTCCTCCACGGCAGCTAGGGCACTGTCGCGTTCGGCCTTCAGCAGCGCCTCCCGCTCGGCAGCCTCACGAAGTTCACGGCGCATGCGATCCGCCAGCTCGTCCGCCTTAGACTGACTGTGCTGAAGCCTCTTGTTCTCCTTGGTGATCTTACGCACCTCCTCCCTCAGCCCCTCTGAATGCCGCTCATTCGCGTAACGCTCGCGCGCCTGGAAGAGCTTATACTGCATCATCGTACAGGCGTTGTACGCCCGATCCATCTCATCCGGACCAACAGGCGCCTGCGGTATCAGCCCACTAATGGACCTCACACCAATCTCGATGGCCTCCATCATCGGTGCACAGAAAGCAAACGGACCGTCCGTCCTCGGCCGCTTCAACGGAGGTTCAACGTTCCCCCCCTTCCTGGACACCCGGGGAGGACTTGGCGGACGGCTGGACGATTGGGGCGTGACAGGGGTACGACTCGATGATTGGGGCGTACAAACAGCCTCCCGCCTGTCATCCCGGTCGGATCGGCGCTGATCGCGCTCCACCTGCCGCTTCTCGCGATGCTGCTGCTCACGATCCGTTCGCGCCTGAACCATGGGGCCAGCAACATTGCCCGGGGGCTGGCGAGGAGCATCCGCTTGTGGCCCCCGGATGGGCTGGGCACAATCAGCAACGTTGGGGATTGGCATCTTGGGTTGTGTAGTCTCCCCCAGCACGAGCCCACCGCGCCCGTCATCCGCCACCTTACGGACCTGTTCAGCAGTGGCCAGTAACGCGGCCATGCGGCGCTTGAGCGCCTCGTCCTTGTCTGTCGCCTTGGACTTTGTCATCTTAGCTGCAAAGCGCACAAACGGAAGGTCAGCAACAGAGGCAAACAGTTAGCTAAAAATCTACTCCTATTCCTAGCAACAAACTACAAAGACCCACAGACCAGGCGGCCTGGCGAGACGCGTGCGCTCGATAAGATCCCAGTGACACGCCACCCAGAAATATCTTGACTCGGGCGCCGGGTCGAACACAAACTTTAAACGGGCAATCCTGGCCTCTTCGACGGGCGTAAGAGGATACTCGTTCGTATCAAGTGAATGGAAGGACTGAGGGACTCGATCAATCTGGTCAGCATTGGCGGCATACTCGGCCGGGAAGGCGCCAAACTCCCAATCACCCCCCACCAAACAGTTGATTGTGCGCCAGGAGGTTGAAGAGCTTGGCGGGTCCACCAACCACCACTTCACGCGGGGCTCCACCGTGAAGGTCCCCGAGTCCCTCTGGCGCGTAGAGTATCGAAGACGGAAGAAATGAAGAAACTCCGCCCGCGTCGGCTGATCCATACCGCTCACCCGGAAGATATTGAACATCGCTACGAGTAGGGGTCATCATTTGGCCCGTGGGCCTCGTGGGCCGGTGGAGGCCCGCAAGCCCATGGGCTAAAAGCCCGGCCCGGCCCGTAAAAAAGCCCGCAAAAGCCCGCCAAGGTGGTTGGTGGGCCGACCATGGTTTAGAGATCAAAAGCCCGGCCCGGCCCGCGGGCCCGGCCCGCCAAAAGCCCGTCAAGGCCCGTTAGGCCCGGCCCGTCAAAGCCCGTTAGGCCCGGCCCGTCAAAGCCCGCACACATATTGACATATATCATTAAATCATTTAATGAATTTTAATCATTATACAATTTATACCTAGTTAATGTTTACCTACACACATATTGACATATATATATAATATAGTGACTAGTAGTCTAATAGACTAATACTATATAGATATATATTTTACATTTGTGTATATATATTAATATATTACATATACATGGATAGATTGAATATTTGAATTCCATATATAATTAAATTTGTGTATCTATTTTACTATTAAGTCATTATCTAAAGTTTAGCATAAGTTATGGTTTAGGTTTAGGGTAAATTAGGGTTTAGGAGATTAAGATTTATGGTAAGTTAAGGTTTAAGAATTTGAGGTTTAGGGTAAGTTAGGGTTCCGGTTCTAGGATTTTATTGTAATTTTTTTAGGGTTTAGGGTTTGGGGTTTAGGTTTTAGGGTTTAGGGTTTAGGTCCAAAATTTATAAAAATTAGGGACGGCCTACTTAGAATATTATGAACAACCAATCCGGCAGTCAATTTTTTATATATATAAGATAGTAGTACGTATATCATTATACCTACACTTATATATATAATATAGTGACTAGTACTATATATATTTTTTTTATATTTGTGTATGTCTATATTAATATATTACATATACATATATTGATCAAATATTGGAATTCCATATATAGTTATATTTGTGTATCTATTTTACTATTAAATCATTGTTTAGAGTTTAGGATAATTAAGTTAGGGTTTAGGTTTAAGGTAAGTTAGGGTTTAGGGGATTGAGATTTAGGGTAAGTTAAGGTTTAGGAATTTTGAGGTTTAGAGTAAGTTAGATTTTAGGTTTTAGGAATTTTGAGGTTTAGAGTAAGTTAGGGTTTAGGGGTTAGGGTTTAGGGTTTAGGGGTTAGGGTTTAGGATTTAGGGTTAGGGTTTCATTGAAATTTTTTTTATCGATTTACACAGTAAAACAGTAAATATAATAGATGGTTCAGATTAGATCTTGTAATTTTTCAATGGTGAGAGTTTAATTGAGAGTGTGTGAAATGACATCAATACCCTTCTCTTATATATTGCTATTTTTCCTTGGAGAAACTAGATAAATTAAATTTTTATATCAATTTTTTTGACACTATGAGATAGATATGTAATTTACAAGAATGTGTGTTAAAATTTTGATCTTAAAAACTTCCTTTAGGGATGGGTAATTTATGTTTTAGTTGTAAGGGTATTACGGTCACATTTAGCGAAACTCATAGATGTAGGTCTAAATCAAGTCCAAAATTTATAAATTTTTAACGGCATGCTTAGAATATTATGAACAACCAATCTGACAGTCAGTTTTGTAAAATGATGATACATGATCGATTACGTTTCACAAAGGACTTTCAACCCATATAACCAAGGAATAAAGGTAAGAACATTAGTGTGCATGTAGAGAATTCAAGCAATATAAGAATTAAAAATGTTTTAACAATAAAGAAGGCCATATATAATAGTTCACCTTGTAATAAAAGACACCGTACGTAAAAATTAGCCTAATCGAAGTACGTTTGGATCCCAGTCAATACAATTAAACAAAATTTGTGAAAACACTAAAATACACTCATCTTATTTTCCTTATTTTCCTATGGGGGGAGTAGATAAATCAATTTTTTATGTCAATTTTTTTGATACTATGAGATAGATATGTATTCCATAAGAGTATGTGTCCAAAATTTGATGTTAAAAAATTATTTTCGGGAGGGGTAATTTCCGTTTTAGTTGTAAGAGTACTATGGTCACATTTGGCGAAATACATGAATCGATGTCTAAATCAAGTCCAAAATTTATAAAATTTTAAAGGCATGGTTATAATATTCTAACCAATCAATCTAACGGTCAATTTTATAAAATAATTAAGCATGTCCGATTAAGTTTCACAAAAGTATTTCATTCCATATAACAAATGAACAAACGTAAGAACATTAATATACATATGGAGAATTCAAGCAATATAAGAATTAAATATGTTTTAATAATAAACGAGGACATGTAGAAAACTCTATCTTATAGTGATAAACATCGTACGTAAAATTTAGACTCGTCCGAGTACGTTTAAACCCCGGTGCATGGATGAAGGTTACGTTTATTTTGAAATGTCTTAATTTTTTTAATAATTAAAACCCGATAGGCCCGGCCCGCAAAAGCCCGCAAAGGCCCGGCCCGCAAAAGCCCGCAAAGCCCGCTTGAATGGGCCGGGCCCGGATCCTTATATAAAAGATAAAGCCCGGCCCGGCCCGGCCCGCATATATTAAAATGTTGTTGAGGCCCGGCCCGGCCCGGCCCGTGCCGGCTATACATGGGCCGGGCCGGGCTTTTTGCCAACCCCTAGCTACGAGCGTGCGGGTAAGCGCGGGCCCGCATTGGCCGAGAGAGATCCTCAACAGCGCCAGCATGTATTGAAAGAAGGGATGCAATGGCAGCTTGATCCCAGCCTTGAGATGAAACTCACTCAGACATACGTGCCCGGGCGGAGGACGGGTAAACGTGTCGCCCTTGCCAGGTATCCGCAGACGCACCGAACCCGGGATATGGTAGTTGCGCGCCCATCTGGCCATCTCCGTAACGGACGGCGCGCGCTCCGGCTCTTGAACCGGCGTTCCATCTGGTAGCACCCAGTGAACGGGTCCACCTTCCGCGAACTGAGGAACGGACTCCTCCCCCTGAACGCTCTCCTCACCCCATGGTCCACAACCACCCGAGGACCCGCCCGACGACCCTGACGAGCTTTCCAACCCTGTGGTTGCGCGCGCCTGCTTGGAATCCATTGACTGCACCACGGGAGAGGTATTAGGAATACATCAAAGGGGCGTCACACTCAACACAGACTCGTACGATGACGTACTCGACACGCTCGTAACCGACCCACAACTAATCCACCCCACCCCCTCTATGTACATGCGCTCGCGTGATTGCCCGCTTGATATCTCTACTGGCTCCATTCCTAGACGCACGCACGCGCAAAACCCACACTTAGCAAAAAAAATCCCCTGGAAGAAACACCAAAAACCCACAAAAACTACCCAAAAACAGATCAAAACCACCACTCAAAAACACGCCCTGATCTTGAGTTCAGAACCCAGAAAAAAAAAAACCAAAACACACAGAAACAAAACAAAACAGAAAAAAGATTCGAGCCTCACCAAATACGAGGGATTGCGGGTTGAAGGTTGCACGTCGAGCAAGTCTTCCGGCAAGAAGAGAACACGAACACAAGAAAAATCAGAGAGGCAGGTTGCAGAATGAATTTGACAGCGTTTTGGCAAAATATGAGAGTAATGAAGAAGACAAAGACCAGAACCCTATTTATACTAATCAGGCGGGACACGCGAACGAACGCCAGCTGTCTATTTTTTGTGTGTCCACCGTCGGATTACGACACGTGGCCCAGGGCGGTTTTCTTGCCCTCCTAAGTAACCGCGCCAACTCTTCAACTTCCCGCCTTGATTTTCAAACCCTAGCACGGTCTCCAACAACTCGACACGTGGCACCCATGCACCAACCCCACGCTCCCACGCGCCTGACGTCTGAGCTTCGAGCAGTCATTACGTCACCAACATTTAATGCCCAGGGCACGCCGGCATTAATTACAACGGCTAAACATTTATTGCACAAACGGTTCCCAAGGAAAAGTCAAAAGGAATGTCACCTCAAGGAAACACTTCGTCAGACAGAATCACCCCACCCAAGGCAAGTCACGTCACGCCTCCCGCCCTCCCGGGTTGGCGCAATTAGCTTCCACATGCCCATACGCCCACCAGACACCACAAGGTTAGCACACCACCGTTCGGGCGCCCCGAAAGAGGGTGAACGCCTGAGTTCCCTTTTTGGACGCACGCCGAATGAAGAACTTACACCGTACATGCATGGGGTTCTTCCTCTCCGTACACGTACACGTTAGAAAGCAAGCCGGGTCAGACGGCAGAGGCATCGGGTCCGCCCCCTCTTTGCGCGCGCTGAGACCGATGGGCGGCATGGGTGTGGGGTCCGTCCTCTCCGTGAGCGCACCGTTACCGATCGAAGTGCAAGCCGGCTATCATAACAGAGGCATGGGGCCGACTCCTCTCTGGGTATGCTAAGTCGATGGGCCGCACGGGCGTGGGGTTCGGCCCCTCCGTGTGCGTAACGTTAACGAACGACTCGCCGACTCGGACGGCAGGGGCGTGCGGTCCATCCCCTCCTTGCGCGATCCGAGACCGATGAGTGTCGCGGGCTAGGGTGCGCCCTCCCCGGGCGCTATGGCAAGCCAGCTGTCCTGACTGAGGCATGCGGTCCGTCCCCTCTCTGGGCTTGCTAATCCGAAGAACGGCACGGGTACGCGGTCCGTCCCCTCCGTGCGCGTTACTTGTGCGTCGCGGTCTTGATCCCACCGTTGACGCTACACACATCATACCATACATTCACGAGTTCTTGGCATCCCAACGCTGGTGTTACGAAAAACATTCGCATACATTCACACATCATACCATACATTCACGCATCATCCCATACATTCACACATTTGCATAACTATATATCTATGATTGCCCCTATTTATGTTTCACCAGGCAACACTCCACGGGCGCGGCTCCAACATAGCAAGTCTTGTTTGGACGTCGGGCCCACAGGTACACTACCGCACGAACAGGTACACGCTCGGACGCTCGGGTTCCCCACTCCGTCAAGCGAGCCCTTCCTTGACCGGAGAGTTTGGGGACTCGGGGGTTACAGGACCACGCACCACTGCTCAATCGGATAAGTATCTCGTTTAAATCGCACGAACCCTTTTTCAACTCCCCAGTCAAGAAAGTTCTCTTTGACTTGGGAACTTGGGGGACTTGTTTGTATAGCATTAGTTGTTTGATTAATATACTTATCCACTTAAGCATGTAGTCAACACTACCCGACCACCTGAAAGAACACCAGGAAGGCTTCAACTTTACTCACAAGACCAACCTCATCCAAGCGCGCACGCACCCGTGGAGCGCACGCCCGAATGCACGGATCACACACCAGCAAGCATACCAGTCCCACATCGAAGAGCACCAATAAACACCAATCTCAACCACCTATATATACAAGATATTTATTACAGGTAAACGATATATATCTTAAAACACCCCAAACACTACTTACTCGCACATTTGTTTGACTGTTATATCCAATACATCATCTGACTTAGGCATCGGAGCGTTGAAGGCGGGCCACCCCGTCTCGACCCATGACTGTCCGTCTGTTGTTGTATTCTTCTAACAGCCATACCCGAACACGCACACCCGATCACCCGAAGGGAGAGGAAGCGCCCGACCATCCGAACAGCCCCAACGTTCGGACGAAGGAGAAGGAGTACTCGTACTTGCTTCTGCCAGATTACGTCCCGCGCGTAATTCGGTAGAAACACGTCAGATATATAGTCAATTTTTTTTACGGAATCGAAATTTAAAATTTAGAGCACATGATTTAACTATTTAAAGAATGAACAAAACTAGTTACAAGAACTCCTAACTTCACATTTCGATCGATCAGAATTCAGAACCAGTCACATTCTAGTATCCAGCAGCTTCTTACCAACTATTAAGAAACCAGAACACTTGGCTAGTTCTTTGACTGCTAGTCTTTGTACATGTTTGGCGCGCCACTCTGGCATTCTTTATTCGATGGCCAATTCCGTCTTGATTGACGGAGAAAAAGCTAGCTTGAATTATTATAAAGTAAACAAAGCTAGCCGTTGCAGGGTTTTCCTTCTTTTCTGGTACGCCGATATGGATGGTCACCCTTTTTAATATAAACCCTCACTTAAACACTTTAATTTAGAATCAAATGCGGCCTGCTAAATTTGTTTCCATTAAGCAAAAAGGGGGCTCTAGGGTACGTTATAATATATAATCACATCTCATGTGCTCTCTGTGATTACAGTGATTCCGTTATGGCTTAATTAGCCTTGGTACATAGTCAACACCGTAACAGAGTTTTAGTGATCGATATGGCATGGTTTGGGATTTTAGGTCATGCATGTGTCTCCATGTGGGGTATGTTTAGTTTGCAAGGTTAATTATGCTGCATGCAGCCACCAATTAGGTACCGAGAAGCTTCTTTGTGTGTGCATGTCTCTTACTCGTTGCCTTCTTGGGTCTCTTACATCGTAACATTCGTAGGCGTGAAGAACGGGAAGATTGAACTGAGAATTCGTTGGAACCCTGATTAAGACAAGGGGGCATTCGTCTCCACTGAGCACTCCATTGATCTGATTAGGTCAACCAATATGTACGTTTTTTTCTTTATGAAGATTGGAAAAAGATAGTTAAACTTAAGGCCGTCTAATGCAACGTAGATGGTATATCTATGTACAGTACCAAATAAAACAATTTGTATTCAAATCACGAAAAGAAAAATTGGATTCACATTATGAAATGAACCAACTATCCTAGCTAGCTAGCTAATCCAATTGGCCTTGGGGTCCCTTATTAGTACATAACGGTATGGAACTATGGAATCGAAGTTGGTGACGCTAGATCCTAGATGTAAATGAGTTAGCAGCCTCTCCTCTCCATCTCGAGCAACCTAATGGATGGCATGACCGATGCATCGAAATGATCAAGTGATCTAGCTGGTGCAAGATCCGGAGTTGATTGTCTAGCCACTAATAAACAATGTACTACCGTCTTCACATTTACGGCTACAACATTACGGAAATGTGAAATAATTTCAGAAAATGCAATTGGCCGAGATATATATAATTTTGTTAAAAAATCAATTGACCTTATGATGGAGAAAGTTGGTGTTTACAATAATATTGAAATTCGTATAACACCCTTCAAAATCTCTTAGTGCTCTTCAATGGTACGATTATGTATACAAACATCGAAATAAGTCTACACCAAATTATCATTATCGGGGCAAGAGCAACATTTTATGTCCAAAAAAAAGAAAGTGAAAATACGGTCGAGTCAAAGTACAAGATATAAATATGTGTTCGGTGCTACTAACTAGTACGAACGCACGTACGTGCCCTGAGAACAATAAATTAGTGGCCACTAAAGCCACCCAGATAAAGAAGAGTTTACGAACCAGGTGCTTTTCATATTATAGTAAAAAATGCGGCCTAAGTGACTTATTGACTATGTAGCATAAGCTATAAATTAAGGTCTCATACCCCCGGTCTGCTGCTGTACGTATCTCGAGCGAAAAAGTTAGCTAGGTTTCGAAGAAAAGAGCAGTACGTCCAATATATTCCCCAAATAGCCAAATCACTATCTTTATTGTTGTGGTTACGTATGTGCATAATTGGATATGTATCTAACTTTGGCTTTAGTGTTTTAGGGGCATGACGCTATTGACGGTGCTTTGGCATTCAGTCCTATATGATTCGGCTAATCTCATTGCATTATTAGTGCATTACCAGTACGTACTCACCCCACCGTAAGCCCTGAAACCCGGTACCATATGCATCATCGACTCTAATTTATGTATGCTTGGATCGGACCACCGCTAGCTACGTACCACCAACCTTTGTCTCTCTCTGTCTCCCGATTTGATATACGTTTTCTTATGACTATCTTTTCCAGTCAATCGCTGCCACCCTCCCTCAACGGTCGAAAAGATCGATTACCACGACTCGAGTGTGATTTTTTTTTTTTATATATATATATAGCGCAAATATATAATAGTGACCGAAGTACAGGAGTTTTACCAAATTTTCGGCCTAATAAATTGACACCCCGGCGTACTACAATATTAGCAATAACGAAATTCAAAATAACCCAGACAAGATAAATCAGAGCAGGCGAGACTAAACAAAATCTTGATCCTCTTCCTAACCTGAAGAGCCATTAGAGTACGCTCCTCATCCTTCGATTCTGCCTCCACTATACTCCCCACCGGCCTAGTACGATTGAGCGAGCCCAAAGGAGAGTCCCAACGCACCAATTGGTGTTTAGCAAAAGTTGTCATCATCGGTTCCAAGCCACCGCTCATAGGATGTTTTCCTTTCAACCGAGGGCCCCTAACATACATGCGGGCTCCCAACTTTATTTTCCTCTTACGCTCTTGCAATATCTCAAATTCTGCTTCCAGCACCCTGCCTGTGCCATTCACACCCTCCAGTGGAAGAAGAATGTCACCCTCATCTTTCTCGACCTCCTGTTGCCCCATAAATATCGGGGCCTCATTCACCACTATCGCAAGAAGCATATGATGCATCGTTGTCGTGGCTTCCAAGATAGCTGAATTGTCAACTGCCTCCTCCTACCAGGTACTTGCATCTCCTCTCAAACCTACATAGACCAGATTGTCTTTTCCAATACCCCACAGCTCTGTCTTTCTACGAACGTTGTAATCCACAAAAACCTGAGCTTCCACCTGCTTGCTTGCGATACACTATGCATTCGTTAACATAATGGTCAAAGCTACCACAACTTCTACAATAACCTTTCAAGTTCAAGTTCAGGTACTCAATGTCACAATCGATCCAATCCTTGGAACCAAGACACATACTCATCTTGGTAGCCACAAGTTTTCTCATATCAACTTCCACAAAAATATGCATATCATCAGCATTACGTAAACTATATTGATCAAAGTAGACGTACCTACCTAAGCAGTTGCCTAGGGTAATCCACCATTGTAGAACCATGATAGGTTTCATCATGTCGCCACAGATGACATGGATCCGAGTTCATGCCCAAGTCGCCGACGTTGGGACATAAAGAACAAAAGCAAAACCATCGAACAGTTCCACAACAATCGTCGTGGTCCCAAATTTCCAAGGACTACGCGAGATTGCGTGCTTGAAAAACATCTTTGTTTCTAAATCGAGCCACCATTCATCTTGAGAATAGTAGTCGATCCTTGTTGAGCTAGTGTAAGTCATGCCACACCATAGCCGAAGTAGCCAATGTTTGAGGGATTTCAGACTCTCAGCATATAACTCGGGCCAAAGAGCCGAACAACCACAAATGACTACTTATCCTCCTCCTCTTCGGCGTTATAGGATAGATCAATCTCGATGGAAGCATGCAAAGACATCATGCCGAAGTAATTTGGATATTAAGGAAAGAAGCAGCAACGAGATCGACCAAAATAGGTTTAGGGTTTGGTGCGATTTAAGGTTTAGGGAAGAAGTTGAGTGTTAGGTTTGGGAAACGGGAATAACAGATTGAAGCAAGGCGAGGAAAGGAAGACGAGGCCGACTAGGAGAAGAATCATATGCTGACCAGGTGAAGGCGTTGATGGGGAGGACGATGGTTGAGGCGGCGGGTTTAGGATTACGGTTTAGCGAAAGAGAGAGAGGAGATGAGAGAAAATCACTTATCACTCGAGTGGCAATTTAAGACCATCACGCGATACTATGAGGTTCTAAATGAAAATTTGAAAACGTCTTTAGAAGGAGATGACGTAACGGTTTGTACTTTAGTATGTTTTGTGATTTAAATAGTGGCATCACCCATAGGCGTAGCTAATTAAGGTTGAGCAGTGTCACAGGACACGGCTCAACTTTTAATTATAGCTAATCAAGTCTATGAAAATTTGAATTTTTTAAATTTCAATTATAGGGAATAAAAGATTGACACGGCTGAAAGTTTTCTAGTCCAAGTTTGATTAGTTAATAGTTTAAAGTTTTTTACTTGTAATTAAAAAAATTATTCCTAATTATACTCATTTTTTGAAATAAAGTTTGCTTATCATATTTTGATTACTTCATTTGATTCAAATACGGAATATTGAATATCTTCTTGATTACCGAATCAATTTCATTAATGTATTTAGATTAAATACTTTTTCTCTATATATAACTAAATACACCTGACTATTTTATTTCAACCGAACAGAATTGTATTGTCATTACTCGCGTTAATCCTATTAGTAGCTACTGCAATTGTAGAAAGAGCATTTTTTACAGTAAGAATCATCGAAATTGACTTGCAAAATCAAATGGAAGATATGTAGATGAATAGCAACATGATAACATATATCGAAAGAGATATATTTGATAATATTGATAATGAAACGATTATGAGAAGATTATACAATATAAAGACTTGTCGATGACAGCTAAAAATATTTTTGAATAATTTAATATGCAATGGTCTATTTTATTTGTACTCTTATAGTAAAAAATTATAGTAATTTCATGTATAAAAAATTTATAATATTTTATTATTTTAATTTTGACACGGTTAATTTCTTTTTTGGCTAAACCACTGGCATCACCTAACTGGACAATGATACACGTGGAATGACAATCTCTATTAATTATGTGAAAAGTCTTTATGGTTAAACATTCTAAATACCAAAATCTGCTCATCTTCAGCATAGCTTGAAAAACAAGACAAAAAGAATAATTAACGGGTAGAATAGTAATAAAAAAATGAAAAACAGAATAAGAACGGTCATTGTTCCACGTACGTCAAGCAAAGGCTCTCACGTTGCTTAACCGTTTTTTTACTTCAAATCAAACCGCCGAAAGCCAAAGCAGAGATTTCAAATATCAAATTTAACCCAAGGAAAGAAAATAAGGAGAAAAGCCAAATTCAAACCTGTAGACCACCATCGAATTCTGTAGAACACCATCGAGTTCAAACCTGTAGACCACCATCAAATTCAAGTTTCAGCTACTTAATCCTGTAGACCACCATCGAATTCTTCTTCTGCAGAAGAAAAATGAGTGAAAATTCTGAATTTTCCAGGTTCTGGTAACAAACTGTTTATCGGAGACGGTTTCCCGGGGACGGTTTCCGGGATTAAAGTTCGTCAAGCCCAAGTGAACACTTCTCTCTCTCACACACACACACACACACACAGAGTTTGTGAAGAGTGTTGTTTAATTTGTGAGGGCTTTGGCTGGAGAAGTTTATATACAGTTTGCTTTCAGATTTGTTCGGGTTGTTTTCCGTTAGGTGAAGCCCACCGTTTGGTTCTAACGCCGTTGATTGGTAGTGAGCAATGGATCATTAAATTTTAAGCAGATGGTTTTCTCCAGGACAAAGACATTAATTTGAACCACTAACCTTTACGTACAGACTCTGGAGAAATGGAGGAGAAAGTAGTGTCTTTGAATTCAACCAAGCTGAGATTTGTATGAGGAGCCTAATTTTCCCACAAGCATGGCACTGATGCTGTTCATATTGACAGTTGTTGCGGTAGAAATCAAGTTTTCGAATTGCCTATCAAATTCAAAGTATCAAAACGACGACTTTTAAGAAATAAGCTTGACATGGATCAAAACTTTAAAAGAGGAGCATACATCTACTTCATCCTGAGTTAATCTAAGATATTCACAATTAAAATCCTTGTCGTGCTTTACAGTTGCATGAAATGATCTCAGGCATCGCCCTCCACAACTGTCCAATAGATAGTAAATATATTTAACTGTAAATTCTAGACCATTGAACTATATACATAAATGTAGAAGCACACATTCCAGCAATTAGCACACAAGAACAGAAATTGCAGTAGCAGTGTCGTGCAAACACATTGACAGTAAAAAAAATACAATAAACATCTCCAAAAAAGTAGCAACAGTCCAAGAAAACGTATTAGCAATGCACAAAGCGAAAATGTATATGCAATCCTGAAAACCTGGTAGCAGTCCTAGAAAATATGAAGTAAAAAAACACAAACATTCACAAACAAGTCAAATATGCTGCTACTGTATATCAAAAACAAATAATCCATAAGGTTCTTTCGACAAAGGGACGGAACCAGATTTATGGGAGAATATGATCAATAAGTAGGACTATATATGTCTATCTATTTACGTTTATGTAGGGTATGTAGTAGTGTTAGCCCTTTACTACCTTTAGTAAACTTATTTTGAAAAATAAATATTTTGTGTAAACTGAGTGTATAAAAATAAATACGCTATAACAATGCAAATGACATGTGTAGACTGCTCATGAAAACCGTCAATTCTCTCTGAAAAACGTACGTGTCACAACAAATAGTTCACTATATAGTGCATACGCATGAGATACTTCATAAATTTTTACTAATATATGTGAAGTGCTCAATATATTACTAAGTCTATTAAGTAGTAGTATTGCACAAATTGTAATTCATGGATTTGAGACAATATAATTAATAGTAGTTGAGTTATAGATTGCGTAAAATAAAAGAAATACGCGTAAATACACTAATAATTCGCACGCGCGACCGCGACGCTCTTCCGCACGCGCATATGAAGGCTAGTTATATTTGATGCGTTAAGTCGACAATTGATACAAGTATGTTCTGTTTATATCTGTTTACATTTTACAATCGGTAATTCTTACATTATTACAATCATTATTCAGAATTAACGTTTGCATCTAATTTTCAATTCTTAAACCACGCATAATCTTGTGATACCCACGAGGCTATGACAATCATTATAGAAGAAAATCACTTCAAGACGTACATTGCATGATTTAGCAGTGCAGATAACAAAGATGGTCTATACTCCAGAGAAAGGTTTTAAGGATCAAAGCCTTCAAAGGCTAGAACATAGCTTATGATTTTAATGAAAATGGAAGTGGCCGTACAAGAGAGATCCACCGGTTGTTGGTTGTGGGTCCAGTAGCAAAGCAAAATCCGTCGGTGCACGTGCCGTACTGGATTATGTTCTTTAGATCGAGCCGGAGCAGCAATTGCGCGCCGTTGCTCACCGTTTTCCCGCCATCATGAGCTGTCGATACCTGATTGGCTGCGACCTCCTCGCGATCCTGTTTCTGTTAAAGTCGGTGGGAAACGACTCCGTTCGTTCCCGCGCGGAATCTTCTCGCCGAGCTACGCGCCATCGGTGTGGGTGTGCTTGTGACGTGGATATATATTATATATATATATGATCGGGTACTTACGACTCTGATAGTCTGATAACATGGATTTGATTGGTCGTTCGAGGAAGGTTCGTTTCACGCGAGTTGTGGTCGCGTGTAGCTAGTGCTCGTATACATGAATGTAAAGAGTATAAAGGGTGATTTGACTAGACAGAGAGATAATCTTTGTTGGATGCTCTGCTACATTGCAGCCACGTTAGATTTCAAAGTTTGTAATCCTCTATTCTTCTCTTCGTGTTAGGTAGGATTTGATATCTTTTTTTTTTGTGTGCGGTTCTTTTTCGATTTTACTGAGGATTTTGTCATTTTGATGTCAGGAGAATCTTAATTTCATTTTTTTTCTTTATACTTAACAATTGAAACCCGAGTATCTTTTTTTTAGATTGAACGATAATTTTGATAATTTTGATGTTTGATGAAATTTCACATGATTTCAATAATCACAGTATAATCCGCATATTAATTGAGTATAATTATAGTAGTTTAGTTACTCTTAATATGTTTATTTTTGGTGGTATGTTATGATCGATCAATTATAAGTTTAATGACAGAATCACATAAACTTTTCAGTAACCTTAAATCTCATATGTTTATATCAATTAAATCATGAAGAATCTTCAAACCTCATTATATATATAAAAGCCATTTTTTACAAAAATTTTATGCGTAAGCATCTTAGTCCATTATGTGTTACGAGTAACAGATTGTTACTTATCCATGTAACTAACTAATGCTTTTCTCTCTCACACACACACTACTAAGTAACAAGAGTATATTCATGCTAGTTTCAGCAGTTAATCGCTTTCCATGCCCACCCATCAAGGCCGGCAAAAAGGAAAAGACAGAGGAAATGTGTAACTAGGAACATCACTCGATTAATCCAAGCATAACAAACAAGAGAAACGGCATTAAGTCCTTAAAACAATGATTTGGAAAAGCACATGACCCCAATCACGACTTAAAGTGAAGCAAGAATGTAGTACCAAACACAAGTTCGCAATTTCTCAGAGGAATAGGATTCATTAGGATTTTGGCACGCCCTTTTGCAAAGGCACTCCTTCATCCAGAAGATTTACTTGGACATATAGGTGAGAGATAGCTGGTGTTCGTCCTGAGACCATCATTATCCCGAAGACAAACGTCTTCTCCGCATCCATATGGGGTCGAGATGTTGTCCTCCATTATAATCTCATGCTGTATACCAACCCTCTAGAATCCAATCACTTTGCCATAGCTTCCTAAACTATACTACGTACACTTGTTACTAATATAAAGTTGATTATATATCTCACTCTAATTTCCTTTCTTTTCTTTTATAGATGGAGGGCCATACACAAAGAGACAGAAAATTGTACGTTACTAAGATTATACATCATGGCAATTAACTTTGTCTATTCAAGTTTAGTGTGCAATAGTATATACTTCGACTATCATTTCAGGTCCTTGAAAAATACATTGAGAAATGAAAACGAAGATAAGAGAGACACACATAAGTGCACTCACTTCTTATTTTGGTTAGAAGCAACATAAACCCATGTCATCAATCATCCCAACTTTCATGCCTTATCCGTTAATTAAACTAATTCAGTGAGTGATGAACTTAAGCATGCACCTGCTAACTGAAATAACAGGAGTTTTAGCTTGTCATTTAAAAGCCTAACATGGAGCACGAAGAGCACCGAGGTTGTAATGCCTAGTTCCTACATACACTATGGATTATGGGTTCTTGGTCTGATAGGGTGCAACCTAATCATCCATATGAATATCAACCCCATACATTAATGAGTAGAGAATTAAGAATAAGGAATGCACTAATCTATGCTTGAAGCAATTATTGTGAGTATTCCATGCTTTCAATCCCTTTCATAATAGTGCTCTTTGTAATGCAACAAGCGGCATAAACGTAACTATCAAGCATTGTTTCTTTCTACGTATAACATGACAAGCATTCAGTATAACAATAATAGCTCACTACTTCCTGTCGGTGCCTACTTAACCAGTTTGAAATTTTGAATACAAAAACCCTTGGACCTAATGCATCTCATAATCTTGATAACAAAATCAATAAAAAGAAAGAAAGAAGGATTGATCGATATACTTCTCATAACAATCGAAAATGAAACAAAAACAAAACACACAAATGGACAAATGGTGCATGAATGCATCAACTCAACTACCCCCACACTGGGAAAGATGAAAATGAGAAATGCCACAACTCCAGGCCTAATTTGTCTTGGGCCATCGTACCAAAGCCCAAAATAGGCCCATCTCTCTCTTCCAGTATTAGACCTCAGAAAGACTTGAAGCTTCCTCCACACCCATAACTGAAATTTAAAATCTTAACGGTCAGTTGCTTACCAGATTCAACCAATCACTCACTCTTAAACTATAAAACCTACCCCATGCTTCGATTCTCAAACTCTGTTAGACTCATCTCAAGACAACATTCACTTCGTTTGATTCACACGAGGCCCAGAAATCGCTGCTATCCCAGAAACCACGATGAAGACGATTACGATAATCCTCGGAAAACAGAGGCGAACAAAGAAGCCTATTTTCAACTGTACAAGAGCAAAGGCCAACATCTATTGACCAATCAACACATTTTAGACACTATTGTTCGGAAATCGGGTATCAACCCAACTGACACTGTCCTTGAAATCGGACCCGGCACCGGAAACCTCACCATGAAGCTTCTAGAAGCCGCCGGGAGCGTCGTGGCGTTTGAGATTGACAAGCGGATGGTGGAGGTTCTCAACAAACGCGTTGCGGAGAGTGGAGTTGGAGATCGGTTGACTGTAAGTTGAGTGCAGATAAGATGTTCGATGAAATGCCTATGAGACAAAATGTGATAGTTTTTGAGTTTTTGGTGATTGGTTTTTGCAGGTTGTGTGTAAAGATGCATTGAAGGTGGAGTTTCCAGAATTTGATCTCGTTGTGGCCAACATTCCGTATGGGATATCTTCGCCTCTTGTGGCGAAATTGGTGTATGGGGCAAGGCGGTTTCGAAGCGCCACGCTGCTGCTGCAGAAGGAGTTTGCGAGGAGGTTGTTAGCGAAGCCTGGGGAAGCGGAGTTTAACCGGTTGGCTGTGAATGTGAGTCTAGTGGCGGATGTGGAGTTTGTTATGGATGTGAGCAAGAGGGAGTTTGTTCCTTGTCCTAAAGTGGATTCATCCGTGGTTATTATTCATCCGAAAGCTGAATTTCCAAATGTTAATCTTGATGAATGGTGTGCTTTTACGAAAGCGTGTTTTGGTAAGAAGAATAAGACACTAGGGGCGTTGTTCAAGCAAAAGAAGAAGGTGGTTGAGCTGTTACGCTTGTCCAAATTGACAGACGCCAATGATGAAATTGAAAGTTATATTTGTGCTGAGGAGGACAACGATGAAGGAGAAATCGAAGAAGAGTGTTCATCTCTGCCTTGCTCAGAAATGGGAGGAATCAGTTCTTTCAAGGAGAAGTTAATGGAGGTTCTAAAATCAGCTGATTCCGAAAACAAGAGGCCTTCAAAGCTGTCGAATGATGAGTTACTTCATCTACTTGCACTATTTAATCAAGCGGGAATATATTTTCATGACCGGTCCAAGAGTAGATGTGCAGTGATTGAATCTATCGACTGACTGTGGCTAACAGATTTTAGTTACTAGCTTTGTAAGATACATTAACTTTTGGTGACTACGTTCATTGGTAATAGAAAAATTCCGTCAAGTTTCCAGTTCCAAATTGTTGAGGATGCCAGTATGGAGTTCTCATCTCCAACTGAAACAAGGTTGCCAATCCATACCAATCCATACCAATCCATAGATTATAGATAAGTCATAGACTAATAATGTAATAATCATGGTTTTTTGTTCTCTCTTTCTCTCCAAGTATTTGTAGCAAGAGATAATTTCCTTTGGTACAGAATAACACCATAGTTTGGCTCCACCAGCTCAGTATTATTGAGGGATGGCAATGGAGCCCCTGTGCCAGAATAGGGGTCGAAGTTGGAGTAAACGCCACAGAAGTGATCAGATCAAACAACAAAAATCAATGGATGGGGAACTTGAATATAGCCATGTATGAGTTAGATTCATTCATCATTCGCTTGATTCATTTGAAGATGGTGACGGGAGAGCTAACCCTATAATAGATAGTGCCCATCACAATCCACCTCTATTAGGCTGTCCATGGCAACAATGATCAATATCACCATCACACCATGATTGGCCTTTTCAGCTTGTGATATACTGTACAGACTTTCTAGTTGAGCTCGAACAAATTATATGCTCGTGGATGTGATTGCAACGGGTAGCTTCCTCTTCATCTTGATCGTCGGAAAGTGGATGATGTCATCCTCCTCGGCTACCCATCTGCAAGAGGTAGGTAGCTGAACAGTGATCACTTAACTCTTGCAATATTATTGTCTTGATTTCAGGTGTTCAACTCTGAATAGATTCTTACCTATAACTGGTGACAAGATGATGAAGGAATATAGATAATTCAAGTCGAGATAGTTCTAAACCAGGGCACAGCCTCTGTCCTCCACCAAATGGTGTGAAATTAGTACTGTAGTTTAAGGCACCTTCTCCCTTCTGCCATGTTAATCAGATAATATCATGTGTTAGACTTTTTATAGTACACAGGCATCTCACAAACTTCATACAGCAATAAATCCAGAAAAATTAAAGTTGCAATTGGAAAGGATTAACCCTTACCTCCCATCTCCATGGATCAAACTGATATGGATTTTTGTAGTTTTCTTCATCCATGTGGACAGAACTAAACGACGCCAAAACACACCATCCTTTCGGAATCAAATACCCTGGAGAAAAGCAACGTAAAACTCCTATGTGAACTGAGAATGCTTTCAGTACTAATTTACGTGCAGGTAAATTCATAAAAGACAGGAATAATACTGAAACTCAAATGTATGCCACACTCTTGCTTTTATCCATTGTTAGGAAACAAACTGACCTTTGATTTCAACATCTCTGAGAGCTTTTCTCCATATAGCATTGATAATATTTGTCATTCTAAGAGTCTCACTTATCACCTTAAGATCCAACATGGGGCATCATCAAATTTTATATTCAGCATAAATAAAAAGAATAATAAGGGATGCAATATTAAGAACGTACATACATGCATACAGTCAGTACACACTATATATGGAACTCACATTTTGAGTAAATGGCAAGGACATGTATTCAGTCCATGAATAACTCTCCGAATCATCAATCTTCTTCCTCTTCAATTCCATGTTCTCCTCCTGCACACACAACAACACAAATAAAAGACTTTCACTTTAAAATGGA
Organism: Geum urbanum; assembly: GCA_946800695.1. Taxonomy (NCBI): domain Eukaryota; kingdom Viridiplantae; phylum Streptophyta; class Magnoliopsida; order Rosales; family Rosaceae; genus Geum; species Geum urbanum. Next base: position 4,588,261 of record OX327000.1, on the reverse strand, counting down.
AGCCAGATCGAAACTTGAGGCAGATTGCTCGATGGTCGGTTTCCTTCCACTAAAACAAGCATCACTTAAATTCATAAGCACATATGGGGAGGTACTTGTTGTAGAAATACACTAGTTACTAAAAATAATAAAGCAGCGTGAATTCATTTTCACCTACTTTCCCAGCAGTTCATTATGTCAGAAAGGAAGAAATGGTTTCTTGTTATTAGTACTTTGATGAGTTTCTTAACTATGCGATCCATAAACCTAATTCCTCAAGTACGTAGTCAAGTTCATAACTAACTTACGTTTCACAGTGTAAATACTGTTGCCATTTCTACGATTAGGTCCATTATATTTTTCTTTTGGTAGGGCAAGGATCGAGTTAATGGTCGCAGTCGTACGGTGACCAAGTTAATACTAGTTGCCCTTTCCCCTCTGCACCGTACGATCTCAATCGTACGGCGGCCAAACCTCCACACACTCGTCCAAAGTGGGCTCCGGCCACCGCCGTTACACTCCATTGCGTCAGACTCTGCGTGTCCTCAAGTACGGTGCCATTCGAGTGTCTAATGAAAACTTGGAAAGGACTTTAATTTCAACAATGGAAAAGTCAAACAAAAGTCGCAGGGCCCCAATCAAGAATGAGAAGAGAAGGAAGCAAATGTTTTGATACGTACCCTTAACGTGTCTAGAGCGACGGGGCTGTCACTGAGATACTTCACGGCGAGGGTCATAGCCATCGGCACCGTCTCTTCCCCCGGTATCATCATCTCTATGATGTTTCCCGCGACAAAATCCAACGGCAATCGTTGCGCGTCGGTGGAGTCGCAGCTATCGCGTAACAGCGCGTCCATTGCGTCACAGACTGGTCCTCCCATGGCCTTCCTCTTCTCCTCTACTATTTTCCCAACCATCTTCAACAACCTTTCCCTAGCCTGCATGGAATTTTCAAACGAGTTAAACCCATATTCGTCATCAAAACCCTAAAACAACCCTAAATCCATTATTCATTATTGTTTACCTTGAGAGATTTGTTGAGTCTAGTTCCGGGAAGCTTGATAGGTAAGCAGATTAAACCTTTGATGAACTCTTCAAATTCTCTCTTGAGAAAGTTTAAGTCTTCGCCAGGACCGATGCTCATTAATACTTTAACCAGAAGCTCAAAGGTGATCTAGAAAACCCAAAATTAAGCTAGTCAATTAGTATATTTCAAGTCGATAATTGACAACATAACATGTTTATTGGTATTCTATATGGACCTTTCGGGTTTCGTCTTGGATGTAAATGGGGTGATCATGCATGTGATCTGTCCAACTAGCGAGGTTGAGCTTGACAGAGTTCTCGATGTGTCCGGTGATTCTGGCTTTGAATTGTGGGGATTTGAGGAAGCCACCGATGAGTCCATGAACTCTTTTGTGAAGGCTTCCGTTGAGTTGGAGGATAGAGTTTTTCCCCAGAATTTCTTTGATTGATTTGGGATAAGCAGGAATGAAGGTGGTGCCATGGTTTTGCATTACGACCTTGTTAACTTCAGCATCTGTGGAGACTATGATTGGGGTTCCCAGAATGTTCGTCTTGAAAACCTTCCCATACCTGTGTAAAAAAAGACACAAAAACATGTCAATTGTTTTTACTTGATTCAGTTAATTCGTTACACATTTTTTGTTGAGTAGGGTTAATAATTTTGTACTAGTACTAGTACTGCTAGTGCCTGCAGAAGCAATGAATTAAAGAGGACGTCAAGATCAGAGGTGCATTATAAGAAGGTCTAGCTAGTTGGTGTAGTGCAGGCTTTTTTCTTCTTTCATTTACTTCTTTTGGGGCTGTTCCTTTTTCTCTCTAGCTTGGTTTTTCTTTTTCTCTTGCTATTGTCACCATCTGCCATGAATGAGCAAATTCCATTCTTCTATACATAACTAAGACCTAACTACCGATTAAGACCTAAGTAAAAATTTGATACAGTTCATTCGATCAAGACCATTATATATGTGGAATGATCTATATCATATTTCAAGCCACTGGATCTCTGTTTTTTTGGTGTACATGTTAGATGATTCCTACCAAAAGCTGTCTTTACCCAACTGGAATCTCTTTAACACATGATCGAACCCATCAAGGCTTTAACAAAAAAAAAGAGAGTAGATATTTGGACCGATGTTTGATTTTTTAGTCAAGTAGCTCTGAGAACTTGAAGGAACACAATATCATCCTTGGAAAAAAGATGGATAAAACGAGATACTCGATATTCCTGCTACTTGCTTATTCCCCATCTTCATCATTGACAGCATAAGCAAGGAGATTGGGATCGAACATATCTTTAATTTGACCCATATGGTTTTAGGAGAGAGTTGCTATGTAGTGACTAAAATATTTCCACACTTTTCATTCTATAACATTTAGGACCATAATCGCATGATTAACATGATAATGCAAATGATGGGAGCTGGAAAATAGAAAAACCAGCTTAAATCCGCACGATAATATGATCTATATTGGAGCATTAAGGAAAAACAAAATAATTAATTAGTCTCTGAAACAAAATAATTGTGAACTGAATACTGGTAAGTTTGATCGATCAAAGAGAGGGAAAAGACAAATGGCACTGAAGAAGGTACGAGAGTTAGGCCAGAGAGAGAGAGAGAGAGAGAGAGAGAGAGAGAGAGAGAGAGAGAGAGAGAGAGAGAGAGAGAGAGAGAGAGAGAGAGAGAGAGAGAGATAGGCTTCTCTTACTGTGATGTGCGTCTTTCCATGAAGCTGACTGGTCGAGAGGTATAGCCACAAGCAATGAAGTCGAGGGTTTCTCCAATCAAAGGCCAACCTAACCTCCCTTTGGGAACTTGAGCTGCCCGACGAGCACCGTTAACATGTTCATCTTGGCTGCTCTTCTTCTTGTTGTTGCTCGTACTAGTTACAAACCAGTAATACCATATTGAGCTCAAAACAACTCCCCCCAAAACCCAACACCCCGTAACAACTTCCATTACAAAGTTACAATCTTATGTAAACCTAGCTAGCGAGCTTGTTGTCAACTTCTTAATCCATGCAACTGGCTGGTTTTTGCTCTATCATATACTGCAGACTCTCTGGTTCTTCTTCCGGTACATGAGAGAGAAAGAAGGAGAGAGCGAGAGGTGGTTTTGGCTTATAATTGCAAGTCAATGGAAAAAGAAAGAAACCAGCTAGCTTGGCCTGTTGGGGTTTGTATGGGTGACTGTGGGGGGTGAAATAAATGGGTGAAAAAAAGGGATAGGTATCTGTAGAGTGACGGATTGGGAAGATCTAGGGCTTTCAAAACAATCATTTGTAGAGGCAATATTGGGTGCACCAAACGTGACACGCCTTCTTCATTTTATAATTTCTATTTTTTTTTGTTACATTCATTTTTTGAGAGCTGTACACACAGTTTATACTTAAATAATGGTAAATGATCGGCCATATTTGGATAATTAACCCCACAATCGGATATTCTTTCAGAGCTCTAATGTTCTTGCTTTTCGATACTATTCTGTATTTCTGTTTGTTTGTATCCACGATTTTGTTTATTTGTTTCTGATAGAGCACCATAATATCAAAATAGCTCTATTTTGATCTTGGATGATGTCCATTAGCAAAGGTGAAGGAACCAATTATGGGGAATCACGTACCAATAATATCAAAATAGAGCTAGTCACTGCAGCTACTACTTATTTATCGTTCATACCCTCTGCCCGATTAAAGGAGCTTAATCCGTGATGCCATAATGACCAGGATGTGATGCAACTAATCACAATTTTATTTTTAGTTTCTTAATTTGTGGATTTTGTGCTTTCAAATTTTTTTTTTGATTGGGGCCCTTGCCTTGCTCAAGTATTAATCAAGTAGTTAGTGTTCTCCAATAGAACAATTGGACTTGTCAATTGAAACTCGCAACATGATTTGTTTGCTTCCAAGTTCCAAACTCCAAGTTACAAAAAGTTGAATTGAGGACCTTCGTTGGTATGCTACGTAGTTACTGTTCTTTCTCTACCTAGCTCCTTCCTCTGGTGTCTGCAATCGAACATGTGAATAACCATGCAATAAATCAGGTGAGAGAAACATGAAGAGAGACAAGAAAAGGGGTGGTGTGACTACTGAGGGCACTGATCGATTAGTGAGTGGTGGCAGGGTCTAGTCAATTAGAACATCTCTAATGAGCTTTCTATTGGATCTCTGATAAATAATAGAGAAAAAATTGAGGAGAAAGAAAATGATTCGTAAGATTTTTAGATCATTAATTAAACTCGTTTTCTTACTTATTTTATATTTTATTTATTAAAAATATGAATTCGTACTATCTATATTTTTAACATGATTAGAATATAACATTTTTTACTCCCTAAAAATCTTACTTTTAGCTATATTTTAGAAAATTTATTAAAAATATACAGAATACCATTGGAGACGCTCATATCTGTTCTTGGTCTTTCCAACTGAATTACTTACACAAGGACACAAGGAGGGTGGACACTAGTGGGCGATGAAGGGTCAAATTCAAAGCCCACTGGGCCTCGCCGAGATCTATAGCTTCCTTCCTTCCTTCCCCTTTGCCACCACCTAACAGTGTGCGACACAACAATGGTGTTTAAAGTGCAACCATGAATATGCATGGCTGCTATTATCTGCATGTGGTGGACTGGTGCAGGGTCAGTTGTGATTGACCACTTTCTGTTTTGCTGCTGCGGATTATGATTAGAGTTGAAAATTGACAGTGCAATTGCCACCCATTAGCGTATTGATCGTGACCATGCGAACTGCAAAGCAATGCAAATCACTACACGGTTCTCTGATGGAGACCCAGTTTGCATTATTTTCTGAGTCTGCTTTCATAATTGTCAATCCTGCTGGGTTAGTTTGATGGACTAAAAATAGTTGTCTGAAATGGTACTGGAACCCAACAAAACTGTATTATGATGCAAACAGCCTACAACAGGAATAGAATCGATCACTCTGATCATCTACAATTCAGATAGACTAAAAGATTACCTTCGAGGAGGTTTGCCTGTGAATTTATATCATCAAAGTGATCAAACCACTTGACAAAATGCTCAAACTTTACATGAAAACGCTGTAGGAGAACTATAAGCTATTTTGCAGTTGGAGGTTGTCACTTGTTAGTCAGAATGCCAAAGATATACTTTCAAAGAGTCTCACAATGAAAAATGGATGACAAACACTATCATTTTTCTGGCATCCTCAAGTCTCACCCCCCAGCAAGAAACTGTTCCGCAAAAATGAAGTCCGTAGTGAAATATAAAGCAAAATCATGCCGATGGATTCACAGACAGCTCAATTACTTGCACAGGCAACCGCTTCTTCATTCACAATGTTATGGAACAAGGTCAATTTAGTAATAGCAATTGCCTCTCCATACAGTGACGCCCTAGTAGATTTTGATACACGGACTTCAACATAATCACCCACTTTAGGATTCCGTTGCTCTTTTGAATCAGCATCTCGATCTAGCAATGGCACATTGACGAAAATAACTCTATGACCTCTGTCGCTCTTGCCAATGAGTTCTGTATCTGGAGCCCTCTTATTTGGTCCTTCTACTAATACAAGTTGAGTAGTTCCCACCTGTGAGTCATAACACTGACCTGTACTCTGACGGAACGCTTCAATGAGTTCAGCAAGTCTCCTCTGCTTCACTTCCTCTGGAACATCATCATCATAGTTTCTATTTGCATGGGTTTTATCTCTCATGCTATACGCAAACATGTAAGCCATATCATAACCAACAGCCTTTACAAGGCTTATTGTGTCTTCATGGTCCTTCTCAGTCTCCCCACAAAATCCTAAAAAAAAAACAAAAAACTCAAACAAGTTTATAAGTCAACCACTTCATTAGCTAAAACAAAAGGGAAACAGTTTTACAGTAATGGTCTAAGCATGTGATTATTATGCACTCAAATCTTCTAGAGAAAAAAAAGAGTTGCTTAATAATAAATAGAAGTTAAAAATTGTCAAGGAACAACATTTTCAGCTTTGCATTACAGATACATCAATTCCAGATTAAACACTGTTTTTAGGCAATGAAAACAATATTTAGCCGAGAAGCAGGTAGGCCAAATTCTTAAGTAAAGTTTACTAGAAATGTACAGTACTATGTTAGGACCTCTTACCACATATGAAATCACTGCTGATGCCCACATCTGGAATAATTCTCCGTATCTTTTGTACAAGATCTAAGTATGCCTCGCGAGTATAGCCTCGACGCATTCTTTCTATCACGGTGCTACTACCAGATTGTGCAGGCAAATGAATAGAGTTGCAAACATTATGTCTGTCTCGCATTACATACAGTAACTCATCAGGGAAATCCTTGGGGTGGGGAGATGTGTATCTAAATCTCATCTCTGGAAATTCTGTGGAAAGTCGATCCAAGAGGTCAGCAAACCGTGAACCTACTTTTTTCACCTTGCACATGCTGGAAAATCCTTCACTATAGTTCCAAGTAGTTCCTGGCTCAGCTGCATTTTCAGTCTCGGAGGCATCATTATAGCTATTCACATTCTGTCCTAGCAGTGTCACCTCTTTCACACCTTCCTGCCAAAGCTGACCCACCTCCCTCACAATTGATTCCACAGGCCGTGATCGTTCTCTGCCTCTCGTGAAAGGCACAATGCAAAACGAGCACATATTGTTGCAACCCCTCATAACAGAAACAAAAGCACTAATAGAATTTTTCGAGATTCTAACTGGACTGATATCAGCGTAAGTCTCCTCCAGCGAAAGTAAAGTGTTGATCCCTTTCTGACCATAGTCCACATCTTGTAACAACCTCGGCAAGTCCCTATACGCATCAGGCCCACAAACAACATCCACCATCTTGTCCGCATCCAGTATCTGATCCTTCAACCTCTCGGCCATACATCCCAAAACCACAACTTTCGGAGGACGCGTCGCCTGTGACCTCCCTATCTTAACATTGCTCTTCCACTGCCTCTTGAGAAACCAAAAATAATTCAGCCGCTGCCACACCTTCTGTTCAGCATTGTCCCTGATCGCACATGTATTGATAAAAATAACCTCCGCATTCTCCGGAACATCCACCACTTCACTGTATCCAGCCTCCTTCATTATAGACAGAACAATCTCCATGTCGTTGATGTTCATTTGACACCCATACGTCTCGTGATAGATACGCCCTATCGGCGGCCCTTCTGCCGCAGCTGTTACATTCCTACACATAACAACACCTCAATTCCTTCAATTCAACTATGTCCACATCATAAAAAATTCAATTTCCAAAATTCTCTTATCAATATTAACATTTCAAAACTCAAAAGCATACATAATAGGATTAATAGCGAAAAGCTAGTATACATTAGCAAAAACAACAACAAAGACTGAAACCTAATTTTAAATACAAAAACCAAAATAGAGAGACTCACTGCGGCTGAGCTACTTGGGTAAGAGCGGCTTGAGCGACGAAGTGGCGAAGGCTAGGACCATCGGACTGGTTCGGAAGAGAAGAGGCGGAGCGACAGAAGCTTCTAGAAGCACAACTACTGCGAGTGGTGGCTCTATTGTGGTGATGGTAGCATTGGAAGCTTCGAAAAGCTTCCGGCTTGTTCTTCTTCCAGTACAGAAACTTGAGAGAAAAACGACACGGCTTCTGAAGCTTCAAAGCACAGTGAGGCTGGTTCAGAATCGACGACAGTGACGAAAGCGAGTTCGCCGCCATTACTGTGAGTGGTCTGTGCCGTGTGTGCTTCACCGAGAAAAAGTCAACAAAAAGATAGGGATTTTGGGATTTTCTACTCCACAAACGACGCGTCGTATAGACGTAGTCGTATTCAGTTTCTCTTTTTGCGCGGGGTAGTGGGTCGGGTTTCGGCCCCACCCAGGTTGCGTATAAAAACGACCAAGAGAGACTAAAAACGAGACGCCGTTTAGACGTAGTCGTATTCAGTTTCTCTTTTTGCGCGGAGTAGTGGGTCGGGTTTCGGACCCACCCAAGTTGCGGATACAAGAGTTGCACGCTACACAGTTTGTTTGGCAAAAGCGGAGGAAGAACCAGTTTCTAACAGAAAAACTCGACTATGGAGAAGCTCAGAGCCACGACTCGTTTGCTCAGATACTCGCCGAAAAGGTCACTCTTTGATCGTCGATCATGCTCTAATCCCGAGAAATCAATCCACACCTCTGCTTCAGGTTCACCGCAGTTTTCTTTTAATCGCCATTTTTAATCTGAGCTAGTTTGAAAGAGACGATGTGTATTGCTGCATGTGTGATTAGATTTAAAGAATGTGATTGTTTATATTTGAGAAATGATTCCTCTTATTGGTTAGATATGTTGATCAATAAATCAAAGAAGAAAACTTCATTTACAGTTGTCCAAGTTCATTAATGTGAAACTGTGGAATACTTTGTTGACGATATTAACAAGGAAAGTGATTGTTGCATAGGTTATGGCCATGGATTTGGAAAGAAATCTAGAGACTTCCAGCTGTATAGGTATCATGGAAAAGCATTCCGAGATTGTACGGAGAGGAGTCTTGTTTATGATGATATGAGGAGAATTCAGCATCGATCGTATGGTGCGGTGGTGGCCGAGGACATTCAGATGAAGGTAGCCGAGAAACTTCAGAGGAATCCTAGTTTTTCGACGCTGAATTCTGATGACATCAGCTATTTCAAGGGGATATTAGGCGAGAAGAATGTGATTCAGGATGAGGAGAGGCTAGAGATGGCAAACGAAGATTGGATGCGTAAGTATAGAGGCTCGAGCGAGCTTCTGCTGATGCCTCGGACCACGGAGGAGGTGCACTTCTTCTACTCTTGAAAGCGTGAATTAATTTTTGTGTGTGTGTGTGTGTGTGTCTTGAATTTTTTATAGTTGATATTGTTAGATGATTTATCTGGGTCGAGGGCTTATGCGCTTTCATTTCTTCGATCCTTGCAGGTCTCGCAGATCATGAAGTACTGTAATTCCAGAAACTTGGCTGTTGTTCCTCAAGGTGGAAATACAGGTCTTGTGGGAGGAAGTGTACCTGTTTTTGATGAAGTAATGTAGTTTCCTCTGCATTGAGTGGTTACTAACAGCATTTTCTGGCATTTAATTAAATTTCAGATATGAGAGATTTATTAGTAACTTTATTGTGCCATGAAGCATTATTTATATTAGTATGAATCAGTTGTGTCAAAAGAGATCTGATGTACTTTTAACTAATGTCACCTGTATGTCATGTGTTTTTTGCAGGTGGTTATCAACATGAGTTTGATGAATAAGGTCATATCTTTGGACAAGGTAGACATGCAGTGACATTTATTTATTTATTTATGGTGCTCCAATTCAACCATCATTTCACCAATGGTTGCATGACCAAACTGCATACATATGAAATGATTCCCTGATGCCTGCTTTCAGGTTAGTGGTATACTCGTATGTGAGGCAGGATGCATATTGGAAAATCTGAGTACCTATTTGGAGAGCCAAGGGTGATTTTCTGCTATCAAATTATTCGGTTACATATTTGGCATATTATGTTCTTATCATATTCAAGCACTTTATTCTTCCATTCAGATTTATTATGCCACTGGACTTAGGGGCAAAAGGAAGTTGCCACATTGGTGGAAATGTTTCTACCAATGCAGGTGGTTTGCGCCTACTTCGTTATGGATCACTTCATGGAACCGTACTTGGTGAGGAACTCTGCTCTTCAATTTGATGTTGAACAGTTATTTTATTCTAACATCATCATTATCTGAATTTAGAATGCACACAACGGTACAAGAAATGTTATGAATTCTTCCAAGAATCTAAATTTTTACTTCTTTAAACTTTAATTCCTTTCTTGGAGCTTAATATTTCTGCAACTCTAATGTCGTAATTCTTTGTGAATCTTTGTTTATAATTGTTCTGAAGTGAAGTATAATTCGTGGATCTTACAGGTCTGGAAGTTGTTTTGGCTAATGGTGAAGTTCTAGACTTGCTTGGGACTTTACGGAAAGATAATACTGGATATGAACTAAAGCATTTGTTCATAGGTGTGGACTGAATATAGTCACTTTTATTTTGTGCCGAGGACGTTGGAATCCCATTGAGAATGTCATCATAAAACCCTTGTTTACAACTGATGCAGGAAGTGAAGGATCTTTGGGAATTGTGACAAAGGTTTCCATACTCACCCCTCCAAAGCTACATTCAGTGAATGTAGCTTTCCTTGCCTGTCAAGATTACCTTAGCTGCCAGGTACTTAGTTTCATCTTACGGTAAACTCTTATGCTTCTTAATTAAGCTTCTTAATTAGTTTCATTTTATTATTATTTCAATCCATCACTTTGGCGTTGCCAGTTTATCCCTCTCAAAGGATGAAAAGTGTGGCTCTCACCTTACTCTCTCATGTTTATCAGAAACTTCTAGTGGAAGCAAAGTTAAAACTTGGGGAGATTCTATCTGCTTTTGAGTTCTTGGATAACGCATCAATGAACTTGGTTAGCTTTCTTTTGCCAGACAGTTTTCTTTTTCTTTTGTTGGTGCATATCAGTCTTTCCCTCTTTTATCTGATATTCTGAGGAATGTGCATTACCTCTCTTAAAATATGCTAAGATGCCCTTGTTCTCTTCTTCAAAATATCAAATTCGTAGCACCTGCGAAGTATTTTTGGTTGTGAAGTACCATTTTGAGCCCTCATGTGATTGACCTATCAGGTTCTCAAACATTTAGATGGTGTTCGCAATCCATTACCTCCCACAGTTCACAACTTTTATGTTTTGATTGAAACTACAGGCAGTGACGAAACTTCTGACAGGTAACTCTTTTTTCAATTGTAATTTATGTCCGGCTTATTTGAGAGTGATTCTGCTCTATCTTATAATAACTCGCTTAAGGCCGAGGTATATTTCCAAAGTGGCTGAACCAAAGGTTTCCCAATTGCTGTTTATATTTGTTAAAAATCTAATCTTGAAACTACTATGGTAAAAAAAAAATGACACCTGGTAGAAAATAGAATCTCTACATTCTACATGGTATAAGTGACATGCTCATATTTACACATTTCATGTGGCATAAAACAGACAGAAGCTTGAAGCCTTCCTACTTCATGCGATGGAAGGTGGTTTGATTTCAGATGGTGCTTTAGCACAAGACATGAACCAAGCATCAGCATTCTGGTATATGCGTGAGGTAGGCATTAATTGTTTTTAAAGAGGACTATGATACTTGTAGAAATACATTGTGAGTGAAGCGAACCCAATTTCTTTTTTATGGGTTTGCTATTCAATGTCCCAATGGTATAGCACATAACTCACATCTCTCTTTCCCTTATCCAAATATTCATTGTATGCTCTCTCTAGCCATTAATCCTCCTCTCTGCTGCTTAACCTCTTTAGAAGTCAGTTCTGCATATTAAATTAACAGCAGGAGAGTCACAGGATTAGTAACCTTTTGTACCAGACTACTAATAACCTTTAAACTGGTAGGAAATGTTGTTGCAGGAGTAATACTGTTGTTTTCTCTTATTATTATTTACTAGGGGTTATCACGTTGTACAAGTATGTAAGTCAATTTTTATGTGTATATGGTGGCAGGGACTCTCGGAAGCATTGATGAAAGCAGGTGCTACGTACAAGTATGATGTATCAATACCTGTCGAAAAGTTGTACGATCTTGTTGAGGAAATGAGAACAAGACTCGGTAAGTAGCTGTTTCTTTTGGCTTACGTACTGCTTATGAAATGTTACTTTACTTCTTTATTTTGTGGTCTTATGTATCCTCTCTCGTAGAGGTTGGATGTGATCCCTTGAAACTTATGACTTCTGGGATTTTGAAGTTAAGTTGATTTTATTATCTTTGAAGTAAACATTTTGACATTTTATATTTGTAAATTTTAGGTGATTCAGCAAATGTGGTTGGATATGGCCATCTTGGAGATGGCAATTTGCATCTTAATGTTTCAACTCCACAATATGATGATGAGGTAACTATCTTCTGCCTCAGTCACAAATCTATTTATATTTTATTTTCTCTAGTTTAATCTAAATTCATCAATGGAGTTGCAGCTTTTGGCTCAAATTGAACCTTTTATCTACGAGTGGACGTCTGCGCATCGTGGAAGCATTAGTGCAGAGCATGGCCTTGGACTGATGAAAGCTAATAAAATTTTCTACAGCAAGCCAGCCAATGCCGTGAGTCAGATGGCCTTTCTCTCCTTCCTCTGTTTGAATGTACATTTTGATTCAATTCATAGAAATGATAAACACAAAATCTGCTTGGACAGGTGAAACTGATGGTTTCCATCAAGAGGATGCTGGATCCAAATGGAATACTCAATCCGTATAAAGTCCTTCCACACTTGAATGAATCTCACTGCTGAAGTAAGAAACTTCACTTGTGAATAATTGTTTCGATCCTTAGTGTAGACACACTGGAGCTGTGAAACATAGGTTTGATTTCTGCAGTAGTAGATGTAAATAAAAGTGGAAATGTTTTTTCCTGATTAGTATACAAAGCAAATATAGCTCAAGCTTTGTATCTTGATTAGTTTGGTGAGCTCAATGACTATGATCCTTGCCTCCAGTTTTAATCGTGTTTTTCATCTTTCCATCCTGATTAATATCGAAACAAATTATTCGATTTAGATAAACATGTTTAGACTACATGATTCCATAGAAAGCATGTTATATAGTTATACCTAATAAATGATTAACATATAAGCTTGATTGATGAGTGGAAACAAAGTCAGTTTATTGCTTCTTATGAATTTTAAGCATCTCTACTTTGCAAGACTGAAGCTGTAAAGTTCCCTATGGATAAGTTGTTCTGCAAAATTTCCATCAATCAAGGCCAGAATATATGCTATAGCCGATGTTGCCTTAACAGAAGAATTTCCTATTGAAAATTTGAGGGGAAAGTCAACTTTGGAATTTTCTTTCAACTGTTGAATATGGCAATTGGAAACACTCCTAGAAAGGAATAGTTCAGCTGAGTAAAAAAGCAACCTCAGAGAGGAACATATATATAGCATAGACTGCATAGTTGAGCCATGAATGAGGAGGATATACATGAAAGAGAAACTGGGTGGAGGTGGAATCCTGTATACACATATACAGTATATGAATCAAGGCAAACTTGGCAAGGCGCTAATTTTTTCTAAGTGGGCAAGGCATATGCTTCCTGCAACTCATTCCAAGATATATAGGAATCGTATACCAAGTGAAGTAGTAAAGATACAAACTCTAAGGCAACACATCAACCACAATGAATATTCTCCAATGACAAAACTGAGCTTTATCAAGCAAACAAACCAATCCAACTTCCAAGTAACTTTTGTTGGATGCTCATAGACTGTGATTTGTTGTAAATCTAACATTGTGAAAATCATTAACACTAGCTGACTGACTCCTTATACTCTTCCCACTCTAACGCTAATGTATGATCTCGACGTCGTCGTAAGATAGGCAAACTAGTCAACAGATCACGAGAGACTCACTGAACTAGCCAAGTAAGGGACACGAGCATGAGAATGTGATGCAAACGACGTCGTTGGAGAGGTGCTTACCTTTGGTCACCACCATGGGATAAAGATGCGAATAATAACAAATAATTGAATTAAAAAATATATATAAATATAAACAAATTGGATATGGTGGGAGAAAGACGAAGACAGACCAGTTGTGAAGCCGTAGGCCGCCTCGGACCCTCTCTCTCTCTCTCTCTCTCTCTCTCTCTCGCCCAAGTATGACCAGCTCTTCTGCCGCGTCTCGCAAGGTTGGTTTAGACCTAAATCAACAATCCACATGCGCAAATCATCCTTGTTTTCGATTTTGATTTTCTGTGTTATTAATGATTTGTGATATGATATTGATGATCGTGTTTTAGGCTTTGAGTAAGATTGCTTGCAATCGGCTCCAGAAGGAGCTTCTGGAGTGGCAGGTCAATCCTCCCGTCGGCTTCAAACACAAAGTCACTGATAATCTCCAAAGGTCTCCTCTTCTCACCTTTTTATTTTTTATTTTATTAATATTAATTTGGGGAAATTGATATTAAGACTTCATCAATCTTATACACTTCACTTTGATTGCTCAATTGAATTAGTCTGTTTGTGGAATTTGTGATCGGCAGGTGGGTGATCGAAGTCAATGGAGCGCCAGGAACTCTCTATTCCAATGAGACCTATCAGCTTCAGGTTGACTTCCCTGAGCATTACCCCATGGAAGCACCGCAGGTATGTGCCCACAAACTCATTTCGGATTGTGATGTGTATTGTTATTGGAAGCTTATTATTGTTGAATAGAATTGGTTGTGGTTGAGTGGAATGTGAATATGATGTCTTGTGGTGGGATGAGCAGGTTATCTTTGTGCCACCAGCTCCGATGCATCCTCATATTTATAGCAACGGTCATATATGTTTAGGTGAGTTCAAGGCTTCCCATTTGAGCTGTGGCTGTCATATGTGATAATATGGCGGTGATCAGTATCTGTTTTTTTATGGAGTTAGTCAGTTACACATCACCATATGTTCAAACTTCAATGTGATAGTTCTGTTCTCTCAATGAGATTAACACTTTCTTTATTGCTTTGCATGACACATTTCTGTTCTCATTAAGTAAAATGTCAAAATCTTGCTTATTAGCAGACGTGAATTTTGTTTTAGATAATAAAATTCTCTTGTTAAAAAGCTGTTCTGATCTCTTCAAAGATGAGATATTGAAAATGATAGGAAGGAGGAAGAGTGGGTGGGGTTAATTGAGTCGTTGTGTCAAAGCTCATCCCAAATGGCTTGGTTGCGTGATTTTTTGTTGTGGTCGTGAATATTGCTTTGTAAAGCTGATCCAGAAATGAAGCCCAAAGTAGAGTTGATTGATTTTCACATTTGAATAGTCTGGTCGAATATCTTGAAAATTAAGAGGAGGACTAACATGACTATTGTCTCCAGTTCTTGAACTTTAGTTGCATATGTTTACAATTTATAAAGTTGTACTGTTTTTACTCTCGTCTATATGATTAAGGTATTCACTTCTGTATCTTTTGTTTATAGACATCCTGTACGATTCTTGGTCACCAGCCATGACTGTTAGCTCCATCTGTATTAGCATTCTCTCCATGCTATCAAGCTCCACAGTGAAGGTTAGTATACCACCTTCTTTGTGTTTTTGGTCCTTCCGGCTCTTTTTCGTTTTAAGCTTAACTTAATATGGCCTTAGTTTAGTTGCATTTCGTGAATAATATCATTGGGACATGTATCTGAAGGCATTTTGTTCTATACCTGCAGCAACGCCCGGAAGATAATGATCGGTATGTAAAAAACTGTAGAAACGGCAGATCTCCCAAGGAAACAAGATGGTGGTTCCATGATGATAAAGTGTAAAATAACTGTGCACCGTTCTACATCTTCCATCATTAGTTGTTCAAGAAGATAGGATAGTTGGGTGTCGATTCAAAGGCAAAAGAAAGAAGCATTATAAACATGTGAATTTGTCCCTAATTGCTCAATAACTCATCTTATCGACTATGGCTGGTATTTGTAAAGAAAAGGGGACAATTTATGTTTCTGCCATTTGTAATGAGAAAACGAAGTCTTTTTTTCTTCTTCTATATCTTAATTTAAGTCTCATTCTCTTTAAACTTAGAGAGAGGAGCGCCGCCTAGGGTTTTCCTCTTTGCACCAAAATTGACCACGATGGTTGATGCAATGGCCGATTGATTGTAAGAAACTCTTGAGATCTCTAGTCAAGGACGAACGTCCTTTGGGGAAGCGGGGCTGGCGGTGGTGTTGTCGCACAGTTTCGCAATCGGTCGTTTGGTGATGACCAAAAAACAAGCCGATGCCAGAGGGTTCATGGGCACGATCGGGTTTGTTTGGGGGCTGAAGAAGAAGCTTTCAATTAGGCAGGATAATGATCGCTTTGTTTTCACTTTCATGGACGTTGTTGATCGTGACTATGTTATGAAACGAGGGGCATGGTTTTACAACAGGTCAAGGTTGGTTTTGGCTAAGTACAATGGCTTTTCGACGGTGGCAGCAGTTCCTTTGCGCACCATTCCAGTTTACGTTGAAGCCCTTGGCTTGCCTCTAGCGTTGTTGATAGAAACAGCCGGCAAGATGCTTGGCCTTTCCCTCAGCTCTTTCATCGAGGTTCACAAGGCTAGTCTGAACCGAGGCCGTATGTGAATACTCATCAATCATTTTGTTGCGGCTCCTATGCAACAAGTATTCCCGGCGAGAGACTTTGATTTTAACGTCTGTGTGATGATTCCTGTTCGATTCAAGTATGAGCGGCTCGAAGGTTTTTGCCGCGACTGTGGTTTACTTGAGCACGTCTCTCCATGTGGAGGTGTTCCAGATCGGTCAAAATCAATTGACTTGTTTGGTATCCTAGAGGGACGTGGGGTTGATCTGACAGTGTCCCAAAACCCTAGACCGGTAGTGGAAGCTGTTGCGAAACCTCGCGGCTTCCATTGTGATGCGAGTTGGTTGAAGCCGAAAGGCTTGTCTTCTGAAGGTCAAAGGTTGAAGGAATTACTAAAGGAACTAGGTTTTCCTGATATGCAGGTGCAGCCGAATACTCCTATGCTCTCACTAACCTTGGAAGGGTCTGTGAACAACAACAAAAGGGCTGCTTCCTCATAGTTGATTGTGTACAAGAAAAGGGCAAAGAACCCTAGTGGAACATAGCAGTTCTTTGAAGGATTTACTCCAGAGATTGCTATACCAGAGGAGAACGGTGTGATCCTGATATCCCTGACAAAGCGGAAGCGCAGGGCTCGACCTGTGGGTGCTAAGAACAAGATCCAAACTAAAGAGATTCTACCGTGGAGGGTGGGAAATGAGATGAAGAAGAAGAAGATTCCTAAGAAGTCTAGGAAGAGGTCGGCAAAGAAACTTGAGGAGCATAGAGACTCAAAGGAGGAACGTGAAGTCTCGGAAGCTAAGCATGCGGGTCCTGAGCATGCAGTTGAGGGAGGTGAAGGTGTAAGTGTGCCTAAGCTTCCTGGTCAGGTGGATGGAGAGAAACCTCTAGATATCGTAGTGGAAGGGATGGATGGCTCAGAGTAGTTCCTTATCCCAGGGCATTATATTGTCAGGGCCTGGTTGGTCTGCCTGCCTTGATAATGGTTCTTTCTTTTGGTCACATTTTTGTGGTTGTTTTGAGCTTTCTGGTTGTGGTTGCATTTCGATTTAGGTCTTGTTAGATCGCGTAGGTTCTTTAAGAGTGTTTATGCTCCCTAGGTCGTGACTTCAGATGGATCTATGTATAATGTGACCCATTATTTGGTTTAATGTGACGTCCAATGTTTCAAAAAGAGAGAGTCTCATTCTCTTTAATGTCTATTTTAGAGTCAACCTCCATCATTTTTAGTTGGGTCTATCCTCGTATTTGATTAGGATTGTTGTATATGATCATGATTCCTGGGATAGACTAATCAATATGTATTTCTTTGGTCAAAAACAAAAATATGTGTTTTTCTAGTTAATCAATTCATTACCTTTCATTACATCTCTACTACAATAAAGGGAAGCTCCCCTCTTTGATGTCATCGACATACCAAAATAGAGAAATCCAAGACTACCCATGAAAGAGAAAAAACATGGAAGAGCAAACAAAATAAAAAAGAGGGCAATGTCATAAATGTGCAAAAGAGTAATAAAAAAGTTTTGTTTTCTTTTACACAGGAACCACAACCCGTGTCCACCGAAAAACTGTCAGCAGTTATGGAAAGGGGTATGGAAAATCATCGTATTGCAGTTTCAGAGATCGACGACAACGTTGGTGTTGATCGAAGTAGACATATATATGTAGGACCGTCTCACTATTCTTAGTATCCCAGTTTCATCTCAAGCATATACAGAGGAGAAAATCAAAATGGGCACGCTTATGGAGCTAATAAGTAAGGCCAACAAAATCTCATGTCACTTTAATGTTGATTATTATTGGTTGGTCTCGAACTCTATTTTTTCTTTATGATGAATTGATGGTTGTTTCCAGATTGAGACTTGAAACAGTTTTTTTTTTCGATAAAAAAATTGAAACAGTTCATGGAGTGGCTTTTCGATAGATGATGCTTCATTTTCTCTCGGTTACCTTTGGTTTGAGTTTTTTCAAATTTGATCATGTGGGTGGGTGTGTAAGTTACTTTTCGTTACTTTTAGTTGGAGTTGATATTTGTTGAACCTGTTGCTCATACCACTATAACTGTGGCAATTCAGGAACTGAAGAGAGAGCCAAATGGAAGGTATTCCTCATTAAGTGAGAATCTGTATGATTCATACATATAAATTTACTTTCTGAATTTCCATCCGTTTGATTTGCTTCAATGAGGATTCTTAGTACAATTTTTTATTTGGAGAAGAGGGTTGGTTTGTGTACTGGTGGTGTTTGTGTACTAAATAATGCTCTTCTTTAATTTCTTAGTTCAATCTTATGTTCATCGCAAATTTTTAGGTAATTTATAGGGGGCGTTTATGTACTAAATAATGCATTAGGTCTTACTGTATAATGGGGTTCTTTCTTTTTACATTAGGATGGATCTTGGATTTTCTTCAAACTTTTCGACTAAAATGTGTACTTCAACTTTTTAGGGTTGTGTTTTGTTAAAGAGTTTGCGGGGTGCGAACAGTATGTGAATATCTAATTTTAAGGATTTGCAGTCGGGGTGCATGAGAAGAAATGCTAGACCCAGGTGTTCGTATACAAAAGGATCATCAATTCTTTACACTACCAATTTCGAGTTAGTCTGGAATTCGATTTTATGGAATCTTATTTCAGTGATTTTCATTATGACAGTCCCTGTTGGGTTTCTTATCTTTGACTTTCATAGTGTATGAAGTACTGTTGTTACTTTGTGATCTTGGCTAATATTATTTTTTGTTTTGTTCTTTTGGTTTGTGTCTGAAGGGATTTTGGGAAAGCAGCAGCGGCGGATTTTAGGAAAGCAGGTGTGAGTACAAGGCAACCTGAAATTGGTATTAAAAGGTATGTTTGAATCCAAGAACATATTTAGATTTGAAGTTCTATTTCGTAACATGAAATTTAAGTTCCAATCTCAATCTCAATTTTTTTTTCTATCAAATTTTAGTTTTTCTTTTCTCTTAAATTTCAGCTGTTCTTTTTTGTTAGGAATAGATGGTTTGTTTTTAGTTTGAAGGTCATTGGTTAGTGCTAACCTATTATATTTAATCAGGGAGGTTTCCTTTCGCCTTATCTTACTGAAGTGCATTGATATTTGATTATGGGGGTGTGAAATCTACTTCTATGTGTGAGGGTCTGAAATTGAACTAAATGAGTAATCTAATGATTTTTATAAAAGTTTTGGCATCAGTACACCATCATTCTTTATACATTGATTCATATATGAGGGGAATAAATGATAAATATTTAATGTTATATATTTCTGTTGGATATATGCTTAGACTAAGGTGAGATGAAAATTGAATTTATGGCATGTGTGCCTTTCATCATAGACATCAGTGCAGTTGCCTGCAGTTTTAGTAATCAAGTCAACCTTCGATTGATATTGGTTTTATATTTTCGTTCTGTTTCCTCTACTGTCAATTTCGAATTAGGTCATTTGGCAATTGTAGTTCTATAGACTTTTCACCAAATTGATTCAATTTGCTTTAATTTTTCAAATGGAGGCTTTGCATTTTTTGTAGTACCTTTGCAATTTGATTTTACACGTTGTTAGTTAAGATTCTTGTTTATGACTATAGCCTCTAAACACTGTTGCTTACAACTTTGATGTACATAAGTTTCATAGTTTTCATATTAAGCTGGTTATGGTCAACTCTGTGAAGCTGTTTTATGGTTTCTTTTTCAAGTACCTACATATATCTCTTCTCTCATGAGAGATGAGTGTGTTAGTACAAAAAATTGTATCATATTTGACGTTAGACACTCCATATAAAGCCAAGCACAAAATAGAAGAAAGAAATGAAGATTCATAGATAAAGTTAAGGACTGGGTGGCTGTCTTCATTTGTTTGTAATTTCTATGGAGGAAACAGTGATGATTTTCTATATTGAAGAAGATATTACTGTTGAATAAATTTTTGTGCTCAGTTTTGTGTGGGGGGCGGGGGAGGGGGAGATAATAGTGTGTTTGGGTAATGTGTCCTTCAGAGTTTAAATTCATGTACCTTCCCTATGATTGTTAGTCCAAAGACATGCAATATAATTTTTTTAATACATCTGTCTTTTCATTTAATGAAAACTGATTACATTTCAATTTGAAAGGACTAATCAGTATAATTTCAGTTGGCACTACATCAAGTATAGCTTAGATCTCTTTGATTAAATTTGATTTCACAAGTAAATACATAAATTTAAAGTTATAAACCACATATGTCATAAAGCTTGAATAAAGTATGCTAGGATTAGATATGGTATCAATTGTTTACCTGATCAAGCGTGGTAGGTAGAATACTAAAAGAATGAAGTACTTCATTTGAAATAGGAGAACTCTACAAGATATTGCATTTAGTCACAATATTATGATTCCACAATTAGAAGAGTTGAGTTACAAGTCATATTTTTTTGAATGATGGTTAACGTGGCTGGATTTTATTAGAGATTTTGAGTTTTCGACGTTATTGGATATCTCAATTTTCGTGTGTTATATTTTTTTTGTTCTTTTAATAACTTAATTTCGTGTGTTTTTCGTTCAATTTTCATAAAATTGAGAAAGTCAAGATTATGAACAAAAAAGTAATAGTGCTTGAATTACATGAGAAATTTTTCATTGAGGACTTATATGGTGAGTACTTTCTTATAAGTCATACTTTTCAATAATATTTTAGAAAATCAACCATTGTATATCTAGCTATATATACGTAGATCATCTCTACTACAATAAAAGGAAACTCCCTCTTTGGTGTCATCAACATACCAAAATATAAAAACTCCAAAATAGTCATTAAAGAAAAACAAAAATTATGCAAGGGTAAAATATAGAATGAATAAAAAAGGGCAATATTGTAAATGCCCCAGAAAAGATAACAAGAGATAAAAAAATATAACCTCCGAAGATCAAAAAAATATCCCAATCAGTTCAACGAAACTCCAAAAGAAAAAGAGAGCAGTTTCGTCGGTGAAGGAATATCGAGAATCTAACTAAAGTGGTTATCCTCTCTAAGGCATAGAGACAACCCAGGAAATCAATACTTTGATTGACGTGTAAGGATGATTACTTCAGTTTACTATTATGAATTTTGTTCAATTGAATGAGTAGATTCTAGCTTAGACTCAATTTTTGAGAGTCAATGCTTCAATTTTTGTATGTTTTTTGTTCTAATTTATTGATACAATTCATTCAAATGAAAAAAATGGTAATGAAGAATTAATATTACTAAAAACAACATAAATGCATAAACTTGATAATAAAAAAAACACCGTCAATTCGCGCATCAATTCGATAAAAAAATATTTGTCTTCTGCACGCCCATCAATTTACACGCGCGAGTGTGACGCTATGCGCGTGCAAGAAGGCTAATATATATTATATAATGCAGTTCATTGCAGTTCAGCTTAAATAGAAACGATACCCTGAGCTTTGTAAACCCAGTGCCCATTATTTCTTCCCCACAAATTGGATTCTATTTGGTACTTGAACCATTCTTTCTTCCTCACGACTTTGACTTTTTGTATCTTCCGATGGTTCATACAATTTGGTTTTCAGAATTTCACTTCTCATAATACAAAGTTGCAGTAGCCCACTCTTTAAATGGTTTAAAAGAGCACAAGTTTTGTTGTGTCCTCATGGTTGATCATCGTCCGGCCCATGAACTCATAATACATTTTATGTGCACAAGTGATCACGGAGTGCATATGCCTCGCCTCATCTGAGAGTAATGAGACTATATGAGACCATTTTATATACTCGGATCATTTCAGCAGAAAGTTCATGCCTGTGTATCCTATTTGAATTGATGCCATCGATATATGACAGCTATTATATTTCTTCTTCTTGATAGCAATACTGCTAAACTAAATAAGTAAACGTCAGTCAGTAAACTCGTCTTTGATCGACACATCTACCACTTTTTGCTTTCGAAGTAAATGTCATTAAGAACATGGTAGATCTCTCTGGAATTAATTGTGATTTTTTATTAATTGTTATTTACCAAATCACAAAAATGAGAATTTTATTTGGCTTGGTGGGCAAGCATAAGCGAGTATAAATAGCCGAATTTCATTCACTCATCTTACCAAGGTAGGCCTTTTCTGTTTCTTTCCTGTTAAGATAAACCCTAGACGTGTCAGAAACCCTAGCATTAGTCGCCTTAGCAAAGCCTTCATCATGGTGAACCCCTTCAGTCTTTTGGCTGAGAAACCTGTCAAGGATCTCGTTGGTGCAGCAGATATAAAGAAGAAGAAGAAGAAGAAGAAGAAGAAGAAGAAGAAGAAGAAGGGACAAAAGCCGAAACCCGCCATCCCAATTAGTACTAGTACTAGTACTAATGGCTCGTTGAAGTCTTACAATGGAGGGCAACATCAACAACAGAAAGGTCCTGCTGATTCTGTATCACTCTCCAGTAGTACTAGTACTAATGATTTGGATCATCAATCTCAAGGGAGCCAGAGTGAAGAAGGAAAGAAGACTACTGAAGAGGTTGAATCCGATTCTGAGGGAGGGCAACTAGTACAGCATCAAAGCCGAAAGAAAGGCACTCGGGGCGGTATTCATGGTCAGAGTCAGGAAGCTGTTGTGAACAAAGAGGTCAATGTGGAAAAGGGCACCATGAAATCACCGGAGGCTGGTAAAGGGGTGAATCGAGGCCAAGGTGTTAAGCCAACAAAGCCAAATGTCAATGGAAATGCGCGGCGAAAAATGCAAAAGCAGAAGGCTCGAGCTGGCCTGCAGGATCAACAATTTCAAGCCAAAACCAATACACCTGCTGCTGCAGACGATGTACCTGCTGAGGAAAAACCAACTGTTTCATTCACTCTACAAGAATTTGAGATGATAAAGAAGGATCCGGGACGCATTAACATCTCTGTGAATCAGTCTGATCAATCTGCAGAGCTTAATAAGAAGAATGGTGTCCCCAATAACGATCACAGCTATAAAGGGTGGCAGAAACAGCGATCTAAGGAAAGATGTGGAGATGTTTCACAGGAAGCCACTGTAACAAGCGCTGATAATACTTCATTTAGCTTGAAAAATAGTGAATTTCCAGTCCTTGGAAAATCCTGAATAGTCAAGAGCTTTAGGATGTTTTTTTCCGTCTTCTTTAGTGTTTTGAAGTGGCAATTTTTGATTTGTGAGGCAAACTGGTTGAGTTGAAATAAAGGTTGGATGAACTTGTTTTGGTTTAGACATGAATTTCTTTCTTTCTGTGTCCTCTGACTTATTCTTATTGATGATGCAAGGGAAAGAGAAAGAACATTGTGTAAATGCTGTTTATTCATAATTTATTTCAAGAGCATAAGCTTATTCATAGCTTATGAACGGTACATGGTACATATGTAAATTCTCAATACAAAAAAAAGACCACATGTGTGTATTGATACACAACCAATTAACACACCAAACTACAGGTTGTGTTCTTGGTCTACTTATGTTGAGTGTTACAGAAACTAGGGCCTCTTGAGTCCAACTAGGAGAAGGATTAGTCCCAAGTAGTCAAAATTATAGGCAAGTCTGATAAATTTCATTTTGTAGTCGGTCCATGGAGGGTACCTAGGCTCAAATTCAGGGAAGAAGCCTCCTCGCAGAACTGGTTTTTCATGGCTGAAAGTATCAAAAGTATACTTCCCATGGTACCTCCCAAAGCCGCTCTGACCAACGCCGCCAAAGGGTAGACCATCACAGAGGAACTGTATACAGAAAGATGTTGAACACAGTTAGTGACACTTGCAAATTTGCAATTATTTCAAAAGAAATTGAAAATAAAACAGTTGGCAGCAATACTTGAATCAAGACGTCGTTGAAAACCAAACTCCCTGAGGATGTATCTGATATAATTTGAGTCTTGAACTTTTCATCTTTGGTGAAGGCATAAATGGTGAGAGGTTTTGGCCTTGCGTTAATGAATTCAATGCTTTCTTGAATGTTTTTCAACTGCAGAAGTAAATGGCCATTCTTAGAACACTGTCTTTTCAAAGAAGTTGACAATGGCAAAAGCAGTATAGCAATTCTCACAGTGATAATGGGAAGCAATGGCCCAAAGATTTCTTCAGTCATGATTGCGGCACCAAGTGGAGGATCTAACAGGATAATAGGCTCAATGAACCTGAAAAATCAGCAGAACAATCGAATATGTAAGCTTTAGCACATCTACAACAAATTTGCTTATGTTGTCTCAACCAATATAAGAAAATCCAGCCAGTTAAACAGGATTAAGAACTTACAGGCTCTCTTCATCCAGTGAACCACCATGTACAATGGAAGCTTCTACAAGAGGGTCTTTGAGGAGATTCTGTAGTCTTTGAAAATGGTGCCTATTTACAATTCTGGCTGTGCATTTTGCATCTTTAGGGCTTTCAGTATAAAATCTCTCAAGTGTTTTCTTTAGTAATTCGATCTAAAAAGGCAAACAACTAGATATGATATCATCAAAACAAATAAAAAGACCTCAACATCATTTATAGTACACACACTAGCTAGTTAAGATGATGCTTACCACAGTAGGAGCAAATTTTTCCTCGACAAGCATATAATCAATTCCTATACATGCCTGCCCACTGCAAGGCCCCCACTTCCCGCTTACAATTCTTTTGATTGCCACCTACAAGCCAACACAACAAAAGTATACACAGTAACCTTAAGTTTTTGTAGCCTATTTCCAACAACCTTTCGACTACATATACAGTTAGATCAGACAACCTTTAAATTGGAAGGATTGGAGAGTGAGTCAAGGATGATAGGGCATTTTCCACCCAGCTCCAGGGTAACCGGTGTTAAATGCTTTGCAGCTGCAGTCATGACAATGCGACCTACTTGTGGACTTCCTGAAACAGGCAATACATCCATTGCATGTAAGATTCTATGCCACATTTTAGTAAAAGAAAGAAATCTGAGCCGATTGTGGAAGTAAAACCATACCAGTAAAGAATATCTTATCCCACTTCTGTTCCAGGAGAAGTCCACTAACTTCTGCTCCACCCTCGATGACCTTGATAGCTTTAGAGTCCAGATATTGAGGGATGGTGCTAGCTAGTAAAGAAGAGCATGCCGGTGCTTGCTCTGAAGGTTTTAGAACCACCGTGTTCCCTGCAGCAATTGCTCCTATGAAAGGATCCAATGCCAAAGCTGCATGATATGCATACCGATTGTTAAGTATAGATCCATCATGTGCTGCTAAACTAACATGTACTTATTTCATTCAAATGAGACCATCTTCAGAGAGGGGCCTTGTACCTAATATGGTAGCTAGCTGCATAAAAATAGTAGATTGGACTAACTTACAAGGTGATTGAGAGAACCGACAACACACACATTGAGCAATACAGGTGTAAGAACTCAAAGAGATCATCAGACATATGCACAATTTATAATCAACATAAGAGCTGTTTCTCTGTCTCATAAGTTACTGTACAAATTAGAGATGAGAATGAGCATTCAGGTGATGATTGAACTCACATATTGGGAAGTTCCAAGATGAAAAGATGAGAACTACTCCGAGCGGATCTGGTATCAGTTGTCCCGTTGACGGAAACAGAAGCAACGGTAACTCACCCTGAAAGAGAAAAATTACACAAAGTCGTCACAAAAATTTCACTAGCTTAGCTAGTCACAGAAACATCACTACTACCTCATAATCTTTGTTCCTCATGACCTTCATATCAAATTACCTTTTTACCAGCCGCCCATTTGTCTAGATTGCTCAAAACATGATTCACTGTTTTCACAACAACTCCAATCTGCATGAAATTTATAGCAATTTAACTAAACTCACAGAGGCAGGTACTCAAAATAAGATAAATGCATATACATAGCTAGCTAAGAATTAAGAAAAATTAGTTAATTAAGCTACCTCATCCCTGTAAGCTTCAACTGGGGTCTTGCCAAGATCTTGATAAAGAGCTTCAAAGAGCTTGTCTTCTTGATCTTTGATGAGCTGAAGAATAGCACTGATTTGGGTTTTCCGCCATGCAACGCTTTTGGTTTTGCCACTCTTGAAGGTTAGCCTCAGCTCGCTCAGTGTTTCTTGTACTTGTTCTGTCATGTTGCTAAAATATGGTGCAAGAGTTTAACTGTGATTACAAATTGTCTCTAAATCTCTTTCTCTATTTTGGTGTGCCCCCAACTGTGAATGCGACATTGAAAGCACCCAACTAACGACGTGCTATTACAGTTCACACAAGTAAAGCATCTCTTCAGTCATAATCTACACAAGGGGATCGAAGTAGCTGAAAACTAATGGTATGGTGCATATATGACCACCATTCTTTCGGAAATAGAAAACTAAACAAAACCGTCCAAACATAAATGGAGAATAGAAAGTGTAACGAGACCAAACAATATGTACGTATTTGTCTTAATAATACATATTGGTCTGCGGCGTGGATGAACTTAGTTCACTTTGAATCGGTCTCAATTTTCACTATTCAAAGATCGTATGAATAGTTAAAAAATTTAATTATTTTTCAAAATTTTGCATTGGTTCCCAGTGAATTTGGTTCATACAAGAACTCTCTGACATTTTGGGACATGAGAATATATGTGTTTGCTGAATTATAAACATGGTCAGACACTGTGTTGCAATGCACAGTTAGACTATTTCACATAAAGCAAGAGATTTGTCCTAGCCTATAAAGCCTTTGGGTTACCCTTAATACCTCAAAAAAAAAAACTCCCCAATATTTAGGACATGAGAAACTGACCATGAAGATTCCATTGGGCACAACAATTGGTATATATCATTGCGAAAGTCGGCTAGAGCACTTGGCTAACTTGACAACTCGAAAGTGATAATAACAATTATTATCGAATATTTTTTTTTTGGAAATGAAAAATTATGATCGATTACGATAGAGACCAATTATGAAGTGTTGTCAGCGGGATCAATGTGTATAGTTATAAGAAGATAGACTTCTTTCAAAACTATAGATGTATCGTAACGTCTTTAATGATTTATATAAATTTAGTCTACAATTCTACATCATCTTAAAACGACTCTTGTCATATCGTTGGCCAGACAGTGTGTGTGCCAGCAACTCCCACCTAGAAACATTAAATTTGGTATGGTAGAAGTCAGTGTCGCTCATAAAACGTGTAACAAACTTTGCTATATGATATGAGTTGACAGAGTCCTTTGATAATGTAACTCACCCCTACATGTTCGAACAACGCTCTTTACCTCTTTCCCTATTTTATGACGGTAGGTACGTTCTAGAACTAGAACCTAAAATATACTACACGATTTACACAGATCTAGTTTGTAATTTTCACTGTTGGAGTAAGTTGCTTCAATTCGGATATGTACTGTAAGCAATTATGATAGCAAACAATTCATTTACTATATCAGGTCGATCATGAATTCGTGATCTGACATGCATCATGCATTGATATGCTGAACTTTTACTTAGATTTGGATTAGGCTTCTTGACTCATGATGTGATGGGGCGGAGAAATATTTGGATCTGATTTGGATATCGTTCAAACTACTCTCAATTATGACTCTTCAAAAAAGAAATTACTCTCAATTATGTAATTTCGATTTATTATTTTTAAAATCGATACCACTTAATATATCATTTACCTCATAGAAATTATGTATACAAAACTTTGATTAAATCAAAAGTCGTTTGCTAATTAAATTTTGAAAAATAATAGACGGTTGTTAATGTAACGTAATAAATTCACAATAATCATATATATATATATTTAATAAATTCAGATACCTAGAAAATCTTCATTTTGATTCATTTTTTTGGTTGATTAATTTTTTTAATGAGTTGATCTTCAATTCATGATTTATAAGATATATAGTTTCGATTATAAAATCATAAATCGAAATTATATAAAGAGGACTTATTTGGACCCAATTTCATGGGCTCAGTGGGTTGTTGGCTGCCTTTATGGGCATTTATTTTGGAACATATGGGCCTAAAGTACACTGAGTAGTTAGTTTTCTAGACATTATGTTTGTTGTGGCCTTGCGACTTTGCTTGCCCCGACAAGATTACATGATTTTTGTCACATGTTTTTGTGAACTACATCCCCAAGATTACATTTTTTTAGACCCAACATTTGTTGGGTCGCAGACTCTTTATGAGCGTTAGTTTCCCCTCACTCGTGTGGTAGGGTGGGGCTATGAGCTATCTATAATAATAATAATAATAATAATAATAATTAATAATAATAATAATTATTATTATTATTATTATTGATAAGATGGCGGTCAAATTTCATTCAAAGGTAATAATAATACAGAGTTTCACCAAATTTTGTAGCCCGATAAAACGAAACCCACGACGCATTACTACAATAAACTACTAGCTTTCCTGCACGCGCATACGCGTATGTGAAAGACGTCATGCTCACGCGTGCGAATTATCGGTGTAATACTCAAGAGTGCGCAATTATATTGTCAGTGTATCATTGTCTAAGCCACTTGCACCTGCCACTCTCTATCATGCACTTTCAGAACTATATAGGAATTTTCGAGCATTGATCTAAGACATAATCTAAGTGATTATGTGCGAAGAATTACCAAGGATTGATTATTATTTGTTGCGTAAAATAATAGTAACCTACTTCATATTAAGTCCACACTTTTAATAGAGATACTGACAATTCGCACGCGCGAGCGCGACGCACGTCCCTTCCGCATATACGTGCGTGTAGGAAGGCTAGTATTATTTTACGCAATCCTAAGTCAATCTCATTGGTAATTCTTCGAATTGTCAGTGTACTTATTGGGGTCGTAAAACATTCACTATTTTATGAAATATATAATTCAACCACTACTAATTTTGGTGAACTAAATCATAACTCTCTTTAACGTACGAAAACGGAACAAAAACCATACGAAGAGAAACTATTAAAAAATAGTTAAATTTTTTAACTATAATGACGTTGATATCTCCAATGAAATTCAACCACATTAATCATCGTGTTGAACGACTTGTCACTCCAACTACAAATAAAATATAGGAGAGTTAAAACAAAGTAATAAATGATCACAGACATGTATATGTTGAACATGAATGCATTACATTTTACCTGAGTAATTTGTATCAAATTTTTACGCTTTTTGTAGAACTGTAAAAAATATAAATAAATTGTTAGAAATTTTCAAATAAATTTATGTTGACCATCAATGCTTATGTCTCGTATAAGTAAACAGTTGTAAGACCTTATCTAAGAAGCTATTTCGTTGATGATGACGTCAGGTAACAACATTTGCAACCGTTAAATTCGAAAAGGAAAATTTTGCATTGGACCATATCTCATGTAATATATAGTATATACTTTAAGTGCAAAACTTTTCTCCATGTTCATGTGACTTCATATAATGTTTTTGTTGTCATCAACTCTCTTTGTGCCATTTTGTAGCACCAACTAATGATAATATTCAAAATGTATAGTTAAGTTGATTGCAAAACTTGGAATATAATAAAATAAAAGGTGTTCAAAAGTTCATACTGTTCATGCTTTTTTTGTTCCATTTTTTCAAAACCAAGTTACTGAAATAATTGGTATTCATTTTTATCGACTTTCCCATACGCCAATCAACCGAAAATATTGAAACACGCCGAGTAGAGTTTTTGTTCATTCGAATTATTTTCGTACCTAAGAACATACAGAAAGAATTATAGACAACATAAAAGTTGTAAATAAGTACGTAAGTAACTGAATTTAGTATGTTAAACATATTGGGGATTAAAACCTAATGAGATGCAACATTATTTGTGTCTAAAGGCAACAAAACCTCTTTAAACACCACATTCCTAGTATATACACCATCTTGACCAGACATGGAGCCTTTTTAAACCAGAATCTTTGTAGTGGACTCTGATGTTCCCCTCGACAATGTCACATACAATTGGCCGTGATTGAAAAAATGATCTGGGAGGTACACACCAACGTAAGGCATTCTGATATGAACCACGACATAACAATCGAGTTCCGTTCATCAATCCCAAGTTTGGGTCAATATTCCTCAAAAGTATAATCGGGGCACCTATTTTTATGGTCAACTTATGTGGCGGGAGTCCTCCAATTGTTATTGAGTTCAAACACTCATGCTGGTATAAATTCCTCATGTCGTCTTGCACTAAGTCAAAAGAATAAAACGTGATTTGTTCACCCGGAAACATGTTGATGATCTTTTCATTCAACATATCCACGTCATTATTTAGAGGAGTAATCAACGCTCACTCCACCATATAACTGGTATCATATACATGATCACCCACATTGGGAAAGATTTCATCAATAATCTGATCAATCGGTTGAGCTCCTACCCACGGAATCACCATGATTTGCGGTAACTTTATCATTTCATCATCTAATGCATGCAAGGAATGTAAAATCGATATTATCGGCGATATTTCGCCGATATTTCGGTTTTTTGAACTTACCTGAAAAATCCGTGAATATATCTCCAAATTTTCCGAAATTTTCCGAAATTTTCCGATATTTTCGATATATCCCCGATATTTCCGATATTTTCCGATATTTACCAAAATTTTTGAAATTTTCAGTAACTTTTTTAATTTAACAAAATTAAAAGCTTGTCAAAATTTTGCAATGCCTTATCCTTCATATATCATGCCTTATGGTCTTCCAACAAGTGATAACTCATCGTTACAATCACAAAAAAATGCCACAAATGATGATAGCAATGAAGAAAGTCGAGCAATGCCTGGTTCATACTACGAGCTCCAAAATCTTCAAAGACCGCCCCCTGACCCATATGGTTGGCATGTAAGTCAATACGTGCAGAATTACATGGGAGAGCAATCATTTAATTAGTATTCTTCACAATACACACATGATTCTGCACACAGAGATGAGGAAAATAGTGTGAATTTCGAACCTCATAGGTCCTCTATGTGGTTTTGAAGTATTTATATATTTGATTTTATAATGTGTGATGTGTAACATATTGTACAAAAATGTGATGGTCTAGCCTCCCATTAAAGTTTAGCCATCAAAAAAATAAAAATAGAACTATTAAATTATATTTTAATAGTTATCAGCACTTAACACATACTAATTCATATAGTAATATAGCAAATTCATATGTTTTGATGTTTGATCAATATTTTCTTTTTACATAAGGTAGGTAATTGATCATATAACAACCTCCAAAAGTTTCATTACAAATTTCCATATATTTTTATTAGTTTCCGTCATTTTCGTCAGAATTTTCAGTGGATCGATATTTCGTCGATATTTCCGTCGATATATCCAAATTTTGGACTGTCGATATATCCTCGATACCCGATTTTTTACTCCTTGAATGCATGTTCATCGCCATTGCCAACACGAAGTAAAAAATCAGAAAATTGAGGGTCATTGATGGATCTCATATTATGTCTCAACTTTAACATCTTTGTTTGTGCCCAAAATAAAGATTTCACAATTGAAGCTGCAATGAGTTGAGCCCTGGTTCCTTTCGGAACAACTTGAAGCACTTGACAAAAATCTCCCCCAAAAATCATTATCTTTCCACCAAACGATAATTGAACATCTGTTATGTCTCTGAAATTCTGATCAAGTGCTTCAAAGACATATCGATGTGTCATGGGTGCCTCATCCCAAGTGATTGCAGTTGCCGTTCTAACCAACTCAGCTAGATCAGATTGTTTATTTATAAAATTCGGGGTTGATGCATCTACATGAAGTGGAATACTTAACCTTGAGTGAGTCGTTCTACCACCAGGCATATTAATTACAGCTATTCCAGATGATGATGTGGTTAAGACAATAGGATTCATTCTTCTTAGATTAGCCAATAATGCACAGTATAAATATGTCTTTCCCATTCCACCTGGACCGTCAACAAAAAATAATGCACCACCATCACTTTCCATAGCAAGCATTATGGTATCAAATGCATTTTTTTGATCGTTGTTAAGGCGACCTATTGCATCAATGTCTACTTGCGGGACTGGTACCGACATTTCATCTTCAATAAATCTTAGGATGTCTGAATTTTCTTCTACTCCACTTGTCATTGCCAGAAGATCAAACTGTCCAATATTTTTTCTAAATTGTTCCATCATTCTGTCTAAATCACGCAATAACTTGTTTATATTGAACAAATTATTGGATGAAGGATACTTTTCCACCATGAAAGGAAAGAACTCGTCCCACAATCTTCGAACACCATTTGGTTGGCTGTAAACCAATATTGTGACAAACAATCATTTCAAGGTTGAAGGCATTCTAACTCTTGAGGCCTCTAACAGACAATCTCGAATATTGTCCCGTCTCTCAGCCGCTTGCTTAAATATTGGTCGGAGTACACCGTTGACAGTAAGTAATTCATGAACTGATCTTGGTCCTCTAACATGATTGAGCAGAACCCGTAGGTAAAATTTTTCACTCTCTAACGGTGACACACTCTATATTCGCCCAAGAGCCTTATAGTTGGTTATTCTTTTAGCCCAATATTTTAACATTCACATCCGTTTGGTTTAAATGAAAAAATTCAGTAAGCAATGATTTTTCTGCATTTTCATCTTCTAAAATATCCTCCACAGTTTCATCTGCATTGAATTTTATTTGTTGCATGTTGGGGAGATGTATTTGCAATCGTTCTATTATTGGATATATTCGGTTTAGTACAAATTGAAATATCCTCCATAAGGCTTCTGGTGTGCATACCCACCTAGCATCAACAAATTGTCGAATTTCATCAAAATTTGGATTAGACTGGAGCTGTAGTGTAGCTCGATCAGGACCCTTTTAGATGTACTTATATAAATACTTGACACTTTTGATGCTCACACATATCTCAACGTTGATGTGATAGTCGTATCATAATAACAGCCAAGGGTTGTAGGGAACTACCTAACTATTATCAATTATTACATCACATCGTCTTCTTAGAGGTACAGGTAAACGATCTGATCGTCTTCGATATATAGGATAGGCTTCAATTCACCAAATTTTGCAGCCCGATAAATCGAAACCCATGACGCATTACTACAATAAACTATAATCAATTTCAAACTTAGATAAACAAACCAGAGTAGCGCTGAATTAAAAAAATTAGGCGCACCACTCTTTAGCTATTTAGGCACCTTCTCTGCTTCATCATTATTATTGCATTCATTAAGATAGAAAAAATATTAAAATATACCTCTTTATGTTGGCAAGTATAGATCTAGATATTTTAGATTCCTATTGTAATTAGAATTGATTTTTTTTATTGTAGATATTCTCTACCTATTATGAATATATCTTGTAAAGCTGTACATATACCCAATTTGGGAGTGAATGAAAGTATTGCATTCTACCCTAAACACTTTTACCTATACTTTTCTACTTGGCATCAAAGTCAATCCTATAGATCTATCGATAAAACCCTATTTTTTGTCACCCACTACACCTAAATTCCGCTCCCATGAAAGAAGAATTTGACTCTGCTATGATATCTTCTCCCCAACCTCAACATCAAATTCCACCTCCACCACCTGCTATTCACTACCATCAAGAAAACACCTCTTTTCCATTAGAGTTCTCTTGAATGATACCAATTATTCTACCTGGGCCCCTGTATGCAAATGTGCATTAGAGACCGTAACAAACTTAGAGTTCTAACTGGTGATTCAGCTGCTCCTCTTGCTAGCTCTCCTGACTATATTACTTGGGCCACAGACAATGAAAAAGTCAAGAGTTAGTTGATTGACAACATGTCTACATCCATCATCAATCGCTACCTTCGTCTCAAGACTGTTGCATATATTTGGAGTGCCTTACACCAAACTTACTATGATAATTCAGACTTTACCCGGATCTGTGAGTTGCACCGCCTCTGCTTTACCACTAAGCAAGCAGGATGACCCCTCTCTGTCTACTACAATGAGTTGGTTGCATGGTTTGAGGAACTTGATCAGCGGGTTGCTTCTTTCTCTAATACTATGACCGTAGTTGTCCAAGACAACAACTACAAATCTATGCTCCGAGTCTACATGTTCTTGGGAGGTTTGGATCCTAAATTTTATCAGATTCGAGGGGAGCTACTTCATCAAGAGGAATTATTGAGTCTTGACGAGATCTGTGTTCATGTCTGTCGAGCTCACAATGACTGCCTTACTCACTTTGCTGTCCTTACTCCGCCTGCCATCATGACCACCGCAGCCAGCTTCCTCTTCCGAAGCTCAGGTCGTCGTGGCTCAACGGTGGCCTTCCTCCTCCTCACGCTCTTTTGACTCCTCCCGGTTAGGTGTTCGTCCTCCAAACCCATATGCCAACTCCATCTGCCTATTGTGTAAGGACAAGAGTCACTCCAAAGACAACTATTTTTCCGCTATTGGATATCCTGATTGGTGGGGTAAGCGCCCACACAAGACCCTTCCTTCCACAAGTACATTTGCTGCTTCTGCTAATGTAGTTCAATCAAGTATGTCTGGTAAGGCTTCTCTTGCTATGTCTTGTGAGAATAATGCTTGGATAATTGACACTGGTGCATCTGATCATATGACTAACACTGCTTCATCGAGAGAAATTATTGAGTCTTGATAAGACCTATGCTCATGTCCGTCGAGCTCACAACGACCGCCTTACTTACTCTGTTATCTCAGCTCCTCTTGCCGTCATGAGCACCACCACATCTCCACCGCCAGCTTCCTCTTCCAAAGCTCAAGCTTCCGTGGCTCAATGACGGTCTTCCTCCTCCTCATACTCCTCTGATTCCTCCCGATTTAGTGTTCATCCTCCAAACCCTTATGCCAACTCTATATGACCATTGTGCAAGGATAAGGGTCACTTTAAAGATAATTTTTTTCCCTTTATTGGATATCTTGATTGGTGGGGTAATCGCCCATGCAAGACCTTTCCTTCCACAAGTACCTTTGTTCCAATCAGGTATATCTGGTAAGGCCTCTCTTGCTACATCTTGTGGGAATAATGCTTGGATAATTGACATTGTTGCATCTGATTATATGACTAATACCCCTAGCTTAGTTCATTCAATTCATCCTTCTTCTTTACTTAGTGTATCTACTGCTGATGGTTTCTCTTCTTCTGTTGTTAGTGAAGGATCTATTACTCTTTCTCTAAATAAATATTGACTCTGTCTTAGTTGTCCCCTCTCTAGCCTATAACCTTGTATCTGTTAGTCAAATCACTATGACCATTTCTTGTTATGTCACGTTTTATCCCAACTTTTGTGTATTTCAGGACATTCTTACTCGACACATTCTTAGTTATGGTACAAGACGGGGGAAGCTATACTATCTCGATTTGAAATCCAGTGGAGAAAAGTAGCTTGGTTTGTTGAGTCAAACCAATAGTGTTAGCAATCTAAATAAAGCCTAAGAAACCATCTAGTTATGGAATCGCCGTTTGGGTCATCTTTCCTTTGGATATCTTAGGAAGTTACAACCCCATCTATTTTCGGATGTTGATGAGTCTGAGTTTAAGTGTGATGTTTGTGAACTGGCCAAGAGCCACCGTATTTCATATTCCCTAAGTTTGAATAAATGCTCAGTTCCTTTTATGAAAATCCATTTTGATGTTTGGGGTCCTGCTAGAATCTCTACACCCAGTGGAGCTCATTACTATTATGACTCGAACTGAAATACGCACTTACAAATCATATTAAGTTTTATCGCGGATTAGTCATGTTGAGTGAGTTGTTAATGACTTTTTCATCAGACGAAAATTTGATTTGACTTTCTTCATGTTAGTTATAGAGTATTTAATTTTGAGCTTATAGAAATTTTCAGGGATTTTTTCGGTTAAGCGAGCTATTTTTAGTGATTATCGAAATTCAGTAGGGGGAAATATAAAAAAGAAATAATTTTAGGTCGGTTTAATCGCAGTCGTTAGATCTTGATCAGATCGATTTTGGACCGTTGATCTTGTCAGCTGCTTAGGGATATAAATAAGTGCTTTTTTTTAAATTTTTATTTCAGAAAATCAAAATTTTCGTTCCAGCTCGACCCGTTTTCACCTCCACCGGCCTGCGCCAGTTGACCCGACCCGACCCTCCATTTTTGGTCACCTTCGACGATGAAACAGGTAGGAAAATGAAGCCATGTGCTTCCTTTATTGTTTAGGATTTGCAGGTGTTAGGATGTCACCCAAATCGAGCTTTAACTCGTGGAATCGTCGTCGGTGGTGATAGCACTCCAGTGAGTTTTGGGGATCGGGGGTAGGGGGGGTATTGAAGCCTTCCCCCTCCTGAGCCTAACTGGGTAGGTAGTGAAGTCCATCAAAGCTCCAATGTAGAGCTTCAGCGCCATGAAACTTTCAGAACAATTTACGGCCGTGGCTTTCAACGCCGATTCTAGCAACGTGAGGTAGAGTCGGAGCGCGTAGGTATATGGGTTTTGGATAACATCGAGGAGAGAAATTTTTTGTGAGGTTAATCGCTGTCGTTGATGGCGGTTTTGAACCCCAGCGTCGTCGAATTGGAACTCAGTCCTGTTATGAAAGTGATAGTCCTCATTGAGACATTTCCAATGAGGTATAAACCGTTGAAAATGGAGCACTTTTTTGTGTGACCCACTCGCCGCTGTCCACAGCGGAGCTTCAGTGAGACAGGTTGTAGAATTTATTGACAAGGTTTTCGGGGTTGTTTTTAGAGCCAACTTTCATAATTTTACCTGTACTGATATCGTATAAATATGTATTTACAAGTTACCAAGATCACGACCCCAACGAGGTAGATTCCACTGGACCCCAGCAGTAGACGAAGATTTGTGAGTATATCCTTTTATTTTCACAGGCGATAGCGAGTTAAGTTTTTTGCATTTCAGTATTATAGTTTATCTTATGGTATGTTTCAGAGTATTTTAATTTGGAGATTTTTTGTGTGATGACATTAATTAGTTGCATCGATGCACTGACTGTTCGGCTGATCATTGGATAGTCCAGTCAGGGTGCCTCTTCTGGCCCATCACCTACAGTTTTTTTATACAGATAGTCGACTCAGGTTAAGGAAAAAATCCTGAGCGACCACCTCCATCAGGATTCATATTTATATTTTACATAGATTTGCGAAAAGACATTAAACTATATTTTATTATTTACACAGATCATACGAGATTTTGTCCACTCACGCTAATGTTTTATGTTTTTAAATGCTTTTCCCTTGGCCTTTCGATTTCCATTGCCCAGGCTGTAGTGTAAATTCTGAGTTTGCGTGGTATCGTCGAAGGCTTCGAGTCCACAAGTCATCTCTTCATCAGTAGGTTTCAGCTCACTGTCAGTTTTTATCATATGTTAGTAGAAGTTGCTCTGAATATCTATTGTAGTAGTCGAATTTAATTTTCCTTGTATTCAAAACTAGAACATTGTAAATATATTTTTAAATTCCTAAGTTGACTTTCTGGTTTTAGTTTAAGACATTTATCGAGAAATCCGGATGAACAATCGGTGGTCCATAGTTTATTTTTAGAATTTGATTTTGGAAGTGTTCTCTTCTTGCAGGTTTTTGGATTGTTCAGTTTTCAAGGGGAATTATGTTAAAATTATCGTAGAATCTCTTAGAGTATGGTTACTAGTTAGGACTTAATTCTAGTTTACTAGCTAAACTAGGGTTGGGTCTTTTCAGTTACTGTTTCTACCAAACTCCGCGAGGGTTTCTAGTAGAAGTGCAGGTGGGGCTACTTCGGGTGATATGAGCTGTCGCGCGTATATCATCATTTACCTGTTGTTAAGAGTAATACACCAAACGGACGTTAGGAGTCTTGACGGGGTGTTCCCACCTTCGACTCTCCGACACTCAAGTTAGTGTATGAAGTGTAATAGTAGTATTAGTAGAATAACGGGCGTACCTTGATCTGTCATAAATGTGTTGCTTATATTGTCGGTTGAGTGTGTGGTCTTTTGTTGTTCTTCGATGTGGGATCCTGTTTGTTTGTACATGACCTGTCCTGGTACCTTCCGTTTGTTGTTCCGAACACATGGGCTTTCAGATGATGTTGCTTCCTTGTTTAAGTTTGGAGCCTGTGTTGCTGTCTTGCGTTTGGTGTGAGCTGTGTTGACTCGTTTGGAGTGACTAAGTGTGCGA
Source organism: Geum urbanum (assembly GCA_946800695.1). Classification (NCBI taxonomy): domain Eukaryota; kingdom Viridiplantae; phylum Streptophyta; class Magnoliopsida; order Rosales; family Rosaceae; genus Geum; species Geum urbanum. The sequence continues at coordinate 4,550,172 of OX327000.1, read as the reverse complement.
CAATTATGTGTTACGATATCACACACTAACAAGTCCCCAAGTCAAGGGAATCAGCTCTTGATTGGGGAGTTGCAAGGCTTTTTCCGGGTTTGCACATGTGGTCACTCGAGGAGGGGTCCGCACCCTAGTAACCCCGAGTCCCCCAAACTCTCCGATGAAGAGCTAGTCTTGAGGTCGAATGTCGAATGTTCGTGCCGTGGGGATATCGGACGTTTGTTGCCGTTCCGCTATCGGGGTGGATTCTGAAACTTGATGTTGCTGTTTGGATCTGTTTATATGGTGACAAGTGATGTTGTTGCTGTTCGGCTATATTGTTGGATTCTGAAACTTGATGTTGCTGTTTGGAGCCGCTTACGTGGCGACAAGTGATGTTGCTACTCATCCCACGATAGCGTGAACGTCGTTGCTGTTCGGCTATCGGGTTGGACTCCGAAACTTGATATTGCTGTTTGGAGTCGCTTACGTGGCAACAAGTGATGTTGCTACTTGTCCTACGATAGCGCAAGAATAATTGCCACTTGCCTATCGGGTGGACTCCGAAACTTGATATTGTTATTTGGAGCCGCCTACGTGGCGACAAGTGATGTTGCTACTCGTCACACGATAGTGCAAGCATAATTGCCACTTGCCTATCGGGTGGACTCCAAAACTTGATGTTGCTGTTTGGAGCCGCCTACGTGCATGGCGACAAGTGATGTTGCTACTCGTCCCACGATAGCGCAAGCATAATTGTCACTTGCCTATCAGGTGGACTCCGAAACTTGATGTTGCTGTTTGGAGCCGCTTATGTGGCGACAAGTGATGTTGCTACTCGTCCCACAATAGCGTAGCATAATTGCCACTTGCCTATCGGGTGGACTCCGAAACGATGTTGCTATTTTCGAAGTAGGCCCCTCTTGTCTTTTTGTATTCCGACCTTTTTGGCTTCGTAACGGTTATTTGTCGCTTGACATGCTCGCGTGTCAGACGGTTTATTTCAGTTGTTTGCTACATGCCTGACGCGTGGTGCGCCGAATTCGAAGTGACAGGGTAATTAATTTTGGCGGGAGCGCGTGAGGCGCGTGAGACACATGTCGTAATCCTGTGGTCGGAAGCGCTGAAAATAAACGGTAGGCATTTGCCTAGGGTTAGTTTCGCTGCCTATAAATAGTTTGGTATTTTCACTTTCACCTTTTACACTTTTGCTGCTCAAACTAAAACTCTGCGAAAACATTCTCTCGAATATGCTTGCTATCCATTTGGAGTGTTTTTTGCTTGCTATCTCGTGAATCTTCCTCTTATCTCTTCAAAGGTAGTTTCCTTGTTCTTGTTGCTTTTTGAAAACTGTTTGTGGTGAATTTTGGATTTTGTGGTTTTTGTTCTTATGGGTAAGGTATGGGATTCCTTTGTGTTGGTGTTTAAAAGGATTTCTGGGTTTTTTTCTGGGTGTGTTACGAAGAACAGCTTCAAGTTCTTGAGGTTCTTGTTGTTTTTTTTTTTATCAGTTTTTGGGTTTTGCGAAAAGTGGGTGCTTGTTTTTGCTGGGGGATTGGGGTCGCGGCAGTCTACGCGTTCACCATTTGGCTTATGCCCCGTTTGCTTTTCTTTTAGGACCATGGAATTGGTAGCTGTATCCAACGATGAGTCCCCTCCGCCAACCCCTAGGTTCCATATAGGGTCCCATGGTTCATCTTATAGTGTTTCGGACTCTTCGTCCAATAGCGTATTGAGCGTCTCCCCACTATCCGTTAACGTCAATGGTGCTTTGCGTAGGTCGTCAGTGCCGAATATGGAGCAAAGTGGATCGATGGTTGGGCGGTCCGAGTAGCCAGGTGCTGCGATAGGGCCGAGTGGTGAGGCGTCATCGTCTTCTAGGGGGTCAGATGGTTACGTTGTTCTCCCGCGCTGTGAACAGGCATCTGGTTCTTCCCTTTCCATGCTTCCCCAGGGCGGGCCTGTGTTGTGGCGACTTGCGGCTGGCCAAGTTGTGCAAGAGCCAGAGGGGTCCCCGTCGGTGCGCGAGATCAAGCGATGGTATCGCAACTACTATATCCCTCGTACGGTGAAGCTGAGAGCCCTCTGTCAAGGCGAGTCGTTCACACACCCTCCGCGCGGCTACGTGTGCGTGAGCGAGTTTCAGCTGAAGGCAGGGTTGAAGCTTCTCCTCCACCCATTCTTTCAGTATGCGCTCACCCTTTTCAATATCACGTTAGGCCAATGCGGGCCGACGCTGACGCGCGTGCTGATCACCTTCCACAACATCTGGAAGCTTAGTGGGCTGCAGTTCCCCACACGGGCGGAGATCGGGCATTTCTTCCGTTTAAAGTATTCTCCCGGTATGAAGGACAATGGTACGATAACGGTGGAGCCCCGAAAGAAGTGGTGGTTAACGGAGCCCCCATCCTCTTCCACAGCCTGGCATATGTATCATTGTCTTGTCGAAGGCGAGTGGGAGTTCTACAAGCCGGATGGTGCTCTATCGCGTGGGCGTGATCAGATACATCGAGTCCCCGAGTCTTTTCAACCACTAGGTGTGGTGTTGGTGTCGGCTAAATGGCGTTTGCTTTATTTGAAGTTTGTATTCGTGCTTGCTAATGTGTTTGCTTTTTTTGTAGACCAAAGTTCGTACCCTCTCACTCCTTTGGAGGAAAATCAGTTGGCGTGTATTAAGTTTGCCTTCGACCCCCACACGGACGCGCGAAATTTTTGGGCGGCCAATCACTGGGAGCTTGTCGAGCGTTGCGGTCTCTCACGCCCCCTGATATGTTTCTTTCATGTTCAGTGCGTTTGTTTATTCCGTTTGAGTGGGTTGTCGGGCTTACCCTTGTATTTTTCTTTGTTGCTGCTAAGATGAAGAAGTCCAGATCCTCCACCAAGTAGGATGCTGCCCACCAACGCATGTTGATGCTCATGGAGATTGCCCTGCAGGCCCGCATGTTCGTCAAAGATGCGGGCGGCCGTCTTGTGTAGGGCGATACTCCCCAGAGCGTGTTGTACCCTCTTGACTGCAATCAGTATCTTGTCCCGGTACCGAAGGTAGACAAGGACGTTCGGGCAGTGGGCACGGGTATCGGGGTTCCTGCCGCCATTCCCGAGGTGCGGGGTGAAGAAGTGGCCCCTGATACACGAAGGGGGGATGAGGGCGAGTAGACCCGAAAGGAGTGCCTCCGCCAAGAGAAGGAAACACACAGTAAGGAGCGCATCGAGCGTCGCGTTGAACGCGTGGACAGGCGTGCAAACCAAGGCCGTCCCCTCTCTAGATCTCGGAGCAAGTCCCCCACCCCCAACACGGGCTCCTCTAAGAGTTTGTTCGAACTCTCCCCCATCCGCCAGCCTGGAGGAGCGGATGCGCATCGGTCTGAGTCGGTGAGGAGGCCGGATGGTGAACGTACTTCGAGCCGTCCACTGAAGCGCTCCCGCGGTTCGTCCATCAAGGCCTCCCCAGCCGTCACTGTCGTGGTGGTGGGCGAAACGGCACTCTCCTCAGAGTTCATTGCCGGTATCCAAAGCTCTATGGGTGCGGGTATTGAGTCTCTCCAGAAGTGGCGTCAGCTAGGCGCCGATCCGAGCGAGTTTCTCAACCCTGCGTTTGATATCTGCACGCAGCTCCAGCACCAGCTCTTCTTCATCAAAGGGCTCGAAGGGTCGATGCTGCAGACTACCATGCTATCGAAGGCGAAGGCCAAGAACAGGCGTCTGCATGCTGCCGTTGGCAAGCTGGAGCAGGCTCTAACCAAGTCCATCGACATAGCCAATCTGAAGATCGCTCGAGTGAACGAGCTTGCTCGCGAGGCGGATGAGCTCAGGAAGGACCTGGGGGGAAACACAATCCAGGGTCGCAATCTTGGAGACTGACCTTGCTACCCTCTGGTCGTCCAGCAGTGCGTGCATTACGGAGCTGAAGCGCGAGCTTACCGAGGCCCGGGCGCATGCGGTGATGGAGGAAGTTCGCCAGAGCATTGCAGAAGAAGCGGTGGCCGAGTTCAAGGCATCTTCCGAGTTCGAGAAGGTCAGGGCTGACGCGGTCCAAGCTTTCAAGGATTCGGACGAGTTTGAGGACTTGGTTGCAGATGAGGCCAACGTCTAATGTGAGGACTTCTCCTCGCTCGTGCTTCCATTCGTGAAGGTGGACAAGTTCGAGGCGTGGCAAGCTGCTGAGGCTGAAAAGCTGAAGCGTTCACTTGAAGAGCTGGAGGTCGGGGCGCAAGCTGAGGATGGTGTGCCGGTGCTGGAGGAGGGTGGGGCTGATGCTACTGCTGGGGCCAACTAACTATCTTGTATTTTTTCTTTCTCTTTTTTTTTGCTTTGTAGTATTTTGCTCTTGCGCTTACGTGCGTTTGCTGAATGAGCTATATACAACTCTTTTTGGAAATATATCTAAGTACCTTTTGTTTCATTTACATTGCTTGTCTGAATGCGTTTGATGTATACCTATATTGTTACTGGCACAAAACAAAATGTGCGATCGTACATATGCAAAAGTTTACAATCACTAGATGTACGCGTGTTAGGTTACAAAACATGCAATCGTGCTTAAACGCAGGTAGATGAACACTTAGTGGAAATATTTCCTTAGGTGTTGTGAGTTTTAGAGATTACCTATGCTCCTTCCGAACATGTCCTTGATGTAAAACGTACATGGGATTACAACTGCGTCGATGACGTATGGACCTTCCCATGACGGGAGTAAGCCTTTTGGCTTCGTTTGAATTGCCTTCATGACCCAGTCCCCCAGTTGAAGCGGGCGCTCCTTCACACGTTGGTTGAATAGTCGAGTGACTCGCTGCTTGTTTACGGTGTTGTGAAGATGTGCCGTGTCTCGTCTTTCTTCTAGGAGATCGTTGTCGAGTCTAAGTCCTTCACCATTGGTGGTGGGGTAGTAGCTTTTAATTCTTGGGCTCCTGTTTGTGAGCTCGAGTGGTAGTACGGCCTCCATTCTGAATGTGAGGCTGAACGGGGTTTCTCCTGTTGCTGCCGTTGCGGTCGTTCGAATTGACCATAATATTTTGGGGAGTAGTGTGGGCCATCTTCCGTACCAAACATCTCCTTTTTCGATGAGTTCGATTTTCTTCTTGATTCCCTCCTTGATGATTTTGTTTGCCGCTTCTACCTGCCCGTTTGTCTGAGGGTGTGCTAGCGATGCAAATATTAGATTGGTGCCTTGCCTCTTGCAGAATGCCTTGAACTCTTCATTGTGGAATTACAGCCCATTATCGGTGATGATGTTGAGTGGGGTGCCGTAGCGATAGTAGAGAAAACGCCACAGGAATCTCTTCACCTTTTCGGTCGTGATTTTGACCATCGGTTCCACCTCGATAAACTTAGTGTGGTAGTCAATGATCACAATGATGTATCGATATTGGCCCTTGAATTTCGGAAGTTCTCCGATGAGATCGAATCCCTATTGTGCAAATGGAACAGGAGAAGTGAGGATCGATAAAGGAACCGCGGGCGCATGATTTTTGTGTGCATAGAGTTGGCACTGGTGGCAGGTTATAGTGATCGCGGTTGCATCCGCGTGGATGGTGGGCCACCAAAATCCACAACGGAGTGCCTTCTATGCGATGGATCGCGCTCCCGCGTGGTGGCCACATACGCCCGAATGGATTTCCCTGAGTATCTTGTCGCCTTGCTTCGGTATGACGCACTTGAGGTTGGCCCACGTCTTCCCTTGTCTATACAGGCTGTCGTGTTGGATGCTGAAGTTGACTGCTCTAGCTATGATGTTTCGTGCTTGTGCCAGGTCTGCTGGTAGTTTGCCCCGTGTTTTGTATTTGATGATGGGGTCCATCCAGCTGGTTACGTGTGGCTCGACCGTGAATATTTCTTCTGGCGCTTTCGTGATGCTTAGTCTCTTTAGGACTTCCACTACTCGTTGCCCTGGCTCCGATTGTACGGGCGATGTTGCTAAACGGGCGAGTGCGTCTGCCTTTGTGTTTCTTCCCCTTGGGATGTGGTTGATGTTGAAGAACTTGAGCTTGCTTAACATTGTGCGTACGTGGTCAAGGTATGCCGTCATCGTATCGCCATTCGTCTTGAAGTCTCCCCGGATTTGGTTCATGACTAGTTGTGAATCACTGAAGATGTTGACGCTTGGGGCCTCTAATTTTTGGGCCAGTTGTAGACCTGCGATAAGAGCTTCGTATTCAGCCTCGTTGTTTGTTGCTTCAAATTCGAACCTTAGCGCGTATTCTGCTCGTACGCCCCCCGGCCCGGTGAGGATGATCCCAGCCCCACTGGTATTCTTGGTGCACGATCCGTCCACGTAAAGGTTCCATGGCGATTCGGGTTTTAGGGGTTCTTCCTTGGGAGGCTCCGTGCTAATGGGCAGCGTGTCGAGGACAGGCCGTGTTGCCTCTTTAGCCTCCGTGTACTCTGCTATGAAGTCCGCGATAGCTTGGCCCTTTATTGCTGTTCAGGGCACATAATGGATGTCGTATTCGCTTAGCTTGACGGCCCATCTAGCCAAACGGCCATTGTGGTCGGGCGATTTTAATACCTGTTGTAATGGGACATTGGTAAGAACGTGGATGCTGTGGGCCTGGAAGTATGGCCTGAGTCGCCTTGCTGCTGTAACAAGTGCGAGTGTCACATTCTTGATCGTTGGGTAACGGGTCTCGGGAGGTGTCATGCCCTTTCCGGCAAAGAAAAATGGCAATTCAGAATTTGTTTCTATTCGGACCAGGGTCGAGCTGACGGCCGTTAGGGAAGCGGACAGGTACAGATATAGGGTTTCTCCCTTTACGAGTCTGGATAAGAGGGGGATTGAAGCGAGGTACTGCTTGATTGATGTGAATGCGGCTTCACAGTCGGTTGTCCAAATGACGCTTCACTTGTTTGTCGTTCGGAGGGATTTGAAGAATGGTGCACATTTATCGAAGTAGCGGGAGATTAAGTAATTCAGGGATGCCAGTTTTCTCGTTAAGCTTCAAAGTTCGGCCTTAGTCGCGGGGGTTGCATGTCTAGTATTGTCTTGACCTTTGTTGTTGAGGCCTCGATGCCCCCCTTGCTGATGATGTATCCGAGAAACTTGCTTGTTGTTACGCCGAACGTGCATTTGGCGGGGTTCAATCGCATGTCATTCTTGATCAGGAGTTCGAGTACAGTTCGTAGGTGTTCAGGATGATCCGTTGCCTTTATGCTCTTGACCAGTATGTCATCAATGTATACTTCTACAATTTCGCTCGTTATCCCGTCGAATATGATGTTCATTAATCTTTGGTAGGTAGAGCCTGCATTCTTGAGGCCAAACGGCATAACTACATAACAATAGAGCCCCTTGTCCGTTGTGAAGCACGTGGCCTCCTGGTCCTCAGGGTTTATGAGGATCTAGTTGTACCCCGAGTATGCATCCATCATGCATAGTAGTTCATACCCGGCAGTGGCGACTACGAGCTGATCGATTTGGGGTAACGGGAAACTATCTTTCAGATAGGCCTTATTCAAATTACTATAATCTACGCATATGCGCCAAGATCCGTTGTGCTTTTTGACCATTACGGCGTTGGAGATCCATTTCGGATAGTCGAATTTTCGGATGAAGCCGATTTTCTGCAGTCTGTCTACCTCTGCGTGCATAACTGTATATCGTTCCTGGTCATACGTCCGCCATTTCAACCTTATCTGCTTTGCAAGTGGGCTGATGCTGTGTTTGTGGGAGATAATGCTTGGGGCGATTCCGGGCATGTCCGCGTAAGACCATGCAAATACCTGCTAGCAGTCCATTAGGACCTGGATTAGTCGAGCTGCTATGTCGGGTTCTAACTGTGCGCCAATGCGAATCGTGCGCTCCTGGTGTTAGCGGGAGAGTTGTATCGTGCGTTGCCCTTCTCGCTCCATAGCGGGCCGGATAGCGTTCAGTCCGTCACGCGGGTCATCAGGTTGTTGCTCTTTGGGAGAGTACTCCGCCACTGTGAGTACTTCCAATCGCGTGTTGTCTTTGCCCTTCCCACAGACGGCGCCAATTGTTTCTAGTAGAAGTGCGGGTGGGGCTACTTCGGGTGATCTGAGCTATCGCGCGTATATCGTCATTTACCTGTTGTTAAGAGTAATACACCAAACAGACGTTAGGAGTCTTGACGGGGTGTTCCCGCCTTCGACTCTCTGACGCTCAAGTTAGTGTATGAAGTGTAACAGTAGTATTGGTAGAATAATGGGCGTACCTTGTATCTATTATAAATGTGTTGCTTATATTGTCGGTTGAGTGTGTGGTCTTTTGTCGTTCTTCAATGTGGAATCCTGTTTGTTTGTACATGACCTGTCCTGGTACCTTCTGTTTTGTTGTTCCGAACGTGTGGGCTTTCGAATGGTGTTGCTTCCATGTTTAAGTCTGGAGCCTGTGTTGCTGTCTTGCGTTTGGTCTGAGCTGTGTTGACCTGTTTAGAGTGACTAAGTGTGCGACAATTATGTGTTACGGGATTACACACTAACAGTTACTTTGTTACTTTTATTGATGAATGTACTCGGATGACATAGATTTCCTTGATGACTAGCAAGAGTGATGTATTCTCTCACTTCACTGAGTTTCATGAGATGGTAACTACACAATTCTAGCAGCCTATTTGAGCACTTCAATCTGACAATGGTGGTGAGTATACTAGTGGTGCCATGTCTACTTATATGGTCTCTCATAGGATCTGTCACCAAACCTCTATTGCCTATACTCATCAACGAAATGGCTTGGTAGAACGTATGAATAACTAATTACAAGAGGTTGTTTGTGCTTCATTATTTGGTATGAATATGCCTCGATCTTATTAGGGTGTTGTTGTTACTTTTGTTGCTTACTTGATCAACCGTACTTCATCCCGTGTTATCGACTTCCAAATCCCATTCTAGAAGTTACAAGAGTTGCTGAATATTCTTTCCCTTCCTAATCTTGAGCCTCATGTGTCTGGTTATACTGTTTATGTCCATATTTACAAGCTTCTCCGGGGTAAACTTGATACTTGTGCTGTGAAGTGTATCTTCATTGGTTATGCTGATCTTTAGAAAGGGTATCGGTGTTATGATCTTCTCACCAAGAAAACTCATGTCTCCCTTGATGTCTCTTTTCATGAGTCTGAACATTTTACACAGAAGGAGTTTCAGAGTCTTCCCTCCAGGGGGAGAGAAGAGGATGTGAAGGAAATACTATGAATTTGCCAGAATTTGAAGAGCTTGAACAATTTGAGACACGATTCGGAGGTTTCGGTATGATTCTAACGGAGGTCCATAGACGTGCCTTCTATAGGTTAGGTGATTCTCTTGATTTATCGAATCTCCAGGCCAACAACCCGAGGGATGCCCTCGATCGGTCGAATAATTCTCTCGACCCATTGAACCCTCATATTAGTGAAGACCCAAGGGATGCCTTCGATCTGTCGAGAGATATTCCTATACCCATCGAAGACTCTACCTTCGAAGACTTGAATGCTACTTTTGACCCATCGAGGATTCCTCTTAACTCGTAGAGAACCCAACGACTGATATTCCTTCTGAACAACATCGAGATAGTACTGAGGCTTTTGTTCCCCTGCCTACATCACCAACTAAGATCTCTATTCAGAGTGATCCATCTGAGGAACGTAAATTTACTTGAATTATTAAGGGAATTCCTAAACAACAATATGAGCCGAGTATATATGCCAAAGCTAGATACCTTATTGCTAACTATATCTTACATTATAGGTTGTCTAAATCTCATACACTTATTGTTAGTCAAATATCTTCAGTATCTATTCCTAGTAATGTACATGATGCTTTGGCTGAACCAAAGTGGAGACAAACTATGAATGAGGAGTTAGAAGCCTTGCAGAAGAATGAAACTTGGGACATGGTTCCTATGCCACCTGGTAAGAAGATTGTTGGATATCGCTAGGTGTTTACTATGAAACTTAAGGCAAATGGGAGCATTGATCGCTACAAAGCTAGATTGATTGCCACGGGTTATACTTAGAAGTATGGAGTTGATTACTAAGAGACTTTTGCAGCTGTTGCTAAAATTAATACCGTAAGAATTCTTATTTCCTTGTAGCTCGTTATGATTTGCCTTTACGCCAGTATGATGTAAATAATATTTTCCAAAATGGCGACTTAGAAGAAGAAGTATATATGGATATTCCACTAGGAATCAGTTGCAAACCAGGTAATGAGGGAAATGCGTGTTATATGAAGAAGTCTTTATATGGCTTGAAACAATCACATAAGGCGTGGTTTGAACGCTTTTCCAAGGCAATGAAGAAATTTGGGTATCACCAGTGCAACTCTGACCACACCTTGTTCGTTAAAGGCAAGGATGGTAAGACTAAGGCCTTAATTGTGTATGTTGATGATATGGTGGTTACATGAGATGATCTATGCGAGATGGCGAGTCTTCATAAATAGTTTTCACTGGAATTTGACATGAAGGATCAGGGTGATTTGAAATACTACTTGAGAATTAAAGTTTCAAGGTCCAAATAAGGGATTACATTGTCCCAACACTATAACAAAAAATCCAGTTTGCTTCGGTTTTTTAGTACAACATCTGATGCCGTAGCAAATGCTACCAATGGCGACCAAAAATAAGTCGTCTTGAATGCAAAAAATATATTGCAACGATAATTACTTGCCGTGACAACTATTTTCAGCATTAAATTTTCATCGCAAAATTTTAAGTAATAACCCTAAATCTTCATCGCCTCTCTCATATCTCAATCTCTCTCGACTTTGGACTCTCCATCTAGCCTCTCTACCTTATCCTCACAACTCGATTAATCGCCTCTCTCTCTTTGATCAAAAGCCTTGCTCACCACATCGCCGCTCTTGCACGGCCTCCACCATCACTCGCTCAGCCTCCGCTTTTGCCTCTCGTCTCGAGCTCGGCATGGCTCGCAAACTCCGTTGTCGCCAATCAGCTCAACAACTTTTAAAGTCTAGTATCTCCAAGCTTTAGATCTGCTTGGTTTTGATGGATTTTCTGTAGATGTACAGATTTGTATGTATTAATTTTGTTGTTGTTATGGTTTCGTGCAGGTTTAGGGGGTAGACATGAGCCGCGACATGAGGAGCCTCATCGCATCTCCAAGTAGCTCATCAAACCCTAACACCACCACCTCTATCGCTATATCCTTTGGTTCTCTCTTCCGCAAGTTCTTCACGGTACGTCTTCCTTGCTTCGTTCGTTTGAATTTAATTTATACTTTCTTCTCCGCTTTAGAATATTCATGATCTCTCTAGAATGTTTTGGGATCACGTTAGGTTTTAGATCAAATTTGCGCTTATTTCATTTTGATTCCGATATTATTTTAACGAGAATACTTATTATGATATGTTTTGCTGAGAGAAACGAAAGCTATGTTTTACTTATCATGGGATTCAGTAACAAGAATTCAGGTGATATTAATGAGGATCTGCAAAGCAGGCAGCTGGTTATGTATGGTCGTAAGACAATGAGGCGGCTCTTTGCCTCCAACATTCTCGTCTCTAGGATGTAGGGTCTTGGTGCCGAAATTGGTATGTGAATAGACCGTATCTTTGAAATTTCAATGGTTTAGGTAATTTACTAAAGAACTTTATATTTTGGAGTTGAAAATTTACGGTTTGGTTTGAGTAGGAATGGGAGGGGAGGCAAGGCGCGATGTCAAATTCTGTGATGACGGCCATTCAAGAGAGTGTTAGGGATATGGCTACTGGGAGGACAAAGACTACTGAGAAAGTGAATCTTACTACAGTTGAACAGGTGAAATGAGGATACATTGTATTCGTCGTGGTTTGTTTAGTTATTTTAGAGTTTCAAAAAGAGTGTATGTTTGTTTGTTTATTGAATTTTGTGGATTATTATGTGGTTTTAACAGGCTATTGATCTGAGAACTAGGATGATGTTGTTAAAAATGTTGAATCGCGGCGTGTTTAAGGATATCAATGGCTGCATTTCTACTGGGAAAAAAGTATGGACATTCTTCTTCTAATTTAAGATTTCACATTTTTTTTGTGATTTGATAACGTTATGTAACTATTGTTTCATCGTGAACACATGTAAATGTTTATCATGCTACAAAAGTTGATGGCGGGAAACTGGCTATTAAAGTGTTCAAAACCTCTGTCCTTATTTTTAAGTGAGTTCAGCTTACACTTTTGGCTTATTACATTGACTAATTGAAAACTTAACAACTTTAGACTGTTATGGACCCTCATATTTGTTGAAGTTAGTGATAATTCTTCATCATTTACTTCATACGGAGGTTCGTTGTGAACTTCTTCCAAAATTAAGTGTTGTCCTTGTTGGGTAGTGAGTACTGACTGTGATTTTTACCATGTATCATAGACTATGGAAAGGGGAGATAAAACTTTAACTGGTTTGAGAAAAGTTTAGCTAGTATTCTGGTTTTGTATGTATTTGTTTATCAGTAGTTCTGAAATTGCCTAACTTGTGCTCCTATCAAACAACTTTAGGGACATGGATATATGTGTGCAAGGGACTACTGATTCAGACATAGATACTACAAGTACAATCCTAGAAAAATGGTGAAAACATGGGCTGAGAAAGAAAAGAGGAATTTGATCAGGTTAGGTGAACTATATTTTTATAATTGGTACATTGTTTTCTTTCGTATCTATATATTTACTAACAAACTTGTACTATTTCAAAACAAAAAATAACAAACTTCAATGGAAATATAAAGAAATGTGCATTTTTTCCACTGCATGTAGCTTGAAATGATCAATCCTCTTCCAGTCCTAATGAAGCTTCAAGTCAATGATTTTATTATGAACCTGCTTTTGCCATGACAATTGACTTGCGATGGTTTGTGAAATTGTAGGCTAAAGGCAGAAGGAATTAGGTGCCCATAAGTAGGAATTTTAAGACTTCATATTCTGGTGATGGAATTTATAGGTATATTCTGCTTATTTTGGATGAACATATATCCTGATGGGCTACACATTAACTTGATTCAGTGTTGTGAAAGATTAAAGGTAAACTTTTGACTCTTATATTCTATTACAAGAAAGGATGGATGGGCAGCGCCGCGTCTAAAAGATGCTGAATTATCACTTGATAAGTTACGAGAAGGTTATATGGAGGTTCTCCCACATCCTTAAGCATGTACGTTCTTATACATTTATTTTTGATATCCTGAATGAGGGTCCTCTGTGCAAATACATCTCACATAAATGCTTAGACCTGCTTGGTAATCTATATATTATCAGTAGGAAGCCTATGATCAAAGTTTGTTTCTTGTTAATGGATTTTACGTTTGATACTTTGTTTTTAGTTTCTGTAACAAAGTATGTGATATTTCTTATTCAGATGATTATTGCTATGCGAACAATGTATCAGAAGTGCAAACTAGTACATGGATACCTCAATGAATACAACATACTTTATTATGAGGTAAGTATTGCAGTTAAGCACTCTTAAGATTAATCTCATTTATCATAGAATTTAACTTTTTCTTCCCTGTGCGCAGGACCACTCGTATATTATCGATGTTTCTCAATCAGTTGATCTAGACCACCCACATGCACTTGATTTCCTACGTGAAGATTGCGTCCACGTATCTGTGAGTTCTTTAAATGAATCAACTGGCAGTAGTTTTGATTTACTTTATGTTGAGAAGTAGAGTTATGAACTTTAGCTATGAGCTAACGAACCATTTGGTGGCATGCAAGATTTCTTTAAGAAAAATGGTGTAGCTGTCATGACAATTCACGAGCTATTTGATTTTATAGTTGATCCATGTATTGTTGAAGGCGACATTGACAGTTATCTGGAGAAGGTTTGGCCCTTTCTTTCTGTCGTCAAATTTGAATATTTGTTTTGAACCTATTATCCGATATTTAACGTTTACAGAACTTGAATACTATCTCTTTTTTGCTGGATTTAAATGAATATAAATATGATTTATTAATAATATAGTTGGTATGTGATTTACAACTTCAATGAATATAGTTTATGCGTTGACAGGATTTATTAATAATATAACTTATGCTTGTATGCTTAACTTGATTTAGTAGGTACTACAAATTCTTAGCATTCTTGCAGATATTGGTTAAAAATATACTTGATTTATTTACATATATGTTGATGATGCTCTGCTATGGCTTAGCATCATGGAATATATACTTGAACGTTATGAGAGGTTCTTGTATGGAAAGAGAGCTAATGGAACCTGCCTTTGAATCATAGGTCCTTGCCATTTCTCATATGGAGAGAGAGCTCATAGACTCATTCATGAGTCCATCTCTGAGCTGTAGAGAAAAGAGAAGGCAATTCAGAAGCAAAACAACTTGCTTACAAATGTCATACATCTACTAATACATTGTCAACAGTCTTGACTAGTGTAATAATGTAAGGCTCTTCTTTTCTTTAGTGTTTGCTTTCCTAATACACTGTTTGAATACAATTGACCTTCTGGTATAATTTTTAATTTTACTTAATCTTGTCTTGTGTATTAACAGTCCTTCCCTTCTATGCTACAGCCTTGTTTCCTAATAAAAGGTGTATTTCTTCCGGGTGGTTAGCTACTTTCTAATTATAGTAGTCTAAGTTGTAAGAAAATCAATTAAAATTTTATGTATCCCTTGTTGGCACAGTAAATGGAGGTTGTAATACAAAACGTGTATCCTTTGTTGGCAGAGTAAATTGATTGAGGCATGCATATTTGCATACCAAAATCAATTTTTTATATATATAATTTATATTTTTGTCACGGCATTCATCCCGTAGCAAATGATCAATATTCATGCCGTCACCAAAGGTACATTTACTACGGCATGGACCATAGTAACTTGTCGTCGCCAATACAAACCCAAACACTACGGCACAATATTGGAAAGAAGACAAGATTGCCAAGTCTAAACTTGGTCTAATAGCATCAACAACAAAGAAATATCACCACAGAAGAAAGTGGTTCTCCTTCCACTGGGTATGATAGCAGAATAACTTCTCCAGAATGCTTTACAGTAGAGATGGTACCTAGACAACTAAGAAGCGGTGCACTTTAGATTTGTTTACAGTTTCCCTGCACTACTCTGGTTTATTTGTCTAAGTTTATTTGCTTGAACTACTTTAGTATTATATTACATTAGGAGTTTCAAGTGAAATTTTTGTCCACATAAAAAGAAAAAAGATTAAAATATACATGGGCCTTAAATGTTGGGCTTTACACCAAGACCACTCTTCTTGTCCAAAGGTATATATACTTAATTAGTGAATTAGGCCTACAATTATGGGGTTTACATCAAGTCCACTCTTCTTGTCCAGGAAACATCTTTATATTCAATCCTCTTTCTTAGAGCATCTCCAATGGGGTTCTTTATTGGAGATCCTTAGATAAAAAAATAGAGAAAAGATAAAATTTTGTTTCACATTCATGCTCTCTATTAGCTTGTTATAATAGAGAGAACCTTATAACCTCCTAATTTCGAGGAGAGAGAAATGAGCTCCTAAAGTTTTTTGTGCATTGATTCAACTAGTTTTCTTGTTTGTTTTGCATTTTACTTACCATAAACATAAGTTCCAAGTACTTAACACGGTTGAAGCATAAAATTTTTTGCTCCTCAAAAATTTAATTTTTAACAATAATTTTAACAAATTTATCGAAAATATAGAGCGTCATTGGAGATGCTTTTAAAATGGGCAATTAGTCGGGTGTCCAAATGTCCAATCTAATCTATATATTGCGCCGCGGATGCAATATCAAATCGACATGACTGGAGCCAATAACATACTTCAAAGCCAGAAGTTGGTACTAGAGCCAGTACGTGTAAGGACTCGTAGCGATCATGAACCATTTGCTTAAAACACACTTATGTATTACGTATGGAGTTGAAGCCTTTAATCCTATGAAAGAGATCGAGCTAGGAAGTGATGAACTGAGAGCTTAATTATTCACGCGAAACAGATCGAATATCGATACCGTGTTGTCTTCATGATCATGACCTGTGGTAGTCAAAAGACTCAAAACTGAAAAGCAGTGCATCGATCACAAGCTAGCTAGCTAGCTCAGCTTCTTAAGCTTTTAAATATAAATGACCTAGCTAACCTCTGCAAACATACATTCCCAGTTACACTACAACCTAACTTTTCCTCCCACTTTCCAGATATAGAAACTCTTCCACCTCCTCAATCTCCTCATCTTTATCTCCATTATATTCACTTCCCTGAAATTAAGAACCACCACCCAACCGAGAACAACATAAGAAAAGCTGGAGAATAGACTTAAGGGATCGGAAATGGGTCGTGGGAAGATTGAGATCAAGTTGATCGAGAACCAGACCAACAGGCAGGTGACCTACTCCAAGCGAAGAAATGGGATCGTCAAGAAAGCAAAGGAGCTCACGGTTCTGTGTGACGCTCAGGTCTGCCTCATCATGCAGTCATCCACTGATAGAATCCACGAGTATACGAGCCCTACCACTACGTAAGTCCATCGATCTTCATCTACCTTCATTTTTTATGTTTGTTTGTTTTTTGTTTTTTGTTTTTTGTTTTTTGTTTTTTGTTTTTTGTTTTTTGTTTTTTGTTTTTTGTTTTCACTTTTTTCTATTTCTCTGATGAGATTTATATGTATATTAGGGCCAAGAAAATGATCGATCTATACCAGAAGAACTTACAGATCGATCTGTGGAGCTCACACTATGAGGTGCGTAATTGAGATAAGCTATATAATTAAGGATCCTCTCTATCTCTCATACTTTGTTAATGTAATTATTTACAGAGTTACTATTTTTGTGCAAATTTGTTTGTTGATTTTGGTGGATGTAGGCAATGAAAGAGAACCTGTGGAAATTGAAAGAGGTTAACAATAAGCTGAGGACGAACATTAGGTGAGCAAATTGATCGATATTCACATATAGATGCTAGCTAATTTTTGGAAATTAACAAAATGGGTCTTAAATTTGAATGTTTTGAAAGGCAGAGGTATGGACAAGATCTGGATGGTCTGAGCATAACTGAGCTGGTAGATCTTGAGAAAAAGATAGAGGCATCAGTGAAAATCATACGTGAAAAAAAGGTACTCCAATTTTGTTTATAACTTCTAATTTTTTGCTTATTTTCCCTTTCTCATTAATTAAAGCCTAGAACTATGGATCTGCCGCTGCAACTACCAATGTTATGTAGACTGATCGAGTTTGCTTAACTAGAAATGGTTCTTTTTGGTAAATCGCTGGATCTATGTTTAGTAAAGCTGAATAAACATTCTAGGTAGCTCATCTAATTAGTTGCTCTCTTTTCAGTTTTGATAGCATTATATTGGTCTGATTTGTTACGGTTAATTGGTTTCTTACAGTACCATGTGATCCACACTAAAACAAACACTACCAGGAAAAAGGTACTAATTTGCTGAGCTAGCTACGATTTTTTTAGTTTCTTACATATGAATTGCATATAGATCGTTGAGGTAACTAGTTAAAATGATGCAGGTGAAGAACTTGGAGGAGAGAAACAGTAACTTAATGCATGGCGCCTATGTAAGCAAGCTTCCAATTAATAGTTTAAAACTCATCAGTTCTCACTTTCTAATTTTGAAGTAGTTCATTTGGAAATTAATCCAACTGTGCAGGAAGGTGTTGTTGAGGATCCTCAGTATGGGTATGTGGACAATGACGGAGACTATGAATCTGCAGTGGCGCTTGCAAATGGAGCATCCAACGTGTACTTCTTCAATCGAGTCCACAACAACAACCCTAACCTCAACCACAACCTCGACCCCAACCCAAACCCTGAAAATGGACACGGCGGCGGCGGCAGTTCGCTCATGTCCTCCATTACTCATCTCCACGATCTCCGCCTTGGTTAAGTTCATCAATTCACAGCTAGCGGTTGCAGTCGCTGATGAAATCTATTTTTCCTTCAGTACTACTATAAACCCTGAACGTATTGTTGTCTTAGTACGTGATGCAATTTATCTTTGCTAATGAAGGTGCATGCCTAGACTTGGAGTAACTGGCTGTACTTTATGTGTTTTATTTTAATTTGGAAGACTGGCATGAGAAGCAATGTGTTCCAGTGCCTTAATGTGTTTGCTGTGTAACTGCATTTCACATATCTATGATTGACAGACTGTAGTTTCCATGCTGTATTTTGCATGGTGTGTTTTGATAGCTTCTTTCGTGATGAGTGAAGTTCTTTTTCCTTACAAATCGAGCTAATATTTGATAGGTATATATCTAGGTACATGTTCAAATAGTTTGAAACCTCCTCCTCCCATCCTCCTCTAAAATCACCATCACCATATGTATATGATGAAAATTAGAATCTTTTGATTATTTTTTGTGTTTGAAATATAATGGCATAGCCAACATCAAATAGCTAGAATGTACCAAATCAACCAATGTAGCTAGCAGACCGATAAATGACCGATCCACATAAAACATGCATTCCATATTAGCAATGTTTTTAAAGGCTACACATTTTTCGTCTTAAGGTTAGACATAAAGAAAATTGTCCTAGTTAAATTAATACATTATAGGCAAAAAACTTAAAAGGCTTAAAAAGCTACCGCTTTTTATTTTTATTTTTTTGTCAAAAAAAAAAATGACGTACGTTGTTTTACCGAAAAAAAGAAATAAAAAAAAATTGTCTTATAAATTTGAATGAAGTAAGATCATTCTATAAATGATATTACTGTAAATATTGATCCGCAATGAATATCCTATCAAGTTTGGATGAAGATGATGAATTTGAAGCATGAAGTTGATCTAATATTTATGTTTATGCTTGAAATTTTTTAATTTTTGAAACTTGAATGTTTATGTTTATTGAAATTTTAAGCATAGAAATTTTATTTAAAAAACTTACGTGTTTCACATTTGTGAAACTATCAATTTTCTGCGTCACGTTCAGGTTCTGTGATTTAAAACATTGGTTATTAGGCATATACAACACTTCTTAATTATTAGCGGTAGTTCTCTGGTCATCCAAAGACAAATTTTGACAATGCACTAAAACAATTATCACATCATCAATATATATGCATGATATAAATGCGCAAATGGACGTTGAATCGGAATTGAATTAGTTCACAATGAACCAAGTTTACGACATTCCCATCCGTACAGAACTAGCTAGGTTTACGACATCTATCCGTACAAAACTAGGTTTACCTACACACAGATTTCTCATTAAGATCAAGAGAAAATTTTGATCGTCAAATTTGTATCTCCAAATGGTAACCCACTAATTAAAAGTGCATAATTGCCCACAATTTTTGGCCGAATACGGAAACTGGAAAGTACTCTCCACGAACATAAACTAATTCCAAATAAATCGGATGCATGCTGATTTGTACCCTACAGAGAGATTTCTTCCTAAATAAACAACACCATTAACCATAACCAGTCAAAACGGGCAATTATTACAGTATTCAAAACGGGCCTCTATTATTGGGCTTGGGTCGGGTATGTTAACACCACTTCGGTAAACGAGAATTGTTTACCGTGACCGTGACTTGAGAACGACATCCAAAATTCACCGAGTAAATAAAAAAACAACTGCGTTTTCATTGGTCTGAAAATTTAACAACCGAAGCTAATCTTCCCCGACACGACGACGACGAGCACAGATGAAAATAACCTACTGAGTCACGACTCGAATCGTTACACCCCGGGTCTCGCCCCGTTTAAACTGATTCACTCGACTCGGTCCTCCCAAACTCTCTCTCTCTCTCTCCAGTATTCACCACCAGACTCAGCTCCGAGTCCTCTCACTCACTCACTGTTGCCTCACTGCAACAAAACTCGGCCTCGAAAATTTTGAAATCCAAAACATCACCGTAAATTTCAAAATTCATCTCATCGGAGACGGCCAGATCCGCACGGCAGCCATGGCTTCGGCTCCTCCGTGGCTCCCCGAAGACGACCTCCTCTTAAAGAACGCCGTCGAGGTATTTAACACTGTTTTTATTTTTTTTTTGTTTTTAATTTTAATTTCTGGCTATTGCTATTTGAATTTGAATTGGTGCTTTCTGCAATTTTGGCTGTGCTTCTGTTTCTGAAGATTATGATTAGCTTTTGGTTTTTGAATTGTTGGATTTTTTTATTTTATTTTTTACGATTATTTACAGGCGGGTGCTTCTTTGGAAGCGCTTGCCAAAGGCGCGGTCCGGTTTTCCCGGAAATTCACGGCGCGAGATTTACGGGAGCGGTGGCAGTCTCTCCTCTACGACAGTGACGTGGCAGCGGAGGCGTCGGCGAGGATGTTAGAATTCGAGGCTTGTGATTCCAGCGTCGTCTTGCCGTCCAAGTCTAATAGGTTCAGCTCTCAGCAGCCCAAGGGCTTGAAAAAGCGAAAAGCCGCCGAGAGCATAAGGAAGCAGTATCTTGCTCTCAGGAAGAAGCTCTGTGCCGATAACAATAGTATCAATTTCGATATCAATTTCCTTGGCGGGCAAGCCATTGGGAATTTGGATGCTAATTGTATGGTTGGAGGTCATTTTGAGCCTGTTGTTTTCGGAGATGGTAATGGGGACGGTGCTAATGTTTTTCATCATCCTCTGTCGCTTGAGAATCGCGGTAGCGTAAACGGAGTTGGGAAGGAAGGTTGCACAAATGAGTTTTCGGAACAGGTTCTTCTAGGGGCAGCGAATGGATTGGGGGAGAATGCTTATGGCCAGGACAATCATGCTTGTGAGGATATGTCTAATCGTGGAGATAATGCTATGGATTTCGGGAATTCGTTGGATGCGGAAGATATAGGAGCACATCTGTGGGATGTATCAGCACCGGAAATGCCAGCAGAAGAGGCGATTGTAGTTGTGAATGATGTGGATGTCGATGGGGAGAATATGGATTCTTCTCAATATGAAGTCGGGCATCATGATGCAATGATGATTGATGGAGAAGCGTGTGGTGAACTGAACAGATCTGCAGCTTTATCGGGAGGTGATTATGGAGATATGCCGGATTCTCTTTTCAACGATGAGGTGAATTCGATTCTCTTGAGTTCCCCAAAAGATGTTCATGAAGATGATATACCTGAATTCTTTCATGCTCAAAATTTGGTTTCAGCATCATGCGAAGCTGTTACAGATGACGTGCAAACAGCTGACAAGACTGTTCCTGTTGAACCGTCTCAAAGTGGTCTTGATGATCAACGAGATATTTTATGTTCTGAGGCCAATATCCCGTCATCATCTACATCACAATTGTTAAATGCTGCCGAGATTGATGTTTCTCCCCTGGTGACTGTTACTCACGAGGTGGCGCTTCCTCCAGAGGTACTTGAAGAAGAGATGATTTGCACAATGAACACTGAGGATCCTGATATCCCATGTAATGACAATATCATGTTTCCTACTGTGATAGATGCTACAGCCGCGCAACCAAGCTCTATACAACCAAGTAACTTGGCTACTGACCAAATAAAGTGTGATCAACGAAATGTGATCAACCAAATAAAGTGTGATCAACGAAATGAAGATACTGTACAACCTGTTAGAAAAGAAAAGAATCCGAAGGATTGTGCACCTCATGATAGTAAAAATGCCTTTGCTAACGCAACTCATCGCAGTTTAGTAGATGCAACTCCCAACTCAATCACAAAGGGTTTACTAAATGAAAAGGTAGTGAACTGTTACATGCCACTTCATACTATGGCTGTATCATCTATGATTCCTCATGGGGCATCAACTTTTGGTGGTTATTGGAAAATTGTATCTCTAAATCTTGTTGTTGCAAACAGGAAATCAATGTTCCAAGTACAGTTGCAGAACTTGCATCTCTAACTTCGGAGCTAGGTACTACTAATAAAGACTTTCAAGAACCACAAACCAGACCTTCAGCTTTAGATTATGAAGAATCTGAAGAAGAATCTGATGATGATGTCAATGATGAAGATGAAGATGCAGATATTCCTTATTATTCTGATATTGAAACGATGGTAACCATTACGATTTGAACTTCAGATGATTTGCTATTTGGTTCATCTTGAGGGTACATTTTTTTTTAAAACTTGCATGTGTTATTTTTCAGATACTTGAGATGGATTTATGTCCAGCCGATGAGGAGGCAGATATCAAGAAACAAGGTAACTGATCTAAGTTGGCTGCTACTGTCTTCTATATGTTAAGACTTGTATATAGATTTAACAGAGGAAAACTAGTTTCATTTAGAAGTTGGGGGTTCATTTACATCATTATATTCTGTATTATAGTACTCCTGTAATATTTGAATTTAGATAAATCTTTTATGATCTATGCTTTAGCTCTTAAAGAATTGACCAACTACATGTAAATAAATATATGAATGAGTTCAGTTTACTCAAACTTTATTATGTATATGTAAATGAGTTCAATGGTTTATAGCATGTCTTTTATTCAGGGGACAAATATTCTTTTTTTCAGTTTTTTTAAGATTGTTTTCTGTGACATTTCCAGTTTCAAAATATCAACATGAGGATGCTAGAAGGAGAATTATAAGGTTGGAACAGTGTGCACAATCCTCTATGCAAAGAGCATTTGCGTCTAAAGGCATACTTGCTGTAATGTATGATCACCATGTAAAGCACTACATAAAGAAACCTGAGGTATGTTTCTCAAATTGTTGGTTTGTTGTTTCATTGCATGTCCTTTCCAAAACCTTATTACAAGCTCTTGCTACTCTGTAGATCATAATTGGCAGAACAACTGAAGATAATAAAGTTGATATTGACTTGGGAGATAGCAAAGTCTCTAGGCGGCAGGTGAGACTTGTACAGTGTGGAAATTTTTAACTTGCATTTATTGACAGCGACTTATATGAACCTGCATATTGATATTTGTTTGACATTGTAAAATGGGACTGAGAAATGTAATAACCAGATTTCTCAAACTTTCAACAATTTCTGAATATTTGACACCAACTACTGAAGGGGATAATGAATTACGTAGGCAGAGGTGGCTTAGACTGTAGATTTGTGTTACTTCCTTGCCTTCAAAGCTTAGTTTTTTTTTTTAAGTTATGAAGCATGCGACCTGTCACTAGTTACATAAATCTGATTTTTAGGACCAACTTTTTTTTTTCTCTAGGCCTTTATAAAGATGGATGCAGATGGTTCTTTCTCTTTGAAGAATCTTGGCAGGAATTCAATATTCTTGAATGGCAAAGAAATTTCTACAGGAGAGCATCTAAGTTGTGCTTCAAGTAATTTGGTTGAGGTAAATGGTTTTTCATATACACGTCCTCTCCTTGAAGTACAAGCTATTTGTCCCCCTTCAAAATTGAGTTCCTTGTTCTGTGTTGTCTCAAGTATCTTTTTTATATTGGTTCAAGTAGTTGCAGTGACCAAATTTGATGGTTATTGGTCTTCCTTTTGAGTATAATCTATGCCGAATATCTCTGAAAATTTTCTTTTACTTTTAATGTCTGCTTGCTCTCACATTGGTTACCCAGTTTAGCATGTTGAGTATTGGTTTACTGCACTTGTTTTGTGTTCTTACCTTTGACTTATCAAATAATGTATCTCAAATTACAATCTGCAGATTAGAGAGATGGCATTTGTCTTTGAGATTAATCAAAAATCCGTGAAGGAGTATCTGGCAAAAAAAGGCACAAAATGTGAGCAGCACGCCAAATCTGAACCTGAGGGGGTTCCATAATTGGAGAAATGCCATAAAAGGTGCATTCCTATTCTAATTTTTTGTCATTAGAATATATTGTGTTTGCTATAATTGAGAAGAGCAACCTGACCCTGCCCAGTAGAGAATGTATAGGCGTTTTTAGTCTTAGATTGATTTATACACAATTGATGCTTCTCTGAAGATAAGATGTATTAGGAGTGATAAAGAGAAAGAAAAAGAACGAACAATATAATAATGTCTTAGTAGTAAATACCAGCTCCTCTTTTTTTTTTAGTTATGTTATCTTTTTTAAATTCTTTGTTCCTTTGAGTAGTTGTTGAAACCTGGAAGTACCAAACGAGAATCTGCATTCTGGAAGTCGAGTGGCTTCTGGTAAAAGCTTGCTGTGTTCTCAAGTCTGTTAGCTATAATAAAAAGTGCTTAATACAACCCCTGATTTGACACTACTGATATCGGTTGCTCAAGTCACCAACAAACTTATAGGTCTCTGTAACAACTGCATCAAAGGGGGGATATGATTCCCGTTCCATGAGCTGGTGTTGTTCCAATGGCCAACGACTCTCTTTTTCTTCCTTTAGTCACTCTTAGTGCTGAGTATGATTGGATATTAGTTGAGTGTCCAACGAAGAAGTGGGTTTTTGCTTTGCCGATATAGATGTAGTAAAGTGTCCAATTCGAGTTGCTTATGGAGCAATCAAGGAAAATGAACCATTTCGATTCAGGTCACCATGCAAAGTATGAGGCAAAATGGGTGTGACTTCTTAAAATCGTATCTTACTTGCGAAGCATAGTTTCGCTTAATCCACTCCCCAATAATTAAATTGACTGCAATTTCTATTGGTGGCTCGGTATGTTGGGATGTTGCATTGAGTAAAGAATGTTGGGTCACAAAATGATCTAATAAAGCAAAGTTTAGAGGTAGATCCGAAGTTAATGACTACATTGGTTTGAACAAATTCAAGAGTTGGTGACGCACCGATAGTTTGACATTGACACCTTAATACAACAACAATTTAACTTAACCATGGACCAATTTGATACTACTTTGGATAAACATTTCAAAAGCTAGGACGTCCGGCCACCTCAGGCCGCCGGTCCACCCAAAATCAGAAGGCCCATCTCCACCTACCTTCGGTTACTCCCATTTTCTTTTTATTGTGTTACGTTTTCACATTATCAGCTTAGGACGAACGAATTATCTTATCTATGCAAGTTAGGATCGTCTTCGAACCAAGACAGCTCAACGCTCGAACAGCAGCGCCTAGCAAGTACAATAGTTTAAACAATTATCCAGAGAGGAAAACTAGTTTAAGCTAACTATCACACGTCACTAGATAGCATCGACCAAAGGACCAAGGTGTCGTCCTCCTAACCAACAGTATATGGCCAAACAAACAGCCTCCTCTTTCTCTCTATCTCTCTCTCCCCAGATTCATATATTACTCACTCACTGACTGCAGCGAAAAGAAAGCCTCTCTATCTTTCTCTGACAAGTGCCCGTGAATCCACTCATCTCCGAGGACTCCAACTTTTGTCCGACCCAAAACCAAAAACAAAACAAAACAAAACTCAAAACACTTTCCCCAAGCTCAAAGCTACGCACTTTATAGGTACCCAATTCTCTATTCCTCCAAAACCAACGGTCCCGATCCTCCCTCCCTCCCTCTATTATGAAGCCACCCAAGGCTCCGGTCACTCCCCAGCTCAAAATGGGCGCCCTTGTTCTTCTGCTCTTCGCAGTGTCAAGTTTGCTTCTTTTGGCAGAATCCAAGACCTTCTATGGAGACACCCAATTCCTGAAGCAGCTCAAGAACTCGCTAGACCGCAACTCAGTGACTCAAGGCTCCTGCATTAGCTCATGGGACTTCATACTCGACCCTTGTGATTCTCTCTTCAGCGACCACTTCATTTGCGGCTTCCGCTGCGACTTAACCGACGACTCCGGTTTGAGCCGTGTCACCGAAATCGGCCTCGACCAAGCTGGCTACTCCGGTTCAGATCTCTCCTCTCTCTCCTGGAACCTCCCTTATCTGGAAACTGTAGACCTCTCCGGTAACTATTTCTCCAGCTCACTCCCCGAGTCATTTTCCAACTTGACTCGCCTCCGTCGACTCAGCCTCTCCGGCAACTCGTTCTATGGTTCTATACCCTCTTCACTCGGCTCCCTCGCCCATCTAGAAGAGCTCTTCCTCGATAACAACAACCTCCAAGGCTCCATTCCATTGAGCTTCAACAATCTATATAGTCTCAACCGCCTCGAAATCCAAGCCAACAAACTCACCGGCGAGCTGCCCAAGCTTGACTCTTTGTCCAACCTCTACTACTTGGACGTCAGCAACAATTTGATCACCGGCCAACTTCCGTCGACGTTTCCTTCGTCGTTGATACAAATCTCAATGCGGAACAACTCCATAGTCGGAACAGTCCCGGAAGCCTTCAAAGATCTCGGTTCTCTACAAGTGCTCGATCTGAGTCATAACAAGCTCAATGACTCGGTCCCGTCTTACCTCTTCTCCCACCCATCTCTCCAGCAACTCACTCTCTCCCACAATCTCTTCTCCTCCGTACAAAACCAAACTACTACTCCGGGCACAATCCTCCAAAGCCAGCTCATCGCAATCGACCTCAGCAACAACAAATTACAAGGCTTCCTACCCTCCTTCATGGCCCTAATGCCAAAGCTCTCTGCTTTGTCCTTAGAAAACAACATGTTCACGGGAATGATTCCGACCCAGTACGCCTTCAAAGTCGCCGTGCCCGGCGCCGGAATCTCGCCGTTCGCACGGCTCTTATTAGGCGGGAACTACCTGTTCGGACCTTTACCCGGTCCTTGGCTCAGTATGAAACCCGGTTCGGCGAATGTGGGCCTTGGAAATAACTGCCTTTACAGATGTCCTAGGGTTTTCTTTTTCTGTCAAGGTGGTGACCAGAAATCCATGTCCGAGTGTAGAAGCTTCGTCCCTGTAATCCCCTGATCATCAATAGCCGTTATTAATGTCTCTCTGTAACACTATGAAATTTTTATTAATAATGCCAATTATAATATTTTTTTTCTACTGGATGCTCATTCGTTTTTGTACTGCTGAGGAGAAAAATCTAAGCGTGATTCATTATAAAGGAAGCGTGGTCCTTGTCTGGTGCGAGAGTGACGAAGTTGATGATTGATGACAGAGCTTTGGATCAGTGTGGTTTAGATATTATAAAAGTGATGGCGATCTGACAAGAGGAACGTTGAGAACCCCACGTGGATTTATGAATGGGGAGACACTGAGACTTGAGGCCCAAGAACTTAATATCGATCATCATCGTCTTTGCTCTGTGAGGACTGTAACGCACTAAACAATGGTTTTACTGGAAGGGTCACCGAGGGGAGTTGCAGAGATTCCCAGGTTTTGCTTTTGTTGCTGCTTTAATTGAAGCAGAGTGATGGGTAATGCATTTTGATTCTGCTCACGCTCGTGACCTGAATGGCTGTTAAGTAATGGAAGATTTGTGTGCTTTCGCGATGGATGGTTTATGTGCGAGAAGTGATTTTCTCGTGGCAAGATCATACCGCGTTTGTCATCTTGTTTATATAAATAGACCAGAACATTGTTTCATTTTGAACATTTCAGTTTTTTGTTCCGCTTACAATTTTATTAGCCTTCATAATAATTAGATTAGATAATGGAAGAAATTAAAATGATATGTTAAGTAAATTTAGGTGGTTATGGGCTTATCATAAAAAGTATCTTTAAAATTCTAGAAGTTGAAGTTTTGTTATTGAAATTTCTAGTTTATAGCTTAATATGTCGATTCGTTTCTTAGAATAAAGAATTTACTCAATTTAGCATACCCTCATCACTATCTTCCTCTAATTGTCTGGAAGTTAAGATAAATTTAGTACATAACTTAAGCAATCAGTGCTACTTAATGTGTCCAAATATAACCAATAAGAATCTCATCTTTTAATAATTAGCAAAACTAGTTTGATTTTTCATATTTACATATTTAGCTCTTCATATTTTTTCCTTTTAAGAAACCAAGGCAGGGCTGACAGGCTATCAAAACTCTTACATTCTAGCATGTCTATGTAATTGATGCAAATATGCAAACGGGCACTAAATTTTTTATCTAATTAATTTCCAGTTATATTTGTTTCTAATACTTTACGCATATTGATGAAGAACATTTTAATGCTAAATGCCACGTGGATTTCCTTTCATGAACACAATTATATTGTATTGTATCTTAAGCTAGTCAATGTCCCGTGGAGTTTCTTGATGATCAATCGCATATATAAGGAACATATATGAGCTTTCTACCAGACTCCTCTATCTCAAAAATGGAAATTTCCATTTTCCGCAGAGCCTTTCTCTCCATGATCTTCATTCTCACACAACCACACTCCTCTATTATCTCCCAAGCATGCCATTCAGTAGATAGAGAAGCCCTTCTCCATTTCAAGAATAGCATTATTTCAGACCCATCAAAGCTTCTCCATTCATGGTCACTCACCTCCGATTGCTGCTCCACTTGGGAAGGCATCACATGCGACTCCTCCTCCGGCCGCGTTGTCCAACTCTCCCGCCCGGGGCTTGTTGCCGGCGATGATTTCATCACGGACACGTTCATGTCCGGAACTCTATCCCCATTTCTTGGAAACTTATCCTCTCTTCAGAATCTTGATCTCAGCAACCTCAAGAAACTGAAGGGTCCAATACCACCGGAGTTTGGGAAGCTAACAAAACTCAATCATCTATTTCTTGATACAAACAAGCTCACGGGCTCAATACCGACGACTTTTCGGTATCTTTTTCGATTGGAGAAGCTCTATCTTGGTGAGAATGATATGTCTGGCTCTGTTCCTGACTCTGTTTTTGGAGCTTTGAGCTCACTTTTGGAACTAGGCCTATCAGGAAATAGGTTTTCTGGGCAAATCCCAAAGTCAGTTGGAAAGATGGTGTTGCTGACTAAGCTTGATTTCCAAGGAAACAGATTTTCTGGTAGAATTCCCACTAGTATTGGAAACCTCAAGAGTCTCACTTATCTTGATTTGTCACAAAACCAGATAAGTGGTATTCTGCCTCAATCCATTGGTGGACTGTCCCAATTAGTCCTGCTCTATCTCAATCATAACAAGATTACAGGACCAATTCCTTCTTCCATTTCCGGGCTTACTTCTCTCCGGTTTTGTCAGCTCTCCGAAAATAAGCTCAGCGGCAGTTTGCCGGCATCACTGGGCCAGCTCCCAAAGATCGAAAGGCTCATCTTCGAAAACAATAGACTTTCAGGGGAACTACCAGCAAGCATTGGCCGTCTTGCAACTCTCACCGACATTTTCTTCGCCAAAAACCATTTCTCAGGCAAGGTTCCTTCAAGTTTCGGCAATTTACGCAGCTTACAAACGCTAGATTTATCGAAAAATCGCCTCTCGGGTCAACTTCCTTCTCAACTAGCAAAGTTACAGATGCTGCAAATTCTGGACCTCTCATCCAATCCTTTAGGGTTGGTCACAATACCGACCTGGTTCTCAAGATTGAAGCTTTTTCGGCTATTGTTGGCGAAAACCGGCGTGAAAGGGCAACTTCCGTCGTGGTTATCTTCGTCATCTATATCCACACTTGACTTATCAGGCAATGCCTTGGCGGGGAAGTTACCTCATTGGATTGGCAACATGACTAACCTTTCTTTTCTCAACTTGTCAAACAATGCCTTCCATTCCTTAATCCCAACCGAATTCAAGAACCTTTCACTTCTCATGGACCTTGATCTGCACTCCAACATGTTCTCCGGGTCAATGGATACAATATTTTCTAAACAATCCCAAGACCCACTAGGCCAATTCAACTCCATCGATCTCTCTAACAACATGTTTACCGGTCACATTGATGAGCATATTGGAGAAGGACCGGCAATGGCCTCTATCAAGAGCCTAATTCTCTCAAGTAACAAGTTGAGTGGGACTATCCCAATGGAAGTGCTGGATTTAAAGGAGCTTCAAGTACTCGATTTGTCGAAAAACAAACTCACTGGGAAAATCCCTCCTCACAAAGCTAAATTTCCGGCTTCTGCCTTCATGGATAATCCGGGTTTGTGTGGAGCTCCACTTCCTCCTTGTAATCACTCTTAGCAATTTCAGTTTCGTTTTTCAGTTTCTTACGTTTTGTCTTTACAACTCTGATGTAACACAAGCTTGAGAGCATAAGACAGTTTTAGACTTTGGGAGGCAAGAGTGGCGCCAACGGCTACTTGTTTGTAGCCCTAGCATGTGAAGCAGTTACTAACATCAATATAAAATAATCTCCCCCATACTTGGTCTTGAAATTCGTTGCGGATGAAAGCTATAATAATGGCCTTATTCTCATGAAATCGTTGGATCGGCCGGAAATCACTATAAGAAAACAGAGACCGAGTGATGTCAATCTCTTGAACCAAAGTTTGCCTTGAATATTACTCCACCCCACATATGTAGTTGTGCGTTTTGGGGTCTTGTGTTTGGTTTATGCTTACTACCTACGATTCTAATGAGATGGAATAGAATATACACACACCATTAACGGCTAGCTACCCCCTTTAAGCAATATCAATCTCATCGAGTCAGAGAAGCTGCCATTTTCTAGAAATAATATGCTGTAAGGCCTATTCATATTCACATTCATATTTGTGAATGTTAAAAGAGCAACAAGCATGAAATCTAGAGCCTTAACGAATTATCAAATTCGGTGACAAATCAAACAATCTGTACTCAACAAAGCGTAAGCAAATTCTAACGACCCAACTCGGGTCCATATGGCAATATATGAGAATGTTCATGTCCACTAAAGAAAAATATCGAAATATGGAAAATGATCCTGAAAAAATATATTTTTAATAAAGTTAAAAACTATTTCAAAAGACAAGATTCTCAATTTCTTACTTGGCATTTACTTCCCCAGAAGACAAAACCAATAGATGAGATAATTGCACAACTAGCACCAGTGGTCTAGTGGTAGAATAGTACCCTGCCACGGTACAGACCCGGGTTCGATTCCCGGCTGGTGCATGTTTTTTCCATCCCCATCTATCTTCAGACTTCTTTTTCTCTCTCTTATTACTAGTGCTGTTTTTCTTCTTCTCTGAACAAGTTTATAGATATTGGAGCACTGTACTCCTATATAGTGATGGTTTGATGCGGACATTAGTATAATGGTTTAGGTCTAACTTCTACCAGACTGGTGAGATATATCTGTATGATGGTAACTAATTGTAGGTCAATTGCATCGACCAACACGTACTCTCGTCTCACCTATTATCCACTGCTTCTTTACTTAAATTTAGAGTAGGAAATGAAGAAGGGTAGATCTTGCTTATATATATATATTAGTTTTCAAGTCAAGACCATTTATAATTTTTTTATTAAATTCAAGTTAATCTGTTATATATCAGGCCTGCTTAAACTCATTAAAACGATGTTTGGGTGCTCTCTCATAGACCAGGACACCATCCTTTCCGTGAGCTTGCATTGGCTCTTCTCCTTACAACACCATACATGTGACTAACATTGGCTCTTCTCCTTACAACACCATACATGTGACTAACGGCCATGTTTTTTTCTCAGTCCATTCAGAATCACACAAATCCCTTGTTCCCTCTTGTTTTAGTTTTTTTCTCATGAACTCATATTTCTGATGATTATTTTCCATGTTAGCTAAGCCCTTGGACTACTATGTATCAGACAAACATAAGTAACTCACATACAATTTCCAACGACGGTTCACAACGTGTGCAAAGTAACTAGGGGGGGGGGGGGGGGGGGGGGGGGGGGGGGGAAGCAGAAATCCTACAATAGGGAAAAAAATTGCGTGCTCTTAACTTTTGAGGGACGAACCTTTTCATTATGTAAAAACACTTTTCTTTACAAGATAGTAGCTCTCAAGATACAAAGACGCTCTTCTATCCTTGCTAGTATTCGCACAACTAGACTAAGACCTATCTATCTTCTCGCCAGAACAAGTGCTTAGAATCCCTATGTAAAACACATTTCTTTACAAGATAGTAGCGCTCAGGATACAAAGACACTCCTCTATCCTTACTAGTATTCACGCAACTAGTCGAAGATCTAACTCTCTTCTCGCCAGAACAAGTGTTTACAATATCATTGGCAATGAAGCTTCTTCTAGAACTTAGTACTCGAACGACTAATTCTCTCTAGAATGCTTCCAACGAAATTGCACTATCATTTCAACCTATGATATGCACTATGAAAATATGCAAGTTTGAAAGTGGTTTAATATGCTTTCCTATGGAGATGTAAAATCTCAAGAAGGAA
This sequence comes from Geum urbanum, assembly GCA_946800695.1. NCBI lineage: Eukaryota > Viridiplantae > Streptophyta > Magnoliopsida > Rosales > Rosaceae > Geum > Geum urbanum. The sequence goes on along the minus strand of OX327000.1, from coordinate 4,518,381 downwards.
AAATCTTGTTTTATAAACCTCCTAGCAATTGTAGGTGCAAAAGAGAGTTTGATACTAGTTTTGACAAACCGAAACATTCTTTGGAAAACAAGATGACTCTTAGCAAATGCAAGAGATAAAATGACTTGAAATGAAGAGAACAACACTCTAACTCTTCCTAAAAATTTCAAGTACCGAATGGCTTCAATTGATGTGGTATTTATAGCCACAAGTTGTTGCAAGTGGAGACTCAAGAGTTAATCTTAGTCATTCATCAAAAAGATGAATCAAATGGTTCTCCTTGAATGGAAGAAATGCCTTGCTGATTTATACCAAATCAGGACAGCAAGGAGAAGAAAAGAGCATTGAAAAACCTTGACTCCATGACACAAGAGTGAGAGACACATACCCTAAAGAGAGAAGGTATTACTTTTCTTTTGATTTGGTTTTGTCCAACCGGGACATGCAAGGGAGTAGAGATGTTTTGGAGACAATGTTGCTCCATGAAAACAAGGAGGGACAACCTACTTCTTTCACCTACCGAAAAGTAGAGAGGAAAGAGTTTTAAAGAGCCAAAACTTGTAAGTTAAGATTTTACCAACTCCCTTTGTAAAAGTTTTGGATGAAGAAACAAGCAAGACTTGTGATGATGCATGTTTTTACCTTTCTCAATGGTTAAGGAGAGAAATGCTCATATTGCTTAACTTGTTAATGTTGCTTATGCATGTCATCCATATTTTTTGAGAGAGTGTCAATATTGTAATGCCAATACAGAGTCTTTGAAGAGACCTCTAGCTATCTAGAATACTAAGAGCATCCGATATTGGTCCAAGAATTTTTGTCACTATTCATCGAATAAGATGTCTTATTCATGTTTTTTGCGCAGCAATGCTACAAATGCTACAAATAGAAATTTCTCTTACCATTCATCAATTATAAAAACTTATTTTATTTAATTGTTAGTAATATGTTCATCCAATAACTAGCCGACATGTGTCATTATCGTCTACATTATTTTATTTAATTGTTAGTAATATGTTTATTATGTTTTAATGTAATGTGTTTGAAGTTTATCTAAATAAATAAAGTGCATTTTATTTCTTGAAAATTTAATTTACATAATGATATGCCAAACATAGATTTATTATTAAGACAAACTAAACTAATCACTAAAATCAAGGTTGTGGCGGCGATAACAATTTGTGAAGCTTGCATTGCCAACTTCTTCCTCATCGTCATCTACTTGCTTAAGAATTTTCATTTTTCTCTTCATGAAATACTTCTTTGAATTTGGGGTCATAGCTTCGGAATTCAATGTCATGATCTTTGTTTCTTCCTCTTGTGCCCTCAAACGATAGTTTTTCTCATCGAGCATTTGTTGTTTTTCTTCATTTGCCTTTTGTCAATCGGCGAACACTTTTTGATTAGCCGCAATACTCTTCAAAGTCTCATCTCTAAACTCTTTCGTAGGTGTTATGGGCTTCTTTCCCCTTCGTTTTGCTTCCTTAGTCGCCTTCACTCCTTGAGGTCTAGGCAGACTTGAGGTACCTCCAAGGTTGTTTTGTGGTGTCAGAATCACATCATCCTTACTCAAGTTCACACTAGGAGACAATTCATTAACGGGAGGAGTAGCTTCGAAGTTGGAATGGTAAGAAGGTGGAGTGCTAGTTTTGACGACTCTAAAAGTAGGATGATCCTTGATCGCTTCCCAACACTCAAAGTGCGTAAACTCCTTATGCTTTTTTCTCACATAATATGTTTGAGCTTTCCTTAACTACAAAAAAAAAATTAACAAATTAATATGTCACAATAATATCAAATGAGGCACACTCCACATTTTATATTTCATAAAATTAATTAAAATTGAGAGGACCAACATAAATAGATCCTTATCTCATCTTGCAAATTTTCACCGGATTCTGGATTCCTTCTTGCGTATGCAAGCGCAGTTTTCTATTGTGTCAAGTTTGACTTCAACTGAGCAAAACGGGAGGTAAGTGCATTTTGGGTCCTAGCCGGCTCTTCACCTTGACCCATCACTTAATTTTTTTGGTAATCGACATAGATTTTTTTCCACAATTTTTCGACATTTTGTTTGTTGCCAGAGATAAGGCACATACTATGACGACAATAAGAGATGCACAATTGTACATCTTCGGAAATAAGCCAATTAGTGGAAATCTTCTGCAAAAAAAAAAGGATTGTGAGAGAGAGATGGAAAAGAGGGAGGAGGATGATAATTTGTTGTGCACAAATGGATGTGAGGATTGTGAAAAATGAGACTAGTATTTATAGGAAAATAATACGGGATAAAAAAAATTGAATTTTTTTACAATTTTTCTCATTTTCTAGCCGTTTTGTTGAAATATGAGGCAAAATCAAATCAGTAGCCGTTGCCTTTGAATCAGGGTCATCCGATCACATTTTGGATTCATAAAGCTGTTGGAGAGAAGCTGTCAGACAACCTTGCCACGTGTCGCGCTTTAATTGGTTGGGAAGTCCACCGTAAAAAAAAATTGTTTTACGGTGCGTGTAATACACACGCCAGAAATATATAAAAAAATTAATGCCCCCTGGTGTCATCCACGTGCATGGGCTCCGCTAGGGGACGCTTCCCCTCTCGCGATCGATAATCGATCTCCTCCGAGTAATTACTCGGCGTCAACATTTGGTTGTCTTCCTCCATTTGCACCGCTGCACCGTCTCCAGGCCCAGGAATTCTCATCGACGGCGGGACCCGGCCACAGGACGTCCGTTTTGGGACAAAAAACCTCCCCGATGCAGATGCTCTAATGATGCAGGGCACCAATGCATCATATATGAATAAATTATATAACTCCTGTATCACTTACACTTGTTTTAGTTGTTTTACTTGTTCATGTTTCATGTAGGATGTTACATTACATTAGTAGTATAAGTATATAACTCAACAGGATTTTATGATACCTAATACTTTTCAGCTGTATCAGAGTAAGCCATCAGAATTCCCAATAGAAATGAAATCAATGCAAAAGTCGGTATCCTTTTATGAAAACTCTCTCCTAGGTTTCTTCCCTTCTTTAAACTTCCAACTCCCAACTAAAGTAGGACTTTAGATATGAACCAAGTCTGTTACAATATTAATAGAGCCTTGTGTTTTTGTTTTGGCAACTCTGAGCTAAGTGTCAAGGCTCCAAAATTCCACACTATGATCCAGGATGTCCCACCTCAGTTATCACAAAGGGAAGCACAACGTCCCACCATTTAACTCAAAAAAATTATGTTGGAGTGACCTGTGGGATTGTACCAAGTTGTGCTTGTAGCAGAGGCTCGCTGATGGAAGTGGGAGGTACAATATCACATTGTTTCTGCTTTTCTGTAAGTGGGTTAAAAAGTTTGAGATGGCCCATGCTCCAAATTCCCCATTTTCACATGATTCATGGGCTTTCTTACTTAATTGGGGACCTTTCTGAATAGTGGCTTAGATATTGAGAGTAAAACTCTGGCCTTGCTTTAAATCAAGGGAACTGTTGATAAGGTTAATGTTTTACTCTTCCTATTTTCGTTGGTTAGTGTTTCCCCTTTTCTTTCTTTTAGGTCTGAATCACACATAAATTGGTTTGCTAGCAGCTGCAAGATAAAGTAAATTCTTTCAAAAGTAGGTATGTTGGCAAATGTGGATATAAAGAACTTTACAGTCATGTTCGACCAAATTTTCTTTAAACATTTCTTCAAATAAACTTATTTCCTTACAGATAGTTCATCTGGATAAAATCAGACTTACTACCTTTAACCTCCATCTTTGGGATCACAACATGCCTAATTTTGTTAGCGCAGCCCTTGCTTCGTGATCAGCTTGGTTTTTATAGCCTTAGGAGCGTTGTAATTAACTACTTATTGGTAGAAGAAGAAAAAAATCCAAGGCATACTAGTTTCATTTCATGGCAGTCCACATCAGAGCAGCTCAATCAGTTGCCTATTTGGACCAGCTGGAATCACAGGAATCTTCTCAATCCTAGAGCTTTGAGAAGCTAACTATCAGTTGCATGCGGGAAAGTCCACACACACATCCACAGCAGCCGCTTAATGTCCATGTCAACTATGCATGCATGTTACATCACTTTTCAATGGCCCTCATTATTATCACCAATACTGGTTGCCATAATCTTTAGGACTTGGTACTGAAATTGGATTCATGACAAAACTATGCTTGTAATAGTGGTGCTTGGCTAGCGTAATTAAGCAGGCTGCTACTGTAAAACTTTACAGATAACGAATATCAACTTATTCAAAACTTTAGAGTTGCTACTAGCTATTTAGTACTTGCTCTGATTAATTCCATGCCACTGCCCCTCGTTACATCAACAGAAAGATCGGGTCTGCAACAAGATTTTACCATTATTAGGTGAAATCCAAGACCTTATATAGAGATTATTATTGATAGACAAGAAGATATAGTGTATTGTTTGTTCTTATACATACATTTTGAAATTTATATATGATATATTGTGTTGACATATATCTAATGACAGACTCAGAATTTTATAATAACATTAGAGTCACATATATCATTGAAATATTGGATTAGATAGGAGCACATATGTTAACATTTGGTTTGCTATCTACTTAATCAATTAATCAGATACATGGTACGCAAAAGTTGAGTAGGGGAATAATCCCCCTCTTTTTGTCTTTCGCTAGGTGTGACAGTGTTTACATTGTTTCCCTAATTCCAATCTATGTAAATTAGTGGCATCTAATTTATATAAAAAGTAACATAGTTTATACTATCTGGTCATCAGTATATCAAGTATAGAGCATATCGAATCTAGCTTAATTACCTTGGATGCAAATACACCATAATGAAAAAACTAACTGTACTTTTCATGTGTAATTTGCCTGAAATCATACACAACCGTGATTGTTATGTAGCATCAATGAACGGCAAACTCTTTAGTATGTTATCGCATATCGATTACTCTAACTCTAGAACGTGCTCCTAGTGTAATAATTTCGAAATTAAACCCACACTTGAGACACAACATTGTTTCATTTGTATTCACAGCATGCATCATTGCATCGTAGTGTTCTTTGGGAGGTTGTTCGTTCATTAGAGATTTCCCTTCAGGTTAGATAAATCGATAAAATGGGAACACGTACCATTGTCGAAGAGACGCACTCAACTGTTTCCGTACTCCCTGTTTCCTTGTGCTAAACAGTCACAGACTACACAACAAGCCAAATAGGGGCATTCACGTGTACGGGCGCCACGTTCCATGCTAGGTGGGCTCCGAATGCCGAGCATTCGGTCTGCCAACACATAACCATATCCAACCAAATTATATTCCTTTTTCCCCAAAATTCGAAATTTGAAAATACAAAAATAGGGTAAAGAGCCAAAAAAGCAAAAAAATCATTGCATCGAGAATTGATTGGATTGGGCAACGTCACATGTCCAATAGTAACTCGCCACGTAATGCACACTCTGTGCGGCAGATAATGACTCATCGAGTCCGAGTCCGAGTCGCAGTAGCCGGCTCCTCTTGTTTACCGCCACAATTAGTAAACCGTCAACTTTTAGAATCTCACATACGTATTTGACCGTCTTTTATACGTTACGTAAGAAAACTACTCAAACACCCTTCTTCCTTATCAAACTATTCTTAATTATTTTTTTGAAGTAATCTATTTTAAAATTAGGGACACGTAAGAGGTTAGAGGAGTAGGTCTGCCATTAACTGCCAAAAAGCTATTTTGAATAATTAAACTCGGGATAAAATAACTTACTCTAAGGCTCTATTCGGTTCACAGAAAGCAAGGAAAGGGAAAGAAAATGGTAGAATTTTCCTTGTTTGGAAGAAACTAGGAAGGTAATGTTGTTTCGGAGGGAAGAGAATTTTGGGGGAAATTCGATTCCCTCTACTCCCCTCTAGGAAATTGTTTCCCTCCAATTTTCAGTCATCGTTGCAATCTTTTGTGACCAAATTAACTTGGTTACACATATGATATTTCAGTTTCTATCCTTATCAGAACTTACTCCATACGTTTATAAACCATAAAAACCTAGCAATTTAGTCTAGTCTTCCATAAGCAAAAAAACTCTCTGTACCCGGCCATCTTCAATGCTCTTCCAGCAAAAAGTATTCGATCATCTAATCCTCTTCATAGCAACTTCAATTTAGGTATAAATCAGATTTTAATTTCTATTCTTATCAATCATCTAAGAAGTATCTATAAAAAAAGAACTTGATATGAGTATAATTGTAAAAGGATATAAGATTTCTTACATTTCCTGTCCCTTTTGGATTTGTTTTGGGGTTTGATTACTGGTAGGATTTCTTACGAATCAAGGGTTTTCTTACATTTTGTGATTTGATTTGATTTTTGTACCATCTTGAGTTTTGCTTTGTGATTTTAGACTATCTAAGTTTGCAGTGTATTACATGAGATATGTGATTGGAGTTATAAAGTAGGAATGATATATGATAATATGATAAGACTTGTGATAATCCATATTTTCTTATAAGAAGATGAAGAAGTTTAGGAGTCTTGTTGTGATGTTGTGGTGATGATGGCAGATAAACAAAAGAGGTAAGAGAAGACAAAGAAGTGTAGGAGTCTTATGATGTTGTGATGATAGATGGCAGAGAAATGATAAACGTGCAAGGGAAGCATCTAAATCGTTATGTAGCTAAATAGTAAACCAATCTAACTAGAAAGGGATGCATTATTTTGGTTTCCTTAGTAAATGACCAGTAATGTATAGAGGCATAATATTATACATGGATAAAAATGAGACTCTGTTTGGTCTTTGGGTTGGAGTAGATGAAGGTAGAGAGAAAAAACACAACTTACATAACCAACAAAAGACACCTAATCTCCCTCGTCATAATGTATGTCAAATTTTCGATAGGGCATTCATCCGGTGGATGTTTATCTATTTTATCATAATGTAATACAATCATCATGAGAAAGAGGATTTTTTTTAATGATTGAGTTCACCTTGCATTACTGTGATTGAGGATATAATACAATAATCATGTGATACTTGAATTATACCGCACCCTGCATCAAATCGACACTATTTATATTTGATTTGGACTCTTAGTTTTTTTTTGTCTTCCTGATATCTCTTACTTCTCTGCAAGTTTATTGAATGATCTTTCATACTAGATTTTCTTTTTGTATTTTTATCTATGACTATTCAGTTAGTATAAATTTTACTACTTGTATTTGTTAATATTATATATACACATATAATTGGTATGCAATTATGGCTCGTATGAGTTGTCGAGGAAAAGAAAAATTCTTTTAATGCTCGACCAGCTTAAAAGCCTTCTTAACTTTGTCATCATGATCTATGTTGTTATGTTTATCATTGCCGAACATCATTATCGTAAGTATAGGCTCAAATCAGTTTCTATTTATGATCACTTCTCAAGAATGAGAAAATTTTATCGTATGGTTAATACAAGTGATGTAAGGTGTGTGAATAGTCTTCGTATGGATAGACACACATTTAGCACATTATGCTCTATGCTACGCACATATTGTAGATTGCGGGGTACAATAAATGTTTCTGTGGAGGAAATGGTTTCTATGTTCTTGCATATTCTTGCTCACCATGAAAAGAACCGAATTATACGAGATAGATTTCTACGCTCCGAGAAAATGGTTAGTAGATATTTCAATGTTATGTTAAAGGCAGTTCTAGGCCTGCAAGAACACTTGTTAAAAACACCTAAACCGGTGTCAGAGAATTCAAATGATGCTAAGTGGAAATAGTTTAAGGTAAACTGATGTATACAACAACTTTTTTATAACAATATGAATCTATACACAATATGCTAAGCTATTTATTATTGTACAGTTGTCTTGGTGCACTAGATGGGACATATATTAAAGTGCATGTGCCTGAAGTTGACAAGCCTAGGTATCAAACTAGAAAGAATGAAATTGACACAAATGTCTTGGTAGTATGCTCCCAAGACATGCAGTTCATTTATGTATTGTCGGGTTGGGAAGGTTCCGCTGCTGATTCGCGAGTGCTTCGTGGTGCCATATGTAGAAGATATCGGTTACGAGTCCCTTATGGTGAGATTTTATGAAAATAGTTTTTTAGTTTCTTCCTTATATCTTTCTATCCCTAATTGATCTGCCATCCTTTTAATCATAATTTTGTTATTCAATAGGACATTATTATCTTGTGGATGTTGGGTATCCAAATGGGGAAGGATTTCTTGCTCCTCATAGAAGACAAAAATATCATTTAAGTGAATGGAGAGAAGGAAACCAGCCTACCACTCCTGAAGAGTTCTTTAATATGAAGCATTCATCTGCTAGGAATGTGATAGAGATGTGTTTTGGGTTACTTAAGATGCGTTGATAGATTCTAAGGAGTCCTTTTTCTTTCCTTTGAAGACGCAGTGTTAGATTATTATTGCTTGTTGCCTTCTTCACAACCTCATAAGAAGGAAAATGGCTATTGATCCATTAGAAGAGGAGTTGAATAGAAATATAAATAACCAAGTAGAAGAAGAAGACGATGATGATGATATGATCACTTTTATTGACTCATTAGAGCAATGGAATGATTCGAGGAGAAATTTAGATACAGATATGTTCAATGAATGGGCAGGAGGTAGAACAACAAGATAAGAACCTGATTTGGAGACTTCATCACACTAAGGAAGAACCAAAGACACCTTTTGTCTTTTATTTTCTACTAGTAGGGATGTGATTTTTGTGTGTCTCTATATATAGTGTTGGAGGTTTTGTTCTAAAGCTCTGTAGGTTCTTTTTTATAGAACTTTGGAAATGTTTGATCTTTGTACTTGCTGACTTGTATGAGACTAATTATATGTACTGGCTTATGTTATATTAATTATGGTATTTCAGCCTTAATGTCTTTGCTTTCATGTTGCTATGTATTTTGTATTGCATTGATTTGTTGGTCTGTATCATTGAGCTCCATGTTTATGATTTTTACATGAATATGCAGGATGAGCTCGCAACCTAACTTAGTATCTTCTGCTCGCAATGTTGGGGGAAGGAAAGAGAAACAAACATCACTCACCTGGACTCCTCATGAAGATGTATCTCTAGTTGAAGCTTTAACTGAAATTTGTATTAGTGGAAAGTGGAAGGCTGACAATGGATTCAGGTCAGGATATTTGGCACAACTAGAAAAAATTATAGAGGAGAAGCTACCAAACTATGGATTAAAAGCAAGCCCCCACATTGAGTCTCGTCTGAAAACACTGAGGAAACAAACACTTGCCATCTCCGATATGATTATTAATTCAAGCAGTTTCTCATGGGACCATGAAAAGAAAATGATTGTATGCGAGAAACAGGTGTTTGACGATTGGATCAAGGTAATATTGAGCTTCAGTTTCTGTTCAGATTAGCTAGATGAGCACTAGTTTCCTTCATGCTTTAATTCGATTAGGGTAATTGGTATGCATATTTAGCTAGATGAGCACTAGTTTCTTTCATGCTTTAATTGAATTAGGGTAATTGGTATGCAGTAGAATGAAGTTGTATGAGCCAAATGGAATTACATATATTGATGACTACGATTAAGATTTAAAAAGACTACTTTCCTAGTAGCTACGATCACGAATGCAGTTCAAGATTTCTTATGTAGATAAGTAGATTGGCATTGGGTCTCCATTTTTTCCATGACAAAAGGGCTTTTGAGCATAAGGAAGGGGAATGCTGAGAGGGCTATTTCGTAGTCTTTCATCTTTCCTTGAAATGAAACGAGTAACATTAGAGCTATTGTTACATCTATGGTCCTTACTTCGTGCGTAGTTTATTATGGCCGTGTCTTTGTTATCTAGCAAGTAGTCTAACTACATTGTTTCAAACTTGATATGGAAACATAGTGATTCCTCTAAATATTCAAGGGTCTTTGGTATTTTCTTTTCTTCCAAATGTGCCCCTCTAGCTGTACCTTTAAGGCTCTATTTGCTTCCAAAAAGTAGGAAAATGAAAGGAAATAATAGGTAGAAGAGTTACACTCGGGTTGTAGGCCTAGTGGTTAACCATTAATTGAATAACATTGGTGATCATATTTGAGTATTGCGGATTGAAGCTAATGATTTTACTCTGCTGTGGTGGATTTACTGTTTACAAGTTTTATTTACTTTACTTATTCACTAAAGTTGAATGGTGAGAATTTGATATCTGTTCAGAAGTATATCACTTTTTTTATTGTATTTGGTAATTTTCAGTTTGAAGTATAACTCTTTTTCAGTGCATTGCGATAATCATGTTGCGGATTTATGTGTGTGATAATTTAATTTAAGCTCTTAGTATTTTTGAGGTTAAGCTTTACCTGGTCTTAATTTTGTCTATGTAAGTGCATCATTACAATTATTGGTCTGCTTGATTAAATTTTTGGGTCTAGATTGCTAAAATGCAGGAGTTGCTAAAAATAATATAGCTGCATGATTATAATGTATTTGAAAGCTAGCTTGAGATATACTTTTATATCTCATCATTTCCCCTCTCCTCTTTTTGAGGCAAACATTACTTTATTAATTTTTTTCCTTGCAAACCTTTGTCATGCCAGCCTATTGGTATGTTTCTTATATGTACTAGTTCTGATTTAATGTGCCAAATTGTGCTGATTTTTTCTGATACATTTTCTTTTAAGTTCTCCAACTGGCCTTTTCATTTAACCAAATTCTAATTTACTACAACGAACATATATTAGCAATCAGATACAATATTTGATTTGATATGTTATTGTCAATTCTTAGCATGTGCTTGTTATATGGCAGGTTCATAAGGATGCCAAATGACTAAGAATGAAACCATTCATTCATTATGATAGTTTGGTAGAATGCTTTAGCAGAGATCGAACAAATGGGCTGAGTGCTGAGGGGCCTGGTGAGGTAGTAGAAGACATGTGATCTACGCATTTTATACTTGATTTTTAACGTCTTTCTCTTTACATTTAGCTTTGTTTTTCCCTTAATATTCTCTATTTTTACTTACTTTGTTGTTTTTAAGTTTTTAACAAAGAAGGTGAAAATGAGCTTAAAACACAGCAAATGGAGGTTTCCTATTTCGACTAGGAAAATGGTTTTTTCCTACTTTGACTAGGATTCATACTCGAATTAGGAATGCAAATGGTTCTAGATTCCAGAAGTTTCGCGGAGCTGAAAAGTGAAGTTTCCTAAATCAACTAGGAATGACGTGGCGGAATGTTCCAGAACGTGAAAAATGGTTTGAAAATGGTCTTCACAAAAGTTACCAAAATGATGTGTGAAATTTTTTTCCCAAATGAAGAATGAAAATATTTCTCCTACTCGAGCCAGGAAAGATCAAGATAATGGCGGATCAAGAAAAGATATGGCCGAAAATGATGTGGATATCAAGAATATCAAGTGTATCTCAATTATGCCTGATTTGAAGATCAAAATATCAATAATATTTTGAGAATTTTGGCCAGAATATATTCATTGGAAAGAAAGAAAAGAAGAATCTAGAAAGAAGATATTTGGCATGGAAAAAGGAAAGAATATCCAAGATATAGGCCTGCAACTTCAAGCTATCGCCGAATCCGTAAATCTACTCCGAATATGGTGATTATATACCTTTTTGGAAAGCTCTTGAAGTCTTCTTTCTAACTAGATCAAGAATATAATTTTCTGAATCCACGTCCCCGAGAATACGCATTTGAAGTTATACTGCCAGATTTACCTGGGTACACTAGGAAAACCTAGTTTGGAGAGGAAGATTCTCATTCTTCACATATAAATAGAAGAGCTCGACCTCATTATCAAGTATCACACATCCTATAGCCGAAGCTCTGCCCTAAATCACCTCCTTGCATCCAAAAGTCGAAGTATTCCACCTAATGCCGAAACACCATCAAGCACCACCTCCCAAAATTCCCTCATTCATCCACAAGTGTTCTTGGCTCGATTTGGCCTTGGATATTTGTATCCTCCATCCATCAAAGGAGCTGTTTCATCAAGATTTGCAGTGCGACTTTATGGAATCAAAGTGTAACATGACCCCTTTGTATTTATTTTTGGTTTTGTGTAGTTTGCTTTTCTTTTGTGTAACAAGAACAAGTTTTGATAAAAGGATGTTTATTTCAGATTTCTATTTAAGTTTCTTCCATATGTTTATAGTGTAAGTTCGAATGCATGTGCTAGCTTATTTTGTTCTTAATGCTTTGAAACTTGCTTTTGAAAGACTGGATGATTTGGTTTCTCACTTAGCATGTTTCACCGGATTAATCTAAGATAAAATTGGACTAGGTAGTTAACTAGATGATTTGGTGGCTGTCTTGTTCAATATAACCATGCGTATGTGTTTTAATTCAAGTTATAAATTTCGCAGACACTTAGAGAAATGAAGAGATAATCTTCTAGGTTCTTAGTATATGATGATCATGTGTAAATATGCTAGTTTTAGGTTTTATTTTCGGTGTACAAGCATGTTTTGTGATTTTAGGGTTCTTGATTGTTTACTTGTCTATAAGATAAGCATGTGAGAATTATGGAGTTTCTCTATGTGTTTGTTTACCACATTTTGTCTTTAAATTTCGTAGTTTATAAAAACCAATCTATAAAATCTCCCCAAACTAGCGTAGTCGTACATGCACCATCAATCCCCGGTTAAGAATGATCTCTACTTAATAAGGCTACATCTACAAGAAAGAGTTTTAATTGTTGTGTCTTTTTTGATTATTAAGTATTTAATTTAGTAGTTAGTTTTGACATATCAATTTTGACGCCGTTGTCGGGGATTATAAAAAATTGTGTGATTATGTTTGTAAATATGTGAAAGTGTGTAAATAAACAGAAAAAATATATACAAAACATGTTTATAATACTCACGAAAAGAAGGCCGAGTTCTACATGGGTCAATGTACCCCCAACCCCTCTTATGGAAGTGCTTAACCATGATGGATTCCCAAGTCCCCCTTAGATGGAGTTTCTAGTTTGTACTCAGTTTGTTTTGAGGATCCATTGCTTTCCGCAATGTTTTGGTTTGTTTCATTGCTTCGTCTATTTCCTTTGCTTGTATCTCTATCTTTCTTTTATGAATGCTTCTTTAGACCAAAAAAAATGTTTGTAAGGAAAAAAAATTCACCGTAGTACCTAGACTCTTTTTGTTGTATCAAAAATGGTTCTGAACTTTAAAAATTATCAACAAAGTTTTCAAACTCTTAAATCCTATTAAAGAGATACCTCCGTCAATTTTCATCTATGCTCCGCCATTTATGCTGATGTGTTAATTTTATTTTTTCAAATATAAGTGTAAAAAGACCTTAATTCCCTTCTCTCTCACTGAACTTGGCAGTTTTGGTCCTTATCGATCAAGCAAAAAAGTTCTCGGACTTCTCTTCGCCTTGGCGACCTCGATGTTGGAAGTAATGGACTCATCACTATGCTGGCTTTAGATTATTACCACTGCAATGAGTTTGATTGCTGATAGGAAGTATAGAGGACCTGCAACTCCTTGTAAACTAATAAGTGTACATTCCTTATCAGCTTAGGAATCCAATAGGTAGTTGTAAGAGCTATCATAAGTGAATAAGTATTCTCATTGAAAGTTGTATACAGATTCGATCATAACTCTGTGATGGACAAGAGTTTTTGCAGACAGTATATATATGAGAGCAAGAGTCCCTGCATTCACTACGAAAAGATATCACATAGAGACCTGCCCCATCCAGGAGTGCAAGTGTAGTGAATTGTAGAAGGCTTGTTGCTTCCAGGAATCAATCTACGTGCTCAGAAACAATGGCACTCAGCAATGACACAACAGGTATGTCTACAGATCACAGTAGCTAGAATTCTTGGCTGCTTATGGAATGTTTTTGTGTGCAGTACATGTTTGAGTGTTTGTGCATAATCCAGTGGCTGCAGACTTCAGTTTAAGCTAACACTCGAACTCAAAGATCCTCTTTCCACCCTCTCTTTTCTCTCGTCCATGAGCCCCTTGATTTCGCTCCAACACTTGACCTTGACCTCGCACTTTTCGACCCTAGACTTTAATACGCCGTCACGACTCTGCCTCGAGCAGGGCTCGATGGACCACTCTCAGCCTTGATCTACAAATCTGCGACCTCAAGCTCCTGCTCGTCGACATGGAACTCATGCCACTGCACACGCATCTACGCCCTACCTCTGACTTCGACACGCAGCCACGCGACTCACTAATGGCTTGCACGCTTCCTCAATCTCCAACTCAATCTTGGTTCGCGCCTCCTGGATGTGATCATCTTCGGCATGGTGCCCGAAGTAATTAAGGAGTAAAAATATCTTACTTCAGTTTTGGCGTTCTCCGGCGACACGGCTTCTGTAGGAGCAAGATCTGTATTGAGAGAGGGAGAATAAAAATGAAATTAATTAAAAAAATAAACATACGGCTATTAGGTCTTTTTATCTTCATTTTTTCAAAAAGTTGTTATATCATCAAATTTGACGGCCCATTGACAGAAAATCACTATTGGTATCACGATAAGAGGTTTAAGAATTTGAGTATCTCACCGATGATTTTTAAAGTTTAAGTCCCTTTTTGTATTACACAAAAAATATGGGTAATAGGGGTGAATTTTTTTTCATGATCTAATGGGTAAGTTTTGGTGGGAATGGTCGAGTTTTTTTTTGAAAGGGGAAATGGTAAACTTTGTATCTGCAAGATTGGCAAATTCTATGCATATTCTTCAACATTATAAGAGAATGGAATCTCTTACTTTATTCTAAGATATATAATTTATATAGTTTACTTAATAGTACAATGTGCACATTGGTAATAACAATGTATTAGTTTCCTAAATAATGTGTTCGGAACCTATGAATACGTTATTATTGTTCCTTTAAAAAAAAGAAGTTATTATTGTTTCTTCATCCTTTCGTCCTTTTTATGTATCATGAGTTACAATAAGCGTTACAAAAATCATAGACAAGAGTAATAATACGAGAAAAAGATAATCTCTTTGTCGAGATAGTAAAATGTTTCTATTTAACTTTGCTGTCACACAATCCACCAATCTCTTTGTTGAGATTGAAATATTCCTGATATGTCAAATAATAATTGTGTATTTAATATTTTGTATACACTTTTCGAATATGAATTATGTATTGTGATAGCTCAGACATCAATAAAAATCCTAATTCATCTCGTTTCAAGGAAACCAAGCCGCTTCAAAGTCTTCTAGCGTAGAAGACCTATATCTATCAATCGCTCACTCTTTGATCATGTCTGATCCAAAACCCTTGATTCTAGCAATCACTGCCTTCTTCTCGACCTCCCTTGCTCTCAGAGGCTCATCGTTAGACGTCACTAAGGTCACGACATAGGTCGTCCGACGCAACCCCCAAGTTTTCTTGCTTGGAAAATTTCTTGCGTCCAAGCATGTTGACCTGTGCGATTTTCGCTTGCAATTTTGACGTATCTGGAATTTAGAGAAATGTTTCAAGGTGGAGGAGCAATCATACCTCCTGCTCCTGTCTTTCGACTCGATTTATGACAAGAAGAGGGTCTTTCGAGGAGGTCCATGGTAGTATCAAAAAACTTCGTTGGTACTAGAAGGTTATGAAGGCGCTTGAAGCTTAAATTGGTATGCTTTTGATTCACTTTCCTATTGGGTGTGAATCACGAATGTGCCGCCTGTATTTGTTGCAAAAGAGAACTTCAGATGACTTGCGTCTGTGGCGGGGACTTGCTGGAACATGATCCAACTGCACTCCAGCGTGGGAAGATTAAGATTCGGGTTTCTCACCGCCTTGATGCTCCAATTATATTTGACAAGGCTATGAATATTGCTCCATGTATTACTGAGACCATAGCCTACTTCTATGAAAATTTAAGGGGCATATGTGTGACCTGTGGGCTCGTATGGCACCTGACGGGGGTTTGCTTGGAGAAGAAGTACTTACCAAACTCTCCAAAAGGCAGTAAAGTTACTACTCAATAGGAAGCAACAAAGGAGCAGAATTCCCCTTCCTCGAATGCCTCAATGATTCCAAAGTCTCCTAAGCCTTGGATCTCCCTTCAATCCGATTTTTTGGAGGCGCTAGGGTTGGGGAAGAACCAACAAGACTTTGTGTTTGGAAGCAAGCCTTTGATGACAAGAGAATGGACCAGGTTGGAAGAGCTACAAAGCCTGGTTACAAAAAAGACTCAAAGTGGTCTGATTGTGATTCACTCGGATAGGTCAGACTCCTATATTCGCGCAAGTTTAGAGCTTAAAGATGCTGAGGAGGATGAACTAGAGATTTTGGGGAAGCAGATTCGTGATGAACTAAATACAACCTCTCCAAAGAAGTTGAAGGGCAACAATGGTCATGCCATTGTAGTGGCGTCATCTCCTCAAGGGAAGCGTACAAAGGTTCCATCCTTTCCGGGTAGAGTTAGGGAAACCTTTTTTGGTTTGGTGAAAACACCAGATGGAACCCTGGTTTAACCAGGAAAGACTGATGTGAAGGAGAAGAAGAAGAAATTAAGCAGGCCCATTGGAGCTTGTGACAAGGTTCCTAACAAGGTGAAGGTAGTTGACAAGGTAGCTGCACCACTTTAGTTGACATATTCTATGAAAGGTTTGGGCAACAAGGCTTCTTCTTCTGGCAAGAAGAAGCAGGACACCTAGTCCTTGGTGACTAGCTTGAGCTCATTTTTTGGTCTTCCTTTGACATTTTCTCGAGGTATTAACTTACTACACAACAATTGCGTGCTTAGGTACTTTGTTATGATGTTTTAGTTCGTTTGAATGTCTAGGTTTACCAAGAATTAGTTCAACATGTTAGTTGAGCTCAATGTTTTAAAGAGTAGTACTCGCTTCTTTGGTTTTAGTGATCGATGATGATCATTAGGATTTGTAATGTATGTATTACTTCGGGTGACCTTCTTAACAAGAAAGTTTATTTAAAAAAATAATTATTATTTATTGTGATAAATCTACATGCTTTTTGCAGTTTTATTTGATTTAAATTGAAGGGGTGAAAGTCTATCTCTAGTTTAAATTGAATGAGTGATGTCATGATAAACTAAATCATGAATCATAAAATTATTCTCCTGTGCACAATAGTACTCATCTAGAACATCATTTTTAACCAAAACAAATTGGTTTCATTTTTTGTATGTCATAACTAGGTTTGAATTGTAATAGGTGAACTTTGTAGCTTTTTTTTCTTTTGGACAGAAAAAAGAAAAGAAAAGGATTAATCCTTAGTACAAAAGGTTAATTTGGTAATACAAAAGAGAAACAATGAGCGGGAGAAGAGTAAGTGGAGAACAACAAAAACGAGCGGCAGGCAGGTGATGTGTAGTAAATTAGTCAAAAGCTATGGCCCAAATACTTCACAAAGACGAAAAGTAAAAATGAGAAAAAGGAAAAATAGGAGGAGAAGAAAAAAAACGCACACAAAAGGGAGGGTTTCCTAGGTCTTCACGAATTCAAGACGGCAACGAGACTTCAATCACAGATTCTTATCTTACTCTCTCACTGTCCAACAAAATTATAAAAGACACATCATAAATAGAAATTAAATTAACGCAGGTCCCAGCTGGCGGTTATGGTCCGACCTGGCCTACCTCATATACATGTGTACAAATCCGGACATGGAAAAGTCCAGTCAATGCCTGGACACCAGGGGCAGTCTTCGTAATTGCAGGCACATGTCCATTTTCCTTTTTTCTTTTAGTTTTATTTCATAATTTTCCTGGTCAAGATCGGGTTCAGTAAATTTTAAGGTACTCAAAAGTGTAAATACAGAGAGAGAGGTAAGCACAGGCATAGTAGGTGAAGATATATAAAGGGTGTGGTTGTAAAAAAGAAAAAGTAAAATTTAAAGAGAGAGAGGAGGGAAGCGTGAGAAAGAAATGGGCACCTTTTAGTAATTAGGCCACCACGATACGCTTTCAGCCCAAATTCAATGCTTTACCAAACTCAACACCCTTCCTTTTTATTCGAATTTCATCCTCCTCCATTCTTTACTTGTTCAACTTCAACCCTTCTTCTTCTTTCTCTCTGTCTCCCTCTGCAACTATCACCACCACCACCACCACCACCACCACAACTCATCTTTCCTCTTTGCCTCAGGTAACGCCTTTTTATTAATTCAAACATAGCCCAAGATATATTCTTTTTATGCTTCTAATAAAAATAGAAAAAGAAACGGCCTCTGGTCTTTTGTAACTGGCTAAAATTGAGAAATCACAAGAAAAGATATGGTTTTTTTGTTGTGTGGTTGAATTTGTGTTGTTATTGTTGGTGTTTAGGTAGGTAGTGAAATGGAATGCGTAGCGTTGAAGACCAGTATCAGAAACGAGATGGCCATGTTCGACGACTTGTTGTGGGGCTTGCACGGCCAGAGCAGTGCCGTTCAGAATTGTGAGGACTTTTCTGTTGACGACCTTCTCGACTTTTCAAACGACGACGGCTTTGTGGCCGACGACGAAGCTCACGAGGACGAGGAGGAAGACGACAACAAGCCCAAAACAGAGCAGCCGTTGTCTCTGAAAGCAGTTACCACGCCGGAGGAGGAAGAGAAGGAAATTTCGACACCAAGTTCGTGTCTGTCGGAGAAGAACGAACTCGCCGAGCCCAACAGCGAACTCAGCGTTCCGGTAATAAGCCTATTTCGAATGTTCAAATATGGTTACCTTTGGTTTTCTGGTTAATTTCGACGAAGTTAAATTGGTGTTTATGTCAATTTTCAGGCGGACGACTTGGAAAACCTGGAGTGGCTGTCTCATTTCGTGGAGGACTCCTTCTCCGGGTACAACGCCTCTCTTCCCGCCGTGAAGCCCAAGAATCCGGTGGAGAACGGGGATCAACCAAAGGCGTTGAAGCCGTGTTTCAAGTCTCCGGTCCCGGGAAAAGCCAGAAGCAAACGGACCCGGACCGGCGGCCGAGTTTGGTCCACCCTCGGGTCACCGTCGTTGACGGAGTCCTCGTCCACCAGTTCCAGCTCGTCTTCCTCGACGACCTCTTCGTCGCGTCCTTTGCTCATGTTCGCCACGGAAGAGAGACCGCGGCAGCAGAAGAAGCCGAAGAGGTCATCATCTTCGGCTGGTGGTGATGCAGCCTCGGGGATAATGATGGAGGGCCCCACCGGAGGAGGAAGCACGAGGCGGTGCAGCCACTGCGGTGTGCAGAAGACGCCGCAGTGGAGGACGGGACCCAACGGAGCCAAGACGCTGTGCAACGCGTGCGGCGTGAGGTACAAGTCGGGTCGGCTCGTGCCCGAGTACCGACCCGCGGGCAGTCCAACTTTCTCGAGCGAGTTGCACTCAAACCACCACCGCAAGGTTATGGAGATACGACGCAAGAAGGAGGTGGTGGTTGTGACGCCCGAACCCGGTCTGATGACGACAGCGGCGGCGACTCCGGTCGTGCGTAGTTTTTGATTTAGAAGGAAGTAACGGAACGAACTTCAGAAGAAGGAAAATGGTCAAGACTTGAGTTTTAGCGAAGTAGGAAAGGAGAGTGACAAGACAAAACCGGTTTAACTTAAAAAAAAAAAACCGGTTCGGTTCGAACAGGCCCAGCTTAGTGTACATTTTTTTCTCATTATCCTCACGGTTGGTGCGGTAGGTTTGTAGGCAGTGTAACTGATTAGGGCATTAGGCAGACTTTTATTTATTTATACTTAATATGTACTTTTCTTTTATAATTTTCCATTTTCTTTTCGTGCTATTTTTATTTTTGTAAATTGGATAAATTGGGAGATTGGTTTTGGTTCGGTTTTAGAGGGAAATGGAGGATTTGGTGGTCTTAAACCGGGCCCTTCTTCTCTGTTTTGAAACGGTTCGAGGACCGTTGGAAAGCCAAAAAGTTAAGAAACGAAGATGACATGCCAAACGACATGGCGTATTAGGCACGCACAGTGTCGTATAATCCTCATCGTTCGAGGGTTGGGATTTGCGTGGAGGTGATCCTACGGTGGTGGCCGGAGGGGAGTTTTTGAGTCAAAGTTGGTGGTGTGAAAATGGCGCTTCATTACCTGCAAAAAAATCTGGTGGGGGTGATTTTTTGGAGGATTTTTGCTTTTCTGGTTCTTGATGCTCTGTTTTGGAAGCATTTTGGTTAAAATTTAACCATAACAATTTTATTACGGTAAAAATGAATTAAAAACTATTTTTATTTACACAGTCTCTCTCCCTCAGTAAAGTGCCGCAAGGTAGCAGCCCTACTTTAACCTCCATCCCATCGCCGCAAGGTCACTGCCGACCTCGACTTCGTCGCCTCCTTCAAATTTGAGCCCATTGCGCGACCTCGAGCTCCGCTCGGTCTTAGGCCGCCGCACCAGAGGTCCACCCGACTTCCCCAACCCCAACCACCAGCGTCCAAGTCCCGAATCGCACCACGCCCTCGCTTCCAACCTGCAGCCCTAGACCTCTAAAGTCAATCTGCTCATTTTTTTTCTCGCCGCCGCAAAACCTTAAGCATCGCCTCTTAACCTTACCCCGCCCGGCGTTGCTGCCCAGTTGCACAACAAGCCCACTCCTTCCTCACCTCTGAGCAAATCTCGATAAGCGACGACAAAAAGATGTCGCCTCCCAAGTCCCAACCTTGCCCTGGGCTCCAGCGAGCCACGGCTGTCTGCCTGATTGAAGTTGTTGTCCAAAGGAAATTAGTTGGGTGCCCAAATCAATTGTCTTGGGTACGTGCCCAAAGAGGATTTGGAGTGTCCATAAAAAGCTCTAATTTCGTAAACAAAACACTAATTAAATTATCTCTCGAAATATGTGAAATCAGTAACGGTTGGTATTAAAATTATATTCAATTTCGTATTTGAGAACTTGCCAGGACCCGTCCCAGATTAACACGTAATCCATGGTGAATCGCGAGACTCTTATTAGGATATTTTGCACCGAAATATCGCTAAAAATAACCCTAACACGAGTAACCCGAAACCTACACAAAGGATCTCAACCATGAAAACGGAAGCGAAAGACTGCCATGCCTTATACCCCAGACGATCGCGACTTCAGCTGATTAACCTACAAGTTGGACAATTTATAACGAAAGGCCGAGAGAAACACAGAAAAACGTCAGAGTGAGTGGACGAAAATAACTGAACTAAGAACTGAAATATAACTGTGCTCCCACTGTCATATATAATAAAATACTAAGCAAGTCGAATAGACTAAAAATATATAAGGCTATGTCAAGGGGGACTCCTGGCCATTCTCGAGTATCATGCACAAGTGGAGGCAGTGACCAGAGTCCTCAAACCTTTAGCCACCGAAAGTCGTTCGGTGACTCTTGACATAAAGACGACGTGAATTCCTGGGGGGAAGGTTGATCCTTCCCTGGAGTCACTCGGGGATCAACCAAGTAACCAATGCATGCATGCATAACTGATAAAACTGTCTACTGTATGTATGACCTCCAAAGAAATCTAAAATCTGAAAACTGAATAAAATAATGAAAACGACTCGCTAAACAATAGTAAAGATCAAATGTCCACTCACAGTACTGTTCCGTGTTTTTCATCAAGCCAAGGTCTGTCTGTTTGCGTTTTTATACGTTTTTCACTGACAGCTAATATGTTGTCCTGAAACATCGATGATTATTTAATAACTAATCGTCGAAAATCATATCAAAAAGCCAAGCTCGTTTACCAACGAGCATTACCGTCAAGAACATCGCACTCTCGAATATCATATTTTTCGAATTAATGACGAGGTTTAATCTAATTCCAAATTTCTGAATCTCGACTCCTCTTTAAAATCGCAACACATTCCTCAAAAATTATGCGACTCGAGGTCGAATCGATGATCGACTTAATCATTCAATATTATTGTAAAAACGTTTAATTAATATATAATTAATTCTAAGTCCACACCAAACTATGTCCAATGCATTTAATATCCTCACCAATAAACTCGCAGTGTCGAAACAAATCCAACGATATAAAACTTGACACAATTCGGAAATTTTTCCGGTCAAACGCGCCGCCACAGACCGAGGCATGTGCCACCCACGCATCACTGGTGACCACCGCCGATGGTGGTGTTTGACACATTAATTTCTTCCTCTTGTCAAGCACAACAACTTTCCTAACTACATCAATGTCTAATTTTGAATGAGGTAACCAGAATTAGCCTCGAAAGCCGGCAACCTCAATTTTGCCGAAAAACTTCAAATCGAAATTTCGGTATCGTCGAGCCACGCCGGAGCTCGAAGCCAGTTGGAAAACACTCACAATGATAGGGGATACAAAACCCCTAACCTCACGCCCCTAATTGACGTCGTTAACCACCGCCCCCAACAACGACGATTCGACCGCGATTTCCGAATGGAAATCGCATTGATTCATCCAAAATTTTACTTGCAAAGTTCAAATAAAACAACCCATATCAATCTACACATGACAAGGATTTTAAGTATACCTCAATCGCTGTCGGCGACGGCGGCCGATTTCTTCTGAAAACCTAGTTTTTCTTGGCTTTGATTTGCTCTCCTCTGCCATCAATCATCAAAATTGAAACCATCAATCGAGAGAGGAGGTCACGACCATTTGATTCCGACCAATTTCATGGTCGGAGGTGGCCGGAATCCGTTGCACCGCCTCCACCGACATCGGGGACAATTTAGGCTTTTGGAGCTCGGGTCAACGCGTCTGGCCCGAAATGGAAAGTCTGACTTTCTATTTTTGAAATTCATATTTATATGTGCAAGTTGCAACTAACCGATTTTGTAAAATCGCACAAAAATTTTGCTGACCATAATTTCTTCATCGTAGCTCCCATTTTACCCCTTGACGTGGCTACGAATTTGTCTTGACGAACTCTATGAATTTTCTTAATATAATTTCCCGAAAAATTAACTAATAAAATTCTAATAAGAAGGCCATTGATAATTATTGACGGTAAAAATTAATTACCTTCATCGATTAACCTTAAACAATTCTTAAACACAAAATTCTCGGACGGGTTATTACAAAACCTTTGTGTAGAGATGAAAAAAAAAACCCTGAATTTGTGGGTATCCGTTCGAATAGAACTCGATCGGGTTGAATTTTTAAATCAAATGATAAGTATCGAGTAATTACCGAATCTGAAACCGACTGTATGATGACGGGCACAGGTCGGGTACATGTTTGCATGTACCAAACCTGACCCGTCTACTTTTTAAAGGAATTTTGTTATATTTTATAACTGATATTGAAATTTTTAATACATTTTTATATATTTATTACCATTATTTATAAATAATTTATAGGTTCAGATCAGATTCGATCGGGCGGGTTGGTTTCGAATTTTGGTACCCTAAACCCCGCCCCGACCTGACCCCATAATTTTTCGGACGGGTTGCCATCCCTACCTTTGTCATAATTTTTCAATATTAATTGAGATATCTTTTTTCAATTTATCTTTTATCATGAATAGTATATCGGCAATGCACGTTGAATTTATTAATGTTTCAAACCCTATGAATACATAATAATTGTGTCCCCCTAATTTTTTTTGCTACATTTGAAAATATATTCCGACACTAACAATGTAGAGGAAAAATAATTTTACTAATTAGACCCGACTAAGATTTATTATATAGAGTTTTTTTTATAGGGTTTTTGATTTATTATTTATGGTTTAGGGAATAGGATTTATGATTTGCGGTCTAGAGTTAAGCGTTATATATTTAGGGTTTAGGATATATAGTTTAGGGTCAATAAAGGTTAGTAGAAAAGTATTTTCAAGGAGAATTCAATGAATTCACATCACTTAGTTGCAATGACCAATCATGTCGAGTTGCTAAAGCAATGAGAATGCATATATTACTGATCTTTGCTACGGGAGAAAATGTCTCGTGATAGTCGACTCTGATCGCTGTGTATAACCTTTAGAAACTAGAGGAGCTTTATATCGATTAATGCTTCCATCTATCTTCAGTTTCACTGTAAATACCCATCTATATCTAACAGTCTTCTTTCCAGGTGGTGCAGGAACAGTCTCCCATGTTCCATTCTTTTGCAAAGCCTCTAATTCTTCATTCATAGCATGTTTCCGCTTTAGATCCGCCAATGTATCATGTATATTACTGGGAATAGATACTATAGATAATTGACTAACAGCAAGTGCATGTGATTCAGACAACTTATGGTGAGATACAAAGCTAGTAATAAGAAATTTGACTTTGGATTATATAGTAGGCTCATATTGCTTCTTTGGAACCCTCTTTGTTTCTCGTTGAGATCTCTTTGGAATGACTTATATAGTGCTCGATTCAATGTTATCAGTAAATACCTCATGTGAGACATCCTGGGAAGACTCTTTGGTTGATGGAGTTCATGAGATTGGACTTTACTTTGTGGCATTTCAGATTCAATATTCGACGGGTCGAAAATAATATTCTGTCCCATTTTGTTTCCATTCTTCGACGAGTCGAGGATATTGTTCGACCGGTTGAAAGACACAGCCTGTCCAGTTTCAGTGCCATCCTTGGACGGGTCGAGGATGTTGCTCGACGGGTCGAAGGGCACCTTCTGTCCGATTTTAGTTCCATTGTTTGACAGGTCGAGGAGAGAATTCTACCGGTTGAATTAGGCTTCTGCAGACTCTGTCTGATTTATAGCTTAAAGTCACTTCTCCAAGCTCACCAATTCTTCAAATTTAGAGGATTTCCTTCACATATACTTCTTTCCCTCTGAAGGGAAGACTCTGAAGCTTCTCCTGAGAAATAAAGTTCAGATTCACAGAAGGAAGCATCAAGATAAACATGCATCTTGTTCAAAAATGGATCATAACAGCGGTAACCTTTTTGGAAATCTGCATATCCAACAAAGATACTCTTCACAGTACATGGATCAAGTTTGCCTCTCAGTTGTTTGCTGATGTGAACATACACAATACACCCAAAAAAATTTGGCTCCAAATTTGGGAAAGGTGGCATATTCAGCAATTGATGCAACTTATGATAAGGATTTTGAAACTCAATCACATGGGAAGGAGTGCGATTGATCAAGTATGTAGCAGAACGAACAGCTTCTCCCCACAAGTTTTGTTTCATATTCATACCAAAGAAAGAGGTCCGAACAACTTCCATTATCTTTCTATTCTTCATTTTAACTAATCTATTTTGTTGAGGAGTATACGCAATTGAAGTCTGGTTTCGGATTACGCGAGAGCTTAAGAATGCAGACATCTCACCATTCACATATTCACCACCATTGTCGGATTGAAGTACCCGAATTTTCCGTTGATACTGAGTTGCCACCATCGATTGAAATTTAGTAAATCTGGAATACACTTCATTCTTGTGCTTCATCAAGGAGACCCAAGTCATCCTAGTACATTCATCGATGAAAGTTACAAAATAACGAAAGCCAGAGCGGGTAGAAACTTGTGCAAGATCCCAAACATCATAATGTATTTTCATAAAAGGGACATAACATTTATTCAAATTTGGTGAACAAGTACTACGATGGCTCTTGGTAAATTCACATGTATCACACTGAATTTTTGAAGCCTGCACACGAGAGAATAATTGAGGTTGAAGATTCTGCACATAATGAAAATTCAAGTGACCAAGACGACGGTGCCATAACCACACATCTTCCTTAGCTTTATCCAAACTGGTGGTATTATTCACCTGTCCTGATGATTTTAATTTGCGTGCTCCACTGTTTGTCAAATCAAGATAGTATAATTTTCCCCTTCGAACACCATAACCGAGAATTTTTTCTAGTCATAATGTCTTGAAAGATACAAAAGTTAGGGTAGAAAGTGGCAGAACATGCAAGCACCACAGTTATCTGACTAACACATAAAATGTTATAGGTAAGAGAGGGAGCAACAAGAACATAATCAATTGACAGATTATCAAAGATATTGACAGAACCTTCACCAATAACAGAAAATGGAGAGCCATCAGCCGTGGACACAACATGTTAAGGAGATGGATTAATTGTTTCGACCAAACTGAGGGTATTCGTCATATGATCAGT
Organism: Geum urbanum; assembly: GCA_946800695.1. Classification (NCBI taxonomy): domain Eukaryota; kingdom Viridiplantae; phylum Streptophyta; class Magnoliopsida; order Rosales; family Rosaceae; genus Geum; species Geum urbanum. The sequence continues at coordinate 4,492,489 of OX327000.1, read as the reverse complement.
TGCACCAGTATCAATAATCCAATTAGGATTTGTAGATAATGCAGAAAGAGATGATGCATTACTCCTCACACCTGATTCAACTATATTATTTGAGGCAATTGATGATCCAAGCAACATCTTCATACTTCGAGTAGTAAGGATTCCAAGGTTCAGGATAACAATGGTATATTCCGGGATTATGGGTTTTCCAAATTCAAGGATTCAAGTTCAGTTTCAGGGGTTTCAAGGTTTGAGATTTCAGATGCAGAGAAAGGAAAATTTTGGTAGAGGTAATTTAGGGTCTCAATTCAATTCAATTAAGAGTTTTTTCAAATTCTTGGAACCTGACTCTGATATCATGTAAAAAAGTATTTTCAGGGAGAATTTAATGAATTTATTCATCTCAATTTTGGGGTTAATATAACTGTACAAGTTGTTTTCCAAAAGGAAAAGATATTTACACAATTCTATTATATTTACAGAAGTTAATTCTAATTATAATAAAATATTCTTTCCATCAAGGTTTAGGGTTTTTGATGTGTTCTTTAGGGCTTATGATTTATGGTTGGTTTGGCATTTTGGTTATAGAGTTTAGGGATTTACTGTAGTTTAAGATTTTTGGATATGATTTAGGGTTTAACATTTATGGTATATGATTTTGAGTTTACCATATAAAGTTTTAGGTTTAAGGTTTTTAGATATAAGATATAAGATTTAAGGTTAATAGTATATTGTTTATGGTTTAGGTTATAGAGTTTAGGGTTTGAGATTTTTGGATATATGATTTTAGGGTTTAAGGAATAGTGTTTAGCGTATAGGATTTAGAGTTTAGGGTTTAAGGTATATGATTTAGGAGTTAAGGTATATGGTTTAGAGTTTATTAGGTTAAAGGTTTCTTTAATTTTGTTAAAAATAATACATATCAGGTGGGGCTCAGACATAATTTACTATGATTAATTTTTTATTCACTTAACGTTGTTAGTTTAGAAATTAATGTCATATGAATAACTAAATTAAATGGATGATCAAGATTACATTAAAACTGTTAGTGCACTTGTACCTATTACACCGTAGAAGAATTTCCGATATGGAGAGACTTTGAAACACACACTGAGAGAGTGTGGTTTGGTGAGGTTGTGGCATGGTTTAGAGCATGCATTGGGTTAGATTTGGATTCTCAAATGTGGTGGTATAGGACATTTAATTCACGAGAGCCATTAAAGACTAGCAGCAGCAGTTGCAACCCGGGTCATTTCTTTTTCAGCTATTTGAATTATGGTGCCGCGCGAATGTACCTCAGTGGTGCGTGTATGCCATTATTACATTTTCCTACCAAGCAATTCCATAACTCATCGTTCCATGTTTTGGATCATGAGTTGGACGTGTTACGTAACATGAATATCGTTTAATACAATTTTTTTGTAATGTTCCGGAAACTGATTCTGGTTCATTCAATTTGATGCATTTCATCTAGTGCTCACAACATAAATTTGCCTTTTAATTTCTCTTAGGGTAATCTACCAAGCAAATGACAAATGAGGAAATAGAAGCATTCGCCGGTAACTTGAATAATGTTTATCAATTATCATAGGTGAAAGCTCTGACACATTTCATCGAAGACCTCTTATACGTAAACCTTTTACCGACTGCTATGATCGATTAATTCCTACATTACCCATCAACGTACGTACTAACGTGTTAGATTGCTTATAATTCTTCCCTAATCTATGCATAATGATGTATATGTTTCGTATGATATGGATTGTAGGAGGTAAGATTGCAGAGAATGGTTCAAAATTGACAATGAAATTTGCCTTGCATATGATGATGGCATGTGAATTGTTTCATATATAATTGATCCCAGTTTCCAGCCCTGCAAATTTTATATTTGCGTCTTTGTGAAACCTTGTTAATGACTTAATGCTGGCCGGTTTACAATGCAGAGAGGAAGTGACCCCGCTTGACAGTATTGTATCCTACAACAAACTAATGAAATTATACTCCATCGTATTCCTTGTTACCATTTCCGTTATTGTTTCTCCTTGTCTGTTTGAAAATACAAACTTTCAATGGCGCAACTATTCAATTTGTGTCCTCTGTTTTGAATAATGGAGCTTCCAAGTTCCAAGTAAAAAACTCTACTATTCATTTGGTGACTGTACACGGACTATCAATAGTCAAATGCTATATATTGTAGTGTCACTTCTTGTTCTCGTATCTCCACAAGTAACAGTGTCAATGTGATCGAATATGGTTGTACTGTGCTAAGTTGTCAATGTGATCGTTCATATGAAGTTTGGCTCAGTCAATGAGGTTTTTTGAGGTCTCTCACTGACTCCCTCCTACCAACTTCAAAACTAACAAGAAAAGAAAAGAACGTTAGAACGTGAAGTGTGGGCAAAATGCCAATTTATATTGTATTGCTTTGCCCTACCATCATTGTTGAGTGGCAATTACGTGATGGCCATCTCCCACCAGTTCCAACCACTCGAGCTCGCCGAAACGACCTCTATAATAACTAAGGAGTAGGGCAATATAGAGCATATGGTTTGTCTTCTTTTACTTCTTCTCGTGCTGGACTTGGTAATAGCATCCCACGGATTTGCTTAGGTACCTTATGAGAACGTCTCTTCCATACCACAAAAGTGCTATTTGATTTCTCTAAAGTCTTACTATATCTCCTACCCTAGACGAGGAATTAATGCGTAAGAAATCCATAGAAGCTGAGTTATTATAGTTCAAATTTACGCACAAAAAATAGATACAAACAGTTCCATAAAAGAAATCGATTACATAGAATGATCAAATGTTTTTTAAGTTTTGTCTTTTCTAGTTTTAGATTTGTACATTCATGTCATATGCCTATGTAAATTGTTAATAGTCTAATATTATAGCATTTCAAATTTCATGACGTTGTCTATAAATGGAAATGTTTTTTATAGAGAAAACAAATTGTAGTTCACAAAACAAGAAAAGGGTTGACTATAGTCCAGGACTCTAGGACATAGAATGGTAGAAATCAGAGAGGATTTTGAGTTGTGTGGTGATGCCTTTGATAGCAAAACTATGACATATATGTCACAATCAGAATAAGTGAACAAATTTAGTGATTGTTTTTCCATGGAAAGGCCATCGACACAAGAACGATGATGTTGATGCAGACTATGTGGTCTCCTTAGTAATGATGAATCACCTATTGTTAAGATATTTGTATTATCTAAGGTACTACTATTTAACATGCATGCTGGTATTAGTCAAATAATTTGGGGTCGGCCTTGCACCTAAATTAAGGGCTTAGATGAACCCAGTGGTGCTAGGCTGCTTGTGTGCTCTATATGGAAAATCGAAGGGCAAAAGGCGAACTCTTTCTCTCACTCCAGTATCTCGAGGAATAGTATGGAACATGAACATGGTAGCTAAGTAGTGACCGGTGAATGTGTCCACTGCCCACCTCACCTCAACCAACCTTTATTGACTGGTAATGTTTGTTTAGGAATCACACACAGGCTTTCTGGGTCTGCCTCTGCTTTGAAATTATGTTCTACTTTTGTACCAGCTTGCAGAGATTGCTAGATAGAATCATACTCATCAGCTTCCATCCAGTGCTGTGTGGGTCATGAAGTTTAATCTAAGCCTCCAAGCTTCCAAGCATGCATTGTGCATCATATTGCCCTTTGTTTTGTTTTGATTGCCATGAAAACAAATCAATTTTCAGTTTGTTTCTCGCAGAGTTTCCAACATCTGGGTTGATTTACTTCATCTACTGTTTATCCTCCATCTCGATCAATTTTGTAAGCTACTATGTGATGTTAAAGAAAAGAAAACCAATCCAGTTCAAATTCACTTCGACAATATAACTCTCTGTGAAACCCACAAGTTATAATTCTTTTAAAATGTTAATTTTGAGGAACAAATCCAAGTCTCAGATTAGTGTAGAGTCTAGAAGTGGAAAACAAATTCAATCCAGATTATAAAGAAACACAAGAGGAGGGGGTGCTTGTTGGGGTAAACCGGAGAGTATGAGTGGAGGTCACTGATGGAGTGGGCCTGCACTTCGAAGTAGACAACGGCGAAAGAGTAGTTAATTAGGGTGAGAGTGAGAAGTGACGAAGCACTCGTCATTGAGATTATAGTGGAGACGAGGACAGATGAAGAAAATGGATGATAGACTTCAGCGCGGCTTGTGTAGAAAAAATAAAGAAACTAAAATAAATCTAGGCTTTAGGATGTAAATGAATGACCTAAATTCTCTTGTTAGGTATATGTTAGGTCTTCTCTGTTATGAGAGAATCCTGATCTACAATTCAGCCCAATCGACTCTGGTTGGGAAGAGCCTTTGGTTGAAATTCAACAGTTACTTTGTTTCGTTTACCCATATTACCACAAATTTTTACCGTCTGATTCTTTCTTTTTTGGAGTCCATGATCTATGTAGGCATGTAGTGATTGTAGTCAATTGTCTCAGTAGTAATTTCGATACCACAAATGTCTATGCAATACAGCCAAGGAGTAAAATATCGGGTATCGAGGATATATCGACAGTCCGAAATTTGGATATATCGACGGAAATATCGACGAAATATCGATCCACTGAAAATTCTGACGGAAATGACGGAAACTAATAAAAATATATGGAAATTTGTAATGAAACTTTTGGAGGTTGTTATATGATCAATTACCTATCTTATGTGAAAAGAAAATATTGATCAAACATCAAAACATATGAATTTGCTATATTACTATATGAATTAGTACGTGTTAAGTACTGATAACTATTAAAATATAATTTAATAGTTCTATTTTTATTTTTTTGATGGCTAAACTTTAATGGGAGGCTAGGCCATCACATTTTTGTACAATATGTTACACATCACATATTTCAAAATCAAATATATAAATACTTCAAAACCACGTAGAGGACCTATGAGCTTCGAAATTCACACTATTTTCTCAATCTCTCTGTGCAGAATCATGTGTGTATTGTGAAGAGTACTCATTAAATGATTGCTCTCCCATGTAATTCTGCACGTATTGACTTACATGCCAGCCATATGGGTCAGGGGGCGGTCTTTGAAGATTTTGGAGCTCGTAGTATGAACCAGGCATTGCTCGACTTTCTTCATTGCTATCATCATTTGAGGCATTTGTTTGTGATTGTAACGATGATGTATCACTTGTTGGAAGACCATAAGGCATGATATATGAAGGATAAGGCATTGCAAAATTTTGACCATAATAATAGGGTTGGTAATTACAAGGAATGCAAAATCGATATTATCGGCGATATTTCGCCGATATTTCGGTTTTTTGAACTTACCTGAAAATGACTGACAAGTTTTTAATTTTGTTAAATTAAAAAAGTTACTGAAAATTTCAAAAATATCGGAAATATCGGAAAGTTTCGGTAATATCGGGGATATATCGGGGATATCGGGGATATATCAGAAATATCGAAAAGTTTCGAAAAATTTCGGAAAATTTGGAGATATATTCACGAATTTTTCAGGTAAGTTCAAAAAACTGAAATATCGGCGAAATATCGCCGATAATATCGATTTTTAATTCCTTGAATACAGCTGAAGCAATTGCGGCTATTGAGAGAGTGGAATAGAGAATATTACAGCAATTAGCAACCATGAACGAGAATGTAAGATTGAACGGAGGATGCACTCAAACTCAAATTGGTAGATTTTATTCATACTTTTGTCGCATAAGTACGCGTTCGTTGACCACTAAATAGTTGTCCAATTCAACAAGACACAAACACTGTAATTAACACACAAAAGAAAAAAAAATGACTCACGAAATGATAGAAATCCTTTATTCAAACTATATAGGCTTCAATGTTTGGTAATTGGAATGTCAAAGGTATTTTCTTTTAGTCTCTTCATGCAACGTACGTGCATGGATTCAAGGGCTTCCTTTTGATTTCCGATGGCCACCACATCCGATCCCCAAGCCCAACACCCTTTACCGTCTCCACTTCCTCCTCCCCAACCCCAACCTCCACCCTGACCACCTCCTCCAACGCCACCTCCACCACCACCACCGCCGCCTCCTCCTCCTCCTCCTCCACCGACACCACCACCTCTTCCACCTCCTCCCCCACCGCCCCCTCCACCACTTCCTCCACCAGATCCATGGCCATTGCCATATCCTCCAGCCCCTCCCCCTCCTCCATCTCCACCACCTCCACTGCTTCCGACGCCATTTCCCTTGGGCTGACCTTTACTATTGCCCTTGCCCTTGCCATTACCCTCTCTTTTTCCTTTATGTCCGTTACCTTTACCTCCGGATCCACTTGCTCCACCACTCCCGCCTCCTGCACCACCTCCACTTCCTCCACCTCCATTCCCTCCTCCACCGCCACCTCCACCACTTGGACCCGTTGTTACTCTTTTTAACAGGAGTTTGACCATCAGTGGAATCTGTCAGCTTGTGGACATTAACAGTAGCATTCAACCCAGCAATGTCATCATGGTTATTATCTTCGATCCCATGAACCAAAGTCGGGCTAAACAATGCAATGCCAATAACCAAAAACACTCCAAGCACTACTACTCTAGCTTCCTTAACAACCTCCATATCCTTCTTCTTCTTCTCACTCTCTCAGCTCACCTCAAGTTGAGAGATGGAGAATGCTAAAGCTCGGTCATCCCTAATCCCCTTTTATACTGTACGTCAGCATCGTCAGAATGTACTCGACCATTCTAGTACCCATTTCCAGACGTACACTAATCCCCACTGGGACAAATTTTCAAAGTAGACCCAAACCCTCGATCCAAAAACAGCTCATAATTATTGAGCCTGCAAAAGAGAAATCTCAAATCGATCTCTTAGCTAGCTTATACATGTATAGATCGAGTACTACAACATGCACTATGCCACTACCGGCCGGCCAATTGGCAGGGCATGTCTTAGCTTGTGGCGCAATTTGTCCCCACTCTAACGTATTCACAAATCATATAAGGATACTTAGCCTTATATAAATCCAAAATCACATCACCTAGACGTGAGCTTTCGTTCACACCACCCCCCGGGCTCCTTCAGCCGATCGTCAATAATAAACCATTGCTGCAATACACGTATACATAATTAGCCTCATAAATATGTATGTTTGGTGCCTTACAATAATATATAAGAACGTATATTTTTATGACAAATTAATGTAAATTTAACTCACCGACAGTGCATTATGCACTCGGGCCTTCACTTCAGCATCAACTGAACCCCACGAGTCCCACAACATCGGGACGAAATCACGTATGACAAATCCTGCTTGGCTAGCATACATCCCTTTGTCAGAATACTCGATAGCCTCCCCATCATCTTCATAATCAATATGAGCCCGATTGTCACCAACTCGATCTTCAATACCCTTCTCGGTTGTGGTACCTCTGCTCTGTTTAGCTTTAGGGTTGACGACGGTGCCTAAGACACGGTACAAAAGAAGGAAATTAAGAAATAGAACCTAATTTAATGTACTGTATCTAGTAAATGAACATAAACTTACCATTCTCGTAAGTGAGCTGACCCTTAACCCTCACACTCAACAGAGGTTGAGAGAACGGCTCATATGTGTATGCTTCCTCAGGCGTCGTGAACGGGTCCTCATCATAGACGGCCACGTTGTTAGGGTCGAGCTGAGGTATCTTCGGAATAACCGTAGGGAAGAACAAGTCCCTTGGCGGGCATAAGTGCACAGAATCCGTGCGGGATGCACTGCCGGATGGCCCAGATGATCCGGAATTAGGTTGTGGCGTCGCCGCATTGGGAGGAAGAGGTGGCATACGCGGTGGGTCCTGCTGGTTTGGCCATAGTACCCTCGTACTATTTGGGCGTTCGCCGCTGACTGAGTGACGACCGGATTCCGTGGTGGAGTTTCGGCTGCTGTTGCGGGAGGGTCGTTCATGAGACACCGAGTGACGTGGACCTTGGGGATCCTGGGATGCTGTATATAGTTGGAGATGACGATTGGAATGTACATAGACGGTCTCAAGACTGTCCGGTACGGTGCTTCCAGAACTCTGACCAACGGACCTAGACCCACTCCTGGGTCCTTGAGGGTTCAACCCGGAGGACATTTGAGGTGTCGCTCCTTGAGGTGACGAGGAGGAAGCTCCTTTTTGTTTCCCACTTTTCCCGGGAATCAATCTTTTGAACACGGACATTTTTATTAATGTCTACAACAAAATAACATAATGAATACCTTACGTACAATTGAGGCAACAATAACCTAAATTTAAATTTTGTCTGACTAAAATGAACAACCCAAACTAACAATCACACTTATTCCCGGCCAATTCTAATTACCTAAACTAAATAACCAAACTAAAATCACACTTAATTATTCCCAATTCTAATTATTCCCAATTCTAATTACATAAACTAAATATAATCCTAATCCACAATATAATCCACAATATAATCCACAATATAATCCTAATCCACAATCCACAATATAATCCTAATCCACAATATAATCCACAATATAATCCTCTAATCCACAATATAATCCTACTAAAATCAATCTAACAAACAACCCAACACAAATCCAACACAACCTAACCTAAATCACAACACAAATCCATCTAAAATCAACCTAACAAACAACCCAACACAAATCCAACTAAAATCACGTTGTTTATTCAAGTAAGGAGAGAGGGAGAATGCGAACCGTACTTTTCGGGTTGCGGAGAGGGCAGAAATCCGGCGAGGTTTGCGGAGAGAATGCTAGTTGCGGCGGCGCTGGTCGCGAGCTGGGAATATATTCCAGGACTTATAGGCAACGAAATGGTGGCATCGTTGCCTATAGTATAGGCAACGAGGAGGACTTATAGGCAACGAATTTTTCGTTGCATATACATTAGGCAACGAATTCAAGACTTTATGCAACGAAGCGTATCGTTGCGTATACTTTAGGCAACGACTGGATCCTAAAGGCAACGAAATATGTCGTTGCATATACTATAGGCAACGAAATTTTCGTTGCGTATACTATGAGCAACGAAATGCATGATAAAGGCAACGAAATCCATGATAAAGGCAACGAAATCAATGTTAAAGGCAACCAAATCAATGTTAAAGGCAACGAAATCAATGTTAAAGGCAACGAACTTCAATTTATAAGCAACGAAATTCACATGTTTTCCACAACATACATGAAAATAACCGTTAAACTAATCCATCAAATTACACAAGTAAACTTCGATTCGATCAACACATATATACATTTAGGAGTTAATCAACTCAATACAAGCTCGAAGACTATACTCAATTACATCTCTAACTAAGGCTGATAATCAGAATCATCGCTAGAGTCTGACGCAGTTTGATAGTTGAAGTCTGGTAATAGGTGTCGCTCCTCGTCCTCGTCACTCGAGTCTTCATCAAAGTCATTTGGATTAACATTTAGAAGTGCTGCTCCAGAATTTTGAACCACAATACCAGGTCGAACATTATAATGGCGAATTGTATCGGATTCCGGAATGTCAATTCCATTTCCCTCTTGGTATGCTGCAACTTCTTCGTCATCTTCATTTTCACCAAGTGTGGCAGCATTGTACACATTCCTAGCTTGCACATGGTTTACTACTTTCCAGGGGGGTCTGTTCATAAGATCGTCAAGGTAAAACACTTGTTTGACCGATGTGGCAAGAACGAAAGGATCCTCCTCATACCAACTTGTGGCAGTATTCACGGAAATGTATCCATATTGATCGATGCGAACGTTCTCCGGACGAGTATCAAACCATCTGCACTTAAACAAGTAAACTTTCATGCGCTCACCATACATGAGTTCAACCACTGAATGGAGTACCCCGTAGTAGTCAGGGTCGTTATCCCCACCATGCACCATTACCCCACAATTCTGTGTCTTCACCCTATTGTCTCTTTCTTGACACATAAATTTCACGTCATTGACCCTACACATCGCGTAAACTTTTGATGATATAGGTTTCATAGCCAAGAGCCTCAATGCGTGTGACCATTGTGGGTAACCATCATCTTCTACATAGTTCATCTGAAATAAATAACCGTCAACATTAGATACGACATTTCATATAAATAACCGTCACAATTTGCTTTTACACGTCATATATATTATGACTAAATGAATATATACTCACCCATGTGCCAAAAAAATTTGCAAAGGTCCGGTTGTGGTACGCAACATCCCCGCGAACCTCTGGACTTCCAAGGTGTGTGTCTTTCCAATATTTAACTTCTTTACAATTAATGAGTACACACCAGTGTGCAATGTCTAACTCATATGGTGTCAACTCCCACTCCCCGTGCAACCTACTCTGTGGATAAACATCATTAGAGACTACAGAAAGGTTGAACTGGGGTTCATCTACCGACATATTCGAATGTGGGTCCTCAAGCGCTCCCAAATACAGTTTGACGTACGTTACGCACTCGTTCGCAAGATATGCTTCGGCGATACACCCTTCAGGTGCAGATGTATTATGTACATACCCTTTGTACTCTCCCAGTTGTCTACAATGATGAAAACAGCTTGTTATTATTGTTGTACGTAGAACAAGAATAAATTAATATATAAAGACTTAATTAGCAAACATCATACAAATGCGGGGTATATACCTCTCCATTGGATACATCCAAGTGTAGTGAACGGGACCGGTGAGCATCAATTGCTCGGGAAGATGCATCATCAAGTGAGGCATGATGTCGAAGAAATTTGGGGGGAAAATCCTCTCCAACTTGCACATGATAAAAATGATGTCCTTTCGCATTTCTTCGAGGTCTGACATTTTCACTTCTCTGGTGCATAACTTTTGAAAGAACCTTGACAGCGCCACTAACGGCTCTACCACCTCATCATCAAAGTACCCTCGAATCATAATAGGGAAGAGGCGTTGAAGTAGTACATGGCAGTCATGACTCTTTAATCCATAAATCTTATTGTCCCTGTAGTTAACACACCGACTTATATTTCCAGCAAACCCATAAGGATACTGGACGTTAGCCATCCACACAAAAATTTCATGCTTCTCGTCACGCGTGACCGTGTAAGGAGCTTGGGGCATCTTTCTCCCCTTCTTTTTCAACCACAGATGTTCCCGCAGTTTCATTTTTTCCAAATCAACGCGAGCTTTAGGGCCATCTTTGGTTTTACCTTGCCAATTTAGAACGGTGCCCACCACACTTTCACACACATTCTTCTCTATGTGCATGACATCTAGATAGTTCCTGATAGGCAACATCCGCCAGTACGGGAGTTCCCAGAAGATGCTCTTGTGTGTCCAGAACTTATACCTGTCGGGTATCTTCGGTATAGTCGCAACAACCTCAGGATGATTGCTCAATGGCCCAAAATTATACTCATTCAGGACTTCTAAGATTTCATCTCCAGTCCATCCCATGGGTTGCAGACCTTCTTCTATAGTGCCGTCAAAAGCCTGGGCGTCCTGGCGAAATGGGTGATGTCGTGGAAGCCAACATCGGTGACGCATATGGACAATCTTCGAGCAATGAGCTTGTCCAAACATGGCAGTCATGCACTCTGGACAGGCCCTGTACCCCTTGGTTGGGTTTCCCGACAACATCCCTCGACCTGGAAAATCACTGATTGTGCCCACAAGCATAGCACGCATTCGGAACATCTCATTTTTAAACCTGTCGTAAGTGGGATGACCAACTGTACTCAAGTGCTGAAGCTCTATAATCAATGGCCTCATGTACACATCCAGACACTTTCCTGGATAACCCGACCCTGGAATCAACAGAGTCAGCATATTATATTCTTTCTTCATGCACATCCACGGAGGAAGGTTGTACGGTACCAATATAACGGGCCATATGCTGTACTTCTGACTCATGTTGCCGAAGGGGTTGAATCCGTCAGTCGATAGCCCCAGCCAAACATTTCGGACTTCAGCTGCAAAATCAGAAAACACATTCACCAGGTGCTTCCAAGCCTGACCATCAGCAGGGTGTCTAAGGATATCATCGTCAGGCAAAGTCCTCTCAGCCCACCATCTCATAGCTTTCGCCGTGAATGCACACATGAACAACCTTTCCAGCCTATCAATAAGTGGGAAATACCGAAGTATCTTCACTGCTTTCTTGTTTCCTGCAGGAGTGTACTTCCACCTTTCCGTACCACACACCGGACAGTATTCAAGCTTCGATAGATCCTTCCCGTCATCGTCTACACCCCAAAAGAGAACGCAATCATACATGCATGCGTGAATCTTGGTGTAGGAAAGTCCAAGATCTTTGAGGACATGTCGTATCTTACGATGAGTGGGGGGAAGACGATGACCGGGGGGCAGCAGATCACCAGTCAACTGAAGCCACCTATCGACCGCTGCCACGGTGCTCTTGGTCTCCACTTTTAGCTGCATCACTGCCATCACACTTTCAAGGACTGTCTTAGGACATCCGTGGTACAACGGAGTTTGATGCATCTGAATCAGGTTGTGGTACTTGTCCATACCACGTGTGTTGACATAAACTCTAGGTAATGGCTGGACTGGCTCAATGTGAGGGAAATTCTCAACTTCTGGAGGAACATATACGGGTGCTTCAGAATCATGAAATACACCGCTCTCATGAGGAAACATATCGTCGATGAACCTCCTGGTGGGATCATAATTGGATGACCTCGCAGTATCAGCAAATTGTCCATGATCATGCGGATCGGCTGCTGATGCTTCACCGTGATAAATCCAACGGGTGTACTTATTCCAAAATCCGTTTCTATGAAGGTGTCGCTCAACTGTAGCAATGGGACAACGATTGCCGCGACACCGACATTGTTTACATGGACAATAATGCACTGGCAACTCTCCACAATTAGCCGCCACAAATTCCAGAAATCTCCTAATTCCCTGCCCATATCTTGCATCAGTTCTATCCAGCCTCATCCAACTCTTGTCCATCCTGAAATGTACTGGCGATTCCAGAACGTTTCAGATTTTTCCACCGATTTTGATTTGAATAGCTGCTGGCTAGATCTGATATAATACTAATTATAGGCAACGAAATAGTAATTCGTTGCCTATAATTATTTTTCGTTGCCTATAAACTATAGGCAACGATTTTTTCGTTGCCTATAACCATACTTTAGGCAACGAAAACTATAGGCAACGATTTTTTTCGTTGGCTATAAAATGGACTTTAGGCAACGATTTTACTACTATAGGCAAAGATGTCGTTGCCTATAGTTTACAATAGGCAACGAAAATTCATGTCGTTGCCTATTGTCAACTATAGGCAACGAATTCCCCATGTCGTTGCGCGTTGTTTTCAATTTCGTTGCCTAAAGTGTTTATGTTGGTAGTGATCCATCTTCTAAATTGCTACTGCTGGTGCTTCGTGATCTATAGAGCACTATTCTATATGCAGTAATATTCCATTATTCCTAACAAATATAAACCCTACTCCAGCTACTTACGTACACTGCCTAGTGTGGTTAATTACTATCCTTGGGGTTTCCATGTCAACTTTCTCAAGCTAATTTTGTATCGAGTTTAAGCATAAATGGTCGTCATTTCTCCATTATTCATAATTTCATATCAATCAAGCGTGCATAATGATCGTAATTATAGATAAGTACGTAGACGACAACTTATCAAACTTTTTTATTAGGTATATATATAGGACTTTTATTTTGGAAAAATTATAAATGGTCTGACGAAGATTACTGGAAAGTGGAAACTAATGCAAATGCAAATGCAGATATACTGATCTAGATGAAGATCACTCGAGAAATTAAAGAACACATGCATAAGAGCACCTGCACCGGGAGAGGATTTCAGCACGAGCAGCTCTGGGGGCCTGCCAAAGTCGTCGGCGACCGCTCGACACGAGCAGCTCTGGGGGCCACGGAGTGGGTGAGAGGGGGGGAGGTGAGCCCGACCAGTGAGCAGCACGAGCAGCTCCGTACAGCGGTAGCTGCTGTCGTCGGCGACCGCTCGTTGACGAACTCGAGAACTGCTGCTCGAGCTCACTGCGCTGCAGGTGCTCTAAGGGAATAATATCGCGAGTGGAGGCCATGTGAGAAAAAGCATGTCTATCATATCTATGCTTATAATCGATTTCGATATCAAGGTTCGTTGTGCCTATATATATATTAATTTCTTTCTGGATTTTGAAATTTTTTCTTCTTTCTTTTATCGTGTATATTGATGTAATTATTATGAGGTCCCCCAGTGCGCCAACATTAGCTAGGTTCATAATGCATATGTACGCATATCTGCCATCATTTCTGCTTGTGATGGAGTTGCCAGTTCCTTGAGCTATAAAACTTCATGATGCCGTTCAATACTGGAACTATACTGGACTCGATTATGGCAGAATTATGTATGCCTGGCGTAGTAGGCTGGGGTAACAATCCACTGCAGCTAGGAATTGCGAGGGTCCGAATGACCATACAATTCAAGATTTATGAGAAGTTTTTGATATATTGGTCAATCTCAAATTATGGTACATATACACAAGTACTTATATTCCTAAAAAGAAACTAAATCAACCATCAAATCCTACTTAATTACAGAATATACATCTTCTAATTATACAAGGAGTGTGACTCACTTCAACACTTCTCCTCAAGTTGGAGCATACAAGTCTCGAATGCCCAACTTGCCAAGTGAGTCATTGAACGCCTTGGATGAAACCGCCTTAGTGAGGATGTTAGCCAATTGCTCTTCTGATTGAACAAATAGGAATGAGATGATATGAGCATCCAGTTTCTCTTTAATAAAATATCTATCAATCTTTACATGCTTTGTTCGATCATGTTGAATAAGATTATGTGCAATCTCAACTGCAACAGTGTTGTCACAATAAAGAGGCATTAGATGTTCCTGCTTAAAGCCGAAATCCCCCAACAAATACTTGAGCCATAGTAACTCACAAACTCCTTGAGCCATTCCTCTATATTCAGCTTCTGCACTAGACCGGGCCACAACATTCTGCTTCTTGCTTCTCCAAGTAACCAGATTTTCACCAACGAATGTGAAATAGCCAGAAGTAGAACGTCTGTCAGTGATGTTACCTGCCCAATCTGCATCGGAGTAACCACAAGTTTCCAAATCTTTATTCTTTCGAAACATAAGACCTTTACCAGGAGGAGACTTCAAGTACCTTAGGATTCTCACCACCACATTCATGTGGTCTTCACTAGGATTATGCATGTACTGACTTACCACACTAACAACATAAGCAAGATTGGGCCTAGTATGGGACAAGTAAATCAACCTTCCAACTAATCTCTGGTACCTGGATTTTTCTGTGAGAACCTGATCAGGATATTCTGCAGTCCGATGATTCTGTTCAATGGGTGTATCAAGTGGTTTACAATCAAGCATACCAGTCTCAATTAACAAATCTAGAACATACTTTCTTTGACTCAACATAATGTAGTCTTTTTTTCTAGCCACTTCAATACCTAGGAAGTACTTCAAATTTCCAAGGTCCTTCATTTCGAATTCAGATGACAACTAAACTTTTAACCACTTGATCTCGTCTAGATCATCACTTGTTACCACCATATCATCCACATAAATAATCAATGTTGTCAGCTTGCCCTGTTGGTGTTTGAAGAACAAGGTGTGATCTGAATTGCTTTGTCTGTACCCAATCTTCCTCATGAAATTTGTGAATCTGCCAAACCAGGCTCTTAGTAATTGTTTCAATCCATATAAGGATTTCTTTAATCTGCACACCATCTTTTTACCTGTAGAAGTTCCATATCCTGGAGGAAGATCCATGTAAATTTTCTCGTTCAAGTATCCATGGAGAAATGCATTCTTCACATCAAACTGTTGCAAGGGCTAGTCCAGATTAGCTGCCAGGGACATGAGGACTCGAATGGAATTGATCTTTGCTACTGGTGTGAATATTTCATCATAATCCACTACATACTTCTGAGTATATTCTTTTGCCACCAATCTTGCTTTATATCTGTCAGCTAATCCATCTGCATTATGTTTCACAACATAAACCCATATCTACCCAACAGTCTTCTTACCAGGTGGTAGTGGTACCATGTCTCATGTATCATTCTTGTTGAGTGCATCCATCTCAACCTTCATTGCCTTAACCCACTTCTCCTCCTTGATTGTATCCTGCACTTTATTAGGAAGAGATACAGCAGATAATTGATTCACAAAGGCTACATAAGGTTTGGAAAGTCTATGGGTTGACATATAATTAGCCACAGGATACTTGACTTTAGCTGCAATGAGAGGTTCGTATCTTTTAGAGGTTGACCACGAGTTGACATAGCAGGCAGTACTCTTTCAAGAATACTAAAATTAGGCAAAAGAAGACATGCATCAGGTGATGACAGGTCAGGAGAGATCATTGATGGAGAGGGGGAGACTATTCTTGCATGTACATCTTCTAGAATTGGTTGTTGATTACTGATTTCTTCTCCTC
Organism: Geum urbanum; assembly: GCA_946800695.1. Lineage (NCBI taxonomy): Eukaryota > Viridiplantae > Streptophyta > Magnoliopsida > Rosales > Rosaceae > Geum > Geum urbanum. The sequence continues at coordinate 4,476,098 of OX327000.1, read as the reverse complement.
CTATCCACGTGTCATCGTTGACAAGCGAAACACTTTCTGGCTGGAAATTTTTAACAGGTCGAAGGATATCCTCGACCGTTCGATGATTAGGTTTTGTCTGTTCCAGGTGATCGGGCTCGACCGGTAGAAAAATTTCCTCGACTGGTCGAAAGCAAGCCCTTATCTAATCCAGAGAATTTTCGACTGGCATGGTCGAACGCAACCTTTTGTCTGATCCGAGCAATTTTTGACCGATCAAAAAATTGCCTTGACCAATCGAATATTCCATCTGGCTGGGGAACCCTATTCTAGAATGTCTTCTTCTGGTGCCCCAAACTGGTCTTCATAAAATTCATTCTTCTCCTCATCACGAGGAGTGGCTGATGGAGAGAAATAACACAAGTCTTCACTAAAGGTGACACCCATGGTGACATAGAATCTTTGAGACGGGGGATGATAACACTTGTACCATTTCTGGTGAGTACCATAGCCAACAAATGCACACTTAAGGACACAGGCCTCTAACTTGGTCCTTTGATTGCGATGAAGATGAACATATGCCACACAACTAAAGATACGGGCAGAGAGCTTGCTCAGAGATGGAATGACGACTGTTTGAGACAACACCTCAAACGAGATTTGATTGTAAAGAGTGGCAGACGGTAGGCAGTTAATGAGGTGAGAGGCACATAATACAGCTTCGCCCCACAGATATTTGGGCATGTTGGCACTAAGCAGGAGACCTCAGCCCATCTCCAACAGATGACGATTTTTTCTTTCAGAAACTCCATTCTGTTCAAGTGTTTGAGGAAAAGTAATGTGATGGATGATTCTATATTATCGAAAATAGTCTTGGAAAGAGTGGTTGTCAAACTCTCCGTCATTGTCAGATCGAAAGATCTTCACACAAGCATCATACTGATTCTGGATAAGATTATGGAAAGCAGTGAAGGCAGAAAACACAGCATCCTTCGTCTTGAGTAACACAACCCATGTCAATCTTGTAAAGTCATCAATAAATAAAACAAAGTATCTCATTCCTGACAATGTTGCATTCTTGAAAGGTCCACATACATCAGAGTGAATTAATTCAAATGGTGCTGTACTAGAAGACATGCTAGAGGGATAACTAGATTTATGACTCTTAGTAAAAACATAAGTTTCACAACGGAGAGTGGACACCTTTATTCCTACAAATAAAGACAGCATATAATTTTTCATAACTCCTAACAATGGATGACCCAATCAACGATGCCAAAGCCAAATTTCCTTTACTCAATCAGAACTTAAAGTTAGGGCAACTGTTGGTGATGTCATTCTTGTTTCCCTACTGTACATGCAATCCAAGTGAAGCAGTCTTCCCCTCAGATCTCCCTTGCCTATTATTGCCTGAGATGATAGATCCTGAAAGATGGCATACATTGAAAAAAAGGTTACAAAACATTTATCTTGGGAGTTTAATTCAGAGACCGATAATAGGTGATGAGATAGAGAATACACATAGAGAACATTATGTAACATGATGGTGGGACCTTGGATTGGTTTATGAGGATGCGTGATTTTGTAATGGTCAAATTCTTTGCAGTAAAAACACTGCACCTTTCTCAGATCTGGGCTACGAGCAGGTTGAATTCGTAGCTGAGTATCTCGGGTCCCTGGCTTCCATCCTTGTTGTGGTTTGATTGTACTGCTAGACTTGACATAACATTATGGAGTTCCTTGGGCTGATTCGACTCTTCTTTACGGATGTAGGCAAAGGCTTGTTCAAGAGCCGGTGGTGTGGCTTGTCTCAGCATTACTCCTTTGGTAGTATCGAATCTCGAATCCAACCATTTCAGAAAGATATGGACTCACATTTTGTCTGTGGTCCTATTGTGTGTAGCAGTATCAATGTCATACATCATAGGATTCGGATCTCGTTCATCTAGTTCTTGCGAAATAGCCTTTAGGATTGCGTAGTATTCTGCTAACGATTGGCCGTTCTGAGTAGTGGTAAAGGCTTGACATGTCAACTCATATACCCGAGTGAAATCATTCTCATCATACTAGGTGGTTGCTACAGCATCCCAGATAGCTCTTGGAGATGAGTAGCTAGATAACAATATCATCACATGTCTCGTCATGGATTTCAGGAGAGTCATCATTGTATTGGAATTCATAGTATCCCATAACGCTTGTTCTTTACCAATGTCTGTAGGTCGTGGTAGAGTTCCGGCCACATATGGCCATTTTCCAACACTGCCAAGATGCATCTTCATCAATCGTTTCCACAACTGATAGTTGTTGCCATCCAATTGTACCCCACATCCTGTGTGCCTAGTTTGAAGAGCCATCATTTGGTCACGAGAGATCTCAGGTTGCTCAAAGATTGCAAGATTCATTGCAAAAAATAAGTTAAGATTAGAAGATCAAATTCAGAATTTCAAGGCAGGAATTTTCAGACGTCAAATTTCAACCGGTCGAAGAAATTTTCGACTGGTCGAACAGGGGTCAGAATTCAGGTCAGGTTTCAGATTCAGGTCAGGCAGCGGAAATTAGGTCAGGTCAGATTTTCAGGAGGGACTTAGGTTCTGATACCAAGTCAAGGTTTATGAGAATTTTCTGATATATCGGTCAATCCCAAATTGGGGTACATATACACAAGTACTTACATTCCTAAAAGGAAACTAAATCAAACGAATTCTACTTAATTACAGAATATACATCTTCTAACTATACAAAGAGTGTGACTCACTCTAATAATTCAGACTTGTCAGAGGTCCATATATAGTTATAATCAGAGTTGGGTAAATTAGGTCCCGGGCTTACATAAATCTTGGTCTCCTCCGTATCTTTGAGGGACCCTAAACTGTTTAAGCAGCTTTGGTTAATTAATAAGGCATTCGAGTTAATGGAAGAAGATCAATGTACTCGATCATTAGATATGCTATTTTCTTCATTTTGGCAATTGCCATTCTTATCTTGGGCCATAAAAAGTACATTTTAACTTGGCTTTAAATTCGGTCTGACAATTTTCACTGTTGCTTCTTCTTTTCAGCAAAAAAATAAATCGCAAAGTATTGAAAGAGAAAATAGATACAAAAAATATATTATCTGAAATTGTACTTTATTCATTGATAGATAACTTTAAATAAGTGTTACAATCAGTTATAATCAATATCCCTATAAATTAGGGATTGACAGAATATCTACTTCTATACTACCAGAAGTATAATATCCTTAAATACTCCCCATTGTGTCGCTGTCCTAATGGATGATGCCTAACATGTTGCCCCACTAAAAATATTAACAAGCAAACAAAAACTTATTGGGTAAAAATAACAGCTTGGTCCAAGGAAAATATAGTACAACGCATCAACTACATAAACGACCACATGTGATGTACTCCTCCTGATGTTTACGAAATGAACTCCCCCTGATTAGTAACTCAATCTTGGAGTTCAAAAAATCTTCGCATACCAATGCGTCTCACATGCTTTGCAAATGTAGATTTTATAAGTGACTTGGTGAACAAGTCTGCAACACTATCCACCGAACCAATCCGGTTCACACGGATATTTAATAATCACTATTGTTGCTGATTGTAGGAGTACATTAGCGATATATGTTTAGTGTGACAACTCTTAATGTAACCCAACTTCATTTGTTCAATGCAAGCCACATTGTCCTCAAATATGCAAGTTGGTGCTGTCATAGTAGATGACAATTCACTAGACTCTCAAATATGTTGTATTACCATCTTAAGCCAGACATTCTTTAACCGCTTTATGCAAAGATATAATCTCAGAATGATTCGAGGAAGTAACAATAAGGGTTTACTTTGTTAATCTCCAATAAATCGTCAGGTTCCCCATGGTAAACACATAACCTGTTTGGGAACATCCTCTATGTGGGTAAGAGAGATGCCCAATATCAGTAAAACGAACAAAGACATCATATGGTGTCTCTAAGTAGGGGACTACACTAAATTGAGGAACAATGCTAGCTGCTGAAGAGAAATTCGACGGGTCGAATGATTGCTTCGGGTCGATCCAAGGTGCATATTTCGACAGGTCGAGAGATCCACTCGACGGGTCAAATGACGCATTCGGGTCCGTTCAGGGTACAACATTCGATGGGTCGAAAATCTCAAGACCTGCATGTTGTGTTTAACCTATCAATTTTCAGGGAATTTCAACATTTTCTCTGTTTTCTATGTAGGGAAAGAATAAGCCCAAGTCAGTGGATCCCTTCAAGTACCTGAAGTTATGGTCTACTTCATTCCAATGACTATGTGTATGCCCCAAGCTATATATAACCAAGCTCTAATCACACTAAAATATGGAATCTTATCTCCAAAATTTTCTTACCATCATCCTTTCAGATGAAATGGATCCTTTTAGGTTCGAGATTGCAAACAACCATTGGTGTGCTAAATGGTGTGCTTTGTCCATTGCCTGATTTAGATATAAACAGACTAGTGAATAAGAATTCAACCAACTCGATGTTCCATCTCTAAACCAAGACAAAATCAAGTCCTACTAAGGTCTATCATCTCAAATAACTTATTCATCTAATGAATACACATGAACATAACTTATAATTCTTGTATCCCTTCCCAATCAAGTTGTCACTTAGAGTAGTGAACGTCTCAATTTGAGCACATGAGCACTCCGTTGTTTAGAGTTACTTGAATTGGGTATAACCATGTCAATTGGCACTCTCATGTATATCTCTGAATTAAGATCCCCATAGAGATATGTTGTATCCACATCTATTAGCTGCTTACTCAGTTTTTCGAACACTACCAAACTGATAAAGTAGCTGAATATAATCATGCCATAACCAGAGAATACATCTCCTCATAATCAATATTAGGGCATTGAGAAGATCCTTGTGCCATAAGTTCTTTTCATTATGCTTCCAAACAAAGACTCATGTATGTTTAACCGGCTTACCATTCGGTGGTTATAACACTATCATACTGAAAACTTTCCATTTGTAAGAGAGTCTAGTTTATCCTAGATTGCAACTTTCCGTATCGGTCAATCTGCTCTACGTTAACAGTTGACAACCTGCAACAGAGAAATGTTCCACTTCATCATCATTAATTCCTGAGCGACGGAATAAGTAAATGCATCAACAATGAACATGGAAGAACCATCCATAATACCACTAGTATTTGTTTAACTTGGTGAGATTTTTTTGTATACTGACATCGTCATTGACTCTGAGGCGTGCATCAATATTTGTCAATGTCAACTTTTAGACACATTTATAGTCAGAAATAATCTCATGTGTTGATGATGAACAATTGTACCTTGATGGCTTGCCTCTTCACCAACAACTCATTAGTGAATTTTGACAAACGATACACCCCCACTATGGACAAGAGAAACACCACCTTGCCTGGGTGTTGCGTTATCTTGCCCAATGCCAGAAACTTTCAACCTTGCAGGATTTGTAGCATGTATAACCAATCTCATCACTTTCATGATATCAGTAATCGAATATGCAACTTTCTGAAGATCAAGAATACATTTCTTTTCAATCAAAAATTGAGATGTGCGGGGATCATGATGAGACATAGTCTGGACATACCACGTCAATTTTTGACGTTTAACCAGAATGTAACCATTCATATCTTCTCCTAGCGGCGGGAAATATGTCTCATCAAAATGACATTCTGCAAAGCTAGCGGTAAAGAGATCTCCTGTCAAGGATTTTATATAGTGGGCAATCGTTGGTGAATCATAATCAACATAAATGCCTAATTGTCATTGATGAACCATTTTTGTACGCAGTGGAAATGTATTAGACACATGCATCGCACAATCAGAGATGCGTAGGTGTGAGATATTAGGCTCATATCCAGTTACCAACTGGTATGCACAGAATGGTTGATAAGTTACGGGTCTCAAGCGAATAAACATAGCTACATGTAACATTGCATATCTCTAAGAAGATACTGATAAATTTGTATGCATTACCAAATCTATGGCAAAAATTTGTAACAGCTTAATTTATGCCTTTGCAAGACCGTTACGTGAATGAATATAGAGAACTCCTGCATTATCTAATCTAATAGACCTGATTGGATTTTTTCGGTGGTGAGCCCGAACCTTACCAATTTGTGCTAGAATTTTGGCAAATGAAGTGCACCATGTCAATTGCAAAGACGTGTGACATATGTGTCGATGCAGTAATAAAAACCATATATAAACAGTTTGCATAACAGTTTGATTTATCCACAAATATATTCTTAAAATCTGTAAAGGAATGGAAGTTGTGTCTACAACAAAAAACCCTCATGCATGTAAACAACATTATAGACATGAATAAGCTTTGAAAACTAAGCGATGTGCATTAGATGTTGCCATAAAGAAATCCGGTGGTAAACACAAACAGGATTATGCTGCGCTTGTCTTGGAGACCGAGTGGATTAATCTCACTCCTCTAATCTAAACCTATGGTTGTAGATATTCTCATATACTTATTTTCTCTTAAGAATCGATGACCATGAGAATTTCTCAATATCTTGATCATCATAATGCAAAAGCTCATATGAGGCCAAATCACACATAGTAATATAAGTGACTACATTGATTGGATTCAATGATCCAAACTGTAGTAAAATATAAAACACTATAAATCCTCATAAACTTCTCCAGATTACGCCGTTAACAGCATTCTATGGAGATTGGACACAAAAACTCTTTTCCATTCTCACAATATTTCTCTAAGTGAAAACCGTTGGCCCAAAAGTTTTCAAAATTTAGCATGGTTTGATTAGAGTACTGATCATAGTAACATCCAGAAAACGATGTAAAATAATATCTGACCGGTCGAAATGACTATTTGTAGATTACGTTTCATGGCATGACAAAACCGATATTAAGCCACATCTTATGTAAATTATCAGGTGTAGAAGTTCAAATTTTTTTTGAACCTTTATTTTTCGATAAAACCAATGAAAAATACATCAATATCCTTAAAAACTCTCCCTTGTGTCGCGATCCTAATGGATGATTCATAACATGTTGCCTCACTAAAAACATTAACAATTAAACAAAAACCTCTTGGGTAAAAATAAAAGCTTGGTCTAAGGAAAAAGTAGTACAACACATCAACTACATAAACGACTACATGTGATGTACTCTCCTTGATGTCTACGAAATGAACTCCCTATGATTAGTAACTCAATCTTGGAGGTCAGACAATCTTCGCATACCAATGCATCTCACATGGTTTACAAATTTAGATTTTGTAATTGACTTGGTGAACCAGTCTGCAACACTATCCACCGAACCAATCTGGTTCACATGGATATTTAATAACTGCTATTGTTACTGATTGTAGGAATACTTTGGCGAAATGTGTTTAGTGTGATCACCCTTAATGTAACACAACTTCATTTGTTTAATGCAAGCCACATTATCCTCAAATATGCAAGTTGGCTCTGTCGTAGTAGATGACAATCCACTAGACTCTCGAATATGTTGTATTACCATCTTAAGTCAGACACTTTTTAACCACTTTATACAAAGTTATATTCTCTGAATGATTCGAGGAAGTAGCAACAAGGGTTTACTTTGTTGATCTCCGAGAAATCGTCATGTTCCCCATGGTGAACAGATAACCTGTTTGGAAACATCCTCTATGTGGATCAGAGAGATACCCAATATCAGCAAAACCAACCAAGATATCACCTGGTGTCTCTGAGTAAGGGACTGCACTGAATTGAGGAACATTGCTCGCAGATGGAGGGGAATTCGATGGATCGAATGATTGCTTCGGGTCAATCCACTAGACGGGTTGAATGACACCTTTTGGTCCATCCAGGGTACACCATTCGACGGTTCAAAAATCTCAAGACTGCATGCTGTGATTCAACCATCAATTTTCTGGGAATTTCAAGATTCTCTCTGTTTTTTATGTAGGAAAAGAATAAGCCCAAGTTAATGGATCCCTTCAAGTACCTGAAGTTATTTTCTACTTCATTCAAATGACTATGTGTATGCACATACCGAGAAAATAATGTCTGGATGTGTTCCCCAAGCTATATATAACCAAGCTCTAAGTGCACTAAAATATGGAATCTTAGCTCCAAAAGTTTCCCACCATCATCCTTTCAGATGAAATAGATGATTTTGGGTTCAAGACTGCAAACAACCATTGGTGTGCTAAGATGGTGTGCTTTGTCCATTGTCTTATGTAGACATAAGCTGACTAGTGAATAAGAATTCAACCAACCTAATGTTCCATCTCTAAACCAGGACAAAATCGAGTCCTACCAAGGTCTGTCATCTCAAACAACTTGCTTATATAATAAACACGCATGAGCATAACTTATCATTTTTGTATCCCTTCCCAATCAAGTAATCACTTAGAACAGTGAACGTCTCAATTTGAACACATGAGCACTCCGTGCTTTATAGTTACTTGAATATGGTATAACCATTCCAATTGGCACTCATGTATATCTCTGAATTAAGATCCCCATAGAGATATGTTGTAACTACATCCATTTGCTAGATACTAAATTTTTCGGTCACTACCAAACTGATAAAGTAGCAGAATGTAATGATGCCATAACCAGAGAATATATTTCCTCATAATCAATAATAGGGCATTGAGAATATCCTTGCGTCATAAGTTCTACTCATTGTGCTTCCAATTAAAGATTCATGTGTGTCTAACCGGCTTACTATTTGGTGGTTATAGCACTACGTTACTGAAAACTTGTCATTTGTAAAAGTCTAGTTTAGCCTAGATTGCAACTTTCCGTATAAGTCAATCTGCTCTACGTTAACCGTTGACAATTTGAAAGAAAGTATTATTCCACTTCATCATCGTCAATCCTGAGCGACGGAATAAGTAAATGCATCATCAACGAATCTGGAAGAACCATCCATAATATCGCTAATAATCGATATCATTAAATGACTTTGATTGCTAAGAATCCTTCAACCTCAACTCTCTTAATCAATCTAAGATTGTGAAGATCATTCAGGATTCCTTCCATTAGTAGGAAAGCTTTTCTCATGCGGGCCGCATGCATTGGCCCAATAATAATAACTAAAACCCAAAAATAATTTTTTTAATTTTATTTTGGGCCCAAACATTGTCCCTCAAGCCTCGAGATAAGGTCCAGATGTAATCGAAGAGGGTTGAAATTGAAACACGTCGTTCATGACCAAACGATAACTTTCCACTCACTTCGCCCTTTCACATCATATTGCTTGAAATGTCACGCCTCCATGACATCACTGTTTCTTAAGGCTGCACGACTGCCAGTGTGCACAAAAACTAAAACACTCCTTTTTCCTTCTTTATATCTGATCTTTCAGTACTCAAATTTCCTCGCAAAGCTTCGTACTTTCTGATCAAATTCTGACCATCTAAACCCAGAAAATCGTAAGGACCTGACATCGATTTAGCTGCCTAAACGAGGACAATGAGTAAGGACAATGAGTAAGGACCTGACAATGAGTAAGGACCTGACATCGTACTTTCTGAAAGTTGACTCTATCCTCAACGAGGACAATGAGTAAGGACCTGACATCGATTTAGCTGCCTAAACCGGGATTAAACCTTAACAACTATATTAACATGAGGTTAAACTCGTACTTAACCAAAAATAGAAGAAAGTAGAAACTCCAAACTCCGAAGTCATAAAACTACGTAGAATCTTCTATTATTAGGTCATAGTAAGTAGAAAATATAGCAAAACTAACTAAGCTAGCTGAAATAATAATAGTTCGTAAGGGCATCCTGCTCCTACCATGGATACTTCAATACCTCGAACAACATGAGCGTCCGACCTCACATAACTCTGCAAGAAACCAAAGGGTCCAGGCAAAAGGCATATAAAAAATTGGAAAGCGTTAGAGTGAGTGAACAAAAAATAAATAGTCTTAAGAAATCTTAAAACACAAGTTTATGTCTTTCACCAAAAAAATATAAAATAAAATTGAGCAAGTCTAAATAAAAGTAATGGAAGCGTGTGGAGGCAAAAACATATGAATCATCATGTAAGGAATTACTAGCCCACTTGGGGCATACTCGGTGTACGGCCGAGTAGCATATTCATTGATGTATAATCGTGTACACGACATGCATAAAAATCGTGAAATATCATGCAGTGCCTCCATGCATAATCATAAAACATATAACATGTCGTGTCATGAAAGCATAATATAAATCATGAACATGCATAATCTAGACTCGCTAAGGACAAAAAAAATTAAAGTCCACTCACCTGGATCACCAGCCAAAGTAATTCGTTGATCCCCTAACTTAAAATTCGTAAGCGGTGCTCCTAAAGCGAACCAAAGATCTAAATTAATTATTGTAGGTTACTATCATACAATTAATGTAAATAGAGAAATTCGAGTCATCAAGATAATCGAAAAACTCACATTCATTTTCAATAGAAAACTAAAGCTACCATGACTTATCCACATACTTAATGGTCCATGCCTTGATACGAATTGTCGTGCTCCATAGCTCATATTCTCCTAATATTACGCGACGAACCTTCGAGTCGAGTCGCCCGACTTCCTGTGCATAGTCTAAAATATTACTATAATTATTGAATCGCATAAAATTACCAAAAATACGATTAGCAATAGGTTTAGGAACTTCATGTGGAAAAGTTGTCCTTTTGGTCGCCAGAGCTCCACCGTGCACAGAGGCGCGTGGGGCTCACGTGCCATCACAGGCACCGGCCAGAATCTAACCCACTTTGATACGTACAATTTATACACCAATGGGTTCATTTAAAACCCAACAACATTTACGAAAGAGACCAAGTCTAATTCGGGAGAAATTACCCAAAAATTACCCAAGAAATCAAAAACCCTCGTCTGAAATTGGGGTCGACTGTCCGACTTTATCACGCGACAATGTGTCTCAAAACCGATCACATTTGCCTCCTGGGTCGGTGGCCGATCGAACCCCCATGGTCAAGTTGACCGATTCTGGCCATAGCTCCACTGCGAGCAAATAGAAATTCAAGCGAAATCCTCGAATTTTAAGCCCTTAATTCTCTCTCCATGAAGCTTGTATGATGAAACAATTAATTAGGAGTGATAGATGGGTGATAGGCGAACCAAATGGGATTGAAAACTTGGCCAGAAATGGCTTGACGCAGGCGATGAAAAATTGGAGGGAGAGAGAGTCGGGGAGAGAGAAACGACGGAGTAAAACCCAAAAAGAAAATCTTACTCAATTTGATTTTTAACCAACTTCGCTTTATTAGAAATCAACGGTCTAGATTTTATTTGATGAAAATCCAACGGTTCATAAAATTCAACCAGTGGTTTCCTTTTATTATTTTTCACATAAAACTTCTAAAATTTTCTGAAATTAGCTCGAGTCTCCGAAAAATATGATAAAAGTATTGACGAACTCGTAATAATCCCCTCTACGACTTTCGTGAAGAAGGAGCATTCAAAATCATAATCTATAAAAAGTTAATTTTTAGTCGCGACAAATCTCAATAAACAGGACTTACGATGCTTAGCTCGTTAATTAGAGTGACTAACGATGGTTAACTCTATAATCTAGGTTTGAGTTGTGACACAATGCCCAGGCCTTTGTGGATAAACTGCGCAATGGTCGTACAAAAGAAATCAGATACCATCATATCGCTCCGCTTAGAGGATAATGATACGGCTTGTATCAACCCTTTTATTAAGTCGCTGCTTCATAATGATCTTTTCAAAACCCTTCGATCCCCCGTGTACTGTTAGTTGCTTTTGTTCTGGCAAGAAAGCGCGTCGTTGATACATTTGGAGTGTAATGACGTCGAGTGCAAACTGGGCAAATGGCCCTCTGTCCTTGATGAAGAAGTTGCGTGTTACAGGGCTCAAAGCTAGACCGAGTCCAAGAAATGGGAGAACGCCGGAATCGCTCCCCTTCTGAAATTGTGCTTTTGTCTTCCTCTAGGAAGAAATCAAGCGCCTATCATTGCTGCTATGTGTTTTTGGGACTCGAGGAGCAACACATTCAAGTTTCCGTGCAGAGATATGAGTATCACCCTGCTGGACATGGTTGCCACCTTCGGGCTACCCACCACCGCCGTGCCATATGAACATGGCAATCTGAATCATTTCTTCCCCGTCATCAAAGCATGTCCAAACCGCAAAGCCTTCGCCCACTCCTACACCACCTGGCGGAAGCACTACTGATCTATATATTTTAGGCGTATTAATTATCGTATTATTCTCTACATTTGACTATGTTAATTTCTTAGTATTATTAGTTTTGACTTATTTTGTTATTTTTAGATTTTGAACAAAAGAGATGGAGTAAAAGGAGTCTACAAGCATGCAAAATACAGCAAAAATGGAGAGGGAGAATTTGGCCATAAAAATTCTGTGAAGAATGAGAAGAAAAAGAAGTCCTAGATTGACTAGGAAAATATTTCCTATGTTGATTAGGAATTGGAAGCTTCTAGATGATCCTTGGAGAAAGAACAAAGTAAGACGGGCCAAATTAATTAGAAGACCATTTTAGAAGCCCAAGATCAAGTTCAAGTCAGGACAAAATGTGGAGGAGAAAATATGGCAAGAAGAGGATTCTCAAGTTGAAGAGGAGAAGAAAATCTATCAAGAAAAGAAAAGAAGAATCTGCCTGTGCAGAATATCCAACTTCAACAGATGAATGAGAACAACGCAGAATGAGTTAAATGGCAATCGACCTTTTGTTGGAAATATCTTTGAGTCTTATTTCCAATGAGCCAAAATCACAATTTTTGGAGGTCTACAACTCCCGAAAAGTTTAATTCTTTGCAAGCTACCAAGTTTATCCGAGTAAAGTAGGAAAACCTTGTTTGGAGAGGAAAACTCATTTGTAAAACCTACATAAGCAAGGGCTTGATCATAATTGTAATCATCTCTTACTAGCCCAAAGATGTGCCCAAACACTCTTCAACCCTCTCCCTCAAACACTAAAGTCTTCAATCTTCAAGCCTACTATACCATCCTCCATCATCTCGGATCACTTGCATCGCGTTTAACCTCTACAAGTGAGAACCAACGTCATAGGATTCATCTACGTTTTTTGAGGTTGAAAAGCGTTTAGTGGAACTTCTAAAAGTTTAACCATGAACCATTTACTCTCTCTAGTCCTCTTTTGTACTTGCTTTCTTTTTGTTTGATATTAGATCTTGGTGAATTTATTTGGATTTTCAATACTTATTCAAGTCTATCTTCCATGTGTTTATGTTCTTAATTTTGTTTGAAGCATGCTATGTTATAATCTTAATGCATTGTTTTAGTTTAGGATGATCTCGTTTATCCCCTCGTCTATAGCTAATTCAATGAACTTATGAAGTTAAGATGGTGTCACTTTAAACCACATAGCATGTTAATAATAGAATTTAGAGCATGAGTTTCATAGATAAGAAGAATAGGTAAAGGAAATTGGCTAGAGTGAAGTAAGATGATCACTTGTAAATAATTGATTAGGTTTTATTTTTGTCATAATATGATTTAGAGTTCTTAGGGGTCTTTTATGTATTGCTTGTTTATGAGTTCATGCATGTTAGAGTTCTAGGTTCTTTGTTTCATACTTGTGAAAGTTTTTAGGTAGTAATTTTGGTTAGAAAATAATCACTTTTAAATCACCCCTTTCGCCTTACACAATAATTGCATGCACCATTCCATCCCCAATTTAGAATGTTATCCTACTTATCAATGCTACATCTACACAAAAGGGTTTAAATTTAATGCGTTAGATTATGTATTAAGTTGTTAATTTGGTACTTAGTTTAGCGTTATCAACTACCAAGGGGTTTATGGCAACCAAGGTGGTAGCACCTTTTTAGAATATTGTCTATGGAAGTTCGTATTCTGCACTTCCTCGGAGAAGCGATATTAGACAACGTCAAAATCAGGCTCACTCAATTAGTTTTGGCCTACCTTTACCGTAGCTTGGGGTGGATTTCACTGGAGCCGCTGAAGTACAAGGTCACTGGACCACTATGGATGTTGGACCTATGGATACAGGTATACTTTCCAATCTTCCACGTTCTAGAGGCGATGTCATTCAAAGCATATTTACTTTTGGGGCAAACTCTAACTATGCTCTTCCACTTTGACCTCCTCATCTACTTTTCCAACTTCAATTTCTTCTACTCGCTGGATGAGTTTCTAAAGGACCCAGTCAGTCTTATCATGGGCCTACGTTACCTAGAAGAGCTAAGCCAGGACATTATTTATCCAAAGCATCACCTGCATGGATCTGCGAGTTCCAGATGTAACTCTAGGGTATGAGCTATATGCCCCTAACCATTTTTCTAGGAAATTTGGCTTGGCTTAGAGCACTTTACTTCCTCTCTGTGGCTTAGTGAACCAGTACAGCTTCTGGAGGTTCAATGCCTTTCCCAACACTAATAATGCAACGGACAAGGAATTCAAATTTCTAACCGTGGTATGCCTAGCTGAAGTTTTCTTGGAATGTATGTTGTTGCCTTCCGTTGGAGTGGCCAAGACTTACAGTCTATGGCGATCCTGCCATTGGGAATTTTTGGACAACTTGTCCTCTGTCGCCGTGTGCAAGGATCTTCAAGGGTTTTTCAACCTTCTCCACTTCTGCGGCTGATCAAGAGGTCCTCAGACGTGATCATAGAAATCTTGCTCCCTCCCCGCGACAAAGACGTCCTATAACCCCAACTCAGCCATAGGTATATCTCCATAAAAATTTTGCACTATCTCACTTTGATTTGCAACTCCACCTATTAGTGCTCACAATGTTGTCATTTTGCTAGGCCCCAAATGCCAACACCAACAAGAACATTTACGCGGGCAGATCTGGTGGCAGAACAAGACCCTCCCACCCTAAGCGGAAAGCACATGCTCTCTCTGAAGTTGAAGGAGAAGATGGAAATGCAGAAGCAGAAGAAACCTACTCAGTAAGTCACCTTCTATCTACATGTCAACTTAGTCGTCATGCTAGATATTCAGTATTCCAAAATTTGTTTCCTTTCAACGACGCCCTAAACAGGAGTGCCAGAAGTTCCCTCACCCGCTTGGTATATGGTTCTAGGATGATACCAACTCTGTACTGAGTCTCCAGCCGCTAAATAATGAGGAACGTGTCCCCTTGAGTGTGCATGTCGATGACATCCAGATTGAGCAATATTTCCAGCCCTATGATCAATGCCTTGTACTCCTCCTAATTATGGGTGCAGTGAAATTTCAAAAGGAAAGAATAAGCAAGGGTGGTTCCCTTTGGATTGGCTAAGGCTATTCCTGCCCCAGCGATAGTGCTTGACATTCTGAGCCTCCACTACAGGGTGATGAGCTAGAAAGTCGGCAACCGCCTGGCCTTTCACTGCTTTCTGTGGGACATACTGTAGCGAGAATTTTGATAGCGCTAAGATCCACTTCCCAATACGACCTCTAAGGATAGGCTGTGAGAGCATGTATTTCACCAAATCTATTTGAGCAATAACATATGTAGTGAAAGACAACATATAATGCTTCATCTTACACCCTAAGAAGTAGAGAGCTAAACACAATTTTTTCGTGGGGGACTACCTTGTCTCAAGGTATAGCTAAGGTAAAAGATAGCTCGCTTAGTGCTAGTAGTGTCATCCTTTGCTAGTAGACTACCTATGGATTGTTAAGTAGCTGAGATATACAGCTTGAGAAGCACTACTGGTCTTGGGGGTACCAACATAGGTGGATTAGCGAGATACCGCTTGATAATTACAAAATCCTCTGATGTACAGGCTCCCACACAAAGTCCTTTTAGTTTTGAAGCTTGAGCAATTGTAAGAATGGGTTGAGTCTTACTAGCAGCATTTTCAATAAACCGGCGTAAGAAGTTAATCTATCCAAGGAAGCATTAAAGCTCATTCCTATTCCTTGGAGGACTAGCATTAAACACGGCCTCTTTCTTGTTGTCAGGCATCTCAATCCTCCATTGATGAACCAAAAACCCTAGAAAGTCTATTGCTAGGATGCCAAAGACACACTTAGCGGGATTCATTCGCAGCTGGTGTTTGCTCATCAGCTCAAACACTTGTCTCAAGTCGTCTACGTGATTAGCCCTATGCTTAGACTTAACCACTACATCATCGATATATACTTCCATGCATTTTCCCAAGAGATCATGGAAAATGAGATGTATGGCTCTCTGATATGTTGCCTTGTATTTTTTAGGCCAAATGACATGTCCACATACTCAAATACTTCAACAAAACCTGGACACCAGGAGGCACTTTTGTGCATGTCTTCCTCTGCTGCAGGGATTTGATGATAACTTACTGTGCAATCCATGAAAGACAACATCTTATGGCGAGCGACTGAATCAACAAGCAGATCTGCCACTGACATTGCGTATGCATCTTTTGTCGTTGTGTTGTTAAAGTCTATATAATTAACACATACCCTCATCTTCCCATTTTTCTTCTTGATTGAGATGATATTTGATTGCTACTTGTTATACTTGGACACCCGATACCCGATTTGAGCATCTTCTCGACTTCTTCTTTTTCTAGAATTGTTGTTTCTGTGTTCATCCTATGCATATCTTGCTTCACCGGCTTCTTGTATGACAAGATTGGCAACTTGTGACGCACCAAGTTAGGTGACAAACCCAACATATCTTCATACTTTTCGGTGAAGTAGTCTTTGAACTCATGCAGCAATTTGATGAGCCTCTTTCTCTCCTCGGGCTCTAGAAAAGTAGTGATAGACACATACATTGGCTCCTCTATCATTCCCAGATCGACCTTCTAATTGGGATCTTTCACTTTAGGAGGAGTATCATCCAGAGCTGCTGGAGCTAGTTGGATCACTTCTTCTTTATTAGACTCATGTAGTACGTCATCGTCCACATATTCCAACTCTGCAACTATTGGAACTTGCTCATAGGTGTGCTTCTCCAGCATGTAATTGTGTAAATGCTCGTCGAGAGAAAAACATGCATCTACCTCTATGCTCGATAGAGGCTTTATCATGTTCACGGTGTAGCCGACAACTCAATGGTGTAAGGATGTTGAGTATCCTCACCGATGTTTATGATGCCCCACTAAGTTAGTTCAAAGGCCGTCACCCCCACGTGGAGGCCCTTGCTATCGATTCCACATACTTATAATTAACACAAATCTCCATTATAGTAACTGACCTCTAATGCATGAGCAGAAACAGAATACGAACGAGGATCAACATCAATAACCTCCGTCTCTTCTGTTTTCATGTTCTAGAGCACCAACTGTTGATGCAGCGAAGAAAGCCCGAAATAACTCCCGTGGATCCAATCTGTCCCCAAGATACCATTATATGGAACAATACATTATGCGACAAAGAAAGTATGAGTGCCCACAATGGGGCCAACCTACACATGAAGCAAAATAATACACAATGTCTTGGAGATTGATCCTTGAAAGTTTCGAACATTCAGTGACATGTCCTGTATGACTGACTTGGGAATGCCAAGTAGATCCATTGCTCAGGCAGTGATGATGTTCACAGTTGCCCCAGAATCCACGAGCATCATCTTGAGCTGTACACCTCTAATGTTAGCAGTAATGTAAAAAGGTCTCATATGCATAACCATGTTCAAGGTGGGTTTCCTAAATAACATGAAACCCTATTCAGCGATACATGTATCGTTGGTTGAAGCTTTGCCCCTCCTCTTTTATTGCTAAAGAAAATGTTAGTGTGTGATCCCGTATTACATAATTACCGCATACTTAGTCACTAAAAATGGGTCAACACAGCTTAGCCCAAACGTAAGGTAGCAATGCAGGATTCAACTTTAAATAAGGAACCAACACCATCTGAACGTCCACGCCTTCGATACAGCAAACGGAAAGTACTAGGACAGACCATGTACAAAAGACAGAATCCTACATCGAAGAACAACAAAAGACTCCATACTCAACCACCAATATAAGCAACACATTTATGGCAGATACAAGGTACGCTCGTTACTCTACCAATACTACTGTTACACTCCATACATTCTAACTAGAGCATCGGAGAGTAGAAGGTTGGAACACCTCGTCAAGACTCCTAACTCCCGCTTGGTGTATTGTTCTTGATAGCAGGTAAATGATGGCATACGCGTGATAGACCAGGTCAGCCCGAAATAGGCTCCATCCGCTCGTATGCTAAAGACCCGTATGAAATTTGGTAGAAACAATTGGCGCCGTCTGTGGGAAGCGAGCAATCATAATCCACATACAAAAACCCGTAAAAAAAGTTCGAAAGCCAAAACTAGCAGCGAAGATGGCGACATACCACATCACAGCCGAAAGCAGGAAGACGAGAGACCCGTAGACGCGATCAGCAACATCAACGACCTAACGAAGGATGAAGCGGCAACCCATCTTGTGAAGGAACTCTAAACGGCCAGAACCGAAAGAGATCAGGAACACCAGACCCGACAACGATCGGAGGAACGACTTGATGAGTTCTTCCGAAGCCAGGCGACCCAACGCGAGGAACCAAGACCGACAGAGGAACCATGAGCGGGCATGCAGGTCATCAGAATCAACCCACCATGGGGACTATGAAAAACCTAACTTCTGGGCCCACGCCACCCCCTGAAAGAATACAGGAATACGATGACGAGGAGCCAACTACGACAATCGGAGATACCATGCTTCGACGGATGGAAGAAATAGAGGCCAAAATCACATCACTCAAGAAAAGCACGCACATGGGGCTGAAGGGGATATACACGCCCTGCGTAAGCCCATTATCAAACGTTATCATAGCACAAGACAAGGACCCGTATTCCAAGACCGTCAAGATCAGCAGATTCAGTGGGAAGGGAGACCCACGAACACACATCGACGAGTATCAATCCGCCACAGCAGGTACCCGGTACTCGAACGCAACTCTCTGCTTCCTGTTCCAAGAGACGTTAACGGAAGAAGCGTGAAACTGGTTCTACGAGGTGCCCACGGGATCCATACATTCGTTCGAGGAACTAACAGAGTGTTTTCTCAAATGATACCAGCTGCAGGGCAAGTACAACACCGCCAGCACACTCCTCAAGATCCGTCAGGGGGACAACGAAAACTTATCTGGCTTCATCAATCGATGGAGACCCCATTGCGAACACATGCAGAAACCTCGACAAGAACGTGGCAAAAATGGTGTTACTGGAAAACCTGACAGGAACCCCATTTGTAGAGAAATTGGTCAGGAAGGACCACCTCGGGTATGACGAGGTCATCGACCCGATCGTCCAGAAGGCACTGGTGGAAACCCAAGTATACGGGGCAAAAGGTCCGAATGCAGCTCTACCCTCGAAAACACCCAACTACATACACGACCACCCACCATCCCCCTACATACCTAAAAGCCCACCACGGAAAACATAGCCCGAATTAACCTCCCGCCAACTCGAGAGCCATTACCGCGAACACAAAAGCAAGAAACAATATCAGAAAGCGCATCGCGGACGCAAACCACCCCCCACAGATCCCCACCAACGCCGCGCAATCTTCTCGATCACCCAAGCCTCGAACGAGAAGGTGCTCAAGCAAAATAAAAGCCAGATCCGCCCACCAATGCCGAGAGCACCCGGTATCGCCCTCATGTGGACCAACAGGGGAACATGGTGCATGTACTATGATTCGAACACCCACAACACCAACGACTGCGAAATCCTGGCAAGGGAAATCGAGCGGCTGCATAAGGAGGTAACGTTAGTCTTCTAAAGGCTGAACACCGAATGACAAGTTGCAAACATACGAACGAGGGGTACCATCAACAACATCTCGGGAGGGAAGTGAAAGCCCGAATGATCACGAGAGTGAGAAGAGCCTAGCCCAAGGGACATATTCACAGTACATCCTGGGAATCCACCAAAGGTATGCAAAAAGGATTGGCCTCCAATAACTTTCTTCTGCAGCAAAATAGAGGGCAACCAAAACAGCACACGCCCATTTGTCATTGACGGAATGGTGGATCGATATATTTTCAAGCGTATTCTCATTGACAACGGGGCATCTGTTAACATCATCTTCAGGGAGGCATACGAGGGGCTCAAACTATCGAGGTGTAAGATGACATGGGACAATGAGAACATTACCAGCTTCTCAAGCAAAACCACTACCCTCTCGGGAGCGACTATATGTGATTTAGCGCTAGGACGCCCAACACCCCCCAGAACGAGATCAGAACAGACTTCGTCCTCGTAGACATTCGCACGTCCTACAACATGATCCTTGGATGACCCGGCATCTCGAAGCTGAATCTAATTATCCCAAGCCAAATGCTCTTGGTCAAGTTCCCAGCAGATTACAGAATCGGCACGATCAGAGGATACGATTTCATGGAAAAGGTTGAACAACCGGATCAAGACAACACATTATTGGAGGTACTCGCAGTGGTAGGGGCTCCCTCAAAGAACAGCAACCCGATGACCCAAGGGATGGGCTGAACGCCATCGAACCAGCCACGGAATGAGAAGAGCTACACACGATACACCTGTCGAACGAACACCCAGAGCGCATGATCTGCATTGGCGCCCAATTAGAGCCAGACATACCAGCCAGACTAGTTCATATCCTATCAGATTGCCAGCAAGTGTTCGCATGGTCCTACGCGGATATGTTCGAAATTGTCCCAAGCATCTTCTCCCACAAACTCAGCATCAATCCAATCGCGAAGCCTGTCAAGCAGAAACGACGGGCGTATGACCAGGAACGACACACGGCCATGCACTCGAAGGTGGACAAACTGCAGAAAATTAGTTTCATCCGAAAGGTTGACTATCCAAAGTGGATCTCCAATGCCGTTATGGTCAAGAAGAATAACAGATCATGGTGCATGTGCGTGGAATACAACAATCTGAACAAAGCTTGCCCGAAAGACAGCTTCCCATTGCCCATGATTGATCAGCTCGTAGACGCCACTGCAGGACACGAATTGCTATCCATGATGGATGCATATTCGGGGTAAAACCAAATCCTCATGAATCACGGAGACCAGGTGGCCACTTGTTTCACTACAGATAAGGGACTCTACTGTTATGTAGTCATGCCGTTCGGCCTTAAGAACGCAGGCACCACCTACCAAAGATTGATGAACATCATATTCGATGGGCTAACGGGTGAAATCGTGGAAGTCTACATTGATGACATACTGGTCAAAAGTACCAAAGCAGTGGACCACCCCGAACACCTACGAACCGTACTCGAGCTTCTGATCAAGAATGGCATGCGATTGAACCCGGCTAAATGCACATTCGGCGTAATAATAAGTAAGTTCCTCGGATACATCATCAGCCAACGGGGTATTGAAGCTTCCACTACGAAGGTCAAGACAATACTAGACATGCAACCTCCCACGACCAAGGCCGAACTCCAAAGCCTAATAGGAAAATTAGCATCCCTGAATCGCTTCATCTCTCTCTACTCCGACAAGTGCGCTCCATTCTTCAAGGCCCATCCGGAAAACAAACAAACGAAACGTCATTTGGACACCCAACTGCGAAGCCGCATTCACATCCATCAAGCAATACCTGGCCTCAATCCCCCTCCAATCCAGGCCCGTGAAAGGAGAAACCTTGTATATATACCTATCTGCTTCTCCAACGGTCGTTTGTTCCGCCCTCGTTCGGAGGGAAACTGTGACGACCCAGAACAGAATTAGCAGTGTGGTCAGCTTGGTTCTTGAGGTTACTGCGTAGTCGCAGAGTTACGACAGTGTTTGAATCGCCAAATTTGTTAACGACTAAGTCATTGGCCGAGAATTGGAGCTGGGTCTCTTCTCGAGAGTCGTTGTATGTGTGATTTCGAGTTCGTGGGCGGTTCCGGATCGTTATTTGGACGACCGAGGAATTAATTATGAATATTTGAAGTTCAGATTTAAATGGTGGTGCTCTTAGCGACTAAATTACTGGTCGAGAATTTGGTTTCGGCTTCTTCATAGAAGTTGTTGAGAATTTAATTTCGAGCTCGTGGGAACTTCTGGAGCATTGTTCTGAGTTACGAAGATTAAGTTGTGATTATTTCCGATTGTTGATTATTTAGTCGGTTTAAATATGTGTTGGTTTGAACAGTTGACTTTTTATCGGATTTGCCGATATGTTTGACTTTGGGTGATAATTGAAGAATACGTCGAGTCGAGTTTGTTGCCGCGAGAATTATTGGAATCAGAATTACGACGAGAAAGTTACGGGTATTTGAAGTTTGCCGAAAAGATAATTACGAAGTTTCCAAAAATGGAAGGCCTATAAATAGAAAGTTACTATTTCGGGCAAGTCAACACTTGCCATTTAAGATGTTGACCGAGTTGACCGAGTCAACTCGGTGGAGAGAGGCGATGTGCGACGGCGATCGGCATGCTTCACGGCGGCGAGCCGTCCGGCCACTTCCGGGCGTGACTTCGGTGGCTTCCAACTCGCCTCGGCTTCCCGGTCTTGAATCCGACCTCCTCTCACGGCGTGGGATGCCGGAGGAGGCAGAATTTCCGGCAAGAAGGTGGAAGGAAATTAGTGAATTCGGGTTATGCTTTATTGGCCGAATTGAGCTACGATTTGGACTGGGTTTTGTAGCCCTCATCTCCATGATTCTAACCATGTAAGTATGGAGTTCTAATTCGATTTGTGCTTGGAGAATTTTGGATTTGAAAATTTGGTACCAATTCGGTTTTGCATGAAATTGACCTAGTTAGAGTGAGAATTGGCCTTTGTTGTAGTTGACAAAGTTGCTCAGTGGGTGATTTTGCATGGAATAGTGGTTGCTCCGCCGGGAAAATTTCAGTTTGGTGGCGGCGCCGCCGTTG
Organism: Geum urbanum; assembly: GCA_946800695.1. Lineage (NCBI taxonomy): Eukaryota > Viridiplantae > Streptophyta > Magnoliopsida > Rosales > Rosaceae > Geum > Geum urbanum. Next base: position 4,453,377 of record OX327000.1, on the reverse strand, counting down.
GCGGTGGTCAACGGCGGTCAAAGTTTGACTTTTTGAGATTTTCGACAAGTTGCATGTCATTTCACTCGAAATCGCGCCCCGATCGCAATGGCGAGGTTCGTTTTTCGAATTGAGCATCCGAACTTACAGCAAGGTATTGAGGTGTGATTTTCGGATTTCCGACAGTTTGTCGTAATCGGATTATGTGTTTCCGAGAACGGTGGTTTCTCGTGATTTGTTTTGAATTGTCGAGTTATGACTTTGAGATATGGACGTTGTGATTATTCAGGGGTTCGTGATCATTCATATGACTAGGGATTTTCCGCCGGATCACGGGTTAACGCGTTTTGCGTTACGCTAGTCTGTGAGTGGACATTTCTTTTCACGGATTGATTGCGAGTCATTTATATACGTTTTATGAACTTGAGCATGCAGATTGATTATGATTTTACGAGCATGTGTTTTACGATTATGCATATACGAATATACGTATACAAATATACATATGTACATATTATGTTTTATGCATGTGCATGGAAAGGATTTATGATTTGGTTTACACAGAGTACAGTCTCAGTATATGTTGTGGTATCGATACACATTGGCTTCTCGGCTGATCGCCGAGTACGCTCCGGGGGGGACAGATATCCTGACCCGAGGCCTTTCTGGCTAGGAATCACGTGTGGGTCTGGGATCCTGTGATTCAGACTGTGCTATCGCGTGGTAGTCCATGAGAGATTCCGCGATATATTTACGTTGCATGCTCTGTACGTGGGTGGTAGTCAGCGTCTCCTCACGTACCATTTGATTTTCATGAATTTGACTTGCATATGATTTTATATGTATGTATTACTTGGTGAAAGACATTTATTTTCGTCCACTCACTCTAACAGTTTTCATGTCTTTCCCCTGGGCTTTTCGGTTTCCGTACCCAGTTTGCAGTTCGGACTCTGGTGTCGCACGTCGTGGTCGGAGGCATAGTGCTCGAGCTACCTTGTTTCTTCCAGTAGGTTTATTGTTCTACCTACTGTAGTATACTTATATGATTATACATTAGAGGTCGCTCTGAGTAATCTGTTGTATATACTATATGATTTTACTCCGGATTTCAGTAAAGTATAGATATATTTATTGTTTTACTTTACTATTGATATATTGAGAAATCCGGATGGGATTGGTGCCCACGGTTTGCTTTTTGTGGCATAGGATGAAGTGTATTTTCCGCGTGCAGGTAATGGTAATTCCACGTTAGTAACGAAACTCTGCCAAAATTTCTACGGTTTTTGTTGGTTCGTGTTTTCGAGAGGGTTTGATTCCGGTTTAGGGAGCTAAATCGGGGTTGGGTCTTTTCATAAACAAATTTGGAACTGCCAGTTTTCTTCGCCGGAAAGGGCATGACACTACCCGAGACCCGTTACCCAACAATCGAGAAGGTGGCACTTGCACTCGTAATAGCAGCCAAGCGACTCAGGCCGTACTTCCAGGCCCACAGCATCCACGTTCTTACGAACGTTCCATTACCAAAAGTACTACAATTTCCCAATCACAGTGGTCGTTTGGCAAAGTGGGTCGTCGAGCTAAACAAATACGACATCCATTATATGCCTCGGACAGCAATAAAGGGCCAGGCCGTCGCAGACTTCATAGCCGAGTACACTGAGGCCAACGATACAACACAGCCTACTCCCGACGGCACGAGACCTGTTAGCACAGATATCCTCGACCAGAAGCCCCCAAAACCCGAATCACCATGGAACCTCTACGTAGATGGATTGTGCACCAAGAACACTAGTGAGGCCGAAATCATCCTTGCCAGGCTAGGAGCGTACGAGCAGAGTACGCACTCATATTTGAATTCAACGCCACAAACAATGAGCCCGAATCCGAAGCTCTCATTGCCGGACTGCAACTAGCCCGAAACTCAGAAGCCCCAAGCATCAACATCTTCAGCGACTCATAACTGGTTGTTAACCAAATCCGAGGCGACTTCAAAACAAAAGGCGATACGATGACGACATATCTTTTCCACGTTCACACGATGCTAAGCAAGTTCAAGTTTTTCAACATTAACCACATCACCATAGGTAGAAACACCAAGGCAGATGCACTCGCCCGTTTGGCCACATCGCCCATCCATACGGAACCAAGGCAAAGGGTAGTGGAAGTTCTGAAAGGACCAAGCATCTCGAAGACACTAGAGGAGATCTTCATCATCGAGCCACACGTGGCCAGCTGGATGGACCCAATCGTTAAATACAAAATCATGGGCGAACTCCTAACAAACCGAGCACAAGCACGAAATATCATAGCCAAAGCAATCAACTCCAGCATCCGACACAACATCATGTACCGACAGGCTAAGACATGGGCCAACCTCAAATGTGACACACCAGAGAGGGCCAACATGATACTAAGGGAAATCCATTCGAGCGTATGTGGCCATCACGCAGGAGCACAATCAATCGCACAGAATGTACTCCGAAGTGGATTATGGTGGCCTACCATCCATGATGACACAACCGACGATCACGACGATCTGCCACCAATGCCAGCCATATGCACACAAGAACCATACGCCTGCAGTACCCCTATCGATCCTCACTTCTCTAAATCCCTTTGCACAGTGGGGACTTGATCTAATCGGAGAACTTCCGAAATCCAAGGGCCAATACCGCTACATCATCGTGATCATTGACTACCACACAAAGTTTATCAAAGCCGAACCGATAGTCAAAATAACAACCGAAATGGTCAAGAGATTCCTCTAGCATTTTCTCTACTGTCGCTACGGCACCCCACTCAACATCATCATCGATAACGGGCTGCAATTCCACAACGACGAGCTCAAGGCATTATGTAGAAAGCAGGGCACCAACCTGGTATTCGCATCGCCAGCACACCCTCAGAAAAACGGACAGGTGGAAGCAGCCAACAAAATCATCAAAGAGGGAATTAAGAAGAAAATCGAACTCATCGAGAAAGGAGACATCTGGTACGGACGATGGCCCATACTCCTCCCCGAAATACTATGGTTAATCGGAACAACTGCAATGGCAGCGACAGGAGAAACCCCGTTTAGCCTCACATTCGGAACGGAGGCCGTACTACCACTCAAACTCACATACAGAAGCCCGAGAATCAAAAGTTATGACCCCACCACAAACGGAGAAAGGCTACGACTAGACAACGACCTCCTCGAGGGGAAGCAGGACACGTCACATCTTCACAACACCGCGAACAAGTAGCTAGTCGCTCGCATATTCAATCAACGTGTTCAGGAGCGCCCACTTCAACTGGGGGACTGGGTCATGAAGGCAATCCAAACGAAGCCAAAGAGTTTACGCCTATCTTGGGAAGGTCCTTATGTCATCGACGTAGTCGCAAGTCCAGACACATTCTACATCAAGGACATGTTCGGAAGAAGGCTATGCAACCCCTGGAACACGCAGGACTTGAAGAAATATTTCCACTAAGTGCTTATCTGCCTGCATTTGATTAGCATCAACGCACGTACATCTAATGTTTTGTATGAGTACATTCGTGCGTTTTGTTTTTAGCCAATGACAATGAAAGTATTAATGTAAATCAAACGCATTCAGACACAATGTAAGTGAAACAAAGGTACTTAGATATATTTCCAAAAAGTTGTACCTAGCTCATTCAGTAAATGCACGCAGGCGCTAGAGCACTACTATAAAGCAAAAAAAAAAGCGAAAGTACAAGGTAATCAGTTGGTCCCAGCAGTAGCATCAGCGTCATCCTCCTCCATCTCCCACACCCCAGCTCCAGCCTGCGCTCCAATCTCTGGATCCTCAAGCAAATGCTTCAGCTTCTCGGCCTCAGCGGCTTGCCACGCCTCGAACTCGTCCACTTTTACTAACGGAAGCATGAGCGTAGAGAAGTCATCACACTGGACGTTGGCCTTAGCAGCAACCAAGTCCTCGAACTCGTCCGAATTCTTGAAAGACTAAACCACATCGGCCTTAACCTTCTCAAACTCAGACGACGCCTTGAACTCAGCCACCGCCTCCTCTGCAATCTTCCTGCAAATTTTCTCCGTCATCATGTGAGTGCGTTCCTCAGCCAATTCATGCTCCAGCTCAGAAATCCGAGCACCGCCAGATGATCGGAGGGCGGCAAGGTTCGTCTCCAGGATTGTGATCCCAAACTGAGACTCCCCCAGCTCCTTCTTCAGCTCATCGAGCTCACGAACCAGCTTGTTCACTCGAGAGATCTTGTAATTGGCTATGTCAGTAGACCTCGTTAAAGCCGTCTACATCTTGCCAACTTCGGCCGACAGCCGCCTACTCTTGGCTTTCACCTTGGACAATGTAGTAGTCTGCAGCATCGATCCCTCTATGCCCTTGATGAGGAAGAGATGGTGCCGGAGTTAGGTGCAGGTATCAAACGCTGCATTCAGAGACTCACTCGGAGTCGCGCCGAGCTGACGCCATTTCTGCAACAACTCTATGCCCGCACCCATAGAGCTCTGGATGCAAGCAAGGAACTCAGAAGATGGGGCTATTTCACCCGCCACAGCAACGGTGACGCCCGATAAGGCCTCGATGGATGGACCCCTTGGGCGTTTGAGAGGACAGCTAGACGCCCATGGATTATTCGGCCCCTTCAACGAAAACCCCGGCATGGACACCCTCACATCTCCAGGCTGACGGAGGGGAGAGAGCTCGAACGAACTCTTGGAAGAGATTGTCTTGGTCGGTTAGTGGGATTGCTCCGAGATCCGGAGCGCGGTCGACCTTCATTGTGACGTTTGTCCCTACGATCGATTCGGCGCTCGTGACGCTCCTTACTCCGCACATTCTTCTCAACGGAGGTGGTCCTTTCGGGCTTGCTCGCCCTATTCCCCTCGACGAGTGTCAAGAGTTGCCTCTTCCACTTGATCTTCGGGAGAAGGGGCCCGCATAACTGGAGCTCCGACAGCCGCACCCACAACCTCCACTTCTTCATCGACCTTGCGAACCGAGTCGACATACTGGTTACAATCCTGAGCGTGGAGCACATGCTGGGGAGTGTCGCCCTGGACAAGGTTGCCATTCCCATCCTCCACTACCATACGGGCCTCCTTGGCCCTCTCCATTAGCACCAGCATACGTTGGAGGGCCGCATTCTGCTTGGCAGAGGAACGGGTCTTCTTCATTTTTGCTGCAAAAAAAAGAAAGACAAACGCACGAAATAGAGAGGTCACGAACATACCGGGAGGGAGAAAAAGACCACAACGTTCAACTAACTCCCAGTGGTTGGCCGCCCAGAAGTTCCTCGCATCCGGATGAGGATCGAAAGCAAATTTGATTCTAGCCAAACGCCTTTCCTCCAAACGGGTGAGGGGGTACGATCGTTGATCTACAAAAAAATAACAGGACATTAGCATGCACGAATATAAAAAGAAATGAGCAGACAAATGCCGAAAGAACTCGGGGACTCGATGTATCTGATTGCACCCACGCGATAGTGCACCATCGGGCTTGTCGAACTCCCACTCACCCCCGACACGACAATGATACCGGTACCAGGCAGTCGAAGAGGAAGGGGGCTCCGTTAACCACCACTTCATTTGGGCTTCCACTATTATCGTACCCTTGTCCTTCATACGTGGGGAGTACTTCAAACGGAAGAAATGACCGATCTCTGCACGAGTGCGGAATTTCAACCCACTCAGCTTCCAAATATTATAAAACCCGATCAGCACGCACGTTAGCGTAGGACCACACTGGCCCAACTTGATGTTGAAGAGGGCGATGGCGTACTAGAAGAACGGGTGGTGTGGAAGCTTCAACCCAGCCTTGAGCTGGAACTCGCTCACATAGACGTGACCACGAGGGGGATAAGTGAATGATTCGCCCTCACGGAGGGCCCTCAATTTCACCGTTTGGGGAATGTGGTAGTCCCGGTACCACTGTTCGATCTCGCGTATTTACGGGGACCCCTTCGTCTCTTGAACTGCCTGCCCATCCACAAGACGCCAAAGCACGGGCCTGCCTCGAGGGAGTACGGGGAGAGCAGCCACTGACACCCGACCACCACGAGGTAGGATTACGTATCCCTGCCATCCCCCGGAAGAAGAGGTCGACACTTTGTTTGAAGATTTTACACCCCTACACTTAGTAAGCTATTTGCAAACTCATAAGTGCAAGAACAATCTTCACCCGCAAGTATACGGGGACAAGTAATAGTATAGAAAAGGAAATCGAGTGTCGAACCCTCAACACCGGTGCTTCAACCCCTTCTCCACTACTTGTACTAGCTCTTCCACTTAGAGAAGCCACGTTGTCGAAACCCAAATTATTCTTCCAAAAAATGTGTGATGAACTCGAAGATGGAGTACTGTGTAGACGTGTGTGCCGGAAGAGCATAAACCTAAAAACACATTAAGCAACCAATAGATGTTAGGCCTAAACTCTCAAAGTACTCAAAGCCTTGAGGGCCTTCCACGGTGCTTCTTTGACACCCCCCTCAAGGAAACATCAATGAGCACTCTAAGAGTTTATGGAATTCCAGTACATGGCACAGAGGCATTCACTGTGCTATGGACACCAAGGTGAACCGAGGTAAAGGCTTGCGTGACCCAATATAACGGAATTGCCGAAATAAGTCCTAAAATCTAGGGTGTAGCGGAAATTAAGTTCGCTAAATCTAGACTCACACTAGTTACAATACGTAAAAATATGACTCAATTTAAATGTGCTTTAAAGGTATATAAATAAGTAAGGTAAAGAGTTGAAAGAGTAAGTAAAACAACCTTAAGAATAGCCCAGTTTTTGACGGGTCGAATATTTAAACAAGGAAAAGTTCGACCGGTCGATGCAACCAATCTGCCACGGTTGTGGTAAATTTCGACGGGTCGAAAATGTCCTGCAACAAAGGTTAGAAACAAAAATTTCTAGCACCCTTTTACCCCAATAAACCTACCAAAGTATCCTTTGGTAGCATAGATAAGAAAAACAAGATTCTAAGTGGTAAATTGAAACAAATCAAAAGCAAAACAAACAAGCATCAAGCAAAAATGTCCGGATAATCCGCAATCAAAGGCGAACTGGCTAAGGAATTAGATGAACTTAGCTCCCCGGCAACGGCGCCTAAAACTTGTTCGAAGATTTTACACCTCCACACTTAGTAAGCTATTTGCTAACTCATAAGTGCAAGAAAAATCTTCACTCGCAAGTATACATGGACAAGTAATAGTATAGAAAAAGAAATCGAGTGTCAAACCCACAAGGAGCAAGCACTTAGATTCCTTAGCTCGGGTGAAAGCACAAAGATTACGACTCACTAGACATTACACTACTTGACATTAGAGGAAATGAAATGTGAAAGTGTATCTCACACTACCAAATCCTTTGGAGATTTGGCATTGCAAGAGATGATGCAATCACGGTGAGTGATTAATGAGTTGGTTGATGGTTGATTGATTACACTAAATGCAAACTAAATGACACAAATTCAATATAAGGGAACGTAGGTCAACTAGGGAAATCCCCACTAACCATATGATATATCAAACAATGTCTCGGTTCATGTATAGATTAAGTCCGTTCACACAAAGTATTATCCAAGTCGTGACCTTGTGAGGTTGGTTTAGAACTCAAATTCCTAGGTCACTTCGGACACTAGAAGACTTGAGCCCTACATTGAAGTGTTTGGTGAATCGAGATCAAGACATAAGTTATTACGGGCTTGTACCTTAACCGTATGTCACATTGTGAACCTAACAAGTAAATCGTGTGATAGATGTGGAAAGGCTCCCTTCTCGAATATCGATTGGAAATCTGAGACGACGTCCGGTTAAATCCCTCAACTCGTACCTATTAAGTTACGAGTCAAAAGATTCTACGAGGTGCCACAATAACCTTTTAAATCAATGTGTGTTTGACTAAGGTCTCTCAAGTCTAAGGAGACTCAAGAGACTCTAATCCATGCTAAATGGTAGGGAACCAAATCTTAAGATAAATCTCTTAGATAATACCCTAATCATGTTTACATGCTCATCTTTCCTTAAGTGAGTAGCTAATTCATTCAAGAGTCATTTTTAAGTCCTTTAACACATGCATATAGGAATTTATACAACAAGCTCAAGTATATAAACATACCACAATCACACAATAAACTCATTCATAACACAAATCTTCATAACATACACTAAAACCATGAAATATACATAATCCAAGACATGTTCATCAGATCACAACCCTAGCCTCCCAAAATTTACTACTCACTACCCATAACAAGCATAGAGTCTACATACATGATTGAAATACAAAGTAGGATGAGAAATAACCAAGAGTCCCCAAAAAGCTCCAAGGTCTTCTAGCTCTTCTCTTCTTCTTGCTTCAATCTTGCTCCAAATCTCTAAGTGTTGAGTCACCCCCCAAAAGCTAGAGGAATAGTGATGTAGATGAAAGTATGGGGGTGGTAATGGAGGTTTTTAAGCCTTTTGGTGGTGCTATGGGTGTTTGAGAGGTAGAGAAGATGGCTTTTGAATGGGGAATGGATGGAGGCTTAAAACAGAGAGAAAAACTATGAGAATCTGAAATTTTCAGTAAGTTTTTTTTGGTTCTCCAAGGGAGCTCGAATTTGGGCTGATTGGGGAGACAAATATTGACCCTTAGATGATAGGATGTGGTGAGATGGAGGATCCAAAGGTCAACTTTGAACAAGGGAGACCATGATCCACTATTTTAGACTATGGAAGGCTAAGCCCCAAAAATGGTGACATCATGCGGTCCAACTCCTTCTCTTTTTCTCCAAATCAGATTAATAAGCATAGATGGGCTCAATGGGCCTCCATTGGGCTGGACTCCATGTGATTGGGCCGGCCAAAATGGGCCGGCAGGCTGTGACGAATTCCGGCGAGTTCCGGGCAACTTTTGACGACCTCTGGTGAAGCTATTTCGTCTTTTTCCCAAAGCTGCTCCAAATTCTCCCTTGACCTCGGAAATGTATATGTTTTCTCCAATAAGTATCTAATTCTTCATGTTTAATACATTTCCGAGCCAACTCCACATTTCCTAGCAAGAACAGAAAACGTCATAAGAACAATGTTTTATTCATAGAAAACAAGCTATAACCATAAAGTTAGGAGCGTAATGGACACATAATTATGGTCCTAACACACTTTACCACTCGGCACCACAGAGGCACCTTGATGTTCGGACTGCACAACCATAGACCCGCTTAGCTGCATGTTCGGGATGGATGACCTATGCAAAGTACCACCAGCGTTAACGGATAGGGGGGAGACGCTCGGTACTCTATCAAACGAAGAGTCTGAAACACTATTGGCAGGACCGTGTGACCCTATACGGAACCTAGGGGTTTGCGGAACGGACTCATCGCTTGAAACAGCTACAAATTCTATGATCCTAAGAGAAAAGCAAATGAGAGAATAAGCCAAATGGCGAACACGTGAAGTATGCTGCGACCCCAATTCTTCATATAACACAAACAGGAACCCACCAGTTTACAAACACCCAAAAACAAATCAAAAACCCCAAAGAAGCAAAAACTTCAAGAACAAGACTGTTATTCGTAATGTACCAAGAAAAACCCAGAAAGCAACAAAAACCCAGAAATCCCTTTTCTTTGAGCACAAAAACACAAGAAACATACCACAAAAATTCAGAAATTACCACAATAGTACCATAAACAGTAACAAGTGCAAACGCACCAAGGCAACACGAATCACACATTTTTGAAGAAACAAGAACAAGAAAATTACCTTTAAAAGACGAGGGGAAGATTCACAAGACGGCTTAAAACTCTAAATTGGTCATAAAGCTTCAAGAAAGTGTTTTGGCAGAGTTTCAGTTGAGAAGCGAAAGTGTAAAAAAGTGAAAATGAAAGCCAAGCTATTTATAGGCAACGAAACTAACCCTACGCGAATGCCTACCATTTATTTCCAGTGCCTCCCACCGCAGGATTACGACACGTGTCCCACGTGTTCCACACACTCCCGCCAAAATTGATTACCCTACAGCTCCGAATTCCGCACTCCACGCGTCACACATGCAGCAAACATCTATCAAAACGTCTCTGACACATGAGCATGTCAAACGACAGGTAAACGTTACAAAGTTCAAATGTCAGAATGCGAAAAGACAGAGGGGGCCCACTTCGAAAATAGCAACATCAAGTTTCGGAGTCCACCCCAATAGTCGAACAGCAACAACGTTAGCAATATCGTGGCAAGAGTAGCAACATCACTTGTCGCCACGAAAGCGGGTCCAAACAGCAACATCAAGTTTTGGAGTCCACTCCGATAGTCGAACAACAACAATGTTCGCACTATCATGGCACAAGTAGCAACATCACTTGTCGCCACGAAAGCGGCTCCAAACAGCAACATCAAATTTCGGAGTCCACTCCGATAGTCGAACAGCAACAACGTTCGCACTATTGTGGCACAAGTAGCAACATCACTTGTCGCCACGAAAGCGGCTTCAAACAGCAACATCAAGTTTTGGAGTCACCCCGATAGTCGAACAACAACAACGTTCGCACTATCGTGGCACGAGTAGCAACATCACTTGTCGCCATGAAAGTGGTTCCAAACATCAAGTTTCAGAGTCCAATCAGATAGCCCCACGGGACGAACATTCGACGTCCGACCTCAAACCAGGTCTTCATCGGAGAGTTGGGGGACTTGGGGGTATCGGGGCGCAGACCCCTCCCCGAGTGACCACCTGTGCACAACCGGAAAAATGCTTTACAACTCCTCAATCAAGAGTTGATTCCCTTGACTTGGGGACTTGGAGAAATTGTCAGTGTGTGATCCCGTATCACAAAATTACTGCACACTTAGTCACTAAAAATGGGTCAACACAGCTTAGACCAAACGCAAGGCAACAATGCGGGCTTCAACTTTAAATAAGGAACCAACACCATCTGAACATTCACGTGTTCGGTACTACAAACAGAAAGTATCAGGACAGGCCATGTACAAAAGACAGGATCCCACATTGAAGAACAACAAAAGACTCCATACTCAACCACCAATATAAGCAACACATTTATGACAGATACAAGGTACGCTCGTTACTCTACTAATACTATTTTTACACTCTCTACATTCTAACTAAAGCGTCAAAGACTTGAAGGCGGGAACACCCCGTCAAGACTTTTAACGCCCGTTTGGTATATTGTTCTTGATAGCAGGTAAAGGATGACACACGCACGATAGATTAGATCAGCCCGAAATAGGCTCCATCCGCTCTTTTGCTAAAGACCCTTACGGAATTTGGTAGAAACAACAAGGCTATTAACTTGATGCTGGCGAGCGAACACTATGGCCTTTGAGATGTTGGATTCAGGAGTCGGTGGTTTAGAGGCCACAAACTTAGCAAGGAGGACATGAACCATGTTGATAGTGACCTCCTCCTGGTAGACCCTAGTGTTATCTCCCTCATCCCTATAGTCTACTAGCTTTTCATCGTCTTCCTTGACTTCATTGTCAAGTTGCTGATTTACAAGTGGTACGACAACGGTCATCACTTGATCATTAAGGACCAACTCCTCCACTTCTACCCTCAATCTTTTATCAAACAGAACCTCAGGTGTAGGTTCAACACTTGCTAGGGAAAATGAGATCTTATCTTTACCAGGTGGCAAGTCTACTGCTTATTGTGTCGCGGTTGTTGTGGTAACCATTGTTGTCTTAGCGGTGATCGAAACCCTCTTTTGCTTTTCCATTACCAATGTTTTTGGCTACCCGGAGACCTTTAAATTCTCAAGAGGTTACGTAAGCTAAGTCAAAGTCGGACGCTCGATGGAGACTCTTGAACACCAAATGTTTGAAGACTCTCCTATCCTCCCTCACTTTTTTATCATTTCTTTGCTTGTTACAACCTCGCTCAAGGAAATCTTTGAGAACACACTCGGGTGAGCTACTCGGACCTTCGGTTTATCTAATCATTTACCGAAAGTGATGATTGGATTGGCAGACAATCTGTTCATCTGCCTCTGCAACTGTTCTGGTTTGATCATTCCTCTATCTAAAGCCACCAAGGCCCTCTTGGCAGCACCATACTTCCGTTGCAACTTCTTCTTCATGCTTGGGGTAATCTCTACAGTTTTTCCTTTCTCCTTGACATACCAGACATCCTCCTTAATCACAAACCTGGATGCTAGTGGTATGCATGACTTTGAATTCTGCTCTGATGTCCCCGCAGAACTATCAACTGGCTTAATGAAATTCTTGGTACCCCACATTCTTTTGTCTGCTTGTGAATCTCAAACATTTTTCATTTTTCGGCTGGTCGACTGGTAGTTCCCTGGTGGTGATGCCAAATGAGGGCAAACCTTGATGACCTCCAACAACTCCTCATAAGAGACCTTTAGACCACACTGAACCTTGCAGTGAGCACAGAGCGTAACTGGTGACATTTCTTGTGCCTCTAGTTTCTCCTTTCCCTTGGAAGGAAGCTTTGGCTATGCACTTGCTACACCATCCCCATATGTATGGATATCTACAGTCTGCTTTATCTTGTGAAGGTTGTTCCATTACAAATCAAGCATGTCTACCACGATGACTTCCTCAGTTTTAATCTTTTGTGCAACCTCCTCGCCAGGCTGTTGCACCCTGATCTCCCCGTCATCAATCCACTACTGGATACGATACTTCAGACTGATACATTGTTTGGTAGAATGAGTCCACATGTGGTGGAAACGATAATAAGGTCTCCCTACTAACTTCTCGAGGTTAGGACAATATCCAAAAGATACCCGTGCTATCCTTACTGTGATCAGATTATCCAAGATCTGAGACATTTTTGACACGTCATAGGTGATTTATCGCTTAGCTCTCTTCGATGGCGGGCTCCCACTTTGCAGGGAGCTGCTCCCTTGCTTCTCTGAAGGATCGAACTCAATCTTTCTTGCGTTAATCTAGTCTCGGATCTTCTCTTTAAAAGCTCTACACGCTGATGTAGCATGGTTGAATCTGTTATGGTACCTGCAAAAAAATCCACCAAGCCTCGCATAGGCCAAATCGTCAAGCCTCTGCACAGGCCCGTAGGTCACAAAACCTTCTGCAACAAGCTCGTCAAGTATCTCATGGACTTTGTCTTCCTAGAAGGTGTAGTGTCACTGGCGCCTGACCAACCATTTCACCTTGCTTCCTGCTTGGGGTTTGGGGTCTCCCTACTTGCTGTTGTTAGGGCGATACTGTGACGACCCAAACCGTGGAATGTGTACGTATTGGTCCGAGCTGTGATTATTGTGAATTAATCGTACCTGTGGGTTTGTTCATGACTAAATTATCGGGTGATAATTTGGTTTGAGTTCCTTCGCGGGAATTGTAGAGGATTTGATTTCGAGTCCGTAGGAGGTTTCGGAGGATTTTTCGGATAATCGGAGAATGGATATTTGAAATTGTCGTCGAATTAGTCGTACTTATCCGTTTGGGTTTGAGTTATCCGAATCGTGAATTTGGTCGGTCCGCGACGTATAAATATCGAATAGTCGTAAAAAGTCAGAAAATCACGAATTTGAACTGAGTTGACCGAGTTGGGGCTGAGTTGACCCATTGACCGAGTTGACCCGGTCAGATTGCGCCGTTGGAACCGCCGATTCCGGCCACCTCCGGCCGTGATGTTGGTATGGTTGGAAAGCCCTCTTGATTTCCTATGGTTTCATGTATTTATTTATGTGTTTTGGTGGAGAATTGAAGGAGTTCAAGTTCGGTAAGGTTTGAGAATTTCGCCGAAATCGGGTGGCGGTTTCCGGCGAGATTTGGTGTCGCGGTGGTGGGAAGATAGGCTCCTCTTAACCACATGATGGTTTCTGGGTTTTTAATTTGGGTTTTGGTTGAGGTTTATGCATGGCCATGGTGGTGACCGGAGGGAGAGAACCGGCGAGGGATTGCAGGCCAAATTCCGGCCAGTGGAGACGTTGGATGGAGATGAGGTTTTGCGGGTTGTGTTGGGATTGAGGAGAGGAAGATTTTGAGGTATGGGTCCCTGAGGAATGTCACTGTTGATGCCGCACCGACGGCGGTCAACGGCGGAGCTCTGGTGAGGTTGACTTTTTGGAATTTCTGGAGATTTTTATACCGTTTTGCTCGTAATCGCGTCCCGATCGTAGTCTTGAGGTTTTTGAATTGATTTGTGTGTGTTAAGTTGGGATGAGGGTTATTTGGTTGTATTTTAAGAATTTTTTTATCCTCGTCGATATTTCGAGCGATACGCTTTTCGAGAACGCGGGGTTCTTGACGTATTAGCTCCGTAGGTTGTGTTTCAATATGTATTGATCGTATCTCTGTTATTCAGGTGATCATGATCGAGTGTTTGACGAAGGATCTTCCGCCGGACCTCAGTGTTAGCTTCGTACTGTGAGTGGACACTTATTTTCATAGTTGATTTGCGAGTCATGATTTTGCATTTACGTTATGTATTTATGATTATACACTTTACGATTATGCATTGTATTGGTATGCATTTACAATTATGCACATACAAGTATGCATTTTATGATTTCATTTTACGATTATGCATGTGCATAGAAAGTATTTATGATTTGGTTTACACAGAGTACAGTCTCAGATATAGAGGTAACATCGATGTTTTGGCTTCTCGGCTGATCCCCGAGATGCTCCGCAGGGGGACAGATATCCTGACCCGAGGTCTTTCAGACTTATAATCACGAGGGGATTTGGGATCCCGTGATTAGACTGTACTATGCAGAGGAGTCCATGAGTGACCCCGCATAATTTTATGTGCATCTTTATGGATTAGGGAAAATGTACCTGGACAGGATTTTCATGTGCATTGACTCGCATTATGCTTTTATGAGCATATATACTTATATATTGGGAAAGGCATATTATTATTTTTTTCCACTCAATCTAACGATTTAATTTGCCTTCCCCTGGGTTTTTCGGTTTCTGTTGCCCAATTTGCAGTTTGGGTTCCAGGGTTGCACGTAAATGGTGGAGGTTCTCAGTTCGATCTACTGATTGTATATGATGTGTATAAGGGTCCTCTGAATACTTATGTTATTTTTTCAATTGAGTTTACTCCTGAATGTTTTCATGGATTTCTTGTAAACCTTGTGGTTTGTTATATATGATGTTGAGAAATCCGGATGGGGAACGAAGCCCCACGGTTTGGTTTTTGTGGAATATTCGAAGTGTGATTCTCTTTGCAGGTTCTAATATTGGCTCGCGTATTTCAAAGTAAACTCTGGCAAAAAAAATTTAAGGTCATGTTTTCGAACGGGTTTGATTTTGGTTTAGGCGACTAAATCAGAGTCGGGTCCTTTCAGATACCCTAAACGGCTCCACCATATTGATATGGGGATCCGAAAATGGCTGGGTATCCACCAACGATACTATTTTTGTAGGAGTTTTTAAGGAGAGTTTTCCCTCATTAATCCACTTATGGATTTGATCCTTCAAGTTAACGCAGTCCTTAGTGGAGTGGTTCCATGTATCGTGAAACTTGTATGTTTTCTTACCCTTCAGCTGCTCCGGGCTAGGAATAGGTTCGAAATCAGTCTTCACGGTCCGCTGGCTAATTAACTCATCAAATAATTTATGAGAGAGATTAGCATCATAGGTATAGGTCTCGAACTCGGACTTAGTGAAAGCCAATGTCGACAACTTAAGAGGCCCACCCCTTGCTTTGCTGCAACTTCTTGGGCTTTAAGATGTTCTTGGTTGTTAGCTCGATGGCGTGAACCCGCTCTTCGTTAGATTCGTAGTCCTCCTCGATAGGGTTCTCAGCATAAGCCATTTTTACTGGTTTGCTCCTCTTTGGGGTATACGGTGATCTTGGCATGTTCATCCCATTCAAGGAATTACGCCTGTTGTCTCTCTTTTTCATGGCATTATGAGCTTTGGTTACCACACTAATGAGCTCGTTCATCGAACCATGTTTGGAGCCCAAGAACTTGGTATACAGCTAATCCTCCAAACCATTTATGGCTGTATTAATGACAACATTCTTGTCGAGCTACATCTTGCACATGATAAACTCGGCTCAGAACTGATGTAAGAAAGCCACCGGAGTTTCGAAAGATGTATGGGAAACCTGGCACAACGTCGCAACGCTCACTTCTGAAATCACCACCCCAAAGTGATCAGTAAATAACTTCTCCATCGCGGGTCAGTCTAGTATTCAGCCTAGAGTTAGGCCGTTGTACCAAATAAGGGTTGAACTAGTAAGCAAAAAACTGAAGACTCTAAGTTTTAGCTTCGGATCGTCCCCTCAAGGTCCAAGTTGTAGCCTGAACCGAGCCATGTGGACGACTACACTCTCATCCTCATTATCGCTGAAGATTTGGAAATCGATTGGCTTATATTACTTTAGCCATTGCCAAGCAGTCTCTTTGGTGACCTCTTGATATGGAGTCTTATCGGCTCGGGCCTTTGGAGAGGCTTGTAGGTTACATTGCTACATGAACTTCTGGAGCTCCTCTTTCCAAGCCTCTGGAAACTTCTCAGCCCAGCATTGCTCTCGAGTGAGATCTGACACTGCCTTGGAGAGTTGCGATATGTGGCTACCAAGCTTGTATGCCATGTCAACTATGGAAGCTGTTAAGTTTTTCACGTCGGTTGTAGCTTTCGCTTGGCTATCCACCAGGCTCTCGAGTTGGGCTTAATGTTCCTGTTGGTTCTCTTGACCTCTCGCAAAGTCTCTCCTGAAGGCCACAAACTCCTTGGCCAACGTATCAGACTTTTCTCCGACCGCCGATAGTAGCGACGTCTGAAAGTCTCGCTGCATGGTCAAGTGGTTGAGTTGCCTCTCCTGGTGATGATCACGCTTGGCGGCATACTGCCGGTAGAGATCGAAAGTCATCTCGGCCACCTCGTTGGGGGTTTGGTATACAAACGCCATTGTTGAGCGATGTCTGTTCCCAAACTTTGCTTATACTGCTTCCGTTGATAGTTTGCGGCAAGCTGCAGAGTTATGCTCTCAGAAAACTGGTTGTGGGTACTTGCGGCAACTAGGGTACTACTACTGATAAGAGTTCTCTATTATTACATTGATACACAAAAGTTGGTCCCACTGGGTGTGCCAAAATGTTTGGCCGCATAATTCCCAGGAAGCCGAAGAAGTCTCAAACTATTTCTTTTCGCGTGTGTGCGTGTGCTAGGCGTGCCATTGTCATGGGGAAGAACGTCGACCATGCCGTTGTTGTTGAACTTCTAAGAAGTGACTAGAACATGGAGAGCACCAGCCCTGCTCGATGAGTTCTTTTTGTCTAGTGACCTAGGACTTGGATTTCGTGATCTCGTTACTGTGTCACGGGAATCAATACTTCACATACCTTATCTGGTGCAAAGCAAAGCAATCTCCTTAGCGAATTTTGAGAACACAGGTTGTCACATCCTTGAATCTTCGAATGTCTTACGCTCTATCTGG
Source organism: Geum urbanum (assembly GCA_946800695.1). NCBI lineage: Eukaryota > Viridiplantae > Streptophyta > Magnoliopsida > Rosales > Rosaceae > Geum > Geum urbanum. Next base: position 4,436,023 of record OX327000.1, on the reverse strand, counting down.
TGAGAATCTTTGGATTGCCAGAACCCTCTCTTGTACCCTTGTGTGCAAAGATCTTTAAGCATAGGAAGGAATTTGCTTTATAGCAAGTAAGGTTTTCTCGCGTAGAGAAGGTTGTGTTTGCCGAGAGCAAAGTGTATATATGAGTGTAGAAGTCCCAGTTACATGAAGATTTCCTTTATTTATACGCATCATGTAGTTACTTGTCGTAGTTGTCATAAAATTCTAACAATTGATATTATTAAATGACTCTAATTTTTAAGAATCCCTCAACCTTAACCTAATCAATCTAAGATTATCAAGATCATTCAAGATTCTTTCCCTCTGTAGGAAAACTTCCTCGCACGAGTCTCAGGTGTCGGTCCAATAATTATAACTAAAACCTAAAAATAAAGATTGTATATTTTGTGTACAAACAATATTGAACCAAAAGAAAGTGTGGTGATACTCCAATGTACTTGTCCATAAAAATGGCCACAAAAAATTATCCAGAGTGATTGGTATACAAGAGTAACATCACTAATTAACACGACCGTAGACGAGAGGGTGTGGACAGATATCGCTCAGAAGTCCACGACTATACGGTGAGGATAGTATCCGAGTTTCTTCATTTTGGGCAATATAGTGACGAGTGTCGGTTGTCACTATATTACAATCTTTGTCTCACATACGCATTATGAGCAACGATCTAGAGTTATAAAGTCAACAATCTCAGCTGATTGTGAAGACTTCGATCTCCCATCTGTACCTCATTTTTCTTCCCGAATTAAGCAGAGGTCATAAATGGTTATTGATCGATTTTCTTTAGTGTTATGTTTCTTCATGTCTCCCAGAAGTCATCCGGATATTTGTGGTCCGGTGCTGAATTCGATCTGTTAGAATTGAAAGAACCAAGTCCCAATTGTAACATGCATGGCGACAAATAATCTCGGATCGATCTCCACAAAGAAACATCCTTTTGGTTTCACATGCATGCAAGAGACAATAACCATTGGAAGCAGCTGCAAAGTTATACAAAATATGACCAGTTCAAATGGGTTATAGTTCTCAGTTTCCAACCCACTTGATCTTCATCCTTTCTTACTTAGAGCATATGTACCCATGAAAGTGGAGAGGAAGTCCTATTTTAAAGAATTTCTCATTCATTTGAGAAATTCCTCAAAATAAAAAATTATATTCCTGTTTTTCGTGCAGCAGTGTCCAAAATAGGACTTCTTATTACTATTCTCTCTTATTTAAAATATTTTCTATTTAAATCCGAATAATACTTTCACCCAATAACTATCCGCCACGTGTCATTCCGGATCATATAATTGATAGCGAATTTCTGATAAGATTCCGAAGTGGCTGTTGCAATTTTTTTGGGTTTTTTTGTAATTTTTTCATTTTAGACCGAAGTGGCCGTTGCATTTAAATATGGGCCGTCAGATGGCTTATAGCCGTTCGAAATGGACCGCCCAGATCAACTTAACCGTTGATCTGTCAGTAGCCCAGGGCTTGCCACGTGTCGCGTTCTGATTGGTGCGCCATTTTTTAAAAACTTTTTTACCACACGCGCGGGTTTAAAAAAAATAGGACGTCAGCCTGGCGTCACCCACGTGCGTGGGGTCCACCAGGGCAGACGTTCTCTCAGACTTCCCCTCCGGAGGATGCCGGCGAAGACGTCACTCGCGTCAATTGTGGGTCGTCGCCCTCCCTTCCCCCTGCTGCACCCTTTTCTGTTGCCAGACGTCCTTAAACGGAGGGCCCCGTCAGAAAGCGTCCGTCCGCTACAGTTGCTCTTAGTTATGTCATTTTCTGAAAATGCGGCGGCTGACCTCCCTGAGTTGGTGGAGCTCGAACTTCATGGGTGTATGAGTTCCCAATATGAGCAATATATCTAGGGCTTTGGCTAAATTAAGTAAAAGAGAGGTGAAGTAACGCGACTATTAATTCGAGACACAGCTCGATTGAGGATGGCCTTTCCACCTTCTGGCTGCTGCTGTGCTGCATGAGCATGTTCTCATTTCAGTTTCTTAATTTCAACAATTCGATCTATCATTTGTTAATTGTCTGACCAAGACTTCAGTTTACTTGCAAGTCAATTTTGTAACTGGGTAACTTTTGGTGGTATGATTAATCTACGCAACTCGATCCATATGTTTCTTCTAGATTACGTGAGCGAGTCTTCTAGAGTTTACCAGTGAGATTCGCTTTAGAGAATAGTAATTACGAACAATTACTTGTGTCAGCAAACATGTCACCAGGTTCGTCAATATGATTTTAGGGTTGATTTTCGTGCATGGACATGCACATCTTTTTATTGTGGCTCATTCACGTACGAAAGCAATGAATTACATAATTGAAATTCTCGCCTCTAAAATTAATCTCGTAGAAAAATCAAGTTTAAGTGCACAAAATCAAACAATCGAAATCGGGAAATTAAAGTGCTAGATTATTAATTAAGGAAAACAATATTAAATTTTAAGGAAGGTCACAAAATTATGACCTTAAATTTATGTGGTACGATACATAAAATATATAGTAAACTACATATAAAGTCAATTAGAGACCATATTTCACATATAAGGTCATTTAAACTTTTTATCCTAATTAAGATTACTTTCTTTAATTCATATTTTCTTTCTAATTTTGCCCTTTTATATTTACTTTGAAGATCATTTATATTTGTATCTTAATTAAGGTCATTTTTTATCCATATTTTCTGTCTTTCAAATTTTACCTCTTTATATTAACTTTTCAGGTCATTTTATATTTCTTATCCTAATTAAGGTCACTTTTTTATCCATATTTTTTATGCATAAAGTTCCTGTAAAGTAGTACTATCCAACAACTAGAGTAGTACTTTCTGAAAACTACAGTAGTACTTTCAACAAAGTTTTAATTAGAATGCATAAAGTCCCAGTAGAGTAGTACTATCCAACAACTAGAGTAGTACTTTCTGAAAACTACAGTAGTACTTTCAACAAAGTTTTAGTTAGAATGCATAAGTTCCAGTAGAGTAGTACTATCCAACAACTAGAGTAGTATTTTCTGAAAACTACAGTAGTACTTTGAACAAATTGTTGTAGTGGTTTTCATGAAACTGCCAAATGATGTGTTTTGCAACGTCCTCACTGTTTTTGGAGGCAATTTTTTATGAAATTCACCCATGACTTTGCAAAAGCCTCTTAATGTCGATCTTATTTGGACTTTGGGTTTCTTAGGGTCTTCCATTTGTGCCATTTCTGCAAAACAATAAAATAGACCATCAAAACACTACATACTACTCACATAAATTCTATATACTACTTATATCAATTCTACATACTACTACAGAGCACACTACATATTACGCACAGCCAACACTGCAAACTACTACAGAGGACACTACATACTACTCACAGACAACACTGCAAACTACTATATAGGACACTACATACTACTACAAAACACACTACATACTACTCACAGACAACATTACAAACTACTACATACAACACTACAAACTACTACATGCTACTACAGAGCACACTACATACTACTCACAAACAACACTACAAGCTACTATAGAGCACACTACAAACTACTACAAAACATACTACAAACTACTACAGAGCGGACTACATACTACTCACAGACAACACTACAAACTACTATAGAGCACACTACAAACTACTACAAAGCACATTACAAACTACTACAGAGCGGACTACATACTACTCACATACAATACTACAAACTACTACAGAGCGCACTACAGTCTGTACATACTAAAGAGACTGACTCAAACAATAATGTAAAATTAGAACAAACTCACTACTCAATAATATGATCAAAACCAGTTGTATAAGTACAGAAGACTAATTAAGGCAATGTAATGTGACAGGTTATATCAAACAGCATGATATCATGATGCGCAAAGCTTCGAATCTAATTTTTTATTATAGTTACATATATCGTCAATTCTACACTACTCATCGCTTCTGTATACGCAATTCCATGAATACTCCCCAAAACTTTCAATGACAATCTTAGCCAATCATCATCTCATAGGAACAGGTTCAGCAATTCAGAAACGTAACTACATAAGTTATTAATATGTCAACTCTACCGTGTGTGAAATTCACAGCAAACTTCATCACCAAATTTCAAAATTCTTATCAGATTCAATTGAAACAAAATGTAAATTGAACTCATAATGATAAACCATAATCGACGATGAGGAAGAGAAATACAGACCGCGATAAGCAAATCGAAGCTGTTTTCTAAAGCCCCCAATGATGTAGTTGAAGTCGCTAGGGTTTCGACGTCGATTGACGCCGACTCCGACGCCGATTGACGCCGACTCCGACACCGATTGAGGACGATTCCGACACCAGTTGAGGACGACTAAGACGCCGATTGTGACGTTGATCGTTGAGCTTGCTCCGATGGGGATGGCTTCCGATAGAGGGAGAGAGAGAGAGAGAGTTAACTCATTGAGCACAGTAGAGAGAGTGCTCGATAAATTCTCTTTTGAAAGAAGCCCAAGCTCGTGAGCCAGGCCTCGATGCAAGGAAGGCTGTGAGAGTAGAGCGGCTTCTTCTTGTCCGGTAGCCTCTTCAGCCACTCGTCTTCCTCCGCCGACTCTTTTGCTTCTTCTTCCGCCTCCGACGATTTGGAATGCACCGGAGAGAGACGACGCGATTTGATTTTGGGATGGAGCTCTGCTAGGGCATGATTTGATTTTGAGAATTTGGGTCTGAAATCAGAGAGAGAGAGAGAGAGAGAGAGAGAGAGAGAGAGAGAGAGAGAGAGAGAGAGAGAGAGAGAGAGAGAGAGAGAGAGAGAGAGAGCATGTTCATATAGATGGCATTAAACGTAAATAAATTGAATGTGAGGGTTTTTTGTTAAATCGGGTGACCTTATTTGAGTTAAAAATACCAGATGACCTTATACATAAGTAATCTTACGTAAATGACCTTATTTAAAATTTACCCTAGAATATATTGCACATCATTATAATAAAATGTCAATCGTATCCCTATCTAATTCAATGGCTAAGATTAGATCAATAAAAAAGAAATAAAATCCAGTAGAAGAATTAGAAGAAGAAGCAGAAGATCGAAGATAATGTAGTTTCTAGGCAAACAAAAAAATCAGATCGAAGATAAACAGAAGTTAAAAAGAATAAATCATTTGAACATTAAGAGACTGATATTGTTTTTGGGGTCGAATAGACAGCATGCAATTGGACTTTGTCGAAGGTCAATAAGGTCACATCGGTAAAACTATGCAGGAATATGTCTTTCAAGTATTAAATTTTCATTGTGGTTTCATATGTTTCATAAACTCTTTAATTAGTTGTCCTTGATAAAATTACGTGCCCAGGTAGTCGTACGAATTCGAGTATACAAGTTTATGAGCAAAGATTCAGAGTCATCAGACCATTAACGAAGATTTAACCAATTGAACGACGACTTAATCATCCCCCATCAACTTCTAGTAATGAATTCATAAGTTTTAATCCAAAGTATGGAAAAAATGAGATTTATATCCTTTGAGTTTGTGGCTTTTGCTTTAACCAATCGTCTTTGTGTTCTACCACTTCTATGTCTAGGGTTATGATCCATAGATAGATCCCAGAAAATTAATATAAAAAAATAAAAAAAATCAAATTAAAACAAAATAGAGAGAGTATGATCGGTCTTGTGTTATTATAATGTGGCAATTTATATACTGTATACAGTATTAATTTAATAATATAGTGATACATAATGTCACATAGATTTAAGACCACGAATGTAAGTCTTCTTGAGGCCCTATCACTAAGTATATAAATTTCCACATCATAATGTCACATATATGAAGATCCTAATAGCGCAAGTTGATTCTATCTAAGTATTCTTCTTCCAATTTAATTATTATGAGTATGGAATTAATTAAAGTGAGATCGCAACTTTTTTTTACCAGCAAGATGTTTAATTGATGAAAATAATTAAATCATCTACAACAATCAGTGGTGTACTCTTAACATTACCTCAACTCCTTAGTCCTTAAATAAGGTACTAAGGTAATGGAATAGAAAAATCTTACTCCGCGTTTTATGTTAACCCCACCATCTAACAAAATCAGAATGCCATCGGAGGACTCACGTAGGCTACATACTGTAATCGATAACAAAAGTCGCGTACACATGAATAGACCAGATGTTTCAAATTAAGAACATTCCTTAGTTGATCGAGTTTGTACGTTGCTCTACCGGCGCATTGAGATGTACCAAGGTTTAATACAAGTTTGCTTGTTCTCAATCGACTTCTATTTCCAAATATGCAAAAAGCTTAACCCACCAAGAACCCTAGAAGCAGAGTGCTGCATCGATCCATGAGTTCCTCGATCAAATTATTCAAACCAGATCTAACATGTCAAACACGACGGGGTCGTATATGGACTCTTCCATACATTACCTAGCTAGATATGTAAATATCAAGAACTCATCGAGCAAATACGTGGTCAGAAACGTTTTAATGACCTGGCTAAAGTACTTTTGGCCTTATTTTGTTGATCAATTAGCTAGCTGATTAAACATTGTATGAAAGAAGCTGTAGAAAATCAAAAACTACGTACTACGTTTAAAATTAAATCGACTTGGGTGTTAAGACTGTAGAGATTATATATACAGTCCCACATTAGATATCTATTGGCTAGAGTTTATAAAGATTTTGGTTCACCTCCAACCACTGATGCGGTTATATATATAGCTTCGACTAATTCATCACACAAAACATGTGACATATATCAAAAGCTTTTAGGGTTCAACCTTAGTTATAAACAATTGACAAGTGCCAGGAACAATTAAATCAGCATGAGTGTTATAGGTCATTAGATGTCAAGATCCACCACGAAAACCAAAATCTTCAGGCCACTTCTTACCTTGATTACAATATTTTTAGTTCACTAAACGTGTATAAACATACTCCAGCATACTGTATATAGGACGGGGATTAACCATGGAGCTCATCTTTAGTTTATACGTAGCTACTTGACACCCCTCGTATTTTAGATATTTCATGCATTATGTAATTAATTTTACTTAATTAGTAATGATTTAACATAATAAAGATCATTTTGATACTGCTGAATTTAAAAAAAAAAACATATTATCATCTGATTTGTAGTGTTAACCTATCAATCTAATTCCTAAACTCCTTAAGAGAAACAAAATCATGTTATATAATGAAGCAATTTGATTGATAAATATAATTTAATGTTTAGCTTTATTATCTTAATTTGTTTATTAAGTTCAATGAAAATAAAATAGTTCTTATAGTTTGCATTCTGAGTCTTATGTTGTTTTCTTTAACAAAGACTTTGATATAAATTATCGAGATTAATCGTAATTTTCTTATTTGACACGACTGACTGAGATTCCTGACTAAGTCACCACTGCGTACATATATATGTACACACACAATATAGCTAGTGCAGCGGTCCGGGCCACAAAGTCACACAGAGAGGGACACTTGCATATATGCATGATCAATTTAAAAGGCAAAGGAAAATTATTCGAATGGATGTCGATCTGCTTCCTTTTCTGGCACTAACTGAAGCAAATGGATACAGCAATTAATAATATATCATGATGAAAGCATTATGCAATATGCAGTACACAAGAACTTGAGCAAAGTTGACAGCAATGTCGAATTCGAAGATTCCTGAGGTCAGAATGACTACACATGAAGTAAGATCCTACCCAGGAACAAAACGTACAGTAGTCCCATTAATTCTTGATTCTTCGAGTTCTCAACTAGCTAGCTCTAGGGGCTAGGGCTCTTTGATCATGTCGGTTGAACAATTGCAAGCCAATACAAATGTGTTACAATCTTGAGTCTTGAAAATTTATATGAAACCAGGGTTTTCTGATTACGACACGACCGATGTTAACAGCACACCATATTCTCAAATATTTGCTTACTTAGAAATTTTAACCAGTTGATTATTAAGGATATATGGCTCAATCGATCAGTCTGTGATTATATTAATTTAAAGTACTCCTTCGAAATGGGAGCTTATTAGCTGCCTAGCTTAAATCCATCACCGATGCGTGTTAGCACTTCGTGGTTATACTAGCTCCAATAAGCATGCATGCAATATCTTGGTCAACTGGAGGCCGTATCATGTTGATAGAACTCGATCTAATTACATTACTATTGAGCATGTTGAGTTCATAACATTGATTATAATTAGTTGTGTAAGTTTGTATTGGAATTAAACCTAGACAGATCTAATCGTTAATTGACCTGATAAAAAAATTGGTGCTAAATTACTCATTGTTGCTTTTCTGAGTAGATAGAATGAAAATTGTCTATTTTTGCAATTCAAGCAATACAATAATGTCGACGTGTCTCTTAGAACGTCTGAAAGATTTATTACATTTCTTTTCGGATATATGTCTTGACCTAAAATGGCCATGCACTACCAGCATTTTCACTATAGTCGACGAAAAAAAAAAAAACCGACGAGATTTTTTGTCGTCGGCTATAGTGGACAATTTTCACTATAGCCGACGACAAATCAACAAAAAATCGTCGGCTATACTATAGCCGACGAAAAATGGGCAAAAACATCGTTGGCTATAGTATAGCCGACGCACTATAGCCGACGAGATTATAGCCGACAATTTTTAAGGGTCGTCGGCTAAAGTCACTGGCTAAAACCTGTCGGTAATAGTATAGCCGACGAGGTTTTTACCCATTATCGTCGGCTATAATACTATAGCCGACGAGTTTTTAAAAAAAAAATTAAAAAAATTTAAAAAAAATCATTTTTTTAAAACTATAGCCGACGAGATGTTTTATCTCGTCGGCTATAGTTTTAAAAAAAAAATTAAAAATAAAAAAAAACATTTTTTTAAAAAAATTTTAAAAAAATAAAAAAAATCATTTTTTAAAAACTATAGCCGACGAGATTTTTTTATCTCGTCGGCTATAGTTTTAAAAAAAATTTAAAAAAATATAAAAAAATCATTTTTTCCACTATGGCCGACGAGATTTTTTATCTCGTCGATCGGCTATAGTTTTAAAAAAAATTAAAAAAATCATTTTTCACTATAGCCAACAAGATTTTTATCTTGTCGGCTATAGTTTTAAAAAAAAATCGTCGGCTATAGTGTTTCCAACGGTAGTGATGTTTTGCAGCTATTGTTGTTTATTAGTTAAATTCAAAAGTGTTTTAGTTGATGAATACCGAACTGCTGCAGGCTAGGAGTGATAATAGTTATAACTTATAAGAATAGGAACTACATGCAATGCGCAATAGACATGTTTATTGTTAACCACTATAATTAGCTAATCAGAGTTAGTTTTCTGTTGTAAACGTTAGTAGGTTTGGCTACTGTTGTTTGGCTATTATACACTGTATATTAGTCACCTTTAGCTATCCTGCACGTGTCCACAATCTGCATTTAGCCACACTGGTATAAGTAGCTTGCTTGCTGTACTGTTTATTACAGCTGGAATATATCACAGCTCTTTCATGTTCAGATCTATATTCTCTCTCTTCCATTGTTGTTTCTTCAAGCTTTTACCGAGTTTTCATGGTATCAAAGCCAGGTTCTGATCTTGAGCTGCTCCTCATCTTCTTCCTCAACACAACAGTGTTCTTCTTATGTTGAGCTCAGATAAGCTAGTTCTATTCTCTATCTCGATTGCTCTATAATTGTCTGTTCTGCTTCATAATATGTGATCGAAGCCTTAGTTTTGAATTCTCTTCACATTGATATATATCTTGTGAAGTTTAGAGCTGTGTTTCACTCATAACAGCACTTGCTATTGCATATAAAACCCTAGACTTTCTTCTATGTAATCATGACATCTTCATCCTCAAGCTATGACTCTCATACACCTATATTTCTACCTAATATCTTACTGGATGCTACAAACTATCCAACTTGGTTGTTTCGTATGGAACAATTTCTTCGTGCTCATAATCTGTATGGATTTGTGGATGGTTCACTTGTGTGTCCTCCTCATTCTTTACCTGGTCCTGAAGGAACTCAACTTCCTAATTCTACGTTTCCTGCCTGGAAAACACAAGATCAATGTGTAGCTCATATGATTCGTCAAACTCTAAGCAATCCTGCTATGAAGTGTGTTGTTGGTGCTCGATCTTCTCAGGACATGTGGAATAAACTTCGCTTGAAATTTGATGCTCCTAATAGGCAGAACATACTTCAATTGAAATCTAATTTTCAGAAGTTAAAGAAAGAAATGGATTCTATTGACACTTACCTTGAGAAGGTGAAAGAAGTTAAAGATGCTCTTGAAATAGTTAGTGTATGCCTTGATGATGAGGATGTTGTTGTGACAGTTCTTGCTGGTCTTCCTAAGTCCTATAATGCCATTAAGCAGCTTATTCGTACCAATTACACTGCTGGAATAATTGATGAACTCAAAGTCATTTTACAAGCTACAGAGGCTGATTTGGAAGAAGATGATGAAGATTCATCTACAATGCCTCTCTCTGCTATAATAGCTGCAAACTTTCATCGTTCTGCCTCCATTAATATGTCTGTGTGCAGTGCTCAGTCTCAGTCTATCTCACCATCTGTGATGTCTCAATCTGTCTCTTCATCTGTGGTGTCACAGCCTCACTCTCCTCCTAGATTTACTTCTCCCAGCACTATTCATAATGAGTCAGTACTCACTACTACAATTGCAGGATTCTTTGCTGGTCGTGGTAATGGAGGCAATGGAAACAACAGAGGGTTTAATAATGGTGGTAGATACCATGGCAGGACCAACAATGGCAGGGGGTATGGAAGAGGTATTGGGGCCTCTTACAATGGAGGAAATCAATACAACAACAACAACAACAACAACAACAACAACAACAACAACAACAACAACAACAACAACAACAACAACAACAACAACATCAGAAACAATGCTTCTCCTGGTGTGCTGGGATCTACCCCATCTTCATCTCAATGTCAGCTATGTGGGAGACCAGGTCACCTTGCTAAAACCTGCAACTTATTTCAGAAAATGCAACAGAATCAGGCCTACAAGGGGTTGTGTACTTTTTGTAATGGTGACAGTCACACAGTGGAGAACTGCTACTATATCAAAGGGTTTCCTGGACAAAATGCCTACAGTTACAACACAACTGATGGAGACAGCAATGCAACTCAAATGGAGGCTGCCATTGCGAGAGTTGTTCATGCTATGATGGCATCACAACAGTCATCTCAAACCTCTCAGAGCTCTCCTCGAGCTATGCATGCTACAACTGTCCCTGTGCCTCAAGCTATGTTGGCCTCAAATACATTGTCTCTACCATTTTGGCTTGCTAACTCTAGTGCCTCCAACCACATGACAAGTAAACTTCAGTTTCTGCAAAATGTTGCCCCATACAGTGGTGATCAGTCAGTTCAAGTTGGAAATGGAGAGCAACTGAACATCACTCATATGGGTAACACATTGTTAGGAAGCCTAAAGCTTAACAATGTTCTTCTAATTCCTCAACTTGCTGCACATCTGCTATCTATATATCAATTCTGTAAAGATAATAATTGCAGGATATGGTTTGATGAATTTATTTGTGTTATACAGGACAAGGTACTGGGCAAAGTTCTCTACCAAGGACAATGTGAGCAATGGTTGTATCCAATTCCTTTTTATCTTCCCTCTCTCAAAACAATATCTCAAAGTATACAGAATAAATATAATAAGACTACTGCAACATCTCAGCATACCAGTTCTGCAACAACTCAAAATTTCAGTCTAGCTTCCTCTCTTTCTGTACCTACTGCATTTTTGGGAAAGTGTGTGCATACCTCTCTGTGGCACAGAAGATTGGGACATCCCAACAATGAAATCACTACCAGAATGCTTCAAAAAGGAAAGATTCAGGTTGCAAATGATGTAGTCAGCTCGATATGTGAAGATTGTTTAGCTGGAAAGTTTCAAAAACTTCATTTTCCTATTTCAGAGTCTAGGAGTCTACAACCTTTTAAGATCATACACTCTGATGTATGGGGTCCCTTTCCCTTTGTATCCATTGATGGTTGTAAGTACTTTGTACTATTTGTAGATGACTTTTCCAGATATACGTGGATTTTTCCTATGAAACAGAAAAGTGAAGTGTTTGCATATTTTCAGACCATTTGTGCTTATGCTGAGAATCAATTTTCTAGATCAATTAAAATTCTGCGCAGTGATGGAGGTGGTGAATATTCAAGTCTGAATAGTAAAGGCAATGTTCATCATTTCTCATGTCCTTACACTCCTCAACATAATGGGATATCAGAAAGGAAGAACATGCATATCAGGGAAACTGTTGTTACACTGTTACACACTGCATCCATGCCTCAAAAAATTTGGTATCATGTTGTTGCTATTGCTACCTATCTTATTAATAGGATGCCATCTCCTATTCTATCTATGGTGTCACCTCTTGAGAAACTATATCACAAAACACCATCTGTGGAAATATTGTGTGTATTTGGTTGTGCTTGTTTCCCACTCATGGCCCCTTAAAATCAACATAAATTGCAACCCAAGACAATCAAGTGTGTTTTTCTAGAATTTGGTGCAGGATACAAAGGATACATATGTTATCATGTTGCAAGCAGAAAGTTTATTATATCCAAGCATATTCTTTGATGAATTTCAGTTTCCTTATGCCACCAGGAATAATAGAGAGAATGTTCAACCTGCTAAATCTGTTCAATCTGACATTGCTGATCACTCAACATTTATACACCATTGCTCTACATCTGCTATATCAAGTCCCTTGGTGCCCTTACCTTGTCCTTCACAGTTAAACATTCATCAATCTGGTACATCTTTCAATCCTGATAATGCTACTATTACTACATCTTATGTTCCTGCAGTTTCTTCTGATGCATGTTCTGAGTCCACATCCAATCCTCAATTTACTTCTGCTGAACCAACCTGGTCCTCTCCTCATGAGGCTATCAATGAGTCTCACTCAAATCTGTTTCATGATGACTATCATACTTGTGTTGCCTTTGATGAAAATAATGGTACTATGGACTTATCTGCTCAACCTGGAGTAGGAATATCTGTTGTGTTAAACTACTCTCCATCTCGTCCTACCAGTCAAGTGTCAGAAGCAAATATTCTGCATCCTGTAGCTGGTCTCACAAATGAAAATTTCAGTGATCATTTAATGCTTACCAGAAGTAAGAGAGGAATCTTCAAGCCTAAGTGCTTCCTGTCCATTATGTCAGAGCCTGTTCAAGATCTATCAAACATTGAACCTGTCAATTACAAGAATGCAATGAAAACACCAGTCTGGATGCAAGCTATGAACACTGAGTACAATGCCCTGATGAAACAGCAAACATGAGATCTTATACCATTACCTTATGGCAAGAATTTGGTGTCCTGCAAATGGCTATTTAAAATCAAGAGGAATTCTAATGGCACCATTACAAGACATAATGCTAGATTAGTTGCTCGTGGCTTCAGTCAAGAATATGGAGTTGACTATGCAGAAACATACTCTCCTGTGGTTAGACACACTATAGTTCGAATGGTTATCTGCTTAGCTGCCTCAAAAGGGTGGAAATTGCATCAAATGGATGTCACTAATGTTGTTCTGCATGGTACTCTCACAGAGGAAGTGTATATGACTTAACCTGGAGGATTTGTCAGCTCCCAACATCCTACTTATATCTGCAAGCTGAAGAAATCTCTGTATGGGCTAAAGCAAGCTCCAAGAGCATGGAATGACAAGTTTACCTCCTTTCTTCCCTCTCTTGGTTTTGTCAGTTCCTATGCTGATCCATATTTATTTGTCAAGCATGTTTTCTTCCCTAATGCATCACAGTGTGTCTTCCTCCTCCTATATGTTGATGACATTATTATCACTGGTGATGGTGAGGAACTTATTCGAGAGATTAAATCTGCATTGCTTCATGAGTTTGACATGAAGGATTTAGGAAAACTCCACTTCTTCTTGGGATTGGAAATTCAATATACAGAAAATGGAATTTTTGTGTCACAGCAGAAATATGCTAAAGATCTGTTACACAAATCTGGCCTCGGTGAGTGTCACTCTGCCATTACTCCATGTCAGTTTGGCATTAAGCTTCTTAAAGATAGTGGTACACCCCTAACAGAGGTTGAGGCTCCATTATTCAGAAGCATGGTTGGTTGCCTGCAATAACTAATCTTTACAAGGCCAGACATAACATATGCAATCAACACAGTGTGTCAGTTCCTTCACTGTCCTACCACTGCTCATTTTGTTGCAGCTAAACGCATTTTGAAGTATGTCAAAGGCACATTAGATCAAGGCATCAAGTTAACCAGACTTCCAGCCACTACTCAAACTTATCTTCATGCTTACTGTGATGCAGACTGGGCTGGTGACCCCAACGATAGGAAATCCACAACTGGATTTGTTATACTCCTTAATTCGTGTCCCATTTCGTGGTGTAGCAAGAAACAACATGTTGTTTCTCGTTCATCCACTGAAGCAGAATACAGAAGTATGGTAGACATAACCTCTGAACTCATATGGCTGACTCATCTCCTTCCTGATCTCCATGTGAATCTATCCTCTTCTTCTACTCTTCACTGTGACAATATATCTGCTCTTACCTTAGCAACTAACATGGTTCATCACAACAAGCTTAAACACACCGAGGTTGACATACATTTGTGATCAAGTTAAAGCTGGACATCTCACATTACAGTTTGTTCCATCCAATGATCAACCTGCTGATCTGTTCACAAAAGGATTATGTTCACCTCTTCACTCTCATTTCTGTCACAGCTTGATGATCCCTCATCCAGCTGAAGGGGGGGTGTTAACCATAGTATAATTAGCTAATCAGAGTTAGTTTTCTGTTGTAAGGATTAGTAGGTTTGGCTACTGTTGCTTGGTTGTTATACACTGTATATTAGTCACCTCTAGCTATCCTTCACGTGTCCACAATCTGCATTTAGCTACACTGGTATAAGTAGCTTGCTTGCTGTGCTGTTTATTACAGCTAGAATATATTACAGCTCTTTCATGTTCAGATCTATATTCTCTCTCCTCCATTATTATTTCTTCAAACTTTTACTGAGCTTTCATTTATAACACAAATACAAATTAAGAAGTGAAATTATTAACATTTGAGTGACCAATTGCAAGGTGCGTGTATTATATCCAGCTAAGTGGGGGAAATAATGATCGACCTTGATTGATCAAGGTCATTTGACAATTAAATATAGACGATTGAGACACATGATCGAGATTGTTTAAGACTTTAACTCCTTAAGCAATTCATTCCCCAATCATATATATGATGCATGCATGGTAGGGTTTTGTGATTAATTAACCAAATGAAATAGGTGGTAGTAGGCCTGGTTCCGCTAAGATACGGTGGCCGGCCAGTGCGCTAGCCAGTGTCAAGAATTACAATTGTGATTTTCTAACCTGCCTGATCACTAATTCTATTGTCAAACTTAATTTCCGGCTCCTTTTCTGAAATGAAAGGTACTAGATCGAGCTATACATCGATCAACCACCAACATTAATTTTGAAAGTGCTTGTGACCGGCCTTAAACCTATTAACCATGGAGATATTTCCATTTCAGCATTTGTGCATTCTGTCAGCTGCTTAGTTGTTTACAACTGCACTTCTTTCAGAACCTCCGCTAGACAGCGTGTGGAATGGCCGAGAGCGGACCTTTTTGGATATATAATCCAAATCGAGAGTGGAGTTACGGGAACAATCGTATGATGGAAAACTACTTTCACGGTTGCTTAGGGTGCCCCGAGGGATTCGCCTCGAGGAGGAAGAGTTAAGTTGCGGATCGTATCATTCGAAAAATTATTCCATTGAACGTTTTCTCCCTGGAATAGCGACATGAACTAAATGTCCCGAAACGAAACCCTTTTCTATCTAGTGTTAAAAGATCCTTCAGCATCCGCACCAACTAAATGGGAAGCTTAATTCGAAAGACGAGAGTAGGCTCGAGGAGAATCAGACTTTTGATCCTAACAATCAAATCTTTACTGGAGTAGACTTGGACTACTTTGAGAAATAAATTGCTCCATTCCTTTATGGAAACTCCCTAAAGGTCAAGGTTTCCCCCGGCGCCTGGCCATCTTGCACAGGTAATACAACAAGGTTGCGAAGCAAAGAAGAAGATTCGCCATAGGTAATTACGTAAATCAGCGCTTATTAAAGCAGGAAAGAATAGCCTCTATTACATCTCCGGCCTAGATTATCATAACACGTTATGATAAACACCGTAAGGTAAGCACTTCCCCAACTAGCGACTAGCAGAATTTTCGTTTTTAGGTTTGTTCAAGTTTTAAGTTGAGGTTATAAGGGTAAAAAATTTAGTGAACTATTGAACAGTGTGATTGATCAGACAAGTACCAAGGGCTTTCGGTAGACTTCTTTCATTCCCTAATTCGCTTGCGAAAAGTCCTTGCATTAGTATGAGTGAGTTGACCGCGTAACTGCAATCCATCATGATGACGAATTCCACGATAACAAGAAATATAAATTATAGTTTTTCAGGATTGTCCAAAATATCTTGATCATTAGAAATCCTAGAATCGGTCGTTATGATCGAGCTTGAGCAGGTCCATGTCGGAGACAGTGAGGCAGTCATTACACCATTTGTGTAGATCGCTACTTATGCTACAAGGAATTTCGCTAGAGGAGCAAGCGTTATCCGGAATGATTGGGCGTAAAGCGTCTGTAGGTGGCTTTTTAAGTCCGCCGTCAAATCCTAGGGCTCAAGCCTGGACATGCGGTGGGCCTGCTTGACGAATGTCACCGACGGAGACATCGTAAATTGGAAAGAGTACGATACATCAGTGTAAAAGATTGAGTGGGATCTATGAGGTTGGTTTTTAGGAAAGTTTTATAGCCTCTAACAAACGGAAATTAGTGTGGTTATTATAGCAGCATATCTGAGAGTATAAATAGTTGTACATTGTAATATTTGTTAAGCTTGATTCATTAATAGAAAGCTCATAACTGTTTTCTCTGTTCTGCCATTGTTGCAAAGCTTTAGCTTACTTAGCTAGGACTACTTGCTTCTCTGTGAATTCTAGCTAGGTTAACATGGTATCCAGAGCTTGAGGTTCAGTTCAGTGACTACATTTGGTAGCTATGTTCTGGTATGGTGAGAAATTGAGATTGACAACCCTAGGGTTCAGATTTAGTGCGAATCGAGATGAATCTCTTCCTCTAATTTCATCTCTGAGCAAAACCTTATCTTCACTACTATGAATTTTGCAATTCTGAGATGTTGAGGTTCAGATCTCAGTTTTCATAGTGATATTCTACTGCTCAATCTTATTTGTTGTTGAAGAAAGTTGTTTGTGTTTGTTGCGTATGATATGTGTTTAATTTAGAGTACACATCACTAGCACATGATCTGTCATAGTAGCATGAAATTGTTTCTCAAAACTGGTGATAATTGTGATATGTAGCCTGATATTTAGTCAAAATTGTGTTGAGATAGCTAAAAACTGGTATAAATATGGAGTATTGGAAAAGTGTTGGCATAATTTGAGACAAATTGGTATATTTTGGCCTTTGTGGTGACAACAACTCTTATAACATTGGTGATCTAAGTCTTGTGTATAAGGAAAGACATGATATTGTGTTGTAGCTGTATGCTTTGTGATCTGTGAAATTTACAAGTGCTTGTTGACTTATTCTAGTGACATATCATATTTGAAGTATTGTTAAGTATCTGTTAATCATGCCTGAAAGTGAAGGATCATCCAGAATGGCTTCTGGTGCTACTTTCCATTCTCTGACACAAGCTAATGTGAATGCTTTATTGAGCACCATAACTATGAAGCTGACTGACTCCAACTTTATCAAGTGGAGTTTTCAGTTTCAATCTGTGTTATAAGCTAATGCCCTATTTGGATTCTTTGATGGCACTGAAGTCCCTCCACCTCAATTTTTTCCAAACATTGATGGCAGTTCCACCTCTGAAGTCTCTCGAGCTTGGAGGAAAATTGATATTACACTTGTGAGTTTACTGATGCCTACTCTTGATGAAGACATTAATGACATGGTGGTAGGTGTTGCATGTGCTCATGAAGCCTGGCAGTGTATTCTTGAACGCTTCTCAATTGTCTCAAGGGAAAACGTCATGTAGTTAAAGACTGACTTGCAGACCATAAGAAAGGATAGTGAATCCATTGAGAAATATTTAGGCAGAGTGAAACATGCTCGTGACTAGCTGAGGTCTGTGGGAGTGACAATGTTAGATGAAGACATACTTGTTGTTATACTAAATGGTTTACCAAAGGAGTATGGAATGCTCAAAATGGTGATCAGAGGCAGAAGTGGCCCTATTATACAAGAGTTCAGATCTCAGCTACTGGCAGCTGAAAGAGACATTGAGGGACTCTCAACAAACTTCTCATCATCACATCAGTGTTATGGCAACCAAAAGTGATGGAAATCGACGCCAATGGAACAACAATGGTGACAAATCTCGAAGTGGAGACAAATGAAAGAGTGTAGCAGGCTACTTAGAAGATTACTCAAAGCATGATAGTGGAGGTCCATCTTGGTTTGCTAAATCTTCCAACACTGGAAGGATCCCAATGTGTTCTGCTTGCAACAGGAAAGGACATACAGTGGAGACATGTTGCACATATAATGCATGTTCTATCTATGGCAAGCATGGTCATATTATTGATGCATGCTATAAGAATTCAAATAAAGGTGGCACTTCATCTGATAATTCTGAGTACAAACACAATGTTGGACCTTCTCTTGAATGGCAGATCTGTTCCAAAAGGGGTCATACTGTTATCAACTGCTAGTACAAAGTTGATGTAGCTTCTGGACATCCTTTTCTCAGCATCATGGTATGTCATATTTGTGGTCTCAAAGGTCATGCCGCTCTTTGTTACAATCAAAGGTCAAATTATGCTTATCAAGGCTCTAACCCTCCTCCTTCACTTACTGCCATGTCTACAAATTCACATGGAACTAGCTTATCTCAGAGACCTTCTAACAATGGAGTTTGGATTGGTGATATTGAAGCCACATACCATATAACCTTTGATATTCAGAATATGTCTATTGCTTACCCTTACAACTAAGACAATCATATCTCTATTGCTAATGGAAAAGGTCTTGATATTGCACATATTGATTATGCATGTCTTCAACCTTCTCTTAAACATACTTTTGATCTTCGTAATGTTCTACATGTTCCTAATCTGGTGTTAACTTGCTATCTTTCACAAAACTATGTAAAGATAATAAGTGTTTTATCACCCTTGATGAAAATATCTCTGTGCAAGATAGTTTCCAAGGATCATCTCTACAAGGGAAAAAGCAATGAAGATGGATTGTTCTTGTTCAACTCCTCCTTTTTTCCTCAAGATGATTCAACAAATTCTTCTACTACTTATGTAGGATCTACTGTTTCCTCTACTCGTTGGCACCACAGATTGGGTCATCCTTCTTCTGATATAGTCTCCAAGATATTGTCATTTGCAACAATCAAATACAATAAGGATGTTATTAGTCATATGTGTTCTTTTTGTCTGCAAGTGAAAATGCATAGACTTCCTTTCTCTGAGTCTGTTACCAAATCAGATGTACCTTTTCACAAGCTACATATTGATATATGGGAACCTGCACCTTATATCTCACTTGAGGGTCATAGATATTACTTGGCGGTAATAGATGACCGTATTAGGTTTATGTGGATATTTCCTCTTATCAATAAATCATATACATTTCCAACACTTGTGAAATTCTTTGCATATGTGCATAAGCAGTTTGGTAGTTCAGTTAAAATACTGCAATCATATGGTGGTGGTCAGTTTAACAGTAAATCTTTTACACTGTATCTAGAGTCTGATAGTATTCTTCATTACATTATTTGCCCTTATACTCCTCAACAAAATGGAGTTGCTGAGAGGAACAACAAGCATATAATTGAAACTGCAGTCACACTCCTTTCTTCTCCTTCTATGCCAAAATTGTTCTGGATCCATGCAGTGGCTCATTCAACTTTTTTTATCAGTAGGATGCCATGTAAGTCTTTGCAAATGACCTTACAATGTAAGTCTTTACAAATGACCTTACATTATTTCCAGTTGTTTAAGCATAACCCTGATCTCACATCTTTAAAGATATTTGGCTCTGCTTGCTATCCTTATCTCAAACCATATTCCAAAGATAAATTAGACCCTAGATATGTTCAATGTGTTTTCTTGGGACATGTAAATGGTTATAAAGGAGTTGTATGCTACTGTATTCCCAAGAACAAACTATGGATGTGTAGACATATGATCTATGATGAACATTATTTTCTTTTTTCTAGTATCTCACCTGATATAACATCTCCTCATTTTCTACCATCTCCTACTTTTACCAGGAAACCTATCCCTCTCCCTACTCCTTCTCCCTTTTATCCTTCTCCTATTTCTGGCCTTACTTCTGATCAATTACAAGTTGAAGTTGAACATATTTCAAGCAATGGTATGGTACATGAGAGTGATGTTAATAAACAGGTGCTGCAAAATGGTGATCTTAATGCACATAATGTACCTGAAGTGCAAGTTCTTCAAAATCAGGGTCCTAATGATGCTCTTGTGTTACCTCAAGATTATAACCATTCATGACTCAAGATCTTGACTCAGGGTCCTATTCAGGATTAGGATTATAATGCACACTCAATGTTTACAAGAGCCAAGAATGGCATTGTGGAGAAGAAGTCTTTTCAATATTTTTGTGCTTACTCTGATGTTGTTGCTGGAAAGATGTTTGATGAGTTAGCCTATTTTGGTGGATTCGCTGCTGCTACTGACATTACTGAGATCACAAAACCTAAGAACTTTAAGCTGCTACTGGAAAGGATGAGTGGAATTTGGAAATGCTAGTGGAGATTTAATCTTTAAGATATCAAGGGACATGGACTTTGGTCCCTTGTCCTGCTGGCAAGAACACCGTTAGGAGAAAATAGATTTACAAGTTCAAGAAGAATCCTGATGGTAGTTAGGTAGTGTGTCTCGTTATAAAGTAAGGTTAGTTGCACAAGGCTTAAGTCAAGAGAAAATATTGGATTATGAAGAAACCTATATTCATGTGGTTAGACACAATACTGTTAGAAAGATTTTGACTTTAGCAGCAATGTTTAATTAGAAACTCAGATAATTGGATGTGAAAAATACATTCTTGCATGGAGATCTAAAGGAGGAAGTGTATATGCAGCAACCACAAGGTTTTGTGGATCCAGATCTTCCTAATCACTTGTGTCTTCTAAGGAAATGCTTATATGGACTCAAGCAAGCCCCTAGGGCATGAAATGAGAAATTTACAAGTTTTCTACCAAGCCTTGGATTATGTTTCTCTTATTCAGATCCAACACTCTTTGTAAGGCACACAAGTGATGGTATAGTGGCTCTTCCATTGTATGTAGATGATATTGTAATTAATGGCTTCGGTGAAAAAGGTGTATAGAAAGTCATTAATGTGCTTAGAGAAGTTTTTTTATATGAAAAACTTCGGTCCTCTTAGTTATTTTTTGGCATTGGAAGTGTCACATAAGCCTAATGGAATATTTGTGAGCCAAGCAAAGTATATCAAAGATTTACTCAATAGAGCTTGAATGGGAACAACAAAGCCTTGCAATACACCATGTCTGCCCCATGTACAAATGCTGAAGAATGAAGGTACTCTCATGTCAGATCCCTTTCACTATAGAAGTATAGTTAGTGCATTACAATACTTGACATTCACTCGACCAAACATAGCATTTGCTATCAATACTGTGTGCCAATTAATGAACTATCCCATTGATGTTCATTATGGGGCAGTCAAAAGAATCCTGAGATATCTTCGAGGATCAAGGGATAGAGGTCTGTTTTACAAAAGAATTAAGTGTCTTCCTTGCATTCAAGCCTATTATGATGCAGATTGGGCTGGTGAAGTTAATCATAGAAGGCCTACTACTGATTTTGTGGTATTCCTAGGTAACAATCCACTGTCATGGCAACCAAAGAAGCAAAGTTCAGTGTCAAGAAACTCAACTAAGGCAAAATATAGAGCTTTGGCAAACACTGCAATAGAAATCTCATGGATGAGACAAATATTGTGTGATCTTAGTCAATGTTTATGAGAATTTTCTGATATATTGATCAATCCAAATTGGGGTATATATACACAAGTACTTACATTCCTAAAAGGAAACTAAATTAACTATTGAATCCTACTTAATTAACGAATATACATCTCCTAACTATACATGGAGTGAGGCACACTCCAACACTCATTCTCAAGTTGGAGCATACAAGTTTTGAATGCCCAACTTACCAAGAGAATCATTGAACGTCTTACACGAAATTGCCTTAGTGAGAATATCAGCTAATTGTTCTTCTAATCGAACGAAAAAGAATGAAATGATCCGAGTATCCAGCTTCTCTTTAATAAAATGTCTATCGATCTCCACTTGCTTTGTTCGATAATGTTGAACCGGATTATGTGCAATCTCCACTGCAGCAGTGTTGTCACAATAAAGAGACATAAGATATTCCAGCTTAAAACCTAAATCTCCCAACAAATGCTTGATCCATAATAACTCACATACTCCTTGAGCCATTCCTCTGTATTCAGCTTCTACACTAGATCTAGCCACAACATTCTGCTTCTTACTCCTCCAAGTAACCAGATTTCCACCAACAAATGTGAAATAACTTGAAGTAGAACGTCTGTTAGTGATGTTACCAGCCCAATCAGCATCAGTGTAGCCATAGGGTTCCAAATCTCTATTCTTTCGAAACACAAGACTTTTACCAGGAGCAGACTTCAAGTACCTTAGGATTCTCACCACTACATTCATATGATCTTCACTAGGATTATGCATATACTGACTTACCACACTAACAGCGTAAGCAAGATTGGGCCTAGTATGGGACAAGTAAATCAGATTTCCAACTAACCTCTGGTACTTTGACTTGTCTGTGGGAACCTGATCCTGATAATATGCAATCCGATGATTCTGCTCAATGGGAGTATCTGCTGGTTTATAATCAAGCATACCAGTTTCGGCTAACAAATCCAAAACGTACTTTCTTTGGCTCAACATAATATAGTCTCCATTCCTAGCTACTTCAATCCCTAGGAAGTACTTCAAATTTCCAAGGTCTTTCATTTCAAATTCAGATGATAGTTGAACTCTCAATCTCTTAATCTTGTCTAGATCATCACCTATTACCACCATGTCATCCACATAAATAATCAATGTTGTCAACTTGTTCCGTTGATGTTTGAAGAATAAGGTGTGATTTGAGTTGCTTTGTCTGTACCCAATCTTCTTTATGAAGGTTGTGAATCTACCAAACCAGGCTCTTGGTGATTGTTTCAATCCGTACAAGGACTTCTTTAACTTGCACACCATCTTTTCTCCTATAAAAGTTCCATATCTTGGAGGAAGATCCATGTAAATTTTCTCATTCAAGTACCCATAGAGAAAAGCATTCTTCACATCAAACTGTTGCAAGGGCCAGTCAATGTTAGCCGCCAAGGACATGAGAACACGAATAGTATTCATTTTTGCTACTGGTGTGAATTTTTCATCATAATCCACTCCATACTTCTTAGTGTATCCTTTTTCCACCAATCTCGCCTTGTACCTGTCCACTGAGCCATCTGCATTATGCTTCACAGCATAAACCCTTCGGCACCCAATGGTCTTCTTATCCTGTGGTAGTGGTACCACATCCCATGTATCATTCTGTTGCAAAGCCTCCATCTCAACTTCCATTGCTTTAGCCCATTTCTCCTCCTTGAATGCATCCTGCACTTTACTAGGAAGATATACAATAGATAATTGATTCACAAAGGCTACATAAGGTTTGAATAGTCTATGAGTTGACACATAATTAGCCACAAGATACTTGGCTTTAACTGTCATGAGAGGTTCATATTTTTTTTAGGGTTGACCACGAGTTGACCTAACAGGTAATACTTTCTCAGGATAAGATACCTCAGGTGATGACAGGTCAGGGAAGATTGTTGACAGAGAGGGAAAGACTGTGCTTGCATGTACATCTTCTAGAACGGATTGTTGATCACTGATGAGTTCCTCTCCTCCTTTCCACGGGTCATCGTTGACAAGCGGAACTCTTGTCATCTTCGACGAGTCGAGAAATACCCTCGACCGGTCGATGATGAGAATCTGTCTGTGCCAGATGATCAATTTCGACCGGCTGAACCAAGTCCTCGACCGGTCGATGCGATGAATCTGTCTGTGCCGGATGATCAGTTTTGACCGGTCGAACCAAGTACTCGATCGGTCGATGCGTCGAATCTGTCTGGACCGAGGGTTTTTCGATCGATCGAAAAATTTCCTCGACCGGTCGAAAAAGGTGTCTGATTGGTGCATTCTCCACAGGAATGCGTTCTTCTAGAGCCCCAAATTGGTCTTCATAAAATATACTCTTCTCCTCCTCGCGGGGAGTAACTGATGGAGAGAAATAACACATGTCTTCACTAAACGTGACATCCATAGTGACATAGAATCTTTGAGATGGGGGGTGATAACACTTGTATCCTTTTTGGTGGGTGTCATAGCCAACAAAGACACACTTAAGGGCACGGGCATCTAGCTTAGTCCATTGATTCGGATGAAGATGAACATAGGCTACACAACCAAAGGCCCGGGCATAAAGCTTGTTCAGAGATGGAAGAACAACTGTCTGAGACAATACCTCAAACGGAATCCGGTTTTGCAGAGCTGTAGATGGTAGACGGTTAATGAGATGGGAGGCACATAAGACAGCTTCACCCTACAGATATTTGGGCATGTTGGCACTAAGCAAGAGAGTTCTACCCATCTCTAACAGGTGACGATTCTTTCGTTCAAAAACTCTATTTTGTTCAGGTGTCTGAGGACAGGTAGTCTGATGGATGATCCCATAGTGTCTAAAATAGTCGTGGAACGAATGGTTGACAAACTCCCCTCCATTGTCTGAGCGAAAATATCTTTACACAAGCTCCATACTGATTCCGAATAAGATTATAGAAGGCAGTAAAAGCATAAAACACAGCATCTTTGGTCTTGAGTAACACAACCCATGTCAGTCGAGTAAAGTCATCAATAAACAAAACGAAGTATCGCATTCCTAAATGTTGCATTTTTGGAAGGACCCCATACATCAGAGTGAATTAATTCAAAAGGTGTTGTACTAGAAGACACCCGAGAAGGATAAGTCAATTTATGACTTTTAGCAAAAACACAAGTTTCACATCCAAGAGTGGACTCCTTTATTCCTACAAATAAAGACAGCATAGACTTCTTCATAACCCCAAACGATGGATGACCCAATCGACGATTCCAATGCCAAATCTCTTTTACTCGATCAGAATTCGAAGTCAGGGCAACTGTGGGCGATATTGTTCTTGTTTCCCCGTTGTACATGCAATCCAAGTGATACAGTCTCCCTCTCAGATCCCCCTTGCCTATTATCGCCTGAGAAGATAGATCCTGGAAGATGGCATACATGGGAAAAAAGGTTACAGAGCATTTGTTTTGTGAATTTAATTCAGAGACCAATAAAAGATGATGAGATAGGGATGGCACATAAAGGACATTATATAATAGGATGGTGGGAGTGACTTGGATGGACCCTATACCTACAACAGGAAAAGACACACCATTTGCATTTGAGACTTCAGATATGGGAGAAGAAGACAAACTTAAAAACAAGGACTTGTCAAAGGTCATATGGTCAGACGCACCTGAATCAATTATCCATGTATTACTACCAGTAAAGTCAGAAATTTCAAGTGCAATACCAATTTTACCTTTGCTCGCCGGAGCATAACTACCTGTTGTCAGATCTTGGCCTTCTATTCCACAGAAGTCAGGGTTTTGGGCCAGCTGTACTGCGGCTTTACCACTACGATTCTTATCTTGAATTGGTTTTCGAGGGCAGGAGTTTTTGTAGTGGCCAAATTCTTTACAGTAAAAATATTATACTTTGCTCAGATCAGGGCTACGAGCAGGGGAAATTCGTGGCTGATTATTTTGTGGTTTTGGCTTCCACCCTTATTGTGATTGTATTGCTAGATGTGGCATAGCATCATGGAGTGCTTTAGGATGATTTGCTTCTTCTTTACGGATATAGGCATAGGCTTGTTCAAGAGTTGGTGGTGAGGCATGTCTCAGTAGTTCTCCTTTGGCAGTAGCAAATCTGGAATCCAACCCTTTCAAAAAAAATATGGACTTGCATCTTATCGGCGGTCTTATTGTGTGTAGCAGTATCAATGTCACATACCATAGGATTTGGATCGAGTTCATCGAGTTCTTGCCAAATAGCTTTTAGATTAGCATAGTACTTTGCTAAGGGTTGGCTGTTCTGAGAGGTGGTAAAGGCTTGACATGTCAACTCGTGTACCCAAGCAAAATTATTCCCATCATAATAGGTAGTTGCTACAGCATCCCAGATAGCTTTTGGGGATGAGTAGCCTGAGAACAAAATCATCACGGACCTTGTCATGAACTTCAGGAGTGTCATCATTATATTGGAGTTCATAGTATCCCACACAGCTTGTTATTTCCCAACCTCAGTCGGTCTTGGTAGAGTTCTGGTTACATGTGGCCACTTCCCGACACCGCCAAGGTGCATCTTCATCAACCATCTCCACAATTGATAGTTGTTGCCATCCAACTGTACTCCACATCCTGTGTGCCCTATTTGAAGGGCCATCATCTAATCACGAGAGAGTTCAGGTTGCTTAAATATTGAAAGCTCCATTGTTCAAAGAAATTTAGGTCAGAGGGTCAATTTTCAGATTTCAGAATTTTCAGACGATAAATTTCGACCGGTCGAAGGTTTTTTTCGACGGGTCGAGCAAGGAAAAAAAATCCAGATCAGGTTTCAGGTTCAGGTTAGATAGCGGAAGTCAGGTCAGATTTTCAGAGGGTCAGATTGGTTCTGATACCAAGTCAATGTTTATGAGAATTTTTTGATATATTGATCAATCCCAAATTGGGGTATATATACACAAGTACTTACATTCCTAAAAGGAAACTAAATCAACTATTGAATCCTACTTAATTACAGAATATACATCTCCTAACTATAAATGGAGTGAGGCACACTCCAACAATCTTCACATCTACATTTATGCTCCTCCATTGCTCCAATGTGATAATCTCTCAGCATTGGCTCTTGCTTCAAATCCTGTGTTTCACTCAAAAATAAAATATCTGGATAATGACTTTCATTTCGTTCGAGAAAAAGTATAAAAATAAGATCTCTTGTTACAATATGTGCCCACTACAGAACAAACAACTAATGAGCTAACCAAAGATTTACCCTCACCTTTACTTAAAGAATATTGCATCAATCTCAGCCTTGTTAGCACTACCAAAATTGAGGGGCAGTGTTAATCATGGAGATATTTCCATGTCAACATTTGTGCAATCTATCTACTGCTTAGTTGAATATAGCTGTACTAGAGAGCCTATCATGTGTACTCATTTGTGTGGTTATTACAGGAGCATATCTGAGAGTATAAATAATTGGACACTAATATTTGTTAAGCTTGATTCGTTAACAGAAAGCTCATAATTGTTTTCTCTCTTCTGCCATTGTTACAAAGCTTGAGATTACTTAGCTACGACTACTTGCTTCTCTATGAATTCTAGCTAGGTTAACAAAACCCTATAAACCAAGGAATGTAAAATCGATATTATCGGCGATATTTCGCCGATATTTCGGTTTTTTGAATTTACCTGAAAAATCCGTGAATATATCTCCAAATTTTCCGAAATTTTCCGAAATTTTCCGATATTTCCGATATATCCCCGATATTTCCGATATATCCCCGATATTTCCGATATTTACCGAAATTTTTGAAATTTTCAGTAACTTTTTTAATTTAACAAAATTAAAAGCTTGTCAAAATTTTGCAATGCCTTATCCTTCATATATCATGCCTTATGGTCTTCCAACAAGTGATAACTCATCGTTACAATCACAAAAAAATGCCACAAATGATGATAGTAATGAAGAAAGTCGAGCAATGCCTGGTTCATACTACGAGCTCCAAAATCTTCAAAGACCGCCCCCTGACCCATATGGTTGGCATGTAAGTCAATACGTGCAGATACATGGGAGAGCAATCATTTAATTAGTACTCTTCACAATACACACATGATTCTGCACAGAGAGATGAGGAAAATAGTGTGAATTTCGAACCTCATAGGTCCTCTATGTGGTTTTGAAGTATTTATATATTTGATTTTATAATGTGTGATGTGTAACATATTGTACAAAAATGTGATGGTCTAGCCTCCCATTAAAGTTTAGCCATCAAAAAAATAAAAATAGAACTATTAAATTATATTTTAATAGTTATCAGCACTTAACACATACTAATTCATATAGTAATATAGCAAATTCATATGTTTTGATGTTTGATCAATATTTTCTTTTTACATAAGGTAGGTAATTGATCATATAACAACCTCCAAAAGTTTCATTACAAATTTCCATATATTTTTATTAGTTTCCGTCATTTTCGTCAGAATTTTCAGTGGATCGATATTTCGTCGATATTTCCGTCGATATATCCAAATTTTGGACTGTCGATATATCCTCGATACCCGATATTTTACTCCTTGCTATAAACCCCTTAAACCTCGACACAATTTGATGATCGAGAACCAGCAAAAGTTGCCGACGCGCGTGGCGATGGTGATTGTGCATATGCCGACCGCCCCAACGGCAAGGCTGTATCACCTGTATGCCTATATATCAGCATATATGTCAACTAGACAACGTACCAACGCTTGGGCGAAACACTGATTAAAGAAAAATTAACGTACATGCGTATATATTTGCTTACAGATCGACCGGTTCCATTAATCCTCTTGTACCTGCATGAGTAAGCTTCCGGCCAAGATGTTGATTCTATCGGCCACTGTCACATGTTTCATACATAACTAATAAAGCAACTCCTTAACCACATCAATCAATTGTAACTGTATGTTATTGATAATTTGATACGAAACCCTTTCATTGGTTCTCAACTACCAAGTAGGTACTGGCATGGCGGATGCTACTATAGAGATACAATCAAAGAAGCTCAGCAGTCAGCTGCGTGCTATGATATAGAAAAAATTGTTAGTTTTGTCATTTATGTTTGGCAGATCACACTATATAGTCACTTATGTTTGGCAAATATTGCTTTGGTCATCAATGTTTTACTTTGTCATTCAGAATGATTACTTTGTTCATTTTAGATGTTAAAAACTACATATGTGATACACACATGTTTTACTTAAATTAATATTTTTGTCATTGCCAAACTAATAAACATACTTATATGTACTTTACAAATAAATAAATAAAATTGTAATGTTCAAAACAGACAAAGTGACCAATATGAATGATAAAGTAAAACATGAGTGACCAATCTGATATTTGTCAAACATTAATGACCAATCTCTCTCAACTATCAAACATGAATGACCAAACAAACAATTTTCTCTATGATATATCGTTATAGTTGCTAAAGCATATGAAAGACGTCCTTTATATGTATGCATGTGTTTAGGACTTGCTAAAAAAATGAAAGCCTAATTATCTTAACATATATATGAAAAAATTGCTGGTTTAGTCACTCTTGTTTGACAGTTTAGATGGATTGATCACTCATGTTTCACAAATATCAAATCGCTCATTCATGTTTTACATCGTCATTCAAATTGGTCACTTTATCTATTTTGGACATTAAAAGAAATATTTATTTATTTTTAAAGTGCATATAAGTAAGTTTATTAGCTTGACAATGACAAAAAATATTCATTTAAGTAAAGCATGTGTGTGTCACCTATGTGGTTTTTAACATCTAAATTGTACAAAGTGGTTAATCTGAATAACAAATTAGTAAAACATGGATGACCAAAGTGATATTTGTCAAACATAAGTGACCATTCTTTCTCATCTGTCAAACATGAATGACCAAACCAACAATTTTCTCTATATATAAGGCCAAACATCCTAATTTCTGCCTTACGTGTTGATTAGGTGCGCCTTCGGGTGTTTATCCATGCAACTAATAAAACTATATATAGGCCTTATATATATATATATAAATTGAATGGTGGAGATATGATTATGTGACCAAAAAATTTAGTCAAATCAAGAAAATCTGCATATTTCAATATACGTGGGGGTCTGCATCCATGATGGTCCATATATATGCGGATTTTCTTTATTTGACTAATTTTTTGGTCAAATAATCACATCTCCACGTTCAATTTATAGATATATGTGTATAGATCAACTCTGTAAAGTTTCATTCAATTTAATGATCATTTGGGTTCTCATAACCGTGATTTACCACTTATATATACAAACGGTTCGAGTTTTTATCGATTTCTGTCCGTTAGTTAATTTGATCTAGTTAGATAACTTAATCACAAAATGGATGAAATTTTGCAGAAGTATGTGATCTATACACTAAGACCTAAAATCTGAATAATGGAAATGTGAATATATAACCTAAAAATTAACTAAATGAAAAAATCTTCATATATTAAAATATGTGAACCTCCGCACCTAAGAAACTTTGTGTGTCTGTGTGTGTATATATATATGGGTGTGTGTGTGTCTATAATTCCATGAATCCTATCTGTATTGGTTTGGATCTCAATTCATTTTGATCGACTAGCTAGGGGACTTGATTGAGGTCCAACCTTGTCGTGCTATTTGTAGATTGATCGATCAACTTAGCTTGGTTTAGTAGAGCACGTACAAATGCAAGCCGAAAGCATAAAACCTATCGGCCAGATTTTAGGGATGAGTCGTATGACCTAGTAACTTCTGAGGATGGTGATGCGCGACCAATTTGTTGGTGATCCATTTATATACGTACCATTCGATATCTAATAAACATGCACTTCAATCATTTCTCATTTCCGCCCTTCCATCACCTAATCAATTAATTAACTAGTTAATCATGCAATTTGGTGCAATGTACGTGAGGTTTGTTAATTACCATTTACCTCAAAATATTTAAAATCTTAATTTACTGTTACAAATACGTATGGTGCACTGAATTGAAGTTTAATCATTGTTGTCTTGCACATATATATATAGTAGAACAAATCCAAGGTTAATTGATGGACATTAGTCGTAAATGAGTGAAAAACGAGCGAGCGAGTGCCATCAAATGATGGCTTACTGTACTTTAATCTCGACCTTCTAGCTTAAATTTTACGTAAGAGCACTTGCGTAGATATTTCACACATTCAATCAATAAGTATGTTCCACTTACATTAATATTTGTTTTGTCGGATAGGACAAGATCTAAACTATTATTAGAGAAGGTGGGATTCTTAAAATGGTGAAATGGAACATTCAAGGGATGGAATATCTAATTAACCTGTAGGGTACGTATACCTTACAAGGTTAGACATCAAATCTTCCACCTTCAATTTTGCCTCGATCACGAATTATATATATTTAATTAAAACCTAAGACAATCATTTGCATGATCATTCACATTGTCCCGAGGAATTAAAACTATTTAGTTAGCTAGGTGAGCTTTAACATAGAAGACAGAAAGAATTTGCACAATCGATAGCGAACCCAAGATTCGCTCTTCAAGCAATGCATGCCCTTAATGGTTTGTATTCAAAATAATAGTATTCGATCAGTAAAATGTCTGTGCGGGTACCTATGCTAGTTTTTGATCTGAAATCTAACTTAAACTATTACTTTATACGATACCTAATAGTGTACACTTTGATCAAGTGCTTACAATGTGCTTTTTTATTATCAATCTGATCGAAGAGTTTTACAACGTGAATGTATCTTCTTCTTCTTCTTTTCCTTTTTCTAGTTAGTATAGTTATGTATTCTTCGAAGGGGGTTTCATCGATTTCTCTAGAAGGGTACAACAATACGAGCATATCTAACTAATCTAAGTGTGATTAAAAGAAAAAATATATGAAATTTGGCAATTTTCTTTAGTTGGTGGATAGGCTAAGATGCATCGATCATACCTTATACATGTAACCATGCGAAGTCCACAAAAAACAACATTCATGCATGTATTGTTGACGAAACAAAATATCTTTACATAAATTATTTATAACTTAGGAAGTTTCCATTTAATTTGACAACAATTCTTGCAACAATAGTTAATAACAATGCAAATTTATGTGAGACTGCATGATTAATACGCAAAATGGCCAGTGACAACAAGTACATATGGAAGAGCTATTTTATTTTTTTAAGAGCACCACTGTGGACCATTCGAATGGCCAAGATTTATGACTTTAAATCCTATGTCAAATTACATGTTATTGTATTAATAATTCTTTGTATATTTGAAATGATACGTCACAATATTAATTTTATCTTTCTTTATTTTAATTTTAATTTTATCATTTTGTTATATCAAGAATCTGTAATCAATTTATTATACTCAAAATCATAGATAAACCCTAGATAAAACACCACGTTCTTGGAACAAAACCAAAAAACTGATTCATCATTCCATCTTCTTCTCCATATTAGATCTGTGTTTGTTCTTTCTTAATTTTTTTATCATCTTCTCCTTTTTCGATCCATATTTAATTTTTTCCTTTTCTAGTTCATTCTTATTCTTCCGGGCATTCTTCTCCTCCTTTCTCCTTTTCTTCTTCACCATTTTCTTCTTCTTAATCGTCCTCTTCAATTCAGTCCTCTCCTTTCTCCTTTTCTTCTTCACCATTTTCTTCTTCTTAATCGTCCATTTTCTTTCTTTCTTCTTCTTCTTCTTCTTCTTCTTCTTCTTCTTCTTCTTCTTCTTCTTCTTCTTCTTCTTCTTCTCCTCCTCCTCCTCCTCCTCCTCCTCCTCCTCCTCCTCCTCCTCCTCCTCCTCCTCCTCCTCCTCCTCCTCCTCCTTCTTCTTTCCTTCTCTTCTTCTTCTTAGTCGTCTTCTTCTTCGTCTATTTATTTCCTCCTCTTCTTTTTCTTGTCGTTAATCTAACCTAAAAATTCAGAGATATTAAGAAATTTTTCTAGCCATTGGATCATAAAAAGTTATGATTGACTTTTTATTATTCTGTTGTGGCATAACATATATATGTAAATTAAAGAATATATTTAATATACTCATGTGGATTGCCACATGGATTCAAGGCCATAGATTATCATTTCTCTTTTTGTAACATGATTACATTGATTACATTCTTTTGGGTATATAGAGGGTCTAGATTAGAAAGTATAGTTAATCAGGATTATATTGAAAAATCTTGATCCGTCATGCATGTATTTTGTTAATATGCCTTGAATATGCTGATAGTATACGGGGGTCTCGCTGCTAGTCGGGGTCCAGGGACAACGCGTCCTGGTGGGGGCTCGGAGACAACGCCCCTGGAGCTAAATGTAATCCAAGTCATATTGGACTTAGGTTTTTTGTTAGGTCTACCATTTGGGGGTGTATATATATATATATATATATATATTAGGTTATTTAACCTAGTGTGATATTCTGTAATCTGTAATCTGGTTTCCTCAAGATAATAAATATGTTCTCTTTCTGCCTTTGGACTTAACTAACATATCGTTAGTGAACTACATAAATTTGTGTTATTTCTTACATTCGTTATAACATATTTATTATCACATACTGGTATATCTTGGTCGTATGTTCTACTACTTGTACGTATGATCATGCTTGTCGATCGTGCTTGTCGATCGTCATTTTTTTCGTACTTTACTGTGGAGTCGAAATCTACAATCAACAGGCGACTTAATCTTCAAAGACAAGAGTGAGATGGTACGTATGAAATACCCCCTTTCACACCTTACGACTATGAAATCTTATAAAAATTTCTTCTGCATTCTAGCAGATAATCCAAGCACCACCCTCATAGAACTTGTATATAAGGCTTCCTAACATCTTTCCCAACTTAGCAACCTGTTTCGAGTTGCACTAGTTTCAAAAACACTTTCATTTTCGGAATTTCGGGGTTTCCAAAATCTGAAAGGCCATGGACTCCATTGATCTGATACAACAAGCCTTACAACCCACGCCTATGATGACACTATGTTCCATCGTCCCTGTACTATGTCTCCTCCTCGGCCTACTTTTCAGGTCACGGCGGCGCTTACCATATCCACCGGGACCCAAAGGCTTGCCCATCATCGGCAATATGATGATGATGGACCAGTTAACTCACCGCGGCCTCGCAAACCTAGCCAAACAGTACGGCGGCATCTTCCACCTCCGCATGGGGTTCCTACACATGGTGACCGTCTCGAGCTCCGACGTGGCGAGGCAGGTGCTCCAAGTCCAGGACAACATTTTCTCCAACAGACCGGCCACCATCGCTATCAGCTACTTGACATACGACCGCGCCGACATGGCTTTTTCTCACTACGGGCCCTTTTGGCGCCAGATGAGGAAGCTCTGCGTGATGAAGCTCTTCAGCCGCAAGAGAGCCGAGTCGTGGGAGTCAGTGAGGGGCGAGGTCGACACTGCCGTGAGGACCGTGGCGGCCAACACCGGCTCGGCCGTCAACATCGGCGAGCTGGTATTCTCTCTGACTAAGAATATCATATACAGGGCTGCGTTTGGGACGAGCGACAGTGAAGGACAAGACGAGTTCATTGGTATACTGCAAGAGTTTTCCAAGTTGTTTGGGGCTTTCAATATTGCGGACTTCATCCCTTATCTTGGATGGGTCGACCCGCAAGGGCTTAACACCAGACTCGCCAAGGCTCGTCAGTCGCTGGACAGGTTCATTGATACCATCATAGACGGCCACTTACAGAAGAAGAAGAATGGAAATAAGGATGAAGGTGAAACTGACATGGTGGATGACTTGTTAGCCTTTTACGGTGAAGAAGCCAAAGTGAACGAGAACGAGGATAATTTACAAAACGCCATCAAACTTACCAGGGATAACATCAAGGCCATTATCATGGTAACTTACTCGATCACTACATCTATCTTCTTATTACTGTTTGTTTAGAAAATTTGGAACATATTTGCCGTTTAAGATACTCCGACATGCATGTTATGTTTCTAGAATTACCAGTACTGAATTTCCCAATCAATTAAGCAACATGAATTCCATTAATTCCTTTTTCTTTTTGATATCTTCCTACTTTAGTAGTATTAATGTATCCATTAATTAAAACGTTTTGGCCCCGGCCCCCCTCCTCGTTAAGTCACAATATGCTTTCAAGTTCCGCCTCTGAATAACTACACTGAAAAGAAATGACATTCTCATCAAGAAAAAAGGTGGATACTGTTAAAACCACAAGTTTGGTGAACATGTAATTTAACTGATGTCACGTACGTGCTATTTTTAAAACATGCAGGACGTGATGTTTGGCGGGACGGAGACGGTTGCGTCGGCGATCGAGTGGGCCATGGCGGAGCTAATGAGAAGCCCAGAGGACCTACAGCGGGTCCAACAAGAGCTGGCCGACGTGGTGGGCCTGGACCGGAGGCTGGAGGAGAGTGACTTGGAGAAACTCACCTACCTAAAATGCACACTCAAAGAAACCCTAAGGCTACACCCTCCGATCCCTCTCCTACTCCACGAGACGTCAGAGGACGCGGTGGTCGCCGGCTACACCATCCCCAAGAAGTCGCGCGTGATGATCAACGCGTGGGCCATAGGGCGTGATGGAGATTCATGGGAGGACGCCGAGTCGTTCAAGCCGTCGAGGTTTCTTAAAGAAGGGGTCCCGGATTTTAAAGGGAGTAACTTCGAGTTCATTCCGTTCGGATCGGGTCGGAGGTCGTGTCCAGGCATGCAGTTGGGTCTTTACGCGCTGGAGCTGGCGGTTGGGCACTTGCTTCATTGCTTCACGTGGGAGTTGGCGGATGGGATGAAACCTAGTGAGCTGGAGATGAACGACGTGTTTGGACTCACCGCGCCGAGAGCGACTCGACTCATTGCCGTACCGAGTAAACGAGTTGTGTGCCAACTCTGAGGAACAAATTAAACTCCGATACCTAAAGTATATATACGACCAAACACGACGTCGGAACAGGTGAATTGCTTGCATGGCTATGAAGTTTTTATGTTTTGAATATATTTTGGGAAGAACCCAAAAGAGAATAATGTAAACAGACTAAAGAAAGGAACTCATTTTTTATTTTGTATAAGCTCTCTTTCTTTCATTTTCGTCTATATGTATATCTTTGTTTTGTTTGCTATTGTATTGATTCAAAATGTCAAATAAAGCAAGTATCAGTTTCCGATACTGGGAATGTTGAATCTGAGACACAGAAGCTGTGAAGCAGATTGTCGAACTTTTGAAAGCTTCTATCGTCAAATGCGCGCTTTCAACCACCACAAGCTAGCTGCATTATTTGACGAAAACTAAGACAGAAGATAATCGAAACTTGGGATTTCCTCTAGACCCTTTTTGACCACTAGAACAACGTACCTACAATGTTCCTCTAAGTCTCTAATTCTTTGCACGGCCACATGATACTTGTGAGTGCAGGAAGCTATATAGTGTCGTAATGCGCCTGTTGAGCTGAGCACTTAAGCAAGTACTATGGGCATGGCATGTGTGCCTATAAGAGCGAAAACGACATTTTAGGTGGGATTAAATTAATGTGCTGAAGACGACCCGAGGCCTTTCACTCGTTTTCTTGCAATTTTGTAATGGTTTCTTATTTATGATCAGTGATGTTTACATAGTAAGTAAGATTGTGGAATCATTCAGGGACTAGCCAAGAGGCTCCATCAAAGATTTTCCATTCTCAAAACTTATTATTGAATGGACGACAGAGAATCAGAGATCATAAGCACCACTAAGATAACCTAAACAGTGTCTTTTTTGCGTAATATATTCGCAGCAACAACACAGGTCCGGTCCGGCCCTGACCAGGGCGACAGCCCAGGATCCAGAATTTAAAGGGCCAAAATGTTTTGATTTGTTAAGATTTTATTGATACTTCTTTAGGAAAAAAATTGCTATTAAGGAAACCTTCTGCGTTCCCAGACTTTCAGATCGTCTCTTCCAGTGATCACTCCTCCCAATTCTTCAATTTTCAAACATCAATCATAAAGAATCTTAACCCATATACTCATTACAAATTGAAGAATAATACGATTCATCTTCTTCAAATTCATATAACCCATTACACATATACCTTAACCTCTTTATAAATAACTAGCAACCATTTTGAATCTTCCATCCATCATCATCTCTGATCTCTCAATCTCGTATTTCATTCCATCATTCCTTTTCAATTTGATTGCAGTTCCATTTGTTCTAATAGTCTGTTCTTGAAATTTTTAAGAATTCAAAGTAAATAGCTTTTTTTAGGGCTTTTAATATATAATTAGTCATAGGTTTTATTTTTATTTACGAGTCCAATTCATGTTTCTATTTGAAGTTTGTATTTTTCAATTTCAGTACATTAGATTTGATCTTATATATATGGTTTTTTTCCCGGAGTAATGCAGGTGTGGAAAGTAAGATTCTAGAATCTAATTTTACATAAGTTGTCATATTTTTAACAAGGTTTTGATTGAAGTTTGTATGACGAATTTAAACTTGATCAAATTTAGACAAGATATCACTTGAGAAACCAAAGAATTAGAGGATATCTTGTTGTGCAGGAGATAACTTTGTTGTTTGGTTCATTACTAGTACTGTAATGATTGTACTAGTTACTAATACTAGAGGAAACTACAAAGTAATATGAAATTGTGTATTGCATATTGGTTGAGAATATGGTGAAAATTGTTGATCGAAAGTGAGGACATAAGAGATGATTTTTATTTCTTATATATGTAGTATATATAAGAAGAAATCATTTTAAACGAGATTTGATTGATTTTCTTTTCGTGGGTGATAAAGTTTTTATGCTTATACTAAAGCAAATACAAGATAATCCGAGTTTTAAAGCAATATACTCTTTACTTTTGGGTATTGATTTTATGTTCTATGTTATATTATTATTTCTCAAAAATTTATATGTGAATGGGTACGTATTGTGTATGGCTAAGTTTGAAACCTTTAAGACTCAAAAAATAGTATGTATAAAGAACCCAATTTTATTTTTTGCCTAGATCCTGAATATCTCAGGCCGGGCCTGCAAGAACACAAATTTTATATACGCTACTTTTTCTACAGTTGGTGCTTTCTCTCATGGAAGAGGGACCCACTCCCTGATGTATGAGTTTCAGCTTGAGATTTGTAGAGTTGGATTGGCAATGGAGTTGGATGGTGATCGAGTACCCATCTTTATCCAAAATCAGCCCAGCACTTGCTAACTCCTCCAGAACACTATCTCGTTTATCTTCAAATAAACAACTCCACTGGAAGGTAACAAAAACAACTGTGTGAAGCTTGTAAAGGTCAAACTATAGCATGTGAATGTGTAGATCCATGATGGTATGACATGTATACGGCCGTCCAGAGCGGCTTTAAAAGTGTAGCCCTATATATGTATTGTATTATCAAGGTTTCAAATTTTTTTAATTTATGTTTTTAATCATCAAAATTTAATTTAAATAGTTGATAAACGATATCATTAATTATAAAAAATTGATTCTTAAATTATATATAATGGTATAATCGATCACAACAATGAATGATAACGAAAAATATGAATGATTCGTTGAATTGAAGAATATCTCTTAAAAAAGTCATCAACTTAGTGAGATTATCCGAGACTTTGATATGCGTAAGCCTTGTCCAAGCAAGGGTCAATAGTCCAGCCTCTGATTACAGAGAGTCAATTAATCGAAGTGCAAAAACAAACTTTTTCAAGATTATTAGGAATTTTAAATAAGATGGGAGGAAGAAAAGAGTCAAAGGACTAACAAACTGAGCAGTGGGCATAAGGTAACTGAAAATTCTTCCTTGAGCCCCCACTGACAATGTATTTACTTGCATTATCATTCATATCTTTATCACATTTGTTGAGAATACAACAACAGCTCGAAAAAGGTTACTAAAAAGAATGAACCTTTTCACAGTTTCCCCTAGTGGGTTCGTCACCAGTAACAATAGAACAAGTTTACATCAAGATACGTAGAACCGCAAGACCAACAGCAGATATGGATACAAGAGTACCTATGCAGTACTTAATGACATCATATTTTGCGGCTTCCACTTGAGCGCGCAAAGCATGAATTTCCTGTAAATGATGTAGAGAAGTAGCACTTAGCAAAAAATTGTCTACTCCATGGTTCAACCTAATAAACATTTCATTAGTCTTACCCGATCGAGTTTGTTAGTAAGGTTATTCGTTTCAGCATTCTGATTTGCAAGCTCTTCTCTTATTCTCCTGTAGTTGGTCAACCCATAAGCTTGAACAATGAAAACCAAGACTATCAATACATATTTGAAATGCTCAGGAAATAAGATTAATGATCACTTACCCTCTTTCAAGATTCAAGTCCAACCTTTGTCCTGCAGTAACTTTGTCGATTTCATACCTGCATTTGGATTATCGAGATCATTATAAAGAATAAACATTCCTATGCAAGTAGAGAAGAAGACAGCAAAATAACTCCATACACCAGACCTCAATTCATTGCGCATCTTCTCTATATCATTCCGAAGTTTTTCAGTCTCGTGTTGCAACAAGGAAAAGTGGTGTCCCTGCATGACATATATTTCAGTAAAGTTAGCAGCAGAAGGAAGTCCAGAAACCAAAAACCCATTTCCAGTGCAAGGATTGCTTAGATGATAATATCAGTATTGAGCCACGTTAGATTGGTCTTCAAGGAATTCTTAAATGACCAGTCAACACATGAAAGTCACTCCCAGTACAAGATACATCAACTAATACTCTTTTTACTATTATATTTGTTCTAGTATACAAGGCAAGAAAGAAGAAGATCATATGGATATGACTATTCCTTAATTTAGATCATAAGTAACAGCATCTAAGAGTCTTGGTCTGAGCTCATTTTAGTGTCCAACCAATTTTGTGAGGAACGGAATGAGTATCAGCCCTAAGCAAGTACTCCGGTATTAGTTTTTTGTGACTTGTTTAAGGTACTCCCTTGCTAGAGCACACATGAACTGACAAGAATCACTTTGGTTCTACATTTAATGAATACATACACCAAACGGCGACTAGCTAATTTGGTAGATGCTAACAGGATATATAAAAGCCAGTAGGCCAATACAAAGCATTCAGTCCGTGGACACCTTAACAATAACTCAACCAATCTTAGGAGGCACGCTCCACACTCAACTACATACTCCACCTTCAAATTAGAACCACTAAGGTAAGAGATGCATCTCATTTTAGGTAATTCAACAAACATATAAAAGAAAGTAACTTATGAACAAAAGCACGAGAAACCATGGTTGGGGCCCAACCATTCATCATAATATTCTCAATCATAAACAAAGCATTGGGACCTGAGGCCTTATTTCCAGTTTTATCATTGTTTACAATAATTTCAAACTCGATTGAGAAACACTGGTCCCATGTAAAATGATGGGTAAGTCACTAAATTCACGACTACTGATGGAAAAGGAGCACAGACACAACAATACCCAACGAAACCCAAACTGCAGTCCGGATTGGCATATACACTAAAGCTGGGGGCATATTTATTCGACGTTACCACCTGCTTTAACTCACATATGATAGGAAATACTCTAATTCATCTGTACTGATACTAACAGGAAGCTTAGACAAAGCATCAACAGTTGACACCCAAAGTATTGTTAAGAACCATAGCCCACTCCACAACTGCTCATAAATGTCATGTTTGCATGCAGTACAACACTGACATTCGAAATAGCAACAAGAAGCATAGTAAGAAAACCACTTTCTTGCTCCTCATAATTAACAGAACTTAACAGGTCGAAGTTCTCAGAATAAACAAAACAACAACCAAAACAGTTAAGGAAAAAAAAGGCAAGAAGAGTGTGCAATAAGCAAGCCCATGATCATGATAGAAACACTACCTGTGAGCTTTGAACTTCAGATTTGAATTTGGACAAGTTGGAATCTTGGATCATCTCAATCTACACACACACACAATGTCACAAGAAATTGGTATAACAGAAAACAAATATAGAATGGCAAATAAGATGCAGAAAATTTAGAACTAAATGCAAATTCCCTACTTTCTGCATCTCTCCCTTGGAGACAAATGACTGAGACACATTCTCCAAGCTGTCATTCAAAACTTCAGTAATGGCAGCCGTTATCGCCTCGGCATGCTTCGACGGCACTCCTTGCCCCTCTAATCTCCTAACCTAAACGCAAAAAACATATGCACATCCACAACAATGCTAAATTTCAAACTAAAATTCATTAATGAATTCGAAACTCAGACGAAAATGTAAAGCGAAATGAATCATGATGATGATGCTTTACCAATGCTAAAGTGTCGACCAGAAACAGGCGCTTGCCGTTGTTAGATTTGACGACCTCGGAGGAAATGAGCCTACAATCCAAATACCTCGGCGGCAAACTCGGCAAGACTACTTTCGAAGCAGCGCCGAGCGCGGCGAAGCTGATCCTGCCGGAGCCGCCGCAGCCGGTAGTACCTAGCTGCGCAACACGTCTACACGCCGCAGCGGCGGCCATTCCGATTCAATCAATCTCCAAATTCCTCTATAGTCCGTAGTCTCGATTCTGAATCGTTACGATCAAATCAAACTCACAGTTTTACTCGAGAAAAAATTGATCAATATCAATAGAGGATTGAATCAGAAGCTTTCGTACCTCAACGAAGAAAGATCGTCCTGGAGCTAAAAGGTTATCCTCCTCGGGAGTCGTGAAAACGTGAGCGAGGCTCAAAGCTTTGCGTGCGTTCTTGTTTAGAAATGAAGTTGGGGGATTTGGCTTGGCCGGTTGGTCTGCTTTTGTTCTTGAACACCTTCGTTCTTTTCAGCAGTTTTCTATTTTCTGATCTTCAGGCTTACTTTATTAAGCAGTTGCAATTTCGTACCCGAAGAACATAAACGAAAAAGAAAAAATAAAAACAGTTGCAATTATCTATGAGGTTGTTGCAATTATAATGTGAGTTTTAGTCAAACTCATATCTGCAAAATAGATCATAATTGTTTTGGTCACACTTGTTACTATCACAGTATCACATCTTCGTCGATTGTATTCCCATCTACAACTGTTATGATGCTCTGCTCTCCATACTTCAAGAGTTTAGTACTAGTGAGGTAAATAGAAGTCTCAGACTCTGAATGTTCAAGAAAGCTTTATACAAAGCTTTGCTGTTTCTAAACAAGAATACCAATTTGAAGAATGGTAGTCTTGGAGAAGCTAGCACATTAGGGTACATTTCCTGAAAGCAAATAAAAATACAGAACCTTGACTTGGAGATCTTAAAAAGAAAAGAGCAAAGAATAATAAGAGATGCAAGTTTTTGGATAAGGCGGGTAGGCATTATAATCAAATCCATTATTTGCTCAAAATTTAGATAACATGTACCATACATAGAAAGTTGCACTAACATGTACCATACATAAAGTGATGCTCATATCAGCCTCATACAATCCTCGTTAATTATTTTTCAAGCAGTGACAAAAAAAATATGAAAGACTCATAAAGATCTAGCAGTTGCACTAACATTCCTAATTTTTTTTTACTTCAAATGTGAACTAAAGGAATGACTGTATACGGGACATATCGAGATCCTGCTTCTCGAGTACTTTTATACTCATTCATCTGATCTCTTCAGCTAGTCATCCTACTTTGGCCGCCCTCTATACGGGTAAAAAATGCCGGAAACACTGTCTTTCACGTAGTTTCCAACTCTACCCATGTTCTTCCAAACCCCTGATGCTACAAGATCTGCATTTCTTGAAAACCTAGAAACATATCAACAAACATCAGAGATCCCTTACATGTCAGCCATATAGTTTTCGAGATTCCATATTGTGAAAATACGCATATATATGCTTGCCTGGTCAAGAAATCATTCCCTGCAGACTGTATAGGCCTGGGTTGTCGAGGTTGACGGACTTTTTGAGCATCTAGAAGATCAATACAGAATCAGACAAGATAACTAGAAGTTAATCAATGATAACATACTTCGGTACCAAACATTAAAACTTCAGAACACAGCTCTAACTCAATTTTAGAACCACTTATCTTGAATGTAATCTAACAACCGGTACGACTACACTTAATCTACTTATACTACTTATCTACATGCTAACTTTGCAATACGAAGTTGACTACATTAAAGGAAAGTTCTGGTAGGGAATGGCTAGAATGGAGAAGACATTGGAAAACACACAGGTTTATGAGATTTGATTTCCTTACCCTCTTTGTTCAGAGCAACTGCCGAATTAGGAGCTTGAGCAGGTGCATCAGTATGAGCTTTTCTGCCAACCAAAAACTGCAGAAACTCATGGCAGTCAGATCACTTGGCTCAGTGAGAAAAGAACAAATAAATATAGGCATAAATAGTAACAATAAGTAAGCTCTAGAAGTTTTATATCTCAAAAGCTGAACTAAAAGTCTCTGTATAATCCATGGTTGATTATTCCTATATCACTATCTCAGTCTGAAATATGTAAATCCAGTAAAAGTAACATAACCAATGCGATTAACTATTATACGGAATGAAACAGAACTACAAAGATCAAATGTTTTTCTTCTGGATGTGTGTGTGAGAGAGAGAGGAAGAGATCTAACCTCCAAGCCAACACAAACAGGCAATTCAGTTGCAGTTCCCTTATCGGCGGTAGGATCTTTACCATTTTGATTCAAGTAGACTGAGTAACCAGCACATACATAGTAAAAATCTCTAACATGTCGCTCATCTTTAGCAGAATCGACCTTTGCTTCTTCAACTACTGACTGGGGCACTGGTCACCACATCTATGTATTAGTAGAGACAATTCCATATGGTTCTCAATCTCAAATTCCGATAAAAGAACTTCAATTTTCGAACAAGACTACAAGAGTCTGAAAAGGTAAAATCTAAATTGCAATACAGGAAATACCAATCCTTCCAATCATAACGGAAAATGAAAAGAAGAAAAAGACGTATCTAGCTCAAAGCTGATGAACACTAGGCAGTCTCCTAAGCTAAAATAGAACACAATCTATGACTTATAAATTGCTAAACATCAATCCTCTACAGGAACTGTGTAATTTGGCTATTACAACCGAAGAACGATGATGAATTCACTATTCTGTAAGCCCAAAAATCGAAATTGAAATCATGAGCTGAACAAACTGAGCAAAAACGGACGAACGAATCA
Organism: Geum urbanum; assembly: GCA_946800695.1. NCBI lineage: Eukaryota > Viridiplantae > Streptophyta > Magnoliopsida > Rosales > Rosaceae > Geum > Geum urbanum. Next base: position 4,391,842 of record OX327000.1, on the reverse strand, counting down.
GTCTTGTAGCTCAAACAGATCAGAATTGAGAATCCGAAACCCTTTAAATTTGTAGAATCATCAACCACAAGCTTTCGCAATTCAGGATAATGAAAAGTTTTATATTCGCTTATTGATCGAAACAGAGGGAAGGGAGGAGGAAGGCGGTCACCTTGATGAAGTTTGCGAGGGAAGCCGATGCAGCGAGGGGTCTTGTCTTTGGCTTGGAGGCCGGAGGAAAAGTAGAGAGTGCCTTTACATGATTTACCCGTCCGTGCGGTTTGGGCCGGAATATTCCTATTGACGTCGTCGTCCATGGTGGCGATGGCGGAGGGGTGTGGCGTTTACTGTGGAGGACTCCGATTCTCCTCTTGTTTCATTTTGTAATTTTTTTTGTGCTTTGCTCGCTCTCTGCCTCACACTCCGTAAATAAGAGTTAAATGATACGACACGTCGTATTTCCATGGGCCGGGGGAGGCTCACGTCGTTGTGTGCTATGGACAACAATCCGGTTGGTGCTTGTTCGGTAACTTCGGTTTTATACCGCACCTGGGGGAGGGGGACAAACACCACGTGTACATGAACGAACAACTAATAACTCTATGAACAGACGAAAAGGTGTCGTTTACAACTAATCCTCACTAAAAACAGGAGCTCGAGTACTTGGGATCATAGCAGCCAGGGCGGAGCCATTCATATTGTTGTTATGCTAACTAGTATGTATATATTCCTCGCTAATGAGCATTAATGAAGCCGTCGATGAAATTGCAAACCTAATTTTCTCTCTACTTTCATTTTATAGCTTTCCAATCTTGTCTTACAATTGTAGAAAACCCTAGTTTGCTACAAATTGGTATCTAGAGCCAAGGTTCTAGACCATAAGCGGCCCACAGTCGCCGCCGCTGATATCGGCACATCAGATACTATCTCCTATACATGAAGGAAACCCTCTACAATTTGATTTACAGTTGCATAAGGAGGACACTAGAGAGTGTTCAGAGAGCTGGAGGACTCGATGTCTACAATGATGGAAGAACATAGAAAAATCCGTCTACAAAATATGGTGGTTCCAAACAGCATATCTACTCAAAGTACTAGATCTAACCGAGGAGAGTTGCAAAGCAGTAGATTTACACCTCTGCAGTACACCACCTGGATTTGGTAATATATTTTAAGTACACTCTCTTGGTATGGTTGCTTTACCACTTTATTCTCAATATATGATTGGTGTTATGAATGCTGAAGCTAGTACTAGAAGGATGAATATGCAGCATGATCAGAATAGGTCCAGACTGTCTCATAGTGAGGTTATTTGGGGGAATAATCCATGGCTTGATGTTTCAACTCACATGTACTCTTAACAGATGGAAGGTATAATTTTTTTCTCACCTTTGAGGTCACAAGCACCACCATTCATCCCACAAACCTTTAGGCAGCAACAAACCCTTCAATATAGAACTCCTCTTGTGTATTCAACACAAACCACCACATATCATTACCCAAACCCACAACCACAAACACATACATACAGGCCACCACCACAAAAGCAAGACACTTATCAGTATCTACCCTTAAATGTTCCAAATTTTCTTCACCTCCCACCACTAAATGGCCAACCACCTACACAACTTCAGGACTCTGACTTACCTACCATGAAGCAAATGAGGCTTCATTTTCCCACCTTCTTAGGAGGAGATCCCATGGAATGGCTCAACCATGCTGAGTAGATCTTTGATTTGTATCAGATTCCTGGGGATAGGAAGGTAACTATGGTAGTGCTTCATTTGAGAGATGAAGCAGCTGATGCTTGGAGGCTCTATAAGAAAAGAGTTAGGGAAGAGGCATTGATTAGAACATGGGGAGCTTTCACAGCCTTCATTGTGAAGCACTTTGGAGCCACTGGTCAGATTGATTATCAGTCTGCTTTAGCTAAGCTTACTCAAACAGGTGGAGTGATGGACTAAAGAGCTCAGTTCACAAAGCTCAGCTGTGGAGCCACATGATTTGATAATGATGCATTGATGGCTTGCTTCATCTCAGGTTTGAAGGAAGACATAAGAGTAGATGTCAAGTCTTTAAAACCTAGAGATTTGTTTGAAGCATTTGAGCTTGCTGTTACATTTGAGAAGAAGTATGTGGGGTACAAGAATGCTGCAAAATAGTTTACCAAGCATTTTTCCCAAACCACAAGCAATAACCAAAACTAAGGTGTTTACAAAAATGTTGAGACTAGTCAAGCTCTTAAACCAGCAGTCAAAACCAATGTCAACAAATCACCATGGCAAAAAATTATTGAAGTTGAGTTTGAATATTGTAGAAAGAACAATTTGTGCTATGCTTGCAAGTGACCATTTGGGCCAGGTCATAGCTACAAAAAGGTGAAGTTAATGTATCTAGAGGGTTTTGAGGCAGAAGAGGACACCGATGAGGAGAAACCTATGGAGGAATGACAGTTGAACCACTTGTTGTTAGAAGGTCCTGAGGAACAACCACTGATACAACTGAATTCACTAAAAGAAGGAGATAATCTAGTGTCACTCATAATTTTGTGCATCCAAGAGTTTTGAAGAAATGGCAACTGTTAGTAAATTCTACTGACAATTGGAAAGTCAGACTGGCTAATGGAGTGACTATGAGAACACTGGGCAGTGTCTTGCAGGTCAGTGCTATTATACAAGGATATACCATTATAACTGATTTCTTAGTGTTACCTATAATAGGAAGTGATGTGATATATGGGGTACAATGGCTGAAAACACTAGGGAATATTTTGTGGGATTATGAGGAAAAGACAATGGAGTTTAGCAGGAGGGATCAAAGTTATAAGTTGATTGGTTGTGCACCAACTAGGGCGAAGTCAGTATCCTGTATTTCCATTGTGAAGGATATTCAGGAAGAAAATGAAGCATTCCTATTGCAACTTTCTCATTCCAACGCATAAGTGTAAAATGAAGAGGTCATTGCATAAATATCTGGAGTATTGACTTCCTATGCAGATATATCTGAAACCCTAGCTAAGTTACCTCCAATAAGGGCTCATGATCACAAAATCATATTTGTTCCAGGAATAGCACCTGTGAATGTAAGGCCTTGCAGGTATGCTCATTATCAGAAGGAGGAGATGGAAAAGATAGTGCAAGGGTTGTTGAAAGATGGAGTCATTAGGCCTAGCACTAGTCCATATAGTTCACATGTGCTACTGGTTAAAAAGGATGAGACATAAAGGATGTATACCGACTATAGGGAGCTGAATAAAGTGATTGTTAAGGATAAATTTCCTATACCAGTGATTGATGAGCTTCATGGATCAGTAATTTTTTCTAAACTGGATCTCAGGTCTGGTTATCACCAAATAAGGATGAGGGAGGAAGATATTGAAAAGATTGCCTTTAGGACCCATGAAGGACACTATGAGTTCTTAGTGATGCCCTTTGGGTTAACCAAATGCTCCATCTACCTTTCAGTCACTCATGAATGAGGTGTTTAGATAGTACTTAAGGATATTTGTTCTTGTTTTCTTTGATGACATCCTGGTTTATAGTAAATCAATGGAGGAACATGTAGTGAATCTCAACTTTGTGTTTCAAAAATTGCAGCAGCATCAGTTGAAAATTAAAGGAAGCAAGTGCAATTTTGGGACATCCAATGTGGAATATTTGGGTCACATTATTTCTAAGGAAGAGGTAGCAGTGGATCCCAATAAAATCAAATGTGTAGCTAAATGGGAGAAACCAAAAACTCTCAAGGGGTTAAGAGGGTTTTTGGGACTTGTTGGATATTACAGGAAGTTTGTTCGAGGCTTTAATATCATTGCAAAGCCTCTGGCTGACATGTTGAAGAAGAAAAATTTACATTGGTCTCCTGAATTTGAAATGGCCTTTGAGAAACTAAAAATGGCTTTGACAACTACACCAGTGCTTGCTTGCATTACCTGATTTCACTAAAGATTTTGTGGTTGAGACAGATGCTTCAGATCAAGGTATTGGTGTTCTTCTCTCTCAAGAAGGGTATCACATCTCTTATCTCAGTAAGACTTTGTCACCTAGACATAGATCTTATTTTGTTTATGATCAAGAGATGATTGCAGTAGTGTATGCAGTGCAGACTTGGAGACCATATTTGTTGGGAAGACATTTCATTATTGTCACTGATCACAAAACCATCCAACATTTCCTAAATTAGAGAATTAACACTCCATTGCAACATAAGTGGTGTATCAAACTTATTGGTTATGACTACTCATTTCATTGTAGAGTAGGCATAAACCATACAATCCCAGATGCATTATCAAGAAAAATGGAGCTTTGTTCTATTCAAGAAACTGTTCAAGCTATCTTTGCCCCTATAAGCACCTTCATCCAGGAAATCCAAATGGATTGTTTCAATGACAGTGAAAAAAAATCATAGAGGCTGTGGAAAGTGGTACTTGCAGTAATAAGAAGTTTGAAATGAACCAAGAAGCCCTACAGTATAAGAAGAGGATGTTTGTTCCACAAAGTAAAAATTTTAGGCATAAGGTCTTGGAGGAGAGTTTCATGGAGGTGTTGAAGGAGGGCATGCTGGATTTCTAATGAGCTATAAGAGGGTATCCAACAGTTTTAACTGGCCTGGAATGAAGAAGGATATCAAGAAATTTGTAGTTGAATGTACTACCTGTCAAAAGACTCATTATGAAGCCATTAAGCCTCTTGGTCTGCTGCAACCACTTCCCATACCTGCATCTGCTTGGTCAGAAATCTCCATGGATTTTATTGAATGGCTGCCTAAGCATGAAGGTAAGTCAATCATTCTTGTGGTGATTGACACACTAGCCAAATTTTCCCATTTCATGGCCTTTAAACACCCCTACACAACTAAGGGAGTAGCAAAAGCTTTTTTGTAGAATGTCTATAAGTTGCATAGGGCACCTCAGAAAATTGTAAGTGATAGGGACACCATTTTTCTCAATCTGTTTTGGAAAAAATTATGGGAACTGCAGAGCACCAAAATGTGTAAAAGTACTGTTTATCACCCTCAAAGTGACGGTTAGACATGATGTTTGAACAAGTTGTTAGAATAGTACTTGAGGTGTATAGTGTGTAAGGGTCATCAGAACTGGGTATCAATGCTGCCTTGGGCTGAATTTTGGTATAACACTTCATATTATTCAGCTATAAAGATTATTCAAATGAGTCCATTTGAAGTTCTATATGGATATCCTCCTCCAAGAGTTCATGCTTATATGCACAACAATACAGCTGTGAAGGCAGTGGATCAAATTTTAGTTGACAGAGATGCATTATTCAGGAGGTTGAAGAAAAAATTGACATCAATTTAGACTAGAATGAAGACTTATGAAGACAAGTCTAGAACTGAGAAGACTTTTTTGGTGGGAGACATGGTGTATCTGAAATTGAGACCATACATGCAGACCATACATGCAGCCAAGTGTGGAGAAAAGAGCTTCTCAGAAGTTAGCAACCAGAGACTATGACCCTTTAGAAGTTCCGAAGAAAATTGGCACAGTGGCTTACAGGTTGAGACTACCTTCTTCATTAAAGATTCATTCAGTGTTCCACATCTCTATTAAAGAAGAAACTTAAAGAAGAAACTGAGAAATGCACTAGAACCACAACCACATCTACCTCCAACGATTGATCCTTCAAATCCAAAATGGTACCCCGCCAAATTCTTGGACAAAACCATAGCTAAAGTTCAGTGGTGGAGTTGCTGTAATCCCATGACACCGTTTCGTCTATTCATAGAGTTATTAGCCGTTCGTTCATGGACACGTGGTGTTTGTCCACCACTCCATTCATATTTTCGTTATGCTAACTACTCTATATATTCCTCGGCATTAATGAAGCCGTCGATGAAATTGCAAACTTAATTTTCTCTCTATTTTCATTTTATAGATTTCCAATCTTGTCTTACAGTTGTAGAAAACCCTTGTTCGCTGCAAAAGCAAATGATAAACAAGACAATGAAGCTCGATCCAGCAATGCTCCTCGATGCTCAGTTAAAGAAAACCAGTAGAGCGGTTAGTTTTCCAGGAAAGAGATGACTTTGTTAAAGATGAGATACCGACTTGTTGTAACTATCTGTTTATTATTGTATGCAAATAGTGCTCCTGAAAACAGGATAATAGGACTCTAGTTCAAGCATGTCCAGGATCTGCTGTGTGGCCCAGAGATAGGAAGAATGAGCATCAATGACATCAGAAACATCAACCTGCAAAACAATGTAAAATTTACGAGTTAGTTTCAGCTTAACCAGAACATGTAACAGTCCAAGCATTGGATCTTGTCATAGTCTGCAGCCTTAGGACTATGAAATAGAAAATAACTTGCATTCTCAATTCCTTGAACATCAATTGGTTGAATTCCAGCTAATCCACGAGGCTGTTCATTTGTGGTTGTTAGTTTTCAATTTTCATTATGAACTAAAAAGAAACAAATTCAGCATAATAGAGCAAACTCTAATGAATAAACGAACACTCTGCATAATAGAGTCTTCATCTTTATCTAACATGTGGCACTTCAGGTCTGAATGAAGGCTCTACCAAAGCAATCACTCACTGCATACCTAGCGCGAAAAGCAATCCCAAGCATCCAATCCTTTGTAGAGTAAGCATTCACAAACCTTCCAGCCACCATCTGCATATAAAAAGATGTCGTAAATAATAATCGTTCTAATAAAAATCAATATATCTACAGAGTGCTGTAGTTGAAAAAAAAAATACAATTTCCAATCACCTTTCTAGCCGCGTCCCAGCTTTCATCTTTAATAGAGATTGGTGCTCCAAGTAGAATTACTCTTTCAACAATTTCAGCTGCCAATATTGATAAAAATACATCAGAAATAATAATTCGGCACAAGGATGAGTAGCAATTATAGCACTTACCATCACGTTCAGTCTCAGCCAAACACTGTGGACATTTGAAAATTGTTCGTGCTCCAAGTGAGAAACCCACAAGTGTCACAGGCCTGAATTTAAAGGAGAATCAAATAAGACATTGCTACCATTTTCCCAGAAATAGCTCAAGTATAAAACAGCAGAAATTGGAAGTTATGATGAGTACCTGTTACCATGAGTTCCTTTTAACAAAACGTCAGCGAGCAGCTTTCCTGCTTTGTCTGACCTAATATATAAACGATATTCAACTCTAGTTAGAAACATATTTAAAATCTGATTATTCTCATCAAAGTTCATCAGAGAATACTACCCTACAGACCAGTCACATCCTAAATCCTAGTAAAGCAAAGATGCAGAAATTGATTGCATGACCATACATTCTGGTAATTGCACATGAACCCAAATTCAGGTTGCCTCTTATGTGACGCTGGGAATACAGATAAAGAACTACCCTAAAAGATAGAGTGCAGCTGTTCATAAATCATAACTCTAGTTAAGGACAGAAAAGGACCTGTCTACAGCAATTGACCATTTGCTATCTATAAAATCGGTAGCAGCGAGTAATGTTGCTGGCCAAGCCAGTGCAGTTAAAAGAGTCCCTAACACAGTCATCATTGCACCTTGCTTCATCAAACCCAATGCAATTTCTACACCAAGCAGCCACAATGTCAATACTTTGGACAATTATCAACTTCCCAGATTTAATAAAACAAAAGTAGCCATGGGATTCAAACTAGTAAGCCAGTCCTGAATAGCAGCAGTGCTCACAGCAATTAAATTCTTAGACTCCCAGAGCAGGGCATACCCGAACATTTGCTATGGTCATTAAAAAAAATAGAAAACTGGAAATTCCAATTACTTGTTCTTACATAATAAAGTATAGGATCTATCAAATTGTATTGATAATCAATCATGGATCACTTAAGAATAATTGCCGTAACTCATAGGCTGTACCTTTAGCAGAAATTGAAAATACCTTTAGCAGAACTATGCAAAGAACTCATAAAAATAACATCATACTCTAGTATCAGAAACATCACCAACTACTTGATATATATAAAATCCCAATCAGTGTGCAATGAGGACAGCCATCAGCATTCTGTTTGGATTTAAAGGATTACCTGAGATGTAATTTCAGATTTCTCAAACATGTACGAAGAGTATTGATTGTACCTTTCTGAATTATCATTCTGTCCCTCCCAAGGCCTTACAAAATCTTCCACATCGAAAATAAGTCCAGATAACATGATCTCAACTGCTAATCTCTGACAAATATGTGAGTAAATAACTCATTAGTCACAACAAGTACTCTAATCAAATACACAAATGATGAGAGACAAGTATTCAAAACAACGGAAAGAACTGAAGCTACCAAAAAAAAAAAAAAACTCACGCCTTGGTTGTGGTTCTCTCCAATAGCTTTAAACTCAAATTCATCAACACTTCCAGTTCTTCTAGCCATTTTGGTCCCTGTGAGTCCAGCTCTCGCAGCTTGGTTGAGCAGAGAAAGTAATCCATCAGTTGACACAAACACAATACCAATGTAACGAAATATTTGTGCAAGAATTTGATATGCAAAGGAAAATGCAAGTATATATCCTCTCTACAGTTACAAAGTAGTTATACAGAAAATTCCAAAATATTCCCCCATCCAATGGTACAAAAATATAAGTACCTACTTACTTCCAAATGATGCAGCAACCACAGCTGAACCAGCAACAGATCCAGCAGCAGTTGCGTCTGCAGCAAACCCACTTGCTCCAATAACTGGGATAATAGTACCCAGTGTTGGAGCTAGGGCACCAAGTCCTGCAGCAATTGCTGGGGCTGCTAATCCTGTGAAAGAGTATATAACCATTAAACCCTAAGAGATTACAGAACCTATATAACACTGCACAAGTAGTACCAAAGTTTAGGGTCACATACCACCAGTTACTGTCAGCAGCACTTCCCCGGTCACCGCAGCTGCATCAATGATACCACCACGCTTCCATTTAGCCCATTTGTTTTTTGGTGATGTGGTTTCTTCTTTAGCTTCTTCGCTTTTTAATATAGCCATTGCAGAGCTAGCAACCATCGTCTCAATGGCTTCCTGCAAAAGTAAATATTTGAACATTACTAAATTCCATGACCTGAAAATTTGTTCCTGTGAGTAAGATGATCATATTTAAATTTCTATTAGGTGAAATTGAGGAGTTATCCTTTCATATTCACAACACACCTCAGAAACAAAACATATCAACAAATGTTTCTATAGAAGCTCATTTGAACTACATCTTGAGTGTAGGTACCATTTTTATCCTGTTGACATCAAGCCAAGTTGCTAGTAACCGCAAAGCTACACCATGTCGAGCATCGTATCCCTTTCTTCGACGGGTACACTTTTTGTTGTCTTCACGCCTATCAGCCAGACAAGCTAAAAGTATCTCATACAGAACTGTTATTTTCCTATAATAACTGAGCATTCTCGCCTCTTCAACAGGTTTATCATCAAGGTCGCTCTTAGTAACATCAACTGTGTCTTTAACACTAACCATATTACCACGAATCTCCCACGGAGTCTCCACAGGCAACCCGCTGCTTGCATTATATCCTTCACCTCTGCCGTGGCGCTTTCGTCCTTCAAACTCTCCAAAGGTGCATCCGCTGCTTCGGTGCTTTGTTTCACCTCAGGTATCAAAAATTTATCACAGCATTCATTTTCATATTCGACTTGCTTTTCTTTCTTAGACTTGGAAGACTCCATTTCCTCCTCCATGCACCGCACCATAGCATCAACCGCTCTGGACAAAGCAAGTTGTTGATCCGCATTTTCCGAACCATCCTTACCATCGCCACCTTCTGCCAGCAACCTCAAGAACTATAAAATATGTACCAAAAAACAACAATCAAACATATCCAAATTACTAAGAAGCACTAACGAAGCTAAAAAAAACAATACGAAATGCTGATCAAAGTGATGGAACAAATCGAAACGTACTGATCCAACATGATTGCTATCAGAAGAAGGAGCTGAAGTTTCCACAAGTCCAGACCACGCTTCAGAAATCAGAATCAATCTCTAGAAACCTAAAAATTCAACATCGTAATTCAATTTCCTCAACATATCAATTTCGCCAGCAATGAAATAATACAGAGACGAATTCCAAAAAAGACCTAAAAACCGGTGAGACGAGGCCGGATATGTTATTGACCCAACGGGAAGGGTCTTCGGAGACGGAGTCGGAGCTGCTGGAGGTACTGGCTCGGTCGGCGGCGGCTGAGTCGTCGTCTTGTTCGTGAGTGAGTAAACCCAAGGGACGAGTCTGGTGGATCTGAGCCTGGTTGAGAGCGAAATCGAATAGAGCTCCGGCACCGTATCTCTGCGTCGGCGTTAGAAACGACGTCGTCGTAGCCATGATGATGTGTCTGTCCAGGTTCAATTCATACAAAGAGTTTCGTGATCGCGTTTACTAGTGTAGGTGATTTTGGGGAGCTCTAAAGACGCTATGTGATTCAGTCGCTTTATGGAATTGGGCAATGTTGATTCCAACCTTGGAGCAAAGAATTGAAATGGAACTCGTTGAGTTTCTCCTTCAGACCGGAAAGAAAATACAGACGGTTTTATTTTGTTCCATTAGTTAGTAAGCGCGCAGGTTCAAGTTCTCCGTTATTTGACACGTGGGGTGGAATTTGTCCTCCCTTGTTTTCTTGATTATTGAAAGTGCATGATACAAAGGGGAACCTGAACGTATTAGAATAAATTTATATAGAATGTTTTGAATAATAACAAAATATTCTATAAAAATTATGTAAATTAACACGCATCGCATAACTAAGAATAACTCATCAACAACTATTTTATTTGTCTCTTGATAATGACGATAGATTAGAAAGATCAAACAATTTTCCCGAAAATTCAGAATGATGAAGCTTGTCCGCAGAAAGTGATGAATCAGTACCCGATTTGGAACAACTTTCTCAACCTGCTGCCGACAAACGTCGACACTTTCTCTCATCCGATCACTAGGTGGAAGTAACCATTTGGACACAGTTCACTCATAACCTTGAATTGACAAAGCACAAAAAGTGCACACACAGACATATCGCTTTGACCACCCGACATACCTCGTTACAAGAGGACTTATTTGCAACCTGAAGTAAATAAACAAAACACAACTGCAAACTAAACAAAAAAGGACATGGGTCATAAGCCCCACAACCCACAACCCACATCACCATATTTTCGTGATGAGAATTTCTATTTGCACCTCCTAATTTTCTCACTACACCTACTCTTAGTATATATTTTTTTCCTTAAACTTCAATTTTACCCTAAAAATATTGAAGAATATCTCTGTTACGTTTGAAAGAAATCAAAGAATACATATTCTCTCCGTACTCTCTCTCTCTCTCTCTCTCTCTCTCTCTCTCTCTCTCTCTCTCTCTCTCTCTCTCTCTCTCTCTCTCTCTCTCTCTCTCTCTCTCTCTCTCTCTCTCTCTCTCTCTCTCTCTCTCTCTCTCTCATCAATTATATCATCATTTGATATGTAATTGGAACCGTGAGTTGTTTCATACATGAATTCCTATTTCTGGGTATAATCAATTGAACAAATTATTTTTCCTATATTCTATTGGTTTAAGAACTTGAGATAAACTAAACGAAACATCTTCAAACCACTTGTTTTGTAAATTTGATGGAGAAATTCAGATAGCTAATATGAGTAATCTATAAACTTCACATAATCAATAGGAAAAAAAATGGGTGGTAGCTGGTGCTGCCAAGCTCTCTGATTTCCAAAAAAACTGCAAATCATATATATGAATTTGAATTTCCTATTGTTTTTCTTTATCAGGTTATGGGTATAATAGGAAAATTTTAAAATAAATTTTATAAGGAAGTCAATTGAGCAAATGAAGAGGTCCCGATAGAATTTCTTTTAATCCTTAAATTTATTTTCAATTTTTCTTTCCCCAACTAGGTGATTTAGACATCTATACTTTAATAATACTATTTATTAAAGGAACCCTCATTGTCAACCATATCTAACTATTTTTACAATTTTAACTTTTTAACTTAATTGTTGAATAATATTTCAGGGCTATATCAGTAAAAAAAAAATATAAAAAGAAAATTAAAATAAATCTGAAAAAACTGACACCAGTTTCTTTTTTTTAATTGAATGAAAAAACTGCATACTAAAAATTTTGTTTTTTCTTTTTAAACGATACTACTACCAAAAACTTGTTTTTTTTAAACCAATTACAATTACAATTTTCTATAAATAAAAAATTAAAATTCTTCCCATACCCATAGTGTGTATGGTTTCTCGTCATTATTTAATAAAATTTCAGTTGTGTGAGATTTAAAAATTCATAGTAGAGAATTAAGACCGACATAATGTTTATTATCGAAAGATAGTGATACTATTGAAGTTTTGATAATGATCAATGAACACGCATAATATGGATAAATTTCTTATATAACAAATTTGAACCCATTATGTATTATTCATTTCACTATTACTGACTATTCATTCACTTTTTTTTTACTTTTCAGTTTTCACTATTTTATTGATGACTTTACTATATAGAACTTTTTCAATCTAACTCTTAATTTTGACTTCAGCTTCATTTTTCCTCCTCCTCTAATATACGTACTTTCTATGTGAGTCCATATAAAAGCCGGAAGAAGATATTTTTCTTTCCTCTTTCCCTCAACTCTTTTGAGGATTTTGAGTTGGCAAAAATTCTCAAATTGTCACTCATGTTTGGTGAATTAGACACTTTGGTCACTTATCTTTTAAAATTATAATTTTGGTCACTCAAGTTTGGCTAAATAGACAATTTGGTCACTTAATTTTTGAAAATATAACTTTTTCACTCAATTTTATGGGGGGGGGGGGGGGGGGGGGGGGGAGAGTGACCAAAGTTATAGTTTCAAAAGTTGAGTAATCAAAGTGTCCATTTCATCAAACTTGAGTGACCAAAATTATAATTTTAAAAGTTGAGTGGCTAAGGTGTCTAATTCACCAAACATGAGTGACTATTTTAAGTCTTTTGCCTTTTGAGTTTGACAATAGTCTTATTATGCAATACAGGTTGTTCTATTGCATGAACAATTTGGTGAACTTTCTTATTCCTTAATTTTTTGTGATTTGTGGTTACATTTTGAATGTTTGAATAACATGTATAAATTGAGTAGTGTATATTTTTTCAGTATTTAGTCTATTGCATTGGAGATTATGAAGCAAAATTATGAGATAGCTCAAACGAAGAAGCCCGTGAAAGTTGCTTCTTCTAGAATTGGTCAAGCAACATACATTAAACAACGAAGATCAAGAAGAACGTAAGGAGAAAGAGAAAGAGAGAGAAGCAATATTTGAAACCTTGGATTAGAGGACGGCACGAAATTATTCTGCCATCAAAATTGTAATTAATGTTTGGGGGTCTGCCATCAAAATTGTAATTAATGTTTGAATAATATATTTAATTTAGTAAGTTTTTATCTTTGACAAGTGTTTGAATATACAAATTTGAATGTTTGATTCTCGAACTTTCCACCTAGTATAATCACGTGTGGTGACGGGGTGACTGATTTTGGTACTGGAGCCCGATTTTGGTACACTATTGGATGCCTATAGTCTCTACCAATGAATCAAGAATTGCAGAACTCTACACCAGGTAAACACCATAATTTCAACGGAAACCAAACTCCCCAAAATCGGATGTACACAAGGCAAGGGTACCCCAGAATGAGTACCAAAGTTCCTAAATGCTAGTCTATCCGAAATAAATAAATTATTATGCACTAAAGCCTCTTGATGGCTACTTATACATGTTCAATTACAGAATTGGCACAAACAGATCCTACAAATGAGCAATGATTAAAGAATTAAATGTTTCTAATTATCGTGGGAGGCTCAAAATTAAGGGTGCAAATAACTACACAATGCACCGTTTTTGCAGTAGCCGCTTTCATAATATTTACAGACCCGCTGGCCTCGAGGAGGCGGCCTGAATGAACGTCCTCCATTCCCTTTTCCATTCTCATTACCATTACCATATAATCCTTGTCTGTTCCCTACAAACCTACCCCTACCAGAACCTAAATCCCTATTCGGAAAACCTCGGCCTCTAGGAGCAATGGGTCTGTCTCCTCTTCCGTATCTTGATTGGCCTTCCCACATCCCCCCGGCAGGAGTAGCCTGTATTATCCCCTGACCACCTCTCCAACCCACATTTGCACTTCCGGGGTCTGATCCTCCCCAACCCATATTTGCACTTCCTCGGTCTCCGCCCCATCCAGTATTTGCATTTCCCTGGACTGCTTTGTAACTGGTTTCTGTGCTGTCTAACCTGGGTTTCCGAGGATTGTCTGTACCAGCCATGTCGCGTGATTCTTTAAATGGTGCAGTCACTTGGATTTCACCTGGTTCCAATTGCTCGTCAGACACATTTGCTTTCGGTTGGTTGACTGAAACATTTGCCTCCAGTTGATTGGCTGAAGAACCACTAGGTTTTCTGTCTACCTCAAGCTCTACACTTGTGGAAGAATGTACAAGCGACCTGTGTGGTAGATCAGGAAGATCGGCAGTTCCTCGGCCTGATCCTATCCAGCTGGCATTTACATTTCCCTGTACAGCTGCCAAACTGTTTTCTGCGCTTTCTAACCCAGCCTTCCAAGGTTCATCTGTACTAGGCTTGTCCCAACATTCCTTGGATGGTGCAGTTATTGGGATCTCACCAGCCTCCAATTCGTTAACAGAAACATTTGCCTCCAGTTTGATAGCTGAATTATCACTGGGTTTTCCGTCTCCCTGCACATCAGGGCTTGTAGAAGGATGCACACCAGACTTTTGTTGTAGATCTTGAGCACTTGCCTGACAAATCCCAAGTGGTTCATCTGTTACCATAGCATCTGATGGTAACTGTATATCACATGTCGAGCTTAGAGCATCACCTTTTCCAGGTTCAGTAGCCGGGCTAAATCCCTCTAGAGAACCGATGCTATTGTTTTTGGAACCCTCTTTAAATTCCCCTCCGCAATTCATGATTGATGTCGGGGTCGCTAAACCACAGAGGGTCTCCATAGCTTCAACTTCGGCAAGAAGATCTGAAACTGATTCTTCAGCAGTTAAAGTGCAGAAGTCACCGGTTCCAGCAAGAATTGCCTGCCAACCAGACACATCAGAAGTTGGATGGGATGGAATGGGTTCAGTCAGCTGGCCACTCACTGAAACCTGAGTAGGAACATAATCACTGGCCATCTCACATGGTAAAGGAGAAGATGCTGAGACAAGACTCGAGTCCCATTCATCAATAGAAGGTTTGGCTGGAGTAGGGGAATACCCACCCCAATCATCAGCTACTTTTTGAAGTTGTTCCCCACCACCCACCAAGTTGGAATCACTCCAGCTATGACCTCCATCCTGAGCAGGAAGATTTAGAGACACAGAGTGATTATTTTCAGAAGCCTGACCTTGCAAGTCTCCATCGCTAGATTTTGGAGTGGGACTGGGAAAATCTGGATGATCAAGTACTCTCTTATCTTGTTCTGATGTCTCAAGTGATTTGGCAGGAAAGTTAGAGGTGGAATCACAGCCATTTGAAGGACTACTTGCACGTGGGTGTCTGCAGCTTTGTCCAGAAGATTGTACAGACTGACCCTCACTATCAGACCGATTCTCATTACTATGTTCATTAATTTTTTGGTCCTGAGTAGTCTGTAGCCAATCCATGCTTCCATTATTCTGATGCGAGTTATTTTCAGCTGTACCTTCCCCTTCTTGGTGTGACAGGACTTCATATGGTTTCACGTGCAACACAGGTGAAGTTAACGAACAACACTCTTGGGGCTGATTGGGCAAAGAATTCTCCAGTATCACTGCATCACATCCCTGTAAAAAGATTCCAGTTTGTTTCTCGCCGGAATTGATAACATCAGCAGGCATACTTCTCCTTTCAACTTCAGTATTATCACTGTTCATTTGACCATCGTGCTTTGTGTTCCAGCTCTCTTCAACCCTTTTACCATCTATCGGAGTTGCATTCATACTCTTGTTCCACCCACCATCGCAGCCACTGTTTCTTTCATCCACAGCAACTGTTGATCCCTGAGAACTTACATTGTTCTCAGGTGGCAAAAATGTTCCTTTACAATACTGCCCATTCAGTGCATCAGTCAAAAGAATGGAGTCCTCTTGATTCTCATCTGTCCTCCATATTCGATGATGAGGAGGAAAGACTCCGGTTGTACCCCATTTACACAACTGAACCATAGCAAATGGTCCTTGAACTTTTCCAGTCGGGTCCTGGTAGTGCCAAATCTTCTCCATCTCAAAACTGTCAATAGGTAGATCTATCTTCATCACTGCAGAAGAGGGAACCGATGAACTTTCTGATGCGCCATCAGATAATATATTAGACTGAACCGCTAGCTCATAATTGCTACCACACCGAACCAAATCAGTGAGATTTCCCTGGTTAGTTGTTGAATTCCATCCATTTATTTCCAAAGCTTTTCGACCTTGTTTTTTCTGTGCCTTGTTTCCAATATTTTTTGAAATATCACCTTCCCTTTGTGGAGAGAAAGAATCCCTTCCCTTTCTACCAGAGACAGATCTGCTTTGTTGAACAGTATTATCTGCATACACAACAAAGATATTACCCCCAATTAACATTTCCAAAAGGCATCATTTCCCACACAAAAAAACTAAAGTATTTTGATCTTTATTAAATGAATTTTGGGGACCTTCTTGCTTGACTATTTCTCCAACGTTGTCTTCAGGCACATAACTTGGATCCATCTTAGGATCAGAGTGTACTTCAGGAATTTCACATAGTCTGCGCTGACGCTCCTCTGGTGAGTCCAGAAGCTGTAATTTCTCCACAAGCTCCCTTAGTGTACAGTGTGGTCAAGGATTACCGAATAACGTTTCATCAATATGACAGAAAGTAATATCAAGAAGAGAGGACACAGACATTCTAATGTTACGAGTACGAGACTGCAACGGGAATAACAGGAAGGTGCAAGAAATATCAGGAGACACACAAGAAGAGAGACAGTAGAATAATAAAAAAAAGGATATTCCTTTCTACGTCCTTTTTCACTAGCAAGGTCACGAAGGTGACTCACTCGTAATGCCTCTGATGCCAGCTCCTATATCAGAGAGTAAGATAATGGTCAACAAGAGCAATATCAGAAATATGTTAGATGAATTACTGAAGAAAAGCAATAATAAGCAAACTGAACCTCATAAACAAAGATAAATAGTTCTCCAATGAAACACAGGTCTTGTTTTTTCCAGTCAATGGAACTTACATCTTTTACTCTAATAGCGCGAAGTGCCAATGCTTTATCCCGAATCTCACCCTGCAACCAAGCAAAAAACTCCTTTGTTAGAGGGGAGTTGCTGGTACACTGAACATAAGATATCACAGAACCTAATATAATAAAACCTACCACAGTAAACCGTTTGGTAAGACCACATTCTATACTCTGACGCAATCGGTTGCATTCATCCTGCATTAAAGATTAAAATATCATAACAGAAAAAAGGGGGGGAAACAGGATTGAACATCCAAAAGACAGGCATACCACATCAATCAGCATCTTATTACCCAACAAAAACTCCAATATGACAAGACCAATGTGCTTCCGTCAAGAAGAAAGAGAGTGCAAGAACCTTTCTAGTAGGTGAATATTTATTTAAGGTAAAGATAAACATTATTCCAGGCATCCTTTCATGCATGTTTCACCCAATTGTAGAGAAGTGGAACGACTAACAAAATGCATTCCAACAACTAATGATTCGTACTAAGAATATCACACTACTTGCAAGCCTAAACATTGGAACTTAAATAATGAAAGGCATACGTTCAAATCTAGCATCTGCAAAATAAACTATATCAAGGCAAAACGGAGAGGCAGAGAAGAAATTCAGTACCTGGGAGAACTCTTGATCAGAGATTTGATCAATTGGTATGACCTCCTTCTTGTCTAAGTTCAATATTTCAATATTCATATTAGTTGTTCGAGTGTCAATTTTGTAGCCTTCAGGTGCCTTGTTGGTCCCTGCAAAAAAAAAATGTGAGCAATACAACTTTGCAAAGTTTACTCTGTACAGTAAGAAATGACTTAGAGCAGCGGTTGTCTTCACTCATACCTATAACTTGCACAAGCCTATAAATATCTTGCTTTTGATCACTATTAGAAATTCTTATTCGCACAACTGAACCAACAACCCTTTCATGAAATTTATCAGCATCGTCAATTAGATTCTCGATCAAATTACGCCGCAAGTAGATCATGTTAATGTTATGAACATCAATAGCTGCATATGCATCTGGATTAGGGTGTACTCTGTCCTCAACCCTTTTACGTGCTTTACGTCTCTTATCACCACCTGCACCCATCATGATTTGATCGTCACAATTCACATCAATCTCCATCTCACCGGCAACAATATTACCAATAACATTCTCTGTCGTAGAAATTTCCTTAGTAAGAAAGTGATATTCAAGAAGCTTCAACATTTCAAAGTGACCGACACATTCTTTCCCAAACAGATTTCTAAGCCTCAGATCACATATGATTTGGCATTTTCGGTGAGGGTCACGAAGATTGTTTTTCTTTATGTACTCCAGCAATAGTGCCTGGGCTTCAAACTGAGATAATACAGATACATCGCCATTTTTCATATGAGCAACAAACTCCAAGAGCTCCTTCGATGCCCAATTTGAGCCTTGAAGGAAACACATCCCCCCATCACCAAGTTTAGGCTTTTTATTAGATCCAATGGCATTAGTTGCTTCTAGGTCTGCACAAGATTTGACAGAATCTGAATCGTATGTTTTATGACCAACATAAAGTCCACCCACAGTTCCACCCGTACTAGCCATAACGGCAGCTCCTTTCCAAGGATTTTTAGCTTTGATGAGATCATTCACTGTTAATGATAGTTGCCCTTTCAAAAGTATCCAGTACACCTTGAAGAGATACTCCCAGCTGCTTGTGTCATCAAAATCCACTTGAGCCTGCAATAGCATCAGACAGGAAAAAATATTAAATTTGTATCACCAAATGGTAAGCTAATAAAATGCTACCGAGGTTCGCAGAAATGGGATGCCAATTCAATTTCAGCAGCCAGTGAGCATGCATTTAATGGGTTATAGAGTCAAAATGAAATAAGGTTTATAAAGGGAAATAGTATATAACCCCCGGATGATTATCCATATAAAAGAATTATCTGCTCTTAATCAATCCAAACACTCTCCATAAGAAAGAAACAGAACTGAGAATCCACAACTCTTACAGAAAAACTACATGAGAGGCTTAAAAAGTTAAGATAGGACAAACCGTATTCCAGCATACCGCTTCCTTATTCCCTGGCACATTTTCGATTAGCATTATTGTCCGCATGCACGTTCCACAGAATCCTTTATTCCCTCGTACGGATTGGTAATCAGCATCTTTAATACATGCCTTGCACAAGGAATATGTACATGTATAGCACATATAATGGGAAGCCTTCTGACAGCTGCTACATATATGCCATCCTGAGACGCATAAAAACCAAAACCAACATCACGCAAGTAAATCGCAAATATCACCACACATGACGTAAACGAATCACAAATATCACCACTCTTTCTCTTGGTCAGATAATAAGACAAACTAGCAACCTATACATACAATGACACTTACCACAATTCCATTTGGCCTTTGATTTGAAAAACGCCTCGTCCCGCTTGATGCAGGCTGGGTGGTACGCCTTAGGACATCCCCTGAGAAACAGAAAATGCAAACAAACATTGAATTAACACAATGCAAATGCTCACTATTCCTTAACTACGAAATTAAATTCCAAAATGAAACTCTCAAATATACTGTAGAATTTCAGCTAAATTTAGTAACAATTCAGCTCATTCATATTGACTTCGCCAAATTGGACTCAATAGACTATAAGTATAACTAATTTCTCACCTCCGATCACAAAGCACTAAGCTCCCGCCATCGAAGCATATGAAGCACACATCCTCCTCCTCGTTCTTCTTCCTCAACGGCGTCGTTTTGACTCTGGCATGCGGTCCCGGCGGCCGTCCCCGCCTCCTCTTCCCCAAGCTGCTATCACTACTCTTCGCCTCTTTGACCTCCGCCGTCGCCTCACCACCACCACCGCTCGCTCCTCCCTTCACTTCCGAAGCTCCGACCAGTTGAGAATCATCGAGGACGCCGATGGATTGGCATTGATCAACGCTCATCATCTCCGCCGGCTCCGCCGCCGTCAGTACCGGCCTATATCCCTGAATCTGCTGCTGCTGCTGCTGCTCTAACAAGAACAACAAAAATTCGAAAGAAAATCCGAATTGGGAGAAGCAAAACCAAACCCTAGCAGAGAGAGAGTTTGGGGGGATGTGGGTGCAATTATGGAGAAGTGGCTACAGTGCACATGGTGAAATGGACTGTGGAGATGTGACGGAGCATTTTTCGGATTGGTTAAAAGGAGCTACTTTAATTGGGTGGTATGGGGTACTATAGCTCGGTACAAGAACTCGAGAACAACACTAGTCTCGGAGGATTGGTATTTTGATATTTTCACTGGGTTGAAAGTCCGCGCGCGAGGCGCGGTTATGTAATAAGTAAAACAATGTATATGTTGTATGAATTGAAAAGCAAAATCAACACGCATGCAAATATAAAAGTATAAGAGTAACATAACATGAACCATAGTACAAAAGCAAAGCTTTCAACAAACATAAATAGATACATAGTCTCATATGAAATTGAAGTTACATAAAGAAAAGCTAATATATTGTAAAACAGATACGAAGAGTCTGATCTGGAGTTTACATACAAAAAACATATTAGTGCCACAAAAAACTCCAATGCATACTCTACAAAGTGACTCTATGGAGTGTCGTCGGATCACAAAAATGACAACTCTAACAAAAAAAGCTACTGGAATCACTTGCTACTGATTGAAGATGAATCAATCTTTCTTTTTCTTTTGCTGGTCCTGCTTCTTGTAAACTTCTTGGAATTCCTCCTTTGTTGGTGGAGCTGCTGACGATGATTCTTCATCATCTGTTTGCCTATAGACAAAATTATGTAGGGTTAGTAACCATCACACTTTTTAATCAACGAACAACTTGAAGATGAAAACTGTAACATGTCCAAACTTCAGATTTGATGGTGGTTACCTCTTGCTTTTTTTCTCCGACTCAGGAATGAACAATGTCCTTGCACAGGTTTCACTTGGCCGCTTCTTTTCATGAGGTGGATGGGCTGGTGTAAGGACACTTGGATGCACAGATGGGGCTGGATTTCCAAGAATGCGTCGAACCACTAAGTCGCTTTTGAAGTTGACCTTGATCTCGAAGAGATAAGCCTCTCCAAGTTTGTCTATCATCTAAGGTGCCAAAGTCTGCTCAGTTGGATAAGACCTCCTACTGAGCAGTTCTTTGCAGGTGGCTCCAAACAACTCCTCAGCCTGCTTTCCCATGAGGACCAACCTCGCTTGGTCATCCTTATCTTCGATGATCATACCAACTCTATAACTGTATAGAAATGAAAAAACAACATGAGAAATTAGATTGGTATTGAAAGGATGAGTTGAATTGGATTGATATGTTGTCTGTATACAATGTTTCAAAGCACTGTATGGTTTAGCAGTTGATTGATTCTATTAGATAATGCATGACAAACAGTAGGCTTATTAACAGTTTGAGTTAGTTTGAGTTATTAACAGTTTGAATCCCAGCTGGTTTCCCTCTTTGTAATTCTCCTCTGCTACAGTTTTTATACCCCAGTGAGCAGCAAACAACATGGAGAATATACAGTTTAACTTTTAGCTCCATATAGATATGAAAAAATGCTTCTAGCTAGTGTGTACTCAATATTTTTCCAGTATATTATTCTTCTTGACATACTATAACATTGTAAACAAAGTAAACGATTAATTTCTGTATTGATTTGATCTTAAGCTGGGAAAGCCCTTTTTCTTTTGTTTAACTGCTGAAACTGGATATATAGTATTGCATGATCACTATCCAACATCCTCCTTCTAAAGCTTATCACTTCTTTATGAGTACATAGTAATGGATTTGCTACATGGATTCAGTTTTATCAGCAAGAAGCATCCAAATTAAGAAGACAAATTCGCGAAATTCAGAATGCAAGCAGGTTAGTATTAAGTGTACACTGAGTAATATAATCTATTGCAAGACCTCTGATCTTAGTGATGAGTGTTGACCATCATATTATACCTTAAATATAGAATCAGAATTATGCAATGGATAGATAGATTTCTCCATTTCGGGAGTGTGTTTTCAGAGTGGTCACTGTTATTACTGGAATAAGTAAACTACACAATATTTTGCCACGTGATTTTCCATCCATGTATTTTTTTTCTGACCTTGGGTTGGGCTTTTGAAGACCGTGGAGTGCACATGAGTATTTACCCTCTGCTTCTTCCTGTTTTAGGAGCTGCTTGTAGCAGTTTTGGACTGGGTAGCCCCTATACCACCACCCACTGTTTTCGGTGAATCTCACAATTCCAGCAAAGCAGCTCACAGTTTTGTCCTGCAACATTTGGTGAATAGGTTAGATGGCAACAACTGTACAGTGTGTACACGCAAAAACAAAAGTCATTCTCATCCAGTTGGGCAACTTACACAATATTCTTGAGGGTCAAGCGTATTCAACTCACTCACGGATTTCTTTTCTTGAGAAACCTCTCCACTTGTCTGGTTGTAGGACGGAGTGTCATATACCTTAACCTTGTCTCCTAGTCTCGAGAACCTACGAAGAAAGATTAGCATAATAAGAGAATGTTCATTAATCACATGCATGCAAACAACATGAACTTTGAAAGTCAAACAGAATGAAGGAATAAATAAAAACTTCTTAGCCAATTAAGTGCGACATGTATGTTATAACAGGAAATGCATAAATTCCCTTCAAGCTTTCAGCAGTACAGTACACAGTCTTCTTGACAACCAAGTAAAGCTATGTTAACAGGAATGGCGATCACTCAAATTGACATAATTAATAGCATACTACACTATCATTGAATATACGTAGGTTGAGCAGTGTAATAACGTAGCAGTCCTAAATATTGTAGGTGCAACCAGGTCTTTGCAAACAAACAAAATCGTTTCAGGATTGCAGTTAGCAGAAACAGGTAAGCGAAGAGAAAGACTTGCCATTAACACAAATAAACACACACATCATCACAGTTTAAAAGTTGACATGTATTTCCTGATCTCTCTAACATTACAATTACGCAGCTCATTAAGCGAAGCTGCACTGTTTCAGAGGCGCATTGAATAGAGTATAAAAACCTAAAACGTCAAAACAACAACAAAGAAAACTGATAAATCAGGAAAGGTACTTACTCAGTCTCAAAATCCTTAGTCTGTGGAGTTATTGCATTGAGTATGACACAGGTATGGCTAGAGTTAGAAGCGCCCATACGGCCTGTACGGGGCAGAAACGAACAGTTAGTCACAGGGAGAGAACTGAAATGACAAATGAAAGGGAAAATAGATGTATACCTTGATACTTGTTGAGTCTTAAGCTAGTGAAGATAGCAAGTGCTGGCGGAGGTAGGCTGAGCATGCTTTCCAGATTGAAAGTCCTTGTCATGTCGCCCCAGAGTGTTATTCTGAGCTCCTCCCTCCTGGACATTGAATCAGCAAGCCTTAAATTCTAGAACTACTCATGATTATCTTCTATTTGACTATATAAAGGACTTTCATTTAAATATCTCAGCCATCTGTAATCTGTTGAACTGCTGTGAAGTTCATCATGAACTAAATCAAGACTTAACTATATAGAATATAAGCTGTGTACATCCTTAAACATAGGACAGAAACAAAACCAAGTTTGCAACTTCAGCATGTACAAATAGACTCTGCAATTTTGTAACTATAAACTCAGAAATAAGAGACTATGAGAGATTAAGGTACAATTATAAGAATACAACAATTTCACGATGATATACCTTAATGTGTTCAAACCTATGAAAATGCCACCTTGGTATTGAACATAAAATGTTCATGCGTAGATTATAAAGTGAAGCATAATAAGAGAAAGTATGTAAAACTGTAAATTGAAAGCCCAATAAGTAATAAGATAGCATAATAAGATATGAACTGAACATATATGCAAACATAAATGTGAAGACTGTCCAGAACTGAACTCATAAGCAAGTGCAAGTATATGTGTATAAGAGAAAGGTTGCTTCATACAACTGTCCAGAACATGTTCTTTCCCGTTAAATATAAGCAAACCCAAAAGTTCCAACTCAAAACCAAACCAAACACAAAAATAGCAACAACCCCAAAATCTACATACTCAAAACTAAGCATCATCAAAAAGCAAGTAAGTTTCAGGCTGGTAAGGGTATGAGCAGCTGTGATAGTCAAAACAGAATGAAGGCATAAATAAAAACTACTTAGCCGATTAAGTGTGACATGTATGTTATAACAGGAAATTCACAAATATCCTTCAAGCTTCCAACAGCACAGTACACAGTATTGACAACCAACTGACGCTATGTTTACAGGACTATAAGTAAAGCTATGTTAACAACCAAGTAAGCCTGTTAAAATAGCTACGGAGTCTATGCAATATGATCAGGCAAACGCATGTGCATAATTATACATAGGTATGGTTTAAGATTGCTCACTCTTAATCCCCTAAACTATAAATTAGCACCACATTTGGCAAAACATACAGACCTACCCTTGCAACAACGAAACTCCACCACCAACACAATAACACTTGCAAAGAAAACAAAGAACAAAAAGTAAAAGAGTAAATATATATATATATATATATATATATCTATACGCACAGCAGAGATGGCAAAGAGAAAGAAGCTATCACACCTAACAATCACCCAACAGATAAAGGATGCAGATGATTATGATAAGTCGAAACAGCAGACACAAACCCGGAATGACTGTCCATGCACACAAACCCACAACAAACTCATTACAAAACAAAGCAAACGAATATACATGACATATATGACCCAAAAAGAAACCTGATACATCAGAATCCACACCTAACAACATCAATCACAAATGAGTTTAGAGATATTTAGACCTCACAGATAAATCACAGATGAGTTTAGAGATTTGCAACAAAATTTGGTGAATAGGTTAGATGGAAACAACTGAACATATATGCAAACATAAATGTGAAGACTGTCCAGAACTGAACTCATAAGCAAGTGCAAGTATATGTGTATAAGAGAAAGGTTGCTTCATACAACTGTCCAGAACATGTTCTTTCCCGTAAAATATAAGCAAACCCAAAAGTTCCAACTCAAAACCAAACCAAACACAAAAATAGCAACAACCCTAAAATCTACATACTCAAAACGAAGCATCATCAAAAAGCAAGTAAGTTTCAGGCTGGTAAGGGTATGAGCAGCTGTGAAAGTCAAAACAGAATGAAGGCATAAATAAAAACTGCTTAGCATATTAAGTGTGACATGTATGTTATAACAGGAAATTCACAAATTTCCTTCAAGCTTCCAACAACACAGTACACAGTCTTGACAACCAACTGACGCTATGTTTACAGGACTATAAGTAAAGCTATGTTAACAACCAAGTAAGCCTGTTAAAATAGCTACGGAGTCTATGCAATATGATCAGGCAAATGCATGTGCATAATTATACATAGGTATGGTTTAAGATTGCTCACTCTTAATCTAGTACATAAGTAACACAGTATATAGGTATCACATGTAGATTTAAAGATCGCAAGAAACAGCACCTTAGATTTTCAATGACTATTTCCAGCTTAGTTTCTGTAGTCTTCTTGTTCTTGACAGAGTCTCATGAGCAGGTTTAATGGACTTGACACAGCCATAGACATCTTCAATGGAAGCAAAAGAGTGTTAGCATGCTTTGAAAGGTTGAACACAGGTTTACTGATTTTAATAGTTTACTAATGTAAGATAAGACAATAAATAGGCAATGTTGCTTGCCTGGCAAAATGGTTTGCTGCTCAAATTCTGTTGCCAAGGCTTGAAACTCCATAAGTCGAAAGGCGTGTTTTGGAAACAGTGGAATGACCTCCTTCACTTTGATGAACTCAGTTCGCTCAGTGAAATACAAAGCTGCTTCTGAAACAGCGACTCTATATTTTGCATAGTCTTTCCTTGCAGCAAATTTGAAGATATCATAGATCTCCCCTTCCTCCATTTTAGATGGCATGTGAGGGAAGTGGTTCTCATCTATGATACCATGAATGGCATCTCCCTGTATTGATTTGTTGCAAAAAAACATCAAACAGACCCTCAAGCATTTGAATAATTGCTCAAAGTAACTAAGTCCTAGAGAGTGTTGTGAGGACTTACATTTTGGTCCACTAAAAGATAGTGTAGACCATCAAACATGGCACTATTGAATTTCCGTGGCCTCCATATTCTAGATGCACATACTCGTACGTTGAAGCTATGTTTAAATGGCTGTATGTCCTTGATCATTGTGATTGTCATGTTTGTTGAATCTGTAAAGGACAGGGAAAATGCATAAGCTGATAAGGAAATAGGAACACTCATTAACATGGTCAAATCTCTGATGCTAACAGAATGGACAGAAAAATCAGTGAAACAAAAAATGGAAAGTCCCAATCAGTACATGAGGTGCAGTTAACTACAGCACAGAAACCTCCATCTATTTAGACACCCATATTTACATACAGATCACCCAAGACATCAACTCCATAACTAAAGACAGCAAGCTGCACAAACCAGTTATATAGAACCTTATTGACATACAGATTACCCAACATATGAGATCCAGAAATAAACAAAGCAGGCTGCACAAACTACATCACACAAACGCATTAACTCTTATCACATACAGAACTTTAGTTGGAAAGTGACAATCTCGAATTTCTTGTGCTTGTCCAATACCCTCTGTCTATTCAATAAACCCAGACCAAAACATTGCAAGTAAAATGTGAGCTTATAAAGAGGCCTCACTTACCCAGGCAGGGTGATCTTCATGACATCATTAAGGTGGGTAACCAGGAAAGGTGTGGTTGATTTTGCTTTACTGACTAACTGAGCCATGGGCAGTGTGGATTAGGTGAGAAATCGTGCTCTAGGGTATGGATTGACTGACTTAGTCAGTGACTAAGCCAGCGGCATGGCTGTGACTAACCGGGAACCCGGAAAAGCATCCGTGATTTGGAACGAATCAATCACTATTCGGTATGGCGATGAATTTGGGCGTGATTTCTGGATTGTTTGATTTGACAATGGAAGAGATCCGTTTGGAGAGAGAGAGAGAGAGAGAGAGAGAGAGAGAGAGAGAGAGAGAGAGGGGAGAGAGAGAGAGAGATGAAACAAAAGGAGAGAGACGGAGATGAAACAGAAGGAGAGAGGGAGGTGAATAGGAAATGGGCCGAAAAGAGTATGGGCTGGGTCTGTGGATCAATGAGCATGCAATTGTCAACTGGGCCCAAAGCACATTTGCGAAAAAATGATGGGTTAGGTCGACTAAAATGATCGCAAGAAACATAGTCCAAATTTTTCCGATTCTTTGTTCCGTTTCTTGCGAGAATTTCATTTGGCTCATCGAAATTCTATAATGCTATTATGAATGTTATATTATGTATTCTGTAAAACATCTTTGTAAACTATATTTTTTGTGTAGTTATTTGGTATAGCATCGCAGTTAGTGATCTGAATTCGAAGACCTTTTTTTGACGTAACTCTAGATAACGCAACATATAATTGCCCATGAGTGAAAACAGGTTGTGACAAATATATTCCAACTTGATTTAACGATTGACCTTGGCTCTTGTTAATTGTCATCGCATAACATGCTCTGACAGGGAATTGACGTCTTTTAAATGTGAATGGTCATTTTGTTTCATTCGCAGTAAGCACAATCCTTGGAATAAATACTTTTCGCCAACGTTATTACCAGTCAATATTTTTGCTTCTATGAGTTTTTCGAATAATTTTGTGACGATTAATCTTGTTCCATTACATAAACCACATATTTGATTTAAATTTCTTAATAACATTATCGGCATACCGACTTTTAATATTAGTTCGTGTGTAGGCAATCCACTAAATTCAAGTTTATTTAAAAACTCAGTTGGATATAAAACATTAATATCATCACTGTTACCTGAATTAAAAAAAATTGTATCTGAACTGAAATATGTGGTTTTATCACCTGGCAATAAGCTAATGGCATATTTGTTGATGTCATGAACGGTTAAGTTTCGAGGTGTGACAATGGCACGCTCTTTTAAATATTCAGCATTATTGTAGTTCATGTTAAAGTTTGGATAAGTAGCCAAAAAAATCGATTCTATAGGATCTGTTGTTGAATTCGTAAGTAAATCTTTAGGAATACTAATCCAAGATGTATCTTCATCGTTTGTGATATGATTTGATTGCAATTGACCTTTTCCAATTTGTAGCATCCAACTTGCAAAATCGACGATTTCTTTTTTTTCTTCATCTGATAAATCGGTTCTCGATAATCTCATGTTTTCAGTTAAACGGAATATTATTAGAGAATGCCATAAATATGAATTATTTAACGAAGCTTGAATAATTTGTTCTTTAGTTCCTCCTTGTATGACTGGTAAAATTTGCCTAAAATCTCCACCCAATAAAATGGGTTTACCCCCAAATGGTTTGTCAAATTTTTCTTCGGAAGATGTAGATAAAATATCACGGAGTGCTCTATCCAATGCTTCAAAACAGTACTTATTACACATTGGAGCTTCATCCCATATAATTAGCTCTGCTTTTTGAAGTAAATTTCCAAGATGAGTGTTTTTAGTGATTGAACATATCGAATTTTCTTTCAGTTCAAACGGTATTTTAAAACGTGAATGTGTTGTTCTCCCATTTGGAAGCAATAATGAAGCAATACCTGATGAGGCAACTGCCAAAACAATTTTCCTTTCTGATCTTAATTTTGCAATTATCGTATTCCACAAAAATGTCTTTCCAGTGCCTCCGCTTCCATACACAAAAAATGATGCTTTTTTTTGTTCAACAGCTTCAATTACGTTGTCGTATACAACTCTTTGACAACTATTTAATTTAGTGATTAGCTCAGCATGCTCATGCTTTAGTGCTTCACAATCGTAATCGAGTTCTTCTCTCATTAGTTTATTATTCAGTTCTAATATCTTTTGTGCATTTGGCATTGACAAATGATGATTTTTCAACGAAGTCGCTGACATGTTGAATATTTTTTCAAGTTCATATAGAACACTATTTTTTAAGTCCTGTTCAGGGATGATGAGATTAGGCATCTTAAATTCTAATCGTATTTTGTGTAAAATATCATCAGACATATTTCGCCAATGTGCATCAAGTAAATATTGTGGGTTTGAGACATTACAAAAGAGGATAAGTGTAACAAATAGTTGTCGAATTTGGTGAGATGTTGCGGTAAAGGAAGATTCAGTCAGAGCACTATCCCATTCTTTATCGTCATCTAATAATCCAAATGCTAAACATGCTTCTCGATAAGTACTGTGTGTAATACCATGTACAGTTTTTATTGCATTGAAATTTAGACATCCTTTTTGAATATTTAATAGAATTCTCATGTAATATAATTCGCCTACCATCGGTGGTACATGTGCAATTCTGCCTATAGTCTGATAACGTTTTCTTGGAGTCCAAATTTTGCTTGATGTATCCCACACAAACTTTGTAGGAAATTCTGCATAAGTTAATTCAACCGCTTTTTTATAAGTAGCATTTGCATCAAACCAAGCAGTGAGCATTGTAGAGTCGATATTTGGATTTTCCAAAACTTGTTCGAGTGATTTAGCTTCATCAAAAACTATATTTTGTTCTGAGGGCAAATGAATTTTTAAATATTGTACCGCAGGGTATCTAGAATGAATTGAAAATTCGAACAGCCTCCACACTGCTTCATGGGGAGTTAAATATCGGCAATTAAGGTAATTTTGGATTTCATCGTTTATATTATCACGAAACAAAACTCGAGCTCTATCAGGACCTTTATTTATGTATTTGAATAAATATTTAATAAGCATAGATTGAGAACATGATTCGACATTAATGTGAGCATTATACCTCAGTAATAAATTATGATTGTATGGAACAACGAAATTGTTCCCAACATGAACTCCAGCTTTTGTTACGAATTTCGAATCATTGTCACGTCGTCGATATATAGGAGCTCTCATCGTTTCAAAAATAGTCTCATCATTATATGATTTTGGAAAATATTTAGTGCATTTTCCCTCTCGCATGCAGGGAGATTTTGAATTTATTTGTCCGCAAGGACCATGAATCATATACTGAGTCACAATTTGAAACAGTCTTGGATTAATCTTTTAATCTGGGAGTTCAGCTGAGATAATGGAATCAACATCATTTGATGTATAACATTTGTAGGTTTTGTGAAGTCAAAATAAAATGTGAGCATGTGGTAATCCTCGTTTTTGAAATTCTACCGTACAAACATGAGCATCAATTTGACCAAATGGCACTCCTGATTTAATATAAGTAACCATATAATCTAATTTTATTTTAAAAATTCTGCAGATTATATCATCTAATTTTATTTTAAAAATTCTGCAGATTATATCCGGTCGGTCTTCTGGTTTGTAGCCGGGTTTCTTTTCAAAATATCTAACTATCTCTGGCCATTTTATATTGCAAGTGAAAGTTATGAACAAATCTGGATTTCCATAATGTCTACAAATTGCCATTGCATCTTGATAATTATTGATCATATCTCTAGGACTTCCAGTATGAGAACTCGGAAGAAATATTCTTTGGCCTACTGATCTACGCATTTTATGCTTGATTCTTAACGTCTTTCTCTTTACATTTAGCTTTGTTTTGACCTTAGTACTATCATTTCTTACTTACTTTGTTGTTTTTAGGTTTTGAATAAAGGAGTACAATAAAAGAGGTGAAATGGAGTTTAAAACGCAGAAAATGGAGGTTTCCTAATTCGTTTAGGAAAATGGTGTTTCCTACTTTGACTAGGATTCCTACTCGGGTTAGGAATACAAATGGTTCGACAACTCGGAAAGTTTCGCGGAGCTGAAAAATGAAGTTTCCTAAATCAACTAGGAATGACGTGCCGGAATGTCCGAGACGCGCAAAATGATTGAGAAATGGTATTCAGAAAAGTTACTAAAATGGTGTGCACAAATGGTTTCCCAAATGAAGAACGGATGCATTTCTCCTAAGTGAACCAGGAAAGAAATTCGGCAAGCATTTTTGGAAAGAAGTCATGGCCGAAATATGAAGATCATTCTTGCCCTATTTGAAGGTCAAATATCTTGAATATCAAGAGGAAATTCGGCAAGGGATATATTCCTTGGAGATCAAGAAAGAATATCTAGAGTGGAATAAGGAAAGAAAATCTCAGTACAGACCTGTAACTTCAAGAGGCCACCGAAGTCGCAAATCAACTCCAAATATGGTGTTCCTTATATGGATTTTATAGCTCTCTGAATAAGCTTTCCAACGAGTCCAAAATCATAATTTTCTGAGCTGTAGAACTCCCGGAAAAGACGTTTGAAGACAGGCTGTCAATTCTACCCGGGTGGACTAGGAATCCCTAGTTTGGAGAGGAAAGTTGGACTTCTTCACCTATAAATAGAAGGGCTCGGTCTCAAACTCATTCATCACTCATTCTACACACCAAAAAGCTCTGCCAAGCATTCCTCTCCACCACTATACCAAATTTCTACAAGAAGCCGCTCCTCCGTCCATAAAGAAACTCCTCCACCGAAGTCGGCTATAAGGCAAACTCCTTTAGAGGCTCTCCATATCCTAGAAGGCCGGATCACACTCTCGACGTAGGGCAAATTCCCGAGCGAAGTGTATTTCGAACCCTTCTATTTTCTTTCTTGTAAACTTTTGTTATTATGGTTGAAATAAAGTTTGTTTCGGTTCACTTCCTTGTCATCTTTGTGTTATTTTCGTGACTTATTATTATCTTAGAATTTGGTCAAGCATGTCGAGCTTAATGAATCAATTGAGGCTAAGGCAAATTTCTTGCCAAGTTGGTATGTGTCGTAGGGCAAATTCCCGAGCACTAATAAAGATCATACATGTTAACTTGATTAAAGACTTAGATATTAATAGGTTGCATATAACATGACTAGGTTAGTAAGACGTGGCGTGCGGATGAGTTGATCAATGTGTAAATATGTAATTAGATTTTATTTTCGGTTTAGTAAGCATGTTAGGATTCTACGTTCTTGTTTGTTTTGCTTGTCTATGAGTTTAAGCATGATAGAACTTAGGAGCCGTCTATGTGTTTGCTATGCCACGTTTTTATCTTTTATTTTGTTAAACAAACAACCAAATTATAAACTCCCCCCAAACTAGCGTAAATATGCATGCACCCTCAATCCCCGGTTAAGAACGATACCCTATTTAGCAATGCTACATCTACAACAAAGGGTTTTAATTGTATGCGTTTTTGTTGAGTGTTAAGTGTTTATTTAGTACTTAGTAAAAGCGTGTATCAATTTTGCAAGACTCCGTAGTTCCGGCTGAAACAGAAGCGAAAAGTTCATTTCGTTTTTCAACTCTTAATTTGGCTTGGTTATTTCTAATATAGTCTAAACGGTTTTCTTCAACAGTTGCATAAGAATTGACTAAGTATTGTTGAAAAAGTCTTCCACCTTTTAACAAACTACTTTTGTCATGTTTCCTATCATGGAGTTGATGGCATATGTATTTAAACATTGTAAGTCTGCTTTGTTTTTTCTCGTATTTTTCTGTCGTTTGTCGTAATGACATATCAACTCGAAATCCATCTTCACCATAAGGAAAAAGTAATGGGTACTGTAATGACATTAACTTTGGATGAATTTTGGAAATACGCTTTAAATGTCCATCATTTGATTCAACAACGATATCTCTATTGGAATTAAATTCTCCGATGTCACCAACAATTAATCCGCCAATTTCAGAAGTAGTTGGTAGTTCATATTGTTTACCATCAGTTGATTGTCGATCAAGCACGGCCATGTTAAATGTAGGCAATGTACTATTTTCAAATTTGTGTCTGATAGTGCGAAATTTTGTAGTTAATTCATTTACTTCATCAAACATTTGAACTAATCCCTCTACAATGTTGGCTTTTATTTTTTGATTGAGGTGATTCGGGTCAATAGCATTAATACGGTTGGATGTTTCATTTATAGTGTCATAGACATATAATTGAGCATATTTAGGGCATTCTCCTGGATGAGGTAATACAGAACCCATTAAATGATGCACTTGTCCACATATTTTAAAAACATAAGGAGCAGAACCATTGTTTATACTCTTGTCAACTTTTGCACCCATTGAAGTAAAAGCAAACATTGAATTGTACACTCGAATATTTTCACGAAAGAGTATGCTTTCTCGCCCATTAGTTGGATCTAAAAGATGCGCAAGAAATGTTGGTGGTGGATTAGATGATGGAAGTTTAACTTCTCCTTCATGACAACATGTTGTGTAAATTGGATTTCTTTTAACTTTTTTCTTGAGGGCTTCACCATGCCAAAAACAGGCTCCACAATCTTTGCATTCAAATGAATCATCACCAGAATCTTTATATTTGATAATCACATCTGTGATTACAAAAGTGTAAATTCAGTTACCCCTTTTTGATGTATGTCTACACGACAGGGAAGGGAAAAAACATTACTGACCTCAATAGTTTTTTTGATAGGATGCTTGGCCAAATTGAGTAGAAGTAATAACTTGACCTAATATTAGCAACAACCCAATCTCATAGACAGAGTTTAATTAAATCTTGCAATAAATAGGAAGCTCTATGGCGGTAAAAGAAGGTTTGCTCAATGTACGCTACATGAATGTGCTTACTTGAGACTCTTTCATCAACACCATACATGTCAAGAGAATGAAGACTTTTTCGATTCATTCTTTTCTTTTTCGGAACTGGATTTGTTATCGTGCTGGCCTCAATTTGAATACAGCTCGATGGTGATGCTTCCTTATAGGGTGGTAACCCTTGGACAAAGTTGTCCGAGTTTGCAAAAAAAGCTTGCCTTTTATTTGAAGGCCCTATCAATGAAAGCAAATGTTATAAGTTGGTAAACATTATCAACTATTGCAGTCAATAAAAAAAAATGATCGATGTAAACAGATTATATGTTACATGACAATTTACCAGGAACGCTTTGGCCAACATCGTACATGGGAACAGATTGAAGACTTTCTTGACGGGTTCTCTTCTTTTTGTTAGCTGATTTTGATCTACTTGTATTCGCATTTTGGATGCAGTTTGATGTCAATGTTTCCTTCTGGATTGGCAACTGTTGGACAAAATTGTCCGAGTTTTCAAAGAAACCCTTCTTTTTCGTTAAAGACCCTATCAACGTAAACAATTCTTATCCTTGTCAAACATTTCATTATTTATTACATTGAACTACATATTTGATCATCACAACTTTGTTTTTCATTGAGCACCTGATGCCCTACCTACCTAATTGACATTCACTAACATCATGCATGTCTAAATACTGTAGGTTTTCTTCGTAGACCATGCTTGGCCTTCTCTCATCCGGCATTGGCTTTGAGCTATTTTTTGAGAATGGCTTTTGACCTCGCGGCTGAAATTTGGAAAATGAAACCATTTGAATTAGGTAGGCACAAAAGTTGCTTAGTGAAGATGATCTTGACAAATTTAGTAATCAACATGCATTAATGATATACTATAATATTCAAGGCCAGAAACGACAGCAAACATAAGTTTCCAACATGAACACCATGCAAACTCATCAATCAAACCCTTCTCAAACTGTACTTATGAAGTAGAAGCTACAATGATGGAATACATTACAATAGCAAGCCATTCCCATCCCCTTTTAGCAAAGGCTATACCCAAAAAAAAGTAATTCAATCAGAGTATAAGTTTTCACTTGCTGGAAACACAAACTTTCAGCATCCTATGCTCATAGCCTAGACTGCAAATACATAAAAGGTTCAACAATCGAAACCAAAACGAAAAAGCAACAAAGCTTCTCCGAAAAGCAGATCTAAACTTTTTTGATCTCAAAGAGCGTTCAATAGAGCAGCACACACAGCAGCTGGTACCCTAGATATGAACCTATAATGCATGTTATTATGTGAAGTTGAACATATAAAAGTTGGTTTTATAAACCACTCCATTGCAAGGACTGCTGAAAAATTATGGGTAGTGATCTTCTGTCTGGCATTGAGCAGTATATACTGAGGCAGCTAATACTGTTTAGCACGAAAGCCAAAATTTAGTACCTGTAAACCTTGATATTGAGTGCAGGTTTATAATTGAATCATCAAAGTGGGAAAGGTATGCAACAAAAGATGAAGATTAACCGAGTACCCAATGTAATAGATACATAAAAAGATCATAAATATAGAACAGTATACTATATGCAACTAACTGAGCTTTTGGATTAGATCGTTATTACTGATTGTTTTGTATGGTTGTCTGCTTTGCTGGGAAAAAAAACACAAACTGTATTCAAATCCGATTTTCTTTTTAGATATTTGAAATCTAATCAACTTTTGCACCTATGCTTCTTATTTTTGCTTGATGGACCTGAACATATCACACTCCAATATGCTTGAATATTTAACCATACATTAATAAAGGACACGGGCAGACACGTTGTGCACTGGAATATAATACAACCATAAAAATTTCAGCTTGAAATCACAACTAACCTCTAAATGCTTTGATTTGTTGATCTAAGGAGTTGACGACAGAATATGAGACGGAACAGTGCTATTCAGGTCCTCAGTAGAAATCACCCTCACATTCCCGACACTTTTGTCTTCTTGCAGTCCATTAATCTTGGGCTCCTTCAAATATTCAGCATGATTGTTGACACTGACGGTATGCGTTGTGAAAGAAGCAGGTATCTTTTCTAGTGGATTTAATGGCATACAATCAATATCCTGCAACAGAAATAATTTACCAGCCGAGGGCATTCCATGTTAGAATCGAGCTACTACTATATGAGTATGTAGAGATTAATGGGAGTATATTAGAATATCTGGCTCCAAGTTCACTACAGCCTGCATACATCAACTAAGTTATGGTGGTGTGACCGGTGTCTATGAGCAAAAACCGTAAATGTCATCATTTTCATGGTGCTGTAAGCTTATAATCTATAAACTCTACACCAGATTCTGGAAATTTACCCATCTTCAACCACATACGTGTATACCAAAATGCACCACACTACAGCATCATGCATACAAATTAGGAATACCGGGACCAAACAGAATTTCAATCCATAAATTATAAGTTGTCAACAGTGTTTTTAAAACTATAGACCTATCTAGGCAGAACTGAACAGATTAGAGACTGCCTCCAAGTTTCACACAAAGAAGAGAAATAATAACAGCAACAGACAGGTCAAAAGAGATCATTTGAGGACAGAAACATCCTCACATCTTCTTCTAACAGAAACATATCACACCTAAAAATAGCTAATGTCAGACACCAGTCTAAAGTGATAGGAGGTCTGGAGAGTTCATGAACAAAACAGTAACTATACTTTTTACTTAGCCATTTTTCCTGTGTTATATATCAGCAACCAGCTGATTGCCCCTGAATACCCTATACCCCTGAACCTAAGCACATCCATCAAAAAAGAACTTACCTTAACCAAAAAAATTACAGTGGGAGACCAAAGCGCAGAGGAGATCAGTAGCATTCGATCTGTACAAAAATAAACGACAACTTCCGAAAGACAAATCAAAACAGTCCAATCGAAAAAGCGAATACTTCAGAACACAGAATTGCAGTCATCATCCGAAATTCAAACTTTTCCCCAGCATAATTTCGATAGCTCAATCAATCTAACTCGGCTAAATACTCAATTACTCTCATCCAAGTGTATATCATACTTATCCGATTCAAAATGAGCACCACTACACTTAATTTAACCTATTCTTCTTTTCCTTAGGAACCAATGAAGCGCCTCAAAAAATCCACTCTCAAAACAGCAACGAAACGTGTACAAATCGGATTGCTAGCCCAAGACATAATGTACACAATCAAACTTGTTCAATAAGCTTGAGGCAATCAGAAACATGGACTTTCTGGACAAAATAATTACATTAAGAACACAGTTCCCCCCTGACAAAGTTTGGCCGATGAATTCACATCGAGGGCTCTAATGCAAAAGTTTGTTAAACATAGTTAAACATGAAAGAAAGAGCTACAAAAGAAGTAAATGTAGCAGTCCAGCAATGTAATAGTAGTTAGCCACAGAAAATGGGACAAAAAACACCAAGATGCTCTCACTGTCCATGATTTCTTCAAAATATTTAAATGATGATTTCTCAAACATGACGTATCCAATAAAGAACAAAGCTGTCTGAACATCGAGAAGAAATTATTATTTTGATAGTGCTTTCAAAATTGAGCACTAAAAGTGTGAAGCAAATTGACACTTCCCACAATATGATTTATTGTAAGTCTGAGATCTTATATTCTCTTGATTCCCCAATTATTCACATTATGCAGTCTCATCCTCTCATTTTTCTCAAGTCATAGTCTTACGCAGAAACGCGAACAGGGTTTTTACAAAGAAAGCTACATATGCAACATCGATTAGTGAAAGTATTGCAGGGATATGACGAAATGGGGCATAATGTGGTTATAGGCTTCCTAAACCCAATCTGCTCATTCTTTATATCACATTTCGTCTCTTCAATTTCTTATGCTCTAACGTTTCACTTACCTAAACCCTACTTCTATTTAGAAACTGAATTTTCATGTTAATGCCCAATCATGTTCAACTCTCATTAGAGATGATTACAGAGATCAGACCATGCAAAACTGATTGAAGCTTATACATAGGAAATGTTGATCACTTTCAATGCTGACACGATGCTATACTGAAAGACTGAACCACACTTTTTGACTTTCATTTGTAAAAATGTACAACACACAGTTTCAAATCTGAAGAATAACTATAATCAGACATTTCCTACATTTGTTATTCGACTGTATTAGTTCATGGCTTATATACTCCATCTAGTTATTCAATCATAGATGTGAACTCTATCTGGCTTATTGGATCAGAATTGAACCCATCGAATCCATCCGAAGAATATAAACTCTCATTGAAGAATAACCCATCTCATTGGATTGACTGAAGACAACATCTCTTGCTATAAAAATGAGAACATGAAATCAAAGCAACTGAAACACACGACCCAGATACCTACCTCACTTGAGAATCTCGGTCAGTCAGCAAATGGGTTCTTATGGGTCTGAGCTGAGATTTCCTCTGGTGTGCCGAAATTGTGCTACCCTGGCCCTTGGTGAAAGGTCCTTTGTCGGCACCTTGGTGTCTGTGGGTAGCCTTGAAATGGTGATTTGATTCTTTCCCTGGACAATTCTGGTGTGCAGGCTTTGAATTCTGGTCAAGTCTTTGAATGTGGACTCGAAAAACAGAGTTCTTCTGTGAAGCTTCACAGATTGGATATGATGATCGACTGACTCTTCTTCATCATGATCAGAGTCATCATCTCGTGTTGTTTGCGTGGATGGCGATTCTGCTTTGCCGAAGCCACCTCCAGGTCCGGAAATAAGAACAGAGAAAGAGGAGAGAGATGGAAGATTTCAATTTGGAGAGGAAAGGGCTTTGGAGAGGAGAGGGAGAGGGAGAGGGAGAATAGACGGAGAGAGAGGAGAGAGATCGAAGTTTGCAGAGGGAATAGTCTTGGAGAGGAAAGGGAGAGGGAATAGACGGGGAAGCCCTTTGAACAGGGAAATGTACAGGAACTTCGATGAACAGTAAGGGTGGGAGGAAGATTGTTATATAGGAAATTTATTTTTTACTTTTTAAGAAGAGGAGAAAAAAAATGAAGAGATGAATCGGAAGGAAGAACGCGGCTGGGCAGATATGAGTGTGTGTTTGGTTTTGATTCTCTCTATTAGTGTTAGTAATCTTCATGTGTGTGTCAGACTAACCACGTGGTTCTCCAGACACACCGTTAGTGGGGACCGCCCTTTGAAATAAACCACACTGTTCAACGCTTTAAACATGACACATACTCTCATGCTCCTTTTTTTTTAATTATTTTGAGTTGCACTAGTATTGATCATTTTCTAGAGATGAACTAATATTGATGACTCAATGGGATGTGACCAAAATGGTAAGACAGAACCTGGTCCTTCTTCTTTTTATTTTTGATACCACTGTATTTACAATCCCTGTATGAAAAGCCATGGACGGTGGTGGACCAACCCAAAACAAATGGGGCATACAAAATTAAAAGTTTACAGCTTAAAGCATAAGTGATCTAGTGGTGGTCTTCACCATTCTTTGACAAATTGTGCTACAATGTTAGATAATTCTAAATTTTATGTAAAACAAGATTGAATTCTAAGATATTGACGTGAATAAAAGAATCTAAACTGCGGAGAATACAATATAGATCCAATTTAAGATCTATTATTAATCGGCAAACAATTAATTTAAACACATGAAAAAATTGTTAATTTTTTAATCACTTATATTTGACAAATAAGACGGAATGCTCACTTATATTTGACAAAAATAACTTTAGTCATCTATGTTTTATTTTATTATTCAAATTTATCACTTTATCTATTTTAGATGTTAAAAATCACATATGTGACATATGTATTTTACTTAAATTAATATTTTTGTCATTATAAAGTAAATAAACTTACTTATATGCACATTACAAACAATTAAATATGTTATTTTTAATATTAAAAATAGATAAAGTAGTCAATGTGAATGATAAAGTAAAATTTCAGTGACTAATCTGATATTTATCAAATATAGATGATAAATCCGTCTAAACTGTCAAACATGAGTGATCAAACTAACAATTTTTCCTAAACACATTATAATGTAGTTCATCGTATGTGTATCCTCGTTTTATAAGATGTAGTTCATATATTTCATACATAAATCGGCATATGCAAAATAATCGAGAGAATATAACCATTTGCATTTGTGCTTAGTGACGGATCTTGGTCTATGATGACGGAAAACACATTCTCAAACTAGTAATTACAATCTATGAATGAAGCAACATTATTAGAGGTTTTTGGCGGAAGAGTTTGTCCATGTGGGGTGTCTTGTCCCCGGAAAAGTTGCACACTACGTCGCTCAATTTTTATCACACAACGCCATGAAAGAAACAAAAAAGTTGTAGCTAGGTAGACATGGACGGGTACACACATATATATGAACCCAAAAGTTCATAAGATGTGGGTGTGCCTCTCATCCCAAACACTTGACTATATATATCCTTAGGACTAAAGTTCATACAAATCACATCGACTTGAATATGTTTATCAAACAGGAAAATTGTGGAATGTACCTAAAACTATTTATCCAAGAGGTTAATTTTCAATATGACACATGTCACGAATTGATTAGTACCTTTTTGTCAAACTTTTCACTATTGACTGAACTTATGTAGACTCTAGTCCCCTGAATCCTTACCATCATATTCTTTCTCAATCTTCTTTGGCAGACCCTTCTTGGTGAGATCGACGAGTATTTCGGCGACGGAGATGGAGGCGGAGATGCGGTCGAGGTGGGGCTCTAAATGAATTGTATCAGTTTGGGCGTGTTGAGACTCGCCGATCTCGGCCGGGCTGAGACTCGACCTAACCGCCGACGTAGTTGTTATCGGTGGAGGCGGAGGGGTTGGCGACGTAGCCGTAGTTATAGAAAGTGTTTACTACTCGACGAAGATGAAGGGCTCGATGGAGGTGTCCTCGATAAAGTCGAGCTTTTTGGGCGAGGCCGTCCTTGGCGTAAGGGTCAATATGTCGTGGTTCTTGGCGACGGTGAGGGTGAGGGTGAGCATGTGTCGTCGAGACGTCGACCTCGTGGGCGGTGGACTTGGCTTGCAGGAGCCGCGGAGGGGAAGAGGATGGTGGGGAATTAGGGTTTTGGTCGTGTTTGGCTCTGGAGAGATCAAGGTTGCCGGCGGAGCACGATGGAGAGAAGTTTGGTGGTGATCAAAGTGGAGGTCACCTATATCGTAAGCTCAATCAATTTTGAAGAAAGTTTAAAATATGAATGAATTGAAATATGACACGAGTCACAATTGAAAAATTAGACGTAAGGTGTTTAGTCGTTGGGTACATAGGAGCCTGATACTATCAAACGATAGAAGAAACATCATTAGAGATTTTCTCACTCATGAGCTATAGACTCGCAGAGATGTGAATCATGTAATGAACTAATGATGTTAGTAATCAAACAGTTGAATTCATAATTCTGGACGGTTTGTTTAAGAAGTACGCAGACGAGTCGGGCTCATAAGAATAGAGACAAGTTTGTGTATGTTACGAAGTCACAGCAACATACTACTTTGCTAGTGTTCATTTGATGATATAAAGTCATATATATATATATATATATATTCTCCGAGCCAAATAAAATAAGGTGAGTAGGCAACTATTCATTTGTTAAAGAAGTCTACAAGTCCATTATACATATGGGTTCGAAGAAGACTGGGAGATGAGTGTTGGGGTGGATTCGGTCTCAACGGTTCAGTTTTTAGACATTATCCGATAACCGAAATTGAAGATGTGATTTTTTATTTAATAGAACCGAAACCGATAAAAATATATAAGAACCCCTCTTGTCGGTTAACCTAACATCGGTTTGATTTCGGTGTAATTTCGGTTACAAAACCGACTATGCTTTATATATATTTCACACTTAACCAAATAACATAAAAAATAAAAATATCAAAGTTGTAAACTATCAATACTTCAAATAAATGTACTCGAATGAGTTTAAACAAATAATTGTTAGGAAAAGAAAAAAATAAAGTGTATACATCATTCATTTGAAACCTCTAATATTGATATATAAAAAAATGGAAGACTACGTGAGTACATGGGAGGGAATTAAACTAGACTTAAATACTTAAAAATATGATCATGTTTGTGGAAACTTACTATTTGTAACTCATAATCAATAAGAACATGACATGTAATGTAAAATTAAGTATTAATATGTAAATGAATATATGTCAGTTTGGTTTAATCGATTTTTAGGAAGCACTGAACTGAAAACCAAAATCGCACTAGTCGGTTTGTGCAAATTCTAAAATCGAGTGTTTCGGTTATATTCGGTTTCGATTATTCAATGTCGGTTTTGTACGGTTTTGACCGGTTTCAATTTTTCAGTGCCTAAAAGTCCACCCCCAGATGAGTGTGTGATCTGCTAAGGAACAAGGCACTACCACCCCCGACACGTAATTTTTAGCGATAACAAATAAAGTTGTCTTTAATACCCTCGCAAAACTTTTGATAGCGCCATTACGTTATGTGCCACTTGATTAATTAATCTTTTTATCTGCGAGTTGACAGTCATTTGGTCCCCACAAGTAGGGTATTTGGCCTAAATGCTTGAAAAACCTGTAGGTGGCTTGAAGCCCGAAAAGCCTAATCGGCTCCGCTCGAATTTAGGCCCATAAAACTCTAGTCCTATGGGCTTATAGTCGAGCTCGGGATGAGGTCTCAAAACCCACAGACCCAAAAAAGTCCGGCCCGTCAAATCTTTCAAGACTCGCCTGCCCGACCTATAGGGCCAAACCTGTCTAACTCATTCATTGTATATATTATATATTATTTTATCAATATAAACTCTAAACCCTCTCACTTGCCTAAAATGAAATTATACCTTGATGTAGAAGAAGAAAATAATCTCTATTAATTAAAGCAACGGGCCTTAGGGAAGTTGAAGAGGTAGAACTTTCATATTTCCTTAAATTACCCTCCATAATTTGGGAGTCTACTGTTCCTAAGGTGTGGTATTTTGGTATTTTTGTAATTTTCACCTCTTTGCTTAACAAAATTTAAAGAAAACCAACGAACAAAGAAAGAAGAAGGAGAAGCAGTTCATCCACTCCGTCCTCTCTTTCTCTCACACCCACACTGCCCTGTATTCCCAATCCAACTATTGACTCCTCAATTTTACTTTTTCAATTCCTCATTTTTCAATTAGATCCGATTCAAGATGTACTTCCCCAATCGAAACCAAAAACCCTAGCCTCTCCTCCTTTTCCTTTTTCGGATCCTTCAAGATTGCCGCAGCAACAATGCCATGGATTTATGGTCTAAAATAAAAGGAAAGGGAACCGAGTTCAAGAAACCTCAGGATGTTGGAGAGGTAATGACTTCTCTATGATGAAAAGTTTTGTTTTGATGGTTATGGCTTCTGTGTGGGGTTTGAGTTGATTTCAGTAATGATAAGGTTTTCTCTGTAGGCTATCATGGTAAATCTTCCAAAATCAGAGATTATAGAGTCATGCACGGTAGCTGGGCCTGGTTTTGTTAATATTGTATTGTGTAAGAATTGGATGGCTAAGCTATTGTTTTGATTTATGTATGTGATTAAGATGTTCTGTTATTCATACTCCTTTACCATATCCTAACTATGATAATATTGCTACTTCAAAGCTTGAAAAAGATGCTTATTGATGGGATCGACACATGGGCACCACAACTTCAGATCAAAAGGGCTGTTGTTGACTTTTCCTCACCTAATATTGCCAAGGAAATGCATGTAGGCCACCTGAGATCTACTATAATTGGGGACACACTAGCCCGTATGCTTGAGTTTTCAAAAATTGAAGTTCTTCGAAGGAATCATGTTGGTGACTGAGGAACACAGGTAACTGTAGTATCTGTTCACAAGGTTTTGGTCTGGAAGATGATATATTTATCTTGAAGAACTAATTATAAGCTATGTGGGTATTGCAGTTTGACATGTTGATTCAATACCTTTTTGAAAAGTTTCCATATGTGAAAAATGTTAGTGAAGTGAAAATTGGCGATCTTATGGTGAGTGCAAGTATTCTCTCTGTTCATTTTCGTCTGAATCGCATTCCTCATTGTGCATTAGTTAGTGACTCGATCATATGTACTTGGATGAATTTGATGCTTTACAAAATAACATTATGCCCTTTGGATTGACCTTGGTTAGATCAGTGACATGGGGTATACTTTGGTAACTAGGATGAAATTTGAATGAATGAATAGATTTTCAGATGTGGCAGTGATTTTTTGTGTAATATTGTTATTACACCATTCTCTTTGGCACTTTGTTAGGAATTCTATAAGGAATCAAAAAAGAGATTTGATGAGGATCCTACTTTCAAGGAGAGAGCACAAGATGCAGTGGTATCCTTACAGTTGCAGGTGAGTCAATTAATTTTTTCTGAGAAGTACACATATTGTTACCAGGTCGCGACGTCATCGCCAACGAAATAGCTTCTTATATAAGGTCTTATAGCTTTTTACTTATACGAGACATAAGTATTGATGATCAACATAAATTTATTTGAAAATTACTAACAGTTAATTTATATCTTTTACAGTTCTACAAAAAACGTAAAAATTTGGGACAAATTGATCAGGTAATTATGTAATGCATTCGTGTTCAACATATACATGTATGTGACCATTTATTCATTTGTTTTAACTCTCCTATATTTTATTTGTAGTTGGAGTGACAAGTCGTTCTACATGATGATTAATGTGGTTGGACTTCGTTGGACATATCGATGTCAACATAGTTAAAACTTTTGCTATTTTTTTAATAGTTTATATTCGTGTGTTTTTTGTTCTATTTTTATATGTACTGACACTGCATTTATTATCAGTGATTGATTATTTTTTACATAGTGTTGACTTAATATGAAGTAGGCTAATATTATTTTACAAATTTTATCATCAATCATTGGTAATTCTTCTTACATCTCAATTAGATCTGTGTTCGAATAATAAAGATCTCAATTAGATCAGTATTCGAATAATAGAGATAGGTCTGAAAGTGCACGATAGTATCTGTCATGAACAATG
This sequence comes from Geum urbanum, assembly GCA_946800695.1. Taxonomy (NCBI): domain Eukaryota; kingdom Viridiplantae; phylum Streptophyta; class Magnoliopsida; order Rosales; family Rosaceae; genus Geum; species Geum urbanum. The sequence continues at coordinate 4,347,090 of OX327000.1, read as the reverse complement.
GACTTGGGCAATTAAGTGAAGACGATATAATTACACACTTTTAAGTATGCCACCGATAAATTGCACGCGCGAGCGCGACGCCTTTCGCACGTGCAAGACTAGTAAAAATAAAATGAAAACAATGTAGGCTTGGGCAATCCAATCCAGTAGTTGTGTCCTCCCACTCTTCTCTACAGAGTCGTAATTCTTTCGTCAGTTTCGTGCGTGAGGAGGTTAGGAAGCAGAAATTCACAGCGAAGCCTTATGGAGTTATGGAGTAAATAAACATTCAACACCCGTGCATTTCTCTCGCGAAAGTAACGGAGTCCATCCCCATCATCGTCGTCCTCGTCCTCGTCCTCATCGTCTTCCTCAAAATCTAAAACCGGTTCTTGACGAAAATGATGCAGAGACCACAACGACGTCGTTGCGAGGGCACCGCCATGGGAGCCATCGTCCTCGATCTCCGTCCCGGCTTTGGAATCGGACCTTTCTCTCTCGGTAAATTCCGCTTCTTATCTTCCGTCAATTTCATATTTGATCGGATCATTCTTCGAATATTCGATTCTTGAAAGCTTCGTTACGTTCGCGAAGTGTATGTGAGAAAATTGAGCTCGTCGGCAAACTTGAGAGTGAAATATAGGCAAAAATTTTGTTACTTTTTACTCTACGAAGCTTTGGTTGTTTCAATTTGGTTGAAATTGAACGAGTATCTGTTTATGTTTCTTAGAGGTTGAGATAGTTTTTCAATAGTATGGATTGTATCTTGGTCTCAGGAATGCCGATATGCGAAGCTTTTGCACAGATTGAGCAGCATCCTAACATCTATGATGTTGTTCATGTGAAGTATTACGATGAGGTTCGGACTTGTATATTTTTTGTATGAAGTTACAGGACTCATGAAGCTGTAACGAATTCTTATTACTATAAATTTTTGTGTGCAGGAGCCTCTTAAGTTGGACATTGTTATCAGCTTTCCTGATCATGGTTTCCATCTGCGATTTGATCCTTGGTCACAGGTAATATTAATTTACACTCTCTGTATATGTTTGATTCCTCCGAGAGTGAAATATTTGTTTCTCACCAAACTGGAAATGGTTTTCTACTCTTGCAAATCATCTTTCATTCTTGATGCTGTAAATTTTTATGACCAAGGCTTTTGGTATTTACTGATGTCTCATCATTCAGACATCGGAAGTAGTGAGAGCAAGTCCAAGTCTTATACTAATACTGTTATGAGTTTATTTGTCTTCATTTATGTTAATATGCAAGGTGAATTCATGTGTGGATTGGTATTCTAGTTGGATTATTATCTCTGCAACTGCTTTGTGTTCACTATATGCCTGTCTAACTTAATTACTGGCACAGAGACTTCGCCTTGTTGAGATATTTGACATAAAACGGCTTCAGATGCGTTATGCCACATCTTTGATTGGGTGAGTTAAGGGTATATACTATATATGCTATTATGTATACAGTGTACTGATTGAACTGCTTGTCTGCTTTCAGGGGACCATCAACTCTAGCGACTTTTGTAGCTGTATATGCTCTGTTTGGGCCTACATTTCCTGGAATTTATGATAAAGAGAGAGGAGTCTACAATCTATTCTACCCAGTATGTAATTTCTCCCAGGTTCATCTTAGAAACTATGATCTGTTTTATTTTACTTTTTAATAACCATGGCTATGCAGGGGCTTTCTTTTGCTTTTCCAATTCCTAGCCAGTATACAGATTGCGTCCATGATAGAGAAGGTACTCTATTACAATGTCTATTCTTTGTTATTGAAAAAACTTACAATCTAAAGTCACCTTTATTTCCTTTGATTACCAAAGCGGAACTACCTTTAGAGTTTCCTGATGGAACTACACCAGTCACTTGCCGTGTTTCCATATACGATAGTTCTACTGATAAAAAAGTTGGTGTGGGATCCTTAATGGATAAGGCTTCTGCTCCTCCGTTACCTATTGGTAGTGTCTATATGGAAGAGGTGCATGTCAAGGTTTGACTTCATTCTTTTAGAACCTTGCTTCATTTAGTATAAGAATAGCAGAAGTGATAGGTGTTGAATACCATATTTCTTAATTGTTTTCATTTAATTTTAATTTTATAATCAGTTGGCAGAAGAATTGCACTTCACTGTTGGGGGCCAAAAGATTCCATTTGGCGCATCGCCTCAGGCAAGTATTAGAATGGCTATAGTTTATGCTTTTTGCTTGGCATCTTTTGCCGCTACTCTGTTATTTATTATGTGCATTTGTTCATGGCTTCCTCTTTTCTACAGGATGTTTGGACTGAATTGGGTCGTCCGTGCGGGATACATCAAAAGCAGGTATTGCTGATATGATGTCTAATGCCAAGTAAATATGTTTGTTTATCTTATCGGTACTTCTGTTGGGTTCGTAGGTGGACCAAATGGTTATTCATTCTGGCTCGGATCCTCGTCCACGGACAACATTGTGTGGTGACTACTTCTACAATTACTTTAGCCGTGGTTTGGACATATTATTTGATGGGCAGGTACCGACTTTCCTTGTAGAGTTGTATGTTTGCAAGAGGTCTTTGCGCGCACAAGTTCTCACATCAATTTCCTTCTTTGTTTCCAGACTCATAAAGTCAAGAAGTTTGTTCTGCATACAAACTATCCTGGTCATGCTGATTTCAATTCGTACATAAAGTGCAACTTTGTCATCGTTGCTTCTGAGTGTAAGTTTTCTGTTCGTATAGCATCCTGTTGGACCTATCGACTCTAAAAATGATAAACCAAAATTTTCATTTTGCAGTTGGTGGCTCTTTTCAAGAGGTAAAAGACAGCAAAAATAGGATTACACCAAGCACGAAGTGGGATCATGTGAAGGTACTGTGTTTCAAGAACTTTAAAAATAGTTGATTGGACTTTGATTAAGATACATCCATACCTCTTGGTGTAGTGCATAATGTTACATTACTCTGTTTGAGCTGGGTAGTAAAGTTGATGGTGTTAAACCTCGACTTCCATCCCCTCTCCTCCCCTTGTCTCCTTTCCCAAATTCATTACTTGTCTTTTCCTCCCCTGTTTCTTGGCTAAGAAGAGCGGGAACATGCAGAGGTCCATTTCATTTCTCAACCTGTTATTTTATATACTATTCTGTGTGTGTTGTTCTTATAGTCAAAATTTACTGCCTTCTCATGTATTCCTTTATATACAAGTTTCAAAAGACTACAGTAGTAACAAAAGATTATTCCGTTGTAGGAAATACTTGGGGATGGTGGCCGACCTGCCATCCAGACACAAGGTTCTACAAGCAATCCGTTTGGAGCCACTCGTGTATTTGGCTATCAAAACATTGCATTTGAGGTTAGCTGAGTTCTTACCTCTTAGTTCATCTGGTTTATGTTCTCATTCTCGATTTGCAGATGTAACTGTTATGCTTCAAGTCCTTGAAAGTATGAAGCTTATCTCTATGCTTATTAGATTGTAATAAATTGTTATGTATAATTTACAGGTGATGAAGAATGAATACATTGCAACTGTGACACTCTTTCAGTCATGATGTTCATTTCATGGTATGTTGCTTATACTATTTAGAGTAATATCATGTTTCCTTCTGCATTTATGATCTTGAACGAGACTTGCTGTGTAGAACTGTTTCAAGAGTGGGATTTTAGGAAGCACGACGACGGAACCTTTGTTTTAAATATGGAACAAATTTGAACTGGCCTCAGTGAAGGAGTTAACTCATTTCATTGTTTTGATTTTTCTTGTGCCAGTTGGATGTGGCAGTTGATGGGAAAGGAAGTGCTATCTGTATAGTTTATGAAATCGTTGGTCACTCTCTCTAGACATCAGCATGCCAGGAAGTGGCAGTAATTGTACAGTTGTGTATGGATTTGTACAGATTATAACTTCGTATCATATCAGAGTTTCTAAAACTTAGTTGTATGTACCTTCTGTCAATGTCAATGGAAGTTTCGATTCTGTAATGCACGGTGCCGATTAAATTCAGCCTATTATTGCTTGTTACACATTTGCAAACTAATATCTTAATGCATTGCTCATTATTCCAAGTTCCACATATCCTGTATCTCTACATGAAACGGCCATTTTGGGTCTCTGTTTGATCAGCATCAGTACAATAACATTTCCATTCCATTCGAAACAATCTTTTGAAGGAACAAAGCTCTCTTTACTCTGCAAGAACAAAATGAACAAAAGAAAGAAAAAGAGAGAGAACGAGAAAAGATTTCCGTTGCCGGGACTTGAACCCGGGTCTTTCGGGTGAGAGCCGAATATCCTAACCAACTAGACTACAACGGATTTGATGTTCAAATTTGCTAGTGTAAAAGTTGAACACTTAACACTTATACAGTTGGGTTTCGGCAGCACAGAGAGAGGGAGAGGGTTTAGACTTTAGTAGTGTGTTTAGCCGTCTCTATGCTTCCCTCCTATCCGTTGCAGACGACGTTGCCACACTCCTCCGCCATTAGCTCCGCCTCTTCAACTCCACCACTACCTCCCATCCTTTCTCATCCGGTACGCTTTCTCTGTTCGCAATTTCTACTCCTTTTTTTTGCAAGCTAATATCTTCTTCGCCGGCCTGTGATTCTAATCACAACTCCCAGAATTCACTAGAAATTCCATTTCATAGTCAATACTTACTGAGTTTGTGCAGCATAGTTGTAATTGTTTATCTAATTAGTTTGTGCAGGGAGTATGATGAGTTGTGCAGCTGGACTGACGGGTAGTCCCTCCAGATGCTGCTTCCAACTACCTATCGGCTCTTCCGCTGCTTCCCGGTCCCGGAGCGCTCCCAACCTCCCTCAGGCCCGTAAACCTTCACCAAACAATGTGCTATTCAGAATGGAAAGGTAAAGAGAGATATAGAGAGCCCTCGTGTTGTTGTTTGTCGAAATCATTTTGTTTGTTGCAATTTGCTACTAGTGTGGTTGATTTGTGTGTATATTTGTTTTGCGAAACTCGAATAGAAGAAGCTATTGGGCTGGCGTTACGCGGAGAATTCCTTTGATCAAGTGTGCTATGGATGCTTCGTTTGGTGATAGTGATATGCCGAATGAACCACCTGGTAATTTCTGTGTTTTACTCTTCACTTTGGTCTGGATACTTATGTGGATTGTCGGTGCTTTCTTGCACATCACTGTATGTAGGAAATTTATAGAGAAGGAATGTAGGATTCCCAAATGGCTTTCTATTAACATTTCTGTTGATGCGTATGGTTAGCCTAACCATTCAGAACCCAAATATCATTTGCATCATGTCCTTTCTGAAGCTTAGGTCTTTGTATTGCATAAAACTATTGTTGAACCCTGTATGTATCTACATCTGCAACCATCTAAGTCAATGTGATTCCTGCTACTCATGATTTTATCATCCTGATACTCTTATATTTGAGAATTTCATAACCTGGCATATTTAGCTCTCTGAATTTTCTTTTTCCAAACTGCCTTTTTGCAAGTAAAGCTATCTTTCCTAGGATTAATGTGAGGGACCCATACAAACGACTTGGGATAAGCAGCGAGGCGTCTGAAGATGAAATCCAAGGTGCAAGGAACTTCCTTATCCGACATTATTCAGGTCACCAACCCAGTGTAGATGCAATCGAATCAGCTCATGACAAAATAATCATGCAGCAGTTTTACAGTAGAAAGAACCCAGACCCAATAAAAGAAATGAAGAAAAAGATTAGGGGAGTCAGTCAGTCTCGTGTTGTGCTGGCTGTGAGAAATAGGTTCCACACTCCAGCTACACAGTTCATTGTAAAAACTTCTATTGCATTTATAGTCCTGGCTGCTCTTACTTTCCTATTCCCAACCGAAGAAGGTCCGACTCTTCAGGTAGCACTTTCTCTGATGGCTACCGTCTATTTCATACACGATAGGCTGAGGAGCAAATGGCGAGCTTTTCTCTACAGGTATGTAAATAGTATTTGTTTCATTTTTGTGTATTAGTTTAGATTTTATCTTGATCTTCTATAAATGACGACTGAAATCCTTATTTATAGCAGACCATCAAAGTGTAGTAGCATTTGTACAGACCCAATACTCTAAGATACTACTCTTAAAAGATATTCCAGATTACATTAAGTTCTAAAAATTACGTTGAACAATTCTATGATGATGACACATACTCTTCCTGTGGTTTTTTACAGGTGAAATTGTGAAAACATTTGATAATCTGTTTTTCTTTGATGCAGTGCTGGAGCATTTGTTTTCTCGTGGCTGGTGGGAACCTTCTTGATGGTTGCTGTGATTCCACCCATACCTTTTATAAAAGGACTGAGGAGTTTTGAGGTGACAACTTCAGTCATAACATATGTGCTTCTCTGGATCGCGTCTACTTATCTGAAGTAGTTGTTGCTTTTCATATGATAAACCTCAATTTTGTTGGAGCTGGAAGCCCATCAGTTCTGGGACATTTAGCTTGCAGTAGTTTTTTTAGTGACAGTACTGATTCTTCTGCGTCTTGTTTTAGTTGGCTTCCTTAGTGTGTAGAGAAAAGAGAGGAAGACAGACCTGTTTAGCCATCTTGTTTCATATTTTTGTTTTAATTGGATTGACTATTGGAGTCACTTCAGATATACTAATCTTGAAGTAAAACGAGAGTATTACACTGAATATTTTTACAAGATTACACAGTAGATTGCTTATGCTATTGCCTAAATTGGCAATTTGCATCATATAGACCCAACCTTATAAATATACTTCCAAATTGGTTTACAAATCTTTAAAGATAATGTTGGTCTTCATAGACCATTAATTCCCTCTTAACCTTTTTGAAGTCTACTTCTACTTCTATTGATGGAGGCGGCATGTCCTCAACAGCCTCCACCTTGTTGTCCGCCTATGCTTCCTTCAGTACGTCCCTAATGTTGGTCCGTACCATGGCTCACCAGCTCTTACCTCACGAGTACAGACCCTACCTCTACTCTATTTCCCGACGCTACATCTGGAGCCCTCTCACCTCCAACCTAACCCTAGTCATCAAAGAGTATTCCGGCCTGACGCGGAACCAAATCTTCGAAGCCGCCGAGGTCTACCTCCCCACCAAGATCAGTGTCCACAATGACCGTCTCCAAGTTAGCAAAACACCTCGACAGAAGATCATCAACATTGGCATGGAAGCTGGTCAGGAAGTCATGGACACATTCGAAGACATCAACCTCAAATGACGTTATTCTGCCTACAGCTCCGAAGCCCTAAAACTGCTAAATAACAAAGCCAGCAGTATCGAAACGCGTCAGTTTAAGCTGACATTCCACAAGAAACACATAGCAAAAGTAACAGAGTCCTACTTGCCTTACGTACTCGCTCAGGCTGCAGCCATGAAGCAAAAGGACAATGTTGTGAAGCTCTATACACGTAATAATATTAGGGCATATGATGCTTATGGTGATGATGGTAGCAACGCTTGGAGTTGTGTCAATATGGAACACCCGGCTACTTTCGATACGATGGCTATGGAGCCAGAGGTCAAGAGAATGGTTATGGAGGATTTGGATCAGTTTGTGAAGAGGAAAAAAAATTATAAGAAGGTTGGCAAGGCATGGAAAAGAGGTTACTTATTGTATGGTCCGCGGTCCACCTGGTACCGGCAAATCTAGCTTGATTGCAGCAATGGCCAATCTGCCCAATCACATAAAGTTTGATGTATATGATTTGGAGCTTACTTCTTTGCTTGGCAACGCTGCGTTGAGAAGGATATTGCTGTCGACTCCCAATCGTTCAATCTTGGTGATTGAGGATATTGATTGCACCGTAGAGACAGAAGACCGTGACAAAAAGAAATCTACAGTTCCAAATCCAAATCCCAATCTTGTCACTTACTGAAATCCAGTGGAAAAGGTTAGTATCATGTTATGGTTACAATATAGTTCTATAATACTAGTAAACCCTGATGGACATGCACATTCACATGTTGTATTGCACTTAACGCGCAGATAACGCTTTCCGGCTTACTGAACTTCATCGATGGTCTATGGTCTACCTGCGGCGACGAGAGAATCATAGTGTTCACCACCAACCACAAGGAGAAAGCATTGTTGCGACCAGGTCGAATGGATGTGCACAATAACTTGTCATATTGCACTCCAAGTGGCATCAAAACCTGGGCCTATAACTACCTTGACATTCAAGAAAGCAAGCCTCATCCCTTGTGCAGAGAAGTTGAAAGCTTGATGGAGACCACAGAGGTGACCCCTGCAGAGGTTGCCGAGGAGCTAATGAGAAGTAATGATGCTGATGTTTCTCTTGAAGGTGTTGTCAATTTACTGAAGCGGAAGAAGGCTGATAGCGATGAACTGGCTAAAACAACTGAACTTTCAAATGCAAAGCGGCAAAGAACTATGCCGGAGAATGTTAGCTCATGAAGGGAAGTTGGAAGTACAAAACAAAGAAGAAAGTGCTAACATTTTACAGTAGTACTAGTTATGATTGATGAAGAGAGGGTATTGGATCTAACTTGTAGTTGGATCAAGTGAGGCACATACATGTATTGATCTTTCGCTTTTTAGGCCAAATCTCGACTAGTTAGGTTTGTTTCTTCAATTTGATATCGAGTTCGAAAATATTATATATGCTGAGATTTTTCTTTCATCTCTTCCTGTCTTCATTATTTCTACTGTTCGTCATTGCGTTCTGACTTCTGAACTAGGCTTTGAAACTGAACCTCAATTTGTTGGTCAGAAAAAAAGTCCAGTTAAGCTGAACTCTAAGCTAGAGCTCCACTGAGGAACTTAAACAAACCTAGACGGCAAGCTCAAAACACAACTCCTAACTGAACTCGAACAAACGAAGTCAAATATGAATAATCCTTGATATAATACTATGTTCGACTTTTTAGTTTTAGATGATAGAAATTAACTTAGAAATTAGAGTATTTTTTTTAAGAAGGCAATAATTTTCATTTCCAATAGATAATAGTAATACAAGGTTCTATTAGATTGCCGACCAGATAAAACGAAATCATAAAAAACCATTATTGTGTACTCAATTCTCAGTTCTCAACTTAGATAGACAAACCAGAGTAGCGTAAAACTAAAAAAATTAAGGGGTACCACTCCTTAGTGTATCTAGGTACCTTCTCTATTGTACGACGCTCCGTCGCAATTCCTCCACATCCGTGCCTGTCGGAAGCAAGACCGGCTTCTTCTTGGGTGAAATCTTCTTCAGACCATGAACATGCCCTAGCTTGTTCTTGTTCATCCTTTCATTTGCTTTCATCTTATGGCCCCCTTTGCCCTTGTTAGCTCAGGGTTTTTCTCCCATAATTCTTGTGGTGTCCTCCATCATTGGCTCTCCAGGGCCAGATGACATTTAGATATCTCCATTTTCATTTGCATGCTCAACTATTGACCTATATGCCCCCATGGGTAGGCCTGAAGCTCATGTAGGGAGCTCTGAAACCAAAACTGGTGACTCAGAAACCCTTAAGGACATGATAGTAACACCGCCATGAGACTTGTTGGCACCGGGAACTGTCGCCATGTGTAAATCTGGAGCAATAGGTGAGGCCGAAACTTGCTCCATAACCTTTGCTTTCAGACCTCATGGCCCTGAGACTTTAATGTAGCTCTCGTCCTCCAACTGCAAAAGAACATCCTGGTTAAGTAGAGTACCCCCATATAGAGGGTTCTCCCTGACAAAGCTAGTTGGGGCCATAGAAGCTACAGTCACCGCCTCCTTCAGCTGGCCCTCAACTGGAGACGTTGCAACTCTCTACTGTACAATATTAAGAAGGCTCAACATCGAGCTTGTAGCATTGGTCTTATCAGAGCCACGACTAAGGTCCGGCATACCACCATATCCTTGCCCAAGAATACCTTGCTCCCATCTAGTACAGGATGCTGCCACAGACGTCTCACCACCACCACTTACAACCGGTCCTCCCGGAGGCATAGAAGACTTCGACACCAAGCCGGTTTTCCCAAGCATGCAATCATCCTGCCCATGTATAAATGATCCACAATCCGGACAATAACCACATATTTTCTCATACTCTATCAAGAAATCTTCCGAATAATTTTCACCAAATTGAAATTTTTTATACACCACTAAAGGTTTGCTCAAATCCAAGGTCACACGAATACGCATCTCAGATTTCACATCAAGTAAAGTACGATCATATTCAAGGTACTCACCAATGTAGTTGCCGATCCTCCGACACCACTTCATTTGGAGAGTTCCATTGAACAACTTTCCCACATATGGCTTTACCATAACCCAAGCATGCCCACTCGTCGTCGGGACATTCAAAGGATCAGTCATGCTGTCGGAAGCTTCAACCACTACCGTCATGTTCTGGAAATACCACGGGCCATTGGAGACAGACCTCTTATGATCAAGAACAGACCTGAACTTCACCCCGAGGTGGTCCTCTGCCACCTTTGAAGCGAATTTTGTCGGAGCCACGAAGATCTCGCCATAGATTATGTTGGAAATTTTGTGTTTATGGGTATGGCAAGAGAAAGAAAAATGCTTCAAAGGCACGTAAAAGTTTACGTTTTCTTTTAGACTTTATTTATCCCACTACTTAGTGTGCAAGGGGAAATAATCAAATAAGTCTTTAGGATACAATGAAGCCTAGCAACTTGCTATTTGTTGATCGTCGATTTGCACTAACGAAGATCAACCCAACACTCAATCGAAGATTTTACAAGAGACTCAAGGTTACTGGAAACTATTTCTGCAGGATAATAGTTTCTAGATTTTATTAGTTTAAAACTAAGAGGATAGGAGGAAAATTGCCAGAGGCTTGAGATGAAAATAATGATAATTTGCTGGACGATTTTTGGATCTTGTTCATTTCTTATGCCGCGAACCTCCTCTCCTATTTATAGGAGAGGTGATACCTCTTCAAATTGAATCAGGCTACTTGATCAAGGGTTGCTTAATCAGGCTACATTTGATATCTCTTCAAATGCACCTTGTCGATCAAATACATCCTTTCAAAGGGTTAATTACCAATAATCATGTTGGTCCATTTAACCACCTCGTACCCTTCCAACATAACTCTTCATATTTTGAAAATTATCCAACAATCCTCCACCATTTTCAAATTAATTTTTTTTATGAAGTTTAAAACTATTTTGAAAAAAGTTTTAAAAAATCCTTGAAAAAATACTTGAAAAACATAGTGCATAAACTAAGGTGTCTTGTGGACTTGAACCTTAGTTTAGTGAGAATGCATCAAAGTTAAATCAAGATGGCGAAATAGTTTTTGCTTTAAACTTGCGATCTTATAGTGACCTAACCGGACACATTTCACACACTAGCTTTCTACTTCTTTTGAGTGTTCTAAAAGCCGACGCGTGGATTGGCCTTGCGCCTGTATCCTTTTCACGAGTGCTCTAGAGACTAGTCCAAGTTGCATAGAAGGCGGCACCACCTTCTACACTCTTATAGGTACGCATGTAGCACCCATGTAATTAAAGTACTTTCCGTCATGTTTATTAAGAGTTTTAATTTATAACTTAACCTCTTCCATTCATTACATGTACCAAGCACTTCTACCTCGGAATGGATATGATATATGATGTACTTTTGTTCATTGAACTCAAGATCTTGTTGTTACAAGTGTTGAGTTGAGTTTCCATCATTGGTGATCATTAAAGTTGGACTTTAACCCCATTCCTTTAGATGTTTTCCACACCAAATCCCTTGCAAGTCCTTTTGTTAATGGATCAACCAAAATCAACGGTTATAACCTCATCAATTATCAATTGTCTCACCGAGCTATGCCTCAAACTAATGTGCCTTGATTTGCCATTATATACCTAGAAATAAGCTTGTGATAGTGTAGCTTGACTTTCACAATGAATAGATATTGGAGACATTGGTTTAGGCCATATTAGAATTTCTAGTAGTAAATTTCTTAGCCATTCCGTTTCTTTACTACATGAAGCCAAATTTATAAATTCTGCTGCCATGGTAGAATCTGAAATTACAGTTTGTTTCTTTGAGCCCCATGATATGGCTCATCCACCAAGTGAAAATATCCAGCCTGTAGTTGATTTATGATCCTCATTATCGGATATCCAACTAGCATCGGTAAATCCTTCTAAAACTGAAGGATACCCACTATAATATATTCCATAATCAATTGTACCTTTTAAGTACCTTAATATTCTAGAGATTGCATTCCAATGTGCTTTTCCAGGATTGCCAGTATACCTACTAAGCTTGCTTACAACGAATGTTATATCAGGCCTAGTACAAGACATGACATACATTAAGCATCCAATCACTTTAGAATATTCTAATTAATTTATGGCTCTACCATTATTTTGATTCAGTTTCAAATTTGAATCAAAAGGAGTAGAAACTAATTTGCTCTCATAATGGTTGAATTTTCTAAGAACTTTTTCTACGTAATGTGATTGAGTTAAAACCAAACCATTATTACATCTTTTAATTCGTATACCCAAGATAGCATCTGCTTCTCCCATATCTTTCATATCGAAACTAGAATACAAGAATTTCTTAGTCGATTCTATGCTTTCGATATCCGTTCCAAATATGAGCATATCATCAACGTATAAACAGATGATCACTCTCTTATTATTTTGGAACTCGCTATAAACACACTTATCAGATTAATGTATTCTGAATCCATTGAAGATAATGACCTCATCGAATTTCTCATGCCATTGTTTAGGTGCTTGTTTTAAACCATATAATGATTTAACTAACTTACACACATTTTGTTCTTGTCCAGATATAATAAATCCCTCAGGTTGATGCATATAAATTTCCTGATCTAATTCACCATTTAAAAATGTGGTCTTCACATCCATTTGGTGAATATGAAATTTATATATAGAAGTTAAAGCAATAAGTATCCTTATGGTAGTTATTCTAGCAACTGGTGCATGGGTATCAAAATAATCTATACATTTTTTTTGAGTATATCATTTGGCTATTAGCCTTGCTTTAAACTTGTCTATAGTTCCATTAAATTTTATTTTATTTTTAAATATCCACTTGCATCTTATTGGTTTGAAACCATGAGGTAAGTCGACCAATTTTCAGGTCTTGTTTCCCATGATGAAATCTTTCTCATCATTGATGGCTTCTTTCCAAAAAGAAGCATCTTGTGATTTCATTGCTTCCTCATACATAAGAAGATCACACTCTACACTAGGTATAACCTTTGTTTGATTTTGGTGTGAGTCCCTTGTACCTTCCACAAGGTACACAACAAAATCAGGTCCAAATAATTTTTCAATCCTTCGTACGTAGTAAATTTGAATCACTATTTTTGTTTCTTGACGAAATCTCCACCTTTTCATTATCATCTTTAGTTAAAGACGTGAACCTATTTTCATAGAATTCTGCATCTCTAGAATCTATGATGATATTAATTGATATAGACTCATTAGGTTCTATATATAACCAGAAATCTATATCCCTTGCTATGTTACGCATATCCTAAAAATATGCATTCTATAGCTCGTTTTTCTAATTTATTTATTTTAGGTTCAGGTAACCTAACTATGGCTCTACAACCCCAAACTTCAAAGTAGTTTAAGTTCGGTTTCTTTTTGAACCATAACTCATATAGGTGTTAATTTTAACGACCTTGTAGGTACCCTATTTAAGATGTAACATGCGGTGAATAATGCTTCTCCCCAATAACCCTTGCTCATATTAGAGTTTAGAAGCATTGAGTTAACCATCTCTACGAGGGTCCTATTTTTCCTTTCGGAAACTCCATTTTGTTGTGGAGTATATGCTATAGAAGTTTCATGTACTATACCTACAGATTCACAATAAGATGAAAAATAGTATTCTCCACCTCTATCGGATCGTAGGTATTTTATCTTTGTTTCACAAAGATTCTCTACTTCATTCTTAAAGATTTTAAATTTGTCAAGAACTTTATCTTTAGTACGCATAAGATAAACATAACAAAATCTACTAAAATCATCTATGAAAGTTACAAAATATTTCTCTCCTCCTCTAGTAGGTGTACTATGTAGATCACATACATCACTATGAATAAGTTCTCTCCTCCTCTAGTAGGTGTACTAAGTAGAGGTTCTTTCTACCTTATGAAAATGTTTCTTTGTTATCTTTGTTTGTGAGCGAGTAACACATTTATCATGCATATCATTTTCATGCTTTGGAATTAGTTCTAGATTAGACATATCAATAAATTTCTTAGTATTAACGTGACCTAATCTATAATGCCATAAAGATAAAGAATCCAACAATTAAATATAAATAGTAGATATTTATTAATATTTAATTTGAACATTCCACTATACATATATCATTTTGCAATAAAGGTACCAGCCTTAGTCAATATAAACTTATCCGACTCAAAGACAAGTTTGAAACCATGCTTATTCAAAAGACTTGTGGAGACCAAATTCTTTCTAACATCCAGAACATGATAGACATCAGTTAGAGTAAGAACTTTCCCTGATGTGAACTCGATTTCAATTGTGCATTTGCCTTTGACATTTGAAGTCGATGAATTTCCCATGTAGACGAAGTTGTCACCATCATATTGTTCATGTGTCTTGAACATGCTCTTATGTTTGCAAACATGCTTGGTGACACCGCTATCGACCCACCAAGCTTCAATATCCTCCATCATATTGACTTCAGATATCATTACTATAAACTTTTCATCATTAGTTTTTGACTTGTTCTTGAGCAAACGACATTCTTTCTTGAAGTGACCCAACTTGCCACAATGGAAACAACTTCCTTTTTCTTTCTTGTTTGAATTCTGACCTTGGTATCCTTTTTTGGAAAAATTTCCTTTCCTCTTCTTTCCTCCTTGGTTGTCTTTTTGGGTTTTAGACCCATCATCATCCATATGAACCTTGGAGGAATAAGTTTCTTCAGTTTTCTCTCGGGATCTAAGTTCCTCTTCTATATGATGGTGTTGTCCCAATTGCTCCATGAACATGTCATTTTCTTATGTTTGAGGCTCTTCTTGCATTCATTCCAAGAATGTGGAAGTTTATCCACAATTGCGGAAATAATTATGGAATCATACATGTACATCTTATATTGAGTAAACTGATTGTGTATATGCATGATCTCTTGGAATTGTTCTACAATGGATCTATCTTCATTCATCTTATAATTAAAAAAAATTAGAAACAATGAACTTCTTACTTGTAACATCTTCGGACATATATTTGGCTTCAAGCGCGTCCCATATTTCCTTTGTGGTACTTATCTCATGGTAGATGTCAATAATGAATCAGACATTGCGTTGCATATATGGCCCTTGCATACATAATCTTGTTCCCACTTTATTCTTTTTCGTTGGGCAGTGACCGTCTCGTCTTCACTTTCTTTGGGTTTTGGAGTAGTAAGGACATAGACCACCTTTAGGCTTGAAAGCAAGAAATGTAACTTCTTTTGCCATCTTCGAAAGTTTGCTTCATTGAAGTGATCAAGTTTCACGAAATTTGATGTGAACTCCTTCAACGATGCTATTGCAAAAAATAAAGTCTAAAGATTGTTGGAAGTTTTGTGTTTGTGGGTATGGCAAGAGAAGGAAAAACACTTCAAAGGCTCGTAAATATTTACGCTTTCCTTTATACTTTATTTGCCCACTACTTAGTGTGTAAGGGGAAATAATCAAATAAGCCTTTAGGATATAATGAAGCCTAGCAACTTACTATTTGTTGATCGTCGGTTTGCACTAACGAAGATCAACTCAACACTCAATCGAAGGTTTTACAAGAGACTCAAGGTTACTAGAAACTATTACTAGATTTTATTAGTTTAAAACTAAGAAGATAGGAGGAGAATTGCCAGAGACTTGAGACGAAGATAATGATAATTTGCTGGAAGATTTTTGGATCTTGTTAATTTCTTTTTCTGTGAACCTCCTCTCCTATTTATAGGAGAGGTGATACCTCTTCAAATTGAATCAGGCTACTTGATTAAGGGTCCTTAATCAGGCTACATTTGATACCTCTTCAAATGTACCTTGTCGATCAAATACATCCTTTGAAAGGGTTAATTACCAACAATCATGTTGGTCCATTAAACCACCTCGTACCCTTCCAACATAACTCTTCATATTTTGAAAATTATCCAACAGATTCGACATGCGAACCTTGAATGTTTGCATTCGGGCCGAGACAAGGGGGGTCACCGAAAAGATCCTTGCCATGGCATAGGACCAATCATCATCCTTTTTCTCGCCATCGGAGAGCGCCTCCAAATCCACCTCCTCGAACGCCGCAGCTAAGCGGTGCGGGTCTGAATCAGGATTGGGAGAGTTCCTCCCGTCTGGCTTGGTTACCAACAACGACATGCAAAAAGATAGGGAGATAGGGAATTGAGAGAGGAATCCGAAAATGGAATCGGATTCGGAAACAGAAGGAAGATGAGAGAGATCGGAGAGAAGACACGCCCACGGTGCACGGGAGAAAGGAAAACAAGGGTTTTCTAGAAATTATAGTACTTAATAGAGAAAAATAATATATGCCAGAATGAATAGCATTGTATTAGGTATTTACAAAGTAAGGAGACAAACAAAGAAAGAATCCTACCAAGATTGATTACAGATTTACAGAATGAGTCCAAATTGGTACAGTAAACATTCTAACAGATTACCCTAATTGAATGCTAAGATACTTTCCAACACTTATAACTTGGAGATGAAGCTAAGCAACTCACAGAATCAATTCCTTTGCTACCCAAAGCTTGTATACCCCTCCACCTCATTATAAAAACACCTACTCGTTTCGTCCAACTTTCAACTCCAAAGACATACCCAGCACAGCATCCACATTGTTCTCAGCCTATGCTTCCTTTGCAGCATCGATGATGTTGATCCGTTCCATAACGGACCAACTCATCCCCCACTACCTCCGCTCATACATATTCTCATTCCTCAGTTACTTATTCACCAGTCCCTCCTCGAACTTGACTCTCATCATCGACGAGAAGTGTGACCCGTATCACCACTGCGCGGCAATTGAAGAGTTGATAAAGAGTACTGAGGTCGCCCCAGCAGAGATTGCAGAGGAGCTCATGAAAAGTGATGATGCAGATGTTGCTCTCGAAGGGCTGGTCCATTTTCTCAGGAGAAAGAAGATCGAGAATGAAAAAAAGAAGGAAGAAGAGGTTGACAAAAATGAAACCGAAGATCTAGACAGCCAGCCATTTCCAGAGAGCGAGCCGTACCTGGAAGAGGACTATGGTTAAAGTGAATAAGCATATTGCATATAAGCATCATAAGTTTGTATACATGCAATTGGTTTTAAGACCATGCTTTGAGTTTTCAATTCAACCTCTATAAAATGAAAAGTCTAAATGAAATATTCAATCTTGCCTGGAAACATGTATACCACGATTCACAACTATATACATACAGGACGACTTACTATATCCATCATACATTAGTAATCAAACATCTGTTGAGAAGGTAAAAAGTGAAGATCGGTTACAGAACCATCTGATCAGAGAGTTACATTTACATGCAGCTCCTACCAGATTCTTGGCATTCAGAGAGCCATAAGTCTATGTGTTCTACAATTTGTTGTCTAACTTTGTGGACTGCATCAGGGTTGCTGCAGTTCTGGGCATCACCTGAAACAGATGTCAAAGGTCTCGTAAACACAAAAACACAAAAACTTATCAACAGCCATCATGAGGATAAGTTGGGTGTCTGATCAAAGAAGCCAACACTAGATTAACACCCTTTCAAACATGAAAAACTCGAGAAACTTAGTTCATTACATATCAGTATGCTATTCCAGGTCTCCACATTATCAAAACCAGAATGGTATGCTTTTGATGGGAACCTATTCAACGTCGCTATCTTTACAGATAACCTTATAAAAATGCACTTTTTCTTAATCAGACATCTAATATTTAACCAGCAGGTAAGTGTTTCCCATCAATGGTCTTGCAATTTCTCTTTAGATTTTCTTTTCCAAAGATTCACAGGATCAGAACTGTAAAGCTTATTTGTACTCATGTTGTATACAAACCCAAATTGGGCAAACTAGCAAGACATAATCATGCAGAAAATCAACTGAATAATATATAATTGGGCCACAAAGGCGATCAAAACTTTTTCATAGTGCCATAACCAAAGACACAGAGAGGGGCAAAAGATTCAAACTATTATATACCTTCAGGGCTTAAAGGATCCTGGGGACATCCTCTCAAATCAGTTCCATGCCCACAATTTTGGCAAGTGATGATGAATGAAGGCACTGCAATTTACACAATTTAAAGGTCCGAAATAGTTACAAATCAATCCATGCCCTCAAAGCATAATAGATGTACAATAGCAGTATAGGAGAAGTTTAAGACTGGAGATGAGACTGTCCACATGGCACAAATACTTACTATCTGAAGATGAAGTCTGTTTGGATGCATGCCGCCAGGGATCTTGCGAGCCATTTGTGAAAACTATCTTTGAACCTAACGATATATTGTCCATAAGATCATGTGTACTAATGATAATAAGTACATAGCATTCAAGGCACAATGTTCATAAAGAAGGGGAAAACAAACACACGGATACACAAAGAAAAGTAAAGGTTCTCACCTGCAATTCTTTTGCCTCCATAGTATATATTTGTCGCATCAACGTCAGGATAGGTGCCCTCTCCAAATACATTCTTGCAAAGGTCCAAATGGTATCTGCAACAAGTGATTTTCTCATAAGTGATTTGTATAAGAGCCACCTATTCAACATTCTATCGCTCTATAGGGAAAGGCAAAGTAGAGTGGAATACAAGAACAAAGTTCTAATTAAAAGCCATATTAGAAGGCATACTTTGTGTCAACTTTTGAAGACCGGATGCTATCATTTGCAGGTGCAACCTGAAAATATGCAACTTCAGTACAAACTTGGAACCACCACAACCGATCTGAACTTCCCTCAGTAACAGTAGTGTTCTTCAAGTGTTTCTGATTATATGTTTGGACATCAGCACCGAAAGTTCCAAGGTAATAGTCTTTCACGTATCTGGCATATTCCTCCTGCACAAAAGAATTACCTTTTCTCCATCAGAAACATAGGACACCAAAGGGAAAATGATATTGGTAGCCTAATGAACAGTTTTCCGATGAAACATAACATCTAAACCACATTCGATTTGGCACAACCATTGAAAGAAAATTAAATAACACAGTGGAACGACAAGAAGTGGAACATACCACCAGATTTTCTCCATTCTTCTTTGCTTGAACAAGAGGTCCACATAGTCTATCCGGATTTCCATATTGAAACTGCAATTTGAAAAATGTTCCTCTCACAACTCGAGAAATTAAGATTCAAATGACAAAAATAAAACCAAACTTTACCGCAATAACAGCAGCATCCGCTAGAAAATACATAAAATCCCCATCGATATCAAGCTGCATATAGAAAAAAAACAGTCAATCTGCAAATACTAACTGAACTCACGTTGCCAAAAATGTAAAGTATATCAAGACCTATAAAATAGCAAAATGAAGGGATAAAGAATGAAACCTGCGTCGCACCAAACAATCCCCGCACTGCTTTCCCATTCTCTGCAAGCCTACTTTCAACAAGACGATTAGTTTCTTGCAGTGCAGCTTTACATTCTGGACCGGCAGATTCACCAATCTGCATATATAGAACACCAAACTTTAAACAATTCTCAATTTCCTATTTTAAACAGGAAAGAAAGAAGGAGAGTAAAACTCCAACACTCACCTGTTGATCAAACTCAGTGTAGTTAAAAACAGCTTCCACAACCGCAGAACTCGCAAGACTTCCACATGTCAAATGCGGAAACTTCAACCTAAACCATGCACTGAGAGCTCCAGGGTACGAAACACCGAATACGAACCAAGGATTCTCACCATTGGTCTTATTCATCTTCGAATTCAACGACTCCTAATACATCAACCACAGTAAAATCAACTACTCAAGTAGCTAACATTTCCTATTAAAACAAAATTTTACGAAAATGTAAAAACCTGATAATAGACACGGAAAGCAGCCAAATCGAAAAGCGCTTGCTTCGATGATAAGTACTTCAAATTCTCCGTCGAGTGTGATTTAAACGGAGAGCTTTTCCCATAGTAGCGATGCTCAAGCGTCACCACCGCCGCCCCAAACTTCTTCGCCAAAACCTATTCAAATTTCTTTAATCATTTTCCGATTTTTCGAATTTGAACACAATCAAAATTTGAAACATTAAAAATCTTACGATCAAATAATCGTTGGAGATTCCAGCGCAGGCCGACTCGCCGCAGATTTTGAGGAAAATGGGACCGTCGGATGGTCTGAAGTGGTCGAGAAGCTCGTAGTACCGTTGATCGAATTTGCGGCGATCGGACGGCGAGAAGTGGTCGAGAGCCTGACGGAACCAGAGCTCCTTATTCGTCAAGAGATTGCTGCTGCTCAGCTGCTGTAGCTGAAGAAAAGTACGAGGCCTGGCGATCGAAAACGACGGCGTATAGAGGAAAACGAGTAAGAAGACGGAGAGAGAAAACGACGTCGTCTTCATCGGAGAAGGTTCCGGCTGGCTGGAGACGTACGTTGAAAGTCTTTGAAGAGAATATAGCAAACACTGTTATGGAAATGTGTGCAGCAACAGCGAGCTATCCTTTTTTAGACGTTTGAGCTGAAATTTTTTAATTATTTATTTTCTAGAAGACTTTGCTTCTTGGGCCGGAGTCGGGTTGTCAGTGGAGAATATGGGTTATGTATAGGCCCATTTTGTACTGCTGTTAGTTTTGGTAGTAAGGAGTTGAACTGGCCACCGGGTACGGCTCGTGTGACTTGGTGCACGACTTCACAGTGAGTGGGCATCAGTGTCACTGTTTAGGTTATATGGAGTGTAAATGATTGTTATTTTTTTTTAATTTCATTTTCGGTTCATTATGAGCATGGTTCATTTGAGAACACTTCGCTGAACACAACTGACTAAGAAAATAATTGACCACGGTAATAGTTTGACTAGTATTTTTGGTAGTGGGCAATTGAGTTTGACATCAAAGTTAATCAATCAGTAGAAAATTACTGATTGAAATCAAATACTTTCAAAAGTTACCGCCAACAATACGAAGAACCAAATTCAATTGTTTTAAAGAATTTCCAATTTTCAACAACAATTTTTCTATCGTTTTTTTTTTCTGAGGTAAACACAAATTTCATTAAATAAGAATTATGTACCTAGGAAGTTCATCAACACTCCCTCTAGGAAGTTTGGTGTATCAAAGAAAATTGTGGGATTAACAACATTAAATAGCACCCACCTAGTTAAAACATATGTTACTCTATTACATTCTCGCGGGTGATGAACAACAACAGAATTAGGTGCTTGCATCAGCAAATTTTTAACATCCTCCATGGAATCCTAAAATTCAACATAAATTGTTTCTACATCTTGAGTTGCTTTGACCACAATGAGGGAATCCAAGCTAAAACGGACTGGATGAAGATTGTGGTTCAGACTGAACTGGCACGCTTCAAAGGTAGCCTCCGCCTCCGCCTCCACCTCTACATATAGCACTGAGTGATGTCCTTCTATTCTCCGAGCCAACGCCATTATAAAACGGCCAAACCAGTCCTGAACAACAATACCTATTCCTCCCCTGACTGAAGATCGGTCGAAAGCACCATCCATGTAAATACAATATCAATACAATATCGTCTGCGGGGTCTTCCAACACTGAGGTTGCTGCACTAGTTTGGCTATCGTTTTAATAGCAAGAGAGACTTTCACTGAAAGATGGTTGATCTTCTTGATGAAGTGCTTTTGGTCAGATATGCTTATGTTCAATAAACGCTTGATGCATGTTCACACGAAAGAATCAGACGATATTCGGAAGAAAAAATGTCCTAATGTTTAGTTGAAGATTGTCTTCTCATGAACTTCGAAAATATTACAGTTCCACTCAAAAGCTTAGTGTTTTCCATTTTCCTCCATGTTCAACTCGTACTTGAAATGAAGAAAGAATGCTCAAATTGCAGTGGCATTACAAGCATACTCAAAGATTTCAACTATGGAAACTGAGTACCATGCCATCAGTTGCGGTAAATAAGTAGTATTTAGCTTCCGGATCTAGTTGTGAGTGCTGTTCAAGTACCCAACTATATCCTGCACAACTAAACTAGAGAATGTAAAACCCTTGATGATCACAAAGGCCAATGCAAAGGGATGGTGAAAGGAGTGAGTTCCTCATGAAGTAACAGATAGCCAAGGAATAGATGAATTGCCCTTCTCACTACTACTGAAAGTAATTTGCACGGGGCCATGCTTCCGGACATGATGCTATTGGTCCTGATCAAAAGACAACAGATGCTTGTTGCTTAGAAATGAGTAATGGTATCAAACATCAATCACAGATAGATGATACATGCTCTGATAGATGCAGAATTAAGATGGTTCGTTGAGTTATGCACTTATGCATAATGTAATATGTAATATAATTGCAGCCTTTAGTTCAAATTCAAAACCAAAGAACGATTATCCACCATACTAAGAAGTTTGAGCATTAAGAATCACATAATAGACAACATGATATGGAATGTGCTCAAATTTATGCTGTATGGCAGAACGTTTGTAATTTAGAATAATAGTCAGTTAGTCACTACTCACTAATGTGATATGACTCTGATAATACTTGTGGATTTGTTTAGATTAAAAGCATTTGAGTAGCAGTGATGAGGCGTTATTATATACTCATCCAGTGAAAGGCAAAGGAGATTTAAGAATGAGAACTTTTCTCTTCTCTACTAAAAATCCTATCTTAGGTCATTTCCAAAAAAAAAAAATCATATCTTAGGTGCCTTTAATTACTTCAAGTTTGAGTAAAACAGGCCTATCTATTAGCTACGTTGGAACTGAGGAGAAACTCAGAATAAATAAACCACTATGTCAATCCACGGATGAGCAACTATGATTTAGACCTTGTCTAATAGGTCCATACCAGGTGGAAATTATCTGTCTGCTGAAATGTGGGTAATAGATAGAGACAAGAACCAATTGGATTCCTTAGGATGTTAAGGAGTTTCTAAATGGGACATGTCACAATCTAGAAGAGGTGAGACCCTAAGATCTAACCTGCAGGTACTGAGTAATAAAAACACCTTCACCTCTTTATTTGAAGCTTGTCCATGCATCCGATTAGGCTTCATGTTCAAATCGATTAATTTATTATCCATCTTTGAATGCCCATCATCATTGGCATCTGAAAGACGAATAGGAGACGCCCGATGATTCTGATTGTTATCTCCAATTGTCATTCTCGGTTGCTGATGTTGTAGCACTCTTCTGGTCTCACCTGGGTCAACCGATTGCAATGGCAGGTCTTCAACAATAGTACCAGGTTTAGCCCCTGGAAACTACAAATGAACCAAAAACTGTGTAAAACTTCAAGTAATGCATAGCAGCCAACAACCCAAAAGATAATAGAAAAACAAATATCAAGTCTCAGTAAGAAAGATGAAGAAACCTCAACTCTTTGCCTCAGTACAAGATATCTTCCATGAGTTCTTTTACCTCCAACATGAACAACCATATCACATTGCAAACAAAGCGAACTCCCATCTATCTCGCAATAAAAGAAAGCTGCATGTGTAGTTTAAAGAGACAGAACATAAGTATGATGTGATATTTTCCCCTCAACTATAACATAATGACTAATCACAAGAGAGACACAAACCGGGTGCATTTTCACAAATATCACAGCGGGGAACTGCACTTGGAGTAGCAAGACCAACCCGAACATGTCGGCTAGCAAGCTTATTGCACAAATGCACCTGCCAACCCATCAACGGATTATGCTGTTGCTTCTTAGAAGACACATAGCGTATCCAGACTAAATAAAAACTCCTAAAACCAGTTATCAGCCTTCGCATTTACACAATTCATTTGACTCATTTCGAATAGTTTTGCACAAACAAGTAATACACTGCAACTATAACCAATGCACAATACTCACGGAGCTTCAAAGAGATCAAGCAATCAGCAGACAACTCAAAAGGACAGTTCAAGCAGAAAGAGAAGCAGAACTACAATACTAACAACCTACTTGACTATCCACCTATGCAGATTGCAAATTGCACCAAGTAAACTTAAAACATGAGAACAAAGTAGCTTTCTTTAAGCTAGATTATGTACTCTAATAATGAAACTAGTCAAACAACTAATCGGGTACTTAGAAATAACATAATAGATCAAACCCAGAAGCTAAAGTTGATTACTTTTTCATCACAAGCACGGCAAAGAGCAGCCTCGTCTGCAGCGCAAAAAACGATCGCAGCTGCGCTTTCACAAGCGTCGCAAAGTGTTCGCATAATTAACAGCAGCAGTAGTAATTCTCCTGTACTCTACTACTCTCATATTTCTTTCGCAAAACCAAAGACACAGCCTCACATCACACCCATATCCAAATCCAGATAAAGATGAAAACTTGATCCAAACCCAGCACAAAAAGCTCTCAGTTGATGTGGAAAGTTTCAGAACAGGATTAGAAGGACTACTTTGGGTTTGGTTTTTGTTGGAGAAAGTAGTAGATTCGAGAAGGGGGGCCAGAGTTTGGAGTAAAATATAAGAAGAGGTATGTGGAATTTGAGAAAACTAGAGGAGGAGGAGACGTGATGGTTCCTGAAATTCAATAGGTTAGGAGAGTACTGTTTTGTCAACATTAGTTATTGTGTTGTGTTGCTGTGTTGTGTGGAGCTCAGGAGTATTCGATGGCCACAAGTCAGAAAAAAGGCAAGAGTAGAGTCACTGTGGGGTTGATACATATTCTGATGGAGGCCCTTAGGGAATTGTCAGCCACCAGCTGCATATCGGAGGTGGGACCCACACATAAGATGGGGAAGATGATAATGAACTGAACTGAACCGATTGTGGACTTGCGGTGATGTTAGGGTTTTGCCGTTGGAATAATTTTTAGTAATATAAAATAAAGAAAGTAAGAGGTTTATCTGTTAAAAATTAATAGATATGTCTAATAGAAAATTAAATTGATATCTCTTAGTGAAGAGATATGTCAATTGCAAATAAACCAAATACATGTAACTCTTAATGAGAATACATGTTCATTGAAAGATAACCAGAAAGATGCAATTTCAAGGTGAAAAAGCAAAATCACTTCTATAAATAGGAGTGATTCTCTGCAGATTATGATAATCAAAAATTCATTCTCTTCTCTCAAGTTCTCCATCATTCTCTAGTTTTTAAGATAGAAAATGTAGAAACTATTATTTTGCAGAAATAGTTTTTAGTAACCTTGCGTCTCTTGTAAAACTTTCGATCAAGTGTTAGGTTGATCTTCGTTAATGCAAACCGACGATCAACAATAGCAAGTTGTCAGACTTCATTGTATTCTAAAGACTTATTTAATTATTCTCTATTGTACACTAAGTAGTAGGGCAAATGAAGTCTAAAGGAAAGCGTAAACCTTTACGTGCATTTGAAACATTTTTCCTTCTCTTGCCATACCCACAAACACAAAATTTTCAACAATCTTTAGACTTTATTTTTGCAATGTCAATTTCAAAGGAAAGCGAAAGCGAATTTTCTATAATGATGCTTGATCGATTTGATGGAGAATATTTTCGAAAATGGCGAAAGAAGACTCATCTTGTGCTTACATGCCTAAAGATAGTTTATGTGCTTACAACACTAAAACCCGAAGAAATTAAAGATGAGATCTTATCCATGAAACAAGTATGAGATAAATAGGATCAAGATGACGAACAATGTAAGTACTACATATACAATTCTCTAAGTAATGAATTAGTTTCTCACTTCAAAGACAAGAAGACATCAAAGAAATTATGGGACGCATTGGAGGAGCAATACATTTCTACGGATCCTACAAGTAAGGCCTTTCTAATTTCTAAATTTTAAAAATACGAAATGGTAAATACATGATCTATCATTGAGCAATATCGTGAAATCATTCATATACTTCACTTGCTCACTCAACATGATATGCATATGGATTCACTCATCAATATTTCTTATTATTATGAATAAGTTTTCTTCTTCATGGAAAGACTTCAAAAGAAGTATGATAAATAAGTTGGAAGACTTGACCATAGAACAATTGCCTCATCATCTGTAGTTTGAAGAGGAATACAAAATTACCTACAAAAGGTTGAACGATTTTCTTCATATAAGAAAAGAGGATGCGTTTTGATGAGAAAATCGATAATTCTTTTTCTATTAACAATGATTTGATTGTTGGTGAATCTGATCAATTAAAAAATAATCATGGGAATAGGAAAAGAAAGATTCGATGGAATAAGGATCATTCAAGTCAAACTTTCAACAAGAAGAAAGTGAATTGCTTCTATTGCAAGAAACGTAGTAATATCATGAAACATTGCCGTATTCTCAAGAACCAACAAAGAGGTTTTAACTCTAAGGAGAAAATTGTGACAATAGTATTTGAAGTGGTGAATGCACTTCGGGAGAAAATTGGAGTTCATTTATGAACTTTACAAACGTTTTGGTGACTAAGAATGAAACATTGATATGTATATTATGATAGATATTTTTGTACTCAGTGCGACATATATTTTTATTTTATATTTTTATTTGCTATATTTGGTTGGTATGATCGCTGGTGTGTTTCCGGTTTCAATTTAAATAATGCATGTTAATTATAATTTATGTTAAGTGTTTACTCATATCAAGTTCATATATGTATATCCGACTTATGTATATACATGAGCGATATGATTTTATATACGTGCACTTCGTTGAATCTTTATGCATCATTTTAAATTGAAAATTTTAAATGCATATTTAAGTTGGAATTTCATTAAGATATTTCAACTACCTAGTTGTTTTTATGAATATCGGAATACAAGCTTAGTAAAAATTTAATTGTATGATATTCATTATAAACAAGTATCAAGTTTGATGACGTCTATCGTTTGTGGATTATGAAACACTCATATGCATATAATGAATATTTATATCATCTAGAAAAGATGAGTTTGACGGAATACTAGTTAATGTCAAAAGGAAATTAATTCACATGTTATAAAAAATAGAAAGATCCTAAGGATAAGGATATGATATTTAGTGTTTTGATAGTTTTAGCTATCAAGAGCTTCTTACTAGAGATATAAAGGTAAGAAGGATATACTGGTTTGAGATATAGCTATGTAAGACTATTTAAAGGGACAGTGTGACCCGTTGAACTTTAAAGTTATGAATAATTAACTTTAATAACCAAATAACAAAATAACTTGCATATTTTAAATTTGCAAGAATTTGATGAGTGATACATCAAATGGGATGGGGAAGTCCAAACTTTTAATCACCAATGATGGAAACTCAACTCAACGCTTGAAACATCATGTCCTTGAGTTCAATGAGCAATGTACATCATATGTACGTAGTGATTGCGAGCACTTAAGTAAAATTAACAAACATATAATTTTATTGTATGTTTGTATCCATCCAAAGGTTAAAGTGTTTGGGTACATGTAATGAATGGTGGAGGTTGAGTTATAATTAAAACTCTTATTAAGCATGACGAAAAGTACTTTAGTTACATGAGTACTACATGCTTACCTCTACGAGTGTAGAAGCTGGTGCCGTCTTCTATGCGACTTTGGCTAGTCTCTAAAGCACTCTTGAAAAATATATAGACGCAAGGTCAATCCATGCGTCGGCTTTTAGAACACTTGAAAGAAGTAGAAAACTAGTGTGTGAAATATGTCCGGTTAGATCATAATAAGATCGCAAGTTTAAAGCAAAGCTACTTAGCCATCTTGATTTAACTTTACTAAGCTAAGGTTCAAGTCTACAAGACATTTTAGTTTATGCGCTATGTTTTTCAAGAATTTTCTCAAGGATTTTTTCCAAAATGTTTCCAAAATAAATCTTGTTTTAAAAGTATTTTTATATTTTAAAAATGGTGGAGGATTGTTGGAATAATTTTTAACAATATAAAATAAAGAGAGCAAGATGTTTGTCTGTTGAAAATCAACAGACATGTGCAATGGAAAATCAAATAGATACAACTCTTGCGAAGAGATATGTCAATTGGAAATAAACCAAATACATGCAACTCTTACTGAAGAGGTATATCCATTGGAAGATAACCAGAAAGATGCAATCTTTCAAGGTGAAAAAGTAAAATCACTTCTATAAATAGGAGTGATTCTCTATAGATTAAGATAATCAAAAGTTCATTCTCTTCTCTCAAGTTCTCTATCATTCTCTAGTTTTTAAGATAGAAAATATAGAAACTATTATTCTGCAGAAATAGTTTCTAGTAACCTTGAGTCTCTTGTAAAACCTTCGATTGAGTGTTAGGTTGATCTTCGTTAGTGCAAACCGACAATCAACAATAGCAAGTTGCTAGGTTTCATTGTATCCTAAAAACTTATTTGATTATTCCCCCTTGCACACTAAGTAGTGAAGCAAATAAAGTCTAAATGAAAGCGTAAACTTTTACGTGCCTTTAAAAAAAAATTTCTTTCTTTTGCCATACCTACAAACACAAATTTCTAACATTTGGAGTGTTGGGGAGACCTTGGCTTTGCTCCCCTTCGAGCTGGAAACCAGGCTTTCGTTCACAAAGCATCTTCTTGATCTCATTTTTACCTGAAATATATGAGAGGATATGTAATGATGTAAATGGATCCATGGAGAAGAGAGAGGACATGACAGTGTGACACCATGAATGTACCAACTCTAGGTTTATGAGATAAGGAAGGTTGAACCAGAAAAGAGAAATGTAGTAGTTACTGGTCCTTTAGTTAGTGTGGTCTCCTATTACATAATTGAACGCATAAATTAAGGGTCTTCTTTCAGAGGAAGAAAGGTTCTCCTCCTCTGTTGAGTGTTGAGTTCACTGTAGTCTTTTAACTATATACAGTAAAATTTGGATGATTTAATATTTAATTAATTAATAACCTCATTAAAATAATATTTTTTGTCGGTCTCAACTTGGAGACTTGAGTATTATTTTAATACTCGATTAATTAATAAACTCGCTAAATTAATAAATTTTGTCAGTCCTGATGTTATTAATTTATTGAGGTTTTACTGTATATGGTGAAGTTAGTTTTTACTTGTTAGACAATGAGAGTAGACTTCTTAGTTGAAAATTAAGGACTTGTGAAAATTTCTCGCTTGTCTTATTTTTCTCGCCAGAGTAATTTCAATAGAAGTGAAAGTTCTCACTAGTGTGGCTAGTGTTTGATAACATGGTATCAAATGAGCAGTGTTCTAAATAACTTGTGCCAGAAATTTTGCAAACACATCATTCCTTGAGGATAACAGAGTAACGTGTGACCATCGTGTTGATGCATCTACCAAAATCATGAAATATTTGAATGGTATGCATTCCGGTTTGATAGGTCCACAAATATCACCTTGATTCTTTGTAAGAATGGAATATTGTTGGTATTATAAACAACAAAAGAAGGATGGGCCTGTAACTTTGCTAATGAACAAGCTTTTCAAAACGAGCAATGTGTATCAGAAATTGCAATATATGAATCTGATGGGATAATGTATGACACCGTAACAATATTTTTCCAGGATTGTGTTGCACTCGTCTTGGAGACCGAGTCAGGAATGAGAGGAGTAGTCTCATCCTCCCCATCTAAACCAATGTACTGGGTTATTCTCACATGCTTCTTTGCTCTGAAGAATGAATGACCATGAGAATTTTTTAATATTTTGATCATCATGTCACAACTTGGATGTCTCCGTCAAAAATGTCGAAGCTTATAAGACTTTGAATCACACGAAGTCATGTGAGTCACAACATTAGATTCAATGATCCAAATCGTAGTTAGATGTAAACCACTATGAATAACAGGAAACTTTTCTAGAATGCGCTTGCGGCCACATTCAACAAAAGTGATACACAATAGTTCTTTTCCATTCTCACAATATGTTTCTAAGTGGAAACTGTTGCATTAATATCCTTGAAACTTAGTAAGGTTCGATTGGCCTTTGGCGCATATAAGGCATCAGTGATGTATAATTTTGTACCATGAGGCAGCAGAAACTATGCTGAACCGTGCTCTTGAATAACCAGCGCTACACCAATCATGGTAGTCACTGAGGATTTGTATGAAAAAAGATCCACAAATAGTTGCCTATTCCACAGAATGGTATAGGTAGTACCACTATCTGCAAGATATTCAATCTCGCATTGAGACATCTACAAAAACAATGTAAATAATTAAGTCTTTGAACTAAAGACTAGGCGAACACTTTAAGTAAATACTTAAAGATTTGAATAGGGGTGTGATCCTTGTTGAGTGTTAATATGGCATGACATAAATGGATGTAAAACCACATCTAGTGCAGAATTCACATCTGATGTCGAATTTTTTTCTGATCCTTTTTTAATAAAACAGATGTAAGATATACGAAAAACACCACAATCTGGGTAGAACCTTCGATGGATCGAAGTGAAAATTTTTGATGGATCGAAAATATCAGAAATCGACCCGTGGGATACCTTCGATGGATCGAAGAACAATTCCTCGATGGATCAAAGAAACCCAAAATAAACTTTGGTTTTCCAATATTGATTTTTGATGGCTTGAAGAGATAGTCTTCGATGGATTGAAGAACTTGACATAGGGCATTCCTTCGATGGATCGAGGAAGAAATCCTCGATGGATCGAAAAATGCCGTGTAAGGACCCGAGGATCACCTTCGATGGATCGAAGGTATTTTGTGTACAAATTTTTGATGGATCGAAAATTACGGAAAACGACCCAAGGATGGCCTTCAATTGATCGAAGAAAATCTTTGATGGATCGAAAGTTCCCCGAGTTCAATAACATTCTCTTCTTTGTGTTTCGTTTTTACTGTATCGTTGTGTCATTATGCCATATGTAAATTTAAACATCGAACCATACACTGAATTAGTATTAAAATAACATTCTCAACAATTTCATATACTGAAAAATAGAGAAAATCCAATTACTCGCCAACAATTAAAAGTTACATTATAGATGTTCTTATCCAAAAAAAAAACTAAGACAAAGAGTCTACTAGAAATGACTGAAAAAAATAAGCCAAAATCTTGAATGCATGATAGAGATAATTGCCTTTTACATAGGTTATTCATAATCTGAAGTAGCTAGGCCCTTCCCCTTGTCCTCTGTAAGAACGAGATTAGTGTCAACGTCCATCTCTTAATCTCTAGCATAATTGGACTCTTGAGCCAAGTACTGCTTGTGCCTCTTGTAGATGTTTTAGATTTCTTTGCTAGCACAACACCGCTTGTGCTTATGCTTTGTTTAACCATACCGGTAACATGTGTATTTTCTTGAATTGGAATACATTTGTCCATCATTTATCAAAGCAGATTGGTTCTTGTTAGATTTGGCGTTCTAATCTCTATGCCAAGTTGGCTGCAGCCTTGGCCATGTCCATGCCCTCCTCTCTTGCCTCGTGGAGCTTGTCCTCCACATACATTAGATTTCGAACGAACGTTCTTTTTGTTCTTACAGATCTTTCCTCCAGTTTGGTAACTCTCAGGCTTTTAGTACCAACCGGTCTTCAGTTATTATTGAGGATGATCTCATGATGCCTTTTCTTTTTAGCTAGGTTCTTAATGAGATCATTGAAGGTAAGAATCTTCCCCTATTTGTACTCGATCTGGTATTGATAAACAATAAGGCTCATGGATGTTGGGAAGGTGTTCAACAACCTTTCAATCATGTCATTCTCAGAGTTTTACACCCCACAGAAACTCAACTCAGACTGCAGATCCAACAATGCTTGATTGTAATCTTGGATCTTTGGGAAATCTAGAAGCCTAAGGTTTTTGCATCGCGCAATCAACGTAGGAAGTTGTGCATTATGTACATTGTTGAAGCATTGCTTCAGAACATCCCACAAATTAGGGATCAGTTTTCTTTAAATACTGCTTCTTCAGAGTTGGGTGAATATGATGCCTAAAAAAAAAAGGGTTTGAGCTTTCACTTCATCTGTTGGTGGAATGACAATTTGTCCAGGCCCAATGAGTTTGATGGTGTTGCTGAGTCTCTTTCCGATGAATGTGTTGTCCACATCGGAGACCCAACTATGGTATTCCTTTCCTTGAAGGTCAATGATGTTGAATTCTGGCCTAAACGACTCATTCGAACTCATCCAAAAATACAAAGATATTTGATTAGTATTGATCGAAGAACCACGATCACTAATATCAAGTTTCAAAGGATAAGAGCGTGATCCATAATATATGGTCATAAAAATCAATTATTAACAAACGGTGGCTCAAAACCATACCCAGAAGCTGTGATGAACCATCACATATGATCGATTTCCCTTTCGTTTCTTTTCTTTTCTAAACCGTGACTCCCTTAGGACTGTCACTTATGCTATATGGATATAGGTCCATAGGAACTAGGGTACATATATGCAATAAACACAAATCATAATATCACAATTCTAGGATCTAGGATTTTACAGGAAGTAAGTTTTAGTCCTAGATCTAAAGATTGACGGTTTAAAAAATTTACCTCGATTAGTATTATGCTCGGTATGACCGGTACTAAGTTTGGACGACTTGAAGGAAGAGCTCGTCTGACGAGGTTCTTTGGAAGTTGAACAATCTTGTCTACATAGGGAGATCCTGTGAATTGCCAGAAGGAAAGAGGAGCCGATTTGGTGGACTCAAAATTGCCCCGCCCAAGAAAATTTTCTGGCTCCACCCCTGATTAAAAACAGATTTTAGTTCATTATTATTTTGACTTTTAAAAATAAAAGAGGTGTGAGTGATGTTAAAACAGTTACATTCTCTTAGTGGTAGAATGAAACAAAGATTGTCAATCAGCAACATGATTGAAAATCTAGTTTATTTTCATGATTCGTAATCATAGTTGTATTTCTCTCCAGTATCGTGTCGTCACAATTATAATGCGTATAAAATAGCTAATGTCATACTGGGCATGTTTGTGATTGCTTTATACAGCTCTGAAAACACTTTTAAAAATTTTAAAAAGTGCTTTTAAAACCAAGAAACACTTATTATGTGCTTCCCAAATATTTCCAAGTGCTTCCAAAACTCAACTAAATCACTTTTTAATTTTTGAATTTTTACCTATTTATATATAATTATTCTTAATAATCCAAAAGTGCTTTTGGACATTTTAAAAGCAATCACAAACACACCAACTCTTTACTATTATTCTGTGCTTATTCGAGATGTATATGTTTTAAGGATATATTTGTTATTATTCAAGATATTCATCAATTTGTTTTGTTTGTAAGCGTGTATTCAACAGTTTTGTTCATAACAGTTTTGTCAATGGTAATTGCTAAGCTTAGAGCACCCGCACCGGTGCTGCTTTTCAGCACGAGCAGGGCAGAATCCGGTGGGCCCGACTGGTCGAATAGCACGAGCAGCTCCCAATTGACGTGCACCGGTGATGGAGGACGTCGGCGACCGCTTGTTGACGAGCTCAGCGAGCAACTGCTCGAGCAGTCGTTGCTCAATCTGCAGCACGAGCAACTTGGTGGAGCTCACGCACGTGGGTGAGGCTAGGCTGACTCATTTTTCTTTTACGTCTGCACACGCGCCAGTAAAAGTAAATAAAAAAAATTATGCACCAATCATATGGCGCCACGTGGCCTTACCAGGTGGATTTAAAAGCCTAATGGTCAAATGGCTGTAGACCGTCCATTTTAAATCTAAAAATCTGATCGGACGGCTGAGATTCAACCGAAGCGGATTCTTTAGGTATAACGGCTAGATTGGTATATTTTTCAAAATAAATCCTAAAAAATTGCAAAAAAATTCAAAAAAAGAATCACAAAAATTTCAAATAACACCCTAAATTTTTTCTATAAAACTACATCAATATCATTCACCTCTCACACCAATTTATGTACAACAAATTTATCATCTCCTTCCTCCTCCTCCTCTCTCTTCCGTTTGTATTTTAGTTCCATAAAAATGTCCAATTAGCTTGATTCCGAAGATTTGCAACTTTGTATTTCTTATTGTCGTATTAGTGTTTGTCCTATTACCGGCAACATGCAAAAGTCTGACAAATTATGGGAAAAAATCTATGTCGGTTATAAGGAAAATTGGGAGATTGCGCATGGTGAATCAAGGTCGGAACATAGGAACCAAACTGTGGTTTCTTCTCGTTTTACAAGGTTGAAGCCGAATTTTAAAACTTGGTGTGCCGCTCTTGCATATGCACGAAAGAATGCACAATCCGCCTCAAATTTGTAAGGTGAGGTAAGTGTTTATAATTTTGTCATTTCTTTTTTATTACATTTATTTAAATAAATGTTGACATCTCAATTTCCTAGATATTATTTTGACATATAATATTTTTTTCCTAGATAAGAAAAGCTCAACCATGGTATCTGACATAAAAGAATAAAGAGTTTACGAAGTTTGATTGTTGGGAAGTGATGAAGAACCATCCAAATTTTTGACATGTCGAACCTAGTCACATTCCTACTCCGCAACTACTCCTCCCTTTACCTGAATGCCTCTCACCGTCGAGGTGGAGGATGATGAAGTCATTGCAACACCACAAAGTAATGAAGAAGAAGTGTACTCGAGTCCGGTTAGACCAATAAGAGTGAAGGAGGCCAAGGAAGCTAAAAGAATGGAGAAAAAAGCCATGACTCCTACAAATGGAGTAAAAGATGAGGTTTTGAAAAGCATGGCGGAAAATCAAATATTTCATCTCGCCAGACAAAAAGCAAGTGATGCCACCGAGCTAGCTTTATACGAAAAGCAACTCGCCCTTAATGAGAAGGACTACAAATTGAGGGCTTTAGCGGAATCAAGGAATATGGCAATGGATACGGAGGTTATGATCCCAAAATCGAAGAGGTATTTTTTGAAGAGAAAAGCGAATATCCTTAAGCAAATGGAGAAGAAGAAGAAGATGGTAGCGATGAAACATTTTCAAATTGTTATCGCCCATTCTTTTAATAGTTTAGTATTTGTTTGCCATTATGACATTATGTACTTTAAATTTTCAATAAATCTAGGCTTTGATTGGCATTGTGTACTTTAAATTTTCAAGTAATAAAAACACATTTTTTTTATTCCATCAAAGCTCACGCACATTACAATAAAACATAGTGACTTAAAATCAAACACACGTCATTCAAACACCCAAAAGGAAAAATAAATAAAGCAAACATAGTTAATTAAAATTAAACACACACATCATTTAAAGTCGTTCGCCGGTCTTTAGATACCAGTTGTGCTTAACTAAGTCCTTCTGCAACTCTCTATAGATGTACGCAGATTGGAGATCTACAACAAGGTCGTGAAATCGTTGTTCATTTTGTCCATCCCTTCGAACTGACTCAAAAGGAATGCGATTACCTTGTTCGTCCACTAGTTTATGAAAGCACTTGATGGGTTCTGTAGATCTTCTTCTTCGTTTTCCTCAAACTACTCCTCCACAAATTCTTCCTCAACAATCATGTTATGCATTATGATGTAAGCCAACATGATGCTCTTTAATGTCGATTGGTGGTGACACCTAGCTACATGCCGAATAATTCCCC
This sequence comes from Geum urbanum, assembly GCA_946800695.1. Lineage (NCBI taxonomy): Eukaryota > Viridiplantae > Streptophyta > Magnoliopsida > Rosales > Rosaceae > Geum > Geum urbanum. Next base: position 4,311,647 of record OX327000.1, on the reverse strand, counting down.
AACGAGATTGAAAAATGCCAAAGCACCTCTCTACATCTTTGCGGTATGCCTTTTGTTTCTTTACGAACAGCTTCTGTGGTAGCTCTTGGGGATTGGAGATTGTTTTGACAAACAAGGAGTACCTAGGATATATTACATTAGCTACATAATAAGTGTTGTGGTACGTCATACCGTTGACTTTAAAAGTCGCACTCGGACTGTTTTTGGCAAGGAGCGAATCGAAGATGTCCGATTGGTGGAGCCCGTTGATATCATTTTGTGATCTGGGTACCTCAAAGAAGCTGTTTCATATCCACGTGTCATATGAGGCCACCGCCTCTAAAATAATAGTGGGACATTTCTTTCGCCCCGAGAATCCCCTTGCCAAGTTGTAGGGCAGTTCTTCCATTCCCAGTGCATACAGTCAATGCTTTTGATCATACCAGGAAATCCACGATGCCTTGCTCTCTTTAGAAGTCGGGTTATGTCTGTTGCATTTGGAGTGCGGAGACAGAGGTCACCGTAAAGCTTGTATACTTGAATACACCACTTCTTTATGCATTTTAGTGTTTTAGATTCACCCATCCTTGTGATTTCAGCACACTGTTCTGCGGCTGAGTTGTACGCCAACATATGAAGAGCGCCAGTCATATTTTCTTGTGGAAGAAGTCCAACTAGTCCAGTGGCATCTGCTCTTTGATGTCAAAATTGATCGAAGTTGCAGAGATCTGTTATTATACAGTTGAATAAATTCGTACTTATTCGGTACCTTCGATGAAAGGCTTGTTCATTGAAGATGGGGCGTTCGGTGAAGTAATCTTTCATCAGATTATGTCCTCTTAACTCCCTCAGTCTTTCTTCATTTGGACGGCGACAATGTGGTTCATCATCAAACATTGCATCGACTGTGACCGCTTCAGTGATGAAAGCATTAGCAATTATGGCATTTCGTCGGTGCTGCTGTCGCCTCCTCCGAAAAAAATTATCAAAAATGAAAGGATTCATCTTATCGGAATCTAGAATATATGGTTGAAAACGGTGTGAGTAAACAAGGACCTATAATCTATAAATTTATAGCCAAGTCTAGCTTTTCTGATATTTGAAGACAATGACACGTGTCGTCTACTAATTGGTTGGAAATCTCTTCGGGAATCTTATTCAATCATTTGGAGGATAACGATACGTGGTGCTAAAACGTGTTGTCTCGTGATTGGTCGGAAATCTTATCGAAAATTTTGTATAATTATTTACACGATAACGCTTTGTCAGTATGACACGTGTCAACTCGTCATTGGTTAGAAATCTTACCCGAAATCTTATTTAAGTATTCATACGACAACGACACGTGACGTTTATGTATTGGTTGAAAATCAATCAGAATAAAATTTTAATTAAAAAATTAAAATATGAACAATAATAATATGTGTTATTTTTTTGTACCACTGTGTGAAAAACAAAAACTACATTCCTTGTTTGATGTATAATATTTGTTTTATCTCAAATAGTGCCTAGTCGTCCTACTCGAGGAGGAGCAAGACAATCCCACCGTGCATATTGTCACGGTCCGCCAACCTTCCCATGGTAGCCTTGAGCATTCGCGAGGAAGAAATGGCTCAAGGATAGGAGTGAAGTATCTTGGGAGTATTTGAGGGCAGCAAGAGGCACCCCGAGGGGGCTGCCTTAGGCATTTGAGGGCTGCCAGAAGCAGCCAGGGGGCTGCACCCAGAGGCTTCCAGAAGCACCCGGGGGCTGCCTGGCGCACCCAGGGGGCTTCCAGAAGCACCCAGACAGGACTGGGAGGTTCCGGAAGGGTGCGGAACAGCAGGGTCCGTTCCGGAGGAGTCCGGAACATTACGAAAGCATCGGGAAGGGTCCGGAATGGTATGGAGACATCCGGATCATTATGGAAGGTGTCGGAAGGCAGCAGAAGAACGTGGAAGATCCCGGAAGGTCGCAGAAACCTCCAGAATGCTTGGGAAGCATCACGACTAGTCTTGAACTCTCTAGAACCTTAGAGAGGCTCGTGGGTCAAGACTACCCCGGAGATCTCTAGAACCATCATGGGACATGTTAGACTTGTATAGATAGGACTAGAATTCTCTATACTTGTTTATGTACTAGAATGGTCTAGAAAACATAGGCTTGGAGGTGGAGACTATAAATAGGGAACCTCCCCTCCCATTGCAGGAAGAAGAGGGAAGAAGAGTAGAAAAGAAGAGCAGAAGGAAGAGTAGAAGAGAACAAGAAGAGAAGAAAAGAGTAGAGTAGTGTAGAAAGGAGAGCCTTATAAAGCATACACAAGCTAATACAAAGTTCTTTTCTCCCACTCTCGAAGTGTGTAGCACTCTTTCTCTTTTGTGTGAGTCTTTTATTCCGCCGTGTTGTAGGAAAATGCTGACTTAGATTGTTCGGAAGAAGGCGATCAATTCTAAAGCTGCATGGTGATAGGAGTAGTAAAGAACTCATCCCGTGACAATATATACTCTTAGAGAGATAACACCGCACTTATTCGAACAACAGAAAATAAAATAGCTCTAACCTAAATACAATTCCAATTCGCGCCTCCAATTTCAGTTTCCGCTATTAACAGAATGCTTAAGCTCTTCTCTACCTCCTCATCACGCCTCCACGCGCGAGCCCAAATTCAGAGGCATCAACTAACCTACTTAGTCATACTCTGTTCCTCAATCTCCATCTCCGAAACTCCAATCCCATAATCACTAAACTTTCTGTTAATTTCAGACCTGATAGCAAAACAACACTGGTCAGAGCTCAAAACGCATCTCAAAGACTCAACCTTTATCACAGTTCTTCACCAACTGATCGATTTTGAAGCTGACCCAGAGCTCATACTCAGGTACTTCAATTGGGCCCAGAAGGGTCTCAATGTTCCTCACAATATCGAACTCACTTGTAGACTTTTGCATTCTCTATCGAATGCCAAGAAGTACCCAAAGATTAGAGCTTTATTAGATGAGTTTGTTAGAAGGGATGATAAGCATTCAGTTTCTTCATTTTTTCACTTGCTTTCTATGTGTAGCAATCAGTTTCGTACAAATTCTATTATCGTTGATATGTTGGTAGCTACTTATGTTAAGAATTCGAAGACCAATTTGGGTTTTGAAGCGTTTCAGAGGGCTGGTGATTATGGGTTTCGGTTATCGGTTTTGTCTTGTAATGCATTGTTGAGTGCTATGGTGAAGGAAAATGAAATTGGGTATGTTGAGTTTGTGTACAAAGAGATGATTAGGAGGAGGATAAAGGCTGATTTGTATAGTTTCAATATAGTGATCAATGGGTTGTGTAAAGTTGGGAAATTGAACAAGGCAAAGGATGTTATGGATGACATGAAGGCTTGGGGTGTTACTCCAAATGTGGTTACTTATAACACTATCATTAGTGGGTATTGTAAATTAGGTGGATTGGGGAAGATGCACAAAGCCGATGCTATCTTGAAGGAGATGGTGGCGAATGGTATTCATCCGAGTGAGGTTACGTTCAATATTTTGATTGATGGGTTCTGTAAAGATGATAGTATAGCAGCTGGGTTTAAGGTGTTTGGGGAAATGAAAAGGCAGGGGTTGAAACCTAATGTGGTTACGTATAATTCACTGATTAATGGGTTGTGCTGTGATGGGCAGCTTGATGAGGCTTGTGGATTACGGGATGAAATGGTTAGCTTGGGTTTGAAGCCAAGTACATCAACCTACAATTCACTCATAAATGGATTTTGCAAGAAGAAGATGGTGAAGGAAGCTAGAGAGCTTTTTGATGATATTAGCAATCGAGGCGTGGTGCCCAATTCTATCACATATACTTCACTGATCGATGCTTACTGTAAGAATGAGATGACAGAGGAAGCATATACAAAGCATGACATGATGATGGAGAGAGGAGTTGCCCCGAGTACGTCAACATTCAACTGCTTGATTGCTGGTTCGTTTAGAGAGGGAAAGATGGAAGCAGCAAAGAAATTCTTACATCAAATGGAGGCTAAGGGATTGAAAGCCGATTGTATAACATATAATATACTGATAGATGCATTGTGTAAAGATAAGGAGCCAAGGAAGGCAGAGAGACTCTTGAATGAGATGTTCACGAAGGGTTTGACCCCATGTCACATTACATACAATACTTTGATGTATGGCTACTGCAGGGATGGAAACCTCAAGGCAGCTTTGAGCGTGAGGGATCGGATGGAGAAAGAGGGGAAACGAGCAAATATTGTTACTTACAATGTGCTGATCAAAGGATACTGTGTGAAAGACAAGCTTGTAGATGCGAATGATCTTCTAAATAAGATGCTGGAGAAAGGTATGATCCCAAATCGAACTACTTATGAAATTGTAAAAGAAGAAATGATGGACAAAGGCTTTGTTCCTGATATAGATGGACACTTGCATAATATAGCCGGCTCTTGACCTTGGAAATGAAAAAACAGTCTTGCTGTAATCTAAGTGTTTATTTGATGATAAGGGGGCATGTGGGAATCCACAATAGAAGGTGATCATTTGATAATCGAGAACAGAGATAGGCATCTCTTGACATCACTGTTCATACCCAAGAATGCAGTCCTCTGTTAATGTTGAGAAGACTTGCATACTGACAAGTCCTCATACCATTCCAGCGTCCAGAATATTTTTGGTGGAACCAAGACCGGGGTCTTGGCAGTAAACTGATATCCTTTCTAGACCATGTTGGTTACATGTGCTTCAATTGATATTATCAATTTGAATGCTTGTGTGTCTCAGTAGTAATATGACTTGCAAGACCAAGATGGACTAGCAGACTATACCACACCGGCCGAGGATGGTAAATCATAAAGCAACGTGATTTGAAGCTGTACCAACATTAAGAGATTCATTGTCAAGCTTCAGATTGTTTTTGGAAAAATTGAGTGATATTAAACTAAATATAATATAATAAATATTAATTAAATAATTAGTAAAATGTAAACATAAGAACGAAGGGGTAAGAAGATGAACTAAGTTGAGTCATGTGTATCACACGTTTTCATTAAGAACTTTTATGCTGTCCACAGGCTTGTATGACGCTGTTCTCTCAGGATAAAACATTTCAAAGTTTTGTACCGCAGCACAAGAACTTCTCGTCGAACTGAAGAATACCTTACTCTATCACCGGATTTGTACACTTTTGAGAGAGGAAGAGAAGTGATCAGAATAGGAGATTGCTTTTTAATGGGATGAAGAATGAGGGAGGATGAAATCTCTATTTATACATGAAGAGATGAAGTATGACATTAAGGCCGGCCACCAAAAGGTTACGAGTTACCACTCATTAACCATGCAACATAATTTCGGCCAATAATAGTGAGAAAACCCACAATAATTCGACCAATAATAGTGAGAAAAACCAACTACAATTCGGCTAATAAACCCACCATAACCGGAGAAGTTAAAAAGTTTTGAGAAATGCAAAAAGTCTTTCCTGAGTGCAAAAGGAAACTCGTGCGGCCTGGTTCGATGACATTCGTGTCCGCAGGACGCAGGCGCACACAGGTCTATATCGCATACTCAATTCAACCAAGATTTGCACCCCTTATGCACGCGTAAGAGAGAGCCTCTCTACTCACTCACTCAAGACATATTAGGGTGCAATCATAAATAAAGACTTCCACATTCCTGATTTCTCCCATGTGGGATCACATTCATTCCTTTTGTTTTAAGTGGCCAACTTTGGGTGACAATTTCTCATTCACCCCTTAACAAATTTAAACAAATGAATACATAATCTTTATGTACTCTTGTAGGAGAACACAAATCTATGTTTCCCTCACATCAAAATTGAGTACAACACACTCAACTATTTTGTTTAAATTGTCATATTAAAATGGTGGAAAACCACCATTTTTCCAACAATTCTCCACATGAATGAACATTGGCAACCGAAGACTCGATAGACTTGGTGATAGATTTTGCGGTCGAAAACCTGCATAGGATAGGTAGGGGTCTACCCTTTGAACCTTCCATTGTGAAAGCATGCTTACTTTACTAACTAAAAAGTAGACGCGATGTCTTTGAACTGTTTGTCATTTGTGTAAACGATGACATACTTCACACAAGTATCTTCCTGATATTTTTAGTTCTCACTGTTGCGTCCGTTTTGGCCCTGAACACGCGCCTAGTTCTGTAAGAGCTTAACAAGAATTATGCCCTGAACAATTCCCTTAGAAACGGCCCCACTTCCCTCTTACATAGGTGATTTCTTAATTAAGAGTAACTGGTTTACTTCGCTCGGATTTCCGACGCATAAGAATCATTAAAAACTTTGAGCTTAACCTCATTCCTTACGGGCATCACTGTTTTCATCATAGGAATGGACTTGAGGAAAATCCCCACAGTGATCCGGCACGGTCTCTACAATTTAGATGTCCCTTTTGAACTTAGATCTTGGGATCTTCAGTCAACTAGGTTGGATGTCCACTGTAAAGACTTTAACTCATAGGCTTTAGTCTCATTCCCCTCGATGATTTATCAACCAACTCTCTATTTAACCCTTTGGTTAACAGATCCGTTATGTTATCTTTTGACTTTACATAGTCAATGGAGATGACACCAGTAGAGAGTAGTTTTTTGATAATATTGTGTCTTTGACTTACCATTGTACATACTGCTCTGTGCCCCGCCAATTGCAGATTGACTATCGCAATGTATGCAAATTGCAGGCACTGGCTTCGTCCTTTTTTGGAATATCCTCTATGAATTGGCATAGCCATTCTGCCTCTTCCCCACATTTGTCTAGGGCAACAAACTCAGATTCCATCGTGGATCTAGTTATAACAATTTGTTTTGAAGATTTCCAAGATACCACTGCACCTCCTAGTGTGAATACATATCCACTAGTGGATTTTTCATATCAGGAATCCAATTTGCATCGCTATACCCTTCTAAGACAGCTGGATATCTGGTATAATGCAGCCCATAGGTACGAGTATACCTTAAATACTTGAGTATTCTTGCAATTGCTTGCTAATGCATTCCACCAGGATTACTCGTGTACCTGCTTAGCTTGTTCACAGCATAAACCAAGTCTGGCATTGTACAACTTGTTAAGTACATTGGGCTTCCAATGACTCTAGAGTATTCTAATTGAGAAACACTCTCTCCTTTATTCTTCGAAAGATGAAGAGTCATGTCAATCGGAGTTTTGGCGATTTCAGAATTCTCCTTGTCACATTTCCAAGGATATTCTCCACTTAATGTAACTAATTTGATATCATCCCTTTTAACATTCTTGTGATATTTTCTAAGGATTCAAATGCTTTTGTATTTCCAAATAGTACATGAACGACTTTGCAGTTAATTATAAATTCTATAATTGTTTGAGTAACTCTTTTCACTCGTAACCAGGCTAGGAGAAATTGATGTAGGTGGGGCGAGGCCCGCTCAAGTACACTATTATCAAAAATCTCTTTTTTTAGACATTATGAGTTACTAAGGTGAGCCCTATTATAAAATAGAGTTATAAATACTACAAATCGAGTACACATCTTTATCTTTATTTGACCAACTGATCATTGCTTCCAATGATAAGCATGTCATCTACATGCAGACACACAAAGAAATATCTTCTCTCTGTGTATTTGACATATATAAATTATCGCCTTCATTGGTATTGAAACCATTGGTGATCATGTTGTCAAATCTTCTATGTCATTGCATTTGTGTTTTTCTAAGCCATATAATGACTTCACCAATTTACATATTTTTCTTTTTGACCGGGACTCGAGAAACCCTCAGGTTCTTTTATATAGATTTTCTCTTCTATATCTCTTTCCAGGAAGACTATTTTTCATATCCATTTGATGTATTTCATAGTTGTCCAATGTGGCAATAACAAGTACCATTATGATGAAAGTCATTTCGTCACTAGAGATTTAGTGTCGAAATCATCAAGGCCTTCTTTTTGTTTATAGGACTTCATTTTCCTCTTGAAGATCCACTTGAAACTTAAAATTTCATAACCAAGTGAAAGATCAACAAGTTTCCAAGTATGATTCGTAAAGTCAGAATCATATTTTAGTGACATCTTTCTAATCAGGATAGTACACTAGGTACCTATTCCTCAAGGATTCAAGTTTACTCTTAACCATACATGTTCAGAGTCAGAACCTAAGAATTTTCTAATCCTTATCTCAGTTATTTGATTCTGGAAAATCCTCATTTATTATGCTTCATTTAGAAAGCATAACACCAAATAACACAAAATCAGTTTTGTGTTGATGACTTTAAACTTGTCCGTTACTCGCATTTATTTAACGGTTTATAAGTCATTAGTTTGCTCATCAACTGCATTGATGACTATCTAACCATTTGTTGCAAGTTACTAATTTAGCTGTTATAGTCCATGATCAGCAATAAATTGGATGTACTCGAAAATACATCTTCAAAGAACGATGTAATTTTCAGAGTTCTTTATCATGTCTTGTGTTTGTTACACACAAGAGATCGATAATTCATATCAAATGCAATTGACTATTTCCACATAATTTTCCTTTTTGGGTAGAGATTATCCACCTTGACAAAACATCCCCACATTCGCAAAGTAATTGTAGGATGACTTTCTTCATTTCCATATTCATATGGAGTCATTTGTTCAACAAACTTTTTAGGTATCTTATTTAAAAGATATTTAGCCAATAAAATGGTATCTCACCACATGCTTGGCGGCAATGCAAAGCTAAACAACATTGCATCCATTATATCCTTTAAAATACAATTCTTTCGTTCAATCATATCATATGATTGTGATGAATAAGGTGTTATTCATGTATGATCACAAACTGAGCATAATACGCAAATAGTGATTCATACTCACCTCCGCGGTCAATCACTTTTTATGACCTTAATTGTTCAATTGAGTTGATTTCTCATCTCGTTTTATAGAGTCTAAATTTCTCTATAGCCTCATTTTTACTCTTCATGAGGTACACAGTGATAAAATACTTATTACCGCTTTTGCTTGAGATGCCTTTAAATCAAGGGGTTTATTATTTCTTTCAACTTTTGAAAGATGATTTCGTTTGTTTGTCTCAACACAAGTTCCAATCTTATGCTTGAAACATTGGTAAACTTATTCAAGTTAATTGACATCCGCAGAGTATCATAATTAACTTGTCCTTGCTTACCATACCATGCATTGGTAGATACAAAGGTGGAAGCACTAGCTTTACTCGTATCATTGACCATGGTCATTACATTTCAATTTTTAATTTTCACCACTTGTAGCTATATTATCAACATAAATTCTCTTTTAAAAACAAGAATTTGTTTTTATTTAATCAATAAACGAAAGTCATTTTCACTGAGCCTCAACTCAATTCTTAGGAACATACAGTACATTGTTTAGTTCATTTCTAGAGATCATCATTCAGACCTCCTTTCTTGACCCTTGATTGTTCATCCAACTTGGCACGGTCATATCACAATTCCAAGTCTTCCATCTCACAATCATAATCTTTGACTGCTTCCATGCCATGAGCATCGTTTATGACATCATTTGCCACGACACATCCTCATAGCAAGATATTACTTGTTTTGACCAACTGCTTACGGTTTTACTTTTGGGTCTTATCCCAAAATGTCTCTTGCTATAAAGAGGTAAGTCTCCACATATAAGGCATATCACCTCATCTTCTCCAAGTTATGTTAGATCTCACATCATCAAGTGCACGCTACTCATAGTTTGCATTAATTAACACTCATTATCACATCCTCTTTTTTCAACCAAAGGACTCGATGTGGCCTATAGCTCTTTCAGTGTTTAAAATATTTCGTTGCCTTTTTTTCTAAAAATACACATAATGTGTTATTTTCTTAATCAATAAATAATATTTGATATTATTTCTCTATTGATTTCATGGTCAAATTCACAATGAATTTCTTATTGAATATCTCAATATTTAGGTGACAACCCGAACCAGAATCAGTATAGTAAGTGGCTTAATCCACGAGTTTACGAGTAATTACAGTTTATCTTAAATGAATAGAATTGGCGGTTCGGTTCACGACTTAATTATTAGGCGAGAATTTGAGTTGAGTCTCTTCACGAGAATTGTTGTATGCATGATTTCGAGTTCGTAGGCGGTTTCGGATAATTGTTTCGACAACCGATGAATATGTTATGAATATTTGAAATCGCGTAATTTTGTCGTGTTTATCCGTTTGAGTTTGAGTTATCCGAAATGTGGATGTGATTCGTTTTGGACTGTAGATCGTATCGAGCCGCGAGTATAAATATCAGAATAGTCGTAAATTGTCGGAAATCACTGTTTCGGGAAGTTTGACCGTTGTTGACTTTATTTGACCGCGTTGACCGAGTCCTTTTCGGCCACCGTTTGACTCGCCGGTTGACTCACCGATTCCGGCCACCTCCGACCACAAAATTGGTATGAATAGATTCCTCTCTTTATTTCCTATGGTTTAGAACTTGGTTTGAGTGGATTTGGTTAAGTTTTGAGGGAGAACGTTTGAATTGAAATTTCGTGATCTTGCCGGAATCGGGTGGCTATTTCCGGCCACTTTTGAGGTCGGAGGGGTTGGGGGTTTTGCTCCCCTCAACCCAAGGAAGCTTTTGGGTGAAGAGTTTTTGAAGTTGGTGGCCATTTTGGAGCTCGCCGGAAAGTCACCGGAATCAATGGATTCCGTGACTTTCGAGGCAAATTCCGGCCACTGTGGTGGTTGGATGGTGGTGGTCCTTTGAGAGAAGTTGTTGGGCTTGTGGGGAGGATCAGTTCTGGAAAGTTTCGCCGGATTTGGTCGCCGTCACCACTGCGCCGCCGCCGCCGGCGGTGGTCCGCGGCGGAGCTCCGGCGAGGTCCGGATTTTTGAGAATTTTAGGTGTTTCCGACTTGTTTTCGCGCTCCTAACGCAGTCGTGAGTTTTTCGAGTTGATTTGGATATCAGATTTTAAGTCGAGGGTTTATGTGGAAAGTTTGGGGGTTTTCGTCGATTATTTTGTATCCGAATTATATGTTTCCGGAAATGGTTGGTTTCCAAGGTGTGGTACAGAGTAATGAATTGTGATTTTGATCAGTTATATTTTGTGATTATTCAGGGGATCGAGATCGTACTTTGAGCGAGGGATCTTCCGCCGGATCTCGGGATTAGCGCGTTTTCGCGCTGTGCTAGTCTGTGAGTGGATATTTCTTTTCACTGATTAGTTGCGAGTCCTTATTACACGTTTTACGAGCATGAGCATGCATATGAGATTATGATTTATACGAGTATGTGTTTTACGATTATGCATTTGCGAATACGCATCGACGAATATGCTTATACAATTATGTATTACGTATATGCATTTACATTATGCTTTATACACTTGCATAGAACTATTTATGATTTGGTTTACACAGAGTACAGTCACAATATATATTGTTGTATCGATACACTTGCATCCCGGCTGATCCCCGATGATGTTTACCGGGGGGAGGGGGGGGGGGCAGACCTCTGACCTAAGGCCTTTCTGGCTTGAATCACGTATGGGTCTGGGATCCCGTGATTCAGACTGTACTAGCGCGGATGTGTCCATGAGTGACCCCGCGGAGTTTTACGATGCATGCTCTGTACGCGTGAGGAGTTAGAGTCTCCCTCGTGTACTATATCATATTCATTCATTTAGACTCGCATATATTTTTATAACATATATTATTCGGCGAAAGACATTTATTTTCGTCCACTCACTCTAACGGTTTATAAGTCTTTCCCTGGGCTCTTTGTTTTCAATGCCCAGTTTGCAGTTCAGATTCTGGTGTTGCACGTTGCAGTCGGTGGCTTCATGTTCGAGCTACCTTTCTTTTTCATTAGGCTTCTTGTTTAGCCTACTGTTATATATTTATGTATATATACACTAGAGGTCGCTCTGATTACTATACTGTTATACTTTCGTATGATTTTTTCCCGGATTTCTGTAAAGTACAGTTTTACTTATTACTTTACATTATTGTTATGATATTGAGAAATCTGGATGGGATTGGTGCCCACGGTTTGGCTTTTGTGGCATATGATGAAGTGTGTTTTCGGGTGCAGGTTAATGGCAATTCCACGTTATAGCGAAACTCTGCCGAAATTTTTATGGTTTTTGCAAGTTCGTGTTTTCAGAAAGGGTTCGATTCCGGTTTAGGAAACTAAATCGGGGTTGGGTCCTTTCAATTCAATCACTTGAATTTGGCATATAACCAAATCATAGTGTTTCATTATTACAAGGAAACTTTTTATTATCCTTGAAAAAACCCTCATTAGCGTAGATAGCTAATCGATAATTTCTTTGGAGTCTATTTTTCTTAGGCAACATTTCGTATTTCACAACACAACTCCAAAGGCAACCACTTCCTTAAGGCAACATTATTTTTGTTTAGTAACAAATTCCTTAAGTCAACACCCTTCCGTTAGGCAACCATTTCCTTAAAGAAACCACATTAGTCAATATCACATAATAAAAGTTCTTAAGATTGTAGGAAAAATTGAGTGATATTAAACTAAATATAATATAACAAATACTAATTAAATAATTAGTAAAATGTAAACATAAGAACGAAGGGATAAGAAGATGAACTAAGTTGAGTCACGTATATCACACGTTTTCCTTAAGAACTTTTACGCCGCCCACAGGCTTGTATGACGTTGTTCTCGCAGGATAAAACAACTTCAAAGTTTTGTACCGCAGCATAAGAACTTCTCGTCGAACTGAAGAATACCTTACTCTATCACCGGATTTGCACATTTTTGAGAGGGAGAGAAGTGATCAGAAGAGGAGATTGCTTTCTGATGGGATGAAGAATGAGGGAGGATGAAACCTCTATTTATACATGGAGGAGATGGAGTATGACATTAAGGCCGGCCACCAAAAGGTCATGAGTTACCATTCATTAACCATGCAACATAATTCCGGCCAATAGTGGTGAGAAAACCCACCATAATTCGACCAATAAACTCACCATAACCAGAGAAGTTGAAAAGTATTGAGAAATGCAAAAAGTCTTTCCTGGGTGCAGAAAGAAACTCGTGCAGCCTGGCTCGAACGACAGTCAAGTCCGTAGGACGCGAGCGTACACAAGTCCATATCTGCATACTCAATTCAACCAAGATTTGCACCCCTCCTACACACATAAGAGAGAACCTGTATACTCACTCACTCAAGATATACTATGGTGCAATCATAAATAAAGACTTCCACATTCCTAATTTCTCCCATGTGGGATCACATTCATTCTTTTTATTTCAAGTGGCCAACTTTGGGTGACAATTTCTCATTCACCCCTTAATCAATTTAAACAAATGAATACATAATCTTTATGTACTCTTGTAGGAGAACACAAATCCATATTTCTCTCATATCAAAATTGAGTACAACACACTCAATTTTTTTGTTTAAATTGCCATATTAAAATAATGAAAAACCACCATTTTTCCAACACCATCTACCATCCAGCCTTTATATATACAGCTCTTAAAGGAAAACAGAGAAATGGAAAGGTATGTATCGAGCTCCTATGTAGGGTATGTAGCCAAATCTTCTTCTTGATCATAATCACAGAGCACATATTGGCTTCATACGGTTAAGCATGCTTACCAATGCAAATGACCTTCACACCAAAACACAATACCACAATATATAGGACCTTGCAATTTTACAGTTGCAGCAACTTTGTTGGAGCTGACAAAAAGTACACTTTTCACTCTTTCTGAAGCTTAAAATGAGAAGTTCATCATGTCTAGGCTCAAGCTCTCCATCATCAGAGTCTCCATGAACCTGCATGCAGTTGGTGCGCTCTCGAAACTGCCACCTCTGGGCTTGAAGGAGCAAGATGAGACGGGGATGATGGGGATGTTCTGGCAGTTGCAGAGTTCGATCATGTACCCATCTGGGTCGTGGAAGAACACCTGGTCGACCTTGATCCCATCATCCTCCACCACCGCGGTAACATATCTCATTCCCATCTCTTGCAACTTCCTCTTAACAAGTCCAACATCAGTGCACTGCATGTTCATAACATGTTTGTCATGACCAAAACATGTCTGTTTAACTGGAACTGCATAATACTAACACAGCTCTTACTTGGAAGGAGATATGGTTTTCCTTGGGATTGATCGGTTGAATTTCATAGTCGTGAAGGTCTGGATTTTCAATCAAGTGTATACCAATCCCATAGTTATACAACCTACACATAATAAAAGTAGTTTATCAGTTTAAGCATGCATTAGAAAATAGGCTTCAAACACAAAGTGAGAGTTGCAATAGCTTACCAAGCTCCCTTGAAGTTAAAAGAAGTGGGGCGTTTGATGAGAACAAAGCCCAAGACTTCCTCATAGAACCTCAGAGTCCCACACCGATCTGCATAGCAAAGACACATGATTGAGTGAGAGCAATGGCAGTGCCTCGCAGCTGTTCGCTTCCTCAATCTCAATCTGCGTCATTCTTCCTCTAGCGCTTAGAATATCTCCAGCTCTATTGGTTAGCTGGTTTTGCCTGTGTCACGAGTAAAAGGGAGCGTTTCTTATATAAGCTGCAACTCTTTGCACGTTGAGTGTTACCTTTATTCAACTTTGGCACGTTATTCTTGCACTTGTGTGAGTAACTTCCTCATCATCGAGGAACTTTCCTAGCAGATACAAAGAGATTCAAACAAATGAAACCTAATCATTATCTTGGCTACATCCCACGTTGAGTTATTGGGATCATATTCAGATGAAACACCGAAGTTATAAATCTTCCACAAAATAGTCTGGTCATTTCACGAAGTTACATTTACATGTACCGAATGCCACAACTCGATCATCGGCATAGCATGGAGCAAGGGCAGAGCCACTTGGAGGTGAGGTAGGGCCATGCCCCTCCCCCAACTTGGAGCCAAGTTCAAATCTCCCATATGTTGTATTTTTTCCGTTCCTTTTTGTTTTTTGTTTTGCGTCATTTTTTATTTATTATTTTGTCTAATTTCAACATTTTACAACATTTCTTTATTTGTCTAGTTCTTTTCCTTCTAAGTTTTGCAGCCTGGTTTCTTTCTTTCATCAATTTTTTCCGATTCAATCTATATATATTTAGGTTTTTGTTTTAAGAAATAAGGTAAAGTATAGAGATTGTGAAAGCAATCGGTGTGTAACATTTCATTGATAATAAGAAACTCCCTTATATAGGAGAGTACATGGAGTTACACATAGTAAGAATCCTTATACATCACTAAATATGATTCTCTCTCTTATTCTCTACATATTCTACCATAACTAGGAACACACATAATAAGGTAAATATTCTTCAACACTCCCCATTGTGCTGGTTATGGTAGACGGTGCGTCTTCAATGCTTCCTTGATGTCTCTTAAAACCTTGACGAGCTAAAAATCTTTGCAGGAGAAAAAGTTATCTCTCCAAGTAAAAGGAGCGCAAGTCGTCGTAGGCCATCATATGACACTTAACTATGTTGCCTTATATATTAAAATCTTGCTTAGTAATAAAAACCCTTTGGGATAAAAACAATCTTAGTCAAGGAAAAATAGTACAACGTGTCCTTCACATTTTAGAAACGCTCATGTGAATGTCAGATTCCCTCTGAAGTCTGCATCTCCCCCTGATATCAACATGTAGGGTAGCTTGAATAAGCTGAGCAATCATATGCTCTTCACTTGCTTCTTTAATGTGGAATTTAGTCAATGACTTAGAAATTTTGCTACATTATCTTCAAATCAAACTTGGTCAACCATGACCTTGAGGAATTGTTATTGTTTGCTGACTGTAGAATACCTTATGCGATATACATTACCACATTTTAACTCATTGCCGGCGATTTTTAAATCGCCGGCAATATTTTTTATCATTACCGGCGATTTTTTCCCCAAAAATCGCAGTTAATGTCTTTTTTTTTTAATCATTGCCGGCGATTTTTCTGGCAAATCGCCGGCAATGTTCCGCCGGTAATTAAAAAAAAAAAAGACATTGCCGGCGACTTACATTTAAGTCGCCGGCAATATCTTTTTTTTTTTTTAACATTACCGGCGACTAACATTTAAGTCGCCGGCAATGTCTTTTTTTTTTTTTAATTACCGGCGGAACATTGCCGGCGACTTACATTTAAGTCGCCGGTAATGTTAAAAAAAAAAAACACATTGCCGGCGATTTTTGGGGGAAAAATCGCCGGTAATGATAAAAAACATTGCCGGCGATTTAAAAATCGCTGGCAATGGGTTAAAATGTGGTAGTAATATATTTGGTGTTGTCGCCCCACATGTAATCTAGCTTCATCACCTTGATGCAAGCAAAATTATTCTCATAATGCATGTAGGTTCATTAGTGGTGATTCATAAACCACTTGATCTTCGATATGTGCACATATGGACCTCAACCATATGCCCTCTGAACAATTTCATGTTAGATCAATAATCTCAACATGGTTCGAAGATGGAGCGACAAAAGTCTCTTTTCTAGACTTCTAAGATATCGCGGTGTTTCACATCACAATGATTGTTGGTGTAGGGGTGAGGGAAAAGTGACACTACTCTCTTTGTGGTGTCCTTACTTCCATCGCTACTCTCTTTGTGGTCTCTCTGTAGGGATAGATCAAACCCATATCTTTCATACTCTTTGATACTGAAAGATCATCTTTAAACCATTCCAATGGCATTGCGTGGGCGCATAGCTACATCTAGCTATCAAGTTCAATAATAATGATGAGCTAAATCTTGTGTATTATGCTAAGTACACTCTTGCACTTAGATTAGGCACTCTAACATCTAACACGTCTTCGTCATCATCCCTAGGACGAAAATGGATGTCTCTAAGGGTTAAGACTATAGCAGATCATGAGAGTACTCATTGACTTCACTTTATTATCATGAAGTGCAACATATCTTAGAGTATAAGCCGATTGATGGAAAATCTCATCATTAAGGTGCTCGAGTTCAAGTTCGTGATAATACCGTGTCTTCCCAAGATCTATCATCTCAATTTTGAATTTCAAGCACTTTGCAAATCTGAAACTTGTCATATAAATGAACACGCATGGGCATATCCCTTCCCAATCAAGTAGTCACTTGGTGAACATTTCAATCTCATAGCAAACACGCTATGTGGTCTGGAGCCACTTGATTTGGGTACATGAAGTCTATCTGAGATATTCATATCTATCTCTTATTCTAGATCCCCTTAGAGATATGTTATGACCACTACCAAAATGACAAGGTAATGGAGTGCAATGACATCCATTACGAGAGAATTTATCTCATCGTAGTCAATTCTAGAGCGTTGTAGCCTTACGCCATGAGGCGAGTATAATTTCTTTATTCTTATCACGCTTTCTATAAAAGATCCATTTCGATAAGCTTTACACTTGGGTGTGTCGACATCACCAACCTAATGACCTTTCTCTTTGTTAGTGAACATAATTCAATCTGGATCGCTTCTTTCCATGTAGGCCAATTTCTACTACGTTTGGGAGTTTCAACGTAGATAGGTTTGATGCGTCTCAAAATTCCATGCTCTCATGTACACTAGTGTAATTTGTACTTTGTAGAGATCTCTATATTATAAGTAATTAGTTTTAACATTAAGGCGTCCCTCAATGATAACCATATGACAGAATTGAGTATTAATGATCAATGGATCATATTGTGTCAAACTCGCTCCCTTTCTTGGATGGGTATATATCTAACATTTGGGTCACCTACGCTCTCCAGCGAAACTCATGGCATGTGATAACACTATGCCACTTTGTGACATCACCATGCCATATTTCATGGTGGCAGCATCATAATCAACTCTTTTTTGGTGGCGCCATGTCCTCTCAAAGGGACATAAATCCTTACAGGCATATTTGCAGTAAGTATATGTGATCTCGTCACTTTAACGATACTAAAAATGCACCAGGCATTGAATCTGTTACATTCTATCGTTTGGGGATCATGATAAGACATAGTGAGGACACGACCCTTCCTATTGTTCCTTTCGAACATGCTTGTTCATATTTCCCTCCAACATCGGGAAGACTATCTCATCAAAGTGACATCCGCAAAATTAGCGGTAAAGAGATTGCCTGTCAAGGTTCTCATAGCAGAATATAGTTAAAGACTCATGTCCAACATATATATTCATCTGTCTCGATTGACCCGTCATAATGTGTTGTGGCAAAGCACTTTTGGCACATATATGCATAATTGCGAGATATTATCTTCGCACACAGTTACTAGCTACGCAGAACAAGATTGAGTGGTGGTGGATAGTAGACGATGTAGTATAAATGCATGCGATATTGCATAACCCTAAGCAGAAAATAATGGCGCACATCACCAATGCATAGACTACCATCGTAGTTGCTAAACAATAGTTTTCTGCGAGACCATTTGGGTTTGTTCATAAGAGTATGATACTAGTACCAAATCTTAATGATTGCAATATAAGTCATCGAAACCCTTTGATGTAAACTCTCTAGCATTATTAAGTCGAATCGACTATAAATGGGATGATTCCGGTAGTGAGCCCTTAGTCATATGAGCTGAGCTAGAATTTTAAGCAGCATTATAAGTTGACGATAACACAACATGTGACCAGCATGTTTACATTATAACCAACACCACAAAACATATTAGCGGTCCGCTAGTTGGTTAAATCGCTCCTTAGAATCACCTTAAATTCTACTTGTGAGAACATATGTGTCATTTGCATAGGATGGTCTCAATCATAATCTCTTGAATGAGTGGGCTTTGCAATAACAAGTGATGAGCCTCTGAAAATAATCAATGAGGATTTTTGTTGAGGCTTGGAGTCTCAATGGACTCAGGAAGCATGATAGGAGACTAGCATGCCATCCTCGACGTTTAGTTTTCTCCTCTTGGAATAAGAGGTGCCAATCACTAGTCGACTATGGATGAAGGTGCTACCACTGAATGGGACCCGACTCCACTCTCTTATGAACCAACTTTGGTTCCTGCTTCATTTCACTCGAAAGAGGCGATGTCCGTCTGAGCTTTTTTAAATATGGATCATCATATCACGACTTGAGTGTCCCAATTTGTCGTATCAAAGCCTATATGTGTCTGAATCTCTTAAGTCATCTCTCATGACATGATATGATTCTACAACTCCATTTTAGTTGTCTTACATAGCCCATCTAGCCGACACATAAGTTTATCTAATATTCGAATCATACCGCAATCATTAGAGATAATGCAAAGGAACTCATGTCCATTCTCTCTTGAAAATTGTTGGCATAGATGATGAGAAGACCTATATCCATTCTCATTATAAAGAAACATGATCGACACAGCACAAAGTCGATATAAGTTATCTATGGCATAAAATAATATGTGTAATGCCCATATCAATGAGACACTCAAAGTTCTCGGGAGAAATACTAAACAAGTATTGCCCAAGGAAAAACTGAAAAATAACTCAAAATTTTGATTTTCTAGGGATATCCCTTCGATCCATCGAAGGGCCTCTTCGAGTTGATCCCTCAATCCATCGAGATCTCCTTTTATCCATCAAAGGGCTTCCTCCGGTTGTTCTTTTGGTCCATTGAGGTACACTTTCGGTCCATCGAAGGTCCTCCTCAGGTTTTGGTCTTTCTCGAGTCTATCTGACCTTCATGTACTTAAACAGGTATAACTTTGTCTAAAAAATAGCTATTGACGGTTCGGATAAAGTTATGGAAACTAGACATCCGTAACTTTCCAAAAATTTATTTCTCATATGTTGGATCGTTCTGAGTCAATCTCAATTTTACGTCAAAGCCAAGTGATTTGCACAGCCGATTCTGTTACGTCTGTTTCTGACCTTTGTCTAGTAAAACGAGCATAAATTTTTCTAAAAAATAAATATCAACGATTTGGATATAGTTTTGAAAACTACACATCCGTAGTTGTCCAACCATATGCCATTCATATGTTGGTTTATTCTGAGAAAATCTCAGTATATCGTCAAAGTGGACTGATCTGCAGAGCAGATTTTGTTATGTCCTTTTTCTAACCTTGGTCCAGTAAAACGGGCAAAACTTTTTCTAGAAAATAGCTATCGACAATCCGGAGGTAGTTCTGAAAACTAGACATTCATATATTTTCAGCCATATATCACTCATATGATGAATTTTTCAGGGAAATTCCCAGTTTATCGTCGAAATTGGCTATTCTACAGAATAGAGTCAGTTTTCTGTTTTGTGATAATTTTCGGGGATTTTAGCACTCTTAGCTTATCTCTTTTGATACATGGACGAATTTTTTTGTCTACTAGGTCATCTATAATCATTTGGATAGCTCTTTTTACTCATGACCAGGTGAAGAGAGATCAATGTAGGTGGGACACAAGGTCCACTCAAGTACTTTTATCGAAAATCTCTTTTTCTAGACATCACAAGTTACTAAGGTGAGCCTTAGTAGACGATTGATTTATAGCAACCACAAAATATATATGTGATACAGAAAATATAGACAAGTCTGTTATTAATAAGCCAATACAATGTTGTCTTTTTTAATAAGCCAACATGATACATCAAAATTTGCTAATCCAAAGTAATTGACCAACATTGTCAAACATAATACTTAGACACACACGCTTTTTTACATGGAAAACATAAATCTCTAATAAAAATTCGGTATCTCTTCAATGGAGTCTCTGCCAATTTTGAAGTGTGCTATGTTGAGATTCGAATTAGCCCTATCTCCATCTTCTGTTTCTTTGTTTATTTGATCCTTAAAATTCGTAGAATTTGAGCATGCTGGCTTGTTGAATTTCTACCGAGTTATTGGTGAGTTGGAATGCAACAAAATTTTGCAGACTCAAACTAGACACGTATATAATACTTCTGAAAATTTTCATAATTTTTCGAGACCTATAGCTAGGTCTAATAATTTGTACAATAGTACAGAGAAACAGTTCAGAAAGCTGATGTGTTCTAGGATCAAGTAGATTCAAATTAGGTGGTTTGAATGTGGCGATGATGATATTGGCAATCCATAGATTCCTCACATCTTTTGCCTATCAATAGTATTCAACATATATTGACCCAAACCTTTTGAAATCAATATTGTCAAACATCTTGAGAATAAACAACTCGCTTGATTCAAGAAATATCATGCGTCTTATCCTTACCTCTTTTAGCATTGTTACCTCAGTCCCATGTCTTTCTTGGTCACCACGGCATCCATGGTCAGCGCTTCCTCTATCATGGTCATCATCATGACCTTCATGCGCTAACTTATGGTGTTCTTCCTTGTGTGGGCGGTTGTAGAGACCAAAAAATGTCTCACTAAAATTTCCTTAACTTAAGGGTTCGCTCCTTGCACCCCACTCTTTGGTGCGCTTCATAGTTCGCATTCTGAACTCTCTGAGTTCCCATCTTGTCTTGAATTATGATTATGTAGAGAATTTTCTCTATCAAATCTTGCTTCTCGACTGCATTTCGCATAATTGGAGCATGAATTTAAGCTTAAGCATCTTATGATTGATGCAATTTGCTTGAAGTCGGAAAACCACATGTTATTCCACTTCTCTTTTAGATCCGGAGTAGGGTGTCAATGCATTTTTGCATATCAAACACCATGGGTAAACAAAAGATATATTAGTTTCGCAGTCACAAAAGTCTTCCTCAACAACTAATTTATTTTCTAATATAATATTTAGATTAGACCTTTACTTTGATGTATATAGTCTTACGAACTCTATTTGTTCGTTAATCGATATTTTTATGAATTTTCTTTGTTCAATCGAATTTTGTGAACTTTCTTTGTTCACGATGAACGCTCTTACTTCATCTAGAAACTCTCTTTGTTCCAAGGAACTCTTTTTGTTCCAAATTCTCACTTTCAAGAAAGGTGCATGCGGCGTAGAAAGGATGGATGAAATGTTATCCCAAAATTTCTACGAAAAAATTCAAAGTCCCAAGAAAGAGTATGTTATTTGAATTTAAATACAAGATGTGTTCATAGAAAACTTACTTGAGATTATTATAAAACAATATTTATCTTCTCTTGTTTTCTCCTTGAGATCTACACACATAGCTAGAGTCTCGTGTTGATAACGTGTTTTAGGAAATAAGGTAAAGTATAGAGATTGTGAAAGCAATTGGTGTGTAACCTTTCATTGATAATAAGAAGCTCATTTATATAGGAGAGTACATGGAGTTACACATGGTAAGAATCCTAATACATCACTAAATGTGATTCTCTCCTTTATTCTTTACATATTCTACCATAATTAGGAACACACATAATAAGGTAAATATCCTTCAACAATTTTCACATGTTTTTTAATGTTCATGAGTATTTCTTTATGTAAAAAGTTATTTTGTCTAATTTTAAAATTCTGCATATTCTTTTTTTTTTGCCGGTTTCTTCCGATTCGATGAATATTTTTCAGTTATATATATATATATGAACTTATTTCGTTTTTAGCCCCCTCCTCTCGAGTCAAATCTTTGCTCCGCCACTTGCATGGAGCCATACCCCTAACTACTTTAGTGCTAGTTTTAGATATATGGATTCATTCGATCTGTTCTTGGAAATGATGTTTAGCTTCAAGCCTGAGGCTTAGATAATCTGAAGCTTTCATTGTGATTTGAACTTTACTTGACTATATAGCATTATAGCATATTTATATATAAGGTACATCATGCATGAACATAGGAAGGTACAAAGCTGCCGAATACTAAGAAATTTCTGTGATGTTTCCTAGCTCCCACATGTCATTAATAGTTTGTTTTGGTAATGGAATTGAAACAGTACCAAGTAATCCAAATTAGAAAAAAAGGGTAAATGCAGTACGCTTAAGTAATTAAAAACCTTCAACAACATCTTAGTTTGTTTCCATTGGATTAGTTCCTCTTACTATTGGACTGTATAATCAAAAGACTTCGTTTCTGGAGTCTGTTCACATGCTTAATTTCTATGCCATATACATGATGCATGGGGACTACTAATTAATAGAAGAGACTTCAATTCGTTTCACGTTTTATTTTCGTAGCATTGTGACACAAGTCAGAGTGTTCCGGATTTCCTTTAGGGGTGTTAATAGCTTCTTATTAACCATAGGGTAAACATTAAGTTCTGCACAGATGAACGCACAACACTAGTATAGCTAAGCGCTACTGCACTAGCCAGCTTCAGGACAAAAATCATGTCACAGGAGTGAGATCATGAGCAAAAGCTTGTAGGAGGAGAAGTTTGAAAGAAGCCAGGTGATTGCCGCATAAATATATGCACATTTATGCTGACGTTTATATATTTATTCTTTTGTTAATATTCAGAAATATTAATTTATTTTATAGTTTTATAGGTATTTTGGATTGAATAAAAAGAAAGAAAGAAAAATAGAGATTTAAGCTGAAATTGGGAAATTTATCTTTGCAGGTCAGTCAATTTCGACAGAGAGCTGAGAATATCTCGGGCTGAACTGGGGGATGATTTTTATATGCATGGAAATCCCTAGATGTATAGTTTCTAGAACATCTTTTATATCGTGATTTAGATGCTTCTAGAAGAAGTTATGACTGTTTTAGTACAGAAAGGTCAGTCTGCTTGGTAAATTGACTTTTGACGAAAATTCATGTTTTGAGACCTAATTCACACCGAGAAATCCATGGACGAATTTGTGATTGATATACCTATTAAATAAGCACGTGGCTGGTGAAAGAAAGAGTTAATTAGAAAAATAAGAGATTGACTTTTCTTCCAAGATAAGAGTCTCAAACCTACAAAAAAGAGGATTTAAGGAGCAAGATAAAAACCCTATTACAGATGAAAATCAGCTCTCTTCTCTCTACTTCCTCCACTTCTCTTCTTCTCTTATTCTCCATCTTTGTATTATGTTTAATTAGTTTTCTCTAGTTAGGAGCTGGCCGAAGCCCTAGATTTGTTTCGGTTTTGAACCCTTTGTGATTTATATAATTTTGGATGAGAATTTCTTCATTATAACATCATTGATGACTTCTATCACATGTTTCTTTGGGTCGGCACTTAGTTGCATGTTTTAAGGTTTATGGTCTTGAGTATGTATGCGAGTGCTAACATTGGTATATATTTTGGAGAGACTAAAACAACAGTATTATTTATGTGAAGTTATTCCTAGTTGATGTAAGAAGCACTTACCAGTAGCTCTAGAAGTCTTGTTGTTTCTCAAACACTCTACAGATATCAATGACTTTAATTGACTAGTCTTAGATTATCATCATAAGGTTACCAATTGGGGATCAAATAGAAGCGGTCTATCAACCCCGAAACATGCCAAGTGATGGAGTGTAATACAACTATTGTCCTTGCGATTTTAGGTTAATTGTAGAAAATATTCATCCATTTTTATGTAGATTAGGTTTGGGCTAGACCGAAACTACATAGGGTGGAGAGAAGTTCTTAGCTTTAATCTCTATTAGATTCTTCTTTGTTTTTAATTTGTTATTTTTCTGTTTTCAGTTTACTTTTCTGTTTTCACGAATTTATTTCGATACCCAATTCAAATTATAAAATTCTGTAAATTTATATGGTAGTCCACCACGGTGTCTTTTTGTAGTGTCTGTTTTTTTTTGTGATTTTTAGTCGAGTCTAGGTCATTTAATTAATTAATTATTCATATGTAGGTCGAGTCTGTCAGATTTATGGTATCAGTGTATTGAGTCGTTTAAAGTATTATTTCATCAGTTCTCTATGGGAATGACTTCTACTTTCATTGAACTACATTGACATATTTTGAGCATACTTGAATAGTTAGTAGAGACTATTTTTAATAGGTGATTTCTGCCTGGGGATGAACAAACATTAATTGAGCTAGATGTCAATATATGGCTAAAGCTGCAGTTAAGTCTGTGTTTGAGCAACTTACAACTAACTTTGCAAATTAGCATCGTATGAAATTATGAATGATGAATGATGAATGAAGAATATAAAAATTAAGCCAGTTCCAAACGTACAATGCCTTCGTGTTAAGTTTTTCAGTGCATTACGGTTTGGAATTGGGTTTTGAATTAGGTTGAAGTTGGTGTACGTGATCGACTGTATCCAGACTATGACTTACTTTTCTCTTGTTTAGGTCCTGGTTATGATTTGTATACTTATTATGAGCCTGCTGCTTCTGATCGATCCCCAATCTTCTTTGCATGGTTGGTATCATCATCGTTTCAATTTTCAAGTTTTCAACGCCTTAAAAGCATTTTTATAATGAAATGTGACATTCCTTCTTCCAAATCGATATAGTCAAGCTTCTTATCTTTTCCTAAATAAAATGTTTTTGAGAATGAAAATTGATTTGGTTCCAATCAATTGTCGATCACATATTAGAAGATTGAGTATGACCCAAATTACTATATAAGATTATCAATTTAGGTGTTAAGAGCATCTCTAATAATATTTTTTATATTTTCAACAAATTGACCGATAATATCTGAATTAATAATCTTATATAGTAAATTTTAGCTAAAAATTAAATTTTTAGGGAGTAATATATTTTGTGCTCTAACCATGTAAAAAATATAGGAAGTATGAACTCAAATTTATAGTAAGTAAAATGCAAAACAAACAAGAAACTGAATTTAATTAATACACAAAAAATCATAAAAGCTACTTTCACTCTTCTCAAATTTAAGAGCTATTAGCATACTCTCTATCTTATGAGCAAGATAAAGAGCGTGAGTGGAGTGAAAAAATATAATTTTTTTTTTAAAAAAAATTTAGCCAATAAGTTGTAATAAAAAACCTCATTTGAGATGCTCTAATTTCTAATGTTCCAAACTATTGATTTTCTTTGTCAATATATATAAATTGTACAAAGCTAATGTTTGATTTTGGCATGAGAATTTGGAAACAAAAAAAGTTCCAGGTTTCCATCAACCTGGTTATTAGGGCTGTCACTTCCACACCTAAAAACCATTGGCAGAGAAGCTAGCTAGCTTTTTTCTTAATTTCTTTAACGTACTTCATCGCAAGGCAAATTAATGTAACAAAGAGCTAGCTTCCTCAGATCGAAAACATGATTGATACATGATTAATTGGATGCAGCATTAATTTGATATGTAGATTATTTAGAGCTAGATGATTGCGCGATAGCTAACTAATACATGCATAGTGTTATAAGTAGAAGAACTACTTAAAAATTCTCTCTCTCTCTCTCTATATATATATCTATATATACAACTATAAACACTAGTACAAAAAGTACATCAAATGACAATCAACGTTATTTGAATCATTTGTATCTGTCGTCTACAATTTTGTTGTCTAAAATGAACTCAGACAACACACGGTATCTGTCATCATATATAAACTCAGATGACAGATAAAAATGTTTTGTCGTCTAATTTATACGACATAAAAAAAACTACTGTCTTCTGAAATAATCTCTATCGACACCACCTCACTAAATTCTGTTATCAAATTATAACTCAGATGACAAATAATAACATGTATCATCTAATTTGATAAAAAGAATAACAATTTTTTGAACGTAAAATTGTTTAGATGATACCTTGACAGAAAATAGTCATCTAAGTTACGCTTCAGATGACAGATTCGATTGGAAAATATAACTAAAGATGCATTTTATATGACAGATGTAAAAAATATGTATACTCTCCTTACTCACTGTTGTCTGATTTTCCTTTATGTTTCAATTTTCTTTGGCTTTTGTTATTGTTGAAATTATCAGAAAACACATAAATATGGAAATCTCATTCATTTGCAAACAAAAGAACATTTCATTCATACATAGTCATTCCAAAATCTTGTAGTTCTATAACATAATTCTAAGAAAAACCTAACAAACTAGTGAATTTCGCACTACAATTTTATGTCGTTTACTTTCAAATTTGGTACGCATACCTTGAATGCCTTTAACCATAGCTGCCACAAATGCCTTATTCACGACATAGTTTATTGCAAAAATAATTTCAAGTGATTACAACTGCCTCCTATCCTACCAGTCCACAAAACATAATCAATTTAGAGCAACCAGAAACTTGGTTGTATCTAATCAGTTATGGTTAAATCAAGATTGATGCATAAGATGAGTGCTACTCCTTAAAAATGACAGTATAAATTCGAACTTTGATCCCAGAATACCCAGTTAACATGACAAAAGAATTGAAAGATGAAAGAAGAAATTGTCAAAAAATTTATAACATTTAGAAAGTGATCAACATTATACTATAGCCAGCCTTTGATAAAGCATCTGTAAGAGTTTCCCCATAGCCACAAAAAAAAGTTTGAAAATGACTCCATAGTGTCTGCAATTGTTGTATTAGAGCGCATCTGAAAAAATGAGGTTGTTGTGAATAATCGTGTCTCAAAACACATTAACTCCATATAAAACTGGGAGAATGTCTAACAAGATCTATTTTATTTGTATTTACGTATGAGTGTACACGATCCAGGTTTTCAAACTTTAATGAAAAGTGGCTACAATGAAAATACAAAACAATAACGGTGAAATTCATTTGCATTAGCAAACTACCAAAAATGGACATTTGGTCGTTGACCTGAAATGTATCAAAGAGCATAAGTTCATAGAAAGAGCATAAGTTCCATATATTTAGTTACTTAGGAGTATCAAAATATTGAATACAACATAGGAAGAGCTCTGAACATGCAAGAATCTGAACATATGAGACAAATTTGATGCGAAGTGATACATACCAGAGAGAAGTGAAATCGTGGTTATGAACTGTTAATCGAGGCCGTGAATTGTTGTTGTCAGAGATGAGCCCAGAGAGGGAATGACCGAGAGGTGGTGTCCGAGGACTAAGAGCTCAAAGAAGCCGTGAATAGTTGAAGTCGATGGACTCGAGGCCGTGAACTGTTGGTGTCGGAGATGAGCCGAGAGAAAGGGAATGACCGAGAGGTGGTGTCGGAGGACTAGGAGCTCGAAGAGGCGGCACCCAGAGAGGTTAAAGCGTGTGAAAATTGGATCGATTTGATTATTAGGTTTTAGGGCAAGAGAATCCGATCCAATCCACAAGGCAAGGCGGTAGATCCTAGATGGCGACTTGGAAGCGAACGAGCTAAGAGAACCCTCAACGAAAGCAAGATGGCATCTGTGTGTGTGTGTGTGTGTGTGTGTGTGTGTGTGTGTGTGTGTGTGTGTGTGAGAGAGAGAGAGAGAGAGAGAGAGAGAGAGGATGGATTCTGAAGCAAAGTGAAAAGAGGCGGTAGTTGTGTTGTGTTGGATGTTTTGGATCCAACCCTAAATATGTAAGCTTTTTTTGCTTTTCTTTTTAAAAGGATCCAACCCTAAATATGTAACCTTTTTTTGCTTTTATTTTTAAAAAAAATTATTAATTTTTAGGGTTTAGAAATTTATTTATTTTATGTGGCTAGATAGAAGTGAATCCTAAGAGAATGTGTGTGAGGTTCTTGTGTTAAAATTATTTTGGACGGAGGGACAAATTAGCTAGGTTTTATTCATAAGGACAATATGTTTATACTGATTTGATGTAAAGATTGAGGTCGAATTCAATTCAGAAAGTTCTAATTTTTTAACACCGTGTTTAGATTAGTTCAATCATCTCATCCAACGGTTGCATTTGCCAAATGATTACTTGTTATTGATCAAGTTTCATAAAAGTTTATTTTTTCACATAAACAATCAACAATGTAATAACGTTAGTAATCATATATGAATTTTGAGAAGTAAGAGAAATCAAAATGGTCTAATGAAAAACGTGACCATATATACGTGTCAACCTCGTATTGAAAGGGATCTTATGACAAAAATTAGTCTCAACGGATTTTGTTTAGATCTCGGTCAATGAAGTCAAACATTACCAAAAGACTTAAATAATTTTTGAATTTTTTTTGTTCATTCTCCTACGGGAGGACTAGTTAAATCAACTTTTTTTGTCCTTTTTTTGACATGGTAAGATAGATATGAACCTCACAAGAATTCGTGTATAGAACTTGGTCCCCAAAATAATTATTTACGGAGTCGCAAATTGAGGTTTACTCTAAAATGCCTTGAAAAATCAATAGAGAGATGCACGGATCGAGCTTCAATTCAAGTCGAAATGTTCTAATTTTTTTAACAGGGTGCTTATATTATGTATATCATCCCATCCAATGGTCAAGTTTGAGAAAATAGTTACTCGTTGACGATTAGATATATGAAAGTTTGTTTTTCAATATAACCTAATAATCACATGACATAACAAAAATTAGTCATCTGAAGATTTTTTTTAATTCAGTTAGATGACATAACAAATCTTCTATCATCTGAATATTTTCTCCACAATTCAATAAATGACATAACAAATTTTCTGTCATTTGAATCTTTTTATCCCAATTAAACAAATGACATAGCAAAATTTCTATCACATGATGGTTTTCTTCCCAATTGAATTAAATGATATAAAAATTATTCTGTCATCTGATGGTTTTCTTTCTAATTCAATCACATGACATAACAAATCTTCAATCATCTGAATATTTCTTTCCAATTCAATCAGATGACATAAAGACATCTTCAGTTGTGTGACCATTTTTCATCAAATAATCAGATGACATACAGAAAACTTTTGTAGTGTGATCATTTCTTCTAAAATAATCAGATGACATAGTATTTGTATTATGTTGTATGAAGAATTTTTCTGAAACTTTAGACAACATAAAAAACTATATTATATCGTGTGATCTCATTCAAACTTTTTAAGGTGATTGTTGGATTTTAAGATACATTCAGACAACAAGTCAATTTTAGTCTGTCGCCTGATGATCCCGAATGACAGAAAATTGACCTGATGTCTTCTCATTTGTGTTATTGGATGGAGTTTTTCTACTAGTAAAAAAGAAGAGGATAGTTGGTTCAAATATTGCTTCACTATATATTTTCTGATTCACCAGTAGGTGGTCTTGATCCAAAGTTTCAAACACAGTTGAACACAAAAGAATATATTCAAAAAAAAATTTACCATAAAAAGGGTTAATTAGAGATTAAGATTGATTAGGTACTCCATAACGTAGTTTGGATTTAACACTAATTAATTAGTTGGTTAATGAATTATTACTGTCTGGCCCAACAGATCGTAACCCCCAACCTGCTTAATTTTCATGCAACTCCATCGTTCCACATTATTTCATCGATCTAAGATTAAATTCTAACTGATCGAGTTGCTCCTAAAAACCGAATCTAGATCGAACTCGATCTGCAGATGGTACGTAGTTACGTACTATATATATATGTAGCAGCTTGATATATATATGTACGTGTAGTTCTTCGGTCAACTTCAGCTTGGAGAAGTAACTCAAGTAAGAGTACACTATCGATCGAAAACAGATAATAACCATATCTATTACTGATCGAACTCCTGAGCTAAGAAATTTATCCATAAAAATACTTACATACAGTGAGAAATTAATACTAGCTAAACATGCAGAATATCTTAATGCATGTCGGCAGGATTAATGATCTTAATTTGAATGAATTGAAGGAATTGAAGAAGAGGAATATAAAGTTAAAACTCAGAAATTGGAAAATGGGTGGAAGTTGGGGACCAGGCGACCAGCACATGCATGGATTGCTCATATATATGTTTTCTGAAGTCGAAATTGCATGGATATTCATTATAAATTTATAATCTATAATCATTTGCTCCCATTCCTTCCTTCTATATATGCTATATATATATTGTTCTGATTCCATGCATTTCTATAATTTTTGTTAACTAATTAATTAATATGATTTGGTTGTGCAGCATGCAGCTAGGGACAGATGGATCATGGGACATGGGGTCCTATGGATTTGTAATGGTTAAGGGGACTAATGTTTAAGAAGGAAAGGGCCAGTTTCTTCGATTCACATGGGGTGCTTCGCTCTGGTCTGTGTTATTATTCGATTTTCTTCTTCTTCTTCCTTTTGGTCAAAGAAGAAAGCGGGCCCTGGACTCTTGGCTTTACACAGCTTTTCTATTTGTTCCGCTTCATCTGTGGGGAGAAATATAATAGATATCTCTCCGCAGCTGACTTTATATTCTTTTATAAAGGAGGCTAGTCCTGCATATGCATGCCTCCCCCCGTATGCTTCGATTGCTTCCCCTTTTTTCCTCAAGTATTTAAGAAAGTTGTTCTAACATTATATTGCTTGTGTTCTTCAATTACTGATTCGAGTTCTTTGACCTCTACTGTAGCGGACGAAAGCACTTCTAGATATTTTAATTTGTAGTTATAAAACACTTTGATCATGTTTGTTAATGTCCAAAATGATAACAAGTAAACAAATTTATGTTTTCTTTTGATTTAGCGTGAGAGGTTATATTTCTTCATCCAAGTATAATGGCCTATTGGCCTTTGAGAAAACACAACGTATTTACCTATGTTTGATAACAATATATATAATCGTTTTACAAGTGTCTGAATCAATGTTTTTAGAAAAAATTTCACCTACGAAACGTCACAGAAATTATTTTTCTAAAACGTCGAGAATAAAGTGCTGGACAGAGAGTGTTCGTGGTTTACTTGTTCAACTATCGACTCCACTAATTCTTGTGCAAAAAAAAAAAAAAACAAAGAGAATGCCAATTATTCTGTCTCATTTTCAGTCCAATTTCATGGATCATTAATCATTAAATAATGTAGAAACTTTTGGCCAGACTTGGTATGACGGTGGGAAAGACCCTCCGCTATTTTCCTCGGAAGAGTTAGTCACCCCCTCATGCATGTGCCCCCGCCGATTTTACAGCGGCCAACCAACTATTCTATGCATTTTCAAAGTCATCCTCCTGTAAATTAAGTCCACCTTCGCGGGCACATCCGTCATTCAACTACTTCTTCTTTGGTCCCCTCTCCGTGTTTAACCAGATTCGCGCGGTAGTTTAATTCGAAAGGCCCTCCCCTGAAAAGGCCGTAATGATGATAAATTCTCCAACCAAACAATTAAAACTATGAAAATGGAGAGAAAGAAGAAGTAGACTCCATAACCACCGCTCCCTCATAAACCTCTTCAATCTTCTTCACACACACACACACACTCACACATCCACAGAGAGCAATGGCTCAACCTCCAATGGCGGTTTCGGCTTCGCATAATCGCATCTGAAAAAACCAGGTGAGGAAATCTTTGACATTTTGTTTAACAGTGTAGTCATGTAGATCGAATGTGGTAATTTTGTCCAATTTTTGATTTTTCGGTTTGAATTGTGATTTCTGGCTCATTTTGAGTTTTGGGTTATCGAAAAGTACTGTGCGTTTTGGATATATATCAAACAAGTTTGGAAATTTCGGTTTGAGACTTTGTGAAAATGTGTGTGAATTTTTCTTTTGGAGACAGTGATGGTGTGTATGTGAGTCTATTTTAGGTTAATGAGGTTGGATTCGGGTGTTACAGAGCTAAATTTAGAAGTATTGGAAACTACCAAAATTTAGCACCGCCATTGTTCACTCAACTCAAACATTCCGTACAATAACTGTGAAAATTCTCAACACCGAGGTTAAAAGAAAAAAAAAAGGGCCCATCTTTCTCTTTCTTCTTCTTCATCTTCTTTGTTTATCTGTGAAACTGTGAAAGGGATTGGTTTTTTTAGATGTGTTATTAGAATAAGAGGTTTTGACAGGGTGTGTTTGGAGTAATGCCATCTTGGAAAAATCCAAGTTTTGGCCACCGGTTGAGGGTATGTGTTTATCTTTCACATTTTCTTGAATTGAAAAATACTAAACTTCAGTTACCATGGCTGAGAGTGGAGACAAAACAAATTTTCAGTGAATATAATTAGGAATTGACACATGACTTGTTGGTGACTTGGTGCAGATGATGATTAAGGATGTATAGTTTGGGTGGTGGCCATTATGTTCTGTACAAACCCAGCAACACACATTTGCTTGATTTGTAAACTTTTCAGAAACATAAAACATTAGTCAGATTAGAAAGAACAAGTCTTTTAAGGGATGGTTGTTGGATTCTGTTGAGGTATTGAGATAGTAGTTTTTCGGTATTGGTAGAAGGAATGGTGGCCGTTGGTGGCGAGGAGCCAATGCAGGAGTCAGGCCATGGCGAGAGAATACTTGTTTCTGTGAGGCTGCGTCCTTTGAGTGAGAAGGAGACTGCCAGGTACGATGTGTCGGATTGGGAATGCATCAATGACACCACTATCATATACAGGAGCAACCTTTCGGTTTCTGAGCGCTCCATGTACCCAACTGCCTACACATTTGGTAAGGGAATTATGACATTGTAAAGTATTCTTTCATCCATTTTCTTTGGTTGATGAATTTCATTTCTGTCCAAGTTCATCAAATTATGTCGATTTTGAGATATAGCTCCCATGGTCATCACGATCAGGTCTCTACCATTTTTGTGAAACATTCTGACTGAATTAGTTGGGGAGTCCAGAATCTCTTGAATTCCAAAAGTTTGTTATGCTTTTTAAGCTGTGTGATTTGTGTTTAGTATTCTGGTTTTATCCTCCTCTTTTCGTCTTCTTAGAATATTTCCACTGAAGTTCGTCTTGTTAATACTGATTACTCCTTCAAGAACCTTCTTGGATGTATGTTGGTGAGCATTGTAAAACTGATAAGTGGTATTATCATGGCATGGATTCCGATGAAATGTGCTAATAATTAGTCTTCTAATCTGCTTTCCGTTTTCCATTCTTGATACTAGACAGAGTATTTAGTACTGATTGCTCCACAAGGCGGGTGTACGAAGAAGGAGCCAAAAAAGTAGCTCTTTCAGCTGCCAGTGGTATAAATTGTGAGTACAGTACAAGTTATTTTCTTTTCATACTAATTTATTTTTGTAAAGTTTTCTTGTAATTTGAATGTGCTAATTTTATTTTTCTTATGATAATCTTCTTTTAGCAAGTATTTTTGCATATGGACAAACAAGCAGTGGAAAGACATACACTATGAATGGAATTACCCAGTACACTGTTGCAGACATATATGACTATATAGATAAGGTACCTTTGCTGTATACATTGATAGTGTTCTTTGTTTTGTTTTCTGAAATCAGTCACGTTCCTTGTTCTTTATCTTTGATGGTGTACTCTGTATTATATGTAGCACAAGGAGAGAGAATTTGTTTTAAAATTTTCTGCCTTGGAGATCTACAACGAATCTGTCAGGGACCTTCTTAGTGCAGATACAACTCCCCTCAGGCTTCTGGATGATCCTGAGGTAAACATTTTGTTTTAATATTCTGCCAAGCTGCTTGATGTAACTCTGTAGTAATAATATTTAGCCTTTATGTAGAGAGGTACAATTGTTGAGAAACTTACTGAGGAAACTCTAAGGGATTGGAATCATTTCAGGGAACTTCTATCTGTCTGTGAAGGTAATGAACTAATGATTGTTAGGCTGGTTATTCTTCCAATAAATGACTATGTCTGCATACTCAAACAATGAGTTATTTAATTTCACAGACCAAAGGCAGATTGGAGAAACATCTTTAAATGAAGCAAGCTCCAGATCTCATCAGATCCTCCGATTGGTATGACTGTTATCCTTACTAAAAAATTGACGTTCTAAATGTCATGCCACTTTTTTTTGGTTGATAGGCAATATTTATGTGCTTAACAAACTATGTTAATTGCGATTTGTCCCTGAACCTTGTGTTCTGTGGTATCAGGTAATAGAAAGTTCAGCACGTGAATTTCTTGGTTATGACAAGTCAAGCTCCCTAACAGCTATGGTGGTAAGAATTGTCACCGTTACAAAACCAGCTAAAGGGGAAAAACCGGTTACAAAACCAAATAATTTTTATTTATTTTCTACTAATACAATAGAATGAATTGCAGAACTTTGTCGATCTCGCTGGAAGTGAGCGTGCTTCTCAGACATTATCAGCCGGCACAAGGTTGAAAGAGGGTTGCCACATAAATCGCAGTTTACTAACTCTAGGCACTGTTATCCGTAAGCTGAGGTGAGCATCTGTACCATGTTTTATCATTTTTCTTCTCAGTTACAATCTTTTCCAAACCTGTTCTACTTTGTGCAATAGTTGTTTCAAATCTTCCTTATTGTATTGTTTGATTATTTCTACCTTCTAAGTTCTAGCATAAGAAATATCTGTCTCTAATCGCTCAACTGACTATTCTTGCAGCAAGGGGAGAAATGGGCATGTTCCTTACAGAGATTCAAAGCTAACCCGCATACTACAGTCCTCCTTAGGAGGAAATGCTAAAACTGCCATCATCTGTACTTTGAGTCCTGCTCATAGCCATGTTGAGCAATCACGGAACACCCTTTTGTTTGCAAGTTGTGCTAAGGAAGTGACAACAAATGCACAGGTTAATGTAGTCATGTCGGATAAAACCTTGGTGAAGCATTTGCAAAAAGAATTGACTAAATTACAGAATGAGTTGAGATCTTCAGGACAAAAAATTGGTCCAGCTGATTCTTCTACACTACTGAGAGAAAAAGACCTTCAAATTGAAAAGGTAGCTGATCTACAGTAAGAATTTTCAAATTACAGTACATTAATATCTATTTCCAACACTTTTATTTAGTTTCCACTACCTTTAAAAATCCTTTTATGAGTTTTATCATAAGATGCTTTGGGATAACCGATAAAATTTAAATTTTCATTTCTTTCATCATCTTGTTATTTTTTCGGATATATGTCTGCTGTCAGTGCTGTGTGCATATCAGAAACTGCAAAAAGAAGCAGAAAATAGAGGTTTAAAAACCACTAAATAAATTAATAGAAAAGTTCAAATTATGAATGTTAGTAATGGGAAGCTATAGTGAAATTTACTTGTAGCATGCAGAGAGTTACAAAAGTTCTTTGTCATCTTTCCATCATTCCATGTATTCATTAAAGTTTATCAATGAATGATATCCACATTTATTCGGTTTCTTGATTTTCTCAAGTCTCAAGTGGCAATCTCAGGACCTTCTTATAGTACAGGCCATTTGTGTTTATAACCTGGATCTTTGATTTTTTTTTTATTCAATTTTGCAGCTAAAGAATGAGGCGTTAGAACTGACCATGCAACGAGACCTTGCTCAGTCTCAGGTTAAGGATTTGGTACGGGTGATTGAAGATGAAAAACCATCACCAGTACGTGTCTAATATAAAATGAAAACTCCAGTTTACTTCACTATGTGCTGGCTGTACTAAGTTAAGTTTGTATTCATTTTACTGTAGGCAAATGTGGAACGTTATTGTCCCAAACTGAGAGTGCGGAGTTCATGGGAAAACTTTGAAACTCAGCCCTCAGGGATACCTGTTCTGGTTGGTTCTCATCGCCGAGGCATTGTTAGATCATTTTCCACATCTCAGTATTCAGATGTGGACAGTACGACTAGTTCTGAGAACACCTTACTGCAACTTCCGGACTTTGACGACAATTTCCTGCACATTGACTCCTCCATTCCACACGTATTCTCCTCAAGCCAGTTGTCCGCTAGCTATCCTAATTCCCTTGATGGCAATTTGCGTCAGGAGGAGAACAAAGAGCAGTCTGATGCAACTTCAGAGGATGTTTGCAAGGAAGTTCGATGCATTGAAATGGAAGAGTCAAGTGCAAATAGATATGTGGAGTCAAGTACATCAGATTCAAGTGCAAACAGATATCAGAACTCAAATATGTCATCTCCTGCGGCAAACACAGCCACCTCAGGATTGACTGTAGTTGAGCATGGAGATAGCACCAATGAAAAATTGCCTACACCCCCATTGAACCATAAAAGTTTTATAATTCCATCTCCTGAAAAGACATCTCAATGGCTCCCGCCCAAAGATATGTCCACGCCCTTGATTTTCAAGTTAAGGAGGACTAGAAGTTGCAAAGCAAGTCTTGTGAGTACCTTATCATCTTATTGGTTTGAGATTGTAGAGAAGAATGAGAACACACCTCTGATTGAGTTCGAGAAAAGTTATAATGAGAGCACACCTCCAACTGAGTTTGAGAAAACTTTCGTAGGAAGGCCTGATGGTTTGCAAAAGAAACACATAACATTAAAGTATGATAGTGAGATCGAAAAGTTATCAAGGAATCGTTCTCAAGCTTCTGCAAGAAGGGCTGCTTTTGATGAGTGTAAGCTAGAGAACATTGAATCTTCAACTATTGACAAGATTACTGAAACGAAATCTGTAGTTGAAGGAGCAGAGGAAAGGACCACAACTGATGACAAGAGTACTGAAAACAGTTGTTTACTTGAAGGATCAACAGAAACAGCCACAACTAATGACCAGAGTACTGAAAGCAGTTCGTTAGTTGAAGGAACAGAGGAAACTATGGATTTCCAGTCAAGAACTCAACTTGCTGAGTCTATGGTGAGCCTTCTCATATTGTCTATTCTTTTCTTAGGCCAAAACCATAGGATTGTTTTCCAAGGTTGAATCCATTAAATGTGGTTCTGGTAGGCATCAATGGTAAAAGTGAGGGCCTTCTTTTTCATCTACATTCCTGAAATTATAGTGTGATATCTTGGTAGTATCTTGGTGGCCTTTGGAAAATAAGTTACAAAACCCAATAGTAATAACTTTAACAAGCTAGCAAGTTGCAAAAAACTGATAGTGATAACTCTAACAAGCTAAAAAGAGTTGATATTTTCTTCTCCTTTCTTGGACTAAACACTGGTTCTATAAAATGATAGGTAAATGAGGAGGATACAAGGTCAGTACCAGAGCCAGGTACAAGACTGGTAACAGAAACTGATACAAGGGAGACAGTAGACGCAGATCCAATGTCACCACCAGAGACTGATTCAAGGTCGACACCAGAGATGGATTCTAGGCCTATACAAGAGACGCGTTTAAGGCACATACCATCTGCAAGGGATGTAAAAGATGTAGGCTTGGACCCAATGCCGATGGATGAGGAAAACCAGTCAATGTGGCCATCGGAATTCAAGAGGCTGCAAAGTGAGATTGTACAACTTTGGCACGCTTGCAATGTGTCATTGGTTCACAGAACTTACTTCTTCCTAATATTCAAAGGGGATCCAAGTGATTCTATTTACATGGAGGTTGAGCTGAGGAGACTGTCCTTCCTCAAAAGCTCACTTCATAAGGGAGATCAAGTTGAAGATGGTCTAACACCCGCCTCAAGGTATCAAATCTGATCTCTTCTTGAAGATTAAATATCTTAAGTTCTGAATGTCA
The DNA here is from genome assembly GCA_946800695.1 of Geum urbanum. Lineage (NCBI taxonomy): Eukaryota > Viridiplantae > Streptophyta > Magnoliopsida > Rosales > Rosaceae > Geum > Geum urbanum. Next base: position 4,273,647 of record OX327000.1, on the reverse strand, counting down.
GTTGGTCGTATTTTACAGTATGCATTGATTGACCTTAACATGTTCTTGTATTGTACGAATAGCCTGAGGGCTTTATGTAGTGAGAGACACATGCTCAGCAGACAAATGAGGAAAAGGCTCTCAAAGGACGAAAGAGATAACTTGTACATGAAATGGGGTAGTGGCCTAAACTCAAAGAATAGGAGGCTGCAATTGGCAAACCGCCTGTGGAGTAACACAAACGACATGAATCACATCATCGATAGTGCCAATGTTGTTGCTAAGTTGGTTGGTTCAATAGAGCCAGAGCAAGCTTTCAAGGAGATGTTTGATCTCAGATTTACGCCTCGAGACACAATCATGAGACAAAAATCTTACCGTTGGACAGACGGTTTGAAGCATCTTGTGATGGATTAACTAAGTAGAAGTTTGAATGTGTTTGATATCGTTCATGTATATGGTCATGGTTTCGTAGCAATTATTTCAATTGCCTTGTTTTCTGTTCTAATTGTAACTGACTGTAACAGAGGTGGTAGATTTGCTCAGGCTAGATCTGATGTTTAATGTTTCCCTAGTACTGTATATTGTAAAGTAAGTATCCAGCTTTACCAATTCACGGCAGGTTCTTTATATTATTCGAGAAAAGTTCGTCAATAGGTTCCATTATCAAAATGAAGTTTTCACTTCTTTCTTTAACTCGATCATAGAGACCATAACTGGAGCTCTTTTGGGTTTCCGTTGGAGATCCTAAATGGCATTAGGAACTCAAACTTTATAAGTAGAAACAAACGTATCCATGAAAGAAGCAATTATTTTGACACGAGTGGAATCTCTGCAGTAATAATTTCTATAGCCAAACAAAAACGTAGTTAGGCAACAAAAGTGCAGAACCAGCTCAGAAAATTTGAATAGGCTTTATTTCAAAAACAAACCAAAGTCAACAAACACAGGATATTTGTTCCAATCCATGCAAGACGAATAACAAAACACAAGACTGCACGCTGTGAAGACTGCACAATGTGAATGAGCATCACCAACCAGTGAGTGAGTAATCATAGATGCCAACCACACCCATACTGGAAGCTGGCAAGAATTGTACCACCTCTAATCTGCTCGGGACTGCCCAGCTCGGGATGAAAGGATGATACCAACAATTAGACCATACAAAGCCAACGCTTCGGCAAAGATGAGGATCAGAATCATTCCAACAAAAAGCTTTGGCTGTTGTGCATTAGCTCTGCACAAAAGAACCATTATCAACATAATGAGAATCAAGCAAGCTGCAATGCAAATAAATTGCGTAGCATAACAGTGCAAGTAAACTCCAAAACACAAACCAAATACACACTACGGCAACAATTAATATGACAACAAAAGGGCCAAGTAATTATCAGTATCACTGACTTGTATACTAGTTTGAATTCACAGACTTTGTGCTACTCATTGCAACAATTAAACGATAATCACAGCTTATCAACAAACAGCATCACATAACCAACCGCACAAATGCAATCGTAACGCTATCCAATTTAATTCCTTAAGCCTCTATTATTGAGCACAAACATTGTATACACAATTCAACAAACTTAGAATCAAACTCATACAACACATTATCCAATTACAACACACTATCTAAAAGTTAACCAAACAAAATTCCATGTCAATATTCACAATGCCATCAACCACAACAGTTATAAACAAACAAAATCACTGTACTAGAGGCAATAGAAAGTATTTACCTGACACCGGCATCACCGACGATTCCGATAGCCATTCCGGCAGAAAGACCGGCAAGACCGCAAGCGAGACCGGACGAAAGGTGAGCATATCCATCGAAAAGATAGTAAGACTTGGCCTTGGGATTAATACCAGTACTGATAATCACAGCTATGATCAAACCGTAAATTCCCAACACTCCCGCCATAACAACCGGCACAATCGACTTCATAACCAGCTCCGGCCTCATCACCCCCATCGACGCCACACCTACGCCGCTCTTTGCCGTCCCGTACGCCGCTCCCATACCTCAAAAAAAAAAATCTAAATGCTCAAATTTTTGCCAAATTGAAAAATTACACGATTCCGAAAATGGAGAATTCGAGAGATGAGTGACTTACAGGAGAAGACTAGGGCGGCAGCGGCTCCAAGGAAGCCGAAGAACGGCGCCGTTTCATCTCCGCTGAACGTGGTGGACGACATTCTCTTTTTTGCTCTGATCTGCTACACTCCGATTTGCGATTGGCTCTGTCAGATTGGGGGGATGGAAAGAGAGAAGATATCACACGCGTCTATTAGACACTCGCGACAGTGTGACAATTTCTGTGAAGGTTCCTGATGGGCCCAGTTTAATGGGCTGGACCATATTGTTGGATTAGGCATTTTAAGGAGGAACCCTGAGAGATAGAAAATTGTTGAAGACACAAGGAGTTGAACCATATCTATTTAGAGCATCCGCATGGGTAAAATCGAATAGGAGGAGTAATTTGAGGAGGAGCAAGTACTGTTTGAGGTGGAGCAGTCACTGTTCATCGAATAGGAGGTGCAGAAGCTGTTTTTCGCGCAGCGGTGTCAAAAAATAGCACGTGCTATTACTGTTCATAAACAAAATTTGAATTTTTTTTTTAATTTTTCAACCAATCCATAAACTTGTCGTGTATGAATAATTAAATTAAATTAAATTTTAATTTTTTTTAAATTTGACATAAATTAAATTTGACATAAATTGAATAAGATTTCGGGTAAGATTTCCGACGAATGACGAGTTGACACGTGTCACGCCGACAGAAGGTTATCGGGTAAATAATTGTACAAAATTTCTGATAAGATTTTCAACCAATCACGAGGCAACACGTGTCATGTCAGCTGTTCATGATCGGCTTTAATAATTGTATAAGATTCTCGGAGAGATTTCCGACCAATTGTAAGCCGACACGTGTCATCAGCTTATCTAATCACTTCATCTACACTCGGCTATATATTTGTTGATCGGTGCTCATCGTTCATTCACACCAAAACCAACCATATATTCCACATTCCGATAAGATGAATCCTTTTAGTTTTGAGAATTTTTTCCGGAGGAGGCGACAGCAACGTCGGCGAAATGCCGAAATTGCTAACAATTTCATCACTGAAGCGGTCGTGGTCGATGCAATGTTCGATGACGAACCACCTCGCCGCCGACCAAATGAAGAACGAATGAGGGAGTCAAGGGGACATAATCTGATGGAGGATTACTTCATCGAACGCCCCGTCTTCAACGAACAAGCCTTTCGTCGAAGGTATCGAATGAGTACCAATTTATTCAACCGTATAGTGACAGATCTCTGCAACCACGACCAATTTTGGCACCAAAGAGCTGACGCCGTCGGATTGGTTGGACTTCTTTCACAACAAAAGATGACAGGCGCTCTTCGTATGTTGGCGTACGGCGCAGCCGCAGATCAGTGTGCTGAAATAACAAGGATGGGTGAATCCACAACACTAAAATGCATGAAGAAGTGGTGTATGCATATCTACGAGCTTTACGGTGACCTCTATCTCCGCGCTCCAAATGCCACAGACTTATCCCGACTTCTAAAGAGAGCAAGGCATCGCGGATTTCCTGGTATGATCGGAAGCATTGACTGCATGCACTGGGAGTGGAAGAACTGCCCCACAGCTTGGCAAGGAGCATTCTCGGGCCGAAAGAAGCGTCCGACTATTATTTTAGAGGCGGTGGCCTCATATGACACGTGGATATGGCACAGCTTCTTTGGGGTACCCGGATCACAAAATGACATCAACGTGCTCCACCAATCGGACATATTTGATTCGCTCATTGCCGGAAACAGTCCGAGTGTGACCTATAAAGTCAACGGTATGACTTACCACAATACTTACTATCTAGCTGACGGTATATATCCCAGGTACTCATCGTTTGTGAAAACAATCTCCAATCCCCAAGAGCTTCCACAGAAACTCTATGCCAAGAAACAAGAGGCATACCGCAAAGATGTAGAGAGGTGCTTTGGAATTTTGCAATCTCGTTGGGCAATTATTCGGCATGCAGCTAGGTGTCATCACCAATCGACATTGAAGAGCATCATGTTGGCTTGCATTATAATGCATAACATGATTGTCGAAGAAGAATTTGTGGATGAGGAGTTCGAGGAGTTGGAAGAAGAAGAATTTGTGGATGCATTCTTTGATTTTCCATCATGTTTTTCAAAACCTCATCTCTTACCTCATTTGAAGATGAGCATGCTCTTTTCCCCTTTCTTTTGGCTTCCTTGGCCGCCTTCACTCCGATTGGTCTAACCGGACTAGAGTACACTTCTTCTTCATTGCTTTGTGGTGTTGGAATGACTTCATCATCCTCCACGTCGACGGGGGAGGCATTGAGGTAAAAGGAGGAGTAGTTGCGGAGTTGGAATATGAAGGAGGTGGTATGGTAGGTTCGACGGCCCGAAAATTTGGATGGTTTTTCATCACTTCCCAACAATCAAACTTGGTAAACTGTTTTTTTTTTTGTGCCACGTACCATGATTGAGCTTTTCTTATCTAAGGTGCCAAAAATTTGTATGTCAAAATAATATCTACGAAATGGAGATGTCAACATTGATTAAAATAAATGTAATAGATGAGCTTTACGACAAAATTATTAATACTTACCTCATCTTGCAAATTTTCCCCGGATTGTACATTCCTTCGTGCATATGCAAGAGCGGCACCCCAAGTTCGAAAACTCGGCTTCAACTTTGTAAAACGAGAAGAAACCGCGGTTTGGGTCCTAGGCTCCGGCCTTGATTCACTATGCGCAAGAGACCAATTTTCCTTATAATCGGCATAGACTTTTTCCCACAATTTGTCGGACTTTTGCGAGTTGCCGGTAATTGGGCAAACGGTAATGCGACAATAAGAAATACAAAGTTGCAAATCTTCGGAAGCTTGCCAATTCGACATTTTGTGAGGAGGATGAAGGAGAAGAGGAAGGAGAGGATGAAGGAGAAGAGGAAGGAGAGAATGAATTTGTGTGAGATGTGAATGAAAATTGATGTAGTATTTATAGAGAAATACTAGGGTGTTATTTGCAATTTTTTGGAATTTTTAGGGATTTTTTTGCAATTTTTCAGGGGTTATTTTGCAAAATGGCAGAAAAAATCAGAAAATTCAGAAAAAAAATCAGGTTACCGTTTCGGTTGAATCTGGACCGTCCGATCAGATTTTTGATTTGAAATGGACGGTCCAGATCAATCTGACCGTTACTTTTCTTTTTTTTCGGGCTGCCACGTGTCAGTGCCCCATTGGTCCGGTAAAAAATTTTTTGCACGCGCCACGGTGAAAAAAAATTACACTCGATGACGTCACCCACGCGCGTGGATGACGTCATCACCTGCTCGAGCACGAGAACGAGCAGCAGCTGCTCGTGCAGCTGCTCGTCCCCTCCGTCAACGTGCGGTCGCCGTCCTTGCTCGTCCTCGGTGCACGCCGATCTCGACCTTGCTCGTGCTGCCGGTGCCGGGGCCCGCCAATCTCGACCTGCTCGAGCTGCTCGATCCAATCGCGGTGCAGCTGCTCTTATAACATTATAAATCATTCTATCGACAGAGCTGCATCCCCGTTTGATGATTTTAGCAGGTTCTTATTTGTATTTAAATCATTATTATTTGTATTAGGCAACATATAAGTTAAAAATGGTTTGTAAATAAAAATATATATATATTGTGGAGACGTAAGGAGTTGAATCAAGATTTATTTATAGCATTATAAATGACTCTACCAATTGAGTTACATCCCCGATGATTTTAGCATGTTCTTATTTGTATTTAAGTCTTAAAATTCTTATTTAGAAATTCTAGATTTAAACTTTAAATAGAATCAGAATTTTTATTTGTGTTTGGCTTATCAAGAGTTAGCGATCTCCATTTTGCACACAAGCACATCATCGAGGTCCATAATCACCCTAGCCTTGACATTTATATACATCTTCAGTTACGATCTGCCCTAAATTATACAAAATAAATGCAAAAGCCAGATTAAAATAAGATAGTTATGAGCAGTTTGATGGACTGGACATTAACCGTGCAGATGAATGCTTAGCATTATTGAATTAAGACATGGTGATTATGCCCTAAAAAGTTATCTTTCATCATTCTGCTCAAACCCTACTCGGGAACCTGTAGTGCATATCAAATACAGATGATCGATGAATCTCAAATATCACAGCTAGCTAGGGCTCTAGATAGTTACAAGCCATTACACCTGCACCTTCACATAAGATGAAGATGAGCTGCATTTGCCACACGCTTGGTTCATCAGATTATGATACATTATATGGGGTCGATCAGTTTGGCCATAACTTGATCGATGGACATAAGTGAAGGAAGCCCATCGAAGAATTTCGTCGGGGGAAAAGAAATTATAAGCTAGGTGTATGTGGCAAAATATTCTCTGTGAGAGTCAGTGAAAGTGTAATGATTCTGTGATGCTTTCTATAACTTTGGTGATAAGTCCACTTCCTAGAGCATTTCATATCTGTCCTAGTTCATTATGGTTGTTATGATTTCAGAATTCTTCTTTCTTTCTTTCTTTCTTCATGTTCTCCTGCCAATTAATAAGCGAACTTGTTTTGTTCTGATCGAGCTATAGCAGTACTATAGTATGGCTTAATTGTGTGTTCTGCAGATCGAAATTATAAACCTGCAAGAAAGGCCGGAAGGCTGGAACCCTTTTTCTGCTGTTCTGCTGATCGAGAAACAACATCAAACTAGCTAGGACCTGCCTTTTTGACAAACAATTGCACAAACAGCAAGTCTAATCAGTGTTAAATTGTATCTAGAAACCAAAAAGCATGTCTGTGTAACACAAGCAACAGATCTAACAAGTCAATTCGTGGCGTTATCATCACCGGTGATTATCGATTCGACTTTGGACCCCCCACTGAAAACCTTGCAAAGCTCTCATTAACGCTACACAATGGGGGGCACGTACAGTCTGGGGGCAACGCATTGGTAACCCCCACCATCATCTTCTGCTCCTGCTTGAATTGAACATCATATTTCGCATATACTCCAATCCTTTCTCAATCAATGGCCCATTTTGTACCTAGAGAATTCCTGTTCAGGTTGATAACTTTTGTATCAGTAGGTTTGCTGCTTAATTAAGTTGGATCCATATATATATATATATATATATATATTATGTTCCCTGCCTCGATCAAACTTTAAGATGTCAAGAACGAGTAAGGTCTGTCTTCCAAACTCATTTCGTCTCATTCGTTTTGCTAGGTTAACAAAGTAATAAGGTCGATCTGTCCGTATACGTAGAGAACTAAAACGAGAAAAACCCAATGCAACTATGTGTAGCAAACACTTGGACTATTTCTATTAGCATTGCCACATGCATGGATGGTTTCTACTTCAATCTTTCGGACATCATATCCATTGATTTATCTCTTTCACTTTTGTTTTTTCACAGTCCGTTTCAAATGTTACTTCATCGATACACCATATATGAGTATTTTTTTTTCACTTTAAATTCAACCTCAATACTCTCGATCTCTTGCTACTTGCTACAGATCAATTCCTGGTAATCATGACCCCGATACCCGGCCAATACGGAAGATACACACCCTTATATGTGTGCAGGGCTATTTTTAGTCATTTTCAGGTATAACATATTACACAAACTTTTCAATCATATTTTAATATCTTCACCGTCCAATTATTAGGTCTATATGAGTATATCATTCTTGTAAATTTTCAGCCAAAATTGTGATCGTTAAGATATCGAATTATGTTAAATCAAGGGACGGACTAAATCTGACAAACATAAACCGTTCATACTTATAAACTTCAATTGCAATTTTGAATACCTTAACGATCATCATTTTAACTAAAAATTTACAGGCTTGATCTACACATTATGACCTAAGATCTGAACGATGAAGATGTTAAAATATGATCAAAAAATTTGTGTAATACCCTATACCTAAAAATGACTAAAAAAAGATATACCTAAAAGATATATATATCTTAGTGCAACCCCCTCTATATATATATATATACACACGTACGTATAATGTCACCATCAAACTCAAAATATTTGTACCGTAAGTTGAAAAGCATCGATCACTATTAGCAAAACTATAAAGTACAGAAACTCTGAACTTCAAGCATTAATTACATTTGAAAATCCATATATATGAGCAACCATGAATTTCACTTTTTTCTTACACATTATTGGCGTAACACACTGTCGCACTAATGGAGATACGACATGGAATACAATTTCCGTGTTAATGTGTTTTGGTGGGTTCTCGATCGGCACATTCTGCTACGTCCGATATATGAAACTCGATCATATCTACCATCTCTATCTTCCATCAATCCCCAGATTTTAGTGATCTGATCCTGTCCATATATATGTATATAAGTTAGATACAGAACGTCCACTCTAATTCACATGATGATCAATAATCATCGCCTCATAGAGTAATGACAAACTACATGTAATTAATGGAACTTTTTCTCTGCTCGCAATCACAAATCTGGAAAGGCACAAACAATATCCATCAATTAGGGTCGATCTAACAATTGTTGGTGTTAATCATACTCTTTGCTCTCCAGTGAAGCATGATATATAGGGTCTAGAATTTAATAAATATTATGTACATTATATTCTGTGGATGGAAATGTAAGAGTTAGCAGCTACAACAAGTACAATGATCATCTATGTCCATCATAGGAAGCTTGTGTCTCACACCTTGAGAATAAAAAGATCGAGAAAGTGAATTTCATTCTAGAGCTAGCCTAGCTAGGAATCAATTAATTTATAAAATTGTTTATCTAGGAGGATAATTTGGTTTTGTGGTTTCTGGTTTATCTTCGATCACCAACTACTATGAGAACCATAATTTGAAAAGGGTATAAGGTGTAATCTTGTAATCTTGAGGGTGTGATCTTGAGATTGATATTTGAGATGGAAGTATTGAGGGTTTGGAGAGTTGTCGATGTCAAAAAGGGTTAAGATCCTAAATTGGACCCCCATGGATCTCCTTTTGCCGGTTACGCTAACCCTAGCAATTACAGCGTACTCCCTCTCTCTCTCTCTAATTTTCCGTCGCTCTGTGTTTTTTTCTCGAGAGATGTTCTAACTTGGGTGTGACTGTTTACATGCTCACCGCCCCCGTTACATGGGCTGTGATTGTGATCGAGACTATGAGATCGTCGAGCTTGGATGGGAAGGGATCGAGAAGAGCGAGGTGGGCACCACATGCAGGAAGGCTCATGATTTGGTCCGCCGCATGATTAGAGACCCACGGCCGACCATCACCGTCCTACGTGGACTGCACGTCTACATCACTGTTCACTCTCCTTCCACTTGAACTCTAGAAGGCAGCCATCCATCTTAACCGGCCTTCAGCTTAAATAGGGTTTTGGACTTTTGGCTGAGCAACAGGCCTGCACTTTCTACTTTCTACCATGACTATCTATTTTCAATCCACCCTCCCTCCATCCAACTGTTTGGTCGGTTTCGCCGTTAACGGTTTACCAAGACAACAAATTACATTGTGTCAGTTTAGTAGGTTGCACAACCTCCATCCGATTCGGTTTAGTTCATATTCGCTTAAAGTAGTAAAGGCAACTCAGGACGTTACAACGATTGCGGTGGAGTTCCAAAACTCTATGGAGAACGTTGACTAGCTCCTTGCACAAAATCCAAAACGTACAGAATTGATTTATATATATATATATATCGATACCCAATTATACTTCCCACTACAATATTATAATATGATAGTTGCATAAATGTGCAACTCTTTTGTGTTTAATTATCACTACCACATTGGTAATGTTTTTTAACATTACCGGCGATTTTTGCCGGAAAAATCGCCGGTAATGTCTTTTTTTTTTAACATTACCGGCGACATAAATGTATGTCGCCGGCAATGTCTCGATGGTAATGTAAAAAAAAAATAAAAGACATTGCCGGCGACTTCATTTATGTCGCCGGCAATGTCTTTTTTTTTTTTTTTTTACATTACCTTCGAGACATTGCCGGCGACATACATTTATGTCGCCGGTAATGTTAAAAAAAAAGAAGACATTACCGGCGATTTTTCCGGCAAAAATCGCCGGTAATGTTAAAAAATATTGCCGGCGATTTAAAAATAGCCGGCAATGAGTCAAAATGTGGTAGTGATATTCTGAAATGCTTGGTTTATTTGTTTAATTTTCACTAATTAATTATGTTTTTGTTTTTATTAGATTATTTGGAGAAAAATACAAACAAGAGAATTCTAGTAGAATAAGGAATGATGACGTGGACAGGTCAAGAAAGTGATGTGTCAACCCTAATATGATGAAGAGAAGCCCAATTTCATGCATATGTGAACCTCACTTAAAGATGGAGCAAGGGTATGTTGTAGAATTTCATAGAGAGAAACACTTAATTAGAAGAAGAAGCGTCATTGCCAAGGAGTCCAGCAGTCCTATTTCGACCCGTCAAAGCTAGCATTCTACCCGTCAAAATTCCTCTGCCAAAAATTCTAGGATTTTTGGTTTATTCTTCCTTCTCCAACATGTTTTGCTATTTTGTAATTCCAACTATGAGTAGCTAAACTTCTCTAGTTAGAGGTTGATCGAAACCCTAGACATGTTTATAATTTTGAACCTCTTGTGATATATTTTAATAACTATTTGGATGAATTTTATTTCACTACTTTTTCTTTGATGATTTCTATGTTCATGTTTTTTTGGTTACAAACTTAGATTCATGACTTAGGGTCTAGTGTCTAGAATGTGTAATCGACCAATATATCAGTGCATCTTCAATAGAGACAAAATAAGCTCTCGTGTGAAATAGTGACTTAAGGCAACCGTTATATCGATCTTAGAAGCTTTGTTGATTATCAAACGTTCTTAGATCATAATAACTCTAGTTGACTAGATTAGGACGCCGACATGTACTAATCTACCAATTTGGGATCAAACTAAGACAATACCGATATTCTGCTTAGTACAGCCAATGAGAGAGTGTAATACAATCGATGTCCTACCAACACTGGCTCGATTGTGGGAATTAATCATCCATGGTTATCTATATTATAGTTAAGGACAAATCATAGGTTTTCTAAGGTGGAAAGAAGTTCCTAACATTCATCTCTACTTGATTTCATCAACACTTCACTTTTCTGTAAATTTACTTTTTCTGCATTAGCTGTAGATTCTCCTAATTATTTTGAATACCCTCAAAATTTGTGTGGTAGTCCGTCACTGAGTCTAGTTCATTATGTTAAATTTTTATAGCATTTGGTTTAATATAGTTAGGTTCGTGGTTTACTTTGTGTTCAGTGGTCGAGGCAGCTAGATTTATGGCTTCCGCGTCTGTTTGTATTTCTTGTGTCTTTACGTTTTCCGCGTCTGTTTATGTTTATGTAGGGGAATGCCTCAGTGGTGGCGGCCTCAGGTAATGGTTGAAACTTGGGGCCAATCTTGGGGGTCCCGAGAGTACCGATCGATGAGCTTTGGTGGAAACTAGAGAGTGTTGGGTAGCCTCATGCATTAGCAGGGATGAGGGGGTAGCTCTTCCTCGTCCATGATGGAGCTTTTGGTGACTGTACAAAAGTTTGGAGAATAAGCATCGGCCAACATATTGAAGGAGGTCATGGTTCCTCTACTACCACAACAGGTCATGAGAGGTGTATCTGTGTCAACTACACCTTTGGTAGATGAACAAATGTTCGTAGAGGGAGAGTGAGCGGTCACCACAAATGGAGGGGCCGATGGCCATTATGACGGATAATCACCTATTCAGGAAAAGTTCTACTAACCCAGTTATTATTTTGTAGATGGGCCCTCACTGTCAGATACAAGTCTCAGGACCTTTTAGTCCAAAGAAAAGAATGGTGACACAGCAGGAGGCCGCTATGGACGTTTCGAATTCAACCATGATGACACCCGTAGGTCCTTCACCTATGCCTATAGGTATTATTGTTCTGTTAGTTTCTGTTCCTGAGCAGCCAACGGTGCCCCAAGAATCAGAATTGAGTTTAGGGGTACTTGAACCCACAAGTTAGCAGCAAGCAGGGCCTATGAAAGCTGTTGATGAAGGATCTCGACAAACAGTGAAAGAGCCTCTTTTTTCGTGAGGAGGTAAAGGCGATAAGCATCGTCGCTCTGAGGAAAAGAATGCCAAATCCATACTTGGCCAGTAGCATTAGTGACCAAAAGAGAATCACCACAGAAGAGGACGACTCTTCTTCCCGTCAGGCATGACAGTAGAGGGGCTGCGCCAGAATGCAGTCCAATAGAGTTGGTACTTAGATAACTAAGGAGTGGTGTATTTTGAATTTTTTGATAGTTTTTGTACTACTCTTATTTGTTTATCAAGGTTTATGAGTTTGAACTACCTTAGCATTGTATTACACTAGAGTTTCATTTTATTGAACCGAATAATCCGATGGAACTATGTACTATTATTACTTTTACAATAAATTTTTTGCCATCTCAAATAAAAAAAATATCTTAATTCATCTATCTTTTGCAGGTAATAACTCATACCTGCAATTTACTACATGTACTTACATTGAAAATAGGGCTATCTTTGTAATTAGATGCTTTTGCTCCAATAACAATACCACACCACGCGCCCAGTAAGATAGTAACATTAGGATATCTTGATAATTGATATATAATGCTTATTATTACAAAGTACTTTCTGTGGTATAAGATGGCGACCTTATTCTAGAAAAGTCTCTTCCTAGTCATTAGCAGAATCGCGGTAATTTGACAAAGATCCAAAGAAGTATAATTTAAGAAGACCATCATCATTTTAATTTCTGTTCGTTTGTCCATTATTAATTACATATATGGTAGGTAGTGAAGGTTATCCAAATTAATTGTAACTCCACAATATTTAATATTTTATGTAGTGTACGATTTTTTTTTAAAATTTTTTTTGTCACTTCACCATGACGGTTGAATTTTAACATAGTAAATTAAGAAAAAAATAATAGAATCTTACAAACACAACAGACCAAAGTTCTAAACTTTAAACTTGAACATACTAGAATAAGCAAAGTAAATACCGAAAATAGGATAAAAATTAAAGATAAATATTTTAGACAAACACTGAAACTTTAATTTTATGAAAAACTCGTGTATTTTGATGATAGAGAAGAAATAAGCGATGAGTTAGAGAGATCAAATATTACGAAGACATAAAAAATAACAAAGTGAATTAATAAATAAAATTTTCAGATGAATTTTTTTTCGTAGGTGTTTTTTTGCTTCTAAAAACTTTTATTATCAAATACCTATCGGCACATATATTTGTAAGAAGCTGATCGATCAAACAAGTGCAACTACCCTGGTCCTTAGAGACGAGATGCACCCACTGATCTCCAACCACGTACGTACACATGAACATAAAAATCGTGACTAAACACGACTAGGGCTAGGGACCGCTTAATAGGTATATATTGTTACAAGGTACCACACCACATTCCTATTCATATCTCCTACCAATTCAATTGCAAGCTCTTTGGGGTTGATTAGCTAGCTTTTACTACTTGTTTTTCCCCTACACCATGGCTATAGTGGTACAGCAGTACGTATATGTGTATATATATATATATTATATATATATCGTACATGCACCAAACCGTATATTCTAAACTCGATATATCGTGAATACGTTCAAGTAATAATCATCCAAAAATTTAACGTTCAAAGTACAAATTAGCCCTAACTATGGCAAAACGTGATGAGAATAGGAACATTTAAACTTGAAATTATGCTACTGTATTTACAAATTGAGCCAATTGGAGTGGGGTTCCTGGTAATCAAAAGCTCAAATTTATAAATAGGCAAGTCTTTATACTCTTTGCAAAAATGTTTTTGTGTTTCCCCTTTGTTTATCTTCTACGTAAAGTAGTACGTTCAGAAACCCAGTGTTACACTGACACGTTGCTGCCCTTTGCTTCGAATGTTCTCCTCACTATACGCTTTCGATCTACGCCATTCCTTCCCAAGAAATACTCGCGTCTTCCACAGCGCAAATCAAATCATTTCCCAGCGCGTAAATACTGGATCTCCATCACGTACTCCATATGACCAAAACCCCCCTTACACAAGAGCGACGACTGAGGAGTCTATTGTAAATTTGCGTGCAGTTACTGTCTACTGAGGAAGCCATGTGAGCCGGAAGCCTTTAAATGGCTGAGGTCCTCGGAGGGGTCGACGGTAGGTCTCAGATCGTTTTGGCGGCAACACATGGTCCCAGATTACTGTGATTTAGCGCCAGCGTGGCAGGCCGGTGTGTTTTTATGTGTCACTGCATGTGTCAGTGAGAATGTTTTGAAATTTGAAAACGGAGAGCGACCGGGGAATATAATCGATCGCTGTGATTTTGTGATCTTTGTAAGGTCGATTTCGACGATAATTAGTTGAAGATGGCATGAAGCTTTCAGTACGGGGACCCGTTGGCCTCAGGGGAAGGTAGTACGTACTCAAGGCAAGACGTACTGGGCAGATCGATCATAAGCGATTTAAGATTACTTTTGTAGAAGGTTAATTTATTAATTATCTAGATGAAAATGGAAAATATATGCATCAAGAACGATAGGAATATCTAGAGTAGGATTATACGCTCATCCTTCTTCATTAAGAACTAAATATGCAAGAGTAGTTCAATTGCTGCATTGAGTCCGTCTGAATGTACATGAACGTGAAACGTTAAATATTTAGAGCTTTCATGTCCTGCGTTCCTACGCCATATAATGTAATTATTGAATTATATAAATGACAAAAGTGTTGAAAGATTAAGAGTAGGAGACTATTCTTTGGTTATAAGGAATTGTGCTACACACATTATTGTCGAAACTTTTTGTGTTAAACTATATACCCGTTGAATCTCAAGTGACTAAATGGGAGGAGTATCGTTATTATTGAACACTTAATATTCGTCACATGCTTCCTCCTATTAAATGGTATTTGAGTCTAAGCTACGCTTGAAATTTGGTCTCTATGAACAAGTTACCATTGAAATAAGCTTGCTAGCTTTGAATTTGGATTGCGAGAGTCCTAGTTTATATATTTTAATATAATCTGTTGAGGATGGATCAGTGTGTAATTCTTGACACAGTAGTCTAACTGAAACGTATATAATAGATATATAACTTGACATAGATTTCTTAGACCCAGAACAAATCCTCCGACTATGTGAAATGGTCTAGCTGTATATTGCACTTTAATGTCAGACTACTTTGACATGCAGTTTCGTGATTAGAACTTAAGTTGGAGAGCAGACCCAACTTAGCTAAATCCTACGCTACTCATACTTCCGGCGGAGTTTCATAAATTACACTGCAAAGTTCACCGGCCAATTAAGGTGTAAAGTGTTTTACCCTTTACAAATGAAATTTTAAAGTGTTTTCATCAAAGGAAGTAGCCTTTCTAAAATCTCGTGGGAGAAATTGAGATGGAGAAGAGAAATAGAACGGAAAAAAAGGGAGTTTCTGTAGGAAGCTAGAGACAGTGACATCAGCTACTGGGGACAAGCATGAACCCATGCGCAATCGAGCGGTCCACTCTCCTTGCTTTTATATTCTCACCATCTTCACCTCTTAACGGAAATTTCTTAGCTCTCTTCCCATCCTTCTCTTCATTCGATCGATCAGTTTTCTTCGTCTTTTCTCGCTCTTGTTTTGTTTGATTATTAGAAACATAAATCTTGTTCTTCGTCCTCGTCGTCTTGTTTGAATAGACTACCAGCTTCTTCATCGAATTATTTGTCTTCTTCTCCTTCATTGCTTCTGTCTTTCACGCGTAATTACACCAGAGACCAACAGTTCTGGTAAGTTGAATTAATTATTATTCTGTAAGTTAAATTAGTTAATTAGTTCGTGGTTGGTTGCATGGAAAATTCATATCAGCATAGAAAACGTAGCGTGTCAATAGTACGTTTGAAATTTTCTCTATATCTGATCTTCTCTGTTAGTTCTTGGAAATTATAGTCATAGACCATTGATCCAAATAGTTTGTTATATGCATAAGACAAAATCAACAGGCCAACTCTTCTTGTTCTTCTGCTTCTTCCTTTCAATTGTTGCAGTATCAACAGTTCATCCTCCTCGTCTTTAGAGTTTGTTGATCGAAATCTACTTGGTCAGTCAAGCTGGGCCTCCATCTAGATCAAGAAAATAATGCTGGTAGCAAAATTTTCTTACATCATCACTTAATTCAGATTCTGACCTAGCTAGTTTAACTGCTTAAGTCTTGATCGGAGTTTCTCCGACGAAATACTGTCAATCACAGTTGACATAACAGATTGCATCAGTCAGTTTGATAATCATCGAGTGATCGATCACATTCTTCTCAGGATCTATTTGGGGGAACACATAACCTTAACAGTCAGTTAGGTATTTCCGGCCACTTCTGGAAAAGCATCATGATTGTCCTACTCAGGGTCTGTCTAGCTATAGAAGAGCGATGAGCTAGTAATCCAGGTTAGTTGAACACAATTAGGATTAGCCAGTTTCCATGGTGTTCGATCAGAATGCATGATAGATAGGATAAGATAGGAACATAGGTATTCATGGCTTTTCTGGGTCAACAATTTCTGATCATTCTTTCCATATGAAAAAGAAAAAGGAAGTCAGATACGTGCCATGGAAATTCTCGACAAAGAGACAAGAAAGTCAGAACCCCGTTTCAGCAATACGTGAGACACTCCAAGTCGCAGACTCATCCTCAGACACTCAGTTTGTTTCAGTGTTTGTGCTCTCTAGCTAACTTTGTTTTAAGTTTACACCTCTGCTTTTCTATACTGTCCATGCCAACAGCAGTTTGATCCAATAGAACGGTACTGTCCCTAACTTTTTGCTTCCAAAACCCTTTTCTCTTTCGAGCTAACGCGTGCTCAATTGTGATCACGTCATCCACTCGCCCCTTTCCATTTTCAACCCTTTGTAGGTTTTCCTTCATTTTGTATATGTATGTTAATCTATAAGATATATATAGTAATAATAAGTAATCTAGAAACTCCGTTCTTGATGCATCATTTGTACCATTCGCCAGCACAAGACAGCATCATTAGCACAAACCCCTCTACATGTCCGTTTAAGTTCTCTCCAACTAATTAAAGCATCTTGGTTTTCATCAAATACCACTCTCATGAGTCATGATTCGTTTTTACCTTGGGAGAAATAATTATTCCCATTTAGATGATATGGTTTTTTTTGTATATATATAGCTATAAGATAATACGCGCTTATTACGTATCAAACCAGAAATAGTGGAGGTTGCTCAATGCTCACCACCCAATGAGCTGATGATTATCTCTGATAACACACTTGTCACCTTTTCTGGCTTTCTATTTCATAGTCTGAATGTTCTTATTCCTTTTTACATTTTTAATGTTTCTTTTCTGGCTGAGCTTTTAGCTATTCATGTTATAACTTATAAGTACTAGCCAGCTTCTTCAACCTTGCTTTTCCCAGTTTCTATTTTCTGTGCTAGCTATGGCTAGTTCTATTTAAAATCTCAGATTAGCTATGATTTTAAGAATGATGAAGCTCAAGCTAGATGTTATGATTTGATGCAGTACTGCTAGTACCAACTTGTAATGGAGTCAATTGAGTCCACTGTCCCGCCCGGTTTCCGCTTTCATCCTACTGATGAAGAGCTTGTTGGATACTACCTTAGAAAGAAGGTGGCTTCACAAAAGATCGATCTCGACGTCATCAGAGACATTGATCTCTACCGAATCGAACCATGGGATCTTCAAGGTACCTATTTCACTTACAATCTAGGGTTTTCATTACATAAGCATTTTGGATCAAAGCTGATTAGGGTTTGTATATATGTACACATTATGTTATCTGCAGATAGATGCCGGATCGGGTATGAGGAGCAGAATGAATGGTATTTCTTCAGCCACAAGGATAAGAAGTATCCGACAGGGACGAGGACCAACAGGGCTACTATGGCCGGATTCTGGAAGGCCACGGGGAGGGACAAATCGGTCTACGATAAGTCCAAGCTGATTGGAATGAGGAAGACTCTTGTTTTCTACAAAGGGAGAGCTCCAAATGGTCAGAAAACCGATTGGATCATGCACGAATATCGACTTGGATCCGACGAAAATGGACCACCACAGGCAAGTACCACTGATTCAACATCAGCTCTTTGATACATCTTGTATTCGTGTACTCATTCAGAAAACTGCACATGCTAATTAGGATGTCATATTAAGGGTATGCGTTTAGACCAAACTAAGTTCCAGTACTGGCGTTCATGGTCAACGTAGCTGGAAAGCACATTTAAACAGCCTTCTTTGACCGGGACGTTCTTAGGTTCCCATGAGTACCGTATACCTTTTTATTATTATTATTATTATTATTTTAGATAAACTTACCAATCATTGACATGTGTTATTTTAAAAACAATTTTTTATCATATTAATCAAGACATTGTTATCTACTATATAACACATTTTATAAATATGTAACATATGAAATAATTATAACAAATTACATCGGAGTATAACCGGAGTATAACGAAAATAACAATCAATGATAAAAATTATTGTAGTGGTACGTGGTAATTATATGATCAAATATGTAAATACTATAATTGGATTTTTTTATTAAATAAGTAGTCTTGATTACCGAATGAAGAACTTGATTACAACATCAATGACCAACATAGATTTACCTCTAATTATAGACCTTACCATTCTAACTAGTCATAAGTAGTAATATTTGTCAAATGGTTCATTTTGTCGTAAACGAGGTGTTAAATGAGGTATTTACAGATATAAAATATATATTATCAATATGAGATCAATTTTTGTGATATGTGGTAAAATCGTGGTGGGTAAAGTAATAATCTCATTTATAATAAGAAGTAAAAAATTTATCATATTTATAACACGTTTGTCGTCACATAAGTAAAATTGGATATCATGTTGTATATATGTCATTAGTGGAGTAGGTACTACAATATGAACAATGGTTATCACTTGTACATCGATTATTGACTTGGGTTGTAGAATTGTCTATAGAAAAATAATTATTTATTCGTGATGAAAATTAAACAATCTAGTACTCTAATTACTCATGAGATGGCTCTTTTATATCATTGAGAACATATATATGTAATTATATTCAAAATAAAGAAACTTAGGAGTCGAGAACACAATCGTGATAACATTTATAATTTAGTTTATAAGATAGTAATATGTAATCATAAATATGTAATTACTACAAAATGAGCGAGAATTTATCACTTATTAACTAAAATTTTATAGTTTTGTAGTAAAAAATATATATAGAGAAGTAATTATCAATTGATGATAAAAGTTACATAAGTAACTACCCTAATTATCCATTAGAGGATCTCATAGCACCATTTTGAATGTATATACTTTTACTCAAAATATAGAAATTTACTAGTACGAGGACTTATGGAGGTATTGGTTGTAACATAGTTCACATAAAATATTTATAATTAACTATTGTGAATACAACTAGTAATATAAATATTAATGATCATTTGATAGCAACACCAATGTGTTGATTTGACTTCTTTGGATAGGTTAACAAATTTAGTGTATTTTCTTGTAGGCAAAGGAAAATTAATGTGCTGATTTAGTGTATTTTCTTTTACATACAATCAAATTAATTGTATTGAATAAAATAATAATTATAAATAACTAAAAAAGAAAATGTCATACATCTAGAAAAGATAAGAAAAACTATTGTCTCAAGAGATCAAATATTCTTGACCCTTAAATTTATTAAAATTATATTACTAAATCAACTGCTAAGAATAATCATAAAAATATTGTATCTCATACCATGCAAGAATTTACCCCCTTTGCATGCACGAGGTGAGCAAGTTTGGCATCTGTCACGTACACTCGATCACTTCATGCTCGATCGTACTGTAAGATCGATATGATAGGACCTCTCCTGCCATATAAGACCTATAAGTCACCTTAATTAGTCTAGGTACTCGGTATGATCATCTTCGATCGGTTCATTTGCACTATACGAATCGAACTTGCTCACTTCGTGCATGCACATCCACTTTCAAAAGAAGTGATACGACTAGCTCCACTTCTCATTTGTTCACTCACTCACATAAATCCCAAAATAATTGATCGATCCTATATCAAATTAGAGTAATTGATATAAGCAATTATGTAGTGTATTATACCTTTGGAGGCACAACCTACTAGCTATCACTCTAGCTACTTCAATATTGTGAATTTGAAAGTTCTTTAAAATACCTTTATAACGTGATTAGATTTGAGTGGAATAATTAAGATGTCGTCAACACGTCGAATATACAAAATTGAAACAAATAGGAGATCTTAATGTACATTATAAGGCACAGTTGATGTATTTTATGTATCCAGTTACATACTTACTCATGAGTACGTAGTTCATGTGTGGTTGGAAAGTTGTATGTAATGGGAAACTAACATACATGGAAATGAAGTGGAATTGCAGTTTTTCCTAAAGAAATATGTATCTAAGTACCATTACACTTAATTTGCATGCGTAACTAGTCGTAGACCACTAACTTCTGCACTCTCACTTCCACCAAATTAAAGTCAAAAGTTTATGCATGCTTTCAAAAGCATGGATATACTAAGTTGCTTTCCTCATCAAATGTGTTTTCTGGTGTGTCTTTATCCTCATTCAGTTTGTCAAAAGCCAGATTTCATTCCCCCTCTTTGCATGGTCACCGCCTTTGGATTGACATCCAATTACTACTCCTCTTCACTAAACACAAACACAACTCCAAAAGCTAAAAGAGAAATTAATTAATCACTTTCCCCCTAAGGGAACACTCACCATCTCAATCTCATTCCCACAACATAATGATTATCAACAAAAGGAAAACGCTTCTACTGACAAAAAAAAACGTTCGGTTTAAGTTTTTACAGGAAGAAGGATGGGTGGTATGCCGAGCATTCAAGAAGAGAACCAGCAGCCAAAACAAAAGCATGGAAGGATGGGACTCAAGCTACTTCTACGACGAACTTCATGGTTTAAGCTCCATTGTAGATCCAACAGAATTTATCTCAAGGCAGCCCCAACGAACCGCACAAAGCTTCTTAGCGGCCCAGAGCTTCTTATGTAAGCAGGAGATCACAGCTGAAGCTGACAGTTTGAACACTACTTTCATGCCCTCTGATCATTTTGCTCAGCTCCCTCAGCTAGAGAGCCCTTCTCTTCCCTTGATAAAGAGGCCTAGTTCATCAATGTCTCTGATATGTTCGTCGGAGAATAACGTCGAGGAAGAGGTCGAGTTGATTCACAGAAGAGGCTGCAGTAGTAACAGTTTTAACGCCAAGACAGCTGCAGCTGCAGTGACTGACTGGAGGGACCTGGATAAGTTTGTAGCTTCTCAGTTGAGTCAAGAAGATAAGTATAATGAACTTGGTGATCATGGAGACTACTCGAGCTTTGGCGTTCATGATCATGATGATTCGGACATGGCAGCATTGTTGTTATTGCAGAGGGATGAGGGGAACAAGTTAAGTGGGTTTCTAAGTTCGAGTTCTGACTGTGATCTTGGGATATGCATATTTGAAAAGTGAATTTAATAAGAAAGAGAGGGAGATGAGAGGTAACTATTATTATGGATCTGCATAAGTGTTAGGTATTACATAAAAGTGTTATATATATGAGGCTTGATTAAATACTGATCATAAGACATATTTTGTAAAAATATGATTGTGAGTGCATATCTCGATCTTTCTATCTCCCACTTCTATTAGCTAACTTCACAATTTACTGAAATAATTAACTAATATTTTTAGAGAAATTTTTATCAATAGTACCTCAAATATAGATCATTCATCACTTATATATGTTAATTTTCGAAATTATCAGATATGTACCCCAACTTTGTAAACTTATACAATAACAACTTTGTAAACTTATACAAGAACAGTACCTGGCGTCAACTTTGGTGTTAACTTTTTATAAGGTATTAAACTTTTGAGGGTAAAATTGTCCAACCAACTCTTGACACCAAAACTCTACATTAGTATTTAATTTTCTTATAAAATGTAGACAACTCATATTTTTCCCCTCCAGAATTAAAACACCTTATCTATTTCTCTCCATATAACCAAAAACCTAGAATTAATTTAAAAACAGGTGGACTAAAAAATAATTTAAAATAATCTGTAGTGATCGAATTTTTAAATTTCATATTTTGAACTTAAATTAAGCTAAGATATAGTTTTTTTTTTTAGAAAATTTTAGGAATGGTACCTCAAATATGGGTCATTCATCACTTATATACCTCAACTTTGAAACTTTCAGACATGTACCTCAATTTTGTAAACTTATACAACAACAGTATCTGCCATCAACTTCGGTATTAACTTTTTATAAGGAGTTAAACATTTAAAGGTAAAACAGACAAAATCCAACTTAAACCCTACTTTTCATTTAAAAAAAAAACTTATAGTGACACTTTATTCAAGTTGTAAAATCACTAAGTTTTAAAAATTGGTAGTCAAGTCGTGAAATTATTTTACAATGTCTATTGTATTCAAATGTATGTCTTCAAGACATTAATTAGTGCATGCCAAACATGATCGAGATTGTTATAATGTATATTGCTTACTACATTTATTTAGGTTGTATTTTCATGTCATAGTAGATTATATTTTAATGTCGTAAGAATGAGAGAAAATTAACAAGCATGGATCTAAAAGATAAATACTAATTAACAAGTATGACCTTTGTCATATGCAAAGATGGAGCTGTACTTGAATTACGATGGATTACAACCCACCAAAATTGAAAAAATAAAAATAAAAAAATTATATCGTAGCTTAATTATGGTTCAAAATATGAAAATTAAAAATTCGACCACTCTAAATTATTTTAAATTATTTTTTAGTCTACCTATTTTTAAATTTTAGGTCTTTTGGTTCTATGAAGAGAAAGATTAGGTGTTTTAATTATGGGGGGAAAATGATGAGTTGTCTATATTTTTGGAGAAAATTAAATACTAATGTAGAGTTTTGGTGCCAAGAGTTGATTGGACCATTTTACCCTAAAAAGTTTAACACTTTATAAAAAGTTAACACCAAAGTTGACGCCAGGTACTGTTCTTGTATAAGTTTACAAAGTTGAGGTACATATCTGATAGTTTTAAAAATTGAGGTACATAAGTGATGAATGACCAATATTTGAGGGGGAAATTCTCTATTGAGGATTCTTATAATGAGGACTTGGTGAGTACCTTCTCACTTAACCCACTTTTTCTTTATTATTTGGCAAATCCACCATTGGTTAGATAGATAATGATGACTATAACACTCAAGCAAAATTTCACAAAAATTAAAAATCGTTAAGTCATTCATAATCAAGATTTATCACTTATGAACATGAAGGGTACGGTGTATGTATGACAGTTTTGGATCGTCCATTAATTTGATCTTATTCGATACCTTAACGATTTTTAATTTGGATGAAAATTTGTATAAATGATTTACTCATCAATATCTAAACATCTAATGGTTAACTTTTTAAAATTATTATCGAAAAATGACTTTTACGACAATTTTATATAAGATACTCATTAAGTACTCATTATAAAGACCTTTACTGAAAAAAAATTCATATTTAAGGCACTGTTCCTAAAATTTTCTTTTTTATATCGACACTAGTTTATTTTAGTTATATCCTAGCTGGAACAAATCCGTGAACGTCAATATAGACATAAACACAACGCAGAGAAAAGGATCTCCCGATCTCCATGAAGCATTCTGTTTATTTAAGTAAGTTCGTATTCACTTCAACCTCAATAATGGATGCATTTGAGAAATGTCGAAGTCTAATGCTCCTAATTGGATCAAGTCCGAAACAGAAGAAACAGCTCTGAATTCCTAGACAACTAATTAAGCTAAAATAATATTAAATCAAACAGTGAAAGTGATCGCCGTGTGCTTAGATCGATGGTGGTTAAGCCTTGGATGGCGGCAGGCGGCAGGCGGCAGGCGGCATCCGGATGATGTAGCAGTTGGTGTGGGACCAAGGCTTAAGGCTAGTGTTTACTTGTCTAGCATGCGCTGTGCACCATGGTACTGTTGGGCATGCTTTGTCCTCATTTGATATCTTCGCCTTGTTAAAGTAGTGTTCTATTTCTTCTTACCTAGGCTTCACATGTATGCATTCTGCCCTAGCCCTTTCTCCTGTATGTGCATGCCACACACTACCAACTTTAGGTCATTTGAGTTGTCAGAGGTTTCAGCTAATTAAGGTTAAAGTTATAGAAAATTCACATCTGCGCTTTTCGATCATATTGGACAACATCCTAAGACTTATGATAATTCTATTTTTCTTTTCTTCGAGTTAGTTGATGATCAGATAATTACATATAGTTAGTGCTTAATTTAGTGGCGTGGCTTTTGGAGTTTGGTACACTTTGTAAACAAAGCGTTTTGCATACAAATATCAGTGTAGAAAAACATTAAAACACACTGATAAAAATTGTTAGGATTAATTACAGTAGGATGGTTAGACACGTGTTCGTATTTTTAAGCTAGTATATAAGCAGTAACTACTGTGATTAAAAACAATCATTTTACAATCATACAGTAATTCATCTTCAACTTTTGTTTTCTCTCTGCAATTTATACAGAGCTTTCATGACATCCGAGCTCAAGTTTTCTGATTGGTGACATAATTCGTCTTTGTGCTGCAAGATAAGTGATATCATACTCAAGAATCTCACTGTAGTTACAATTACTCAAGTTCGAATTAGTTGATTAGTTATTCACGGCCATGGTTGCATCTCAACAAAACTTGAGTACCTCCTTTGATGGTGCATCTACTTCTCAGATGTCCTCTCTGTCAATGTCAGGTGGCATGTGTATGCCTATGTCGGTACCAAGTGCAATGCCTTTTACAGTGGGAATTGGATCGTAGGCCTCCTTGTCTACTCATATGGTGTCACCAACTGTTCCACCTGGTTTTTCACATATGTCATCCTCATCTGAACCTTCCAATGCATCTCCTCGTGTGATGCCAATATCTTCTCAAGCTCCTTATGTCTCTACTCAGGCTATGCCTTACGGGTTCCCACCTTATGCCACCGCTCCAACACTAGATCCTAATGTTGTTATCCAGACTCTCTTTACAACTCGAGACAACAATGACAAACCTTTCTCTAATAACAATGGTCGAAACATGAACTTTAATAACTGTGCTCGAGGTGGATTTCATAGTGGTGGTAGTCGAAACAATGGATTTCCTCGGAAGAATAGTCTTGTGTGCCAACTTTGTGGAGTGCCTGGTCATGCTGCACGTACTTGTCTCAATTCTAACAATGCTCAAACTTCTGCTACAAGTGAAGGTTGTATATATTGTGGATATCTAAATCATACTATTGAGAATTGTTATTGGATTATTGGGTTTCCCAATCAGAGGCAGAACAACACAAACAATTACACTCCCTCTCGAGTATAGCCTATGTCACAATTTCCTACTGCTAACAACATTGGTGCTCCTATGTACAATCCCTTTCCTACTGCTAACAACAGTGGTGCTCCTATGTACAATCCCTTTCTCAATACTCAAGGCACTGGTCAATATGCTCAGGCTATGTTTGATGCAGCTCCTTCTTCTGCTCCTTATTATTGGTTGGTCGATACTGGTGCCACAAATCACATGATCAAGGAAGTTTAACTCTTTAAAAATGTCGCACTGTATCCAACTACAAGCACTATACAAGTTGGTAATGGTAAACACTTAAAGATCACACACATTGATGACTCTACCCTTGGTGATTTGTCTCTTTGGAACGTGTTTTTAATCCCTGAATTATCTGCTCACTTATTATCCATATATCAATTGTGTAAATAGAACAACTATTTTGTTTGGTTTGATGAATTTATGTGTGTGATTCAGTACAAGGTGTTGGGCCAAATTTTATACCAAGGATTGAGTGAGCATGACTTGTATCCTATCCCTTTCCAGCTTTCGAATCAAGTCAAGCAGCCTCAAAAGTATTGTTCCAGTTCTAGTTTTTCAGGTGCAGTAAATAAAGCATACATTGGCAAAGTAGTGAAGCACTCTCTGGCACCAACGACTAAGACATCAATCCAATGACATTGTTACTCAAATGTTAGCTAAGTGTAATCTTTCCAGTTCCTCGTATTTTGATCCTTCAGTTTATGAGGCATGTCTACAAGGAAAGTTCTCTAATCTACCATTCCAAGTGTCTACCACTAGATCTTCAAATCCTTTTGAGCTTATTCACTCGAACGTATGAGGGCCAGCACCTTCATTATCTCTGGATGGTTTCAAGTTCTTTGTTTTATTCATAGATGATTGTACACGGTACACTTGGATGTTTCCATTAAAGAATAAAAGTGATGTTCTCTCTTGCTTCAAAAGCCTTTGTTTCTTTGTCAAAAATCAATTTGCAGTTACTGTTAAAGCTCTGTGTAATGATGGGGGTGGTGAATACAAGAGCAAAGCCTTTGCATATTTTCTTCAATCTAATGGAATATTGCATCAGGTCTCCTGCACTCACACTCCAGAGCAAAATAGAGTCTCTGAACGTAAAAATTGTCATGTTAGAGAAATAGATGTTACTCTTCTTCAACAAGCTACTTTACCTGAAATTTTTTGGTACCATGCATGTGTCTTTGCAATCTACTTAATCAATCGAATGGTGACCACTTTACTTAACAAGAAATCTCCTTTTGAGGCTCTCTACACAAAATGTCAATATGATTCGTATTTTCGGGTACGTATGCTACCACTCCTTGTTGCTTATAAAACAAACAAGTTGCAGCCTAAAACTGTTCATTATGTGTTCATTGGATTCATCACAGGCTATAAAGCATACATTTGTTTCAATCTAAGCACAAACAAGTATGTGATTTCTAGGCATGTCTTTTTCAATGAGTCTTTGTTTTCATATGCTACACCTGCTTATGTTGCTTCACCTTCTCCAACCACGACAACATCACAAAGAATACAACAACAGGGGATACATTATATGCCATGCTTTACTTAGCCTACTCCAATTTCCCCGACATCGACGCCTCACACTCTAAGCTTCATCTCAGGTTAGAGTCCTACTTGTTCTAACTCAATTACTCTAGGTATGTCATCTCATGCAGATGTAGGTCTCTCTGGTTCACCTATCAATGTGCTTGCACCTATCAATTTAAAAGCTTTTGAAACTCATACTTATACACAAATCCAGTTTGATGAAGATGCAGGGTCTTCTAATGTTCATGCTACACCAAGGGATGGGCTATCCATGGTCCTTGATTGTGCTCCTTCACGACCTACATATCAATTTTCTGAAGCTAATGTGCTTCACCTTGTAGAAGGACTAGCATTTACTGTTGTAAATGGTCATGCTATGTTTACTCACAGTAAGTGCGATATTGTGAAAAAGAAGTGTCTTTTGTCCAAAGTTTGTCCATCATCCTCTACTTCTTCACTTGATCTTGCAGAGACTGAACCTCATTCTCCAAAAACAGCTTTACAAAGTTCATTATGGGCCAAAACCATGCAAGAGGAGTATAATGCCTTAATGAAACAACATACATGAATCTTGGTCCCTCTTCCTCCTGAAAAGAATTTGGTCTCTTGTAAATGGGTATACAAGATCAAACGTAATCCGGATGGTTCCATAGCTCAACATAAACAAAACTCATTGCTAGAGGTTTTAGTCAAGAGTATGGTCTTGACTACGATTCGTCACACCACTGTTCACTTAATCTTGGGTCTTGCCGGTTCTCATGGTTAGCAACTCCATCAACTCGACGTAAAAAATGTGTTCTTGCATGGTGTTCTTCGTGAAAAGGTTTACATGTCCCAACCATGTGGTTTTGTTGATCCTTCATGCCCTACTTATGTATGCAAGCTCCATAAATCTTTATACGAATTGAAGCAAGCTCTCCAAGCTTGGAATGAGCGTTTCATAGCTTTTCTTCCCACAATTGGTTTTCACAGTGTTTCATGCTGATCCATCTCTCTTTGTGCGTTCTGTTGGTAGTAATTTTGTGTATCTCTTGCTTTATGTGGATGATATCATACTCACCGGTGATTCTGAGGCTTCAATAGCTACAGTGAAAAACTCTCTTCAACATGAATTTTATATGAAAGATCTTGGATGTTTTCATTTTTTTCTTGGACTAGAAATTCAATATAACCCCATTAGATTGTTCGTTTCTCAATAGAAGTATGCATGAGATTTGCTTCACAAGTCGAGTTTGGATGCTTGTCAAACCCATCTCACCCCATGTCAACATGGCATGAAGCTTTATGATGGTGATGGTCCTCTATTGGCAGGTTCAGATGTAACCATGTTTCGGAGTATGGTCGTATATCTATAGTACCTTACCTTCACTCGACCCGATATTGCACATAGCTTGAATTCAGTGTGTCAATTTTTACATGCTCCTACACAAGCTCATCTTATAGAAACCAAGCGAATCCTTCGGTATGTAAAGGAACTCTGGATTTTGGTCTTCATTTCAAATGGTCTTCATCTTCTCTTCCTCAACATCATCTCCTTGCTTACTGCAATGCGGATTAGGCATGTGATCCCAATGACCGCAAGTCAACAATTGGGTTTGTTATCAAGCTCAATAACACCCATATTTCTTGGTGTAGTAAAAAGCAAACTTCGGTCTCCAGGTCTTCTACAAAGGCTGAATATCGAAGTATGGTCGATACAAATTCAGAACTTCAAAGGATTATTCATTTGCTTCAGAATCTTCGCATACCACTAGCCTCTGTTCCCATACTCCATTGTGACAATATCTCTGCGTTGGCACTAGCTACAAAGCCAGTTTATCATTCCAAGTTGAAGCATGTTAAGGTCTATGTGCATTTTACTCGAGAGAAGGTTAAAGCAGGCATACTACGTCTCCAATTTGCAACTTCTCGAGAACAACCAAAATATCTCTTTACCAAAGGCTTCTGATCTCCACAACACAGTTATCTCTGCGATAGCTTGCTGCTCGGCTCTCCCTCCCATCCAGCTGAGAGACGTTGTTAGGATTAATTACAGTACGATAATTAGACACGTGTTCTTATCTCTTAGCTAGTATATAAGTTGTACCAGTAACTATTGTGATTAAAAACAATCATTTTACAACCATACAATATATACAGTAATTCATCTTTAACCTCTATTTTCTCTCTGCAACTTATACATAGCTTTCAAAAATCACTACTAGAAAAAACATATTTTCACATTGATTTTATGCACGCTGATTTTTCAAAAGCCACAGATGTCCGTGTAGAAACAACTAATATCTGTATGTTCCATAAATATTTGTTACTGACATCAATGTAAACCTCAATTCATACGGATGAATGTTGGTAATATTTTTTACTTTATGGTATATGTAATAAACTATTGATACAGATAACAGTGTAGTTTGCTATCGTCCTTTACACAATAACCTTGAGATTGTTGATGTCAATTAAGGAAAGTTACTTTAATCGGTTTTTTGTATAATCGAAAAATTCACAGACATCAGTGTGAATAAAACAACAATCCACACAGCCATCTGTGATCGAGCGAATGCTTCAATCGAGATAATTAATATCGTGTTTTGTGTGTAGTTACTTGGTCTAATAGACATCAATATGAGTTGAACATTGCACATGCACCCATATCTGTGTGCATTTAAATTAAGCTAGCTAGTGTTTCTACCGAATTACGCGCGGGACGTAATCTGGCAAAACAGTATGAGTAATCCTTCCTTCTCCTTCTTGTTCGTCCGAACGCTTGGACTGCTCGGATGGTCGGACGCTCTTCTCTCTCTTCGGGCGTACGGGCTCTCTCTTCCGACGGTCGACTCTTCCTTCGGGCGCTTCCTCTTCTCTCGGGTGATCGGGTGTGCGTATTCGCGTGCGGCTGTTAGAAGAATACAACAACAAACAGGCGGTCAGGGGTCGAGACGGGGTGGCCCGCCTTCAACGCTCCGATGCCTAAGTCAGATGATGTATTGGATGTAACAGTCAAGAGAACGTGCGTGTGAATAGTGTTCGGGTGGAGTGAATTGAATGTCTTTACCTGCCATAACTACCTTACCTATATAGGTGGTTGAGATTGGTGCTCACTTGTGCTCTTCGATGTGGGACTGGTGTGGTTCTGCTGGTGCGTGATTCGTGCATTCGGGCGTGCGTTCCACGGGCGCGTGCGCGCTCGGATGGGGTCGGTCTTGCGAGTGGAGTTGGAGCCTCCTTGGTGGTCTTGCGGGCGGTCGGGTAGGTGTTTCTTTCCTGCTTTAAGCGGATAAGTATATTAATCGGACAACTCATGCTATACAAACAAGTCCCCCAAGTCCCCAAGTCAAAGAGAACTTTCTTGACTGGGGAGTTAAAAAAAGGGTTCGTGCGATTAATACAAAATACTTATCCGATTCAGCAGTGGTGCGTGGTCTTGTAACCCCCAAGTCCCCCAACTCTCCGGTCAAGGAAGGGCTCGCATGACGGAGTGGGTACCTGGGTGTCCGAGCGTGTACCTGTGGGCCCGGCGTCCAAACAAGACTTGCTATTTTGGAGCCGCGCGCCCGTGGAATGTTGCCTTGGTAAAGTACGAATAGGGACAATTTTAGACAGTTTATGCAAAACGTGTGAATGTATGGTATGATGCATGGTATGATATGAATGTATGCGAATGTTTTTCATGACACAAGCGTTGGGATGCCGCTGTGCACCGCGTACGTCAACGGGGAGACCGTCGCGTACGGTGTAGCGTCAACGGAGTGATCAAGACCGCGACGTACAAAACGCCTACAGAGGAGAAGGGCCCCATGCCCGCACCGTTCATCGTTCTTAGTGCGCGTAAAGAGGGGACGGACCGCATGCCTTTACCGCCTAATCCGGCTTGCCTTCAGCGCGCGGGGAGGGCGGGACCAATGCCCGCGTCGCTCATCGTGCTCAGTACGATCAAGGGGGGACGGACCCGCGCCCAAGCCATCCGAGTCGGCACATGGATCGTTAACGTTGCGCTCACACGGAGGGGATAAACCCCACGCCCGTGCCGCCCATCGGCTTAGCACCCTCAGAGAGGGGACGGACCCTATGCCTCCGTTATGACAGCCGGCTTGCTCTTCGATCATGTAATGGTGCGCTCACGGAAAGGACGGACTCCACACCCGTGCCGCCCATCGGTCTCAGCGCACGCAAAGAGGAGACGGACCCCATGCCTCTGCCGCCTGACCCGGCTTGCAGTCTGACGTTTACGCGTACGGAGAGGAAGAACCCCATGCGCGTACGGCGTAAGTTCTTCATTCGGCGCGCGCCCGAAAAGGGAACTCAGGCGTTCATCCTTTTTTCGAAGCGCCCGAATGGTGTTGTACTAACCTGATGTTACCTTTGCGGGCGTGTGGACGTGTGGGTGTGTAAGAGCGCCAGCCCGGGGGGCGTGACGCGTCCTGCCTTGGGTTGGGTGATCCAGTCTGACAAGGTGTTCTTTGAAGTGACATTCCTTTTGACTGCCCCTGGGGAACCGTTCTTGCCATAAATGCAGCCGTCGTGTAATTAATGCTGGCGTGTTCTTGCATTAACTGCTGCTGTCGTTATCACTGTTCAAAGGGCGAACGTCATGTGCGTGGGAGCGTGGGAGTGGTGCATGGGCGCCACGTGGCGGGCTGTTGGAGACCGTGTTAGGGTTTGAAATCGAGGCGGGAAGCTGAAGAGTTGGTGCGGTTACTTAGGAGGGTAAGTAAACCGCCCCAGTCCACGCGTCGTGATCCAACGGTGGACACGCGAAAAACGGACGGCTGGTGTTCGTTCGCGAGTCCCGTCCGAGTAATATAAATAGGGCTTTGGTTCTTCGTCTTTCTTCATCATTCTCAAGCTTTGCCGAAACTCTGCCGGAATCCCCTTTCAACTTGCATTCGTTCTTTCTTCTTTGCTCGTGTCGTCTTGCCGGAATACACACTCGACGTCCAATCCTCAACCCACAAACTTTTACTCTGGTGAGGCTCTTGTCCCATTTCTTCCTCCGTTTTGTTTTTGTTTCTGTTTTTTGTGTTTTTCTGGGTTTTGAACTCAAGAACAGGGCGTGTTCTTGAGTGGGGTGGGTTTGATCTGTCTTTGGGTAGCTTTTTCGTGGGTTTTGGTGTTTCTGTTTCGGGGAGATTTTTTTTGCTAAGTGTGGGTTTGCGCGTGCGTGCGTCTTATGATGGAGCCAATAGAGATATCGAGCGAACAGTCACGTGAGCGGATCTACATTCCGGGGGTGGGGTGGATTAGTTGTGGGTCGAGTGGGTCGAGTACGTCGAGTACGTCGTCGTATGAGTCCGTTTTGAGTGTCACGCCTCTGCAATGTATTATGCCTGATACCTCTCCCGTGCAGCCAATGGATTCTAGGCGAGCGCGCGCCAACGCGGGACTAGAGAGCTCGTCTGGGTCGTCGGGTGGTTCTGACCCGTGGGGAGAGGAGAGGGCGCAGGGGGAGGACTCCATTCCTCAGTTTGCGGAAGGTGGGCCCGTCAACTGGGTGTTGCCTGATGGGACGCCGGTCCAGGAGCCGGAGCGCGCGCCATCCGTCTCGGAGATGGCCAGATGGGCGAGAAACTACCACATCCCCAACTCTATGCATCTGCGAATACCTGGCAAGGGGGAAACGTTCACCCGCCCGCCGCCAGGCCATGTCTACCTGAGTGAGTTCCATCTTAAGGCGGGGATCAAGCTGCCACTCCATCCGTTCTTCCAGTACATGCTGGCGCTGCTGAGGATCTCCCTTGGGCATTGTGGGCCCACGCTCACCCGTACACTCGTAGCAATGTTCAACATATTTCGGGTGAGCGGCATGGACCAACCTACGCGGGCGGAATTCCTCCACTTCTTCCGTCTTCGCTACTCCACGCGTCAGAGGGACTCGGGGACCTTCACGGTAGAGCCTCGCGTGAAGTGGTGGTTGGTGGACCCACTGAGCTCTTCAACCTCCTGGCGCACGATCAACTGCCTGGTGGGTGGTGATTGGGAGTTGGGCGCCTTCCCGTCTGAGTATGCCGCCAACGCCAACCTGATTGATCGAGTCCCCCAATCCTTCCGCCAACTTGATACGAACGAGTATCCTCTCACGCCCATTGAAGAGGCCAGGATCGCCCGCCTGAAGTTCGTGTTTGACCCGGCGCCTGAGTCTAGATTTTTCTTTGCCGCCTGCCACTGGGATCTCATCGAACAAACGCACCTCGCCAAGACGCCACGTATGTGGGTCTTGTAGTTTGTTGCCTAGGAGTAGGAGTAGATTTTTTGTTTCAACTGTTCTGTCGCTAACCTTTCGCTTGTGTGTCTTTGTAGTTAAGATGTCGAAGTCCAAGGCAAACGATATGGATGAGGCGCTCAAGCGCCGCCTGGCCGCTCTTCGAGACACTGCCGCCAAGGTCCGAAAGGTGGCGGATGACGGGAAAGGCGGTCTTGTGCTAGGGGAGACCACACAACAAAAGCTCCCCATTCCCAATGTGGCTGACTTTGCCCCAGCTATCCGGGCGGATGCCCCTCGCCTGCCCCCAAGCAATGCTGGTGGTTCGAAGGCGTAGGCCAAGGCCGATCGTGCTGAGCAACATAGGGAGAAACGTCTGGGCAGTCGCGACCAACGCCGGCAGGACCGGGATGATCAACGAGACAGGCGGGAGACACCTCACACGCCCCTGACAGCCGCTCATACCTCCACTACGCCTCAAGCGTCCGCTCGTCCGCTCAGTCCCCCACGGGTATCGGAGCAGGGAGGAGCCAGTGAGCCTCCCTCGAAGCGTCCTAGGACGGATAATCCGGCTGCCAATCTGTTTGCCGATTTGTCCGCCAATCCGTTCGCCTTCTGCACGCCGCTGACGCAGGCCATCAAGCTGGGCGTGAAATCTGTCAATGGGCTGGCACCGGAGGTGCTGGCTGGCGGTAGAGATAAGATGGATAGGGTCTTCAATCTCTGCATGGTGATGTAACACAAGATGTACCTGGCGCACGAGCGCTTCGCCAACAAACGCTATGCAGATGAGGCGCAGGGGGAGATACGCAAGCTCACTGAGGCCAACAAGAAGCACGAGTATGATCTGGCCAAGTACGAAGAGCTGGCAGATCGTCTCCGAGGCGAGGTTCGGGCGGCGACGGGGCGAGTCCAGGAGGCGGGTGAGCGGGAGGCGTTGCACAAGGCCGAACATGATACTGCCCTTGCTGCCCTGGAAGAGGCAAAGGCGGAGGCAGTCAACCGGGTGGCGGAGGTGGAGTCCCGCTTGATGGCTGATGCGCAAGCCCAGGTTCAGAAGGCCCGAGCGGAGGCGGTCGCCTGCTTCATGAATTCTTCGGAGTTTAAGGAGTTGGTGGCCGCTGAGGCCGATGTCTAGGTGGCCCAGTTCCAGGAGGTGGTAGTGCCCTTCCTGGACTTGGAGAAGTACAACGCCTTCCTGGAGGAGCAGGTGGGCGGGGCGTCCGTTCAGCCGAGCGAGGAGCCGGTGGTGGAGCGAACTGCTGAGGTGGCGGGCGGAGCCGATGAAGCGGGGGCGGAGTAGAGTGGTTTTTTTTTGTAATAGAGTAGATCTTTGTAATTGGGCATTCGTGCCCTGGATCCCCGTCTGTTGGCTTTTGTAATTGGGCGAATGAATGAAGTTTCTGTTTCTTTCCGTTCGTGTGCCTTGGTCTTTTTTTTTTGAGTAACTCATGTGAACGCGCGTTTGTACTTTAAATAGAATCTGACCAAGTGTTACAATCTTTGCAAGTAGCCTATCCCCAGTCCCCCGAGTACGTGGGCGGGCGGGGTAAGGACAAACGAACGCAACAATAATTACACTTAAGAAAATGTAAGTATAACATAGCAAGTTTGATGAAAGTACTTCCTTAAGTGTTGGATGTTCCACGGATGGCGTAGTCGTTGACCCTGCATGTCCCTGAGGTAGAAAGTGATGTCGCTTATTACCTCATCAACGACATACGGGCCTTCCCACAACGGGCGAAGCGCCTTCACCTTCTGTTGGATTGTCTTCATCACCCAGTCCCCCAGTTGGATTGGGCGAGCCCGTATACGCTGATTGTATAATCGGGCGATCCTTTGCTTGTTGGCGGCGTTGTGGAGATGCGCTGTATCTCTTCGTTCCTCCAACAGGTCGTTGTTGAGCCGCAACCCCTCACTGTTCGTGCGTGGATCGTACCCCTCGATCCATGGGCTCTGATGGGTAATCTCCAGGGGTAACACAGCTTCCGTCCCGAACGTCAGGCTGAACGGGGTTTCGCCTGTAGCTGCGTTGGCGGTCGTTCGGATGGACCACAGAATTTCTGGAATAACCTCGGGCCAGCGTCCGTACCCCGCATCCCCGGGTTCGATGTCTTCGATCTTTCTCTTGATTCCAGACTTGATGATTTTGTTCGCTGCTTCCACCTGTCCGTTTATATGGGGGTGCGCTGGCGACGCGAAAATGAGGTCTGTTCCCTGGCGCTTGCAAAAATTTATGAGCCTGGGGTTGTTGAATTGTGGCCCGTTGTCCGTGATGATGCTGATCGGCGTCCCATAGCGACAGAAGAGGAAACGCCAGAGGAAACGTTCCACCTTCTCCGTGGTGACCTTTGCCATGGGCTGGGCTTCGATGAACTTCGTGTGGTAGTCGATGATGACGATCAGATATCTATACTGCCCCTTCGACTTCGGAAGTTCTCCGATAAGGTCCAGTCCCCACTGTGCGAATGGAACGGGCGATAGGAGGATGGACAGTGGGACGGCGGGCGCACGGTGGTGATGTGCGTGCAGCTGGCACTGGTGACACTTGCTCGTCAGTGCCGTGGCGTCCGCATGGATGGTGGGCCACCAGAAACCATGCCGAAGGGCCTTGTGCGCGATTGATCTGGCGCCCGCATGATGACTGCACGTGCCCAAGTGGATTTCCTTCAAGATTGAGTTGCCTTTCGTCGGAGTGACGCACTTGAGGCTCGCCCAAGTCCTCCCTTGTCGGTAAAGTGCTCCATCCCGCACATTGAAGTTGGCTGCCCGTGCGACGATGGTTCTGGCCTCTCGCTTATCCCCTGGTAGTTCTCCCCTTGTCTTGTAAGCGATGAGCACGTCCATGTAGCTATGCTCGTGCGGCTCGATTGCCAGAACCTGCTCCGTTCCTGAGATGCTCGGTCGTCGCAACACCTCGATGATGCGCTGTCCTGGCCCCGTGTGTACGGGCGCCGTGGCCAATCGGGCCAATTTGTCTGCTTTTGCGTTGAATCCCCGGCGGGTGTGGTTGATGTTGACGTATTTGAATCCTTTGATCAGTGCCCGTACATGCTTCAGATAGGCGATCATGGATTCCCCCTTTGCCTGGAATTCTCCTCCGACCTGGCTCACCACCAACTGTGAGTCGCTAAATATGTTGAGGTCGGGCGCCTCTGAATTCTTGGCCAGTTGCAGGCCCGCGATGAGCGCCTCGTACTCGGCCTCGTTGTTTGTCGCCTTGAATTCGAACTTGAGGGCGTACTATTCGTTTACCCCTCCTGGCCCGGTTAAAATTATACCGGCGCCGCTCACCTTCTTCGTGCAGGACTCATCGACGTAGAGGTTCCACTTCGACAACGGTCGTTCCTTGACCTCTGGATTGTCGGATGCCTCAACCGTCGGACCATCGGGCGTTTGGACCGGCGCCCCTTCTGCCTCTGTGTACTCGGCGATAAAGTCCGCCACGGCCTGTCCCTTGATTGCCGTGCGGGGTTTGTACTTGAGGTCGAACTCGCTAAGTTCGATGTCCCACTTCGCCAGGCGGCCGCTGTGGTCGGGCGATTGGAGTATTTGGCGCAAAGGTACGTTGGTGAGGACATGGATGCTGTGCACCTGGAAGTATGGCCTCAACCGTCGGGCAGCGGTTACAAGTGCGAGCGCCATCTTCTCGATTGTCGGATATCGTGTCTCCGCGCCCGTCATGCCCTTCCCTGAGAAGAAGACGGGCAACTTCGTGCAGTCCTCCCTGCGGACGAGGGCAGAACTGACGGCTGTGAGAGAGGCAGCCAGGTAGATGTACAAAACCTCCCCTCGGACGGGCCTTGAGAGGAGCGGGATGGACGCCAAGTACTCCTTGATCTGAAGGAAAGATTCCTCACACTCGGGCGTCCACACAACCTCGCACTTGTTCGTCGTTCGTAGGGCCTTGAAGAACGGGGCACATCTGTCCGAGTACCGGGAGATGAATCGATTTAGGGACGCGAGTTTCCCCGTAAGGCTCTGCAGGTCCACCTTCTTGACGGGCGGCTTCATGTCGATGATCGCCCTGACTTTGGCGGGCGCGGCTTCGATCCCCCGCTGGCTGACAATATACCCCAAGAATTTGCTGTTGGTGACGCCGAATGTGCACTTGGCGGGGTTCAGCCTCATGTCGTTCTTGATGAGGACGTCGAGCACAGTCCCCAACTTCTGGACGTGGTCGACCGCCTGGACGTTCTTTACCAGTATGTCGTCCACATATACGTCTACGATGTTGCCAACCAGGTCATGAAACATCGCGTTCATGAGCCTCTGGTACGTGGAGCCAGCATTTTTCAGCCCGAAAGGCATGACAATGTAGGAATAAAGGCCCTTGTCCGTGACAAACGTTATCGCCTCCTGGTCTTCGAGGTCCATGAAGATCTGATTGTAGCCTGAGTACGCGTCCATCATCGATAGGAGCTCGTGCCCCGCTGTCGCGTCCACTAACTGGTCGATCCTCGGCAGCGGGAAGCTGTCCTTCGGGCATGCCTTGTTGAGATCACTGTAATCGATGCACATTCTCCACTTCTTGCTGCTCTTCTGCACCATTACAGCGTTGGAAATCCACTTAGGATAATCCACCTTCCGGATGAACCCGATGCCCAGTAATCGGTCCACCTCCTCATGCATGGCCGCGTAATGCTCCGCCTTGTACGCCCGCCTCTTCTGCTTCACTGCCCGGGCGCTGGCGCTGACGCACAGCCTATGGGATATGATGCTCGTGCTGATCCCGGGCATGTCCTTATACGACCAAGCGAACACCTCCTGCTTCTCCTTCAGCAGCGCGATCAGCCGCTCGGCTAACGCGGGAGTCAACGATGCTCCGATCTGGACCGTTCTCTCTGGGTGTTCGGAGGATAGCTGGATCGTCCTCAGCTCTTCGCGCTCGGGGACTGGCGACACAGCCATCAGCCCGTCGCGCGGGTCATCCGGTACTTCTGATCCTGGTGTGGGTTCCAGGGTGAGGACCTCATGCTTGTCCCGGGGTTTAGCTGCCTCCTTGCTGCTGTATCCCCGGACACATCTGACTCCGTGCTCAGTTGGGAAGCGTCCCAAGAGCATGTGTCCTGCGATGATCATCTTCAACTTACAAATCCCTGGCCTCCCGATTATGGCGTTGTAAGGGGAGGGGGTGTCCATGACAATGAAGTCCGTCCGGATCTCGCTGTGCGGGGAGTCGGGTGCGCCAATTTCGACCCGGAGGCTGTCACTCCCGATCGGGTACGATGTCTTGCCCGTGAAGCTGGCAACGCATTCATGATCCTGCGTCATCTTGTGTGCGGGCCTACCGAGCGCCATGTATGCGTCGAAGTAGATCACGTTCACGGACGCCCCACTGTCGATCAGTACCCTCTTCACTTGGAATCGGTCGATAATCGCGTCGATCACGAACGGCAGGGTGCTATCCTTCGGGCTCCTCTCCTCGTCCTCCGCTGTGAAGCTAATGGCGGGCGTCTCCTTCCTTCCTGCCTTGGGCGCTCTTCCTACCCCGATTGTCAACACCTCTCTGCTCGATCGATCGGGCGCCGATGTTCCCTCCTTGCGCTTACCCCCGGATATCGTGCTGATAGTCCCACGGGTCCCGGCGTTCGCCTGGCGCTGTTGTCCCTCCGCCCGGGAAGGAGTGGTCTGATCATTCTTCCTCATATCCTCGAGGGCCTTTTTTAGCATGAGGCATTCGTTGGTGTGGTGGGTGGCGGCGTTGTGGAATTCACACCAGATGCTGGGCATTCGGCCGACCGGGGCCGCTGCTGCCGTCATGTTATTTAGAGGTGGAAGCCGACGTCGGTGTAGGCGGAGAAGCTGCTTGGGCGACTGCTGGTCGACCGCAAAGACCTCATGTCCCGCCGGTTGATAGCGTGGTGCTGGTGGTAAGCGGGTACCCTGCTGCGCCGGCCCCCTCGGCGAGTTGTAGCGGCTGCTCTAGTTGCTGCGGAAGAACGGCTTTTGATTATTCTGTCTTGGCGCATCCCGGCACCTCTTGTGCCCTCCGGTTGGAGCCCCTCCGTCGTATGAGGGCCGTCGAGGCTGAGCGTTTTCCTCCGGTCTATTGATGCTAGACTCGGAGGCGGACCCGTACACTCGCGTCTCCACTAACGCCTTCTGTACGACCAGGTCCATGATCTCGTCGTAGTCGAGATGCTCCTTCCTCACTAGTTTCTCTACAAATGGGGTGGCGAGTAGGTTATCCATCAGGGCCACCTTGGCCACTTGCTTGTCAAGGTCCCTGCATGTGCTTGCGAGCGTCCTCCATCGATTGATGTAGCTCGACAGGCTCTCATCCATCCCCTGGGGGACTTTGAGGAGGATGCCCGTGGTGTTGTACTTTCCCTGGAGCCGATAGCGCTTCTGAAAGCTCTCCGCCAGCTCGAGGAACGAATGGATGGACCCCGGCGGGATCTCGTAGAACCAGCTCCGCGCTTCTTCCGCCAGCGTTTCCTGAAACAGGAAACACAAGGTTGGGTCCGAATATCTGGTTCCGTCCGTGGTGGATCGAAACTCGTCCACGTGCGCGCGTGGATCTCCGCTCCCGTCGAACCGAGTTATCTTCGTTGTCTTTGCATGGGGGTCCCTTCCCCTCTCCAATATATGTGCCGAGAATGGGCTGACCCGGGGGGCGAATGTCCCGCCCTGACCAGCTTGTCCTTGCACAAGCGGGAGACCTCTTCCGCCAGCTCCTCCATCCTGCGGAGGATCAGAGCATTGTTCGTCGGGGGCGCCGATTCTTCCACGGGTGAGGATGCTCGGGTCGCCCGTGCGCTGGCCCCGCCGAACGGGTATCGCTCCTCGCCGGTGGTCTCCTGGGTCCCCTCGTGCTGCCCCAGCTGCTGGCTGACGAGCGCATCCAGCCGCTCCACCAGCTTCTGGCGGATCTGGCGCTCTTCCGCTCTCTCGAGCGCCGCCTCCCGTAGTTCCTGGACCAAGCTGCTGATGCGTTCCTCGCTGCTGTTTCCTGCGAGTTCTAGTACCTGCTGCTCCTGTGTGTCTGGTGGCGTCTCCCTGACGGGCGTGGTGCTGTCGTTAGTCACCGGGTTGAGCATGTGGACTTTTGGTTTTTGTGGTGTTTATACGAGGTTTACAATTTGTAAGTTTCCCACAGACGGCGCCAACTGTTTCTACCGAATTACGCGCGGGACGTAATCTGGCAGAAGCAAGTACGAGTACTCCTTCTCCTTCTTGTTCGTCCGAACGCACGGGCTGTTCGGATGGTCGGACGCTCTTATCTCTCTTCGGGCGTACGGGCTCTCTCTTCCGACGGTCGACTCTTCCTTCGGGCGCTTCCTCTTCTCTCGGGTGATCGGGTGTGCGTATTCGCGTGCGGCTGTTAGAAGAATACAACAACAAACAGGCGGTCAGGGGTCGAGACGGGGTGGCCCGCCTTCAACGCTCTGATGCCTAAGTCAGATGATGTATTGGATATAACAGTCAAGCGAACGTGCGTGTGAATAGTGTTCGGGTGGAGTGAATTGAATGTCTTTACCTGCCATAACTACCTTACCTATATAGGTGGTTGAGATTGGTGCTCACTTGTGCTCTTCGATGTGGGACTGGTGTGGTTCTGCTGGTGCGTGATCCGTGCATTCGGGCGTGCGTTCCACGGGCGCGTGCGTGCTCGGATGGGACCGGTCTTGCGAGTGGAGTTGGAGCCTCCTTGGTGGTCTTGCGGGCGGTCGGGTAGGTGTTGCTTTCCTGCTTTAAGCGGATAAGTATATTAATCGGACAACTCATGCTATACAAATAGCTAGAATAAAAGGAAGAGGTGTGAGATAAATCTATTCTCATCTCAATCTCTTTCGTTCACCATCAAGCTTTGCGGCTCTCTTTGAAGTTTCAAGAGCTCTATAGAGGTAAGTTATAGCAAAGCTATTATATTGGATCTTTGTCTGATGTGTGGATTTTTTACTTATTAACTAAATGGAAGTATACATACATATAGTTCATGATGCAAATTTGCATAACCATGGCATGCCACTCCTCTTTATCTCGACAAGGAACCTGTTAGTACGGCTTAGGGCTCGATCCCTCATTAAGCCACACTTAGCATTTTCAATTAACCAAATCAGAGAAAACAAAGAGAATATTTCAGGAAGGAATATTTTGCAAGTCACTTGCCACTTAGTGACTCATCACTATAAGTAAATGACTAAATTATCCTCAACTATGTTAAGAGTGCATACACTCCCACATTACTAAAAGAGAGAAGATGACGCATTCTCATGCCTATATAAGGACGTCTCTCACCACACTTTAGATAACCTTTTCTAGTATAATAGTTTTACTTGTTATTCTACATGCTTACTAACTTAGACATCAGAGTATTGAAGGCGGGCCAATCCCGTCTTCACCTCTAACGTCATTTGCATGTTGTTGTAACAAGTACTCATGTCTATATCAAAGACCAACAAAATTCGGTAGAAACATTTATCGTCATCCGTAAGAATCATACATTCCAAACCATGTACAATACACCACATAAAAAACATATTGCTTTACTTAGCAAAGCCCGGTTCGTTCGCCAAAGGCTCGACACTCACCTAATCCACTAGCCCAACCCATCAGGACAGTCCGGCGCTCTTGTGCCAAACGCAAGCTTTGTACCAGCGCCACAACCTATCATGTTAGGCCGCTAAGACGCCATTGGAGCGTAGTCCGCTCTTTCCCCAGACGCTGATTTCAAAACGAGTCAACCTCTCCATTTAAAAGATGAGTAATTATATACATTTCGTTCTTCGTTAAGTTATGAATACAATTGCTTTACATATTCAAATGCATGGCTATTAATCTCTACGCTTGCTATCACTTTAAGAATTTATATGCCATGTGTTCAAATCCTGAATAACGGGTATTTGAGATATGACCAAATGTTGATATTTAACATCTGCGGTATGGATATTGGGTATTGGACGGGAGCAGGGACGGATTGAGATCGCGGGATGATCGAGGTCGGGCGATATCGGTGGTTGATTGATGTCGGGCGGTATCGGTGTATGATCGATGTCGATGTTCCGCGGCGATCTCGGCACTGCGAAGATCAACAACGGTTAAGGAGAGACGGGGTGGCCCGTCTTCAACCCTCCAATGCCTAAGTCAGAATCAATATAGAGATTAGACAGAATAACGGTATAGTAAGTTAAGAGCGCGTACCATTTAATGCTGTGTTGACCGGTATATATTGGTAGTTGAAGGTTGGATTACTCCTCTACTTTCGATGTGGGATTGGTGTGCACATGCCTTTTGCTGGGTTGTTGTCTGACTGTTATTGGCGTGGGCGCATGACCGTTATCCTGATCAAGGCCCGGGCGGGTTTGGTCATCAAAGTTGGAGCTTTCCCGGTGATGGTTCCTGTCATG
Organism: Geum urbanum; assembly: GCA_946800695.1. Taxonomy (NCBI): domain Eukaryota; kingdom Viridiplantae; phylum Streptophyta; class Magnoliopsida; order Rosales; family Rosaceae; genus Geum; species Geum urbanum. The sequence goes on along the minus strand of OX327000.1, from coordinate 4,231,097 downwards.
GTAGCGGTGAGACATAACTATAATTTATATTTAAGTTATCTAAGCACGTCCCTAGGTGATCTAGCCAGGTATATGAACAAGTCCCCCAACTTGCTCAGCCAAGGAGATCAACCTTGGTTGGTGAGTTGAAAAAGAAGTGATACCGGCGAGATCATCGGTGCGTGCTTATCGGCGATTTTTTACTTTTGTTGGGAGTCGGGTATCATGCCATATAGTCCCCCAACTTGGTGACCCAGGTTGAGAATCTTGGCTGTGGGCGTTCCTGTACCTGCATGTGCCATATTTGATAGGTTATGGGCGAGATCGGTGAGTAGCTAGTTCACCGTTCTGCCGTAGTACTTCGTGTAATGGTGATTTATGTACTCAAGTCCCCGAGTCCGTTCCTCCTAGTGGCCAGTAATGAAGAGTGATGCCGCGTAATGAAGAGTGATGCCGTGTAATGAAGAGTGACTGTGTCGTTATCGTGTTGTGGGCGCTATGGAAGGGGGAGCTCGTTTGAATTGGTAACCCTTAAGTCCCCGAGTCCGTTCCTCCTAGTGGCCAGTAATGAAGAGTGATGCCGCGTAATGAAGAGTGATTAGGGCTATATTGGTGATGGAGATTGACTATGGCGATATTGCAAAGGCGTGCTATTCGCGTTCTGTTAACGGTGTGGTTGGTGTATCTACTCTGCCCATCATTAAATGTTGTTCTTGTCGTGCTGCCATGTGTCCGTGTAGGGTGTCTCGGGGTTCCCAAACGTCTCGTCGTAGCCATAAAGCGTGATGATTGCTTTTTCTCTCGGGGGTCGCGCCCCTTCTTGAAATGGTGCGTACCGGTTCTCGTTCCAGACCCTTCTGGTTCTGGCTGCCACGTGCCGTGATCCCCTGGACCGACGTGTCTGTTTCAACGGTCACGATTTCGCCGTTACGCCTATATATATCTGTGTTTGTTTGTTTGTACGTTTTCTTTTACTCTTTTGCTTTCTGAAAATTTTCGTGTTTCTGTTGCCGGATTTCCTTGTTCTCCTCCTGCTTCCGTCGTGCCGTTGCTTGCGCTACCGTCGGTTCTCCTTACCCTCCTCTTTCCGGTAAGACGTCGCTGCCTATTCTTTTGTCGTTTTGTTTGCTTGAGATTTTGGTTTTATCTTGGGGTTTTGGGGTGTCTGTTTGCTGGTGTGTTTGGTTGATCTCGGTTTGCCGTTGTAGTTTTACTGTTTTGTCCTCATGCGTGTTTCTACTTCTTCTTTTGCGTGTTTTTTTGTTTACCGTGGGGGTATGTCGCTTGGGAAACTAGTTGCGGGCTGGCGAACCGTTTAGGTTTTGACTTTGTCCGTGGCTGTTTCGCAGGTGATATGTCTTCTTCTCGCCACGACGCCGATGTGTCTTCTGGTTCTCGCCGTTATGGGCTTGACGGGCCGCTCTTATGGACCCTAAAAGATGGTCAGGAGGTCGATGAGCCTGCAAAGGCGTTATCCATGGCGGAATTGGATAGGGTGAGGTCCGAGTTCCAGATCGGTCCGGGTGTCGTTCTGAAGTGCCCGGCTCCTGGCGAGCAGTTCTCTAGGCCGCCTAGGGATTTTATCGCTGTTGATCGCGCTCAACTGCGGTACGGTGTTCGTCTGCCTCTTCATCCTTTCCACGAGTATATCTTTGGCGAGCTAGGTTGTGCCGTGGGCCAGGTGTCGCCGTTAATGCTTCAGGTGCTGAGCGCGATGTTCACACTGTGGAAGTTGGCTGGTCTCGACTATCCCACTCGGAACGAGGTGCTTTACTACTTTGATGTGGCGTATTCTACGAAGAAGGGTTGTGGTGGAACGCTCTCGCTCCGCCAGCGAAGAAAGAGTTCGCTGGGGCTTACCGATTTCGCGAGTTCGTGTCCTGATTGGCGGGGTGAGCACTTCTTTGCCAGTGGGTGGTCGTCCTTCCCCAACAGCCGTGTTCCTACCCGGTTTCGTGCCCGAGGTGACGTTTCTATATCGGCGTGATCCTCGTCGTAGGTCGTTTGTGTGTTTGTCTTACTTGTCTTTATTTTTGTAGTTTCTCGTCAGTATTCTTTGACCGCTACGGAAAAACGGCGGTGCCATAGGGTTGAGAGGGGCTTCAGTGATTAGTTTAAAAGTGTCTATCTCCTTGCTGATTACCGGATTATGGAGATGACCGGTCTCGCTAAGACGCCCAGTATGCCGTTTTGTTTGTTTGTTTGACTGTTTGTATTGCTTGCTTTTGTTTGCATCTTCTGTTGTATCTCGGTTTCTTGACCTTCTTGCCCTTACTTTTCAGTTGGTTATAAAAATCAAAAGCGAGACCGGAAGATGTCGAGCTCCTATGGTGATATCGACGAGCTTATCGCCCAGCTGGCGGAGGAGGCCGCCGCCGCCAAGGTGATTGACCTGGACGTTCGTTCTGGGAGGACCGTTACCCTCACAGAGCAGACGGATCTTCCTCCTCCCCCAGAGTCCCAGACCGATATGGTGGGGGCCAGTGTGCCTGTCCGGGTTGTGAATGCTCAGCCTGTGAGTCCTCCACGCTCCCCTGCTCGCCTGAAGAGGAGGTCTGAAGGTGAGGGCAGTCAGCCTAAGCGTCAGAGGCGGATGAGCGAGCCGCCTTCCTCTCCCATTATCGTGCAGGATGATGGGGACGCCACCCGAGTCACCATTGCGGTCCCGGCGAGCCGTGTTGGTGATGCTGCTGCTGAAACAGGTGATGCTGATAATCTTTGGTACTTTGGCACAGAGACTTGTCCTTTGGTTGCTGATATTGGTACCCGTCCTTACTGTTTATTAGGCGACGTACCTCGTGGTGAGCCCAACATTGCTGTGGATGGCAGCGTCGTTATCGCCCGTTCAAGCACCTGGGAAGGGCCACCACCCTACTCGGCCGAGATCCTCGCTCTCCTACCTCCAGACGTGGCCACAGTGGCCAATGTCGAGAGTGGGGCCGAGCAGTGTCTGCGGTCCTTTGCCGCCTCCCTCCAGTTGATGTGTCATCAACGTCATGCTATGGTGGCGTCCTCCGAGGAGCTGGCCCGTGTCAATGGCCTCTTATCGGAGAGAGATGAGCAACTCGTGAAAGCGAGCGAGGAGTGGCAGTCCTTGCAGCAGAAGTACGAGGTTCTGGAAGGCGAGAAGAAGCTCGCCGATGAGTGCCTGGATGCTTCCTTTATCTGGGGTCGCCAGCTTGAGCTGGAGGTTAAGGAGGAGCGCCAGCGGGCTGAAGATCTGAAGGCTCGTCTGGCCATTGCTGAGGGCCAAGTCACGACTCTACGCGACCAGGTAAAGGAGTTGGAGGATCGGCGCGAGCAGGAGCTGATCGATGCTGTAAATGATTTCAAGGCCAGTCCCGAGTTTGATGGCGCTGTCAAGAAGACTTTTACTGACGGCATGCAGCAGACTCAGAAGCGCTTTTTTATAACGGTTGGGTGAACAAGAAGTATAACGCTGACCTGAAGCGTATCAACGAGGAGCGCCGTCTGAAGCGTGAGTCCAATGTTAAAGCCTTTATGAAGATTAAGGAAGAGAAGGTCGATGAGGAAGAATGGCAGCGGTCGAATGTTTCCCAAGGTATGACTCCTGATGGCTTTCATCCTTTAACGCCTAGTGCGTCTCCGTCGACTCCTCTAACTCGTCATATTCGTGACGTTGAACTTTTTTCTCAGGCACAGAGTGAGAGGCTGGCGGGCTTGTATCGGGAGCGGTTTTCTGATGACGGCGCTGCGGATCTGCTGTGAAGCTCGGGCATCTGCTACTTTTAGTTTCAGTGTTTTTTTCCTTTTGCTTAGTGGAGGCGTGTTTGAATTTTGTATCTGTGCCGTAACAGCCTTTTGAATGAAATGGACTTTTTCTAAGTGTGGTCCGGTATCGCCAGCGATGAAAGGTCTGAAAAAAATTCATTTGTCTGTTTGTGGATAACCGGTATCTTTGATAACGCCCGAGAGCGATTTAGTGTTTGGTGTTTTACCAAATGAGACGAATGTTTTATAGTGGTTCACCAATTTGGCTACTCCACTTGTGCTTCGCTGAGCTTTTTACTATTCTTTTTTTTGGTTTACACCAGTATCGGGTTTTGGGGACGCGATGTAGTCAAACGACAAAGGTCTGAAGAATTTTTGTTTCATTGGTGGCGGTGCCGGATGACCGAGCGAGATGAGTCCCGGTATGCTGGAACTAGTTGTTTGGACGCCCTGACCGTGTTGGTACGTGGAATTTTGCCCTATTGGTGGCAATATCGGAGGTGTTCTGTGTTCCATGTGCGTGGTATCTTTAGGCCGTTCTTGTCTTGGAGGATGAATGTAGTTGGTGTGACGCTCTCGGTGATTTTGAAAGGGCCCTCCCATGTTGGTGCTAGGCCTTTGGGTTTGGGGATGACTTCTCTCCAGACCATGTCGCCGACGTGGAGGTTGCGTGCCTTTACCCGTCTGTTGTAATGTCGGGCGACTAGTTGCTTGTTTTCTGAGAGTGTGATGACGGTGTCGTCCTGCCTTTCTTCCCGGAGTATGTTGGCCATGTTTAAGCCGTCCTCGTTGGTGTCCTGGTCGTACCCCTCGAGTCTCGGGCTTTGGTGTGTGATTTCTAATGGTAAGACGGCCTCGGCGCCATAGACCAGTGAGAACGGTGAGTCCCCAGTTGCCTCTGTTGGCGTTGTGTGTATCGCCCAGAGAACCTCGTAAAGACTTTCTGCCCATTTGTGGTTGTAGTCCTCCATTCTTCTTTTTAGGCCGTTCTTTATTTTTTTGTTTGCCGCTTCTACTTGTCCGTTTGTCTGAGGGTAGTATACCGATGCGAATACCAGGCGAGTTCCCAAGTTGCTGATGAACTTCTTCATCTCGTCATTGTTGAATTGTTTCCCGTTGTCGGTGACTAACGTTAGTGGGGCCCCGTACCGGCAATATATATCCTTCCAGAGGAAGTTGATGACCTTTTTCGTGGTGACGAGGACGAGCGGTCTGGCCTCGATGTATTTCGTATGGTAGTCTATGCAGAATATGATGTACTTGAATTGGCCGGATGATGCCTTTAGTGGCCCGATCAGGTCGAGTCCCCATTGTGCGAACGGTACCGGGCTGACGATGATGGACATTGGTGCTGCCGGGGCGTGTATTCGGTGTGCGTGTTGGGCGCAGGCCTGGCACTGATCGACAATATTTCTTGCATCCTGTCGCATTCCTCTGTAGTAGAAACCATATCGGAGTAGTTTGTGTATGATGCTATTTGGTCCGCCGTGGTTGCCGTATTCGCAGTCGTAGAGGTCTTTCAGCATGCTCCTACCTTCCGTTTGCGTAATACACTTTAGCATTGGGAACCCCCTTTTGTTCATGTATAGTTGGCCGTTTTGTTTGTTGTAGTATGCCGCCCTTTGGGCGAGTTGTCTTGCTTCTGTTCGATCGGCTGGCGTTGTTCCATCTGTCAGGTATTTGGTTATGCTTGTTCGCAAGTCTTCCTCTGGTGTCGCTGGTGGAGCCGTTGTGGTGATTGTAAATATTTCTTGGAAGCTTTTGGATATGCTTGGTCGTTCTAATGTTTCCACCATCGTGTGCCCTCTTGCCGCGATTAATGGAGCGGTTGCCAGTCTTGCCAGAGCGTCGGCCCTCCTGTTCTGCTCTCTTGGGATGTGCGTTATGTTGTAAAAGGAGAATTTGCCCAGTAGCGCCTTTACGTATCCTAGGTATGCCGACATCTGTGTTCCTCGTGCCTCGAATTCCCCGGTTACGTGATTGACCGTTAGTTGGGAGTCGCTGAATATATTAACGTCTCTGGCCCCTGTGTCTAGGGTGAGTTGTAGACCGGCAATCAGGGCCTCGTATTTGGCCTCGTTGTTGGATGCCAGGAATGTGAATCGTAGGGCGTACTCGGCGTAGGTTTTGCCAGGCCCGGTCAGGATTGCCCCTGCCCCTGCTGCTATGGCCGTTCTGGATCCGTCAACGTATAGGTTCCAGTATGACGGTGCTGTTACCTGGGTTGTGGGCGAGCTCGCCGATTCTGGCTGTTGTTGGTCGGTAATTGTCGGCGTCAGTTCTGCTATGAAGTCTGCTATCGCCTGTCCTTTTATCGCTCCTCGTGGTTTGTATTCGATGTCGAACTCACTGAGTTCTATCGCCCATTTGGTTAATCTTCCGGAGTGGTCGGGGCTAGCCAGCACTTGGCGTAGTGGTTGGTCCGTTAGGACGTGCACAGTGTGGGATTGGAAGTATGGTCGCAGGCGTCTTGCCGCCGTTATTAGTGCTAAGGCCAGTTGCTCGAGAGCCGGGTATTTTGTTTCTGCTTTTTCCAATCCTTTTCCAGTGAAGAATACTGGTAACTCGGTGTCGGTATCTCGTCTGACTAGTGCGGAGCTTACGGCGGTGAGCGAGGTGGCGAGGTAGATGTACAAGACCTCGCCCGGGACTGGTGCGTAGAGGAAAGGGATGTGGGCAAGATACTGCTTGATGGCGGTTAGTGCTGATTCGCACTCGTCGATCCATTCTACTGCCTTCTTTTTTGTGAGTCTGATTGCTTTGAAAAACGGCTCGCATTTGTCTGTGTATCGTGCAATGAATCGGGCCAGTGATGCTAGTTTTCCGGTGAGTGCCTGGAGCTCCTTTTTGGTTATTGGGCGTGTTGTGTCCAAGACGGCCTGCACCTTTCCCGGGTTGGCCTCGATCCCGCGTTGGCTTACCATGTACCCCAGGAATTTCGTTGTTGTTACCCCGAAGATGCACTTTTCCGGGTTGAGCCTCATGCCGCTGCCGATGAGCGTGTCTAACACTGCCTTCAGATTTTTGACGTGGTCTTCCCGGTGACGGCTTTTTACAATTAGGTCGTCCACGTAGACCGCGACAGTGTCGTTATCCAGTGGTGCCAGCAGCTCTATCATGAACCTCTGGTATGTGGCTCCGGCGTTCTTCATTCCGAAAGGTATGACGTTGTAGCAGTATAGTCCTCGGTCTGTGATGAAACACGTTGCCTCGCTGTCCGCCGGGCTCATCTTGATTTGGTTGTATCCCGAGTAGCAGTCCATTATTGATAAGAGTTCGTGGCCGCTGGTGGCGTCTGCGAGTTGGTGGATTCGTGGTAATGGGAAGGAATCTTTTGGGCATGCTTTGTTAACGTCGGTGTAGTCTACGCACATTCACCACTTGTTGTTGCTTTTTTTTACCATCACGACGTTTGAGATCCATTCTGGGTAGTGGATTTCTCTGATGAACCCTATGTCGAGTAGCCTGGTTACCTCCTCTTGCATGGCGCTGTATTGTTCTTCGTTGTATGCACGCCGCTTTTATTTTTTTGGGATGGTGTCGGGCGAGATATTTAGTTTGTGTGAAATGATATCCGTTGTTATTCCTGGCATGTCGGCGTATGACCATGCGAATACGGTACCGCACTCCCTGAGGATGTTGACGAGGGCGGTCTCGATTGTTGGGTCCAGGTTGGTTCCGATTCTGATGGTTCGCTCGGGGTGCTCGTCAGAGATGGAGATTGGTTTTGTGGATGTCTCGGCGGTTGGGCGGGCTGTCAGTGATTCCGCCCGTGGGTCGTCGGGAGTCTCGTGTAGTCTGTTGTCTTTTAGCGCGCATACCTCTCTTGCCAGGTAGTTGGCGTGAGTGAGGGATCCTGGTAGAGTGGGCGTTGTTCCCCTGACGGTGCACACTCCCCCGGTCGTTGGGAATTTCATTGTTAACATCCGTTGCGATACGATAGCGTTTATCCTGTTTAAGGTATTGCATCCGATAATGGCGTTGTAGAACGAGGGGGCATCGACGACTAGGAATTCGATGTGTGTCTCGGCACTACAGCTCTCTTGTCCTAGTGCGATTCTGAGGTAGTCGCTTCCCAGTGGTTGTATTTGGTCGCCGCTGAAGCTTACCAGTGGATGGTGGTCCCGTTTCAGCTTAGATGGGAGTCGCTCGAGTGCTTCGTAAGCTGGCCGGAATATGACGTTGACCGATGAGCCTGTGTCCACGAGGCATCGTCCGACGCTGCATAGGTGGATCACGGCGTCTATTAGGAAGGGGTAGTCTTCAGATACCGGCGGTCTCTCCTGTTCTTCTGATTCGTGGAATGTTATGGACCCCCATCCGGTCTTGGCGGCCTTTGCTGGTCCCTGTCGTAGGTTACATATCGCTCGTTCGTTTCTTCGTTCCATTTTGGACTTGCCGCCCGTGATTGCGTTGATTCTTCTGACGCTATTGATGTTCGTTACCGAGCGCTCTGGTTGAGCGCTGTGCCCTGTCTTGAATGTCGATAGGTTTCCTTTCTCCAGCTGTGCCTGTACCGCCTTTTTTACGTCGTGACACCTTTCTGTGTCGTGGGACTCGTTTTGGTGGAAGTCGCACCACCTCCCCGTGTTCCTGTAATCTGTTGCCCGGAATGACTTTTTGGGCAGTGTGAATAGTTCTGGGTGGGCCGTGAGGATATCGGCGTATTTGACATTTAGTACGCTGAACACCTGCTGCGGTGGCGGGGTGGTGAAGTTTGTTTTCTCATCTCGTTGTCTCTTTCCGGCGTTGGTGTAACCTTTGCCGTTGTTGGCGTAATTGTGTCTTCCGGTGTTGTGCCGTTGTCCGCCTTGTCTCCATCTCTGTTGGTCCTGGTCGTGTGATTTTCCCTTATTTCTGGGTGGGGTTGCCCGTGATCGATCGTGGGCGGGGAGCGCATCCTGTACGTTTGTGGTGAATGTGTTTACCTGTTGTGTTGTTGTGGGGTTGGAGCCAAAAGTCTGCAGTTCTAGTTGGGCGTGCGATGTCACGCGGTCTAGTAGGTCGGCGTATGTGGTCGCTGGATTCTCGTTGAGCTTCCAGGTCAGCGATCCTGGCTGTAGGGCGTTTCTGAGTACGCAGAAGGCCGAGTCGCTGGATATGCCGCGGCAGTTGGCGATGGCGGTGTTCCAGCGAGAAATGAATGCGGATAGTCCCTCCACGGGTTCTTGTTTTATAGCCTGCAATTGATTTTAAGTTAGTGAGCAACTCGCCGATGTTATGTATCTCTTTAAAAAAGCTTTAATGAGTTCTGGGAAAGATTTTACGGATTTTGGCGGGATGCTAAAGAGCCAGCTGAGCGCCTCGCCCGTTAGGCTCTCCATGAATAGGTAACAGTTTGTGGCGTCGTCGTAGCCTCTGCCGGTTGTTGCTGATGTGAAAACGTCGATGTGGAGGGATGGGTCTGTTTTTCCCCTGTATCGTTCTAACTTGATTTTTTCCAATGGATGTCATCCTCGGCGCATAATGTCGCTCGAGAATGGTTCTTTGCGTACTGCTGGGAGTGTGCGGTCAAGGTAACTGGGCTCCGGTTGTGATAACCGTCGTATCACCATTTCGAGGTCGGCCACTCATGCCGCCATCTGCCCGCCGAGCGGGTCGCTTACATTCGTTCTAGTGTTGATGTGTGGGGGCGGTGATACCGGTGAGCGGGTGAAGTTATTTGGTTCTGGCCCGTCAATGCCTTGCAGTCCGTCGTCGCCCTCGGGCGATTCTGGCTCTCGGTTGCTGGATTGGAGTGGGGGGGTTGCCTCTGATAATAAGCCTGGGTTAGGCCCCACGCGTTCCGTGGTTCTCATCCCCGTGGATGCCCCTATGTATCGCTGGTGCTCGAAGTCCCTGGCCTTTTCGAGCTCTACGCATCTTTCCATGGCCGATTCGTACCGGCGTTGCATGTCGGCGATGTGGTCACGCGTGACGCTTATGTGGCGCTTACCGGGCTGTTGCAACGTTTGATCGTCGTGTTCGTTATTGTGATGGGTTTCTCGTTGTCCGGTACCGGGTGATATTCCTAGTGTCAGGCTGGTGTCCATGCTCGTCGTTCGCTGAGAGTTTCGTGGTTTGGGAAGAAAAAAAATTCCTGTGCGCGATTCCCACAGACGGCGCCAATGTTCAAATCCTGAATAACAGGTATTCGAGATATGACTAAATGTTGATATTTAACATCTGCGGTATGGATATCGGGTATTGGACGGGAGCAGGGACGGATTGAGATCGCGGGATGATCGAGGTCGGGCGGTATCGGTGGTTGATTGATGTCGGGCGGTATCGGTGTATGATCGATGTCGATGTTCCGCGGCGATCTCGGCACTGCTAAGATCAACAACGGTTAAGGAGAGACGGGGTGGCCCGCCTTCAACCCTCTGATGCCTAAGTCAGAATCGATATAGAGATTGGACAGAATAACGGTATAGTAAGTTAAGAGCGCGTACCATTTAATGCTGTGTTGACCGGTATATATTGGTAGTTAAAGGTTGGATTACTCCTCTACTTTCGATGTGGGATTGGTGTGCACATGCCTTTTGCTGGGTTGTTGTCTGACTGTTATTGGCGTGGGCGCGTGACCGTTATCCTGATCGAGGCCCGGGCGGGTTTGGTCATCAAAGTTGGAGCTTTCCCGGTGATGGTTCCTGTCATGGTGGCGGTGAGACATAACTATAATTTATATTTAAGTTATCTAAGCACGTACCTAGGTGATCTGGCCAGGTATATGAACACCATGCATGCACGCTCACGTACATATGCTACCCAGATTTAAAATCTGAAGGCGCCAAAATATATGCATATGCTTCACAACCTGCCACGTGCAGAAGCGCTACAAAATTTTGATACTCGGGGACTCAACATAAAAAGCCACCGTCATGGCAAAGTACTTTTACATCTCACGCTCAGAAGCTAGGTTCCGATCTCCATCAAATCTAAACCGCCAGGCCACGTCACTCTAGCCGCTCACAAGCAGCACTAGCGGTGAAAGCTCTCCGAGGAGAGACGCCTTGACGATCGGGAAATAACTCCTTGAACCCAAGCGTCTCAAATTTCGAGCGCTCCTCTATCCCGCTCACATGTCGAGCGCCCCTCTATCTCATTCACATGGCGAGCGCCAAACAATCTCGTTCACATGTCGAGCACCAAACAATCCCACTCACACATCTCGAGCGCTTAGCTCATTCCGACCGGATCATCGCCCCGACTCATCGTGCTCGGATCATAGCGGGTATCCCATTCACACATTTCGAACGTCGTTATCCCGTATGGCTTATCCCGTTCACTCATTTTGAGCGCTGGTACCCGTTCACACGTTTTGAGTGTCGTTATCCCGTTCACTCATTTCGAGCGCTGGTACCCCGCCCACACGTTTCGAGCGCTGCTATCCCGTCCGGCTAGTCTCGTTCACTCATTTCGAGCGCTAGGCCTACCATTAGACTTCACCAATTTCGGCCATCACACATTCATCCCCGTACAATTTACTCTTGTATGCCAAAGGAGTCTGCCAATAGCTAAGTTTTCTTTTCATACTGTCACAGCCCGCCAATTTTCCGACCGTTTCTTTGAGCCTTTGCAAGACAAGCATAGCTCAAGGAAGGTTTCGAAGCATTCTGTAAGCATACGGAATGGAAGCCTGCGGAACATTACGGAAGATCGCGGGAGTCTCCAGAAAGTTTGGAAGGCAGCCGGACAACTCGAGAACTCTCTAGAATCCTAGAGAGGTTTAAGGATCATGAGCACTCCGGAAGTCTCTAGAACCACCAAGGTAATACTTGGACTTGTATAGATTTCTCTAGGACTTTCTATACTTGTACATATCTAGAGTAGTCTAGAACACTTAGGCATGGAGGAGGAGGCTATAAATAGGGAACCACCCCTCCCATTTGAGGCATCTAGGCAGCAAGCATTCAAGCACCCTTGTAAAGCTTTCTTTCAGCAATACAAGTTCTTACTTTCGAAGTTCTTCTCCCTTTGTTCTTTCGATCATTCTAGCCAAGCATTCGCAAGAGAGAGGCTGACTTAGCATAAGGGGAGTGCTAAGGCCGCACGAGTGTTATTCGAAAAATAAGCTCGTGACAGTTGGTATCAGAGCCGAAGTTCTTTCGGAGCCTCAATCCACGATGGTGAAGCAAACAGCCAGCAAAGCTGTGTCACTTGATACCGCCAAAGGTGCATCGGTGTCCAGCCCTTCCGATGTGGTGACGCACGAGGAAGTTCGCGAAGAGCTTGCTAACCCAAAGAGGTCTACAAGGGACATGCTTTCTTCTCTCGACTCACGCCTAGCTCAGGTGGAGGAGGCCGTGAGTGGCATGGGGGCCCAGGTGGATGACCTAAGCCAACAAGTGGAGGGCTTAGAGGCGGAGGATGCCGCCATCCACACTGCGATCAAGGGAATGCTAGTCCAATTGGAGGAAACCTTGCGGGGCGAGATGGGCAAGATTCGCGAAGAGTTCATAAGGGAACTCGCAGAGATGCGTCAAGTTCAATAGAAGGAGTCGAACAGCACGCTTGCTCGCATGGAGGAGATGCATGGGGACTTGACCCTATGCAAGCGCGCATTGGCGTCAGTAGGGACAAGCACTAGTGGGTCGGTGGAGGCTAAGCGCATTGACGTGCCAAAGCCGAAGAGTTTCGGAGGTTTGCGCAATGCTCGAGAAGTTGGCAACTTCTTATGGGGGCTAGACCAATACTTTGGAGCCGTAGGCATCACCGAGGAAGACGCCAAGATCAAGACAGCGGCTCTTTACCTCACCGATACAGCCATGCTGTGGTGGAGGCGAAGGCGAAGAGATATCGAAAAAGTTACATGCACCATCTCTACCTTTGATGACTTTACAAAGGAACTTAAGAGGCAATTTTATCCCGAGAATACCGAAGATGAGGCAATAGCCCGTTTACGAAGGCTCAAGCACTCAGGTTCTATCCGCGATTATATCAAGGAATTTACGAACTTAGTGCTTGAGATTCCTGATTTGCCCGACAAGGATGCTCTTTTCAACTTCATGGATGGACTCCAACCTTGGGCTAAGACCGAGCTAAGGCAGAGGGGAGTGCAAGACCTTGCCATCGCTATAGCTATGACCGAGAGCCTAATAGACTACACCAACCCAAGGGAGCTAGCCAAACCAAGGGAACGAATGAGTATCCAAGCCACAGGTGGGGGAGACCGAGGCCAACGCAAGGGCGAGTCTCACCAAGACAACCAGCCACGGAACAGAGACAAGGGCAAGTAGAAGGATACCAAAGGCTCGGGGAAGCCCAACAACAACAAGTGTTTCATTTGCGAAGGACCACACTGGGCTTGGGACTGCCCACAACAGAGGGCTTTAAGTGCACTCTTAGGGAGCCGTCAGGGTGAGACGGAGGCCGAGGGGGCCAACGGTGGTGCACAGATGGGGTCCATGCAGCTGCTCAATGGGATCCAATCAACACCGAAAGTCCAAGCCAAAGGGTTACTCTTTGTCGACATCAATATCGGTGGGAAACCAACGATAGCGATGCTTGACACGGGGGCAACTCACAACTTCATTGCCATCGAAGAAGCCCGAAGGTTGGGACTTAGAGGTAATGGGCTCCATCAAGTCGGTAAACTCACCAGCTAGACCCATTCATGGCGTCCTTCAAGGAGTCCAGACCAGCGTGGGAGCATGGTGTGGAAACTTGGACTTCTCGATTGTTCCAATGGATGACTTCAAGGTCGTCCTAGGGTTAGAGTTTCACGATCAAGTTAAGGCGTTCTCGATGCCATTCGCCAATAGCATGTGTATCATGGATGGCGACAAAGCATGCGTAGTGCCAACAAACAGAGGCACAAAGCAAGATGTAAAAGTATTGTCGGCGTTGCAATTCAAGAAAGGCATCAAGAGGGACGAGGTGAGCTATTTGGCTACAATCAGAAAGTTTGACGACGAAGAGCCAAAGCCCCACGACGACATGCCCAAGGAGGTAGCCGCGATTCTCGAGGAGTTCAAAGATGTTTCACCATCCGAGCTGCCAAAGAGTCTACCACGTAGGAGGGAAGTAGACCATCAAATCGAGTTGGAACCAGGGGCCAAACCACCAGCCTTGGGTGCCTACCGCATAGCACCTCCCGAGCTAGCGGAGCTGAGGAAACAATTAAAAGAGCTTTTGGATGCCGGGTTCATCCTACCATCAAAAGCCCCATTCGGTGCCCCGGTTTTGTTCCAAAAGAAGAAGGATGGGTCACTTCGCATGTGCATCGACTACCGGGCACTCAACAAAGTTACGGTAAAAAACAAGTACCTCATCCCTCTCATTGCTGATGATTTTTTGGCCAGCTTGGAAATGCTCGTTATTTCTCCAAGTTAGACCTACGATCGGGTTATTATCAAGTGTGCATAGCCGAAGGAGACGAACCGAAGACCGCATGTGTTACCAGGTACGGTTCTTATGAATTCATGGTTATGCCCTTTGGTCTAACGAATGCGCCAGCAACATTTTGCACCTTAATGAACAAGTTATTCCAACCCTACCTCGACCAGTTCGTAGTCGTCTACTTAGACGACATTGTGGTGTATAGCAAGACATTGGAGGAGCAAGACATTGTGGTGTATAGCAAGACACTTGAGGGAGGTGTTCAAGGTGCTGCGAGACAACAAGCTATACATCAAGAAGGAAAAGTGCTCATTTGCTAAGCCGGAGGTGCTGTTCTTGGGGCACAAAATCAAGGATGGAAGACTCATGATGGAGGACTGCAAGGTGCACTCCATCCAAGCTTGGGAGCCACCCACCAAGGTACACGAGTTGAGATCTTTTCTTGGGTTAGTAAATTACTACCGCCGTTTTATTAAGGGATATTCGGCGAGGGCTTCTCCACTCACCGACCTTCTCAAGAAAACCAAGGCATGGGAATGGACATCAAAATGTCAAGAGGCCTTTGAAGACTTAAAGAAGGCAGTCTGCGAGGAGCCCATGCTCAGCCTACCCGACCACACCAAGCCATATGAGGTATACACCGATGCTTCTGACTTTGTTATAGGTGGAGTACTCATGCAAGAAGGGCATCCGATTGCTTACAAGAGTCGGAAGCTCAATGAAACAGAGAGGCGCTACACCGTACAAGAGAAAGAGATAACAGCCGTCATCCATTGCCTTAGAGTGTGGCAACACTACTTGCTCGGGACAAAGTTCACAATCATGACCGATAATGTCGCGACCAGCTACTTTCAGACACAAAAGAAACTAAGTCCAAAGCAAGCAAGGTGGCAAGACTTCCTAGCTGAATTCGACTATGTCATGGAGTATAAGCCAGGAAGAGTAAATGTGGTGGCTGATGCCTTAAGCCGGAAGGCGGTGTTTGCAAGTATCTCGCAAGATACTAGCCCATTGTTACGACGAATCAAGGAGGGGCTCAAGGCAGATCCGCAAGCACAAACCATCATTGCCTTAGCCAGAGAAGGCAAGACACGAAGGTTTTGGTTAGATGAAGATCTCCTCTACACCAAAGGACGCCGCGTCTATGTACCAAGGTAGGACAACTTAAGAAGAGAGCTAATTAAGGAATGCCATGATTCCTTATGGGCCGGCCATCCAGGTATGCGACGCACACTTGCACTCCTTCAGTCCATTTATTACTGGCCTAGGATGGGAGACGGGGTCGAAGAGTACGTGAGGACCTGTCTTGTTTGCCAACAAGACAAGGTGGTACAACAGCAGCCGGAGGGCTTGCTTGACCCCTTACCCATCCCAGAGAGACCATGGGAGAGCGTCTCTATGGACTTCATTACTTGCCTACCAAAGTCCAAGGGGTTCGGGAGCATAATAGTTGTGGTAGACAGGTTTAGCAAGTATGCTACCTTCATGGCCGCATCGGCTAGTTGCACCGCAGAGGAAACAGCAAGGTTATTCCTCCGCAATGTGGTAAAGCTTTGGGGCGTTCTAAGGAACATTGTCAGTGACCGAGACCCACGCTTCACGGGGAGATTTTGGACGGAGCTGTTCAAGATGTTGGGGTCAGATTTGAACTTTTCAACAAGCTTCCATCCACAAAGCGACTGTCAAACGGAGCGCATCAATGCTCTTTTGGAGTTGTACCTGTGGCACTATGTGAGTGCCAACCAAAAGGACTGGGCGAAGCTTCTTGATGTGGCACAGTTTTCATACAACTTACAGCAAAGCGAGGCCACCAACAAGAGTCCTTTTGAGATCGTGATGGGACAGCAGCCAACAACCCCTATATCCCTTGCCACTCGATACGAAGGGAAGAGTCCAGCCGCGTTCAGATTTTCTAAGTCCTGGCATGAGCAAACGGAATTTGCACGAGCGTCGCTACATAAGGCTGCCACAAGGATGAAGAAATGGGCCGACAAGAAGAGGAGGCATGTGGAGTACAAGGAAGGAGACCTTGTCCTTGTGAAACTCTTGCCACAGCAATTCAAACCCTTTAGAAAAGTGCACAAGGGTTTGATACGCAAATATGAGGGACCGTTCGAGGTGATCGAACGCGTAGGCAAAGTTTCATACAAGCTCCTCTTGTCGCCCAAGTTGAAGATTCATCCGGTCTTCCATGTAAGCTTGTTAAAGCCTTATAATGAAGACAAGGAAGACCCATCAAGGGGACCAACAGCGGTAGTCACTTCCTTTGACAAAGAAGTGGATGAAGTACGACGACGAGGCGTACCAAGTTACAAAGAGTACCTCATCAAATGGAGAGGTCTGCCCGACACCGAAGCAAACTGGGAGTCCGAGGATGCATTTTGGCAATTCAAAGACAAAATCCAGCGCTTCCACGAAGAAGACGCGATGAGGACATCGCGAGTTTAGGTGGGGGAGAATGTCACAGCCCGCCAATTTTCCGACCGTTTCTTTGAGCCTTTGCAAGACAAGCATAGCTCAAGGAAGGTTTCGAAGCATTCCGTAAGCATACGGAATGGAAGCCCGCGGAACATTACGGAAGATCGCGGGAGTCTCCAGAAAGTTTGGAAGGCAGCCGGACAACTCGAGAACTCTCTAGAATCCTAGAGAGGTTTAAGGATCATGAGCACTCCGGAAGTCTCTAGAACCACCAAGGTAATACTTGGACTTGTATAGATTTCTCTAGGACTTTCTATACTTGTACATATCTAGAGTAGTCTAGAACACTTAGGCATGGAGGAGGAGGCTATAAATAGGGAACCACCCCTCCCATTTGAGGCATCTAGGCAGCAAGCATTCAAGCACCCTTGTAAAGCTTTCTTTCAGCAATACAAGTTCTTACTTTCGAAGTTCTTCTCCCTTTGTTCTTTCGATCATTCTAGCCAAGCATTCGCAAGAGAGAGGCTGACTTAGCATAAGGGGAGTGCTAAGGCCGCACGAGTGTTATTCGAAAAATAAGCTCATGACAATACGCTATTCAATTGACACCAATCACGACTGTATACATACTTTCTTTGTCTTATATACTCAAACATGCTACATAGCCCACATAAACAAACATCATCGTCAAAGCATGTTCACAGTAATTTTAATACCCTACACTTATGAAAAATATGTGATCACCTAAACTATGCATGTGTGATATATAGAATTTAATTCTAGCTTAATTGATCAATTGGTTCATAGTTAATTGGGTCATATTGAGTTGATACGAGTTACGCTATATCCTCCGGGGTATACTTTACGTCCTCCAGGACATGGGTACGTCATTTATGACAACCTCTTGATACTCACTCACCAACTCACATACTTGACTCACTTACACGACTCAATTTAGATTACAAAGCAACAATCTTTCATATACGCTACAACTTATATGCTCTACGTGCTTCCCAAATGCCTATATTTAAGCATGTGTTAATGTGATTTAATTCATCTCACTTCAATGATTATATACTCACTACATGCCTTACAAATATGTGTTTCAAACGTGTTCTAAGTATGTCATGTCATGCTCTGAAATCACATAATATTTAAGTTATATGCTTCACTAACGTGATAGGGGAATCCATCTTATAAGTTTACCTACATGTCCGCCTACAACAGGCAGCGCTACAGTTCGACGAATATCGCACACGCACGCTACAAAAAATGACAAAGCGCTAAGTGACTTGGACTTAGCGGACAAACATGTATTACTAGCCTAGCTCTTGGCCTAGCGACATGTCAATCAACATTTTTCCCACTTCACATCACCATAAACGGCTAATGGACGTACTTCTAACGCCATCTCACTCAGTATAAGGTTTGCTACCGCCATGGATGCCATCAAGGTCCACATCCTTTCATTCGGTGGCGCCATGCCTGTTGCATCCCATGACGAACTTATGGACAAGCCCCTTATTTCAAAAGCACTCTTACTCTTAACGCAATTACCTTACCTACACGACTGGTGCCCATTGCTCATGTACGGACCCCTCCCAGCAGCTGATTCCCCTTGACAGAATATCTCCTAACATGGTTCTCGATATAGCGGCATTGAATACCTAGGGACTTAAAATCCCCTCAGGCTAAAAAAATCCCTAGCGCGTTGTAAACCGTCAAGCAGCCTTAAACGACCCAAGCGCATGCTGCACCACACACATCGCTCATGTACGGACAACCTTAGCTGTTGATCACCCTGGGTAAGATGTCCCCTGACTTGGTCCTTGACCTAGGTCGCAATGGCTACATGGGGACTTAAACTCCCTTCGGGCCCCAAAAAACCTTAGCTTTATTGACCGTCAGGAGGCCCCATGTGGCCAGCACGTGCGCTGCATCACGTACGCCGCTCAAAGTATAGACTGCCTAGCAACTGATCCTCCTAGGTTTGTCTTCTATGTGGTCCTCGACTTAGGTCACATCGGCTACCTGGGGACTTAAACTCCCCTCGGGTCCAAAAATCCTAGTGTCGTTACCCGTCAGACGGTCTTGAACGGCCTAACGCACGCAACATCACACACCTCATTCTCTGCTTAGCGCTCACTAGCCTCACACACAAAGCTTCAAGCCGAACACACACTGCCTTAGCGCACGTCGTTCCCCGTTTAACGCTCGATGCTCTCACACATGACACTTTAAGCCAAACACATGATACCCTAGTGCACGTTGTTCCCCACTTAACACTAGATGCTCTCACACGCGATGCTTCAAGCTGAACGCATGCTGCCCTAACGCACGCCACTCCCTGCTTAGTTCTCGCTGCTCTCAAGCATGATGCTTCAACCTGAATGCACCCTACATCGCGTACGTCATTCCCTAGTTAACGCTCTTTGCTCTCACGCACAACGCTTCAAGCCGAACGCACGCTGCCCTAGCACACGTCGCTTCCCGCTTAGTGCTTGTTATTCTCATGCACGATGTTTCAAACTTAATGCACGTTGCATCGTGCACGTCGTTCCCCGCTTAGCGCTCTCTACACTCACACACGACGTCTCAAGCTCAGTGCACGCTGCATTGCGCACGTCGTTCCTGCTTAAAGAAACATTCCTCTTACGCAAGTTGTTCTACGCTAGCGCAATTGCTGCTCTAATCGCACTTCACGAAGCTCGACCCGCTAAATGTCAGGCAGTACGCCGCCAATATATATTCTGCCCAGGAGATCAATCTTAGTTGCAGAGTTGAGGGGACTCCAAACTACACTACACATACCGGCCTAGCGGCGCTGAGTGTGGCCACGTTAGGGATTTCAATTTCTAACTCCCCAATCAAGATCAATCTCCTTAACATGGAACTTAGGGGACTTGTTAGTATTGCCTAGGGCTCAACCCCTAATTGAGCAACATTTAGTACTTTAATTAGCCAAATTAGAGAAGACAAATATAAGGTATCAGAAAAGAATATTCTGCAAGCCACTTGCCTCTTAGTGATTCATCACTATGAGTAAATGACCAAGCTGCACTGAACTATGTTAAGAGTGCATACATTTCCACATTGTTAAAGGAGAGAAGATGTCACATTCACATGCCTATATAAGGAGGTCTCTCACCACACTTTAAGTAACTTTTTCTAGTATAGTAATTTTACATGCTTACTGACTTATGCATCAGAGCGTTAAAGGTGGGCCAATCCCATCTTCACCTCTGACGTCATTTGCATGTTGTTGTAACAGGTATCCGTGTCTCTATCGAACACCCCAGCAGAATTCGGTAGAAACAGAACCAATGAATTTCCTTTGAGCGATTGGTAATTTTGCTACATCAATAGTTATATAGTTTCCTCTTTACTTCGAATTTCCTACTTTCACTAATAGTTTATGTTGTTAATTTTATTTATTAATTACTATGTTATATTTTGCAGGTTCATTGATCTGAGTACTTTTGCAAAAGATAATTTGATCGAAGTTGAACCTAGAAAACGTAGAAAGACAAACCCAGATATGACGAACTTCAATATTGGAGTGAATTCGAACCTATAGACAGTAATATAGGTCTCAAATTAATTTTTAAAAAAGAATTGAAACCAAAATGTGGAAATCAAATCTCTATTCTGGAAATCAACACATTATGGAAACTAAATATTAGACATAAACAATTGTGTGGATTGATCAAACTAATACCGAAAGATCACCGTAGTGAGAAATATCCCACACGGATTAGCATAGTTTAAGAATTAGAGTTGTGGTAAGGTCCAACATGTTAATTGAGATGTTAACCGCGTCAATTGAGAAGGCATTGCATAGTGAAGGTTTCAGTTCAAGCATTTCAGTAATGGTGGGCTCCACTTTGAGTGATTACACCGACAACTGTGTGAATAGGACATTCCACAGGTAAGGGTGAAATTTTAGCATTTTACATCCCTCTGGGACTCACAGAAGTGATATCTATGTCTACACAGTAAGCAAAGTGTTTTGCACACTGATATCATTGTACAAAAGCATTAAAACACACTGATAACAATCAGTGCTTAAACCCTATTTTGCTAGTATTGCAGTTTAGAAGGAGGTCGAGACTTATTAATATTGGTGTTTAAAATGCTCGATCAATTTGTGTTTCGATCAGGGTAAAGGTAATTATAGTATGTTCCATCTGTTGACTGTAGACTTGATCTTTCTCACAACTAAACATGAGATGTGCGTCTGCTTCTAGAAATATCAAATTCTTATCTAAGACATGGCGGCTTCTCTATGATTGAGCTTAGATTTTTTCACTTTCTTGTCCTAACTTGTTATCTATATATTCATGAGTCTGTATTCATTTTTGTTAAGCTCTCTCACATTTGTAAGCGAAGCTCTGCACATTTTGTTTATCAGAAATCTAGTGAATTTTTGTTCTGCAGTTCTCTTGTTCAAATCTCAGCTTATGATGCTCATTGATGTCATGTTATCATGGTATCAGAGCACACAAAGCTCTCGAGCCTACTTTCGCTGTGTATTTACAACTTTGATTTGTGAATTTTGATGATGTAAAACCCTAAGTTTGGTTTGATTCGTTGAAATTTTAGATGGACTACAGACGAGAGCTAGGGTTTGTGTTCTAAGGCTTCCATCATTGGTTCGGTGTGAATCAGAGATCTCCTTCAAGTTTTTAGTGTGCAGAGGTTGTTCTTTGTCTTGTAAGGTAGTATCTGGCTTCATAATCTAGATATTTGTTATGAAATAGAGTTTCTACTGAAATTTTTGAAGAATTGAGTAGTATGAGATGTAGCCTTGTGATAGTGTGATAATTTCAGATCTTAGGAGTTGTTGCCAAAATATGTGTTGTTGTTGCTAGAATGGTGTTGGTGTAGCTGTGATCTGTCGCTAAATTATAGTAGCTTGTCTCTTGGAAGATTGTTGAAAATTGTTTTCTCTGAAGATTGTTGAATTTAATGAAATTGTGTTGGTTGGTGGTATAAGGTCAGAAAAGAATAAGTGTTACAAGGTCTTGTTAGGTTGTTTGCGGAAGTTGCTGATATTTTGGAAAAACAATAACTAGAGTGAATCTGATTTGGTTTATAAGGTACTTAAATCTGGTGTCTTCTTGGTTAAGATGGCTACATCTTCATCAAATGCATCTGGTAGTGGCATGGATACTCCTATTGTTACACAGGCCGGAGCTAACTCACTCTTGAGTTTAATCACTGTGAGATTGGAAAGGAACTTCATAAAGTGGAGTTTTCAATTTCAATCAGCTATGGAAAGGAATGGACTGTTTGGATATTTTGATGGAACAGAAGTTACACCTCCTCGTTTTGCAATTACCATTGATGGAGAGGTTACCGGTGAAGTCACAGTAGCATATAAAGCCTGGAAGCAAGCTGATAAATCTTTTATGATAGTACTAATGGCAACTTTGGAAGAGGACATTTGGATATCATTATTGGATGTAAAAAATCTAGGGTCCACATCATGCAACTGAAGACTGAGCTTCAAACCATCAGAAAAGGAGCTGAAAGTATAAAGAAATATCTTCAGAGAGTTAAATCCATCAGAGATCAACTATTGTTTATAGGTGTGTCTATATCTGATGAAGACATAATCATTGTTGTTTTGAATGGTTTGCTTGAGGAGTATGCAACAGTGAGGATGATTATAAATGGAAGAGAGAATCCTATCACCTTGAGAGATATGAGGTCACAATTGTTTTCTGCATCAAGAATAATTCAAGGCACACTAGCAGCATATGCTACTCTCACTGCCATGGTGGCCAAGGGTGTGAATTAGAGAGGTGCTTTCAACAACTTTTCCAATGCAGGAAATATCTCTCAACCATCACACTAGTCACATGAGAAAGGAAAATCATCAGTGAAGACATATTATTATGGCACTTCTGCAAATATTAGAAACTTCTGTGAATATAATGTTTGTGGAAAGAGAGGTCACACAAGGTTAACATGTTATCATATCAACAATTGTCAAATTTGTGGCAAGAAAGGTCATCTGGCTAACACTTGCTATTAGAATCCAAACAGCGATGGTGTTAGCTCATTTCCTAATGGTCAGACAAGTGGACATAGATCTCAGATAGGACCAGCACTAGAATGTCAAATTTGTGGAATGAAGGGACACACTGCAGTTAATTGCTATTACAGGAACAATGTGACTAATGATAAATTATCTGTGAACTTTGTGCTATGTCACATATGTGGTAAGAAGGGACACATGGCCTTATACTGTATACACATGAGCAATTATGCATATCAAAGTGTTGAGCCTCCAAGGACTCTGACAGCTATGATTGTTGCACAATCACTCTTTGATCATAGTGGTGCAAGTTCTTCACACTCACAGGAATTGGCAACAACTGGTATTTGGATTGGTGACAGTGGTGCTATACATCATATGACCTCTGATCTACGAAACTTGACCATTGCTAAACCATATATTATTGATCAGACTATCACAATTGGTAATGGTTCTGGTCTTGAGATTGCTAATATTGGAAAGTCTAGTATCACGCTGCTACTCATACCTTTCACTTGAACAATGTTTTACATGTTCCAAATCTGGCTGTGAACTTGTTGTCTTTTACTAAGCTTTGTAGAGAGAACAAATGATTTATCACGCTTGATGATACATACACATGTGTGCAGGAAAAAAGGACAAAGAGACTACTGTACCAAGGAAAGACCAGTGAAGAAGGTCTCTTTCTCTTCAAGAATCCTAAATGGAATAAAAGCTTGGCTTCGTCATACATTGGAGTTCCTGTCAAACTAGGTTGCATGGAAGCTTCATAGTGAAGGTGCTTCCCGCTTCAGAAGCTGTGCTAAATCGTATTTCACAAAGAATCATGAGAGAAATTTAGTATTCTTTATATCTGAATCATATTATTATGCATGTACTTGTTTGAAAATAATCAAATTTGAATTAAATTCTAATCATGCTTTACGTTACTTATCAAATTATATTTTTTCTATGTATATATAATTAATTTTTTATGATATATTAGACGCTTCCTTCGTGAACCCGCTTCTACTAGTTTTTGAAAGAAAAAAACGTTTCCGCGTTTTCTCACGCTTCGCTTCCATGCACTAATCCATGCAACCTAGCTATCAAATCTCCTTTGTGGCATCATTGCTTAGGACATTCTGCATCTGATATAGTAGCTAAAATGCTATCTAATTCTAGTATTTTAGTGTCTTCACCTGAGTCATCTTTTGTGTGTACTCACTGTCTGCATGAAAAGATGCATAGGCTTCCATTTATTGGATCTGTAACCAAGTCAAATAGGCCCTTCCAAAAGACACATAGTGATGTATGGGGACCTGCTTCTAGTCTCTATATTGAAGGTTTCAAATACTATTTGATATTCACAGATGATTATACTATATTCTTGCGGGTGTTTCCACTTGTTAATAAATCGTATGTGTTTCATATGTTTGTGAAATTTCATGGTCTTGTGGTTACTCAGTTTCAAAGTTCTATTCAGATACTTCAGACAGATGGTAGAGGTCAACTTCATAACAACAAATTTAAGCAGTTTCTTAAATCTAAGGGTATTTTACATCAAATTACTTGCCCTTACACACCTCAGCAGAATGGTGTTAATGAAAGGAAAAATAGACATTTAGTGGAGACTGCTATTACTCTTCTTTCAGCTGCCTCTCTTCCTAAACATTTTTGGTATCATGTTGTTGCTCATTCTGCATTCCTTATAAATAGGATGCCTTGCAGGATACTAGGTATGATTTCTCCTCATCAGAGACTCCACTAAACTAAACTTGGTATTTCTTCTCTTGAAGTCTTTGATACTGCATGTTATCCATACTTAAGGCCATACTCTTCTGATAAGCTAGCTCCTAGAACTATGAAGTATATTTTCATGGGCTATGCAGTAGGCTACAAAGGCATTTTGTGCTACAATATAAAGAACAATAAAATTTAGCTGAGTAGACATGTGTTTCATGATGAGACAATCTTTCCATTTGCCTCTCCACTATCTCATTCTCTTCTCTCTTCCTCTGTGTCTTCACCAAAACCTAAATTATATCCTACACCTATCACAGTATTCATTCCTTCTCCTATTCCTGTTGGTCAGGATCATCACCCTATTGTTCACCCTGATCAATTACAGGTAGTCCTTCATATGTTTGATCCTTTACCTATAGTTGAGGAAGGGATTATTGTGACCATTAATGGTAATGGTGATACTACAGGAGGAGATGATAATGTGTCACATGATAGTGACAGTATGGAAGTATTTCACGATACTACAAATGAGAACTTTGCTGACATTGAAAATAATAATGGCAGTATAGACAATGGTATATATGTGCATGTTGCAGATGTTGTTACTTATGAAAGCTGAATATGTGAATGATATTGATGTTCATGGGAATGAGGGTGTGGATCTTGTAGATGGAGTTATCCCTGAAAACTTAGACATCAACAACTTACCTCATGAATTGCAATTTATTGTAATCAAAATTACAATAATCACTCAATGTTGACTAGATCCAAGAATGACAATGTGAAAAAGAAGACTTTTCAAGATTTCTATGCATTTTTTATAGTGGTAAAAGGCAACCTATATGAAGAATATCCTTTCTTCAATGGGTTTACTGTTGTGACAGACATTGCAGAAGTAAAAGAGACAAAGTATTATAAACATACAGCTGGAAAGGAAGAGTGAGATCGAGCCATGGTGGAAGAGATTGTTGCACTGGAAAAACAAGGTACATGGATTCTTGTTCCTCATCCTATAGGGAAGAATATTGTTTGTTGTAAATGAATTTACAAGGTTAAAAAGAATCAATATGGAAGTGTATCTAGATATAAAGCTAGATTGATAGCTCAAGCATATAGTCAATCTAAAGATCTGGATTATGATGAGACTTTTAGTCCAGTGGTGAGGCTCAATACAGTAAGAATCATCCTTGCCTTAGCTGCCATTAACATATAGGAATTAATTAAGACAGCTTGATGTCAAGAATTCCTTCTTACATGGTGATTTGAAAGAAGGGGTTTTTATGTAGCAACCACAAGGGTTCATTGATCCACAGTTTCCTAATCATGTGTGCCTTCTTAAGAAGTCTTTATATGGTTTAAAGTAGGCTCCAAGGGCATGGAATGAGAAATTTACTAGCTTTCTACCAAGCTTAGGCTTTAGCTTCTCTCATTCTGATCCTAGCCTCTTTGTGAGAGAAAGCAAAGATGGAATTGCGGCTTTACTCTTGTATGTAGATGATATTGTGGTGACTGGATCAGATACAAAAGGTATATCCACAGTGATTAAGGAACTCAATGAGGTTTTTGATATGAAATATCTTGGTCCTTTGTCATACTTTCTGTGATTGGAAGTTGTGCAGAAACCAAATGGCGTTTTTGTTAGTCAAAGAAAGTATGCCAATGATTTCCTAGTCCGAGCAGGAATGGACACTACAAAGCCTTACAACACTCCATGTCTTCCTCATATTCAGAAGCTCAAAAATGAAGGTACATTACTCCCTAATCCAAGTGTTTACAAAAGTATTGTTGGAGTTCTTCAATATCTGACATTCACCAGACCAGATATAACTTATTTAGCAAACACTGTGTGTCAATGTATGACATCTTCTACTAATGTACACTTTGGAGCAGTCAAATGTGTCTTAAGGTATCTACAAGGAAGCTTAGACAAGGGCATTTTTTATAAAGCCACTGGGATTAGCCAGCCTTGTATCTCTTCATATTGTGATGCAGACTGGGCTGGGGAAGTGAATGAGAGGAGGTCAACAATAGGATTTGTGGTGTATCTGAGAGGTTGTCTAATTTCTTAGCAATCCATGAAACAAGGGTCAGTATCAAGAAGTTCTACAGAAGCTGAGTACATGTCTCTTGTTAATACAAATGTTGAGGTTTCGTCGATTAGACACATTTTATGTGATTTGCATATGAGAGTGCCTCAACCTCCACGTCTTCATTGTGACAATCTATCTGCTTTGGCATTGGCATGAAATCCTATTTTTCATTCCATAATCAAACACCTTGACAATGACTTCCACTTTTTTAGAGAAAGAGTACAGAAACATGACTTGCTACTTCGATATGTGTCAACATCAAAACAAACTGCAGACATTCTCACCAAAGGTTTACATTATCCAGTCTTCAAGTATCTCCTTATCAATCTTAGACTGGTAACCCTAATTGAGATTGAGGGGAGGTGTTGACCGTAGCCTTGACCTTCCTCACAACTAGACATGAGCTGTGCGTCTGCTTCTAGAAATATCAAGATCTTATCTGCTGACACTTGGTGGCTTCTCTATGATTGAGCTTAGATATTTTCACTTTCTTGTCCTAACCCGTTAGTTATATATTCATGAGTCTGTATTCATTTTCGTTAAGCTCTCTCACAATTGTAAGCGAAGCTCTGCACATTTTGTTTTTCAGAAATCTAGTGAATTTGTTCAGCAATTCTCTTGTTCAAATCTTAGCTTGTCATGCTTGCTGATGCCATGTTATCACCATCTATATATGCGCATAGCACACAATCATAATCTTGATTAAATCTACCAAAATATTATCTCCGTCGTTTTTCAAATCTTGATGTAGATTCATGATTCTCCATTTACTCGAGTAGCTACTAGATCGATCTTCTAAAATTGATCGTAACAGACACATGTTACATCTACATTGGAATACAGTATCTGCCACGCGCGTACATGATTCGTCACATGGAACAACGTACTAAGTAAACTTAATTATCTTTTTACATAAAACAAAGCCTCCACCTTAATTAGTGCTATGCAGGATTATTAGTAGGACATACATAAATGAAGTGCTTTCATGTAAATTTGTTTCACGTTTAACTAACTAATCTATCATCAAATCAATGTGATTAAGGTATATGAAAAGGAAAGCATTGCGAAGCATGATCCACATGCAGTAGCGAAGCCGATTTACATGTACACAACAATCTCTTCACTTCACTTTAGACATAAGTACAAGACTAGGCCACTTAATTAAGCCATAGAAACGGTGCATTTGAAAGATCGATAGCCAATAGAAACATGTCAAGTCTCGATCAGCATCTACATGTATGCTAATTATTACATGCATTACTTACAATAGAAATGATTACCCCGGCAGCAAGTTATCCACAGGATGAAAAATTCCCTAGTGCAGCCCTCGGCTCATTTTCAGTGTCATAAACTTAATTCAGATCACTTCCTCATTGTCGTTATGGACAGTCGAGTTCTTCACTATAATATTACTGCAAATACATGAGTTGCTTGCTAATCATAGGTGTATATGTATATATATCCAGTTGATGCATGTATACTAGCTCCACCAACTTGAGGTCGGCACGTTGCCCGGTTGCCAAGTAGTTTTCAATTCCATTTTTCCGACCCCACGGCAGAAACATCATGCACACTCAGAAGTCCGGAGCAGCCCCATGCCATGCCATGACTCCATGAGCTGTTTGCTTTGTATCATCCACGTTCCATCAATTGAGTAGACGTATATGCACTGTGAAAACCATATTGATTCTATAATCACCAACCAAGCCAATAATACTACATCGAAAGCCAAAAAGGGTACAATCCTAGACATGCTAATGTGCAATATATAACATTATAATTAACTGCTTCTTCCGCTTGGTCAGTTGGTCGGGTTAGGTTTGGGGCCAACCAAGAGCTTCCACACCACGAACTCGGAAAGTTCTACTGCGCCAGTGAGCGAGCCACCTAGCTCTTGAAATCGAAGAGACAGAGAGTGACCGAGAGAGAGAGAGAGAGAGAGAGAGAGAGAGAGAGAGAGAGAGAGAGGATCCTGATGAATGTACAGAAATTAGTACACTGGTTGACTATAACAATTTTCCATCCGGAACAACAATGATAGCTATATATTCCTAGCTATGATGACATAGATATGGAATGCAAGTCTTCTTCTTTTTTTTGGTCGAAGGAATGCAAGTTATTCCTTCTGAAAGTTAATACAATCGAGTATGGCCGGCCAATTCAGAGAAAGAACCAAGTTGACTGACATCGATTGATCATGGGAATTTCAATGGGAAGGGGACATTGAGTAGAGTATATATGCTTTATCTTTTATGTTCTTAACTAGTCAAACAGCGCCGGAAAGGAATAGAAGCCTCACTCTCACGAGTCATGATGTTGCACTTACACTGATGCTCTTGGATCAACTACGTACATAAACAGAAGTTCTGCAAAGTGGCATGTAAATATGATGTGCTTAATTTTCACTGAGAAAATGGACACGGTATGAATTTTTTGCTTGATTTTCTTCTATCATAGACTCGATAGTCAAAACACTCAAAACACAAGCCTAACTATACCAGCCTGTCTAGATTGGGCCATATGCTCTAGCCTCAAACAAATGCTGTCTTCAGAGCCCACGAGATGCAGCCCATTCTCGCCAAGGGTTCCAAAGTTGGGCCGAAATCCCAAGGAAAAGCCCGACCTGCACGCCCCTCCGATCAGCATCCCCCAGACGCAGCTCGAACCCATTGCCAAGAAATCATGTAGCCACAAGTCCACAACACGTCCTAATTTTCCAAACCGTAAACGGAATATAATACTCTTTTTAGTTCAGGTCCTTATTCTCAAGGAACCATTGATGGTAACTGGAAAGCGAGAGATTCTTTGTTCTTATTGTTTGCCAATGAAGCCTAGTGCAGAGAACTGAGAGAAGCCCAGTCACATATAGTCACCAAATTTGGAAAAATTGGGGACAGATCCTTCATTCATAATGGGATCCATCAATAAGATGATTGCAGATCTTGTTTAGACAGAGAGTCAAATTTAAGTTGCTCAACAAACGCAATTCAGAAACGTCAGTTTCATTTCATGACATACTCAAAAACGATTACAGAGATCCACTACCACTCTGTTCCCTAAACATTTCAGAGCACCACAGTCCCAACACTAAAACACAACCGTCCTCAAACTTATTAGCACTACTAAACTTATGTACATACAACTTTTCACACACATCCCTCAAGCAACAGCTTTCTTGGCTTTCTTAGCAGCAGGGTTCTTGATCGACTTGGGCTGTTTCGGCTTAGCAGCAGCAGGAGTCGATTTCTTGGTCCTCTTCGTCGCCGTCCTCTTCTTCTTCGGAGTAGCTGCCGCCGTTTTAGCCGTCTTCTTCTTGTTCTCTTCTTCCTTTTTGGGCTTCGCAGCATTTCGTGTTGTCATTTTCACTGTGCTCTTGTCCATCTTCCCCGACTCGGATAACTTGTACGAGGCCTTGACCTTGACCAGCTTTCCTCTCGCCACAGAATTCTTGAGCTGCAGAGCCAAAGTCTTCTTGAAGTTGGCCGGAAGCACCGCCTTGTGGGTTTTCTCCATGTACTTGGCTATAGCATAAGGGCTCGAGCCACTCCTCTCGTTCAGAGCCAACAGTGCCTCTTTGATCATCTACACATACATAGATACATAGTTTAATCCACAATAAGACAACAGACAGAGCCAAACTCAAGTTTCGCAGTTGAATTTAAGGAAGTTTTTTAAGTACCTGAAAGTACGGTGGATGAGAAGCGGTTTTGGGTTTGGTCTGTTTGGGCTTGTTCTTCCTCTCCTTGAGATCTCTGAGCTTTTTCTCCCTGACCGGCTTCTCCTCTGTCTTGTTGGGTTCCTCAGTAGCTGGGACCTCCGCCGGTGGGGCCTCCACGGCCGGAGCTTGAACTTCTTCAGTTGCAGACATCACGAAACAGAGCAACAACGAACGGTTTCTGTGAGAGCAGAGATTTACTGAGAATACTGATCAACTATAACGAGAGTGGAGAATGATCATGGTTTTATATACCGGGGGAGCGATCCGCGGCAAGGCTCGCAGTGAAATCTGATTGGTTGGTTCGGAGATGGTTACTTTGTTGAGTGGAGAGATCCGGGACGTACACGTGGATAGATAGTTCTGGGGCGTTCCTGGCTTTGGTTTTCTTGGGTGTTTGGGACTTGGAAGTGTGTTTGTGCTGTGTTTTCTGGGTATACTTTGTCGGTCATTTTCTGTTAGATTGATTTGAATTTGGAATCGAAAAGTTTTGTTGGTTGAAGAAGGGAAAGTGTGTTTCGTAATGCGGGCTGAAGGAGGAAAAATGGTTGAGATTTGGAGATTTTAAGGCAGGAAATTGTAACGATCACTTACTTGAAGAGGTTTTTAGTTTAGAGTCTTCTTTTTCTTTAACCCCGTTCCTACGAGCTTTGACAAATATAAAAGTTATATTTATCTAAAAGTTAAATTTAATTATATTATTTTTGTAACCAGTCTTTTTAGAACGTCGCGCTCGCGCGTGCGAATTATTAGTGTAATTAAGCGTATTTCTATTATTTTACGCAAGTGTATAACTCAACTACTATTAATTATATTGTCCCAAATCTATGGATTACAATTTGTATAATACTACTACTTAATAGACTTAGTAATATATTGAGCACTTCACATATATTAGTAAAAATTTACGAAGTATCTCATGCGTATGCACTATATAGTGAACTATTTGTTGTGACACGTACCTATTTCAGAAAGAATTGACGGTTTTCATGAGCAGTTTACACATGTCATTTGCATTGTTATAGCGTATTTATTTTTATACACTCAGTTTACACAATATATTTATTTTTCAAAATAAGTTTACAAAAGGTAGTAAAGGGCTAAAACTACTACATACCCTACATAAATGTAAATAGATAGACATATATAGTCCTACTTATTGATCTTATTCTCCTATAAATCTGGTTCCGTCCCTTTGTCGAAAGAACCTTATTCGTATAATACCTACACAAAATAGACAAAAAATATTAACACAATTAAATAGGATCTCATTATTTCTTCGATATCACTACATATGTATTTCTGCCATTTGTATAGTACCTATTAATTCTAGATATCATTTGAATCTGGAGGAAGTAAAACCTCCTTGAACACCACGTTCTTAGTGAATGCCCCATCTTCACCAGTAATAGACCATCTTTTAATGAGAACCTTTGTAGTCGTCTCAGATACTCCTCTAGACAATGCCACATATAATTGACCATGACTGAAAACATGATCAGGGAGATAAACACCTATATGTGGGATAGTTTGACCTTGAGACTTGTTTATTGTCAAAGAAAAGCTCAATTTGATCGGAAATTGCTTTCTTGTGAGTGAAAATGGTAGTCCTACATTCTCTACAATTTTCAAAGGAATTCGAGGTAAAAAAAACTCTAGTCCCAGCACAGTGTCCAGTTAAAATTTGAGCATCGATTAAGTTTTGATAAAAACCCCGACATAATAATCTAGTCCCATTACACAATCCCAATTTTGGGTCAATATTTCTCAGTAGCATGACCGGGGCACCAACTTTTAAAGTCAACTTGTGAGGGAGGAGTCCTCCTACAGATAATGAGTTTAAGAACTCTGGCTGGTACAAATTTCTGGTGTCATCTTCCACATAATCAAAAGAATACAATGTAATTCGATCACCTGGAAACATATCAATTATTTTATCATTGAGCATGTCCACATCATCATTTATAGGAGTAATAAGTGCTCGCTCAACCATGTATCTTGCATCATTTACGTGATTGCCCAAATTTGGAAAGACTTCGTTGATAATTTTTTGAATGGAACTGTCATTTTCCCATGGAACAACCATCGAATCAGGCAATTTGATCATTTTATCATCATAGACATTTTCAACTCCATCACCAACACGTAGCAAAAATTCAGCAAAATGACAGTCATTTATGGATCTCATATTTTCCCTCAATCTCAATATTTTCATTTGTGCCCAAAATGCTGATCTCATGATTGAAGCTTGAATGAGCTCAGACTTTGTTCCTTTAGGAATCACAGGAAGAACCTGACGAAAATCTCCCCCGAAGATCATTATCTTTCCACCAAAGGGTAATTCAGACGCCAATATGTCTCTAAAAGTTCGATCAAGTAGTTCAAAGTTATATCGATGTGTCATAGGAGCCTCATCCCAAATAATTGCAGTCGCACTTCGTATTAGTTGTGCAAGAGCTGATTGTTTACTTATGCAGCAGTCGGCGGATGCATCTACGTTTAGTGGGAGTTTAAATCTAGAATGAGCCGTCCTCCCACCAGGTAATATGTTTGCCGCTATTCCAGATGATGCTGTGGCAAGGACTATATGATTTTTACTTCTTAAACTTGCTAGCAATGCACGATATAAAAACGTCTTCCCAGTTCCACCTGGACCATCAACAAAAAATAATGCATTTTCTTGTCTCTCCACTACGGCCATAATAGTGTTGAAGGCACTTTTTTGATCGTTGTTAAGAAGCCCAATTGCATCAACATCTTCTTGAGGAACTTTTATGAGGAGTTCGTCCTCAATACATCTAGGCATGCCAGGATTTTCGTCAGCGTCATTAATTATATCGAGAAGATCAAAATCTTTAATGCTCTTGTCAAACTATTCAAGTATTGAGTTTAAATCCCGTAATAACCAGTTTATTTGTCTAGTCTCACTGCATGAAGGATAATCTTCAACCATGAAAGGATAAAATTCGTCCCACAACATTCTAACATCGGTTGGTTCACTGAAAATCAAAATAGTGACAAATAATCTCCTTAATGCTGATGGCATCCTGACTGTAGAGGCTTCCAACAAACAATTTCGGACGCTATTGTCATTCTCTAAAAATCCACGCATCTCGGCTACTTGCTTAAATGTTGGTTGTAAAACACCATCAACAGTAAGCACATCACGAAATGATGTTGGTCCTCTGATGTGATTTAGAAGGACACGAAGATAAAACTTCTCACTGTCTAACGATGACACACTGTATATACGCCCGATCACCTTGTACTTATTCCTTCTTTTTGCCCAAAATTTCCTGCTACTATCCCACCTATAGTGTTCAGGAATTTCTCGATACAGATACTCCTTTGCATCCTCGTCTACTCGGTTAAGGGTGAAAAATTCAGTTAGCATTGTTTTTTGTGCTTGCTCATCTGCTAAAATATCCTCTAAAACTTCATCTTCTCTAAATGTAATTTGCTGCATGTTCGGAAGATGTATCTGTAATCGTTCTACAGTTGGATATATACGATTCATCCCAAATTTAAAGATCCTTCATAAGGCCTCTGGTGCACAAACCCACCTTGCATCCACATATTGCTTGATTTCATCAAAGTCGGGGTTCGATTGCAGTTGAAGTGCTACTCTGTCTGAACCTTTGTAGACATACTTATATAAGTACTTGACACTTTTTATACTCCCACATATTTCAACATTGATGTGACAGTTGTATCGTAGTAATAACCATGGATTGTAAGGAACTACCCAACTGTTATCCACCATCACGTCCCCTCGTCTTCCGGTATATACGGGCAAATGACTTTCTCGTCTTCGATAAACAGGATAAGCAGCATTCCCTTGCATCGTGAAATTTGAAAATGATTTGGGATATCCTTTATTGCAACTCCCATTTTTCATACACGCAAGCCTTGGATTTAATATTCCACATGGCCCATGAATCATATGCGTGCACACTGCCTCATATAGTTGAGGCTCATCATCCTTATTTGGGATTTCAGCTCTAACAATGCGGTCATACTCATCTGGGTTATTAAGCTTATCACCTTCAGCCAACATAACCAACATGTGAACGTGTGGTAGACCCCTTTTTTGAAATTCTATTACAAAAGCATGAGCAACAACTTTTCCTAGTACACCCTTGTCCACAATGTCTTCTTTAAAATGCCCAAGTTTTGCATGGAAAACCCTAGTGACTATATCTGGACGATCTTTAGGTGTTTGTCCAGGGATCAGTTGAGTTTTAATTTCTTCCCAGTTTGGATTACATGTCATGGTGATAAAAAGATCGGGCCTACCAAATTTTTGAACTAAAGCCATTGCATCCTGATATCGTTGGTGCATATCACGCGGGATTCCAATAAATGATGAGGGAAGAATGGTTCTACGTCCAACATTTTCTGAGAATACATTAATTTCAAATTAATATACGAATACGTATAACAATCTTATAAATACATAAGAGCTTACCCTAAAAATATAGCAAGTACCTGCATTGTGCTCCCCTGTATGAAGAGAGTCTTGTAGTCCTTGACGAAATTCTTTTCGAAATTTTTCTTGTTCAAGTCTTAGATATCTAAGTCGCTGTGATTCAATTTTCACATAATTATCCACTACATATTGTTGTAAAAGTCGTCCACCTCGATGTAGCAGATTTTCGTGACCTTGACGCACCTACAAAAGATTTGTCTTTTAAGAACGTGTCTTATAGTGACATAGGAAAATTATGCTAATGAAAAGAAAAAATAAATCAACTTGTAGCATGTAGGCATAAAAGTTGCACATGACATATCCTTCCCTCTATTATCTCGAGTCTTAATATCTCATCCATACGATCCGTACGGTAATAATAATGGATATTGCATAGGGTCATAATATCCGGCGGAATCTTTTATATTCCAAAGTCGTCCATCAACCGTTTGAACAATAAAATCTCTTCCGTCTGGATTTATATTGTCTTCCCCTCCAACTATAATAGCAGCAACTTGTGATGCAGATGGCATATTATAATGACGACGATCAGATGGTTGCTCTCTTATGATGAGTCTACAATTGGGTAAATCTTGACATTGTCCAAGACTTCGAAGAACTTCTACAAATGGATTGTATTGATGCAAGATTTGTTGAATTTTTTCAACCATTGCCCTATCCAAAACTTCGCTTTCAGACAATCTATTTTGAAGTTCATGCTCAGTGTCATATATATAAGCTTGCAAATATCGCGGTCTTCTCCCATCAATTGGCAATAAACTACCAATTTTATGATAAATTGAACCTTGAGCACGAAAAGTATAATGAGATCAAACATTAATTGACTCATCAACATGTACACCCATCGAAGTGAACGCAAAGACATTGTTGTAAGCTCTGATGCTCTGTCTAAACTTTCTTCCTTCATTTGTTTAGTCAAAAAATAGCCGAACCATTTCAGGAGGAGATTGTATCAAAGGCAGAAAAATATTTCCTTTACAACAACACAAACTAAAGGTCTCTTGATGAAACAACATTGCTTGACAATACGAACATCTTCTAACTGGGGGTAATTCACAGTAAGGGATGCCCATATCCTCATCGAAATCTCTAGCCGAATTATGAATTATTTGCAGTCTTCTGATACGTCTTTGTTGTTGAACACTGTGCACAGGCGCCACTGGAGTAAACACATTCTCCATGTCGTGGTCTTCCTCATTTATATTCATCCTCACATCATTGATGGTCATATCATTTCCAATATTAAGACTCATGTTGGAGTTGCCAGTTTGTCCATGATTTAGCATGGGAAGATCATGCACAACTGATGTGTAAAACAAAAAAATTATGTCATCATAAGTTAGTAGTTATGTGGACATCAACTTTAAAATAATATAATAGGTTTAATACCACGTATACATTCACCATGTAGCGGAAAATTCTGAACATCTTCGCTTATATGTGACCTATCCATCCGTGCAAGTTGTCTCACGTGAGTCAGTCGACGTCTTGAATATTGTGGACCATCATTATCAACATGTAACGATCTTGAAAAGTGTAAGTTTTTAGAGTGATCTTGCAACACCAATAAAGTGAAAGAAATAAGATTAGTCGAGGTTGTATTAACTGGAATTAAATCTCTATCATCCTCATAAAAGGAGGTTTAGACATTTTATGATAATATTAGGAGCAACATACATGGAGCAGGTTGACTTGTACCACTTGATCCTAATTCTTCACATTGGTGGACATTTTCGCCTTCTAACACTGTTATGGGTATAAATTTAGAAATTTTTATATGAATTCAATCAGTTAAGAAATGAAGAAACATTTTCAATAACAATTACCTTGATCAAACTGGGATTGATAATCATGATCAATTTCAACTACTGGTCGCTTTCCTCGAGCTTGTTCACGACGCCTTGCCAGATACTCTTGACGCTGAGAATAAGTCATCGACTCTCGCCATTGCCGATGGCGAGCACGTGCACGGCTCATTAGATCCATTTTATGAAAGTAAATGTATGTTATAAAAAGTCGTCGAAGATATCCTCAGATAGTTGCAGCTATATGGTCCTTACATATCTCATCCGTCTGCAACCATGAGAGTTTTAAAACAGGACAACAACACCATAACACAATGAACTAATAAATGTAATTAAAGGTACATGAGTTTAAAGTATAGAAAGCTACACAGCTTAGAAGATCATACATAGATGCAGCAATATGGTCCAGGCTATATTGCAAACTTTTGTTACTTCTATAGTTCTATTCCACATATCCTTCCGTTAATTTTTTTCTTCTATTAGTCCTACATAACAAAACAATATGGTCTGTGCAAGAACTTATTAAGAACGGAATTAAAAGATACAACATTCCGCAACATCGTCGAACTGGCCAAACAGAGAAAGAAGTTGCTATGAAAACATAAAAAGAAAACAGTGAGTATAAAAAAAGAATGTTAGTTCTGCCTCAAGAAAACAGAATGTTATAGCAAATAGCTAAGTAACTTGAAAAAAAGAAATAAAAAAATTAATGATAAGTAGAAATGCTTAAGGCAGTTGGGGAGGTAGAATATTCAAATACCCCTCCTCTCGGTATAAGTTTTTCAATTCCAAATTAAACTGATTGAGGATAAAAACGGAAGAATAAATATGAAACCTTGATAGCCAATCCCCAAATCACAAACATCCACTTCCAAACAAAGAAAAACATGAACACCAAACTACATTAGTTCGTCAATAAATAGAATTGCTGCATTAAAACACTAACAGAAACCAACTCGGGGCACATTATCAAAGTAATAATTTTCACTACCACAAAGTACATAAAAGACTATAATAGGATGCATACGTGAAGCATAGAAAACAGGGGTGGCCATGCAGGAACTGCTATCAAAATCAGCTTTTAAATAATTAAATAAGAAAGACATACAAATAAAAGGGATATGAGAAATAGATATCATACACGCAGAAGAAGATGGTTTGGAGTGAGAGGTAGAGTCTGTTTGTCAATAATGAGATTGCTAGTGAAAGTGTAGAGTGAATTGTTCGGTTGTTCACACTGCAGTTCTCCTGCAATTAGAAGAAAAAGAATATTCAATTAAATTGATACAAAAATGTTCAGCTAATAATTACACCATCTATTTAAAATTTTACGAAGTTGAAGCAATGGTTCCCGTTAAATTGGACTCATGGATCAGATGAACACAATTCACAAACTAATGCAATACACATAGAGTCAATCCAAAACCCTAAAAAGAATATTGAACCAATTCCAAGAGAGACAGAGAGCCTTACTTGCGGAGAGCAAGGGCCGTGAGTGTCCAATGATGATGCCTTAGGCTGGGCCGAATCCTATTGAGCGGTGTCGGTGTGCATCAGATCATCGACCTTGGAAAGCATGGCGAGGTCGGTGGAAGGGGGGGGATGAAGAGACGTGGTAGAGGAGTAAAGGGACGGGAAATATCCTCGAGGGGAACTTCTATCAATGGCTAAAGATACATTCATTATTGCTTAATTAATAGAGATGTGTTGCAGCCAAAAAGAGACAAACGTGTTGCAATCAAACAGAGATAAAGTGAAGTAATTAAACAAAAATGCACTACAACTATTTATCTCTATTAATTAAACAAATAACAATAGAAGAACTTACACACTTTCTTTTGTTGTTCTTCTCGTGAAGCAGTAGAAATGCAACTGAAGGAAAGAAGTTAAAATGAATTGGAATCAAGCAATTAAAATTAGTGTA
This sequence comes from Geum urbanum, assembly GCA_946800695.1. Taxonomy (NCBI): domain Eukaryota; kingdom Viridiplantae; phylum Streptophyta; class Magnoliopsida; order Rosales; family Rosaceae; genus Geum; species Geum urbanum. The sequence goes on along the minus strand of OX327000.1, from coordinate 4,192,857 downwards.
ATCCATTGGCCTTCAGCTACCTCTATGAGAACTTACCCAAATTGCTGTGAGCTTGAAAGAGAGTACCCAGTTTGGGGTGAGCTTCAAAGTGCACCTATGGAATTGCAATCTTGTGCAAAGTAAACAAAGAATTAGAAAAAATGAAAAACAAATGTGAAATTCATGAAAGGATGATAAGAACGATATTTGATTAGAGATGGGTAAACTCACAATCTCCGACGAAGATTTCGTTCAAACGGTGAAGCATAATTTTTAGGCATCACAGATCCAATTGCTGGGTTTTGTAAGTTCTTGCAAGTGGCCGGAAGTTTTGGAGGTAATGGCAAAGCAGTTGAGAAAATCAGTTGATCTTCAAGCAGTTTCTTTGGTGAGGGAGGAGGAGAGCAAACGTGTTTGGGGTTTGTTCGTTTTCCGTCTTTTTTTGTGCGCGTGATTACCTTAAGACCCTGAGATATTTACCAAAAGTTAAGCTTTATAAATCGTAGGGGGGCATGTCAGTTTTTGCTTAATTAGACGTAGATATAGCCAATTATAAAGGGCAAATAATGAAATTTCAAAAATTTAACCCTAACCCACAATTTGCTTAATTAATAGAGATTTGTTTCAACAATATTTTTATTTTAAAAATTATACAAAAACAAAAATAGGGAGAAAACCGAAAAGTCTTACTTAAATTCTTTGACAAATATAACTAGAGATTTAGCAATAAGTTATATTTAACTTCTTTTTAAGATATCAGTTGAACAATTTTTTTAAAATTTTTCGTCAAATTATAACTTTATTTTTAAAATAGAGTTCTATTGAGAATGCTCTAATGATGCTTTGGTACACGATGTGCTACCCATGATTTCCTCATTGATTGCAGAATGGGTGTGATTGAAATGGCGGTGCAATATTGATCATAGTGATGGAAATTGGAACGTGTTTGAATTGAAGTCTTTTAATGCATATGTGATTTTGTGAATAAGTGAGTATCAACAAGTTGTAGTCCAATGATAAAGACTCATATTGTAATCCTTAAGGTCACGTGTTGAAATTTTATCAGACACGAAAACTGTTGTCCAAACTTGCAATTAGTTGAATCTTGTCATGCAAGTGTTCTTCACAAAAAAACTTCAAAGTCTATTACTACTTATAGCAATCAATGCTGACTCAGTATGACTCAGTTTCATACTGAAGTAAAATTAAGTATGGTAAGATAAGTTAGAGGTGAAATAAATCGTGAGAAAAATACGATTAAGAAAAATCAATCATTTGGCTGCTTTTGATTTCTGTGTTAATTGATCCCAAAATTTAAGAGAACATTTTTTTTGAGAAATCGAAAATTCATTTATTAGTAAGTTAAGTACAATCTTTGTTCAGCATCTCGAACAAGAAAGGAGGTGATGTATGGAGCATCGTAGAAAAGTAAGACTGGTGAAGATCCATTTAGCTAGGGTATGTGCGACATTATTGACTTCCCTTGGAACATGCACAAATGCTGAATTCGCTGAGTCGTCTAAGAGAGTGGCAAACATCCTCACAGACATCTCGAAACTCCGGAGGGCTGGTATCAAGATCCTCTAATACCTTAACAAGAATTAGGGAATCTGAACTGTACCAGACCGGGTCGAGCCCATATCCTAAACCAAGTTGACAAGCTTCAAATGCACCTACGATTTCCACAGACAAAGGTGAAAACTGTCCCTCAATACGCCGAGTGAAACCCATAATGAAATTACCAAACTAATCCCGAACCACCACACCAATGCCTCCTTGGTTGGAGTTCTTATCGAAGACACCATCCATACATATACAATATCTTCCTATAGGTGGAGAACGCCATTGTTGGGGTTGATGAACAACTTTGGGGGTTCCTATTAGCAGGCCAGAGTATAGAGCTGTATAGTTTCACTCCCAAAATTAAGGTTGTTCCATACTTTATCATTGTGCCTTTTCCAGATGAACCATATGAAAGTATCAAACACCCAGAGGATAGGAGCAGCCTGATTGGGTAAGACTATAGTATCTCGAGAAATAATATAGGCATTGCTTAATTTAAAAATTCTATGGGATGTGTGGTGCCAGATTAATCAATCCTTACATTGACGTCGACTCAGAGGAATATGCCTTGCTAGGGCCACATCTTTTAGGTCAATATAGCTCTCCATCAGGGGTACATTCCAAGTTCTGTCAGGTCGAATGAATTGAGAAACACAGAGGATAGTTGTTGGAGTCTTCAACGGTGAAATAGGTCGAACTTTACCAGGGTGGGATAACCAATTATCTTCCCAGACCGCTATTGTGAAACCACCACCACCTGCCAACGAGCCCCACCATCCACAATAAGCTTAGCGGCTAAAAGACTACGCCACATATAAGAAGGAGCGTCACTCATAGTTGCTTCCCATATAGAACAAGAATTAAAATAACGAGCTCAGTAAACCTGGCTCACCAACGACTCCCGGTGCTGAAGAATACATCAAAATTGTGTAGCAAACATTGCCAGATTAAAGTCATATAAATTTCGAAACCCTAACTCTCCTTGATCCTTAGGCCGATACATATATCCCAGGTGCACCAATGTATCTTCCTTTTATCAGCTATATCTCCCCAATACAAATCAGCACACATTTGTTGTAGCATCATTACAGAATTCCTTTGGTAGTAAGTAGCAATTCATTACACAGTTGGGAAGGGCTTGTGCCAAAACCTTAAGAAGGATCTCCCTACTAGTTGCACTAAGGAGGGAATCTTTCCAGTCGGCTAGTCTATCCCGCAACTTATCTTTAATATAGGCAAATGTCATCTTCTTAGTGCCCCACATGAGTCGGCATCCAAAGATATTTATCATGAAACATAACTAATTCCATGCCTAAGATCCCGGGCAGATCCTTCTGATTGCCTTGTGACAGATTCCGGTTGAAGCACACACTACTTTTGTTGTAATTTATCGATTGGCCAAATGCATTCTCATAAGTCTGCATAATTTCTTTCACCTTATAGAATGCATGTCCCAACACCCTTGAGAAAATGAGACCATCATCAGTAAATAGTAGATGATGTAATTCCGGAGGTCTTGTACATATTTTTATACCCTAAAGTTCTCTAGCATTATGAGCTCGTCGAATATAAGCTGACAGCCTCGAAGTGCACAACATGAATAAGTAGGGTAACACAGGATCTCTTTGATAGAGGCCACATGTGGGAGTGAATCTGCCTCTAGGGAAACCATTAATAACCACCGAGTACTCAAATGTTCGCACACAGGTCATGATGAGGTTTACATTACTGCCTCCAAGAAATTTCATTCCAATCTATCATAGGCCTTATTAACATCCAACTTCAGAGCCATATGCCTTGAATCACCTTGTGTATTGGTCCACAAATAATGAGCCACTTCATTAGTAACTTGTTTGTTATCAATAATCAACCGACCTAGAACAAAAGCTCTCTAGCACGGGTCTATGATCTAACTCATAATTGGTTTCAACTTGTTCACTAAAACTTTTGCGTAATCTTGAAGATATCATTACCTCAAGAATCAGGCCGACAGTCCATCACCTTTGTGGAATTTTGGACTTTCGAGATCAAGCAAATATGAGTAAAATTAAGACGTTGCAGAAGCTGGTCTGCGGTGAGAAATTCCTTAATGGTAGTTATAATGTCTAGTCCAACCATATCCCAGTACTTTTGATAAAATAGTGGAGGCATACCGTCCGGTCTAAACGCTTTATGATGACCCATCTGGAAGAGAACTGCATTGATTTCCTCATCCGTATAATCCGCTAACAGCTAAAGTGTCATGTCCTCTGTAATAATCGACGACAAAGAAGTAAGAAAGAGATTCATCTGCTCCTGGGTGATGTTGTCATAAGTAAATACTACCCGATAATAACCCAGAACGACCCACTCTAACCCATCAAGGGTATCCTTCCAATTACAATCGTCATCAAAGAGTCTTCTAATCCAATTCTTTTTCTTCCTATTAGAAGCCCGCCGAGGAAGATACTTAGTAGTTTTATCCCCATACCGCAACCACCAATTCTTTGACCGCTTCTCCCAGTAGGTAGCTTCTTGCTTGAGAAGAATTTCCTGTCTGGCATAAAGCTCCTTCCTTCTTGGAACATCTGCATGCTTAAAGAAATTATTAAGAAACTCTCCCAATTCTCGTTGAATTGACTCCAATTCCTGTTTTCGGTTCCCGAAGACCTCCATTAACCAAGTCTTCAGAGTTCAGACCCATTCTCGTGTTGAGCACCCAACTAACAAATTTGTTCTAAATATGGCCTAGTTTATAATCAAGAAGCATATCTTACCAAGATGTCCTCCCCGTATCTAAACAAGTTTCATCATCCACCCATATGGCTTCAAACCAAAAGAAATTTTTTTAACCCAAGAAATGGATTTCCTTTTCCTTCTTCACTATGACCAAAACAAGAACATGGTTTGAGCCTATAGGTAACAAGTTCACCACCTGGGCCGACCTAAATTGTAGCCTCCATGCAGCCGTGGCAAGACCTCTATTTCCAGCCGGCGCTGAGTAATGGAATCATGCCATGTGAATTTTTCACATGTGTAACCGAAGTCTTCTAGGGCACAATCATCCATACATTGAATCATGTCAGCCATCTCCCAGTCAGGTCAAAGCGGGCCATCAGATTTCTCCAATTATCGCATAATTTCATTAAGGTCCCCAACCACACACCATACATCAGACTCGGCTTGTTGTGAGAGAGTGTGAAGAATATCCCACATTTGGTGCCTAGACGTCACATAAGGATCACCATAAAACACCTATCAAATGCCACGATCTTCCCCTGCCTGTCGTCATACGAATATCGGCATCCATAAACCATGGCGAATGATCCCGGAGATGTAGATCAATGTCATCCGCCCATAATAGCATCAAACCACCTTCCAATGTTTCAAAACAGGGAACAAACTCACCATTTTGAAACCCTAACTTGGATTGTTTTTTCTCAAATCTTGTCTTACATTTACATTTAGTTTCTTGAAGGAATACAATATCTGGCATTTTCACAAAAAATGAGAGATCAAAGTGCATCAATCTTGGAATCTGAGCCCGAACCTCGCATATTCCATGCGAGGACAATATAATTTGTCACCATAAAAAATGGTCACGATTTAGAAGAGGCGACATAAATTTGGCCGAGCGAGCGTGGACTTGTGCGATTGTACGCAAGAGCCAGAGAGAAACGACTACTTCTTGAGGGAGGCCGATCGAGGTTGGTCGATCAAGAGAGAAGAAGGATTCGAGAATTCAGAAGGGGAAGGGGAAACAGGTACGTCGTCGTTGCAAGGCACACCAAGTGATCTAGCATGCTAGATCAATCATCTCCTCTAGGCGGCGCTAGACGGAGCTAGGGTTTTTTTCTCTCGTGTTGATTTGGTGTGCTTAATTTAACTTTTGAATCCTTATAATAGAGAAAATATAGAGAATTTTGTTGGAGATGTTTTTAAGAAGAAGAAGAAGCTAGCTACAATTAAAAATTTAAGAGAACATAGATATTCAAGATTAACCAAACAGGCTGGCAATCCACCATGATAATATTAAACTATTTTTTCTCCCAAAACTCAATACCAAATTGGCCGTATATGTGAAAACTTTTTTTTTCAATCTTTCTTTTTTATTTCAACCCACCAAAAATCGGTTTTATGATGAATTTAACTCTAACCTCTCACCATATGTGAACACTTACTACCATAAGTTTTGTTTCAATTTTGTAAGTGTTCTTCATCAAAGGTCTTCAAAATCAATTACTATATGTGAACATTTAGTTAAAATATATTACTCAACAGTCATAGCTATATTTTTAAGAAAATATATTGCTAACTCACTATATGTGAACATTAAGTGGAAAAAATTACTCAGTGGAGAAGGCTATTGATCTTGCACCAGTTTGGAGACAAGCAACTATCTTCTCATTTATTTTGTTTGTTTTCTCTCTCTTTCCCTTTAACTCTAGCTTACGACTTTTAGGGTTTACCACTCCTATAAAGAGATCCACCCTCTCTATATCTAGCTTCACATCATTATCACCCTATCTCTAGTTTCCTAAGCATGTTCTTACATATCATTTCTTCAACCATGGATGCCACCGCCTTCACTTCCGAAAGGTGACTATGAGAGTGAGTTGATCCTTCTTACTGAGGAATTCTTTTTTGTCGGAACTCTTGTGGAAATTCTGAGAGAGGCTATCCCACTGTCGGCGACCGTTACTCAAGAGATTAAGAAAATTTCCTTGCTCACACAAGCGGAGCTTGCTGAAACAGTTATAAGGAAGGGATGGAGCCCCAAAGTGCATGGAGCGGAAGACGTGTTCCACCATATCATATGATCTAAAATCTCTTACCATTTCGACTTTCTTCAGGGTCATCCACAAACTAAGGTAGTCTGCATTCCTTGAGATTTTACAGTATAGTATCATGTCTTATCCTTGAGATTTATGTCCTCATTCCTTCGTTTTGTGTTTCATATATTGGAAAGGCATGAAAACATTGATGATTTACCAGATGAAATTCGCAAAGAGCGAGGGTTTGCTGAGAAATTGTTTCCGACTAGGGTCATCTCTGATAAAGGATCATATTCAGTTATTTCTCATTCTAGAATTGAAGCGTAGTGGGAAGTAGATTTAGAAAGAGATTGGGATAGAACAAATGAATTCACTACTGAGTTCAAGGCCAACCACCCCATCATCGTAGAGATCGGCCGACAATATAATAGGAATGATACACCATTCATTCTTTAAAGAAAGATAGATTCAATGATAATAATAGGATACAAATTGAAAAATACATAATAAACTACAAAAGTAAATAAATCACTATTGGAGCGTTGCTTTTTCACTTTTTTCCTTTTTTGAGGTTACATCTACATGGAAATCAGGCAAAACAACCCTGATGAACTTGCTCTAATGGTGCAGATTTGGTATGGACTAGGGTGTTTTTGAGTTCTGGGACGTTAGCTTCCAGGTGGTGAAGACCAAAGGGTCAAGTGAGAAAGCAAGTGGAAAGTTTCTAAAATTGGTTTATGTTTCTACATAATGACACTTACAATGAGAAGAAGAAGAGGGCCTGAATTCTAGGCTCAAGTATTAGCCTATATATGAAATTTCAAAATAGTTTTTCCTCCAAATTGAAGATTGTCAAAAGTCAGAGGTTGTCACTATTTTTACATTCCACTCGAATCAATATTGTCAAGTTTATTTTCTTAAAAAAAGAGAGACCATTTTTAAGTTTATCTGCAAATTCATGAGATAAGAAAATCATGAGAAAATAAAATGATATATTCCTAAACTCTCAATTGTGGTATATCAATGAATAACACATTCAAAAAAAATGATGTGATTAAACTAGCGAGGACATCAAAAATACCTAACTAAGATGGACTTAAGTAAAAAAACACACAACCTAAAATGATATGCTAAATATTGTTGCCCTATAGATTCCAGCCAAATCACAGTGTCACTGTCGCGCACTGACCACAAATCCACATCTCACCTTCACACTTTATTTTGTGTAAAGGAGGTGTGAATACAACATTCATTTTCTTATTTTCATACTAATTTGGTGAGTTCATGTATGAATGTGAGTTGCATTCAAGCTTTAATAGTTTTAAGTAGGATTCACGGTGAAAATCTCCAAGCTTAACGAATGACATGGTTTCAACAATATTGTGACTTTCTTATTCACTAGGCAACTCAGACAAGACAAGTTTTTCAGTTTTTGTATAATTGTTTTTCAATTTGGTTTTCATTAATCGACTATGTCTGCACCAAATGTAGTTTGCAGAGGTGTGTGTGAGACATTGGAGGAAACTATGTTGTATATAGGCCTGGGATTTAGAGACCGAAAATGGAGAAATTGATCCGAAAAACCTGGACCGACACGAAAATCATGGGTTTAGTTTGGCTCCTAAAAAACACAAGCCTGTCGTGCTCAGCCCAAACGGAATGACCCAAATCAGTTCGGGTTCGGTTCTTAAAATAAAAATCCTGAAAACATGGCCCGAACCAAAATATAATTTCACTATCACATGTTCTCAGCCTATTGGTTGTTTGCATGTGTCTAGCTAGACTTGAACACACTTGATCAAAGTCAAATACTCAAACCCTAGCTCTCTTTCTCTTTCGCAACCTCTTTTTCTCTTTCGCAAAGCAAAAAAACTCAAAAGCTTTTTCTCCCATGGAGCCCAACCACATTCCACCTCTCTCTCTATTAGAACTATGATTTGTCTAAAGATCTATATCAGATTGAAATTGGTGTATAGGATTCTAGATTCTGTGTTATAAAGTAAATACAAAATTGGTTCTTACTTGATGCATCCACGTCAAGTCTTCTCTTTGTTCCTGAAAGGACCCGATCCCAATTTAGTTTCCTAAACCGGAATTAAGCCCTAACGACACCTGAGTCTACAAAAATTTTGCCAGAGTTTCTACTAAAATCAAGAAACCAAAAAACCTACAAGGAAAACACACTTCTAAAATATCCACAAAAACAAACCGTGGGCACCAAATCCCATTCAGATTTCTCAAATCAGTCAAACATTGAATCCACTAGACATATGAACTGTATACAGAAGGTGCTAAGAAATCCGAAGATTAAATGAAAATACAACACAACAGAAGTAAACTCTATACAGTATTCAGAGTGACCTTTAATATTCACACTCGTACAAGACTAGAAGGTTAAGCTAGGAACCTACTAGATGAGTACAGTAACACAAACTCTACACCTCCGTCTCTGACGTGAAAACACAGGATAATAACTGCAAACTGGGCGGAGGAAACCGAAAGACCCAGAGAAGGCATATAAAATAACAAAAACTGTTAAAGTGAGTGGACAAAAATAATATTTCACTTTTTAACTGAAACAGTAACTAATATGCTTTTCATATATAATGTACATAAAAATAATGTGAATCTAAAACTATGATCATCCAGGGACTTCTGGGTACTATTAAATATGTGGAGGCTACGACTCGGGTCCTCTGACCTTAAGTCCTCATACTGCCCAGGTCAGGTTTACTGGCCCTCCTGGGTGCTGTATAAATTACGGGGTCCCTCTCGGACACTTCCAGAATTCTCAGGGTCCCTCTTGGACACTTCCGGAGCATCTCGGGGATTAGCCGAGAGGCTAGTGCATCGATGCAACACTGTGACTATGCTCAATGTAAATCAAATCATGCATATGCCTCCAAATAAAAATTCATAACTATAAATGCATAAATGTATACTATATATCTGATACATGCATAACTACTAATGCATACTGAAGACTCGCAAATAACAGTGAAAATAAAATGTTCACTCACAGTACAGAGCCTAGCTCTGTGGTCCGGTGGAAGTTCCCTCGCCAAAATCTCGATCACGATCTCCTGAATAAATAACACAAATATTTAATACTAGAATTCGATAAAACATGCAAAAATTAACTTAGAAACTATCCTAAATATTTCCTGAAAAAATTATTATTTTACCCTCATCGGAGCTCCGCCGCAAACGGCGGCACGTGGCGGCCACGCGCCGCCTCCGGCGACCAACTCCGGTGAGGCCCAAATTTTACAGGTAGCTTCCTCACATTATCCTTAACAACTTTTCCTTCTTCGTCAGAGACCAAATCGGCCGGGAAGACGTTGAAATCACCGCCACAGCCGGCGGCGGCGGCCACTGCCAACCACCACAAATGGCGGCGATCAACCTCTCATTCTCTTGGAGAGATTTCCTAGCGAGGAAAGCCCAGATTTCTTCTTCTCCTCGAGCCCAACACATCTCACAACTACGGCCTCCTCCAATTCCGCCGTGAACTGCCGGAATTCAGCTCGAAAGTTACAAAATCTCAATCCGGCCGGCGGCCCTGTTCTTCGTCGAAACTCCGGCCACGGTGCACGGCGGCCCTCGAGGCCACACCCAAACGAATCGTCGTGGCCCCACGAGTCAAACCCCTCTAATCTCCAGCCACCACCATGGCCGGAGCACCACCGTCCGTCGACCCCAAAACCACAAAACTTTAAGCTCCTCGTTCTCCCTCAATATCTCACCAAATTTCACAAATCAAAGTGCTAAACCATAGGAAATCAAGAAAAGAATCGAACCATACCCAAATCGGAGCCGGAGGTGGCCTGAAATAAAAAGTCATCGGTGAGTCAAACGATGGTCCGTTTCTCCCTCGGTCAACGCGGGTCAACGCCAATTTCTTGGTCAACGGCGGTCAAACTTCCCAAAACTGTGTTTTCCGACAATTTTTTGACTATTCCGATATTTATACTCGCGACTCGATACGATCGACGGTCCAAAACGAATCACATCCACGTTTCGGATAACTCAAACTCAAACGGATAAACACGACGAAATTACGTGATTTCAAATATTCATAACATATTCCTCGGTTATCGAAACAATTATCCGAAACTGCTCACATACTCAAAATCGCGCGTACTACAATTCTCGTGAAGAGACTCAACTCAAATTCTCGTCCCATAATTAAGTCGTGAACCGAACCGTCAATTCGATTAATTTACGATAAACTGTGATTACTCGTAAACTCACGAATTAAGCCGATTACTATTCCAATTCTGGTTCGGGTCGTCACAGACACTAAAACCAAATTCTTATTGGGCATGCCAAAATGTAAGGCTCTATTTCCCCAACAAGGTTAGATTAGGTAAATCACAAACGGTCTCTTATGTGCGTGTTAAGCGTGCCACTGCCAAGGGAAGAATATTGATGTGGGTCGCACCACTGGATTTGGTTCTACACAAGCGATTGAAGTGAGGAGAGCACCAACCTCGCTCGATGGATTCTTTATCTTAGATGTCCTAAGACTTGAGTTCGTGTCTTGTTGCAGAACTACAAAAATCAATACTTTGTACACTTTGTCTAGTATAAAGTAGAGCAATCTTCTTGGCGTGTGTTGAGAACACAAGTATGTTGTGACTTCGTAAACCACTGAAACCTTCATACTTAGTCTAGTGAAACCTCATTTGATTGTCGTCGCCTGAAGAGTAAACCGCCAAATTTGTCAAGTTTTGTCTGGTGAAAACTCAAAATTCGTCGTTGTCGATTGTTTCTCGTGAGAGAGAACTTGTTTGCCCAGAGAAAATTTTCATATGTGTGTAGAAGTCCAATTTTTTTCTCGAATCCTTCTATTTATACTGATCAACGTACGCACATATCTTAATTCCATTATGAACAGGAAATCTTAGAATCCTTATACGAATCAAGATCATCAAATCTAATTGATCTCCTATGACTTATCGGACAAGGATTCTCTCTGGCTTTAGATTTCCTTCCGGATTCAGGAATAATTATATATGAGCTGCAAGAGTCGGCTCTCATGGGATTTAAGAATAAATAAATAACTACAATGTTATTTAGGGCCCAAACACCATCAACTGACTATAAAAGACAAAAGAGCTTCCAAATGGATGCAGTTGATGCAGAGAGGAACATGATGAAATAAAAATTTAACATATCAACTGAGACATTAATCCTATAGTCTTGTGTTGAGTTTGTTGTGTTTCTCTCTACCGAGCCTCTCTCTTTTCCTTTATAAACCATGGTGGCGCTGCCGCCTCCTTTTCCATTTCTCTTCCACATTTCTTCAACTTGTTCCTCAACAGTGATATAACTTCCTTCTCATATCCCCTATACAATCCCTGAAATCCAAATCGGCATCGAAGTTTTGGTTCATGTGCTATTGATGTCGATGCGGGTGACATAGCTAACGACTTTCTTCACGATAGTTGTAGAGTATTTTATTTCGAGACCGTAGAAATTTTTGGATAAGTGAGCTATTTCTTATGATTATCGGAAGTCGGCCTGAGAAATTATTAAAAAAAAATTATTTTTTGGTCAGTTTAATCTCGACCATTAGATCGTGATAAGATTGATTATGGGTCATTGATTTGGATAGGAACTTAGGGGTATAAATAGGAAAATAAGCCAAAACCCAAACAAGAAATCATCTCGGGCTCGACCCATTTCACTCGTTTGCAACCAGCGCCGCTCGCCCAACTGACCAAATAGTCTGTTTTCTAGCCATCTCCGCCATAAAAAAAGGTAGGGTTTTGAAACCCGAGTCTTATATGATGTTTTGCTGTGGTTGTATGTGAGTTTTGTGGGGTTTTCAGGTAACCCAAATCGAGTTTGTCCTTGGAGAATCACCGTCGGGCACAGAAATTCTCCGACATGTTTTAGGTTCAGGGTCAAAGGGCTATAGAGCTCTCCCTCCCCCGAGTCTCGTGAGGGTGATCTCGATCTCTATCATGACTCGATGATGGAGTGTAGGCAAATTAGGATTTTTGGCCATTTTGGGGGCCGCAAGGTTTTGATGCCGATTCCGGCCACGTGAGGTTATTTTGGGGCGTGTGTATTTGGGGTTATGGTTGGGGTCGAGGGAAGGAGTGTTTTGAGGGCTGGATCACCGCCATTGGTGGCGGTTGCCGGAGTTAGGTTTTCAAGTTGTTTTAGCTAATTCCGGCCAAACGCCGTCGATTTGGGTCTCGGCCTAGTTGTGAATGTTGTAGGGCTTGGTATGAGCTTTCCAACGAGGTAATAAATGGCATCATCGGTACTTTCGTCGGAAGCACATGGATCCACGGCAGAGTTCTGACAAGGCAGGTTATAGGATATATCGATGGAGTTTTTGGGGTTGTTTTTAGAGCCGATTTCCATCGTTTTACATGTTCTGATATTATGTGATCCATATTGACAGGACATCGAGATCACGATCCCGGTGAGGGGAATTCTGCTGGACCCCAACAGTAGTCACAGACTTGTGAGTGGACTTTAATTTTTCATAGTCGCTTGCGAGTTCTATATTTTATCGTTATGTTTTAAGGTATGTTTCAGAGCATTTAAATTTAGAGGTTTACTTTATCATGATTTCATTTAGTTGCATCAATGCCTTAGCTATATCGCTGGTCACCGGATAGCCGGGTCGGACCGAGTTAGGATAAACACTCTGTCTGATCAAGATTATCTCGGGTTAGGACAAACACCCTAGACGATCTCATCACCTATACTTTTCATACATACAGTCGTTCCGGGTTAGGGAAAATACCCCGAATGACCACCTCCATTTTTATTTCAGTTGTACGATAATTGAACTCACATTATTTTACGAAAATCAGTGGAAATGCATGAAACTTTAATTTTATCCATTTACACAGATTATATGTTATTTTTGTCCACTTATGCTAACGTTTTATATTTTAATGCATTTCTCTGGACTCTTCGGTTTCCGTTGCCCAGGCTGCAATGTTTTCCTGAGAGTGCTTAGTTTCGTCAAAGGTTTCAAGTCCACCAGTCATATCTTCTTCAGTGGGTTCCAGTTCATTGTTAGTATGTTTCACACGTATCATACGTTTGTAGGAGTCGCTCTAAATACCAGTTATAGTATGTTACTTTCAATGTGCTCATGTAAATAAACAGCTACTCATGTAGTCATTGAGTTTACTTTTCCTGGTCTTCAGACCCAGTACTTTGTAAATATGTTTCTAAATTTCTAAGTTGAGTTTTTTGTTTTGTTTATGAAATTTGTTGAGAAATCCGGATGGATATCGGTGGTTCACGATATGCTATTGGGATTTGGTTTTTGAAGTGTTCTCTTCATGCAGATTTTTGGGTTGTTCAAATTTCAATGGAGGTTATGTCCAAATTTTTTGTAGAATTTCTTAGATTATGATCGGTCGTTAGGACGTAATCTTAGTTTACTAGCTAAACTAAGGTTGGGTCCTTTCAACCTTACCCATGATCCGGCTCTGTTGTCCACCGGAGTGATGAAGATCAAGGTTCGGGTGGATCTTCGGTATGGAGTCATCGTGAAACGCAAGATCCAATTCGCACCAGAATGTATGTTGTCGATATCTTTCGAGTACCCGAGTGTGAGAGGTTTTTTCACTCTATGTGGGTTATTCGTGGATGGGGCTTCTGGCTGTGTTGTGCAGTGGGCCAAAGAGGAGCGGCGAGCGGAGAAGGAGGTGGCTTGAAGCCACAAACACCTTTGGATTTTGAGACTAGACTGGCAGCGCCGTCGGCGGTGCCACCGTAGTAGGTGGTGAAGACCACGAGCGCATCAGTCGGTGTGACACCGACAGCCGAGCCAATGTATGGTAGACATGTGGCAGGAATGCAGGATTCTCGGCAGGAGAGTATGGGACACATGTCCTTCACATAGGGGAACACTTTTTTTAGGGGGACCCACTAGTCGATTTTGGGTTTTTACAGGTTCCAGGTTCAGCTAGTCAACCATCGTCAGGCTCGTCTGGTCCAAACCCTAGGGCACAAAAGGGCTAGTGGGAATGGCTCTAAGGCTTGTAGTTCTATCATCAGATCCGAGCGACAACGTTCATCCCCATCGACGCAGACAATTGGATCATCTCCACGAGTGGTAGCCCCGGCGCATCCAGATGGGGCATCTTCACTAGCTCCTAGAGACGCGATGTCCGCAAATGGGGCATCGACGCTAACTGTTGGAGGATCACACCCCTCTACCCAGGTCCGACCGGGTAGAAGGAAGAGAAGAACGCGGGAGGAGACTCCGCCACCGGTTAGAAAGGTAGTGAGTGACCGCGTGACGGGGGTGTCCAAGTACGAGTCATCGCCTAAGAGAGTAGCTTTGACTCCAATCACTAAGAAGATGGCTGAAGAGCAACATGTGTTGCTGTAATGTGGGATGCATAGCTAGATAAGACGTGAAACCTTAATTTTTTTAGTCATTTCCTTACGTCTAGCCAGTCTAGATATGTTATGATAGGTCTGGTATGAGCATGTAATAGTATAGATTACTATATGGAGTTTTTTCCATCGGGCCGGTAACCGACATTCTCTTATAATCTTTCAACACAATCAATTATATCGGTCATCTAAAAAATTAAAAATAAACATATCAACTGAGATTCTTACCCAAAAAAAAAGTTCAGATAAACCTCAAGAAAGAGCAAGACAATCCTCACCTGAGGGCAGCAATCTTGAGGAACAACCGTCTGATTATCTGTATTTACATAAACCTCTCCCGAAGCTCTTCCCTGTTGAACATTTGTGATCACAGTTAATACATGGAAGTGATGGCACATAGCAAGCTTCTTACTTTTGTTCTTTTCGAGCATTTCGAACCATCTATCAAACAAATAATAGCGACCAAAAAAAGTTCACAACTTTCTAATCAAGTAAAGCAAGAAAGTCCTAATCTTTCCCAAAACCAAAAAGCATGATCATCTTGCTTCATCAATCATTCATCAAGTATCTACAACATTACCAATTCCAGATGATAAAACTTTTTAATAGAGCTAAATGAGCTTAGGTTTACCTTGATAGGAATTCTGGAATAAAAGCCGAACATTCCCATCAACCTCGGTATCAGTATCAAATAAAGAATGAAATATCAATAAATTTTTTGATATTTTCACGATATTTCTATTTTTTGGACTTCCTGATATCTATGTTATATATCAATATTTTTTGTCCAATATTTCTCAAAATATTCGATATTTTTCGATATATCGCAGAAATCCTCGATATTTTTGAATTTATCCAAGATTTTGACTTTACATATATGTTGATCCCACTAAATCAAAAGCACAAAACTTTTTACGCTAATAACCCAAAAGCTCAATCAAATAATCTCTATAAATAATCAACAAAACACAACTTATAAGTTTCAAAATACATATTGATAATATAAGAATCTCATAAAATTCAAATACAATTTTTCATGTATTATCTCAATTTCCATCGATTTTTATTAAATCAATATATTCTTCGAAATATTCGTATTTTAGACGGAGGATATATCTTTGATATTCGATATTTTACTAATTGGTATCAAACGGTATAACTCCCCTGGCCAAATCCTCAATCAAGTAAAACACGTCGTGAATGACCTCAAGCCCTTCGGAGCTCACGACCCCCAATTCCCTCTCTTTTAATTATGTGTTATCCGGTGGGTGTGTCTCCCGGCGGAGAAGTTGCGGCAGTGCAGAATCGGAGGCGGTGGCTGTATCTTCTTGTTCTGGCGTGGGTTGAGGGTGCAGCGGGGAACTTGCATGCAACTATGGCCCGAGGAGGCAGAGAGGCTTCTTCTTCTTCTTCTGATACTGCTAGAGGGGGCGTCGGCGAAGGTGGTGGTGGTGAATTGCGGCGGTGTGTGTGTTCGCCAACGAAGCATCCGGGATCGTTCGGGTGTAGGCAACATCATGCTGATCAGTATGTGTGGGGTGGTCGAACTGTGACCAGGAACAAGTCCAGCACTAGCTAGTCAATAATCGATGCGGTGGTGATCGATGACTCAAAGTTTTATATGGGTAATCGTGTAAAGATGTAATTATAACTTGATAAGATATGAATTTGTTCTTTAGGTTAAGGATCGATGAATTAGATTTTTCAGCAGCTGTGTGTGTAATCAATGTACTATTATTGAGATAGATAAGAAAAGTACAGAGAGTTTCGCTGTTTCAGATCTGCTCAGTTGTAGCTAAATGCAGATAATCATCATAAACATATATTTCGTAGGAAGAACTTATGTAATGGAGAACCTAATTGGAAACATTTGATGTTGTTGGAGCTAAACCGATAGGGGTGAGTAGATACTCAAATTGTTACATGTACATGTGCATTGTGTCTTCAGGTTCATATTCAGAGGCATGGTCAAGACTGAGTTGCCTATACTACAATTTTAATTTCGCTGATATTCGAAACAAAACTAGCTAACATGAGTGAAAGGATTCAAAGACACTTTATGCACCCAATCTATTTATTTTCATCTGTAATTTATTTATTAATAAGTCACATCTTTGTTACTCATAAGTGGTTATCTTAGAAGTCATGCTGCTGACATTTATTTGCTCATTCAAAATACAATTGGTCAGAATGAGTTACGTGTAAACCACTTGCTAACATCCAACGACGACGGAGGACGGCAAACCACATTAGCAATCTACATAGTATGAATATGGTGTTCAAGAAGCATGTGTACTATGTATGGTGTGACCGTGTGATTTTGTTAGCTTCTTCGATCTCCTCCAACTCCAACCTTCATATTACTATGAGCCAACGTATGCCGTTGTTCACGGCCAACTCCTTTCTTCTATGTCATTAGTTATTACTGCCTTTCTCCTTGCTCCTTAGCATTGCCCTTCTTCTATTTCCTTGCTTTTCCTATTTGTTTTAGGAGTTTGGAGATGATAGCTACGGAATGTATTCGCCGAGCTATAATCATGGTGCGCTTATAACAGCCTCATCTCGAGCTTCGAGAATGAACAAACACCCAAAACATCTGGCCCTAGACTTCTCTAAGCCAAGGTGGATCCTTAGACTTCGAACCCCTAAACATGTGCGGTGACCGGTGAGATTCACTGATTGAATCAGATCTCGATCGATCTTGGCTACGAAGATGAGAAACGAGTCCCCCCACCCTGGTCCATAAGAATATCCTTAGATGTGGTGCATGATATTTTTCACGCTGGAATTTATCGAAAAAACATGTATTTTTCAACCTGGTATGAGTCAAAAAAGAATGATAGTGCAAGCAAGTTGGTGAAAGTCATTTTTGAAGGTGCAAGCAAGTTAGTGACAGAATGATTGTGCAAGCAACTGTACAATGAGAAATGCAATCAATGTGATGGACAATTAGGTTCACATGGGACATCATTTTTGAAGGTGCTGCTTAATGAAGTTTGGACATCCAAATTTTGTTGACAAAATAGACACGTTTACACAGAAATTAATGCTATTCTATTGTTGAATATATAATGAGTCGTCAATCAGCTTCCTGTTCATGCTTCATGTTCATGTTCACATGGCTTCATTTCAACTTCTTCCCTGTGAAAATAAAAAACAAAAAGAATTAGTGATCACAATATACGCAGACTACTTCTTACATATAAACACAATGCCACCATTCAAGTACATCGAGGCAATCCCACAGGTGAGAAAGCAAGAGCACACATGGTAATGTTTGCTGATGCAGGATATCATTTATGCCAAACAAAACAATCTAATATAAGATGCAATTCAGGGGATGAGTCTGTTGTATTTTATTTCCATGATTTGCCTAACTTGCTACACCAAATATCCGTGGACTGCCAGTCTGATGTGAAACAAAAAAAAGGTCATCCTTAAGACCAGATGAGATGACACATCATTGCATAGAACTGATGTGGAATCAGTTCTCCCTATCACGAAAGCTTAAGTCTGTGAACTAATCCGGTTCTAGTATAGCCATAAAACTCAAACTTTTACTAGCTTTAAGAGCTTTAGAATTGTATTATAGTAGCAGACAATGAAAAGGATAAAAACCATCAATCACTCATGAGTCAGGAGTTCGGACTGACTACAGAAGACAATAGAGCTTCCATATGAATGCATTTGATGTAGAGGAACATAATGAAATACAAATTTAACATATCAACAGAGACTCGTAAAGTTCGGATTAACCACAAGAAAGGTAAAACAATCCTCACCTCATGGTAGCAATCTTGTCGAACAACTGTCTGATTATCCATATTTACATAAACCTCACACGAAGCTCTTCCCTGTTGAACATTTGTGATCACAGTTAGAACTTCAAACATATGAAACTAAAGATCTAGCATCTCCTGCAGCACATCATAATCACGCCACCCATCAAAACAGCCAATTCTTACTCAACTGCAGGCACTTCACTTACTCATACAATAACTGAATAACTACTACATCCACTAAAAAGCAAGTGGCAAAACGTAGATATCAGTTTCGTGCTCCGTCATTCGTACCCTCTCCCCTAAAGTTATATCAATATTCGCAAAAAAATCTTTGTTCCGCATCTTAGTTTTCACAAGCAGCAATGCAATGCAATACATTCATACATATATAACATGATAAACCGAATGAATCAAGCTTCTTACTTGTTCTAATCAAATACGGTCAGCCAAAGTTCACAACTTTCTAATCAAGTAAGAAGCAAGAAGGGTCTAATCTTTACCAAAACCAAAAGCATGATCATCTTCTTTCATCATTCATTAACTCATTAAGTAACATTACCAATTCCAAATGATAAAACTTTTTAATAGACCTAAATGAGCTTAAGTCTACCTTGATAGGAATTCTGAAGAAGAAAAGCCCAACATTCCCATCAACCTTGGTATCAGTATCAAACGGTATAACTCCCCTAGCCAAATCCTCAATCAAGTAAAACACGTCGTGAATGACCTCAAGCCCGTCGAGCACGAGCGTGGCGTTCACGTACGACGACCCTCTAGCCCTCACGCGCCCACCGTCGGAGCTCACGACCCCCAATTCCCTCCCGCGGTACCCGACCCGAACCCGAATCGAGTCGTAGTCGAGGGAGAAGAAGTCACGGTTGCGAACCCTGATGGTGAGCACGAAAGAGAGGTCGAGAGTGAGCTTCGGCGACGAGTGAGCTGCCACGTGGTTGATCTGGATCCTGTCCAGGTTTAGGGCAGGGTCGGAGGGGAAGAGGAAGAACACGGCGGCGGAGAGGAAGAGGAAGAAGACGAAGGTGGAGAGGCAGAGGCGGAGACGGCGTTGTTGGATGAGGTGGTGGTGGTCGTAAGAGGAGGTGTGGTAATGAGATAGGACTACGACGTTTTTGTGGTGGTGGTCGGTGTTATTAGGAGGTAGCGGCGCGTAGATTACAGACTCGCCGCCACCGCCTTTGGAGGAGGTGGTCTTCATGTTCTCTGTCTTGGGGACGAGTCAAAGGGGGAAACGATTTTTTTTCCAAATTTTGTGGCAATTTATACGGTTTTCAAAAGAGGAGAAATTACAAATGGCACCGGAACTTAATTTATTAACACTTTGATACCATATTGCCGGAGACTGTCACCATTGTACATCGAAATTGGTCATTTCAGTACATCTCAATACGGCGTAGCGGTTTGCACGTCATCCAGTAATAATTTTGACTTTATTTTTGGTATTAACAGGCATTTAATTTTTTTCATTTATGATGTTTATTTTTCAAACAATTTTATTGTAGTGTTATCAACGTCTGAATTTCTAGGAAGGTTTCATATCTTTAATCGTGATGAATTTCTATACACATTTATTAAACCATTTACCGTAATTATTTCATCACTAAAGTTTATTAGCTCTCACTAATGATGTTATAGATACATATATTATTGGCCACGTAAAAAGTATATAAAAGTATATAGCAATAGTATCTTATTTGGATTAAGTAAACAATATTGCAAAGGATGATACATACTCAATTTCTTTTTCATTTATTCCAAAAAAGAACAATTAAATTACTATTCATAGCATATAAAATCATTAGAGCTATGACGTCAAAGAAGAAGTCCTCATATTCTTGCTCGGATTGGTTTATCTTAACATCTTTGATTATTAGAGTCATTACCAAATTTGTTGACGACATTTACAATGTTACAATGTAGTTAGTTTCTCTACAAGTGTGCCATTGAATAAAATGTACTCCACCTCTTTGGCAATAAGGTGACGCCATGGATAATTTCGGAGATCAATCTCCAAGGAACTCTTTGGCAATGGTGGGGAGATGCTAACTCAAACAAGTAGACGTCGCTAATAGTGATTAGCTACGTGATAAAATAAAGGACCGAAGTGTTCATAATCTAAAGATAGCTACTATTTGTGACATTTGTTGTTTTGGAAAACAAACTCGTTTAATTACCTTATGCTTACGTGGCAAGATCTATGTCGTTCGCTCGATGTTAATACCCGCCAGCAATTACAGTCGTAGAAAATATAAAGAAGGCCGCAAATTGGAGTTTCACCACAATTCAAAACCCTAATTCTTCTAAACACTGAGCTGCAGCGGCGAAATTCTCAGCAGCAAATTGAGCGATGGAAAATTTAGAATCGGTAGAGAAGAGGCCTATCTTCAGAGACATAAGAAGATACTACTGCGACTACTGTGGTATTTGCAGATCCAAGAAGACTCTGATTGCTCAACATGTCCTAGCTCACCACAAGGTTTGGACTTTAGACTCGAAACCCATTAAAGATTTGATTTTTATGAGCTGGGTATTTGATTACGAGCAAAATACTGTTCTGGGTTTGTTTTGTTTTGAGAAAATTGAGCTGTCTCTGATTTGGATCTGGAATTTGGTGTTGAAAATTTGTAGGAGGAGATGGAAATGGCAAAGGCTGATGAGGAAGTGGAGGTGAAGAAATCTAATACTTGTGAAGTATGTGGGGCTAGTTTCAAAAAGCCTGCGTATCTCAAGCAACATATGCTAAGCCATTCACTTGAGGTATTGTAGTTTATAGAATCACATCTATCTATATGGGAATTGCTGTGAGTTTATTGTGGAGAAATACAGATATGATTGCCTGTGTGAAATTGTTTGGGAGGAAAACCAGTGGGCATGTTGTACAGGGAGGGCTTGATATAGTAACAGTTGGGCTTTTTTGGGGTTGAAGTTTTTGTATGTGATTGCATCTATTGAAAGGTAGAATTTTTGCAGGAATCAGAATGTGTTGGATTGTGTGAAGCATTGGATCCCACCAAGGAACTCCAAAATGCGAGAGGGTTTGGACTTGAATGGACCAGTACCAGGGGGGAGACCTCCTGTGAAGCTCCATCAAGCGATCCTCAATCACGCAGTGTTACTATTAAGGTTTGAATGCTTGTTCATGTGTACTGTGTAATAGTTGTCTGTTTGTGCTTTCTTCTGGATGTTTTTTTTATATTTTGCGTTGTTGCAACAATTGAAGATGTAAATTTTGCAGGATTTAGAACTCGTGAGAGCTATTGTATCGACAGCGTGAGGCATTGGATCCCACACAAAGAACTCCAAAATGCGGAGGGTTCAGCTTGAATGGACTAGTACCAGGGGGGAGACCTCCTGCGAAGCTCCTTCAAGTGAGCCTCAATCACACTGCACAGCTCCAGATTTAAAAGCTTGTCATGTGAACCTTTTAGTTTTGGTAATTTGTTCATGGATTCACTTCGGCTCGTTGTTTACAGAGGGCATTTGTTTGCACAATCGATGATTGTCGAGCTAGTTATCGAAGAAAAGACCATTTGAATCGTCATTTTCTTCAGCACCAAGGAAAGCTGTTTAAGTGTCCGATTGAGAATTGTAAGAGTGAATTTGCTTTCCAAGGTAATGTGAAGAGGCATGTTATGGAATTCCACAGTGAGGATTGCCCTTCCACTAGCGTTGATGGTCGGAAGCAGCATGTGTGCCAGGAACCTGGTTGTGGAAAGGTGTTCAAATATGCCTCAAAGCTGCGGACGCACGAGGATTCTCACGGTAGATTTCTAATCTGAATTCTATTTTGTTTTCAGGTTTTGAATGGTCTATTCTTTGTCTTGTATGTCCGTGGCGGTTGAATATATGAAGTGACCTATATATAATAGCACATTGTTTCACATGAGGATGTTGTGTTACTGAAATTTTGGATGTCAATGCTAATTTCAGTCTTTATTCTATTTCTGCAGTAAAGCTGGACTCGGTGGAAGCTTTCTGCTCGGAACCAGATTGTATGAAATACTTCACTAATAAGCAATGCCTTAGAGATCATATCCAGTCCTGCCACACTCATATTACCTGCGAAATATGCGGGAAAAAGGAGTGGAAAAAGAACATCAAAAGCCATCTCCGCACTCATGAAGAGGGAGATTCTTCATTGGATAACATCAAATGTGATTATGAGGGTTGTGCTCTCACATTTTCAAAAGTGAGTTGTTGCTAAGAAGACAACGAGATTTTATACACATTTTAATTTACTTGCTCTGACATTGAATATCTTTCTAGTGATGTTTGCGTTGCCATGGCTGGTTTCTTATGTCCCGGTATTTTTGCAGAAATCAAATCTTCTTCAGCATGTGAAGGCTGTACATCTTCAACAAAAACCCTTTGCTTGTAGCTTCCTGGGCTGTGGCAAGACATTCTCATACAAGCATGTGAGAGATAAGCATGAGAAGTCTAGTTGTCATGTATATGCTGATGTGAGTGCCTTGTTCTTGAAGCATTCAATCCCACTTCTGCTGATTTTTGTGTATGAACTCGGTTGCAGGCAATGCTCCATTATGAACCCATGTGTGACATCTGTTGATATTTCTTTTTATTGCAGGGGGATTTTGAAGAGGCTGACGAGCAATTCTTGTCAAGGCCAAGGGGTGGGCGTAAGAGGACATGTCCAACAGTTGAAATGCTAGTCCGAAAAAGGGTTTCTCCACCAGAACAATTCAGCCCAGAGACCACGTTCCTCTCCAAGTTCTTCTCACAAGAAGAGAGAGATGAACAGTGAGTGCCACACTGCTACCCCTGTCAATATAATAGGCTGTATTTTACCACCTATAACCTATAAAAGTTTTGGCTAGTCTAGATATATGTATGGCTCGCTAGCTTTGTGATTATTTAGTGTGGATCTGGGTTACTGTTGAAAACCGTTGGATTGTTTTGGCCAATCCACTATACAAGAAGGGCTAATCTGTTGTTTAATTCCTGAGATAAATGTGTTATGGCAGTACCAAAAATTCAACGAATTCATGTAAATCCAAGCCAGCATGAGTGGATTGAATGTGACACATGTATCAGCACGAAAGTATGGATCCTACCATGTTATAGTAAGCAAAAATCGCTTCCATTTCTTCTGTGATTGGTGCCTTGTGGCTACTGATCACTTCAAACTTCATAGTCCCAACAAATATCGTGATTTTGAGATTTTCTTTCATTCTAAGCTATATGTCTTCTGGCCTCACAAAACTCATCCCATTATGGTCCAAAGAAAATAACTCAATATGTCCCTAAACACTTGGTTTATCTATAACTCAAACCGTTGGTGGGTGCTTATGCACAATATGCTCTTGTTTTTGACCATAAACATTGTCTATCATCAAAATTCTAATGTGTTTACATTCCATGGTGATATATTGCATTAATCAAAAGCTAAATCTGGTGATTCATAGCTACTTATACTCTAGATGTATATGAAAGAAAGTATGACGTTGGTGATTCATAGCTACTTATACTCTGGATGTATATGAAAGACAGTATGACGTCCTTGATAAAACGAATGTTGTATTGTTCAGAAAAAGAAAAGAAAAAAGAACCGACAGTGATTCTAATAAAACTGTTTTACATTCAGAAATCGGAAATACATTACTCATGAGCTAAACACGACGAACTGAAATACAAACTAGACTAGGAAATTCCTTAACGGATTGTTTGTACAGATTATTAGGACCAACTTTGCTACGTATAATAGAAGCTAGTTAAACTTTGATCTTAAGTAGAGTGATTAAGTACTGATGTGGGAGAAAGAGAAGCCTGTGAGTTATTGGCTGCAGGCATGGACTTTGAACGCTTCATCCAAGCCGGAGCCGGAGATGAGGTGGAGCGATGAAACCGACACCGGAATGAGCCTTGATGTGTTGTTGGTGAGCACAAGCATTGACCTACTTTAGGTGAAGTTTCCTTTGCATCGTTGCCCTTCTTTGGAGAATTGGTTGATACGATTATCTTAGTAGTGGTCTGTGACTCCATGTCGATCTATATGGAAATGAATTGACAAGAGAAGAAGACAGAGTAACGAGTGCGTGAGGTAGATGAAGCTCTCTCTCTTGTGGTGGAAGGTACTTATTGGCAAGGATAGCTTAATGTATACAAAGGTTATATATAGGAGCAGAACTGCCGATTTGGAAGGCACTAAAGAATATGGGAGAAGATGTGACTTGTGAGGCGTTATATACAGCAAACCTAATCCTTTATTTATGAAAACACTAATCCTAGTTTTATGAGGAATAGAAATCTTATTCCTATACGAATTAGGTTACACTTGTTGACAACTTCACTAATATTTCAATTTTTTCAGGCCGGAAAATGATTCCTATCCTCAAGATGTGTGTGGCCAGAACTAGTTAAAGACAATCAGTTGGTCACTTATATATCTAACTAGCACCTCTTTTCTCATTTTGTCCAAAATTCCGATGCTTTGTGGAAGTTAGGCTGACGACTTAGCCAATTCCGTCATATCAATTAAGTTTCTTGATTTGAACAACCTTAACGATTGCACTACACCAACACAGAATTGGCTGTAAACTGTGATCGATTGAAGTGAAAGCTAGGTATGCAGAGGAAAATGGCATGACACCATGGACAAGATTTTTGCTAAACATGTTTGGGATCAGAATTAGTAAATATGAATCATTTTCAAAGATTGATGCAGACAGAGAGCTCGTAATTGTGTCAAATAGACCAAAATTAAGCAATGACAAGGCTAGGGCAACTTGAGGCGTGGGCGTGGAGATGAGGTTTCCATGTGGAATGAGGTAAGCTTTGTACATCAGAATGCTGGTCCATACATTCATGCATAGGTAGGTTGTGATGAGTCAATAGATTTCTCCTCCCAATGTGGCTAAGATTTTTTTGTTGTCTTCTGCTGATTTCATAATGGAAAATGAGCACATATCCAATATAATTGGACTGCCAATATCATCTGAGTCAAAAGAAGCCCATCACTGTGAAAACGAACTATCATGTTCTCTCTCTAATAAGCTAGAACTTCCAGAAAAGCACAAATTGTGGCTTTGATTTGGTCTAAAATATCCAAAAGGCTAGCTGTGCCACACATCTGTTTAATTCAAATTCTCGTGGAATCGTGAAAGAAGTTTTCATTATGTACTTGCCAGAATATGGATTGATGGTATCTGCATCCAGTTATCCAAAAAATCCCAATTTATTCACTATTGAATAGTTTTAAGATTCATCTATATCCTTATATGAACTCTGTCATATCCAATAATGGACGAATAGTCAAGTTAGACTGGTAAGCAAATATATTCCTTACTGATATATATCTTCAAATTTGGAGGAACCTCATACAATTTGCAGAACAAATCTTAGTGTTTCTCTGCTTTTGGCTCGCTTATAAAACAGTTAAACAAGATTGTTTACGATTTAAATCATTGCCCTTGTACATTGATCATCCATTCTAGCATTGTATAATAGTCCAACCTAATATTCCAAGATTAGCTAGGAGTTTTGTGATCTATGCTTTCTATAAACTCTTCTTCAAGAAATCAAACCCTACATGTTTCCTGTTTGTTACATGATGTGACTAAATAACATATGAATAGCATAGTATACTATACAAGTCGGCTGGCTATGCCTGCCTTATATAAGATTTGCTTCTACATCTTTTGGATAAAATCAATCATGTGGTATAAAAATGGATTTATAAGAAACACCGGCACATCTAAGCTAGTGGTAATACAAGTGTTTGACGAATTGGCTAAAAAAAAACATTCTCGTTTCATAAATATAATCGGAAAATAGTATTTATAAATTCATGGATAAAGAAAATGTTGTTGTAGGATATTTAATGTACCTAGTTATGGTGGAGATTACAAAATATGACAATGAATCATCTGTAGAGATGTATTATGATTCCTTACTTGTATGTACATCTTGTATTCTCCTATATAAAGAGTTGCTTCTTCATTAATAAAGGGACACAGCTTATTGGTTCAACTATTCTCTCTACAATTACATAATTCCTAAAACACGTTATCAGCACGAACCCTTAAACCGAGCACCGCCGCCGTGAACCCGAAGAGAAAAAAAGTAAGAAAAGAATTGTTCTGCAATCAAACAACAAGTAAGTTTTTATAAACTCAACTTCGTCTTTTCAAAATAACCTACTCTTTTGGAAAATTTAGATTTTTTCATAGGAATTTTGGGATAACATCATATCCCTGCTTTCTACACCTCACCTTTCTTGAAGGTGGGCATTAGGAACTAAGAGCGTTCCCACATGAACTAAGAGCGTTCATGAGTGAACTAAGAGTGTTCACAAAATCGATTTGAACTAAGAGCGTTCATAAAGAAAAAACATCGATTAAGACGAACAAAGATTGTTCGCGAGACCATATACTTCAAAGAGAAGTACTAATCCAAAGACAATTGGAAAACTAATTAGTTGTCGAGGAAATCTTTTACGACTGCAAAACTAATATATCTTCTATTTATTTTCAGGATGTCTGAAACAAAACTCGATTTTGACAAATTGGACCAAAGAGGGATCGAGTATCATCGTTGGTGCGGAGATGTCAAGAATGCGTTGACAGCAAAGTCTATACTCCCCATGATTGAGCCATACAATCCAGATCTCGTGTTTCCACCAACACTAGCTGCGAAGGCGCAGGCTATCATCATTATGAAACGCCATCTAGAGCACCACTACTATGTAAATACTTGAATGTAAATGACCTAGAGCATTGTTGGTAGCACTCGCTGAGAGATTTGAAAATATAGCAGACACCCTACTCTCGGATCTGAAGGACAAATGGACCTATATTAGGTTCCAAGACTTCAAAAGCATAACAGATTTTGATGCTGAGATGCTCAAGCTTCGATCCATGCTTCAATACTGTAATCAAGAAGTGAATGAAGCAGATATGCTCGAAAAAACTCTCTCTGCATTCCCAGTCACTGCAAGGATACTTGCAAACCAATACCATAATGAGATAAGGACCAGAAATATCACAACGTATAGCCATCTTGTACAGATTCTGT
This sequence comes from Geum urbanum, assembly GCA_946800695.1. NCBI lineage: Eukaryota > Viridiplantae > Streptophyta > Magnoliopsida > Rosales > Rosaceae > Geum > Geum urbanum. The sequence goes on along the minus strand of OX327000.1, from coordinate 4,165,349 downwards.
TTGTTGCGGAGAAGCAGCATAATGTACTTATGAATAATAGTTCAAGGAATTTGGGGACAAAGAGAGTTCCTGAAGCAAACTATGGAAGCGCAAAGCGTAAAGATCGGAATCCTAGAAGGAAGGGAAAGCGTGAGGGACGTCAGGGTCCCTACAACCACCCAGAGATGGACCATGGATCACGTGGAAACTGTGAGAGGGGATCCACCAAGAGAAGCCGTGGAGGCCATGGTGGCCGAGGCAGCCAAGGAGGAGCCGTCACTGTTGACAAAAGCAAGGCCAAAGTCAAGCAATCTCAAGACAATGGAGAAAAATGCAGTGATAGCGTTTTCCAAAAGTGTGGAGCAAGCGACAACTGATTCAGAAAATGTAAAGCAAGCAAGAGACTTGCAGATCACTACAAAGCCTACCGCGAAAAGCATACATTAAAAGCTCACCACAACGAAACAGAAGATAGAGATGGAGTAGAGGCTAATCTCGTTAAGGCAAACTTCAAAATTGGCAAACTCAATTGTTGAGACACCGGATTTTGATTAGAGTTTTATGTTTTACATCAATAAAGGCGTGTGTGCCTAAGTATTATTGTTGACATTGTAACTCGTCAAATTTCTGGATTAGTCAATTTTGATGTATTTCGTTGGCATTTTTAATAAAGGCATTATTTTGGCTTATTAATAATAGGCTTGTCTACATTTTTCTATATGATATACATGCTTCGTGGTTGCAACAAAAATATTGTCTACTAGGGCTCACCTTAGTAACTTGTGATGTCTAGAACAAGAGATTTTCGATAAAGGTATTTGAGCAAATTTTATGTCCCACCTACATTGATATCTCTCACCTGGTCATAAATGAAAGGATCTACTCAAATGACTTCAGATGTTGTAGCAAACTTGCAAATTCGTCCATGTATTAATTGGGATAGTTAAGAGTGTTGTAAATCCCTGAAAACGCATAAAACAGAATCTGCCGCACTAACATCCAGCTTCGACAACGAACTGGAAATTGTCCAGAAAGAATCAGCATATGAGTAGTATAGATCTGAAAAGATACGGATGTCTAGTATTTAGAACTACCTCTGGATTATCGATAGCTAATTTCTAGAAAAGTTGTGCCCGTTTTACTGGACTAAGGTCAGAAACAGGGTATAACAAAATCTGCTCTGCAGTTCAGTCGACTTCGACGACAAAGTGGGATTTGCCCAGAATAGACCAACATATGGATGGCATATAGTTGAAAATATATGGATCTCTAGTTTTCAGAATTATGTCCAGCTCGTTGATATCTATTTTCTAGAAAAGGTTATGCTCATTTTACTAGATAGAGGTCAGAAACTGACATAACACAATTGGCTGCGCAGATTTCTTAGCTATGACATGAATCTGGGATTGACTCAGAACGATTCAGCATATGTGTAATATATGCTCAGAAAGCTACGGATGTCTAATTTTTAGAACTTCATTCGGAACTCCAAAAACTATTTTCTAGACAAAGTTATACCTGTTGAGGTATGCGGAGGTCAGCTGACCCGTGGAAGGCCAAAACCTGAGGAAAATCAGAGGCAACCCTTCGATGGATTGAAGGAGCACCCCGATGGATCGAGGAAATATCCTGAGTGGCCTTTCGATGGATCGAAGGCATATTCCCATAACACCAAACTTTTGAATTATTTTTCGATCTTTCCTCATACAAGACTTGTTTTCTTATAGGTATGTTTCCAGGAGAGTTTGAATGTCTCATTGATAGCGGAACTACACATACCATTCTTCGTCACAAATAACTCTTCATCGATTTTATGCCTTATCGAACATCTTTAACCACAATGATGGGTGGATCTTCGTATTTGATCCAAGGGCGAGGAAAAGCCCAACTTTTGTTGCCAAATAGAACAAAACTCATCATTGATGATGCTCTCTATGCTCCTAGGGATCCAAGGATCCTATTGAGTAGTCGAAACGTCTGAGTCAATGGATTTCATACAAATAATCAATGTGAGAATGGAGTTGAATATATATGCATTACCTCTAGTGATTCCGGTAGAAACCAAATAATAGATAAGCTCATGTGTCAACCAAATGGGCTATGTATTACAACTATGAGAGTTGTAGAGTCACGCCATATCATAAGAGATGACCTATGGGACTCAAACACATATATGCTTAGGCACGACAGACTGGGACACCCAGGTCATGATATGATGATCCAGATTTTGAAGAATTTAAACGGACATCTATTCTTTCGAGCGAGAAGAAGCAAGAACCAAATAGCGGTTCACACAAACATGGATGTGGGCACCAAAGAGGGTGGCACCATCGTCCATGGTCGGCCTCATACCGACACCTCCTTCCCCAAGAGGAGACAACTTGACACCAAGAGTGGTGCTTTCTTCCCCTATGATGCTTCTCACGTCCATGGAGACCTCGAGCCAATGCCAGCATCCTCACTGGTAATGTCTGATGCTCATCGCTCATTCTGCAAAGCATGCTCTTTAGCCAAGGTAGGAGTGAGACCCTCCTACGCTAAAGACACCAAAGAAAATATTTCATTCTTACAACGTATCCAAGGTGATATTTGTGGACATATCCACCCATCATGCGGACCATTGAGATAATTTATGGTATTGGTGGATGCTGTGACACGCTGGTCACATGCCGCATTATTGTCTACAAGGAATGCTGTATATGCTAAACTCCTTACTCAGATTATTTGTTTGAGGGCTCACCACCTAGATCATCCTATAAAGTCGATATGTTTCGACAATACTGGGGAGTTTATATCGCAAACATTTGATGATTATTGCATGTCCAGTCAGGATTGATGTCGAGCATTCAGTTCTCCATGTAAACACCCAAAATGGTCTCGCATAAGCCACCATTAAAAGAGTTCAAATGGTTGGATGGACGTTGGTCATGCGCACCAATCTACCATCTTCTGCTTAGGCTTATGCAATATTACATGCAGCAATGCTTATTCATTTTAGACTCACTGCTAACCCTTTTCTGTGTATTAGCTGGTTACTGGATATGAGCCAAATATTTCGCATCTACGCATATTTGGTTATGCAGTTTATATGCCAATCGCTTCACCTTTATGCGATAAAATGGGTCCTCAGAGACGAAGAGGCATTTATGTTGGATTTGTTTCTCTAACTATAACCCGCTACTTAGAACCCTTGATAGGCGATCTCTTTACCGCAAGATTTGTGGATTGTTACTTCGATGAGACAACCTTCCCATCGTTAGGGGGAGGAAGGACACATGAATGACAGAAATTGTCATGGTCAGTCTGTAACTTGTCTCGTCTTGATCTCCGCTCTGCACTAGCGGATAGTAAAGAAAAGAGAATTATAGAGCTTGGAAACGTAGCAGATTCGATGCCTGATACGTTTGCTGACCTTGCTAAAATGACAAGATCACACATACTGCTGCAAATGTGCATGCAAGGATTGACATCCCACAAGGAGGATGTTACACTGCCACCCTTGTGATGGGAGAGAGCGGCACCTCCACACATGGTAAACGTGTGGTGGCTGAGGCCCCGACTCCCCAAAGGAAGAGGGGGAGACCCGTAGGTTCGATGGATACTCACCCTAGGAAGAGGGGGAGTGTGACGACCCGGAACAGAATTAGCAGTGTAATCAACTTAATCTATGAGCTTGCGCGTAATCGCGGATTTTCGACAGATAATTGAATCGCCAGACTTGATAACGACTAAATTATTGGCCGAGAATTGGAGCTGAGTCTCTTCTCGAGAGTCGTTGTACGTGTGATTTCGAGTTCGTGGGCGGTTCCGGATTATTAATTGGACGACGGAGGAATAAATTATGAATATTTGAAGTTTTGATATAATCGGTTTTATATGTCGGATCTGTTAGCGACTAAATTACCGGACGAGAATTTGGTTTCGGATTCTTCACGAAAGTTGTTGAGAATTTAATTTTGAACTCGTGGGAACTTCCGGAGCATTATTCCGAGTTACGAGGATTATGTTGTGAATATTTCCGATTGTTGATTATTTAGTCGGTTAAAGTATGTGTTGGTTTGAACCGTTGACTTTTTATCGGTTTGGTCGATGTGTTTGACTTCGGGTGATAATTGAAGAATACGACGAGTCGAGTTTGTTGCCGCGAGAATTATTGGAATTAGAATTACGACGAGAAAGTTACGGGTACATGAAGTTTGTCGAAAAGATAATTACGGAAGTTTCTATTTTTGGAAGCTATTTATTGTGGGTTTCCATTTTGGGCAAGTCAACATGTACTATTGTGGCATTGACTTGGTCAACGCGGGCTAGAATTGATGGTGCGACGGTGATCGACGGCCACCGGCGGTGGCACGCCGTTTGGCCACCTCCGGCCTCGGCTCCGGTCGGTTTCTCTTCGCCTTGGCCTCCCCAAGGTAACCCCGGTCACCGTCGACGGCATGGGTCGCCGGAAGGTGGGTGTTTTCCGGTTCAAAGTTTGTAAAATTTGGGGTTAATGGTGAATTCCGATTCTGACCGATTCGAGCTACAACAAGGACTGGGTTTTGAAGCTCTCACCTCCTACAAGCTACCATGTAAGTTTGGTGTTCCAATTCATCTTGTACATGGAGAATTTTGGAATTAAAATTTGTGTGAACATTCGGTTTTACATGAAATTGACCTAGTTAGAGTGAGAATTGGACTTTGATGCAGTTATGGAAGTTACTCAGTGAGTGATTTTGCATGGAATAAGGGTTGCTCCGTCGAGAAATTTCACGGTTGGTGGTGGCGCCGCCGCCGACGGCGGTCAACGGTGGTCAACTTTGACTTTTTGGGGTTTTCGAAAAATTGCATGTCATTTCACTCAAAATCGCGCCCCGATCGCAGTGGGGAGGTTCGTTTTTCGAATTGAGCATCCGAAAGTACAGCGAGGTATGGAGGTGTGATTTTCGGATTTTCGATAGTTTGTCGTAATCGGATTACGTGTTTCCGAGAACGGTGGTTTCTCGTGATTTGTCTTGAATTGTCGAGTTATGATTTTGAGAAATGAACTTTGTGATTATTCAGGGGTTTGTGATCGTTCGTTTGGCGATGGATTTTCCGCCGGATCACGGGTTAACGCGAACTGCGTTACACTAGTCTGTGAGTGGACAATTTCTTTTCACGGATTGTTTGCGAGTCTTGTTACACGTTTTACGAACTTGAGCATGCATATGAGTTTTCGATTTACATGAGCATGTGTTATACGATTATGTCTATACCAGTATATAATACGTATATGCACTTATATTGTTTCATGCATTTGCATTGAACTATTTACGATTTGGTTTACATAGAGTACAATTTATATATGTTGTTGTATCGATACACTCGCATCCCGGCTGATCCCCGAGGATGTGTACCGGGGGAGGCTGTGACTCCTGACCTGAGGCCTTTACCGGGGGGAGGCAGACCTCTGACCTGAGGCCTTTCTGGCTCGAATCACGTGTGGATCTGGGATCCCGTGATTCAGACTGTACTAGCACGGATGTGTCCACGAGCGACCCCGTGGGATTTTATGCATGCTCTGTATGCGTGAGGAGTTAGAGTCTCCCTCGTGTACCCGGACGCGTGAGGAGTTAGAGTCTCCCTCGTGTATCATTTAATTTTATACATTTGACTCGCATATGTTTTTATAACATATATATTATTCGGCGAAAGACATTTATTTTCGTCCACTCACTCTAACAGTTTTCATGTCTTTCCCCTGAGCTTTTCGATTTTCGTGCCCAGTTTGTAGTTCGGACTTTGGTGTCGCACGTCGTGGTCGGAGGCATAGTGCTCGAGCTATCTTGTTTCTTCCAGTAGGTTTATTGTTCTACCTACTGTGGTATACGTATATGATTATACATTAGAGGTCGCTCTGAGTATTCTGTTGTATAAATTATACGATTCTTCCCCGGATCTCAGTAAAGTACGGATATATTTATTACTTTACATTATTGTTGATATATTGAGAAATCCGGATGGGATTGGTGCCCACGGTTTGATTTTGTGACATAGGATGAAGTGTATTTTCCGCGTGCAGGTAATGGTAATTCTACGTTAGTAACGAAACTCTGCCAAAATTTTTACGATTTTTGTTGGTTCACGTTTTCAGAAGGGGTTCAATTTCGGTTTAGGCAACTAAATCGGGGTTGGGTCCTTTCAGGGAGATCGACACAACAAGATTCATTGTTCATCGACTCTCAAAACTCATCTCATAAAATTATTCCTGACTACGGTTATGTCCTTGAGACAACCAATTTGGAAGGAGTTCCAACAGTTGATCCTAGTTCAGTGAATAAAGAAATTTTGATGAATTATGCTAGCATACACGAGATTTTAGAGAGAGAATCTATGATCATTGATAATGCTTTTGCATTCTCAATTGCACATGAACTCATAGAACACAATGACATCGAACCTCGATCTATTGAAGAGTGTCAACAGAGATTAGATTGGCCCAAATGGAAAGATGCAATCCAAGCTGAAATAGATTCACTAACAAATAGACATGTGTTTGTCCGGGTAGTGTTAACCTCGCCAAGTGTAAAACCTGTAGGACATAAATGGGTCTTTGTTAGAAAGCGTAATGAGAATAATGAGGTAGTAAGATACAAAGCTCACCATGTGGCACAAGGTTTCTCACAACGCCCTGGTATTGACTACGAGGAGACGTATTCTCCTATAATGGACATCATAACGTTCCGCTACCTTATCAGTTTGTTAGTTTATGAAAAACTTGACATGTAGCTCATGGATATGGTTACTACATATCTCTATGAGGATCTAGATTCAGATATATATATATATAAGAGTCTCTCATGGATTCGAATTACCCAAGTCAAGTAGCTCTAAACCACGAAGCGCATTCTCTATAAGATTGAGAAGGTCACTGTATGGATTGAAGCAATCCGGGCATATGTGGTACAACCGCCTAAGTGAATACTTGATTGGGAAGGGATATGTGAATAACGAGCTATGCCCTAGCATGTTCATTAAAAGAACAAGTTCTGGATTTGCAATAGTAATAGTCTATGTCGATGACATGAATCTCATTAGAACTCTTGATGAGTTAAATGATACTACGAAGTCCTTGAAATCCGAGTTTGAGATGAAAAACCTTAGGAAGACACAGTTTTGTCTAGGCCTTGAGTTAGAACACCGTAGTAGTGGAATACTAGTCTACCAGGTTGCTTATGTCCATAATATGTTGAGAAGGTTCAACATGGACAAAGTAAATCCTGCTAGCACCCCCATGGTAGTCCGCAGCCTAGATCCAAAGAATGATCTGTTCCATCCAAGGGATGAGGACAAGGAACTCTTAGGGGCTGAAGTGCCTTACCTAAGTGCAATAGGTGCATAACTGTACTTAGCACAATGCACAAGACCGGACATCTCATTTGCTGTGAACTTGTTAGCAAGATTTAGCTCAGCGCCCACGCAACGTTATTGGATAGGCATTAAGAATATCTTCAGGTACTTGAAGGGTCTGATAGATATGAGCTTATTTTATCCCTACAGAGAGGCAAAGAGGAAAACCACCGTCTCAAAGGGACGTGCCATTGACACCCTTCCCTTTACCCTTATACCAACAATTCTTGTGATGTGTTGACGGGTTTTGCTGATGCTAGATTTCTCTCTGATCCACATAAAGGTCTTTCCCAGACAGGCTATGTCTTTACTATGGAAAACACCGTGATATCTTGGAGGTCTACAAAGCAGACTCTAGTCGCTACATCCATTAATCATTATGAGATTATTGCTCTTCACGAGGCAATAAAGGAGTGTATATGGCTGAGGTCCATCATTACACATATTCGTGAGACTTGTGAATTGGAATCCACTACTTATGAACTTCCATGCATTTATGAGGATAATGCTGCTTGCATCGAGTAGATGAAGCAAGGTTACATCAAGGCCGACAACACCAAGAATATATTGCCTAAATACTTTTACAATCAGCAACAACAAGAGTTTCTCAATATCCAGATTAACCAGGTTCGATCTGAGAGCAATGTGGCAGCTTTATTTACTAAGTCATTGCCTAAATCCACATTCTAGAAACATGCGAAGAGCATAGGGTTGCTCAGCTTATCTAAGCTACTTTGATTGTTGATTTCAGAGGGAGATGCAGGCTTCAGGGGGAGTCTAGCATTCGCATGAGCATTTGTAAAATGTGAAGGACACATTGTACTCTTTTTCCTTGACTAAGGTTGTTTTTATGAAAGGATCCAACCCCGATTTAGTTTCCTAAACCGGAATCAAACCCCTTCTGAAAACATGAACCAACAAAAACCATTAAAATTTCAGCAGAGTAACGCTACTAACGCGGAATTGCCTTTACCTGCACCCAAAAAATAACACTTCATCCTATGCCACAAAAGCGAAACCGTGGGCACCAATCCCATCCGGATTTCTCAATATCATGACAATAGCAATAGACAGTAAACATAACTGTATAATATAGAAAATTTGGGAAAACCACATAAAATATGTATCAGTAACATATCAGAGGGACCTCTAGTGTATATATACAAAATATACAACAGTAGGTGAAACAAAGGACCTACTGGAGAAGACAGGTAGCTCGAACAACTAGCTTCCGACCGCGACGTGAGACACCAGAATCCGAACTGCAAACTGGGCACAGTAACCGAAAAACCGAAAAGCTCAGGGGAAAGGCAATAAAATGTTAGAGTGAGTGGACGAAAATAAGCATATGTCTTTCACCAATTTCATATACAATTAACAAGTATAGCGAGTTCGAAAAATGTATAGAGGTGCCAGGCGAATCTCTCAAGCCCGACGGTCAGGCGAATCGCTCAAGCCCGACGGTGATAGGCCAGGGGAATCTCTTAACCCCGGCGGCATAACAGGGGAATCTTTCAACCCTGCCCAGAGGAATCTCTCAACTCTGGTCAGACTACAGGTGATCAACCGAGTAGCCGAAGCATCGATGCAAGTATGCCATCACCATAAAACATAAAATAATACCTCCAAAAATAATAAATAATCTCAACATCGTATATAAATAAATACGGAAAATCACGAACTCGCAACGACTGTGAAAATATAAAAGTCTCCACTCACAGGTGAGCAAAGAGCGCAATCGCGCTAATTACGTGGTCCGGCGGAAGATCCCTCGCCCGAAGCACGATCTCGATCCCCTGAATAATCACAAAATATATCTGATCAAAATCTCAATTCACAACACTGTACCACACCTCGGAAATCAACCGTTCCCGGAAATATATTACTGATACAAAAATAATTAACGAAATTCCCGAAATCTCCACTCAAACCCTCGACTGAAAATCCGGTACTCAAATCAACTCGAAAACCTCAAGGCGACGATCAGGGCGCGAATACGAGTAAAACGACATTAAAATCATCAAATTCTAAAAAGTCAACGGGTCGCCGGAGCTCCGCCGTTGACCGCCATCACCGGCGGCGGCGCGCCGTTAACCGGAGAGATTTTCCGGCGGCCAAGCTCACCGTAGCTTCTCCTCCTCGAGTCTAACACATCTTTAAACTACACCAAAGGCCAAATCGGATGGCAAGTAGCTCAAAATCAGCTCGAAAGTCCAAAATCCCTAACCGGCAGGAAATTGCTCCTCCGTCCAATTCCGTCACCGTGAGGCCATCCCGGCCTCCCAACCTCAAGGGTCCACCAACCTACCTCAAACCCAACAATTTCGAACACAAACCCCCCTCGGAAAGTCGCCGGAACACCTTCCCCCGTCGAAGCCGATTCCGGCCAAAATCTCCAAAATTTCAAATCGATATTTCTCCCTCAATTCATCACTAAATCCAGCAATTCCAAGTTCTAATCAACTAGAAATCAAGAGGGGAATCAAAATGTACCAATACTTCGGCCGGAGGTGGCCGGAAAATGAAGGTCGCCGGCGAGTCAAGCGGCGGTGAAGTTTTCTTCTCCGGTCAACGCTGGTCAACGCGTCCAATATGGTCAACGTGGTCAAACTTCCCAAAATAGTGTTTTTCGACAATTTTTGACTATTTCCGATATTTATACTTGCATCTCGGGACGATCGACGGTCCAAAACGGATAACCATAACGATTCGGATAAACTCGATACGAACGGATAAACTCGACGATATTCCGAAACTTCAAATATTCATATTATATTCCTCGGTCGTTGAAATAATCATCCGGAACCGCTCACGAACTCGAAATCACGTGTACAACAACTCTCGAGAAGAGACTCAACTCAAATTCTTGGTCGATAATTAAGTCGTAATCAAAACCGGCAAACCACTCAATTTACGTAAAACTGCGATTACACGCTAACTCGAGAATTAAACTGATTACTCTACTGATTCTGTTCCGGGTTGTCACAAAATCCCAATGAATTTTTATTACTTAGCAAGGTTTTAATGAGGCAACATGGTTATGTGTTATAACATCGTCTACGACGATCTGCACTCTTTTACTTGGCGAGACTGATTTTCTCCTGCAAAGGTTTTTGGCTTGGTAAGATTTTTGACGAGGCATTAATGAAGTAAATGAAGAAGCGTCACCACCATACACGGGCACAAGGGGAAATGTTGTAAGATATTTAATGTACCTAGTTATGGTGGAAATTACAGAATATGGTAATAAATCCTATCTAGAGATGTATTGGGATTCCTTACTTTTATATATATATATATATATATATTATATTCTCCTATATAAGGAGTTGTTTTTTCATTAATAAAGGAACACAACTTATTGCTTCAACTATTCTCTCTACAATTACATAATTCCTAAAACAAATGCGATAATGTTGATGATTCCTGACAAAGACTTGATCCAAGGGAAATGAAATGAAAGAAAAACAGTGAAGAATGAGAAATTGAAGAGACACAAAAAAAGTCGGGTAGAAAATCAACTGCCAGTCAACAAAAAACTACCAGTCTTGCAATGCTATTAGCACCCTAAATTTTTGCTGCTTCCAGTAATGAATCACATATAGTCAAAGCCTCAAAGGCTAAGCAAGTGAATCACATTTGCTGGAAATATCAAAGTAGCAAAGTCCCGTGTATATCTTTTCTCCCTAATACAGTTGCCTTTGCTGGTTTTTCACTTAATCTCAAACTCATCAAAGTTTCTCACCTTGATTTTACATCCTGTGTTTTTGAGAAATTTGATCCAGAGTATAAGCGATCATGGCGAAAACAGGCAATAAGAACATACAAGCCAAGCTGGTAGGTATGTCTTCCTTTTGTTCTTTGATTCATGTTTGTGCATGAAATGGCCTATTACTGATTAGTACTTCTGTTCGGATTTTATGTCATATGCTTCTTGCAAAGTTTAGACTATGGCGAAAAGTTACCTTGAGATTGTTACATTTTATGATTAAACAGTTTGACATAGATAATCAGGAAGATTATGGATCTTAGTTAATTACTATTATGGCTTTGCCAGGTACTTCTTGGGGACATGGGAGCTGGGAAAACAAGCTTGGTACTAAGATTTGTCACAGGAAAATTTTTAGAGTACCAGGTTTGCTTATGACATATAGAAGATTGCCTTTATTAATTTGTTAATTGTTCTAGCGCGTAGCTCGATCATGTTGTCTAATACGAGTTTACGCATGCAGGAATCAACAATTGGAGCAGCTTTCTTTACTCAGGTTCTGTCATTGAATGAAGCTACCATAAAATTTGATATATGGGACACAGCTGGTCAGGAACGTTACCACAGCCTGGCTCCTATGTATTACCGCGGCGCAGCTGCAGCTGTTGTGGTCTATGATATCACAAGCATGGTAACCGATTTATCTAATTTATCTTCAAATTCTCTTCATCTGTCGCTGGTTCTTCATGGAACATGGTAACTCCACAATATAAATAGCCTTGAGCTTTTCCATTATAAGTCATTTGCAGACTATAGGTAATCAACAAGAATTTGAAAGTCCTTATGTATGTTAAAGCTTATAGGAGGATAATTTTTTATGTAAATTCACTTGTGATGTGCTGTTTAATTAGAGTCTTTCATCTGCCAAATGATTTATAAACTTGGGATTAATCATCTGTTATGTGAGTTACATACCTTCTGAATGTCACTTCTTCATTGCATTGGCTGCAGGATTCATTTGTACGAGCAAAAAAATGGGTTTTTGAATTGCAAAGACAAGGTACATTCCAAGATTCATAAAGTACTAGTATTCAGAATCATGTAAATTTCAATGATTCTTTAGAATTTGTAGCTCACTGAAATTGAGTTGGCCTTTTGTGTGATATCAGCAAATCCAACTTTAGTAATGTTCTTGGCTGGAAACAAGGCTGACTTAGAAGAGAAGAGAAAAGTAGGGTCTGAGGTATGTATCACAAATTCACAATTCATCTGCCCCTATTCAGATTTTTGAAAAGCCGCTGTTGACAAAAGTAATTCTCAAAATCTACAACTTATAGCTATTATAACAGCAACGTTTTTAAAGAGCTGGTCCAAATGCAATGCCAAAGTGGGCTTTTTTGATCATATTCAAATGAGTTTTCTGCTTGATGTTGTGTATCAAGCAATGTGACCTTTTCACATTTTGCTGCAGGAAGGTGAACAATTTGCTAAAGAAAATGGCTTGGTATTTCTTGAAACATCTGCGAAAACTGCGCAGAATGTCAATGAGCTCTTTTATGAAATAGGTACATACTTCACAATTCAAACCCATCAAATGTGGATTTGTTGCTGCAACTATTTGAGAAATCTGACCTGAACATCTTTCTTTTGTTAGCAAAAAGATTGGTTAAAGCTAACCCTTCTCGTCAGTCGGGGATAAAACTGCATAGCAGATCACAAGAAAACAGCAGGAGATCATTTTGTTGCTCTTAATGATGTCCCCCTCACTACAAGATGGTATGCAAGTTCTTCGGTTACTTCCATTTGTTTTGTTCTTCAAAGAGTAAGCCTTAACAAGCCCATATATTCTTACAGGCTTGTAATCAATTTCAAAGACCCTGGTTCAACAAGATGGAAACCAAATTGACTGTGGCGCATTAAACCATCAATGATGAAGAGAAGAATAGAAGACCCATCTTCGACCTTGTTACGAATTCGAATTTCGGTTTTATGTACATTATAAGAATATTATCTCATAACAAATGGCTTGTGAGACTCAAGTGATCGATGTTCATTGATATGCAAGAGTGAATTTGCAGACTAACAGAATGCCGCACACAAAATGTATCAAGTTTTCATGCACTACTAGAATGCAAGTCCTTTGGATGCATTGTAATAACAATAAGATCGATCGATGTTTCTATAGAAGAAAAAGAAATAACAACGATCACATACCGGCCTCATGCAACAAAGAAGAAAGAAATTCCTTATATATTAAGGAGCATCATAGTGATCATACATGTAACTTATCCTATATAAATAGTCTGATGCACTGATGCAGCAGACTATTTTTTTTTTAAAGGTGCATCAGACTATTTATATAGGATAAGTTACATGTATGATCACTATGATGCTCCTTAATATATAAGGAATTTCTTTCTTCTTTGTTGCATGAGGCCGGTGTAAGACTGTATATGGACATAATGGCATCTGCATCAGTAGTGGGATTATTATGAAACATCAGAGTTTTGGATATCAGCAAAAGAAGAGAAATGGAACTCTATTGCAGTGCTTATCTGGTTTGTATATCACTAGATAAACAAGACAGGTTCATTAGTTAAGTACCTGATTAACATTAGGATGAATTGTGATAGAATAAGGCCTCTTTAGTTGTTAAAAGGCTGAGTTAGATCGTAACTCTTTATGGGAAGAGTTGCGTATCAGTATAAATATAAGGCTGAAGTCCCTGCATCTCAACACACTAGCATCTAGAAATCAGTCACATTCTGTGCTTGAGTTGAAGAACGTGGAAGACTTACATCTGTGTTCACCAAGATGGCTTCAAAAAGGATTGTTGTTGCTGCTGGAAGTTTTGGCTCAGAACCAGGTAGTTTTCCTAGACTAGTTAGGAAATCTGTTTAGATGATTGTAAGAACTAAATTGTATACGTGTGATCATGCATTTGTGAAACAGATCCTTATGTATTGTTGATTGATGATTTAAGAACCTCATTATGCAGTTTAACGATTGGTATCAGAGCCTTGATTTTCACAAATCATGAATTATACATACAGTACAGTTTTACGGCTTCTGAACATGCATATTTGTTTTCAATAAGAACCATGAATTGTCTGATATACATCAAACCTCCCACTTAGTAATCAACAGGTTCAAATAAAAGTCTATTAGTGATATAGTTGATCTAACAGATTGATTTTGGATTCACTAATATGTGTTTTGTTTTAAAATGGATCATCTGTTAAAATCTTGCACAAAGCAGGCTTAACTCTTCAGACATCCGGATTAAAATCTGATAAGAACACAACTTGTGCATTTTTTCAAAGTATTATTCATGATTATCTTCCAAAGAAGGTCTTGAGTAGTTTTTTGTTATAAATGCAGCAGTATAGGTATATACATAAACTTATTAAGATTTTTTGAACTAATTTCATCCAAAGACTTTTGAAGATTCATGAAATACTTAGTTCTATCAATATACAGTGTGCTGATTAAGTTTGCAGGATATAAGTTTTTATGTCACAAAGGCATTAACTTGCATCAATAAAGTAAAGGGATGATACAACATGCATATATATAATTCTGAATCATGTCTAAATCGTTCTGATATGTGTAAACAGCTTCTGTATTAAATATGATTGTTTACAATGCTTAAACGCATAGTTTTCTTACACACTTTTTATTTTCTTTTCTGTAACAAGGTGTTGAGATTGCTATGCTAGGACAAGTAGAAATGCTGAATGGGAACAACTATAGAAAATGGAGAAACCAAGTAGATTTTTACCTATCTATGCATCAGAATATGGATTATTGTCTTCTAGAGGAAAAACCAGGTCAGCTAACTGATGATGCCACCGAAGATGATAAATGACATTTCAAGCAGTGGATCAGAACAAATAGGATGGCAAAAAATGTCATTAGAAACACTATGTCAGAGGTAATAAGAGGATCTATTGAAGAACCTACAGATGCCATTGAGTACCTAGAAGCTATAGCTGAAAAATTTGTGGCCAGTGAAAAAGCTGAAGGGGCTAGGCTTTCCAAAAAATTCAATTCATTAAAATATGAGGGAGTTGGGAAAGTAAGGGAGCATATCCTAGAACTCATCGACATTAATGCCAAACTTAAGGACATGCAGATGGGGGTAACTGATACCCAGGTAGTTCACATTGTTTTAGAGTCACTACCTACAAGCTTTAGCCACTTAAGAACCACCTACAATGCTTCTGATGCAAAATGGGACCTGAATAAGCTGATATCAGTTTGTGTTGATGAAGAGGACAACATAAGGAAGGTATCTACACCAACTACAGCAATAAACTTGGTGGAGAAAACCAAGTGGAGGAAGAAAGCCAACAATTCAGCTAAAAAGACTGCAAGCTTTAAGGCACATGGAAAATCTGCAGAACCAAAAACTGACAAACCATTCAAGTTTAAGTGTTTCTTCTGTAAAAAGACTGGACACATGAAGAAGGATTGCAGTGGTTTCAAAGCTTGGATGATTAAGAAGGGTAAGTCTTTTCAAAATTCAGTTTTTTCCTTGGAAGTTAATTTTGTTAAAGTTAGTTCACACACATACTGGTTAGACTCAGGCTCACCTATACATATCACCACTTCCTTACAGGGTTTAACAAGGAAGAGACTACCAAGGAGTGATGAGCAAAACGTTTGTGTGGGAAATGGGCAAAGAGTAGCAGTAAAGGCTATAGGAACCTTGAAGATTGATTTAGGCTTAGGAAGATTTCTTTTTCTGGACAATGTTTTTTATATTCCTTCCCTTAAAAGGAATTTAATTTCAGTAGGGCTTTTGGTTGGTATTGGCTGCAAACTTATCATTGATTTTTATGGAATTCAGTTATTTCAGCATTCTGTTTATCTTGGTTGTGGTTCATTTTCAAATAATTATCTACGTTTAGAATGTACTGCAGCTAGCAATGAGATTCTTATGATTGAAAACAATGAAGAAACTACAACTGATAACACTACAGTTGGTGTTAAAAGACCACAGATCAATTCTAAGTCTGCAAACCTTTGGCATAGAAGGTTAGGCCATATATCAAAAGAAAGATTAAAAACACTTGAAAAGAAGAAAATCTTACCTACTCTAGACTATAGTGATTAAACAGACTGCAAGGAATGCTTCAAAGGGAAATTGACAAACATCAGAAAAACTTCAGCCTTAAGAAGTCAAAAAATCTTGGAGCTAATTCATACAGACATATGTGGTCCTTTTAGGCATAAAACATTGTGTGGAAATTTTTACTACATCACATTCATAGATGACTATTCAAGGTACTGCTACATCTACTTACTTTCAGAAAAATCTCAAGCATTGGAAGCCTTCAAAATTTACAGAACTGAAGTGGAGCTACAGCTTGAGAAAAAGATAAAAACAGTAAGATCAGATAGAGGAGGAGAATTTTATGGGAGGCATATTGAAGCAGGCCAGCAAAATGGACCATTTGCAATGTTTTTACAAGAACATGGCATCAAGGCACAGTATACTACCCCATATAATCCTTCTCAAAACGGGGTAGCAGAAAGGAAAAATAGGACATTGATGAACATGGTCAGATCCATGATGTGTACCTCAGGTTTGCCTATATTTCTGTGGGGAGAAACTCTTAAAACTGCAAATTATATTTGCAATAGATCACCCTCCAAGGCTGTAGAAAAAAACACCATTTGAGTTATGGTGTGGTAGGCAACCTAGTCTGCATCATTGCCATGTATGGGGATGTAAGGCTGAAGCAAAAATTCCAAATGCCATAAATCAAAACAAATTAAATCCTAAAACAGTGAGCTGTCATTTTATAGGATACTGTGAGAAATCAAAAGGGTTCAAATTTTATACACCTCATGGACCAACCAAAACTATGGAAACAAACCAAGCAAAGTTCCTTGATGAGGAAAATTGCAATGGCATGGTTCATGATTTATCTACAGAACTGACTGAAATTATAGATAATGAAGTTTTGACACAAAACTTCTCTTTAAACACAGATCAAAATATCAGTCATCACACTACAGTACCCCTAAATCCCACAGTACCTCTTAATCCTGATCTCCAGGGTGAAATTGCAGGAGAAAATTTGGAGAATTTAGAACATGTTGAAAACTTAGGAAATCCTGAGGATGTGGAAAATCAAAATGAACCTCATATCAGAAGATCCACCAGACCTAGAAAACCAGTTTTTGCTGAAAATAGTGATTTTTTAGTCTATCTGCATGAACTTGATGTCTTTTTTTCGAGAATGTCAAAAGCGATATTTTGGTTATTAATAAATTTATCGATTTACTTTTGTTGTAATTACTATATGCGATGTTTGACCATCGTAGCAAAAAACTAAATACGACGTTTGACGTTTGTCGATAAAAACAAATTATGAGGTTTTGTGTTTGTCGCATGTAAATCTCTAAGACAAGGATTCTATTTATTATTTTTGTTGCAAATCTCAAATATGAGGTTTTGATTGTTCAAATAATTTTGAATGCGAGCATTGTTGCATATACAAAAAACAAGTGTATATATATATAAATCCATACAAAGTTAAAAGACACTGCTTAAAGACAAACTTCAAAAACTGAAACTATCAAGGAGAAATAGTTTTATAAAGTAAATTAAAATTCATACATAGTCAAGTATCTTGATGCTAGCAGCATATGCAAGTGAGTATATGTATCTTACTTATTCACATCTCATTCCGCATCTTTTACATATGCTATGCTCTATGTGTGTAAATTACCATATCTTGATCACATATTCTTCTTTGTCTCTAAATTAACTTTTCTCTAGAACTTGTTCTCCACTCTTATTTTCTTTGGATAAACCGTGAAGAAATATCCTGAAAAATAAAAATGCATACACTTACATACATATCTTTACCTTGTGAATGATAGAAACCCACAAAGAATCGATCCACAATTTTGGATAATTTTGGATTTCAGAAACAAATTCAACAAGCACAAATTCAATGATGGTTAATATATAGGCTGTGAACAATTTAATTTGATATAAAAAAAGAAAAACCAATCTAGATCGAGTACCTCATATAATGAGGACCATAGGAAAGAGAGGAAGATAACTTGATATGATGCTATACTCTCCAATTGCCACATAATGAAGGTCTTTGATCGACACTTACAAATTTCTCAAGGGCACCAAATATGAGAGATCATGAGATTAACCAATAGAAAAATAACTCAAATCAGAAAGAAAAGAAAAAACGGAGTATGATATTGTGAATTAGGATTACTTTACTTGAGTTGTAATTTGAGGACATGAAAATTTAGACAAATTTTTAAGACGAAGAAGAACAAATAGAGGCATGGAGGTTGCAATAAGAAGATGAGATTGACAATCTAGGGTTTTTTTAAGGCTATATATATTATCCCATATATTACTTTTACAATACTAACCTTCATAGGTATACTTTATATAAGTACCTTTTGTTATGGACATTTTTGAAAATTTAATTTATGAAATTTTTTTATTGCTATTAATTATTATTATTTTTTAGGGAAAAAATATTTTTAATTTATGGAAAAAAATTTCACGGGTGGAAGTTTTTGTCTTCTCTTTTTTCTATTTCTTTTTATAGAATAGAAAAAATTGTTGACTATATATTATTCAAGGTTTGAGAGCCGAGAGATAATGTAAGTTTTTCCTTCTCTTAATTTGTTTTCTCTTAATATACACACACACACATGTATATATATGCACATATATAGCATGGTCTTTGTCAAAAATTATATTAATACTTGAGCCAAAATCTAAAAATTCTAACCTCTAAACCCTAAAATCTAAACCTTAAAATTAATTAAACATAAAAATTCTAACCCTAAACCTCCAACCATAAACCCCAAACCCTAAACCTTTGTAACTCATATAAATCATCGCCTAATAGATTATAGACTTAACCCAAAACCTTATGCCTCAAACCCTATACCCTATATATATACACCTATATATAGGTATATACTTTAGTAGTCATTTAGGTAAGTATTACGACAACTTAGGTATCTTAGTAGTCACCATTTTTTTTTCTACCAACTAAGATTAGGTAAGGAGATATATGTCATTCTTAAATCTTAATTTACTAGATCGCCAATATGTAATAAGTCAATTATGACTGTATAAACCTAATATTTTCTAATATAAAAAGTATGTCATTGCTAGTAAGTCTAACATTTTTAATTTGAATATATATGATTTTACGATAATAACCCTCATAGATATACTTCATATTAAGTGACGTTTTGTTAATATAAGGGACATTTGCGATATTTAACATAAAGTTTAATTGACAACTCCGAGAAATATTCATCGCCGAATAAATCTTTTACAAAGAAGTCTTTTTTTCATATAAACATTCAGCGACAACTCATAGAATGAAATCATCGATGCATAGGTCTTCTGCGAGAAAGTTATTTTTGTTGCATTAAATATTAGCTGCAACTCCTAGAGATTGTCGCCGAATAGATCTTTTACGAGGAAGTCTTAGTTTTTGTATAAACATTCAACGACAACTCATAGAAATCGTAGTTGAATAGGTCTTCTGCGAGAAATTTCTTTTTGTGGCATTATATATTAGCGACAACTCCTAGAAATCATCGCCGAATAGGTCGCGTTAAGTATCACCGATAACTCCTATCAGTCGTCGTCTTATAAGTCTTTTGCGAGGACACTATAGTTGTCGTATAAAAATTGGGCGACAAATAGTGAAATTCGTAGCAAAATAGATTTTTTGCAAGGAAATTTTAATTGTCACATATATTTACCGACAACTTGTGAAAACCATCACGAAATAGGTCTTTTGCGACGAATGAATGTTTGTCGCATTAAGTATCACCGACAACACTTGTTAGTCGTCGCTTAATATGTCTTTTGTAAGGAAATTGTAGTTGTCGCATAAAACTTTAGCGACAAATAGTATAATTCGTCACCAAATAGGTTTTCCGCGAGGAAATTGTAGTTGTTGCATATATATTTATCGACAACTCGTGAAAATCATTGTGAAACAGGTATTTTGTGAGGAATGAATGTTTGTCGCATTAAGTATTACCGACAACTCTTGTCAGTCGTCACCTAATAAGTCTTTTGCGAGGAAATTTTAGTACGTTATTACATAAAAATTTAGCGACAAATCGTAGAAAGCGTCGCCAAATAGGTTTTTCATAAGGAAATTGTAGTTGTCACATATATATATATATATCATCGCCAAATAAGTAATTTGCGAGAAAAATTAAATTGTCACATATAACGTCAGCGACGACTCATTAAAATCGTCTCAAAATAAGTCTTTAGTTACGAAATTTAGTCATTACTGAAATATTAAGCGACGATTTTTACAAATTGTCATCTATTTACTATTCAGCAATAAAATGGTATTCGTCGATGAGAACAATTGCGACGATTTAAAATTTTCTTGCTTATACTGACTTTCAGCGATGAAATTATAGTCGTCGCAACTCCATTCATCGCTGAATACCATTTTTTTTGTAGTGAGATGAGTGTTGTCTTCTTTGTGATATATGATCATGAGTAAGAGCTCCCCATCAGTTGACTCAACCAAGCAGCTAGACCCATCCTCAATAGTACAAAGGTAACTATGGTGCATCCGTGCATGTCAGACCATTCTTCAAGTGCGACGTTGAATGTAGGCGTAACCAAATTAGAAGCCATCAAGGGCCATGGTAGATTTACATCATGAAAAAGACAATGAAAATTTCCATCAATGTAGACCACATCACTAATATGAATGGCCCTAGGAATCTCAGTGGTGCGCATTGCAGTCCATCTTCCAGTTTTGAGATTACAAGAAATGGTGTGCATGGAAAAGATGTAATGTGCAAAGGAGTAGGGAATGGGACATGGGATTTTGGGTGGAGGCATGGATTTTCCGGGGCTGAGCAAGTAGTGAATGACATGGAGAGACAAATTTTCATTGGACTGATTAAAGAGGTATTTGCATAATCATACTTGATCTTTTCTGATTAAAGAGGTATATGCATAATCATACTTGATCTTTTCTGATATAGAGTCGGTTGAAGGCAACCAAAGCACTTAGTACTTTTCATGTACATATATCAGCGCTAGGTTTAATAGGAAAGAGAGTTGCTAAAAATTCTTGCCAGAGTTTTACATATGCTTCTTAACAGTTAAATGAAATTTTCTAACACTAGGGGAAAGATTTATGGAGGGTATGTAATGGATCAATTTGATGATCATATATACCTCAATTCTGACTACAAGCTAGGTGACTAGTATTATTGGGTGGTGTGACTAATAACCAAGTGATATGTGCAGGTTAGTTGCAGCACTCAAGGACCTTAAAGTGTGGGTAATGAATGTGGTGAATGTAGATTTTGCTGATACTATCTGATAGGTACCAAGAGCAGGAGAGGACAGGGAGAGAAAGTGAGGAAGAAAGGAGTTCTGGTTTAACATTCATGCCTTCAAAATAACATTACATGGTGTTTATAACCTCCAAGAAGATGAGACCATCATAGGCTAACAACAAATGCAGCCAAAATTACGTAACCATAACCTACAGACAATACATAATTGGTCTCCCATGCTATAACCAAACAAGATTAAAAGCTAGCTAAGTAATGTCAAAAGATAACAGAGTTGGGGAAGTTACTGTTGGTTGAAATAACTCCCTCCCTCTTCAAGCAATAGACCCGTCCTCGGGCTGGAAATCTAGAAATTTCCTTTCATATTCATAGGCATCCATCCAAGTAGCATCTTCATTAGGAAAGCCAGCCCACTTAATCAACCAACGGACGCTAGCTGTATTTCTCTTCTTATTCCTATAAATAAAACGATCCATAACCTTTTTCGGGGCCCAAAGGATCTCACTGAAGGCTGCCACAAGAGGTAACTTGACGGAGAGAGCTGTGTGATTGCCAATGTGTTTCTTTAGCAAGGAAACGTGAAACACCGGATGAATGCGAGAGCTAGTAGGAAGTGAAAGCTTGTAAGCCATGGGACCAATGCGTGCAGCAACCTAAAAAGGTCCTTTGAACTGTGGGGAGAGCTTGTGACATTGGCTAGTGTTCATAGAATGTTGGTCATATGGCTGAAGCTTGAGGTAGACCCAATCACTAACGACAAATTCTCTCTTGATGGAATGTTTGTTAGCTTATTGCTTCATGTGATTGCTTGCCATGGTCAAATTATGTTTGAGCATACGCAACAAACGACCATGGTCCATTAAAGCAGTGTTAACAGCACCCAAAACTGTGGAACCGACTTGATATTGAGAAACAGTAAGGGGAGGCTGACCATATAGAGCATGAAAAGGGCTGATCTTGAAGCTGGAATTTTTAGTTGGTATTATACCAGTACTTTGCCCAATGCAACAATTCTGATCAAGCTTTATGCTTGTCCATGACATAACAATGCAAGTAATGCTCCAATGTGTGGTTAAGGACCTCCGTCTGGCCATCAGATTGGGGGTGATATGTCGAACTCCAACACAACTTGGTTCCCTGCAAACGAAAGAATACTTCCTAAAACTGACTTGTGAAAACAAGGTCTCGATTAGTCATGAGGGACTTTGGCATGCCATGAAGGCGAAAGACCTCCCGAGTGAACACTTAAGAAATGGAAGCCGCCGTGTAGGGGTGAGTAATGGCAATGAAGTGGCCATATTTTGTGAACCTGTCAACCACAACCATAATAGCATTCTTCCCATGAGAGGCAGGGATCTAGCAAACCAAGGGAACGTATAGCCTCTAAGTTATGACGTTGGCATTCCTCGCGGCGTGCTATAAACTGCTTGACATTGCGTCTTGCACCCGGCCATAAGAAGCTATGCGACAAGCGGCTATAAGTAGCAAGAAAATCTGAATGCCCTGTTGTGAGACTAGAATGAAACTCACTCAACAAATTAGAACACCAATCAGAGTGAAGAGGAACAAAGACTCTAACTTTATACATGAGTTTGGTCTGCAAAAATGAGAAGCCCTTGCGACAAGCAGAACCTTCTTTGAGTTGCTAAATGATCTTAGAAGCCTCTGAATCCCCCAAGCAAGCCATGTCGATTTCATTGAGGCAGTCAACCACCGGCATTGTAATCCCCAAAATAGGTCTCAATTCATGGTAGCAAGATAGAGCATCTGGAGCCCCATTGAGTGAACCCGAACGATGGACAATCTTGAAGGTGTAGTCCAGAAGCTTCAAGAGCCACGTGTGCTGTGTGGGAGTTGTCAAATATTGGTCGGTGAAAAATTTGAGCGTGTGGTGGTCCATCACAATCTGGAACTTCTGGCCGATAAGGTAAGGCCTCCATGTTTGAACGATAAAGAAAATCGCCATCATCTCCTTGCCGGAAAGGGCCTTGCTTAGATAGGTAATTGGATGCTTTTCTTGCTGCAATACTGCACCGATTCCATTGCCAGATGCATCGATATCTACCACAAACTATTTCAAAAAATTGGGCATGGTAAGGACGACGGTTGTGGTCAGAACCTACTTCAATTTTTTGAAAGCCGTCGTCGCCTCTGAAGACGATGAATGCGTCACATTTGAGGAGTTGGGTGAGTGGCCTTGAGATGATACTGAACTTTTGAACCAATTTCTTATAATACCCAGCGAGACCTAGAAAGCCTCCCAAGCTTTTCACTGAAGTAGGCCTGGGCTAGTGGACTGTTGCTGAAATTTTAGCATGCTTCACCTGCACATTTTGGGCCGAGATGATATGCCCTAAATAGCCCACGCTGGTTTGCCCAAAAGAACATTTTGATGCCTTGATTTTAAGGGAATTTTCCTGTATTTTTGTTAGGACTAACTGCAAATGGGCAACATGCTCCTCTTCACCCTTACTAAATACAAGGATATCATATATAAAAAACTAACACAAACTTGCATAGATAAGGGCAAAATACAGAATTCATAAGAGCTTGAAATGTAGAATGAACATTAGTGAGGCCGAAAGACATTATCAAAAACTCATAGTGGCTGTTGTGAGTGTGAAATGCCATCTTCGGAATATCCTCGAGGTCCATCCAAATTTGGTGATAACAATAACGGAGGTCCAACTTGGTGAAGTGAGTCGCCACATGTAACTCATCAAGTAATTCCTCCACTATAGGAATCGGATAACGATCCTTGATGGTGATGGTAACGAGTCCTCGGTAGTCCACACAAAATGGATGACTGTTGTCCTTCTTAAGAACCAACAACACCGGTGATGAGTATTCACTTTGGCTAGGGTGAATAAAAACTTGGCACAACATCTCGGCGACTTGACGGTCTACCTCATCCTTTTGTTTCGATGAATGACGATAAGGAAGTACCACAACCGACTTAGCATTAGGAACAAGATGTATACGATGATCATATGACCTCGAAGGAGGCAGAGAATGTGGCTCCTCAAATAGCTCGATAAAGAGATCTAGCAATGGCTGTACAAAATTAGGAACAACTTGAGGCATATGGGGAATAAGGGAAAATAGAGACAAAATCAAATGCACGTCATGGGCCTTGCTGACTTAAAACCCCTTGCAATACATGGGTCTGGCCCACGACCAGTGAAAGCCATAATTTTCTTTTTGAAATGACAACCAATTTAGCTCAAGCTCTCTAACCATTCAACACCCAAAATCAAGTCGGACCCTTCCACTTCCAACAACTGAATCGAGCTCGTGAACTGGTATCCCTGAACCTGAAATGTGATAGATTGGGCTACGTCGATAGTGGTCATCTTCTGACCATAGCAACAAAAGAATGGCACGAGGCCGGATCGATGTCCACCCACAGCCTTTAAGAAATTGTGGGGTTGTAGAAGTTATAAACAACGCCCAGAATCAACTATAATTCGGATTGGTAACTCACCGATTTTCCCACGAAGTCGCATGGTACTAGCCTTCTGAGAGCCAGTCAAGGCGTGGATAACCATCACAGTCGGTTCCTCTTCTTCTTGTGGATCTTCAGCCAAGCACTCATGGAACTCATCTTCACCCAATTCCATCTCTAAAATAACCATCACCAATTTGGCACACTTAGGTGTGGGCATGTAACGCTCTGGGCAACCGAAGAAGAGGCCCTTGGCACGGTGCTCCGCCTGTTCTTCCCTCGTAAATCACCGGACTGGAAGAGCATGTCGGCCCCCTGAAGCAGCGGTGATCACGGAAGGGCCAGTGAGTGTGGTTGTCACCGGAGTCGTGGTGTGTGGTGTGGAGAATGATGACGTATAGGCACGCGTGGGGAGCTGCACGCGAGCAGAAGAACGATGAGCTCAGACTTTATTTTTCACATTCTGAGTGAGCCTAAAGGTAGCGAGCATGGAATTGGGTTCCAACATAAAGACCTCATGTTGTATTTCATCTTTCAAGCCTCTAATTAAGACATTCATCAAGTTGGTGATCGGTCCAATTGGAAGTACGACATGCCAAGAGGGTATACTGTTCGTGATATTCGTCAACACTGCTGGTTTGTTGCAAGTGTGAGAAGGTTGCTTCCACGTTGGTATTGTCTACCCCGGTACTGAAGGATTGGAGTAAGACATCAACAAAGAAGTCCCAGTTGTTTGATGGGTACCTCTGTTCGTACCAACTCATCCAGTGAGTGGTAGCATCATCAAAGGAGCAAGCAGCCACGACAACCTTCTCAGAGGCTGGAATCTTGTAAAACTTGAGGAAGTGTTCTGCCATGGCTACCCAACCCAGCATGTTCTTGCCAGTGAATCGAGGTAAATCAATCTTGGGAGAGGGCCAAAATTGGGGTGGGTGAGGGGTGGGTTATGTGGTAAATTTGTTTTGAGGGGCTAGACTAGTGTGAGAAGAGTGAAGTGGTGAGGGACAGTGTTTGGGACGATGGTCTGTGGGGGTAGTGGGGGTATGACATTGATGGTGGAGATGGTGAAATTTGATGCAAGAATGGTTAAATGGACCGAGGAGGAACCCACATCTTGGATGATTGGACCAAGAAAGTGGCTCAAGCCCAAGCATGTCCATGTGGTAGTGACTGGTTGAAGGGCACCACTGAGAGGCAGCAAAGGAATGGGTAACAGAGGCTTAGATACCAGTTTGAGGCATCAAAGCTTGTCAAGAAGTGTGATTTACAGGGGAGATACATGGTTAGCCAAGAGGTCCAGAGTGGACTGGAAAGTATCTTGCTTTGACTGCATCTCGGCTTGCGAATCTTGCAGCTGGCCTTATAAACTCTGGATGGCGTCAACAGTGACGCGAAGCTAATGGTGATGCAAGACCAAGATGGTCATCGAGTTCATGGTCGAAACTGTGTCGATAGTGGTGAGAGTCAGAAAAGCAGAAGTGGGGGCAAGTGGCTGAGTAAGGGAGCACTCTAGAGGATCAGAGGTAGATGTGCGAGTGTGAGGACCTCCAACCATGGCTGGTCTTTGATACCAGAATGATAGGTACCAAGAGTAAGAGATGGCAGGGAGAGAAAGAAGAAAGAAATTGAGGAATAAAGGAATTCTGGTTTAATATTCATTCCTTCAAAATAACATTACAGGGTGTTTATAGCCTCCAAGAAGATGGGACCATCATAAGCTGACAACAAATGCAGCCAAAATTACATAACCAAAACCTACAGACAATACAGAATTGGTCTCCCATGCTATAACCAAACAAATTCAACAACCAACTAAGTAATGCCAAAAGATAACAGAGTTTGGGAAGTTACTGTTGGTTGCAACACTATCCCCATAATCTATGAACGTGGCCTTTTTGGAATTTTTCATGATTGGTGTGAATCTTTTAGCACATATCCAAGAACCTATGACCTTGTCCATGCAGATCATCATTTTTTCCTCGCTCAAAAAGAGGTAGAACTAGCTGATTGTCTGAGAGAACATTACTTTCATGTGTACAAGTACAAGGTGACTTAATTTTACTGCGTGGCTATATTTTAACATGAGCAGACTTGCTCCGGTAATGGCAGAGGTTGATCGAATTGTCAGGCCGGGAGTGATGAGGGTTTTTTCAGGAGACAAGTTCGTTGAGATGATCCAAGAGTTGGTTAAAGATGTAAGAATTATTATGGACATTACAGAATTACGTTTGTTTATCAGTTCTATAATTGATGCTTAAGTAATCGATAAACAAAGATATTCCCTACTTCATTATTAATTAAGGGAATATGATTTGCCTAGTACAAATAAGAGTTCTACATGAATTTCTACATTCATTATTCATTACGAGTTGTATTAGAATTAAGAACTTTTATGGGAGGTATTAATTCTATACACATTATATAAAGGCATAAGGTCCCTCTAACTATTGTGAAGTCATTCATTACTCTACCCCATAGAAGAGTCGACTATTAAGAATAGGATAGAGGAGAAGATCATTTGAGTTGTGACATCGTCTACAACTATGAGTATATGCAAATTTTCTCTTTCCTTAAACAATCTACGTGTATTGTTTGTGTTTTGCATCGATCACAGTTTACAATTTTGCATTCATAATCTCAGTTCATATTCAATATTTAGTATTCAGTGATTCTTAATCTTAGTTTTTACAAAAGATTGTTCCAACATACAAAGCGTCATCAGAATCACTTGCATACCCAATTATCCTTATGTTCATAAAGGGATGGTGCTGAATTGCACCAACAATAACCGGCCGCCAAGTCTCGCATACCAAACAAAGTCGAACAAGGTCCTTAAATGAAAGAAGCTCCAAAACCTGCCGCAAAATATTAGTGGGAAGAAGATTGGACCATGAATTTGACATGCATGATAATAGATTTGACGTTGTGGGATATGCTTTCGTAGAAACTAGAGACTATAGAATAATGGTACAACAGATGTTCGTATTTATATAGGATTCTACATTCTAATATCTCGTATTAAATCGCATTCTATATAGGATTGTACTATGTACCTTGAGTGCTTTCTATAAGGAAGGGGAGACGTATTCTACTATTCAATAACATAAGCTTTCAACTTTCTCTCAATTGTAATCGTTTTATTCCAACAATAATGTTTCTATAGACCAAAAAGAAATAATACAGATCACATATATACCTCATGCAACACGTGAAAATTCCATCATACATGTAACTTAAACTCTGCAAGTCTCATTTTAATATCGCCTTAGGCCGTCGAGAGGGAGATGTTCAAATCCAAATGTAACGGCTACATTGCAAATTTCCCAGACAATAAGCGTCATGATGAATCCAAACGCCTCCACATTCCAAGTTGACTAAAGAGAGAGACAAGCAATACCTGCTACCGGTGTCAAAAGTATACACCTTGTTTAGTTGTTCGCAAATTTCCTAGCTTCCCCAACTGTTGGAACTACAGTTGCTGACCACCTCCGACATGGAATCCGGTCCTCCAAGCCAGTCAGAAATATTGCATGCTTTCCCAAGCTTTTAACTCTTCTCCAATTCTTTGTGTCCCGATCAAACAAGTAAACAAAAAGGTGAATGTTATCTATTTTGTGATATATGATTATGAGCAAGAGCTCCCCATCAGTCGACTCAACCAAGCAGCCATACCCATCCTTCTTTGAAGTAAGGTTTTTATGGTCCATGCCGGACCATTCTTCAAGTGCGCGACGTTGAACGTAGGCGTAGCCAACTTCAAAGCCATCAAAGGCCATGTTTGATTTACATATATCATAAAACAGACTGCAAATTTCCATCAACATAGACTACCTCACCAATATGAATAGGCCTAGGAGTCTCAGTGGCGCGCATTGTAGTCCATCTTCCAGCTTTGAGATTACAAGATATTATTTTGATGACCGTTCTATCAACGCCACCATGACTACGTAGTTCGGTTATTACAACAAAGATAGTACAATCCGGAGAAGTTGGCGGGGCGGTGAATGTCGCTCTATGTGCTCTGTTACTTAGAAGCGTTTGGACACCACCATGAATTTGACATGATTCTGTCTATCGGTAAGGTCTACAGCCTTCTGCTCTCTAGGGTTTTGTTTTTGATCGATCACTCTCTTGGGTTACTTTTTATATAGGAATATTGGAGGCCTGATTTGGAGAGTATCACAGTGTATGTATTTAAGGATTTACTCCGTTAAAGACAGATATCCCATAAGTCTGTGGAAAATTACAATTACCATAAAGGGCTTACGTTCCCAAATAAACATGCATGAATTCAGTAAATACAGAGAAGTGAAGCTTCTCTGTATGGGTAAAATCGAATAGGAGGAGCAATTTGAGGAGGAGCAGGCACTGTTTGAGGTGGAGCAGTCACTGTTCATCGAATAGGAGGTGCAGTTTCTGTTTTTCGCGCAGCGGTGTCAAAAAATAGTACGTGCTATTACTGTTCATAAATTAATTTTTTTTTTTTTTAAAAAAAACTAAATTTTTTTTACTCCAATAAGACAACACATATTTGTCAATTTCGTCGTTACGCGATTAGTGATAATGACCAATTTGCCATTTCATACAAGCTTTTAAAATCGACTATTTTTCATAACTAAATTTGACTACACTTTCTTCGTGAGAGTTGTAGAGTATTTCATTCCGATCTCATAGAAATTTTCGCATAATTTTTCGGACACTCGAACTATTAATTATGAATTTCAGATGTATTAGTCAATTTTAATTTTAAACAAAAAAAATATAGTTGATTTAATCTGGACCGTCCGATCAGATTTTTTTATTTGAAATGGACGGTGTAGATCAATCTGACCGTTATTTTTTTTTTTAACCCGGACTGCCACGTGTCAGCTTCCTATTGGTCCGCCAAAATTTTTTTTTTTACTTTTTACTGGCGCGTGGATTACACGCGCCAAGGTGAAAAAAAATTAACCCGTGCTGACGTCACCCACGCGCGTGGATGATGTCAGCCTGCTCGAGCAACAGAACGAGCAGCAGCTGCTCGTGCAGCTGCTCGTCCTCGTCGTCAACGGGCGGTCGCCGTCTCCTTCTCTCCCCGGTGCACGTCTTCTTTGGGCTTGCTCGTGCTGCCGGTGTTGGGGCCCGCCAAAAT
Organism: Geum urbanum; assembly: GCA_946800695.1. Taxonomy (NCBI): domain Eukaryota; kingdom Viridiplantae; phylum Streptophyta; class Magnoliopsida; order Rosales; family Rosaceae; genus Geum; species Geum urbanum. Next base: position 4,135,355 of record OX327000.1, on the reverse strand, counting down.
CGAGTTGCTCGAGCTGCTCGAGCTGCCTGCGGTGCAGCTGCTCTAATGGTGCTCAGTGCTCTCATCTCATGGAGACCAAAATAGGTCTCGTCCTTATCAAACTGGACAATTGCCACGACCACGGGTGATAGTTTTCCGTTTAATTTAGGCTTTCAATTTGCACTAGTTACCAGCATTCGAGGTCCCTCAAAAACAGAGAGCCTTGTTTTTTACCCTCTGGTCCACGACTTCACGTGGATTCCTCACAAATTTACAATCCCAAAATCAAAGAAACAAAGGCTCATAATCCATGCTCTCTACTGCATGCCAATAAGACTCTGCTTCCCAAAAACAATTACACACAAAGCAAGTGCAGAAAACAACAAAGCAATTCTGCCATAGAAAGAGTTAATAGTGTAGCTCAGTTTTTGGCACCAATGGCTTTTAACGCATGCAGTGAAAAAGGTTCATCTGGCTACTCTGTCTTTCCAGCTCATTTTAACCAGAGTAGACATATGCATATGGGAAGCCCATGGTCCTAGTGAAATACCAAAACTAACCCAAAGGAAACTAGAAAGCTTCAATCACCATGAAGGAGAAGTACAAGGAGACCCTGAGGACGAAGATGAGTTACCATTGTTAGTGTTGGAATCACTACCTGAAGTACCCAAAGACCTAGCGTCTTTGAGAGAAACAGAGCAGGCTTCTTTGGGCAGCTTCTTCATTGGAGTCAGAGGAGGTGTGGTTGGGCTTGATGGGCCAGAACCAGAAGGTGTTGGATGTGCAACCTCATCATCATCGTCGTCATCGTCATCACCGGAGCTGCCACCGAGTTCTAATCTCGACGGCGATGTGTCCGGAGTTTCGAACGGAGTGTTGGCTGCTGTAGTAGTGTTGCTCCCTCTGTTTGCTTCGTTGTCGTACATCGGATTGGAAATGTACACCAAGTGATCTTGAACTGGGTCTTGTTGGGTCAGCGGAGGTGAGGCTGCAACGGAAATCGATGGAGATGGAGGTTTTGTGTTTGGTGTTTCTTGATTGGGGATGTCGAGAACGTGGTGGAGGTGCTTTTGTTCTGCAATGTACTCTTCTTTGGATGAGACTGATGGGAAGAGGTAGCTTCTCGGAGCTCGAAGAACTCCTAAGAAGCTGCCTAGAGGAGGACCTTGAGGCTGCGGTGAAGCCACGGAAGTGAGTTGATCAGGGGCGACTGCGGCGGTGGTGGACAGGTCGGTATTGACGATGGAGTTGTTGTTGTTGTTGTTGTTGGTGGTGGTGGTGGTGTTGGACTTTCGGCGGCGGAGCAAGAGTGAACAGTAGAGCTCGGCTAGGAGAACCAGGATTAAGCCCAAGACTATGGCAAGGCTCACCACCATTACCAGCGTTGCTCCCATGATCACTTTGGAAGAGCCCTTCATCTCTCTCTCTCAGTCTCTGTTTCTCTCTCTCTCTTTCACTCTTGTGCGTGGTGTGGACTGTGGAATGTGACTATGTGAGTCAGTAAAAGAGTGTACTGGGTTATATTGGGAGAAGGAAAGCTTTTGATTTGGCGGGAAACAGTTCTTGACCTTTGACAAGGAGAGAGCATAGGAAAGGAATCTAGAAAGGGCAATAGTGCTTGGGGAATGCGGAGGCTTTTATCACTTCTGGTGCTTCTGTCAATCAAGGTCGTTTTAGTCATTTGCCACCTAGTTGAGTCAATTCTACTCGAAATGACCAGTCTGTAAAGTAAAATCTGATGGATTGGACAAGAAAAAATTTGTGAAATGTAAACAAATGCATATGAAATTAAAACTCTGATGCTACTACAAGCGTTCTCAATCTCAACTTGTCAAATTATGGTATCTCTATCCACTGAAGCTGCACACTATTAGAACCGTTACCGTGAAAAATGACGATGATGTGAAACTCGATGTAACCTATAATGCCCTCCTAATACACGAATTGCAGTGAAGAAAGAATGGGGTAGTCTTATCGCTACGGTATCAGTGTAAGGTAAAAAGCAAATGATGTGGTGCTGGCCGTGCTGCAGTGCCTGTACTCTAACTCTATTGTGATGGGAAGATAGCCTTGCGTTTCTTCAGGCAACAAGCAAGAAATTATCAATGGTATTCAATCATGCTTGTAAAATTCAGCTTCTGATTGCGTAACCTTTACCTTCCCCTTAAGGCTGCAAATTTGGCAGCCAAATCCTCATAATCTGGCAACTTGGGATGCACGTGCCGAGCTTGGTTGGACCCATCTGGTTGGAAGGAAGTTGCACGAGCAAACACTTTCGGTGTCTCTGATGGAGCTGAAAGTTGTTCATGGGGAAAGGAACGTGATCTTGAATGAGTCGGAGCAGTTTCAGACTCCTTCTCACCACGTTCATCTCTGCTAGCATGACGACTTTTTGATTTTCTTCTTGACTGTCCTGGCTCATAATTAGATGGCTTTTTGCTATAATGAAGAAGCAGTTCATCAATTCTCCTCTCTTCATCATCATTTCTATGGCGGTGGTCATCGTCAAACAACAGCTGCAGGCCTCGTCTCGAATCATCCCTTCTTCTGCTCCTGCTTCTTGGTTTGCTCATTGCAACACCTGGTTCTTCACCATTGCCGGCATCACTCGTAGAGGAGCGCGATCTCGAGGGTCTCCTTCTAACTGATCTTGGTTTTGGTATGCTGTTGGGGGTAGGTATATCATCCGGGTGAACGTGAACCTTCTCATGGTCATGACTACCAACTTTTGCAGTAACTTGCCTCCCATGTTCGTGACCTAGATGTACCCTTTCCAACACATTACCATCAAAGGCTTTGTTGTATGCTGCAGGATCTTTAGAGATATCAGTAATATTCAAAACATCATCTACAGAGCCCATTTTGGCTTCATGTTTTCTATCTCTTGCTCTGACATTAGATTTCACATAAGGAGGAGGAAGACCATAATTGGAGAAAGGCTTCAATTTAGGTGTTCCTTCTTCTTTAACAGCAAGTGAGTCTTTACCATCACTTTTTACAGGTGGTCCAGCAACATTTGGCAGTACATGAGGTAGAAGGTCGGGACAGTCTCTTTTAGGAACTCTACTTTCTGCTTCATATTGCCTGTCAATTCCTTTCCCCCGAGATGAACTGCCTAATCTAACTGGTATTGGGGGAGCATCATCCTTTTCAGTTCTTGCTTCATACTTATGAACTTCTTGCCTTTCATGGAACACAATGCCATGGCCATCTTTTTCCTTCAGATTACCTACATAGCCTCTCTGCGACTTGTTTTCTCTACCTAACAGTCTATGCCTATTCTGATCATCGAGTTCATCCATTTTCATGGCAATACCCTCATTGTTGTTCTGTAAGTTGCGGCCACCATTAGGATCAAGTCTCCTTTCTGTAGGCATAGGATTATACTTGTCTCTGTTTGGGACTGTACCTTTGCCATTAGACAATTTGCCTTTATCGTCAGTTACAGGGAAAGCCCCATAAGTTTTTGGCTTGTCCTGCACAATCCCAAATTACTATCACATGAGATTTTGAAGCAGGTATTCACCACACTTCAACATTCTAGTACTTCGGATTCTATATGATACAGATGTTATTTACACCCACAGATTAGGATATACCTGTATAAATGCAGGAGGTTCAGACTTCCTTTGTTCAAAGGCTTTGGAGTCCCACGTGATTGAAAACTCCGTTGCTATCTCTTTCATTAACTGAACTTTCTTCTCCAATGAAGGAGGCTTTGAGGCTATGTTCTCAACAAACTATTAAATCACAATTCACTTAGTCAGTTAAAAGTGGTTATGGATTCATTAAGTTTTACTTGGAACAGGGTTATATAAAATTACCTTCTGATTCACACAGTAGTCCAAGGAATTTCCATATCTCTCGTGAAACAGCTGTCTAATATCACGCAACTCCGGTAGATCAGAAAACTTTGCTGCAGCAACCATCAAAGATGCCACTGCTTCCTTACATTCTTGGGGGCATTCTCTACAAAGAAACATAATGAGACAAAAGTAAATATTGTATCGAGTTCATTTAATGTCATTTTACTCATGAATGGTTTCAGTAAAAGAAATCAGCATAACATGGAGACACTAATTCTGCAAACTATCAAACCAAACCAAATATGGCATCTCATCTCTTTCATTCTTTCTCGTTTATACACCAACATTTCTAAGGCAAAGTAGGCGCTCAAGTCTCGATTCCTACCACGTCAATTAATAGCACTCCAATTCGAAATCAAAATAGCAGCAACATATTAATAGATACGCATAATCATATACTAGTCACTAGCAGCAAACAATCCCGAATGAGAGCACACACAACACAACAATCAACAACTCAACAGAGTCAAGAACAGCTGAGTACCTTTGTTTTTGCATGGCTGAAAGATGCTTCAACACAACATCACAGCATCCTTCGACAAAATCGTAACACGAAGACAATATCACCTCTGCTGTAAGTCCTTCAGCCTGAATTTTTCGAATCACAATAAACCACAAAAATGTTTGACCGTTTCAGCAATCCAACCAAACAGTAATTTTATAATTAACAGAAATAATCCGGAAATCCTATTGTATCGAGTACAACAATTTCAAAAACGCAGAAAATAAAATAAAATAAAAAATAGTAAAAACAGAATTGAAGAGAGTGATCTGACCCTTCCGTAAGCATTAATATCAAGGCCATTGGCGAGTAGATCAGCTATATCTTTCTTCAGAAACTTCTGCGTAGCGTTCCTCTTCCTCCGTATCACATCGATCCGAGTCTTCGTCAATTTAATCGACGATTTACTAAATCATCATGCAAAGAATACCAAAATTTCAGCTACATAAAACTCTATAAAGTTTCAGCTAAATAAAAGAGATCTGAAAACTAACCACTTGGAGCCAAATCCACTCCGGCCGAGCAATCCGTCGAGCATTTTCTCTCCGACTCGGTTGAACGATTCCGACTAAAACGACTCAGAGCAGAGCATTAGCCGCCGGAGCTGGCAGAGCTTTTACAATAAGAACAAGAGCGCAGAGAAGAAGAAGAATAAGGACAAGAGAAAAAATCTAACACCGAATTTTCCGATATTTAATATTAGAGAGAGAGTGTTTCTGCTCCTCCGCGACTCTTTTGTTTTCTTTTGCTTTCTGGAGCCGCTTCAGGGCACTTTTCACTAGTCCACTGAGAGAGACGGACTTTTGCTTTGTTTCATGACCTAAATGCCCTCGGTGGGGACTCGGTGATCGTTGCCGTCAGATTGATAATGGAATATTGCTGAGCACCCAGATGGGAATCTCTTTTTTTTTTTGCTCTTCTTTTTAAGAATTATATTAATCGTCAATTTTATTCTATTCCTTTTTCTCTTGTTTGGTGAGACAAAGATGATAGGCGTTGCAGAGCCGTTGGCAACGGCCATTCTGTTCTAACCGTATTTGCAGAGAGTATGTGGGTTCCTTGTTCTACTTATTCATGGTAATTATGTTGATCACGTATAAAAGAAAGAATTGAAAGGATAGGATCGGGTGATTCTCTATGAATAATTGTGATGATTTCATACAATTAAATTGGAATGAAACATTAATCACGATGATTAAGGACATAGCATTGTTGCTTTTACACTTTTGAATGTTTTCACGCCAGCCAGTAATGTATCTTCATATTCTCAGAAATAGATATTTCGTTATTCAAATTAACAAAATATAGTGTTGACGTTTCTTCGTAAACAAGAAATCGTTTGTAGTTTAAAACATAATGACAAACGAGTTAGTTATAACAAAAATATTTTTGTATCAACAACAAATAACAAAAGAAATGTTTTATCCCTTTCAAAAAAAAAGTTTTATCAATACGAAAATGAAATAATAATTGACTTCCTGCAGGTTTAGGTACTTGTATAATCAGAGACAAATCAAGAAAGAGAGCTAGTATCACATCTTCTTTGAGATTTTGACCACTACCTCAGCCTAATCTAACCCTTTAAATTGTCTTTTGGGACATAAAATAAGCAAACCCCCATGTTACTTTGATCAAAACAAAAGGAAACACAAATGATATTAGCTTATTGTTTAAGACATTGGCCAGCAACACCTCCTCGTCTTGATATATCTGAAAGTGATGTCTCTCATTGTGTCCATCTTTTTCAGCATGTTGAGTCATAAAGACCACATCCCAATCCAAGCTACCAATTTGTTCATGTCAATCTACATTGAAGTTTAGGATCCGACCTGGTGTTCTTATCAAAACATTCCAGCTGGAGAAAGGCAGTGAAGGCACTAATCCAGCTTAGAAAGTATTATAATGAAGTAATGATACCATTGTGTTCTGATTTTAATGCCCAATTAACCAGTCTGACCCATTAATTTAAAGGACACCCCCCACTCCCCAGATTACTATGGACCAAGCCTGTAGCATTATCAACCTTGTTGAAAACTACACACCAAGCCCAAGCCAGCATGTCACTGGGCCTAGCAAGTGGGTGGGGCAAACAGATGACGGGGTGGGTTGTAATGGGACGGGCCTTAAACGGGCTGAAACCCATTTTCAAAAACTCACCTAATTTTTTTTAAGATTATGGTATTCAGCAATGTAATGGCCCAATCACATGTTATCACCATTAACCCTTCCATTTTAATCTCTCTCCATTTAGAGGGGTTATGTAAACGTTCATTGTGAGAAACTAATTTACATTTTGATTAGAAAACATAAAGGAATTTTGTTTTTGGAAGGTCCTTCTCGGAATACCCTCGTTTTATAAGCAAAGAGGTGAATGCATACAAATAACACCTATAAAGAAGTTAATCAACATTAATAGTTAGTATAATTACGAGTGATTCTACAATGTACGTGTTGTCTATAGGTATGCAGGTTAAATTTTGCACTAGATTTCCCTCTCATGTGCCTTACACATGCCAAAGTTAGTACAAAATTTAACATGCACATCATTGAGCTGTACACCGAATGTGCACTTCAATATAAAACGCACGAATTAATATAATAAACACGTAATTTGATTGACTAAATTGTATTATTCTATCGAAAAAAATAGAGGCGGAGCTAATCAAGGGGCAAGGCTTGGCCTCCCGGGAGATCTTATAAAAAAAATTAGTTTTCCCCTATATGCAAGGTGTTGTACAATGTTGTAGTGGAATCACCGGAATGTATGTAAAATTAGGCCAGCACTTGGGTGTGGCTGCCTAACCTTTCCAATGATCAGGCAAGCCAATATAAAGCTTTAAATTCATATTTTTTTTACCTAAAAAGCACATATTTTTTTCCTTGCAAAAACTCCAAAATACCCCCGCCCTGCAAGTCCAGCAATTGGTTGTCCGTAGCTTCCGTCTAGCAAGGCCGTGGTATGGAAGAACTGCTCAACATCCATGCATGACTTAAATGGACTCCAATAGAATTTATCAGGACCATCAAGCATTTCATTTGCTTTTATCACTAGAAAATTCAGTTGGAACTAAAATTGCAATGCCAATTGACACGAGAAAGAAATTAAATCCAACATAAGAGGGGATACGCACGCAAGCAAGGCTAAGTAAAATTTCAAGACGAACACCATACGTACAAGAGTGAGCAAATTTCTCATTATGATTTGAAGTCAATAGTAGAGTACAAGAGTAATATCAATTCAAAAGACTCAAAAGTCAAAACTAACCTAAAAATGGTCGGCACTTGCATCAAAAATGTCGGCTTCGCCTGATTTAAGAGTCATTTACACGGTTGTGTTCTTACCAAAAACATCTCAAAAAGTTGATCAGGAATTGGAACATATAGTTTTCCTGGTGAAGCAGTTCATGCCTAACCAATCTTTCTAGCACAACATTCTGAGGTAGCAGCTCACTGTAGTAGAGCAAGGTCGAGACTGCAGCAGCCGGATCGCGGGTTAGCGATGTTACGAAGCTCACCAGTGTCCTTAACATCAATGGCGTAAGAGACTGCATAGAATCAAACAATGAAAAGGTTAAACACTTCATTGACAAAGAGGCCCAAACGAAGTATCATGATCATGAAAAATGAATGTGGATTTTGATCGTACATACCATGGTTTCTTGGCGAGGGAGGAGAACAAGAAGTGGAGGAGGAGAAGGAGAATCTGGAAATTGGATTATGAATATAGCTCGACATGTTGGAAGTTAAGGTTTTGGAGTTGGGGTGTGACTTTTCTGTGTGTATCTGTCAATCTTCAGCGGACATTCCAACCTACCCTTCTATATACGATTTGTGCATTTGGCCAGAGCTAAAATTGGGTGGCACTTGTGCAACTCGCATATAATATATGTAGGTGACACTATTGGCCAAAAACCCAATTCTTGCTACAGAGAAAAGAACATAAATAAATAATACAGAAATATTATTTTCATCACCGATGTATCTCTTTCTTACACTGATAATGGGAAAAGACATCAATAAACGTAAACAATATGTATAGAGGATGACATACTACCAAAATTAAGGCCATGGTTACTCGAAATTTTGAATCCTATCTAGACTTTAGAAGATGAACCTCTTTGAACTTGAAAATGAGTAGACATGCAAAGTCCTAGATTCTCGTTCAACCAAACGCACGCTATCTGATTAATTGAAATGCAAGTAATTAGATGGTTGGTGTTAAAATTATTAATACTAATTTACTAGGACTAGTTGGACATCATGGTACTGGCGGAGCCAGCCCAAGGTTCTCTAGATTTAAGTTCGGGTAAGAATTTTGGGTCTAAAAAAAAATTACTTCACATTAAAAAAAAGTTAACTAACTTCGGCATTATTCTTGACTTAATGATCATGAGTGGGATCTATTCTAGAGAGCAACTCTCTCTTAATTGAAGACTCACTAGCCTTCATCGTCTCTTAAGGTCTTGATTAAAGAGTTTTCTGTGTGTCGACCATCTGATAGCTCTAATCCTGGCAGCCCTTCGTTGGCTCTTCCCAAACCAGCATCGCCTCACTCGGCCTAACTCGCCTGAGTCGCCTCCCTCACTTTCAATCTCTATATCGCAATTCACCCGCTCAAATCTCAAATATCAATCTATTGCCAAATCAATTCAACACACCTAGTCTCAATCTCAAAAGCACCATCGTAATTCGTATTTCATAAGTCACATGTATTTGTTATAGCCATGTGCTATTGTTTGCTGTAATAATTCTAGAGTAGATTGAGTATGCAAGTTTTGGATAGTGAAGATGTCTGGTGGTCTCAATTGATGCTCTTCAGACATTGACTTAATTACGTCTTTTAATATTGTTGTCTCTTTTTCTATCTCTAATCCTGGCAGCCCTTCGTTGGCTATTCCCAAACCAGCATCGTGAAAGGACTCAACCCTAGTTTAGCTGGTAAACTAGATAGTTTAGCTAGTAAACTAGAATTAAATCCTAACAATTAATTAATTCTTAGAAATTCTACAAAAATTTTGACATAATTTCCTCTGAAAACTGAATAACTCAAAAACCTGCAAGAAGAGAACACTTCTAACCAGATTCTTACAAACAAACCATGGACCAACGATTGTCCATCCGGATTTCTCAACAAATAACATGAACAAAAACTAGGAATTCAACTCAGGAATTAAAACGTATTTACAACATGCTAGTTCTGAATACAGTGAGAACATGTTCGACTACTATTCGAGTAATTGAAATTAACATAACAACTAAAATTCAGAGCGACTTCTATGAACATAAGATAAATATAAACAGATCTAACAGTAGACTGAAACCTACTGAATGAGGAGTTGACTGGTGGACTCAAAGACTTCAACGACACCAGGCAAACTCAGATTTATACTGCAGCCTGGGCGACGGAAACGAAAAATCTCAGGGACAGGCATTTAAAGTATAAAACGTTAGAGTGAGTGGACAAAATAATGTAAACTACATAAAACAATAAATTTGTAATAACATGCCTTTTCACAAATTTCTATAAAAATAAAGCGAGTTCAAATATAATAAACTGAAATAAAATATGGAGGTGGGCGCTCAGGGTGTTTGTCTTAACCTGGAGCGTCTCCAAGACTATAAATAAAAAGGTGATGGGATCGTCTAGGAGGTTTGTCCTATCCCGAGACAATCTAGATCGGCAGGTCGTTTGTCCTAACTCGGTCTGACCCGACTAGTCAGTGATCAGCCGACTAGTCAAAGCATCGATGCTGAAAATAAAACTATCACAAACATACCTCCAAACTCGACTGTAATAAAATACACGAGACTGTAAATCTGCGTAAATATGAACTCGCAGCAACTGTGAAAATAAATAAACGTCCACTTACAAGTCTGCGACTACTGCTAAGGCCCAGCAGAATTTCCTTCGTTTGTTAGTGTCGCGATCTCGATATCCTATAAATACAGATTATACGATATCAGAAAATGCATAAAACTATAGAAATCGACCCTAAAAAACCCCCGGAAATCCCTCAGAAGATTTCAGAAAATTACCTCGCCAGAGCTCCGCCATGAATGGCGGCGCGTGGCCCTTACGCACCTCCGACCGAAGTGCTTTGATGGGAGCGTTAGACACACCAATGGAAAGCTCATGCAAAATCCTACAACTTTCATAACTAGACTGACATCAAAATCGACGGCGTTGAGGCCCAAATCGCCGCCACAACAGCGGCCTCATCACCGAAAACCGCTACAATAGGTGGTGCCATATACCTCAATATCTTCCTATCTCCAAGCCCAACAATACCTTCCAAAGAACCACCACCGTGGCCGAAAAACGGCCTAAAAGCCATGGTCCAAACTTTCAAACCAAACTTCCCTCGCCGTCGTACCACCGCCGTAACGCCTCCTCGGTCAAACCTGACCATCCAGGATGCACCAGGGGGTTGAGGGGATCCAAAACCCCCAGCCCTTGACCCCCCCCCCTAAATTACGCCAGAATACCACCATCGACGACGGCGATTCCAAGCGTATAAACCCTAATCGGGCTCCAACTTCCACAACTCCAATCCCAAAATCAAACATATAGATCGATAAGGAAGATCACGAGCTTCGTTTTCATACCTGAAACATCGCCGAAGATGGCCAGAATCGTCGGGTCGGTTCGTATACGTATATTCGTATACGTCGTATACGTATATTCGTATACGTCGTATACGTATATTCGTATATGCATAATCGTAAAAACACATGCTCGTAAAATCATAATCAACTGCATGCTCAAGTTCGTAAATCATTTATAAAAGACTCGCAATCAATCCGTGAAAAGAAATGTCCACTCATAGACTAGCGTAACGCAGTTTGCGTTAACCCGTGATCCGGCGGAAAATCCCTCGCCAAACGAACGATCACGAACCCCTGAATAATCACAAAGTCCGTTACTCAAAATCATAACTCGACAATTCAAATCAAATCACGAGAAACCACCGTTCTCGGAAACACGTAATTCAATATCGACGAATCGTCGAAAATCCGATATTCACACCTCAATACCTCGCTCTGATTTCGGACACTCAATTCGAAAAACGAACCTCCCCACTGTGAAATGACACGCAACTTGTCGAAAACTCCAAAAGTCAAACTTTGACCGCCGTTGACCACCCCCCACGGCGGCGCCACCACCAATCTAAAAATTCCTCGGCGGAGCAACCCATATTCCACTCAAAATCATCCACTGAGCAACTTTGTCAACTGCAACGAAGGCCAATTCTCACTCTAACTAGGTCAATTTCGCGATAAACCGTATTGGTACCAAAATTTCAAATCCAAAATTCTCCATCCACAAATCGAATTAGAACTCCATTCTTACATGGTTAGAATCATGAAGATGAGGGCTTCAAAACCCACTGTGAGTGCCTGAGTCGCCTCCCTCACTTTCAATCTCTATATCGCAATTCACCCGCTCAAATCTCAAATATCAATCTATTGCCAAATCAATTCAACACACCTAGTCTCAATCTCAAAAGCACCATCGTAATTCGTATTTCATAAGTCACATGTATTTGTTATAGCCATGTGCTATTGTTTGCTGTAATAATTCTAGAGTAGATTGAGTATGCAAGTTTTGGATAGTGAAGATGTCTGGTGGTCTCAATTGATGCTCTTCAGACATTGATTTAATTACGTCTTTTAATATTGTTGTCTCTTTTTCTATCTCTAATCCTGGCAGCCCTTCGTTGGCTACTCCCAAACCAGCATCGTGAAAGGACTCAACCCTAGTTTAGCTGGTAAACTAGATAGTTTAGCTAGTAAACTAGAATTAAATCCTAACAATTAATTAATTCTTAGAAATTCTACAAAAATTTTGACATAATTTCCTCTGAAAACTTTATAACCCAAAAACCTGCAAGAAGAGAACACTTCTAACCAGATTCTTACAAACAAACCATGGACCAGCGATTGTCCATCCGGATTTCTCAACAAATAACATGAACAAAAACCAGGAATTCAACTCAGGAATTAAAACGTATTTACAACATGCTAGTTCTGAATACAATGAGAACATGTTTGACTACTATTCGAGTAATTGAAATTAACATAACAACTAAAATTCAGAGCGACTTCTATGAACATAAGATAAATATAAACAGATCTAACAGTAGACTGGAACCTACTGAATGAGGAGTTGACTGGTGGACTCAAAGACTTCAACGACACCACGCAAACTCAGATTTATACTGCAGCCTGGGCAATGGAAACGAAAAATCTCAGGGACAGGCATTTAAAGTATAAAACGTTAGAGTGAGTGGACAAAATAACGTAAACTACATAAAACAATAAATTTGTAATAACATGGTTTTTCACAAATTTCTATAAAAATAAAGCGAGTTCAAATATAATAAACTGAAATAAAATATGGAGGTGGGCGCTCAGGGTGTTTGTCTTAACCTGGAGCGTCTCCAAGACTATAAATAAAAAGGTGATGGGATCGTCTAGGAGGTTTGTCATATCCCGAGACAATCTAGATCGGCAGGCCGTTTGTCCTAACTCGGTCTGACCCGACTAGTCAGTGATCAGCCGACTAGTCAAAGCATCGATGCTGAAAATAAAACTATCACAAACATACCTTCAAACTCGACTGTAATAAAATACACGAGACTGTAAATCTGCGTAAATATGAACTCGCAGCAACTGTGAAAATAAATAAACGTCCACTTACAAGTCTGCGACTACTGCTAAGGCCCAGCAGAATTTCCTTCGTTTGTTAGTGTCGCGATCTCGATATCCTATAAATACGGATTATACGATATCAGAAAATGCATAAAACTATAGAAATCGACCCTAAAAAAACCCCGGAAATCCCTCAGAAGATTTCGGAAAATTGCCTTGCCAGAGCTCCGCCATGAATGGCAGCTCGTGGCCCTTACGCGCCTCCGACCGAAGTGTTTTGATGGGAGCGTTAGACACACCAATGGAAAGCTCATGCAAAATCCTACAACTTTCATAACTAGACTGACATCAAAATCGGCGGCGTTGAGGCCCAAATCGCCGCCACAACAGCGGCCTCATCACCGAAAACCGCTACAATAGGTGGTGCCATATACCTCAATATCTTCCTATCTCCAAGCCCAACAATACCTTCCAAAGAACCACCACCGTGGCCAAAAAACGGCCTAAAAGCCATGGTCCAAACTTTCAGACCAAACTTCCCTCGCCGTCGTACCACCGCCGTAACGTCTCCTCGGTCAAACCTGACCATCCAGGATGCACCAGGGGGTTGAGGGGATCCAAAACCCCCGGCCCTTGACCCCCCCCCCCCCAAATTACGTCGGAATGCCACCATCGACGGCGGCGATTCCAAGCGTATAAACCCTAATCGGGCTCCAACTTCCACAACTCCAATCCCAAAATCAAACATATAGATCGATAAGGAAGATCACGAGCTTCGTTTTCATACCTGAAACATCGCCGAAGATGGCCAGAATCGTCGGGTCGGTTCGGGTCAGATTTTCCATTCTGGTCGGAGGGTTGCAAAACGGGTCGGCCGGTTGGGTAATTTCTTATTTTCTGGTTTTTATTTCCAAAATTTCTCTATTTATATCCCCAAGCTTCTCGACAGATCAACGGTCCAAAATCAATCTTATCACGATCAAACAGTCCAAAATGTTTTCCTTTTTATTTATTTCTAGCGCAGACTTCCGATAAGCATATGAAATAGCTCGCTAATCCGAAAAATTCCCCGAAAATTTCTACGAGTTTGAAATTAAATACTCTACAACTTTTGAGAAGAAAGTCAAATCAAATTCTAATCCGGTAAAAAAGTCGTTAACAACCTCGATAATGCCACTAATCAGCGATAAAACTTAATATAACTCGATGAACGCATAATTTTGGTTCAGGTCGTAACACATCACCTTACTCGGCTTAACTCACCTGAGTCACCTCCCTCACTTTAAATATCTATATTGCAATTCACCTGCTCAAATCTCAAATATCAATCCATTGCCCGATCAATTCAACACACCTAGTCTCAATCACAATAGCCCAATCGTAATTTGTATTTCATAAGTCACACATATTTGTTATAGTCTTGTGCTATTATTTGCTGTAGTAATTCTAGATTAGATTGAGTATGCAAGTTTTGGATAGTGAAGATGTCTGGTGGTCGCAAATGATGCTCTTCAGGCATTGACTTAATTACGTATTTTAATATCTTTATCTCTCTTTTTATGATATCATGATGAAGTACCAAATCAAAAAAATTTGTTACGTTTTACGCACTAAACAACTCCTTTGCTAAAATTAGCCCGGGTAACAATCTTATCCTAATTTCGCCACTGCATCATGGCTAACTAGAAGAAAATGAGAACAGTATTGCTCTATTTCATTCTACTTAAATCCTGCAGAGTCCAATCTCTAAACTTAGAGAGGCATATAGCATAGCATTGTGCTTAAAATTTTATGCACCATTGCAAACTTTTTCCTCTTCATCTTCAATTTCATCTTCTCCTCCTCTAGCTAGATTCAGATCAAAGACTAATCTACACTCAAACAAGCTAGGTCAAGGGCTAGGGGATCTAGTAAGTTGGTCCAGCACCTTATGTGTCAACTGTAAAAGACTATAGCAAGACGACATTAAAGAATACCTCCAAGATGGTGTACATGCATGTCACCAGTTCAAACCGAAAAACTTTAACATCACATCAACAATGGCAGAAAGAAATGGGATTTTACCTAAAAAGAGAAATTTTGGACCTTACTTTCAACAATACCAAAGACTAGTCGCACATGTTGCAACCAACCCATTCAACCCAAGCAGCCCAATCCAACACAACCAAACTTAGCTCGACTAAGTGCCAATACCACTGCAGCCTCTGCTACTCCAACCACTTCATCTCCAGGAAGCTTGGTCCCCAACTTATCTCTGGTTATGTAACTTTGCTAATGAAGTATTGTTGTCTCCAAGTATAGTTGTTGTAGTTGTCTTTACCTTCTCTTGTTTGGGAGCTAGGACCATCTATTTTGAACTACATATAGGTTGTATTGGTTTTGTGGAAGGATATGAAAAATTGAAACCTTTTCCTTCTCTTTTCTCTTCCCTATTTTCTCTCTTCACTTTGGTGTCTAACATTTGGTATCCAGAGCCAACCCTCTATGGCTGGTGGCGTAGGCGTCAAAACCAGAGCCACGACTTATGGCACGGAGCCCCCACTAGAGAGCTACACCACCGACGGAGCTTCCTCTGGCCCATCCCTCTCTATTCTCGCCAACCAACAAAGGCAGCTACGCAATGCTATTGATGCCCTGCAAACAAGCCAGAGCTCCTTTCAGTCCACACTAGAGCACATCACACAGCTTCAACTCTCCTTAATGGAAGAAGTTCGAGGCTTGTGTCCCTCTCACTCAGAAACACCGATTACCAGTACCACGATGGTGACAGACATCCAACACCTGCTTGTTTCTGCCAACCCACACACCATCACCTTCAACCCTTCACTGTCCTTCACACCCTTATCTCAATCAGATACTACCACTTCATCCTCCCATTCCCAATCTGATTTTTTGTTTTCCCAAAGTTCATTACCACTGCCAAACAATCCACTCACACCTTACCCTTTCAACAACAACAACTCACACTTATCTTTCCATCCCACTCCGAAGATTGACCTTCCAAGATTCACCGGCAATGAAACATTGGGATGGATAGCTATGACGAAACGATACTTGAACTATTATTGTGTTCCACTAGAGGAGAGAGTTAGCACCGTTGCCTACATGTTCGATGAAATTACCTCTCTGTAGATGTCGTGGTACGAACAACGGTTCTCGACAAACGATTGGAGTTTTTTCATGGAAGTACTCCTTCAATCTTTTTGCACCAGCGATAGCTCTACACATGGACTCAACGTTATCTCACATCTAACAGGTGAGGACCGTAGATGAGTACCAAGAAAAGTTTACACTCCTCTCTTGCCGAGTGCAAAACTGATTGGACCAACAACTCAAGAATGTGTTCATCGGCGGCCTAAAGGATGAGATTAGGCACGATGTATTGATGTTAAATCCAGACTCCTTGATCGCAGCCATTTGTGTGGCACAAACTGTGGAAAACAAAGTGAAGTCACGTCGTGCTTTCAACAGGGTCAATCAAGTGTCGCGACTCTCTTAAATCCCATCCTCTTCTCACAGGTCTCCGGCTCCCGCAATGGCAGCCCCACTATCCAATCCGTTGTTGACCATGGTCACAAGCCCATTCCGCAAACTAACACGGGCACAACTTGATGAGAAGAGAGCGAAGGGTGAGTGTTACTACTGTGACCAGTTATACTCCCCTACCCACAAGTGTCTACGGCCCATTGCCTTAATCATTAAGGTCGATACCTCTGATGAAGAATTTGATGATTGTACAATGGAGCAGCACGGTGACGATGGCGGTGATACTCCTGGAGCAGCAATCACATTGCACGCCCTCACATGCTCAAAGACAGCCCAAACCATGCATCTGCTGGGTAAGATTGGGAATTACCCATTCCGAGTTTTTGTGGACTCTGGCGTGGCAGCAAATTTACTGAGCCCCTTCATCGCTGAAAAACTACATCTGGATATGGACTCCACGCATCCTCTGTCGTTCACAAATGCAGATGGGAAACCCATGGTCGCATTGACCTTGGAAAGGAACATCACTGTGCAAATTCAAAGGTATGAATTCACTGATTCAATTCGTTTTCTCCAAGTTGCAAGTTGCGATCTTGTATTAGGAGCTGAATGGCTAGAGACTTTGGGTTTTTTTCGGATGGTATTTCAAGAATACACTCATGGTTTTTACAATTGATGGGCTATCTCATATACTTCAGGGATGGCAACCCAAGCAATTACCACCACCACATACAGACCCCCTCCACCACCTTCATTTTATCCTCTCCCTACCCGAGCCTAAAAACAGCCAAACCCAATTCCCTCCCCAAAAACATCACCCACTACTAAATCCTCTTCTCCACAAGTTCCGGTCACTATTTGAGGCGCTGACGATGTTGTCACCACATCGCAGTTGCGACCATCGCATCTCTCTCATCTCGGGGGCAAGACCAATGGTGACCAGACCGTACAGACAAAGCCCAAAGCGAAAGGATGAAATAGACAAACAGGTTAAAGTGCTTTTGGGCCGAGGTGAGATTAGGCCTAGTACCAGCCCATTTTTCTCACCCATTCTGCTAGTGCCTAAGAAGGATTATACCCAGAAAAATTGTGTGGATTAGCAAGCACTCAACGCAATCACCATTAAGGACAAATTTCCCATCCCATTGGCTGACGAGTTGCTAGACAAGCTCCATGATGCCACACACTTCACGAAGTTGGACCTTTGATCTGGGTATCACCAAATCCGCATGTGTGAGGAAGACATACCCAAGACGGCATTCCACACCCATGACGGTCACTTTGAGTTTGTGGTATTTCCCTTCGGCCTCACTAATGCACCATATACTTTTCAAAGTCTTATGAATACGCTATTTAAGCCATTATTGCAGAAATTCGTACTTGTATTCTTTGAAGATATATTGGTGTATAATGATAGTATTGAGAAGCATGTGGAACACTTGCGCCAAGTACTAACCATTTTGCAGGCCCATTCATTGAGACTGAAAGAATCCAAATGCTTCTTTGGGTTGCCCAGTGTAGGATACCGGGGTCACATTGTTTCGACCCAGGGAGTACAAGTCGACCCAGGGAGTACAAGTCGACCCAAGCAAAATTGAAGTCATTGTCAACTGGCCCAACCCCAAGACACTGAAAGGTATGAAAGGCTTCCTAGGCCTTACAGGTTATTACCGCCAACTTGTGAAGAACTTTAGTATTCTGGCTCGGCCATTAACAGCGCTCACCAAGAAAGACAACTTCGTCTGGAACGACGCCGCTTTTTCTACCTTCGAAGCGTTGAAGCTCACACTCACCCAGACACCTGTTCTTTCCTTACCCTTCAACAAGTAGTTTGTGATTGAAGTTGATTCCTCCGGGGGATCAGGGTTGTTCTCCAGCAAGGCGAACACCCAATTGCCTATCTTAATAGATCTCTCTTCGGACACACAAAGAGATGCTCGCGGTGGTTTCCGCTGTCCATGTTTGGCAATCTTACGTTTTGGGCCAGAAGTTTAAGATCGTTACAGACCACAAGACCTTGAAATTCTTCACGGACCAGCGTATCACAATGCCCACGTAGTAATGCTGGTTGTTGAAATTGCTGGGGTATAGTTTCGAGATAGAGCATCGATCAGGTTGTCTAAATGGAGCTCTGGATGCACTATCACGTCGACACGAGCTTTATGCTCTGATGGGGGTCACAGTGCCGGTCTTCGATTGCATTAAAGACATCCAAAAAGCTTGTGAGACCAATCCAGAAGCGACTAAATGGGTTAGTAAGCTTCTCTCTTACCCTGCTTCCTCTAGGGTGTTTTCTGTGAATCAAGGGAAGTTGTTCTACAGAGACTGTGTATTTGTTTCTGTTACTTTCGATTGGAGGACTAAGTTATTGCAAGAGTTTCACTCATCCCTTACAGCAGGTCATTTCAAGTTCCTACCCACATTCAAGTGCCTAAGCCGCAGCTTCATGTGGTCTGGAATGCGGAGGAATATCAAAAGATTTGTGGCTGAATGTGGCGAGTGTCAATGACAGAACTATGAGTCCATCAAACCCCCTGGCTTGCTGCAGCCATTACCAGTTCCCAACGGCGCGTGGATGTCTATGTCCATGGACTTTATTGAGGGCTTACCCACGTCTAAGGGGAAAAAATCCTATCATGGTTGTGGTTGATAGATTCACGAAGTTTGGGCATTTCGTGGAAATTTCCCACCCTTTCATAACAGCTACAATTGCTGAAATTTTCACCAAGGAGATCTTTAAACTCCATGGCATGCCACAGGCTTTGATTTCTGAGCGTGATCCAGTGTTCACTAGCAATTTCTGGCAAGCTCATGGGACTCGCTTGTGTCGTAGTATGGCCTACCATCCCCAAAGTGATGGTCAGACAAGGGTCCTTAATTGCACATTGGAGCACTATTTGAGATGTTACGTGGTCGATAAGCCATAGGATTGGGTGGATCATCTACACTGGGCTCATTACTTGTATAATACGAGCTTCCATTCGACGATCAAGATGAGTCCTTATCACGCCCTTAATGGAAGACCTCTCCCATCTATTCACATCTACATTCCAAAGTCTACGACAATGGCCACAGTTGAGGAAGCACTTATTGCTCGGGATAAATTGCACAGGCAGCTCCAGAAACACCTTCACACCTCTCAGAATCGCATGAGGCAGCAAGTGGAAAAGCACCGCACTGAACGAGAGTACCAAGTTTCGGACTGGGTCTACATGAAGCTGGCTCCCTATAGGCAGCAATCCATTGCCGCTTCCCACAATCAAAAGCTATCACCACGTTTCTATGGTCCTTTTCAAATCCTAGCAAAGATAAGAAATGTGGCATATAAACTCAAACTTCCAGCTGCCTCTCGAGTTCATCCGGTGTTTCATATTTCTCTCCTCAAGAAACACATTGGTTCCCACATCTCTATCTCCTCTGATCTATCGGTGCTTGTTGAGGATAACCAGATCAATTGGTCTTCTGAGAGCATACTGGAGTGAAGCATATATAAGAAAGGGAATGTTGTAGGGGTACACTAGCTTGTGAAGTGGTCTGGTCTTCCTAGTGAAGATGCCACATGGATGGATGCGTATGAATTTGAAGAGCGCTTCCCAGATTTTGGCTTGAGGACCAACCGATTTCTAAGGGGCCGAGAATTGTTGCAACCAACCCCATCCAACCCATTCAACCCAAGCGGCCCAATCCAACACAACCGAGCTCAGCTCAACTAAGTGCCAATACCACTGCAGCCTCTGCTACTCTAACCACTTCATCTCTAGGAAGCTTGGTCCCAACTTATCTCTGGTTATATAACGCTGTTAATGAAGTATTGTTGTCTCCATGTATAGCTGTTGTAGTTGTCTTTACCTTCTCTTGTTTGGGAGCTAGGACCATTTGTTTTGAACTACATATAGGTTGTATTGGTTTTGTAGAAGAATATGAAAAACTGAAATTTTTCCTTCTCTTTTCTCTTCCCTATTTTCTCTCTTCACTTTGGTGTCTAACAGCACAACACTCACTTTGCAGAGGTCAAAGCAAGTAACACAGGGCCATTCATGCTTCAAACTGTGAAATCAAACGAAGAGAAATTTGGATTTTGATTGGGGCCAAACTTATCTCATTTTTACCATTTTCGATTCGTGATTTCAAATTTGAGACCATTCATTCTATAGATTATTGGTTGAAGATCAACTTTATTAAAAATGAATCAAAATTGAGATCATTTGAGTATCCGATCTTGCAAAACAAATGAACGGTTATGGTGAATTTTAGCATTACAATAACAACCGTTCATTTATTTTACAAAATCGGATACCCAAATGATCTCAATTTTAATTCATTTTTTGTAAAGTTAGCGTCAACCAATAATTTATAGAATGAGTGGTCTTAAATTTAAAATCACGAATCGAAAGGAATAAAAATGAAATGAATTTGAACCTTCGATTCCAAATGACTTTAAATCAAAGTATTGTCCGAGAAATTTGACCCTTTTTGCCATGTGGGAGATTAAATATCACGAGAAAGCGATTACATATGTGAACTTAAGCTTCTTTGATATAAGTCAGCATCCAGCGATGACTTTAGTAGCCAAGAACCTTCGAAAATGCGTGTGAAAATCCAGCCTTTCTGTGTATGTTTCAAAAGAATGAGTCAAAGAAATCTCTATGCATTAGTCCACATTGTCAAACTTCAAATGCTGCATAAAATTACCAGCCGTTTGGTTTTGGTTTTGGTTTTGGTTTTGGTTTTGGTTGAAACCAAGAAAAGGGAAGCGGGTGCCGACGGTTTTCGACGATGAAGACCATGGCTCATCTGAGAAGGCTGTTGCTTCTCCTTTGCTGCATGCAATCTTTGCTTTCTTGCTACGCAGGCGTCCTACTCATCTCAACGATGAAGCAAGGCCAACAGCTGAGTGACCTCGCTTCTGATCATCTCGTTTCGGATAACGGATTCTTTAAGTTGGGATTCTTCAGTCCTGGTTCTGCTAGTGACCTCGGTCCTACCACTAACCGTTACTTGGGAATATGGTACAGCAAGTTACCGAATCATCCGGATGCTATCTGGGTCGCCAACCCCGAAAATCCCATCAACGACACATCTGGTGTGTTCAAGCTGGACAGTGATGGAAAAATGAAGATCACATACGATGGAGGACTAATATATGTGTCTGATTCCAATCAAACAGTTTCTGCTAATGTCACCGTCTCTTTACTAGGTACAGGTAATATTGTTTTGAGGGAAGTAGATTCCAACGGAACCTCTGGAAATGTGTTATGGCAGAGTTTCAACAATCCATCAAACACATTTTTACCTGGAATGAAGTTAGGAACGAACCTCAAGACAGGAGAGAATTGGTCGGTTTCGTCGTGGTTGAGTGATCAATCCCCTGTACCGGGTGCTTTCAGGCTTGGTGTCGATCCCAGTGGTGTTAACCAGCTGATTGTCTGGCGGCGAGAGGAGGTGTACTGGAGCAGCGGAGTCTGGCATAACGGAGAGTTTGAAGAGGCACCTGAACTGACAAAAAGAGATGACTTGTTTTGGTTCACTTTTGTTTCAAACAGTGAGGAAAAGTACTTCTCTTATTACCTGAAGAACAATCTCACTCTTGATGTTCCTGAAAACAATACTACTATATCAAGGTGGGAGCTGAACTCTTGGGGACAAATCTTGCAGTCGATTCTGTCTGTAAATGGTTCTACATGGGAAACCACAGAAACCAGTCCTTGCACATTCAATTCCAAATATCCAGCTGCGGTGTGCATAGAGGAGAAGACCTCGGAATGCAGGAATGGATCGGAGCTGTTTGTGCCAACAAACGGGTTCTTGAATGGAACAGACTCAACATATACTGATAACAGTACAAACTCAGCTCTTAGTGATTGTCACACTATCTGCTGGAGCGATTGCACCTGCATCGGCTACCAAGCAGTAAACAGCAATGGGACTGGATGTCGGTTTTTCAAGGAAGGAGCAAGGTTCGTTCAGAACAATTACTTTGGAGTTAGTTATCTCCTTACTGTAGCAAGCAAAGGTATGTATATATGCCTACTATATGCTAATTTTGTGAAGTTAAACCAGCAAGGAACAATAGCCAACAGCTGAAGACTACTGTGTGCTAATTTTGTGGTTTGGTGTAGATAAAGGTACGAAGAGAAGATGGTGGATATGGTGTACTACAGGAATTTTGCTAACTTTGGCTCTACTACTGTTAAGCTACTTATACTACTGCTACATAAGGAAAAGAAAACTTCGACTCATGCAACAACCTGGTAAGCAGACATTGGTTTTTCATTGGTGTTATTCATGAATTGTAGCTGCAGAACTGAAACTATTGTGTTCATCAGCTACGGCCAAGGTGGGAACAAGTCAAGAGCACGTATTACTTGAGTTGAGGTCACAAAATACCGACATCGAGGAAATATACAAGTTCAAAATAGGTAAAATGAGAGGGAATGAGTTTAAGATGTTCAGTTTTTCGGAAATAGTGGCCGCAACAGATGACTTCTCATTTGCCAGCAAGCTAGGAGAGGGTGGTTTTGGACCAGTTTACAAGGTAAAATCTGAGCTTTCCAGTAAATAACAGCTATCCAGGGAAGTGGGAACTAAACATTGAAGAATAATGCAGGGGGTATTACCAGATGGACAACAGGTAGCAGTAAAAAGACTTGCAAGACAATCAGGACAAGGATTACTAGAATTCATGAATGAGATTACACTCATAGCTGAACTTCAACATAGCAATCTTGTTCAGCTCTTAGGATGTTGCATTCAAGGAGGAGAGAAGATTCTGATATATGAATTTATGATAAATACAAGCTTGGATGCCTTCCTCTTTGGTAAATACCCCTCCAAGTGAAACATTTCTACCTATATCCTCAATCCATTCATCTGGTTATTCTGACAACTATATCTTATACTCAATTTAAATGCAGATTCCGAAAGAGGGAAGCTTTTAGATTGGCAAAAACGAGTTAACATCATTGAAGGGATTGCTCAAGGACTTCTATATCTTCACAAGTATTCTAGAGTCAGAGTCATACATAGAGATCTGAAACCTAGCAACATTTTACTCGACGAAAACATGAACCCTAAGATTTCAGATTTTGGAATGGCCAGAATTTTCACGCAGAATGAATCTAGAGCAAATACGAATAGGGTTGTTGGAACATAGTAAGTACAAAGCAGTTTCCACAGTAAGGAATTCCTGATCTTCTAAATAACAACTCCCTCTAACTTTTTATCTATTGATGTTATGCAGTGGTTATATGTCTCCAGAATATGCGATGAATGGCATTTTCTCTGAGAAGTCTGATGTTTATAGCTTCGGAGTTATACTGCTGGAGATTGTCAGCGGCAAAAAGAATTCTATGTTTGCTTCACCTAATGCTTTCAGCCTTCTTGAACTTGTAAGTTCTAAAGATAGATCTGAGTTGGACTTCAACTGTACCTAAACACTCATCTATACTGCATAAACTTCTAAATTGCAGGCCTGGACCTCTTGGAAACAAGGTCATACTCAAGACGTAGCCGACACATCATTAGACCCATGCCCCAAGGACCAAGTCTCGAAATTTATTCACGTTGGGCTATTATGTGTGCAAGAGTACGCAATGGACAGACCTACAATGTCAGAAGTGATATCGATGCTCACAAGCGACATCACATTCTTGCCTGATCCAAAACAACCTGCATGCGGTATGTCAAGGAGCGAAGCTGGATCATCATCACTCCAAGCAGGAAGATCCGACATTGATTCAGTAAATGGAGTATCCATTACGATGATGGATGCTAGATAAAGATACTACTTGCATGTACCCTACGAGATAGTATTTCGTTATTCAAAGTTGAGTTCACTAAAGATAGAACTTAGAGCTAAATGAATGTAAGTTCTGCATTACGGATTGTAAATAGATGCCAATGTCGTAGTGAAAGATACTCATACAAGAAGCAGACTTCTTATAAACTAAAACCACCACACTACAAGTAGTACTAACAAGCTCAAACTCAATGCACCTTTTTAAGTAAACAAAAAGGGGGTGAAGCAAACCTAAGGTTTCTTCTACCAGAACCCAACAGGATTGTTCTTATCTGGGTCAATCTTCTCCGGATTCTCCTCTTCTTGCTCTTGTTCTTCATCTCCTTCTTCCTCCTCTTCTTTCTTCTCCTCATCCTCCTCCTCCTCATCTTCCTCCGGCGGGTCATACGGCATTGGCGGCGGCAACGGTGCTTTCATCGGACTAAACTGCGGGAAGATATCTGGTCTCCGCGCCGGCTTAGCCTTATCCCACTCCTGCAAAACCAAACACAAGAAATAAATATACCCAAATTGTGAGTTCATTAAACAATCCGAATTACGAAAACCCTGAGAGAGAGTTTAGAGTGAGGAGAATTACTATTGGGAAATCGAGAGGGTTGCGGCGAGTGAGCTTCTCCTCCTCCGGTGCCATATAGACCACGTGGCTCCGGCTCCGGCTCCGGCGCCGGCGAGAAGCGAAAGATACGGAAGATGAGGATGGGGATAGTGAACATGGTAAAGCTGAAGGAGATTGCCTACTCCAACTCCCAGTGGGAGATACACTGCTCAGCGTTAAGAGGCTATGAGAAGCCATCACTGGTTTTGTTGAGCTTGTTTTGTGTTTTGAGGTTGGCTGGCTGCTTCGCCTGTTCAGCTCCTCTCTCAGAGAAAAACTATGAAAGACCAAGGCCAACAGATACAACCGCCTCACCCATACGCTCTATCTACCTGTGAACCTAGTTTTTATTTTTCTTTTATTTCTATAATTACTTGTGTGGATTTTTTGTTTGGGACTGGCCCAAGCTGAAACACCCCTGGCCCATTATTCTGGACCAAAGTTAGAATTGTTTTCAGTTCTCCATGTTCCATAGATTTACAACATTATTTCATCCAGCACAACGAGATTGATTAGAACAAACAATACGAGCTGAATTTGAACCGTAAGTCTAGATGGTATTCTCATGTTGTTACTCTCCACTTTCCGAGGCGCTTTCGTGCTAGCACTGGTTTAGATTTTGCAGGGATGGACTTTTCTTCCTCGCTGTCTTCACTGTCCAACACGATTACTGACTCTGACTCTACTGGTGTTGCTAATACTTCTGCTTTCTTTTGCTTTGTCGCTACGGTAATGTCAATGTCGTGACGCTGATTCTCGGTCCTTTTGAAGGCCTGATGTTGCTTAGGAAGGGATTTGGATGGATATGATGACACACTGAGAGAGCGTGGATGCTTATTGCTGTTGTTCTCTTCTGATCGAGAAATGTCAAGAGTCTTATGGCTTGCAATGTCATCACCATGCTTTGATCCAATGCCATTATACTCACTTATCTGTGGCACCAGATTCTCCTTGTTATCATTTCCCTGCGACTGCGACAAGCTTCTAAATCCAAGCGAAAGCTTTTTGCCAGCCAAACAAAGCCTCTTACTATTTGGATCATGATAGCCATTTCCCATTCCATCATTCATATCTTTGTGTGGTTTCCGTTTGTTGTCAAACGCTGAGGATGCTGGCACAGGCTTAGATGACATATTGGTATGGGACACAGAAGGCAGTAGTTGAGGGGTACCAACCATTTCATCTTTAGCTTCACTAAGCATTTGGAATGTGCTCATCGAGTCCGATGACTGCTTGTTCCCAAACTGCCTCAACCTCTTTGATCCCATCTTTAAGTTATCATCTGTGAGTATACAATCTTGATTCTGATGAAGTTCTTGCTTGCAAGACTTTTCAGATAGCAGCAAGAATGGTCCTGAAGATGACAAAGGAACCTTCTTTGGTTCAACTGATGGACAGTGATTTGCCATCACAAGTTCTACGTCAATGTCACTTTTATTCTTCGACAGGCTTAAGGCTCCAAGTGACAACTTCCTTCTGCTCCCACAAAGCTTCTCCTGGTTCTGATTGCACTTATTACCTTTATCTTTAAGCGGCTTTTCTCCTCCTGTAACTTCCATCTGGTCTCTAGGCACTTCCCTCCCTTCCTTATGAGCATCTCTATCACAGGCTGGAAGTGACGACTCCAGTGACAACTTCCTACTAGTCCCAATTAACCTCTTCTGACTTACCACAGACTCATTCGCATCAAGTTTCGAACCGTGGATTGCTGTTCTAACCTCCGGCTTCACCTAGCATAAAATAAGTTAACACTTCCTCAGATCCACAAAAGTTCCCTACTCAACCATTTATGCAAAGACAGAAACTTACAGTCATTTCTTATGACTTACAGCAGCAAACTCAAATGCTTGAAGTTTTGACTCGGTGCTTGAAGTTTCCACCTCCAGCTGTGGCTGCCAGCAATAGAGTGAAATAGTTGACACTTACTAATGGTTCATATGTAGAAAATAAGCTTCTTTACTATATATATGCTCATACTGTAGCTGGATTTGCAGGACTTTGAAAGTGACTGTCACAAACACTCCCACTAGCTGCAGCCCGGGCATACTTCTCAGTCATAGACCGAGCTTTCTGGTCGAAAGCTTGCCTGTTGTACTTGAACTCCCTACTCTGCACAACCGAAAAAACACACCATAACAAACGTATCAACACAGTAACTAATACCACCCAAATTGAGTATACACATTATTAAGAACCTCTATACAAATACTCACAGCTTCACACATGAGGCCATCATCAGGATTCGGTTCACTCAATAATAACCCAATGCTCGTAAGCACAGTCGAAATGTTCGACGACGGTTGCCAGGCTCCCTAAATTGAACCAATAACATACTAGATTAACCTAAGTACCTAACATAACAATAACTCAGAGGTTTACTGAAAAATGACTAACCTTTGGAGGAAGATTGAGAATGTCAAGGCAAATCCGTCCACCAGTGTCGATATTCGGATGGTAAATCGGCGTCGCAAACGTCACACTTGGAGGCTGAAACGGATACCTGCAGCACACAAATAAATATTAAAAATCAAAATCAATATTCAGAAGAAGAAGAAAAAAACCCAAATTCATGACTTTAAAAAACCCTATATGCTCTATCGCCGACCTCTCCGGTATCTGAATCTTGGCATTGAATAGCCCATCGGAATAGACCGTTCCTTCGGGGCCTTTAATCTCTGAGACAGAAGCAAAATATTTAATTAAAAACATTTAATTTAGGTGAACAGATGCGAAGTTGAGAAGTGAGGAATTGGGAGTCGTACGGGCGTCGATGGTGGTTAAGGAGGAGGAGGAAGAGAGTAGAGGGAAGGAGGCGCCGGGAGGAGGGTCGGTGAGGAGGAGCTTCAGCTCTTTCTGGAGTCGGAGGTTTAGCCTCGCCGCTTGAGCCATTTTCGCGAACTCTGGATTTTGGGAAATTGAAAAGGAAGATGAAATGGTGGGGATTTTAGTACGAAAGCGCGCGCGGATTTTATTTGACGAAAGATAATTTTGATTTAAGTTGTGGAAAAATTAATGTTGACAGTGGGATTTGAACCCACGCCCTTTCGGACCAGAACCTTAATCTGGCGCCTTAGACCAACTCGGCCATATCAACATTTTTGTTAATCAAATCTCCGTTATTTTAATGATACGATTGGTGATGAGAACACTCGGTGTTTTTTTTTTGGTCAAGCAAAGGAAATTCATTATTAAAGGATAAAAGCAGGGAAACGAAACAGAACAGAACATGGAGGCCACAGCGACAACGAGTCCTCAGTCAAAACTGAGTGCAAAATACAAAACGTATGCTAATTGAGAACACTCGGTGAATGAACCCACGTCTTCGTATGCTATTTTAGAACAATATATATGTGATATGCACGTAAGGGTTGTGTGACGTTTTGGATGTATGAAGAGCACTCAAATAGTGTATATAAATTGTATGGATTAATTCATTAATATTCAACATGCTCTAAATGTTTGATCTGACCAATCTACTGGAGTGTTTTTGAGATATTTGAGAAAACTAACTAATTCGTCAAATAGCTATTATTTGTTACGATAATCATATGGTTGACGTTTGTGTGCACAATAAAATAATAATTTATATAGTATTTTTTTACTTCCGGATTGCAATGCACACTCATAGTCATAATTAACAATAAACTCTAATCCGGTGTCTTAGATCACCATATTATTATATTAGTTGATATTAATTGTGTAGAAGTTGATCGAGTAAAAAACCACGCTCATATAGTTAGAATTGTTTAGATGGCAAGTGATAATTTTATGTTTGTTTGTACATCTAATTACAATAGCTCAATTCAACAGGGTAGTGAGTTAGGATAATATTTCTATTAAAATAACCTCCATTTTCATAAATTGTAACTCTGACCAGTTAGTTCGAGAAAATAATTGAGTTTATTGCAATTTATTCAAGTATTATCATACAAGGTGTAACTTGATATAGCCACGAAAACTATTCATCGAATAAAATGTAACCATGTTAAATATATAAATGTATTGTATATATCAGCTAATGACTTAGATTACTAATCTCAGTAATCTGTCTAAATAAACTTCGGAGTTTGACATGTATATGGTTAGAGTGCTATTCGATCTAGTCTAAACTTCATTCAACACTACCATTTGAAATCAAAATATGTTACACTTTGTGAAATGTATATACAGTAAAATTTCAATAAATTAATAATCTCGAGATTGACAAAATTTATTAATTTAACAAGGTCATTAATTAATCGAATATTAAATTAATATTTAAGTCTCTAAATTAAGACTGACAAAAAATATTATTTTATCAAAATTATTAATCAAACGAGTATTAAATTATCAAAATTTTAACATGGACGGTTTCTCAATTCAAATTTCTTCCTCCCTCCCTCCCTCTTTGTTTTTTTTTTTTGAATAACCCTCTCTCTCTTTTCTCTGGAAAACTAATACCAATTTTAAAGGGCCGTTGTCCCCCCAAGCGTGTCATGGCCCAACATTTTTTTTCCACTTACGGACAGCCCAACCATTTTCAATAACAAAGCGTGACCCTTCCTGCTCTTACTTTTGCATCAGAAACTAGGCTCCACACGAAATCCCAACCCCACGATCAGCGGCACACAACCCGTAACCCACACAAAACAACATACACTCGCGACACGCCAGATCACTCGCTTCTACTAAACGACGTGTCGGACATGAACCATACGAAGCGAAAACCATTCACGTGTTCCCCGCCGCTTCATCTTCGTCGACGGCTCGTGGACTCCACGCGCCACTACTCTTACTAGTTACTCTGTCAGTTCTCGATAGCTGACTTGACCAAAGCCTCTCTCTCTCTTTTCAATTCGAAGTTTTCAAAATCATTTCAAACCGTAAAGTAAAAGCTCCCAAAATCAAAACCTCTCCCAACAACCACAAAGCTTCTATTGAAAGCAAAACCTGGCTAGATATACCACTGCAGCCGGAGCTAAGTAGCCACTGAAGAAGAGTAAACACGAGTTCGGAGGAGATGAACGCGGTGGGGAGACAAATGTCGCGATCCAATTCGGCGATGCAGCACCAGCGTCAGTACTCGGAGAGCTACTTCGCCGACGCGTCGTCTAAATGGCTCCAATCATCGGTGAGTTTGAACAATTTCGGCCATTTCGTTTTTGAGTTTCAGTAACAGTTTGTTCTGATTTTGATTGATTTGGTTGCAGGAATTTGAGCTGGATGGGCCGAGATTGAACCGGCGAAACGGTAGTGACCGGTGGCCGGATGCTACTGCGGCGGCGGCAGCTCCGATTGTGTCGCGGTCGTCGAGCTTGAGAAGGTATGGCGATGATCAGGTCCCGCCTACTGAGTTCAGTCCTGGCTTGCTCGATCTGCATTCATTTGACACTGAGCTATTACCTGAGGTTTGTTTGAACTCTTGTTCTTGATTATCTGATCAGACATTAATTTCAGTACTTGCATTGTATTGTTATCTGGAAAATGAAAAAAGGAGAGATAGGTATTGGCGTATTGCTATGATTTGCTTACTGGAAATTTTGTAGATATGTTGAACTTTGCAGTGTTACAATTTTCTTATGTCTTATGTATGCCAATGCTAGATGCCGGTTCGTGGTAAAAGTGTCGATGATTCTGAGACATTTGTCTCAACCAACAAATTTACGAGCAGATCACGAGGTCTGCCTGAGAACAATCTTCTCAAGAGTGTATCATTAGATAAAGAGAGAGCCAACAGTGTGGCCAAAATCAAAGTTGTGGTATGTCTTGCTCTACTCAATGGCTCTCATGCATCCTGTATAACTGTGTTTATATCATTTTGCAAATTTAAGTAGTAAATGGCTATGAGGAGTTGAACATTTGCATTGAAGTGGTGGTTGATACTTGATACTGTCTTATGCAGGTACGCAAGAGACCGCTGAATAAAAGGGAAATTGCAAAGAAAGAGGAAGACATCATATCCATAGAAAGAAACACTAATGCGCTCACAGTTCACGAAACAAAACTCAAGGTGGGCACCTGGTGGTTCAAGGCTTTAGTTGTGATTGTTTCTTAGTCCTGCTGTGTGTGCATTGTGCAAGCTTGCAACATGTGTAGGAGTCTTTGAGTCTGATTCACTTTCCTCTGTAGGTCGACTTAACAGCATATGAGGAGAAGCATGAATTTGTTTTCGATGCTGTTCTGGATGAAGATGTGTCAAATGATGAAGTGAGTTCTTTTACACTTGGATGAGTGTTTTCACACAGAGCTTTAAACTTGGGTTAAGTTTGTTTCCATCAATCGGTTGTAATTATCTTTAATTGTGTTGGTTAGGTATACTTTGAAAGCGTGGAGCCCATAGTTCCCCTGATTTTCCAACGAACAAAAGCAACTTGCTTTGCATATGGGCAAACAGGCAAGTATTATATCCTTACCAAAATGGCAAAACCTTGTACTTCTCCTTAAAGCCTCTGTATTTTGCATCTGATGTGCTGTGACTCATCGAAGTTGCCCCTTTTCTTTCGGTTCAGTCCAATACAACAAGGACATATTACTGTGTTCTAGTTACGATGGAAGTTATATATGAGTTTCTTTACTACATATATGTTTTAGCTATTCTTTAGAACTTTAGTTTCCTCTCCTTAACCATTCCACATATGAAAGGTTGATGTGTTTCTCATTTCTGGCAATGTTACAATATTTGTAGTTTTGTACTCGTACACCTTTGTTCATCTGATTTACTATGGCAGGTAGTGGGAAAACTTACACCATGCAACCACTGCCCCTTAAAGCATCCCAAGACATTTTAAGATTAATGCTTAATTCTTACCGAAACCAAGAATTTCAGTTATTCGTGAGTTTCTTCGAGATATATGGAGGAAAACTTTTTGATCTCCTAAATGATCGGAAGTAAGTTATTTCCTGCTTGTACACAAATTAAAGATTCAGCTTCAGGCTGGTATACTGAAAGAATTCCACATTTGCAGAAAACTTTTCATAAGGGAGGATGGTAAACAGCAAGTGTGTATTGTAGGCTTGGAAGAGTTCAGGGTGTCAAATGTTGAGACAGTGAAGGAGTTAATTGAGAGAGGGAATTCCACAAGAAGTACTGGAACTACTGGTGCAAATGAAGAATCTTCCCGGTCACATGCTATACTTCAGCTCTGTATCAAGAGATCAGCTGATGGAACTGAATTGAAGCCAGCCAGACTTGTAGGCAAGCTATCTTTTATAGACCTTGCTGGAAGCGAACGTGGTGCAGATACTACAGATAATGACAAGCAAACAAGGTTGGGAATTCTGAAAGTGATTTTAAGCAATAAGAATTGTCTCATAGCTAATAGAATTATCTGTTGCAGTCTCAGGATTAATGAATTAGTTGGTTCTCCTAGGAGAGATTCACAGGGTTTTTGATACTTAACCATGTACCTTAAGATAAATATCTCTGTGTTGCATGAGCTGATAATTTACCGTTTCTTGCAGAATGGAAGGTGCTGAAATTAATAAAAGCTTACTTGCTTTAAAAGAGTGCATCAGAGCTCTTGACAACGACCAAGGTCACATTCCTTTCAGAGGGAGTAAGCTGACAGAAGTTCTTAGAGATTCATTTGTAGGCGACTCTCGCACTGTTATGATATCATGCATTTCACCAAGCTCAGGATCATGTGAACACACTCTCAACACACTAAGATATGCTGACAGGTATTCTCTTTTTTATGGAAGATGTGGTGAAGTGGATTCTGTCATTGTTTAGGTAATTATTGGTTAAATTGCTTCTTATATATTGCCACTTTCAGGGTGAAGAGTTTATCGAAAGGGAACAGAAGGCAACAGATGTCTTCATCTTCCAACGTTAGAGACTCAGCAGTGGTGCCCTTGTCTTCATCTTTATTTACTGAGGCAACTTCCGAGGATAACATACTTTCTGTTCCTTCTGAAAAGAGCAACTTTGGTTGGTCCAAACAGATTGATAGAGAACCCTCCCCCCAATATAGTGTGAACCGTGTACCTAGTGGGAGGGCAGAGGGACGTTTGCCAGCATCATTATACTCAGATTATTACAACGGTCAAAGTGGTGGTCAAGGAACCATAGGCGAAGATGACTTTGACTATGAGCAGACTTATGAGAAAGAGAAATCATCATGGGTAAATTGTAAAAAAATAGAGACCTATCAAGCATCAAACTTGGAAGAAAAGAGAGAGACCAACAGTCAGGTGAAATGGAGGGATCAGCCTGATTTTGAGGCTATCAAACTTAATCCCGACAATGATCTTATAGCTGTTTTGCAGGTAAAGACATTAGATTTCTGTTATTGAGTTCGGCACAAGTCATTGAAATACTAGTATGTTTTGATATGATGGTTTTCAGGAAGAGGATGACCTTGTGACTGCTCACCGAAGACAAGTAGAGCAGACAATTGATATTGTTAGGGAGGTCAGCAACAATCTCTTTTGTGCTTAGATTTATTTTGCACTATGATACAGTCTTGAGGCTAACTGGGTTTAGTTATGCAGGAGATGAATTTGCTTGTTGAAGCTGATCAACCAGGCAATCGACTCGATAATTATATCTTTAAATTGGATGCCATCCTATCTCAGAAGGCAGCAGGAATTCTACAACTGCAGACTCAGCTGGCTCAATTCCAGAAACATCTACATGATCACAATGTCTTGGTATCATCGTCAAGTAATTGATCTAATGTGGGGGACAGTATGGTCAATATAAGCGTGTGGACTTCCTAAAGATTATGATGTTTCATCATTTTCCTTGATTGAGGTGAGGTTTTTTAGAACCAATCAGTATTTTGAATACAAGCAGTCTCTCTCTCTCTCTCTCTCTCCCTCTATATATATATATATATAACAACAATAGAATCGAAATTGTAACTAATAACAAAGAACAAAGACAACATAGGAATTCACTAAGGGCATCTCCAATGAAGAGGAGATCTAAGATTTAGGGGCTATAATTATAGCTCTTCTTCATAAAAGTCTTCTCCAATAGAGAAAAATTGAGGATCTAGGGGCTAAAAATCTAGACCTAAGTGCTAAATGAAGTGCTAAAATAGGACTTGGTATAACACCTCTAGCATGTGGAAACCACACATAAAATGTAATAACACCTCTATTATAATTTTGTTATAGAACCTTAATCATTGGAGACATTGAAGTTCTAAATGAAAAGTGTTAAATTGAAGTTCTATATATAAGTTTAGCACCCCATATAGAACTTAATGATTGGAGATGCTCTAACTTAATCAGATAGAAGCATGCGACGCATTGTCTTAAGACTGAAATCCGCCCCCACTTGTGCTTGTAGTCTGGACGTCTATCTAGAGGATACAACTATCTGGTTCAAGTTTTTGCAAACGAACTTGACATCCTGACAAATTTATTCTATGTATTTCTCAAAATAGTAATATGGAAGGAGAAGACGAAGTTGAAGAATTTTTTTTTTTAATGACGACCTCGGGTAGTCCTTATAAAGACGTCAAAAGTCGTAATTTTTCAGAAGTCACGATCGTTATCCCAACTGTCTTCTTTTGATATTTATCCTTTTTTGATATTTATCTGAAATAATAATTCAGAAGTAAAATAATAATTTTCAAAACTAAAATTAGATTTAATCAACAGAGCCTCAAGGCCCATCTTTCGGCGATTTATATATTGAGTTTTCCCTTAGTAATCCAAGGTCCAAACTCACAAATTCATGTGAAATCTCACCTTCTAACTTTCAGCCCAATTATTTCTCTACATGTCTAGTCCTTAATAAAGGCACATTTTTCTAACTTCTACATGTGTAGCCCAATTACTTCTCTACATGTTCCAATAAGGTTCCCCTAATAAAATATCTCTTTTTATATGCTGTGCTTATCTATGAGTCACAGAAATTGTGCTAGTATTTACTTACCTTGTGCTCTGCTGCAGTGTGCTTTTAGAGAATACTCCTCGTCGAGTTGCTAAATCTGCTATAAATAATGTATGAAAACACCTTCCTCAGAACGCTCGTCTCAGGAATTCAGGTACATGGCTAAATCTTGTTTCTTTCTCTGCTAAACGTATTTCAAGTCTTTGGTACTGTAACCTACTAGTTATGAACTATAGGCACATAGTTGCTCGTGTGCATGTTTTGTAAAGCTCTATGTGTGGCTATGTAATTTAATCAAATATTGATATGATAAACCCTTGTGTCAGATGATTTATGTGTTCTTATCATATGAAGCTCTACATCTTTTCTTGTTGCAATAATTCTGACATAACAATGTAGTTACTGTCAAAATCACAAAATCTTCATCTGTCTCCTTCAAAGTGGGCTAGCTTAAGACTTGAGATAGTTGATACTTGAAACTACTCTTTCTTGACTTGAGATTGTAATCTTTGTATGAGAGCTTTTTCTTACCTAAAGTCACTATCATCACGTATTGCACAGACTCTTGGATCCTTTTAGAACATTTCTGAGATTTCCACCATCGTCTTTTCCAAATGATCATGTCCTTTCTAATTATCATTGGCTGTCTTCCCTAAAGGTCAATAACTTGCTTGCAAAATCGAACGACAAATTGATTTAGAAGTTCATTTCATTGGTGGGATTTCTAATCTCCTCTATATTGTGTTTGACGATATACAAATTGTATTTTATACATAAGCCAGCAAAAACTAACTAATCAGGAACCATACATTTAAGGGAAACCTTCAATAATAGCATTGCCGTGGGGTCTAGGGTCCATAATTAAACACTCTTTTAACCGACGGATCTTACTTTCCCAACCATTTGAAAGCCTAGATACCTCTTATCTCATGTACCTACATGCTTGTTCTCGAATCATAACTCAAATCATGACTCAAATGGGAGGAGCAACTAATAAATCCGTATGGAGCCATCACCAAACTTGAGACAATATTTGCCGCACAATCAAGCGCAACATTTGTCTAACTATAAACTCAAAACAAATAAGAATTACCGAAAGAGAGTATCTTTAACCAAATTTTCCTCATCAACTCAATGACCATGACATCAAAAATGGAAAGTATAATAAAATCTGTTTACTTAATCAGGAGACAAAACTTCCAATATGATAACGGCGAGCCGAGCATGGATTTTGAGTAGACGAATATGCTCCCTGTGGCCTTAACACGACTACAAAACCAACCAAAAACATATTAGTTTTTTAGTTTCGCAACACCATAGACGAGACGTGCCCCAATGGCCCAATAGAAACGAGCCGCATATCCATATTTAGCTTATGCGCTGCTCCAATGCACGAGTAGAGGAGCCTGGAACCCAAAAGGAAAAGGAAAATCGGATTCCTAGCTACCGAATCTAATAAGCCTCCATTATTAGTGAGCTTAGTTTTTTTTAACTGGACACCTCCCAGTATCAATCCCCGCTTCTGATTGGCTACTAGCATCTTACGTGTCCAACAAAAATCTCCACCCTCTACCCCACGCTCCTCTCTCGCGCGTGGTGTCTTTATCCGCAAACCTGGTGCTTGGTTGTGGTGATGGGTGCTAGAGATCTATGTGCGAGATTTGTTCATGGACATAATCTTATAAACTATTGTTTGGTTTTTTAATCACATTTTTATTATTCATGTTTACTTTCTCGATCTGGCTAATACGTTTCCATTGGATCACTTGTTCCAATCAAAATGGTCAAGCTCATTACCCCTAATAGCATATTTAGTTTGTTTAATTTTTGTTCAGATGGAACTCTGATGCATTCTTCATTTCCTCACGTGTGGGACTTTTGACCTACAGCTCATGAGTAAATTCCTTATGCCAACGCAACGTGTTTGCCAATTTAGGTGAAATAGAATTCGATCAGTGAATAGAGTAAAAAGATCTCACAGATAATTTAATTAATTATATGGGCTTTTAAATTTTTAAAATTTGACGAGGTTCGTAATCAAATACTATTATCTTACCATGGAATGTGTTTCACGCTTTAACATAGCGTGATATGTATACATGATTCACAAGATTATACATGCAATTAAAGGTTCATAAAAATGAATGATACAAAGACATACTTTTGTAGATAAACCTACGAATCTAAACATTTTGGACAGAATATACAAAGTATTTATTACTACATGAGTAGCTTTCTTTTCTTAATATAATTAGAAGTTATTACAGAGTCTTAATTAATATACGTCCTTCTATTGCGTCCATTTAAATAACAAATGTTATATCTCTTTCATAATCAACTGACATGCGATCTATAAATTAACAATTTTTTAACGATTTAAAATACATATATTTATTCAACGATTCAGAACACAACACTTAAAAGTTGAGAATTCGATTACACTTCACTTTACATAAGCACCACATGTAATGACCCAATATAAAAAACGCATTACTAGTAATACTTTTAGTTATTAGCTTATTACATGTTAGAAGAGGACTATTGGAGAGTCATAGGTTACCTTTGGTGCACTTCCACTTATCAAAGAATCAATTATCACTTAACATAGTGCTAATTAATCTAAGCTAAACTAATCGCAGATTATTATTATTATCCGAACCCTCCAGTTGTCCACGATAGCTGCCATGGGGGGACCACCCCCCACTCAAAATCCACTCTCCGTAACACGCGCGTGTTTGATCCTTCCACGGGAGCTCGGAAAATATCTCTTCCTCCTCCCGACGTGAGATAAAGCGCGGGCGCCAAAAGTGGGTCCCTTATCCTCAGCCAATGAAATATCAAATAAAGGCGTATATATTACCGTATGGACAGCAGCCACGTTAGCCTAGAGCTACTGTACATGCGTGTGTTTATATATTACCGTGGTCACTTCATCGTTGTTAGACAAAGCTAGATAGAGGAAGTTCACAAGGAAGAAATAGCAGCAGCACCTCCAATTCGTTCTCGGAGCCAGATTAGCTTGAGTAGTACTAGTACTCAGAAGCAAATTGAAACGACGACGATGGAGGACAGCAGCAGCAGCAACATCATAGCGCCTTTCGTTATGAAGACTTATCAGATGGTCAACGATCCCTCCACGGACAGATTAATCTCCTGGGGCAGAGCCAACAACAGCTTCATCGTCGTTGAGCCTTTGGAATTCTCGCAGAGACTCTTACCTGCATACTTCAAGCACAACAACTTTTCCAGCTTCGTTCGCCAGCTCAACACTTATGTAAGTGTTCTTCAACACATCCGAACTAACTATTTTGTGTTTGTTCAATTTCGGCGGTAGATATAATTTTGTTTAAATTTGATTAATTGCAGGGGTTTCGGAAGGTTGATCCGGATAAGTGGGAGTTCGCGAACGAGTGGTTCTTAAGAGGACAGACGCATCTACTGAAAAACGTGGTGAGGAGGAAGCACGGCAGCAGTAGCAAGATGGCGGCGCCGCCGTATTGCAAGGCGGAGGAGCTCGACGACGAGGATATAGTGATGGAGATAGCTAGGTTAAAGCAAGAGCAGAAGGTATTGGAAGAAGAAATGGAGAACATGAACAAGAGACTAGAGGCAACGGAGAGACGGCCGCAGCAGATGATGGCGTTTCTCAACAGAGTCGCGGAGGACCCGGAGATTCTGCCACGTATGATGCAGCAGCGGGGGAGAGTCTTCACGGAGGGGGACAAGAAGCGGCGGCTGATGATAGCCTCGACGTCGTCCACGTCATCTTCCGGGATGGGGGCCACGACGACGAATTCGTTCAAGACGGAGGAGGAAGACGACGGCGCCTCCGCGAAATTAGGGGTGTTTTCGTCGCCCGAACCGGGTTTTGAGGTTGAGAGCTTTTCTCGGGGTTCGACGTCGCCGGAGACTTCGGCGGCCTGGTGGGGACAGGGTCGGACGAATCAAGAGATGTCTAGTAGTAATTCTACGGCGAAATCCGGAATGGGAAATGGAAATGGAGCTAGTAGCAGTAGTGGCGGGTTCGGGTTCGGGTTCGGGTACGGGTACGGACTCGGTGGTAGTAGTGGAGAAATGGGTTATTTTGCGGAGCTGGAAGAGAGTCCACCACCGCCTTATCCATTCTCACTGTTAGAAGGTGGTTTTTAATTTTTAGTCTTTGGTTTCCATTTTTTATTTTTGTGATTTTAAATGTTTGCCCATCTGTAAACCATTAATAATAATATTTTTGTGTCCGATAACATTAAGAAATCTATATTCTCTTGAGAAATTAGTGTCTATTATTTGAATCAATGCATTGGCCGGATATTATAAAATCGTCCTCCACATTTTTTTTTGGGTTTTGGGTGTTCACCGATGAGTAATATAGAAGTGGAAGTTTAACACTCAGTAGTGAACTAAAAAAATATTTAGTATGTATATCAGCTTTTACCGAAGGAAAAATAAATAAAATGATCATTGAACTTTGTAATAATCGACAATTTGATTATTCAAGTGTAAAAAATATCAAAAATGTCATTGAACTTTAATTTTACTATCAATTTGATCATTTTGTCTATTTTAAACGTTAAAATTTTATCAAGTGTTTTTCTTATATGAATAAGATTATAAGAAAAATGCACATAGCATAATCGGGAGAAGTATAAAGAACGATGAGGAAGTAGCAAAATTGACATCCAAAACGGGCATAATGACCAAATTGATAGACAAATTTAAAGTTCAGTGACATTTTTAATATTTTTTAA
The DNA here is from genome assembly GCA_946800695.1 of Geum urbanum. Classification (NCBI taxonomy): domain Eukaryota; kingdom Viridiplantae; phylum Streptophyta; class Magnoliopsida; order Rosales; family Rosaceae; genus Geum; species Geum urbanum. Next base: position 4,095,906 of record OX327000.1, on the reverse strand, counting down.
ACTTCAGTGATCAAATTGTCGATTATGATAAAGTTCAGTGATCGTTATGACTGTTTTTCCTTTGCTGAATATGTAAATTATAAGATTTTATTTCAAATTCGCACAAAAGATAGTAAATAGATTCTTAATAGTGTACATGAAATGACAAAGACATGGAAGAATAGAGATGATCAATTTTTAGAGGTTAATATAAGCTACGTGAATATAACACTATCAGAAAAAGTCACTTGGGTGACGGAACAGTTTTGTCGCCTAAGTAGGCAATTCTGTCATCTAGGTACTTAGACGACGGAATCTCCATCGTCTAAGCACCGTAGTTTAGGTACTTAGACAACATAAATTAGAATTTTCGTCGCCTAAATTTCACTTAGATGACGATTTTAGAAGCGTCATCTAAGTCCACTTAGACGACACATATTTTCGTGGTCTAAGTATCTCCTTAAACGACGCAAACAAATTTTCCGTCGTCTTGGTGATAATACTTAGACAACGACAAATTTGATTCCGTCGTCTAAGTAGTAAATATTAATTTTTTAAAAAAATATAATAATTTGTTTATATTAAAAATTAAATTAATTTAAAAAATAAATAAATAATAATAATCAAAAATATATTAAATACAAAATTCGTACAAAATTAATAAAATATTGCTCGATTCCGATCAAGATCACAAAAGTGCATAAAAAACCTAGCTAGCGACAGTAGAAAGCGCATGGGCCCCGCAGATCCCACCCTCGCTCGGATCGTCGTCATCGTGTCCTGGAGAAAAGGGAGAGCCAAATGGGTGACAAACAACATCGGGATCTAGGCCTAGCTTAATCGACATGATGCACATTAATTGAGCCATATGATCCATCATCGCTTGAGCTGATTGACTCTCCTCCTGAGCCATACGAGCGTCCTCCTGAGCCTTACAAGCGTCCTCCTGGGTGGCTAAAGCGTTTTCGTTTGCCACTCGAGCTTGCTCCTGAAAAACGTGTATTTGCTCTCGTCCCGCCGCATTCTAACACCGCTAGATGAAGAATTCGAAGTTGAGAATTGAGAGAATGATGAAGAAATTAATAAGAAGCTGATTGATATATATAATTGGACTTTTTTACTTAGACGATGCAAGTATTAATTTTCCGTCGTCTAAGTGATAGATCCGTCGTCTAAGTAATTTTTTATACGACGCCTAAAAATAGTGTCGATCTGTCGTCTAAGACTCCACTTGGACGACGCAAGTCTATATCTCGTCATCTAATTGTTGTGTTAGACGACGCAAATCAATTACATCGTCTAACAAAACACTTAGATGACGACATATAGACCTTCGTTGTCTAAGACTCTACTTAGACGACGGAAATACATTATTCATCATCTAAGTGTTGTCTTAGACGACGGAGCTAGTAAGTTTTCGTCGTCTAAGAAGCTTTTTTTGGTAGTGTAATTAGATATAATTAGTTCGCTGAAAGTCGAGACTCAAATAACTAACAATAATAAGATATTGTTCAATATTAAGCTTTTTTTGGTAGTGTAATTAGATATAATTAGTTCGCTGAAAGTCGAGACTCAAATAACTAACAATAATAAGATATTGTTCAATATTAGGTAAGATAAAAGTTGACAAAAGTGATTAATATATTTATACGTGTTTCTCCCATTAGACATATCAATCATACGAATACTTTTTCTTTTCCATAAGTGAACGTGAAGCGTCAATTCTTAATAAAAAATAATAAAATTATGACACAACAATAACTACTCTTATCAAAGCAAAAGATGAACAAAAAACCATGATCTATATGGGATGAGTTCAATGGCATCATATTTTTTACACCAAATTTTACACCAAATTTCAACCATTAAATTTAAAGACACTCAATAGTCTAGAATAATCGAGCTATAACAATATTTTAATAAATTCACCAAAGTAAAATATAATTAGTGTCTCTTTCTCTCTCTCTACTTCTGTTTTAGAACGTCTTCTTCTTTTCTTCTACTTCTTACCGAAAAAGATTGGATGAGAGTATAGCATCAAGTACAAAAATGAATGAGCTATACATGTACATATGTACATGCCAACTAGACTTCTAGTTTCAATATATCTACCGACTATTGACGAAACTTATAGTTATGATTACGCAATCCATATATCATGAGCTCCAGTATTGCTTCAACTGATCTCAAGTTCAAAACCAAATTAAGCATTGCATATCGATTTTGACATGCAACATAATTCAATATTTGATTAAGTTTACCAACAAACATCGACGCTAAGAGGAATCAAACAGCTTCGAACATCATAGAAAACTAAGGAAAACTAAACATTCCCATCAGAATACATCAATAGTTAAACTAACAATAATAGACGAGGAAAACTCTATTCAGACTTGTAGAACGATTGATTAATTCAGATTATGCCAATGCCAATATTAAACTTCATTACGACTTGGAGATGAAATCTACTTGCCATCCATGAAAAAAAAATACAATATAGTGTCAATTTTTTTTCTTCAAATTACATAAAAGTTGAACAAGTTAAAGTTTCAAGTCAGTTAAACTTGCTATGGCATGTATGTACTCCACAAATCATATGTTGTGAATTGATCAGTTTGCTCATTCTCGGGAAAAAATATGAAAAAAAGACATGATGATTAAATACTTAAGGAAATACAAAATGCACATAAAACTCAAGAACAGTTGCAACTAGTACGTACGTGGGTAGGTAGGTTCAAGCCTTCTCTTCTTCAGACATGGAGTTTTATTATGTCCTGGCTGATGACATAGTCCACACCTTTTTTTTTTGTCAATTCAATCCCGCTCTTTCTTTTACTTGAGTCATTTGAATCCTTCTTTCTTCCTTTTAGTTTTGGATATATTTGGATCCAAAATCATTGACTAAGAAGCCTTGAGAGGAGTAGGATCTTTATTTGGAGAGTCACACACCAAATTTGATTGTGGTGTTTCAACATCAACACTTGGTTCTTCATTCCCATTCAAATTAAGGTTTCATAAGGAGCAGTACAACATATTCAGGTTTAAAGCATTTGTTTGGAGTTCTTTAAAAGATTCGGCGACTCTTGCTTATACTTCTTTATCACAAAGGGTCACAAACTCTTCTTGTTTTCTAGGCTGGGCTTATCTTCATTAAGAGTCTCTCAACTATGAGTTATAAGAGAATGGTTTGGGTTCCTCCTCTTCCTGGATGGGTTAAGTTTAACACAGATGGTTCTTTCTCCACGCCTTTAAGAGCAGGTCTTGGTGGTGTTTTGCTTGATGATAATGGTATATTTTTAGAAGTCTTTGCTTTCAAAATTGAGGTGCAATCGGCTCTAGATGTGGAGATTGAAGATGCCATTGAGGCTATTCGCGTTGCGGGGGTATGTGGTTATACTAAGGTGTGGCTTGAACTTAATTAGGCTCTTGTAGTGCCTTATTTCAATGCCCATAATCTTATTCCATGGAGGTTTTGAATGCCCTGGTTAAGTTTGATGTCTTTCGTTCGAAGAATTAATTTTAAAGTGACTCATATTTATCGTGAAGCAAATGTGATGGCTGATGCATTAGAAAAGTATGGAGCAGCTAACGAAGGTGCTATTTGGTGGACTAAAATCTTAGATTTCCTTCGGACTATCTATGGTCGAGATCTTTCGGGTTTGCCTGCTTATAGATTATGTTAGAAAGTTTATTTATTTCTTGTGTGTAGGTTTTTTGTATTGTTCATAGAGATGGCTTTTGTCTTTGTTTCCATCCTATGACTGTTTATCTTATCAATAAATTGCGGGCCTGAGCGAGGAGTTAACTCAGTTCTTGCTTCTCAAAAAAACAAAATATTGGCAGGATGTTTGGAGACGGTTGAAAGCTTCTTGGATAGTTCATTTATAGCTCCCATATAAACTATGTAAGCATCCTCTGAAGATGCAGCAATACAAGCCAATCTAGAAGCTTGTTAACACACATAATTAAGCCTCAATGATGCTAACTTCTCATTTTCATCCCCTTCAATTAACCCTTCCAAATCCATGATTCTAAATTTGTTTGCCTCGTGTTTCCATCTCGCAAGAATAAAATGATCGTTATTATATTAACATCCAAGCGAGCAAACACCTTCAGCATATGTTTGCAAATTATCCATAAATTCAACTTTTTTGCATTCACAAATACCTTGGAAATATTACAAGTTTAGTTTCACCACAAATGCTTCAGGATCAAATTTACGGATGTCATTAGAATCACAAGGTTTTGATTTGACCAAGTATATATGGCATTCATCGTTGTCACAATATCCCTCATTTTCAATTTTGTATCTCCGGACTTTGCTCCATTCTTGAAATTATTGAATATGTTTCTGGTATATACATTTTCTGCATGTTTCAAAATAAATTCGTCTTCATGAACAATATGATATTTGTGCTCTGATTCAAAATCTTCATCACTTTCCCTTGAAATCACCTTCTTTAATGGATGCTCGTATTTGAGAACAAATTCTCTAAGATTTGCAGTCGATGTAACAAAATCATCAAAAAAATACATTAACACCCTCACTACGTTCAATAGTATTCATTCCAACAAAAAATGTACTTCGATTATAAAGCGGAACCCAAGAAGCTCGTATTTCATATAGATGTGCAAGCCATTCGTTACTTTCCAACCCATATTCTTTCGTCGGTATCTCCCACATTTCTTTGAAATCTATGGTCTTGTACGTACGTTGACCAAATACATTTTGTCATCGCTTTCTTGAAGTCTAATTTGTTGAAATAGATAATTGAAAGCTTTTCTCCAAAAAATTTCTCAATGTTCCAAATACATAAACGATAACGAGTGTTAGAAAAAACCTTAAAGATTGTTGCCTTTATTGCCATATCTTGATCAGTGATGATAGAAACTGGATGACGTCCTCCCATTGCTTCGAGCCATATTTCAAACAACCATAAAAAAGTAACATCGGTCTCATCTTGTAAAAGAGTACAACCAAATTGTATAGATTGATATTGATGATTCACCCCTGTGAAGGGTGCAAACGGCTTATCATACTTGTTCGTCCTATATGTTGTACCAAATGTAACAACGTCCCCCAAACATTGATAGGTCATACGTGAGCGAGAATCCACCCAAAAAAAATTGGTTGCTTTACCATCTTCATCACATTGTACGACATAGCAAAATTGATAATTTTCAGCTTGTATTTTTCTAAAGTGCTTGAGAACAGATTGAGCATCTCCACCATCTAGCTCCCTGTGACAAACATCTATCAACTGGTTATAGCAATCTCTTCTATCAAAAGGAACATGCATGCCACCAACTATTAAAGGATTTTTTCTAACTTGTAAATTCTCTCTATGAAATGCTTCCGTCAAATCTTTAACTGCTTTCAGCATATGTCGATTTGACTTCATTTTCATCCTTCTAGTTGGAGTAACCACTTTGTGATTGTGTATATATTTAAAACATATCACAACCCATTTGCCATGTTTAACTTGCATAGAAGCCTGACATCCACCTTAAACAATGGAACATTTTCTTCCCTTACCTCCATTTTTTGTACTTTGGAGAATATGCTTCCCTTGATGAGCACAAACAAACTTCCTGCTAGTTATCTCATTTGAGCGCGAATGAGTTCTTGATGAAGACTGAATTCGAGTCCCAAATCTTTCTTGTCGACCATAATTTTCATAATAATTTTCACCTTCTTCGACGGATTTGAAATACATTCCAACATATGATGTTTCTAATGTTCTAATATTCTTATTTGGAATGCTTGATTCCCCGCTTTGTTGGTGATATGTGTCAGCCTTCTATATAATAACAATGCATTCACAAATGAGAAAAAAAACATTTAGATCGAAAAAAAACATGCATACAAGTGTGGAAACTTACACATCTGGAAAATCTGCATGTATGTGGTCGTTGAATGATAAAAAGGATCACAATCCATTTGCTTGTTCATGATGTTGTTGACTCGATCGGAACTTCTGAAATAAATAAAAAATAAAAAGTTGTCAATATCTAGTTTTGCTGGTATAAATCATGTTGCATAAACTATTTTTTTAATCTAACTGCACTCAAACAGCTGATATATATGCAATGCGGCATACAAATATAATCAAACAAGCTAAAGTGGAGTAATAAAATACTTCTGATTATATAGCGACAAAAAAGAGTTTCATATATGAAGATTACTTTCCTACACTAAAATGGATCTCTTTGGAATGAAAAAAGAACAGTTTGCAACTTACCTTCACATCGATGTGGAAAAGAACAAGGATAATCCTTTATAAAAAAAACACAAGGATACAGTGATTTGTTAGGGAAGAAGAAGAAGAGACGCAAAAAAGCAGAATTAAAGAAAGAGAAAGAGAGAGAAAGAGAAACTAGTTACCTTTTAATTGTGGTGAATTTATTAAAAGAAAAATTAAAATATTGTTATACCTTGATTAATCTGGACCATTGAGTGTCTTTAAATTTAATGGCTGAAATTTGGTGTAAAATTTTGTGTAAAAACTATGATGTCATTGAACTCATCCCAGTCTAACTCATACAAAGAGAAAATTAATTCACCTATTAATTTCTCCAAACTAAAAAAAAAACCGTAATATTTTTTTCGGTTCGATTTTTTCATTTTTTTAAAAAAATCATGACTACTCAATTCAATTTGGTTCGTTTTTTTTTCAATTTTTTTAATTTTTTTTCTTTAATTTGTTACATAATGCATAAAAACTAAAGTTTAAAAAAAATAACTATAAAGTTATCTATAAAAAAATATTTTGAGTCGCCAAACATTTTTAGTTGTTTTAATATGAGAATTTGACAATGATTGTGCATAAATAAATTAAATTTTAAGACTTTTATATTATATATATTTATATAATATATCACAAAATATGAAAAATAATGTTATATTTTACATACTTCAATTTTTGGGGTTGATTCAATTTTTATAAATCAAAAACTAAAACCAAACCAACGACGTTGTCTTTACTGTAACGTGATTTACGAGTAAATATTTAAACAAACAGTTTTGGTACTTCACCTTACGATCACAGTTTCCACATTAGTGGTGTTGATTGCATTTTCAATTTACCTTAAAACTGTGGCGTGGTCTTCATCTATTGGCAAGCCACAACGTAATTCCACCCAATTGGTCTCCCGTCTTATCTGAGCATGTCCCTTCCGTTCCTATAGGGACAACCAGAGGGTGCCCATCAATAATAGGGTAGGCCTTCCCTTATTTGCGACCATTGATCTCCCTGACGATCTACGCCCAACTTGCACACCTTGAAGCCCATATCTACATGTCATTCCCACACGTGTCACGTCACATCACTCTGACGGTGCAAGTGGCCGGAAGAGCGGTTTTCGAAGCCTCTCTCCTTAGATTGAATCGTGGTATTCAGGTGGAGATTCTTGTGAGAGTTTGCTGGTGTCCTCTGTCCAATCGCCAATCATCGCACACGGGCCATGTCAAATAACGGGTCAGGCTCAGGTGAAGGCCCAAACCACCGGACTGGTTATATATCGACGCGTGGCGTGTAAGGGGCGTAGACAATAATAGAAAGGCGAAGATGGGGTCGCCGCTTCGCCGGGGCTCATGTGTGGGACGAAAAGGAGGTCCTTTTCCTGCTTTTGGGGGCAATCATGCCCAAAACTCGTGTCACCACGTGCGAAAAATACACAAAGGAATAGAAGGCATGTGTTGCTACTTTTGATCTTCTTTCATAAAAAGTGTTTCACCCTTCCAGAAAAGAAGAAGAAAAGTTTTCACATGAGCCACACTATGGTGCTGCTCTGGCCCCCACTAACAGCAATTACTCTTCACTCTTTACAGTTTACACCATTAAGCTCTCACTGTGCATTAGTTAAATTAATGACTTTATGAGGTAAATTTAGTGGGCCGATGTCCACAGTTTACTTATTTGCATGTTTGGATATGTTGTATGACTTATATTGTTAGTCATGAGCGGGGACGTAGACTCGATAATATTACTGATATTATTTCTGACTTAATTATCATTCTGAATTTTGGACTCAAAATGTCTCGGTGATATTTTGAGTGTAGCACTTTACTTATAAATTGTTAACCAAGTTTTACTTCTTCAATATAAAATTTGATTTCTCCTTATATTCTCAACATATATTACAAAGACGTCAAATGTATTGAAGAGATTCTAACATGAATTCCTTATAATCAATTAGATAAAAACAACTATTTTAATATATACAGATAACACCATATAATTTCACATGATTGTGGAGCAAATAAACGAATCCTTCTGATGTCACACGTAAAGAAACGAAAAGAATCTTTCAAACCAATATGAGGCAAATAAAATGTATGTCATATATTTTTTTTTCTATTTCAAGAAAAAGGAATTATAATAAAGAATGTGCTAATGCTATCAAAATCATAGAATATTCTATCTTTTTTAATGTTTTTTTTTGGCATATGTGGGGGAAGACGCTCAAACAATTGAGTGGAGAAATAATCTTTGAAAGGGCAGGGCAAAAAGGATGACACTTGTCCCTTGTCTCTCCTAAGGAAAGCAATTGTCTCGTCAGGCATAATTTGTGTTTATAAACACTTGCAAATGTGATTAATTTAAGTTTAGAGTATGCGTGGTTATTGATTAGCCACAAGTTTTGTTGGGTTTAATTAAAAGAAAAAGTACTAAGCACGCATTTGATGACATTTGATGACATTTGATTTGGTTTATCAAGCTTAGCTAGTTCATTAAACAAAAATCTAAAAATATAAGAAAGAAGAAAAACAATAAGAAGGCAAAGGTTGACTACTTCAAAAAAGAAGGGAGTTGATTTGGTAAAAGCCCAGAACATTAAAATGGGCTGATCTTCCATAGGTCCATAAGCCTGCGCGTAACATCAATTGGGTCTGTCATCGATCTTCTTCTTTTGTTCTCCCTCTCTCCATGTTTCCTTTGTTAGTTAGCTAGGTTGGAATGAAAACCGAGTCTCCCGGTGAAAGAACTCAAAGAAGCCGAACGGGGCGGGGACTAGTCTTCTACTCCTCTTGGCCCTTTAACAAGGACAGAAGACGGCACAGATACCTGAATAGAATGGATGCACTTGAGGGAGTTGATGGGACATTTCACACTTGAACTACATGCATGCACTTATATATGACCCAGCTTCACCAGCTTGTTATTTTTTACGCCGATATATTCATATTAGAACTTCAGGAGGATGCAGAACACTGTCTAGAGGATAGGATTAGGATGTTAGGAATAAATCGTATATCTACCATATATTCGCTACATGCTTATATCAAACAATCGTGGTATTGAAAATGTTGGCTTACGTTGTTGGAGCTAGCCGTTTAGGGTGACTGTTCGATCCTATATGACTGTTCCTCCTTTTGATATGCACCAATCGTGGTTGCCGCATGCATATATTCGCTAGCTTAGCTAAGAATTAATCAGTGGAAATCTGGAAAGAACTCGGTATATATAAAAGTTTTGAGGGGATAGGATTGGTTCTGGTTGCCCATGCCCAGCTATTAGACTAGCACAAGCACATCTTCCATTTCCCATTTTTATGTCTGTATATTAATAATATCATGAAAATTAATAAGTGTATGTTGGGACATTTGCCTAATTGATTACCTATTTTGATTTAGTGGATAGAAAACTTTAGTTCTATATATAGGATCTGATTCAGTTTCAACTAATCATGCACCCTAATGGAGATTTCTCCATCGATCGATCCTCTCGAATCGTTTCCGAGCAGCTTCGTCCCAAACTAATAAGCTAGCCAGCACTCATCAGAATTATTAATACTGCTGACTGACTAGTTCAGCAATATCCACTCGACCAACTGGAATTTAATCTCATAATCTGGTGCAATGGTGGATTTAAGATTAATTTCTCATCAGGACTAGTTATAACTAAAGGGTTGTGGTGTTGTTTTGTGCAACGTCCGATTTTTTTTTCGTGAACTTTATTACTTCATAATAATAGCTGTATTTTAATTTGTATGTATCATTTGTAATTTGTAATTTCGTGAAAAACTAATGAAGTTTTGTTGATTAAGAACAAATGAGATTGTAGTTTCGAGAATGTATTGCTGAGAAGACCAAATTGTGTGACAAAGAGCCGAGATGCGAATGAATGAGATAGGAAAAAATCATGCTAAAAATATATATATCTTTCTATCTATCAAAGTATTTTTTTTCAATATAAAATTACATAATATATTACTTATGCAAATTTTTTTGGCTAAATTGGAACTGAGGGTTTGGAGAATTTGGGAGAATGGTTGGAATGACTGTTGAGTATTGGTTTCCTCCGTCAAATATAAGCATGGGGTTATACCTTATTATGGGCTAGCACTTTGCACAACGTATTAATATTGCACTACCAGAATAAGTACTATAGCCGACGACCAAAAATCGTCGGCATGTTCATTATTTTAGTCGGCTATAGTGTCGTCGGGCTATAGCCGACGACAATTTTGCACATCGTCGGCTATAGTTGGACTATATCCGACGACAAAGTTGTCAGCCAAAACTTCCCCCTCCGACCAAAATTGTTGAACGGAGAAATTATAGTCGACGACATTGTATATGAATGTCGTCAGCTATAGTCCCAGATCTGGAAAAAAAAAACTGCAGATCTAGATTTTTATTCCCAGAATCCAGATCTGTCCATTCCTTCACCAAACCATAATCACTTTATCAAACCATAATCATAAAAGCTAGCTAAATTCACCACACCCAATTTTATTTCACCAAGACAAAATTACAATTCAAACCAAACTAAAATTACAATCAAATTCACGAATTTACACACAAATTAAATCTAGAGAGCGGCGGTGGCAGCGACCTGGACGGAGAGTGGATTGGACCTAGAAATCGAATTACACACAATTTAAACCTTAATTAACCCTTTTTTTAAAAAAAAAAAACTCAAATAATAGGGATTACCTAGAGCGAGACGGCGGAAAGGGGGAGGCAGCGGCGGAGGTATGAGAGAGAGAGATATTTTTTTAGGATTTTTGAAAGAAGAGCGGCGTTCTGGGGATATAAACCCGATAATTATAGTCGACGATGTATAATGTCGTCGGCTATAGTATAGCCGACGACAATACGTCGTTATTTCGTCGGGTATACTATAGCCGACGACATTATATATTGTCGGCTATAGTTATCATTATGGCTGGTGATTTTTTCAACTAAAGCCGACGACTTCTTTTTTAATCGTCGGTTAAATATTTCATTAGCCGTCGGCCTGTTTTTTAATATTTTGTCGGCTACAATATTTGTTCTGGTAGTGTTAGGTTATATAATAAATTTTGTTTTACTTAAAAATAATAATAATTTTTTGTTTTAATCCTGAAATACTCACCGAACTTTAGTCCTGTTAAGCTTTTGAATAGTTCCGCCACTGACCTGATATCTTCATATAATCGATCCATATATATATATATATATAGACACACACACCGCAAAGTTGTCTTAATGGAACTACGCAGATCATGTGACTTCATCTATATATGCATGTATATGCTACATCTGGAAGTTAAAGTTAAGCAAATTTATATATTTTCTAAGCCATAAGCAGCATCTTGATGCCATATAATTAATGAATTAGTGTGAATATTTTTTTTTCAATTAACAATACGATCCACCTTCTTCATTTCATATAGGAAACTCAAAAGCAAAAGGCAATGGAATGGCAGTGGATCCTCCTCGAAATATATTGCATTGGAGAATAACTAAAATCTAAATTGATTAATAAACTAGTAATTTGGTTCCTTTTTATGTCCCATCGCAACTATCCATTGGGTAATTAAAAGCTACCTTGCTGCAAATTGCAATCTTTCAATAACATACCACAACTAGTTAGATTAAAAACGATCAATGATCATACAAAAAGCATGATTCTATGACCCCGCAGGCTTCAAATGCGGCCTCTCAATATTGGGCAATCTTCTTTCTTTCTTTTTATAATTTTTTTATCTATATTTTAGTGATTCATTTGGTCGATGCTCTATATATCATCCCCCGGTTACTTGTGTTAAGAAAAACTTTGTTTTGTTGGGTCACTATCTTTCTCCTATGTTAGTTTCATACTCCTAAAAGAAAAACTTAGTTAATGAACCTGTAAAGGATTCCTTAGGTGGAATGACTGATCAAGCTTAGCTAATAATCAGATCGGTGCCCAGTGGGAGTGTTTTTTCTTGTAGTGTGATATATATAAACTAAAACTAATTATCCAGGTGGTAATACATATATGTATATCAGAGAGGCCATACTAATAATAACTTTCTTTAAATCGTTTCAATTTTGTTAGATGCCCGTACCCTCCAAAAAGACGGCATATGTACTGGGAAGGGGCGAAGGGCCATGTCGCCATGTTCGAGCTAACCTTTGTTTAAAGGTAAACTATGCTTTGGTTGATCGAGAAGTTGACGACTACGTACAGATATTCAATCATTTACTATATAAAGAATGAATCGATCAATAAACTATATATGTGCACAGAAGAAAACCGAGAGCTCCATCCTCTGTGAGTTGTTTAGATTAAAGAGTCGGTACGTCAGGCCATCTCCAGTTCTAACGGATTATATTTACCCTGCACTATAATTTAACTCCATAAATATATTATTTTAATTAATAATGATGGTTAAATTTTGTGCCGTTTTTAACAGCATAAGTTATAATTTTAATTTTTATATTATTTTATTAATTTTAATTTTTAAATTTATATATATATATATATATTCAATGGTGGAGACCATATTTGGAGAAAGAAAGAGAATATGGAAGAAAGGAACACTACCAGAAAAAGTCACGTATGCGACGAGATAATACTTCGTCACTTAAGTACAAAATTTCGTCGTCTAAGTATACTTAGACGAAGAAATTAACATAAAACATCACCTAAAAGAGCAAAAATTGATCGTCTAAGAAATGACTTACAACGAAATAGATTTTTGTCACCTAAGAAATATCTTAGACGACGAAAACTAATGTTTCGTCGTCTAAGTACAATTTCACAATTTGACCTTTAAGAGCACGACCATGTATAACATCTTAAAATACATATTTTTTTTTGTTGAGGGCATAGAGTAAACAATTCTTAGACTGTGAGTGTTGACGGTTCAAAAATCGGAGTTACGAAAATTCGTGTATCGACGTTTCCGCTTCGTTGAAATTTCAGTTTTATAGTTGACTACGCCGATCAAATCGTTAACGTATTTTATTTTGAATGAGAATTCATTCACTTATATATTATGTTATGATGAATATATCCTACGGTTGTTTTGTCCAAATTCAATTTCGTTAGTGTTGATGTGGAGTGAATATAAACATACAAACACTTAAGTGATACAACACTAGTAGATATATAACATGTTTTTCGTCTTAAATAAATTTTTTATGTCAAGTGCAAACTTAATTAACAATACTTAAGTTAATGTTGATTTTTAATGATTTTTAAACAACTACCCAAAATTAATTAATTTACATATATTTTTATAAAATAAAATAAAATAAAAATAAAAAATATATAAAAAAATCCCTTATTTCCGTCGTCTAAGTTGACGAAACCTACGCGTTTCGTCGCCTATGTGAAATTTAATTTTTTAATTTAATTTAATTTTTTTAAAAAATATTTTAAAAATAAAGCGCGTAAGTTTCGTCACCTAATTAGTCTAAAATTTTGGCTCATTTTTTCCCCGCCAAATTTTTTTACCAAAAATTTAAAATCAGTTAGGCGACGAAACTTTTTGGTTTTGTCGCCTAAGTTCAAATTTTTGGCGGTAATTTTTTCGCCAATTTTTTTTACCAAAAATTTAAGTGACTTAGGCGACGAAACTAACAAGTTTTGTCGCCTAAGTGATCGCCTATAAAAAAAATTTCATCCTCTCTCTCTCTCTCAAACCATACACACCACCACCACACCACTGCCTCGACACCACCACCACCACATACACAAACGCCGCCGTCACCACCACCATCATTAAATTATCTCATAATTACAATTTTTGTATTAATTAATAATTTAAATTTACTTATGATTTAATTAATTTTTTTATAAAAAAAATACTTAGACGACGAAATCAATAGTTTTCCTCACATAAAAGAATTATTATTTTTATTTAATTTTTTATTTTTCATAAATAAAATTTTATAAAATTCACTTAGGCGACGAATATTTATTTTCGTCATCTAAGTTGTTAATTTATTTATTTTTATTTTTTAATTAAAAACTAAATAATCCACTTAGACACGTACAACGAAAAATCTTTTTTGTCTAAATGGTTTATTTATTTTTTCTTAATATCTTTTTTATAAATTTGACACTTAGGCGATAAAAATTTTCATCGTCCAAAAACCTGGACGACGAAGTTGATTTGTCTTCTAAGTAGCCACTTGAACGACGAAAAACAAAAAAATTGTCGTCTAAGTACTTAGCCTACGATTGTTAGGCAACAAAACTTTCATCACCTAAGTATTTAGGCGACCAAAAAATGCATTTAGGCGACAAAACCAAAAAGTTTAATTTAGGCGACAAAAATATCCATTTAGGCGAAAAAACCAAAAAATGCATGAGTCTGCTTTTCTGGTAGTAGAATGCAGAAATATGAGGAACGGTTTAGAAATAAGAGCAGTATATTTATTGAAGAAAAATTTCCATTGCATTTAATTTAGTCGTTAAAAAGTTGGTTGAAAATATTACCATTGATATTTATATTAATGTTTTAATTACATTATATTTATTATATTCATTGACGGTTTATTTTGCAAATAAATATTATAAATATTTTAAAATATTATATTATTTGTATTTATTTATTATATTACCGTTGCATATATTATATTTACTGAAATTTTAAAAAAAATATTTATAAATTTTTAAAATTATTACACATGATAAATTTATTATTTTGATTATATTATTTTACAAAAATATTGTGATTATTATTGGAGTAACAAAATTAAAATAAATTGATTAATTAATTAATTAAATGATGTTATCATAATGTTTAAATTGACACGAACACTAGTTAAAATTAATATTAGTCATTATGAACATTAATTTTTAAGTGTTTAAGTATAATTGTGGTCTCTACAAAAATATATCCCATAGCTATACCATGGGTCATATATAGCCCAATATTTGGTTCAATCAGGTTACATTTAACATTTTTTGGTATAACTCTACCCTGAATTGAAGATAATTTTTTATTGATTTTGGAGCTAGATCAAATCCTTACCCCTAGACTAGAGATGACCTTAAATGCTTAATTTCACTGCTGATTGTTGTCCATATCCCCATCATTTCTGCATGAGCGATCACATTCCTGAAAGCTAGCCAGCTAGCCAGCTACCAAGCTAGTCTGTATATTTTATACATGTAACAAGAATCTGATTTAAACAATGTCTCATATTTAGTTAGTTATATTGATTCTGAAGGTTAGTTATTATATCTGAATTAAAGTACACGAATGGTACGTCGCCAGGAAAGCAGGCAGGATGACATATTCTAACGGAACCAATAACACCTCAGTTAGGCTTTTTACGCAAACAAAATGAGGACTTTTCCTGTTGACTTCTGTAAGTGATCTAGAAGACTTAATTTAAAAGATAATAGTGTACAACACTAGCTTTCCATTAAGAGGAACTGCGATCACAAATAGTACGTGCCACTGTATCAAAAAAATAATTTAATGGTACGTACCATGCACTAAATATCAACTTAATTAGTGCCAAAAGAATAGGTAATAAATTAACTCAATTAATTAAAGGATATTTCCCCAAAACTCAGAAATTAAATTCAAAATTCTCATCAGTCCACCAAAAGATTGGAAATTCTCATCAGCCTACTTACTAGAAAGAATTACCAGCGTATCATTAAGCTTAACTCCCCACATACCACCTAGCTCCCCACATATCACCTCTCTCTCTCTCTCTCTCTCTCTCTCTCCAAATCAAATCGTCAGTCGCCGCCAATCGAATCGCTGTTAGTTCGTCCCCGATCAACTAACAGCAACAACTCAAACCTTTATCGATCGATTTAACTTCGACAGAAAGGGGAAACCAAATCGTTCGAACCACTTCTCAATCTTGAAGTAAGTTTCTACAATAACTATTCTCTTTAAACTATGACTATGGCTTACAATAACTATTCTCATTTGTTTATGCAAAATTAGTTTAGGGTTTCGATAGAACTTGAGGTTGTGTTAGTACGTGATCCCGTAAACACAATTAACGCACACTTTGTCACTCTAAACGGATCGACACAGCTCAGACCAAACGCAAGACAACAACACATGCTTCAACTTTAAACAAGGAAGCAACACCACCCGAAAGCCCACGCACTCGGAACGGCAAACGGAAGGTACCAGGACACAACATGAACAAACAAGCAAGATCCCACATCGAAGAACAACAAAAGACCTCATACTCAACTGCCAATATATACAACACATTTATGACAGTTACAAGGTACGCCATATCACGCCCGTTACTCAACCGATACTGTTTGTTACGCTTCATACACTAACTTGAGCGTCGGAGAGTCGAAGGCGGGAACAACCCGTCAAGGCTTCTAACGACCGTTTGGTGTATTACTCTTAATAGCAGGTCAATGACGATATATGCGCGACAACTCGGATCACTAGAATAGACCCCATCCGTACCTCTGCCGGAATCCTTACGGAATCTGGTAGAAACAGTTGGCGCCGTCTGTGGGAAGCGAGCAATCGTAAACCACCCGCAACCATAGTAGCAAAGATGGCAACAGATCACGTTACACCCGAAAGCCGAATGACGAGAGACGGGCCCGTCGACGCGATCAGCAGGTTCAACGGGAAGGGAGACCCGCGAACACACATTGATGAGTATCAATCCGCCACCGCAGGTACCCGATACTCGGATGCAACCCTCTACTTCCTGTTTCAGGAGACACTGTCAGAAGAGGCACGAAACTGGTTCTACGAGGTGCCAACAGGATCCATCCGCTCTTTCGATGAACTCACAGAGTGCTTCCTCAAGCAATACCGGCTACAAGGCAAGTACAACACCGCCAGCACGCTACTAAACGTCCGTCAGGGGGACAACGAAAATCTATTTGGCTTCATCAACCGGTGGAGGGCCCTTGCGAACACGTGCAAGAACCTCGACAAGAACGTAGCAAAAACGGCATTGCTAGATAACCTGATAGGAACCCTGTTCGTAGAGAATATGGTCAGGAAGGACTACCTTGGGTACGACGAGATCATCGACCTAATCGTCCAGAAGGCATTGGTAGAAACCTACGTATACGGAGCACAAGGCCCGAGCATGACGTAGACCCTGAAGACGCAGGGTTACACGCAAGATTGCCAGTCAACCCCCTATACTGCCAAGAACCTGCCTCCAAAAGCACAGCCCACCGCGTCCCGCAAGCGCGAAGACTACTATCGCGAACACAAGAACCACAAGCAATATCAGCAGACGCACCATGAGCGCTCACCACCGCGAAACCCACCACTTAGAGATCAACACCAGTGACGCGCGGTTTTCTCCATCACGCAGGGCACAAACGAGGAAGTACTCAAGCAGAACAAACGCCAAATCCGCCCACCCATGCCTTGGGCACCCGACATCGCCCCCATGCGAAAAAACAGAGGAACGTGGTGCATGTACCACGATTTGAATACCCACAACACTAATGACTTCGAAATCTTAGCCAGGGAAATTGAACGATTACACACGGAGGGAACGCTGGTCTTCCAAACGACGAACGCAGAACGCCCGACAACGGACATACGAACAAGAGGCACCATCAACAACATCACGGGCAGAAAGCGGAAGGCCGAATGCCCACGGGAACGGTAAGAACCCTGACCTAGGGGCATGTTTGCAGTACATTCTGGAAATCCACCCAAAGCAGTCAAGAAGGATTGGCCCCCAATCACCTTCACCTACGAGGAAGAAGGCAACCGGAATAGCACGCTCCCGTTCGTCATTGATGGAATGGTGGATCGATACTTAGTCAGGCGCATCCTCATCGATAACGGAGCCTCCCTTAACATCATCTTTTGAGAGGCATACGAAGGCCTCAAGCGACCGAAATGCAAGATGACGCAGGACCACGAGAGCTTTGCCAGCTTCTCTGGTCAGACCACCTACCCCATCGGTAGCGACAACATGCGATTCGACATCAGTGTACCAGGAACCCCCAAGAGCGAAATTAGAAGAGACTTCGTTATCATAGACCTCCACACGTCCTACAACATGATCCTCGGATGACCGGGTATCTTGAAGCTGAGGCTGATCATCGCAGGCCACATACTCATGGCAAAGTTCCTGACAGACCATGAAATCGGCACGATCAGAGGGTATGATTTCGTGGAAAAAACTGTTCGACCGGACAAAGACAACACATGGCTCGCAGTGGCAGAATGTTCCCCTGAAGAGTAGCAACCTGATGACCCGCGTGACAGATTGAACGCTATCCGACCCGCTAAAGAGCAGGAGGGGCAACGCACGATACAACTATCAAGTGAACACCTGGAACGCACGATCCGCATCGGCGCGCAATTGGAGCCCGACATGGCAGCTCAGATAACCCAGGTCTTGACGGACTGCCAACAGGTATTCGCATGGTCCTACACGGACATGCTTGGAATCGACCCAAGCATCATCTCCCACAAAATCAGCATCAGCTCACTTGCAAAGCCCATAAAGCAGAAACGGCGCGCATATGACCATGTACGGTATGCGGCTATGCACGCGGAAGTCGACAGACTGCAGAAAATCGGTTTCATCCGAAAGGTTGACTATCTGAAGTGGATCTCCAACGTCGTTATGGTCAAGAAGCAAAACGGATCTTGGCGCATGTGCATAAATTACAGCAATTTGAACAAGGCCTGTCCGAAAGATAGCTTCCCGTTACCCCAGATCGATCAGCTCGTAGACGCCACTGCCGGGCACGAGCTACTGTCCATGATGGACGCATACTCAGGATACAACCAGATCCTCATGAACCCCGAAGACCAGAAGGCAACTTGCTTCGCTACGGACAAGGGCTCTACTATTACGTAGTCATGCCATTTGGTCTAAAGAATGCAGGCTCCACGTACCAAAGATTGATGAACATCATATTTGATGGGCATACGGGCGAAATTGTAGGGGTCTACATCGATGACATACTGGTCAAGAGCACCAAGGCAGCAGATCACCCCAAACACCTACGAACCGTGCTCGAACTCTTAATAAAAAACGGCATGCGACTGAATCCGGCCAAATGCACGTTCGGCGTAACAACAAGCAAGTTTCTAGGGTACATCATCAGCAAAGAGGGCATCGAGGCATCAACAACAAAGGTCAAGGCAATACTAGACATGCAACCCCCACGACCAAGGTCGAACTCCAAAGCCTCACGGGAAAACTGGCATCCCTCAATCGCTTCATCTCTCGTTATTTCGACAAGTGCGCACCGTTCTTCAAAGCCCTCCGAACGGCAAACAAGCGAAGCGTCTTCTGGACAACTGACTGTGAAGCAGCATTCGCATCAATCAAGCAGTACCTCACTACAATCCCCCTCTTGTCCAGACCCGTGAAGGGAGAAGCCCTCTACCTGTACCTATCTGCTTCCTTAACGGCCGTCAGTTCGGCCTTGGTCCGAAGAGAAACGACTTCTGAATTACCAGTCTTCTTTACTGGAAAGGGCATAACACCCCCAGAGACATGTTACCCTACAATCGAGAAAGTGACACTTGCGCTCGTCTCAGCTGCAAGACGACTCAGGCCATACTTCCAGGCCCATAGCATCCACGTCCTCACCAACGTCCCATTACGACAGGTATTGCAATCGCCCAACCATAGTGGTCGACTGACGAAATGGGTCGTCGAACTAAGCGAATACAACATCCACTACGGGCCCCGAATAGTAATAAAGGGCCAGGCTATCGCAGACTTCATATCCGAGTACATCGAGGCTGAAGGGCCAATAGCGGCACAGCCCGTCCTCGAGACGCCGCCTGTAAGCGTGGAATCTCCCAAGGAAGAGCCCCCAACACCCGAATCGCCATGGAACTTTTACTTGGACGGGTCATGCACCAAGAACACCAGTGGGGCTGGGATCATCCTCACCGGGCCCGGGGGCGTACGAGTCGATTACGCGCTAAGATTCGAATTCAAAGCAACAAACAATGAGGCCGAATACGAAGCTCCTATCGCCGGTCTACAGCTGGCCCAAAACTCAGAAGCCCCGAGCATCAACATCTTCAGCGATTCACAACTAGTCGTCAACAAAATCCGGGGCGACTTCAAGACGAATGGTGATACGATTACGGCATACCATGACCTCGTATGCACAATGTTAAGCAAGCTCAAGTACTTCAACATCAACCACATCCCGAGAGGAAGAAACACCAAGGCGGACACACTTGCCCGTTTAGCAACATCGCCCGTATATACGGAGCCAGGGCAGCGAGTAGTGGAAGTGCTGAAGAAGCCAAGCATCACCAAAACGACAGAAGAGATCTTCACTATCGAACCACACACAGCCAGTTGGATGGATCCGATCATCAAGTATAAGACAAGGGGCGAATTACCGGCAGACCGGGCCCAGGCCCGAAACATCATAGCCCGAGCAGTCAACTTAAGCATCTGACACGATAGCCTATACAGACAAGGGAAGACGTGGGCCAACCTCAAATGTGTTATACCGGAGCTGGGCGACAAGATACTCAGGGAAATCCATTCTGGCGTATGCGGCCACCATGCGGGAGCACGATCCATAGCACAAAAGGTACTCTGTTGCGGATTTTGGTGGCCCACCATCAACGCAGACGCAACCGCAATCACTACGACATGCCATCAATGCCAACTCTATGCACACAAGAATCACGCGCTCGCGGTTCCTTTATCGATCTTCACCTCCCATGTTCTGTTTTCCCAGTGGGGCTCGATCTCATAGGAGAGCTTCCGAAATCCAAGGGCCAATACCGATACATCATAGTCATCATTGAGTACCACACCGAGTTTATCGAGGGAGAACCAATGGTCAAAATCACAACCGAAAAGGTGTAGAGATTCCTGTGGTGTTTCCTCTGCTGTTGCTACGGCACCCCGCTCAACATCATCACCGACAACGGACTGCAATTCCACAACAACGAGCTCAAAGCATTCTATAAAAGGCAAGGTACCAATCTGATATTCGCATCACCAGCACACCCACAAACAAACGGACAGGTAGAAGCAGCAAACAAAATCATCAAGGAAGGAATCAAGAAGATGATTGAGCTCATCAAGAAGGGGGACGTGTGGTACGGATGATGGCCCACTTTACTCCCCGAAATACTATGGTCAATCCGAACTACGACGACAGCAGCAACAGGCGAAACTCCGTTTAGCCTCACATTCGAAAGGGAGGCTGTACTACCACTCGAGCTCACATACAGAAGCGCAAGAATCGAAAGCTATGCCCCACCACCAATGGCGAAGGACTTAGACTCGACAACGACCTCCTCGAAGAGAGACGCAACACGGCGCACCTTCACAACACCGCGAACAAACAGTGAGTTGCTCGACTATTCAACCAGCGTGTGAAGGAGCGCCCATTCCAACTGGGGGACTGGGTTATGAAAGCAATTCAAACAAAGACCAAGGGATTACGCCCGTCATGGGAAGGACCCTACGTCATCGACGCAATCGTAAGTTCGGGTACGTTTTACATCAAAGATATGTTCGGAAGAAGGATAGGCAATCCCTGGAACACACAGCACCTAAGGAAGTATTTTCACTAAGTGTTCATCTACCTGCGTTTGAGTACCTTTTTCTTGTAATCTAAACGCACGTTAGTTTAGTGATAAACTTTTGCATATGTATGTTTTGTGGAGTGCCGGTAGCAATATAAGTATACATCAAACGCAATAAGGCAAGCAATGTAAACGGAACAAAAGGTACTTAGATATATTATCCAAAAATATGTACAATTCATCAAACGCACGCAGGCGCGAAAGTACAAGTCAAAAGCAAAAGAAAACAAAAATAAAAGATAGTCTAGCTGGCCCCAGCAGCAGCATCTTCTCCCCCCTCCCTAGGCACTGGCCCGTCACCCCCAGCTGGCGCCTCTACCTCCGCTCCTCCAGCGAGCGCTTCAGCTTCTCCACCTCGGCGGCCTCCCATGCCTCAAATTCGTCCACCTTGACAAACGGCAGCACGAGTGAGGAGAAGTCCTCACATTGGACATTGGCTTTAGCGGAAACTAAGTCCTCGAACTCATTCGAAACCTTGAAAGCCTGGACTGCGTCAGCCCTGACCTTCTCAAACTCAGAAGAGGCCTTGTACTCGGCCACTGCCTCCTCCGCAATCCTTTGGCGGACCTTCTCCGTCACGGCATGAGCTCAAGCTTCTGCCAGCTCGCGCTCCAGCTCTGCTATACGCGCACTGCTGGATGATCGGAGGGCAGCCAGATCGGTCTCCAGGATAGCCACCCCGGACTGCGCTTCCCCAAGTCCTTCTTCAGCTCGTCGGTCTCACGCACAAGCTCGTTTACTCGTGCGATCTTCCGATTGGATATGTCGGTGGACTTGGTCAGAGCCTGCTTCAGCTTGCCCACGTCAGCTTGAAGCTTCCGGTTTTCAGCCTTCGTCTTTGAAAGAAGGGTGGTCTGCAGCATTGACCCCTCGAGCCCCTTGATAAGGAAAAGCTGATGCTGGAGCTGCGAGCATATATCAAATGCTGCACTGAGGGATGCGCTCGAGTCGGCGCCCAGCTGACGCCACTTCTGGAGAGACTCAATGCTCGCACCCATGGAGCTCTGGATACGAGCAATGAAATCTGATGTGAGCGCTGTCTCGTCCGCCACTGCAACAGTCACGCTAGAGGAGGCCTCGTTGGACGGACGAGGGCGCTTCTGCAGGGGGCTGGAGGTGCCTTGGCTATCTTGCCTCCTGGCCGAGGTCTGGGACCGGCGCCCATCCGCCTTTCCAGGCTGACGGATGGGGGAAACCTCGAACGAACTCCTCGAAGAGCCCGTATGGGTGGAGGGAGACCTGCCTTAGCTGACACGCCTGTCCACATGCTCGACACGATGCTCGCCGCGCTCTCGGCTGCGCGCCTCCTTCTCCTGCCGGAGGCGATCCCTTCGGGCTTGCTCGCCCTCTCCCCTTTGAGCTTGGGGGACTATTTCAGCCTGTCCCTCTGGGCTCCGACCGCCGCGCCCACGGTACCGGGTCTAGATACTCATTACAGTTTGAGGGCTGCATGACACCTTGAGGAGTGTCGCCTTGCACCAGCTGGCCGCTCAGGTCTTCAATAACCATGCGAGCTTGCCAGGCCCTCTCCATTAACACCAACATATGCTGATGGGCAGCATCATGCTTCGTGGAAGATTTGGACTTCTTCATCTTAGCTGCAAACAGAGTACACAAGGTCAGCCCGACAACATACAAAAACGGATTACTCAAACGCTCTAAACAAGAAGATACATACCAGGAGGGCGTGAAAAACCACAGCGTTCAACAAGCTCCCAGTGGTTGGCTGCCCAGAAGTTTCGCGCGTCTGGATGGGGGTCGAAGGCAAACTTGATTCTCGCCAACCGCTTCTTCTCCAAACGGGTGAGGGGATACAAACTTTAGTCTGCAAAAGCACAAATATATTAGCAAGCACGAATACAAACAAATACAGCAAACGCCGCTAGTCGACACTTATCATACATAGCGGTTGAAAGGACTCAGGGACTCGATGTATCTGATTG
The DNA here is from genome assembly GCA_946800695.1 of Geum urbanum. Lineage (NCBI taxonomy): Eukaryota > Viridiplantae > Streptophyta > Magnoliopsida > Rosales > Rosaceae > Geum > Geum urbanum. The sequence continues at coordinate 4,072,210 of OX327000.1, read as the reverse complement.
CGTCCGCGTGAGAGAGCGCCATCCAGCTTGTCGAATTCCCACTCGCCTCCGACAAGGCAGTGACACCGGCGCCAGGCAGTGGAGGAGGAAGGGGGCTCCGTTAGCCACCACTTCGTTCGGGGCTCGACCGTCATCGTACCCTTGTCCTTCATACGGGGAGAATACTTCAAACAAAAGAAGTGTCCGATCTCCGCCCGTGTGGGGAACTGCAGCCCACTCAGCTTCCAAATATTATGGAAGGCAATCAGTACGCGCGTCAACATTAGCCCGCATTGGCCTAACGTGATGTTGAAAAGCGCGAGCGCGTACTGGAAGAACGGATGGAGGGGAAGCTTCAGTCCGGCCTTCAGCTGGAACTCGCTCACGTATACGTAGCCACGGGGAGGGCGCGTGAACGATTCACCCTGACGGAGTGCCCTCAACCTCACCGTACGCGGGATGTGATAGTCCCGGTACCACCACTCGATCTCCCGCATTGACGGGGCCCCTCTGGCTCCTGCACCACCTGGTCGTCCGCCAGTCGCCATAATACGGGCCCGCCTTGAGGAAGAACGGGAAGGGCAGCCCCAGACGCCTGCTCACAGCGTGGGAGCACGACGTACCCATCTGATCTCCTTGAAGAGGAGGACGCGTCAGCATTCAGCACACTGGACCCAGGTTGCTTCATGATTGACACCGACGACCTACGCAAAGCACTACTGGCGTTAACGGACAGTGGGGAGATGCTCAGTACGCTATCGAACGAGGAGTCCGAAACACTAAGGGATGAAACCCGGGACCCTACACGGAACCTAGGGGTTGACGGAGGCGACCCATCACTGGATATAGCTACAAATTCCATGATCCTAAGAGAAAAGCAAACAAGCGATAAGCCAAAATGGGCGAACGTACAGACTGTCGCAACCCTAATCCACCAGCAAAAACAAAGTACAAATCTTTCCCAATACCCAAAAGTCGATCAAACAGCCAAAAAAGCAACAAAAACCCGAGAACTTGACGCTGTTCTTCCTACTACCCAGAAAAAGCCCTGAAATCCTTTCTACATTGCAACACAAAGCAACGCAACCCAAAAATTACCCCAAAAACAAATACAAAAGCCATATACCACAAAACAATTTTTGGAAGGCAACAAAAACAAAAACACTACCTTTGAAGAGATAAGACGAGCCACAAAATAGCAACACTCCAAGATTGACAAAGCACACAGATTCAAGAACACGTTTACGCAGAGTTTTAGTTCAAGCAAGCAAAGTGTAAAAAGGTGAAAGTGAAAGCACCACTATTTATAGGCTACAATTCTAACCCTAGGAAAACGCTTACCGTTTATTTTCAGCGCTTTCATTCGCAGGATTCCGACACGTGTCTCACGCGCCCCACACGCTCCCACTAAAATTAATTACCTTAACGCTTCGAATTTGGCGCACCACGCGTCACACATGCAGCAAATAACTGAAATAAACCGCCTGACACACAATCACCTCAAGCGACAGATAACCGTTACGAAGACAAAAAAGTCGGAATACGAAAAGACAAGAGGGCCCCACTTCGGAAACAGCAATACCGTTTCAGAGTCCACTGGATAGAGCAACACCCGATAGGCAAGTGGCAATTATGCTTGCGCTATCATGGGCACGGTTAATACCATCATGACCTGCACCATCGATCGGGGCTAACGGACTGAGGTCTGGGACCTCCCGTTACGCATCCACCCGATAGAGCAACCCCCGATAGGCAAGTGGCAATTATGCTTGCGTTATCATGGGCACGGTTGATACCATCATGACCTGCACCATAGATCGGGGCTAACAGACTGAGGTCTGGGACCTCCCGTTACGCATCCACCCGACAGAGCAATACCCGATAGGCAAGTGGCAGTTATGCTTGCGCTATCATGGGCACGGTTGATACCATCATGACCTGCGCCATCATTCGGAGCTAACAAACTAAGATCTGGGACCTCCCATTACGCATCCACCCGACTGAGCAATACCCAACACATAAGCGGCTCCAAACAGCAACATCAGGTTTCAAAGTCCAACCCGATAGCTGAATAACAACAACGTTCGCGCTATCCTGGGACGAGTAGCAACATCACTTGTTGCCACATAAGCGGCTCCAAACAGCGACATCAGGTTTCAGAGTCCAACCCGATAGCCGAACAGCAACAACGTTCACGCGATCATGGGACGAGTAGCAACATCACTTGTCGCCACATAAGCGGCTCCAAACAGCAACATCAGGTTTCAGATTCCAACCCGATAGCCGAACAGCAACAACGTTCACGGTATCGTGGGACGAGTAGCAACATCACTTGTCGCCACATAAGCGGCTCCAAACAGCAACATTAGGTTTCAGAGTCCAACTCGATAGACGAACAGCAACAACGTTCGCGCTATCGTGGGGGGAGTAGCAACATCACTTGTCGCCACATAAGCGGCCCCAAAACAGCAACATCAAGTTTCGGAGTCCAGCCCAATGGTGGAACAGCAACAAATGCCTGCATCATTGCGGAACAAGGCCCTATGGCACGACACTTCGACTCTTGACCTCAAAAATCATCTCTTTATTGGAGAGTTGGGGGACTCGGGGTTAGCAGGATCCCCCCCCCATTCTCGAGTGACCACGTGTGCAAAATCTGGACAAAGCCTTGCAACTCCCCAATCAAGAGTTGATTCCCTTGACTTGGGGATTTGGGGGACTTGTTAGTGCGTGATCCCATAAACACAATTAACGCACACTTAATCACTCCAAATGGATTGACATAGCTCATACCAAATGCAAGACAGCGACAAAGGCTTTAACTTTAAACAAGGAAGCAATACCACTAGAAAGCCTACGCGCTCGGAACGGCAAACGGAAGGTACCAGAACACAACATGAACAAACAAGCAAGATCCCACATCGAAGAACAACAAAAGACCCCATACTCAACCGCCAATATATACAACACATTTATGACAGTTACAAGGTACGCCATATCACGCCCGTTACTCAACCGATACTGTTTGTTATGCTTCATACACTAACTTGAGCGTTGGAGAGTCGAAAGCGGGAACATCCCGTCAAGGCTTCTAACGACCGTTTGGTGTATTACTCTTAAAAGCAGGTAAAGGATGATATATGCGCGACAGCTCGGATCACCAGAATAGACCTCATCCGTACCTCTGCTGGAATCCTTACGAAATCTGGTAGAAACAAGTTTAGGGTTTCGATAGAACTTGAGGCTGTGTTGTGTTTGATAGTTGGAATTATGAAGTTATTCAGGGTATGATATGATTTGAGTGTGATACAATTTTGAATTTGAATTTGTTTGTTCTGGGTTGGATGTGATATGAGGTTAAATTGACACTCAGTTGAAGGTAAACTGAGTATCAGTTTAGGCTCAACTGATAGTCAGTTTAGGCTCTTGTTTTTTTTTTGGGATTGATGGGATTTGATCTCAACTGATACTCAGTTGAGGGTAAACTGAGTGTCAGTTTAGGGTAAATTGAGTATCAGATTATGGTAAACTAACATTGAGTTTGGACCTCAATTATATTTGACTTATTTTTATTTTCTGTTAATAACTAGGATGTCGTAGCCGTCTGATGTGGATACCAGGAGATTAGATCCAATAACTAGAGATCTAATAGTGAGACTACTAGTACAAAATAAAACGAAGAGGAAAAATAATGGGAAGGGAAAAAAGCAAATGAAGGAGTGCTCCCCTGTTCAGAAGTAGAAGACGACATTGTGCTGAAGATCGAAGCCTTGACAGATATTATGCTGAAGATCAAGGAAGTGGAGGGGAACTGATGTGTTTATGTGGTTTATTGTAGTTTTTGTAATGTTGTTGTTTTTATGGTTGTTTATGTTTTTGTTTAGTATGTCTATGTTATGTTGTGTTGTTATTTATGTTGGGCTTATGTAATGTTGTTGTGTGCTATGGATGATAATTTCTGTTTATGGATGAGTTTGTTAAGAATGATCAGCTAGTTATGTTTTTCTTCAATGTTTTGGTTCAACTAAGTATCAGTTGAGGGTCAATTGACACTCAATTGAGGTTTATAATCAACCCAGTTCAAAAAAATTGACACAAATGCATTCTAAAAATGGCTCAACTGATTATCAGTTGGGGTTCAACTGATACTCAGTTGAGTGTTAACTGATACTCAGTTGATGTTCAGTTAGGGGTTAACTGATACTTAGTTGTGGTTAAAAAATTAACCCACGTCAACATTCTGAAAATGGTTCAACTGAGTATCAGTTGACCCCAACTGATACTCAGCTTAGGGAAGTTCATCACATAATTAAACACATCTGAGTTATGAAAAGGTTAAGGGTCAACTGAGTATCAGCTGAGTGTGAATTGATAGTCAGTTGATGGTCACCTGATACTCAGTTGCATATCTTATTTACTGCACTCTTAACACTAGTGGTCTAATTAACAGATTTAACAACAGAAACACAACTAATAAAAGATACTATAATATAGATATATCCCTGTTTACCAATAAAGTCATCAACTCAAAGAATCTTAATCTAAAAAATAAAAGAACAAACCTGAAGCTAAAAAGAAAGAATTGTTCTACTCAGCAGTAGATGTAGTCATAGGCTCATTACAACCTTGTTGTGATGCCCCATTTTTCAGACACTGACTACATCGAAGTCATGGTAATCATCTTGCTAGGTTCAACCCTATATGCCTCAGTGAGATAATCATATCCATCAATTACATTAGAAGTCTCATAATCATCCGCAAAACTTCTCTTGCTTGTGCTTCCACCATTCTTAGACACATTAACATCAACAGAATTCACCATATACAAATTAGCACCGGTCAGCAGCATCTTGAAATCATTGTCGTTGTTCAGAGAGCAACCGCTGCATCCAGGAAGTGAGTAATCAAGTTTGATTACATCACTTTGACAGAACTGAAACCTCTGATAAATGTACTTGAAAACAATGGCATAACTCATGTGCTCATTACAAGATAAAACAAATCCCTTCCATAAATACAAGAACTTCACAGCAACACTACAACACAAATAATATCATAAAAAGTTATTATTGAAACACAGAACCATTCAGAATGGTCTAACTCATATTCAATTCAACAAAATTTAAACAAAGCAACCTTCAACTGATACTCAGTTGAGGGTCAACTAATACTCAATTGAGGGTCAACTCATACTCAGCTCATCCCAAATCTGAACACAGCAACCTTCAACTGAGTATCACTTAAGGCTTAACTGATTATCAGTTGATCCCAAAACCTGCAAATTTCTAGAAATACGTAATAATTCGCATACATCTCCACGCACAAAACATCAAAACATAACGAAAACAAGAAATTAAACACTCTATATGAACAACATCACAAAGCTTCACAAATTCAAATTCACAGATAAAAACGCAAACCATATCAAAAATCTAAAATCAAAATAAATTTTTTTACAAAAATGAACTAGAGAGATAAGAGAGATCGAACCTAGCTGCAATGTTTGAATCGAGAAGAAAATCACAGATTGTTTTTCACATTACAGATCGAGAAATCAAAGCGTCGCTCAACAATCCAAATCGAATCTGTGTCTCTCATTAAATCAAAGCTTCAGTCGAGAATTTTAATCTCACGAAATCAAAGTTTCAATCAAGAAAATTGAATCTCAACTCAAAGCTTCTCTCTCTCTCTCTCTCTCTCTCTCTCTCTCTCTCTCTCTCTCTCTCTCTCTCTCTCTCTCTCTCTCTCTCTCTCTCTCTCTCTCTCCTACAAATTTCAAATCGAACAAGGTTGAAAATTGGGTGAGTTTTTTACCACATAAATAGGAGGGAAAAATGAGAAAGAAAATATGAGATATTGTGTGATCACTATTCCAGCAATCGATCGAAGCGACGACTTTTTGTCGTCGCTTCAGAACCTAACACGTCGCTTCACTACCCAAGCGACAATAAGTCGTCACTCGGATGTTGTCGCTTCATTTTTGTCGCTTAGATTTCAAGCGACGAACATTGAACATATCTTCATCACGTGGATATTTCAAGTGACGGAGGTAAAGTTCGTCGCTCTTTAGCTAGTGACAAAGATTGGGTCGTCGCTTCAATGTTTTTGCGACAAACTTTGGTTCAAAATTCATCCCTTAATGTCAGGTTTTGGAGAAGAAAACATGTGATGATAAAATTGAAGCGACGAAGTTTGGTTGTCGCTTAGTTGTTCAAGTGACAAATATTGAACAATGTTTGTCGCTTTATTCTATGTTACAGAGCAGAAAAACAGGTTTGTGGGCATGGTTTGAAGTAATTTCCTTCGCATCCTAATAACACAATCCGCAAGACATTCAAATAACATAACACACACATCCAACATAACACAAACACACTACATTTCACACACACGTAGTTTTCATCAAAAGTTACAATATGTTTCATAACAACATTGTCCATTAATCTAAATACAAGGAAAATGAAAGGTCCTAGTCTTGGTCTTCCTCGGGAATACCTGCTGAAGCACATGAGGATTTATCGGCGACAAAGGGAGTTGCTGCGGCTGCGGCGGTATTGTCACCCAGATTTCCTTGGGCCGAGATGACATCATTGATGGAGGCCTCCAACTTTGTCATACATTGCTTCATCTCTTCTTCCTCCATTTCCGAGGCTTTGCACCGCTCAGAAATTTCTGCTAGTTGCCTCCTCAATTCCTCAACCTCCGCATCGTTGCGAGGCATGCTTGCACCCACTACTAGATATTGACTCATTGCCGGCGACTTAAAGTCGCCGGCAATGTTTTTGGACATTACCGGCGATTTTTGCCGAAAAAATCGCCGGTAATGTCTTTTTTTTTACATTACCGGCGATTTATGTCGCCGGTAAGGTAATGTCCGTCGCCGGCAATGTCTCGATGGTAATGTAAAAAAAAAAAAAAAAGACATTACCGGCGACATAAATGAAGTCGCCGGTAATATTTTTTTTTTTTTTACATTACCATCCAGACATTGTCGGCGACGGACATTACCAGCGACATAAATCGCCGGTAATGTAAAAAAAAAAAAAAAAGACATTACCGGCGATTTTTCCGGCAAATATCGCCGGTAATGTCCAAAAACATTTCCGGCGACTTTAAGTCGCCGGCAATGAGTCAATATGTGGTAGTGACCGCCTCTTGGTTTCGGCGGGCGTCTTAATGTACCCCATAAACCTTGAAAATTGGTAAAAATAAAAAAAAAATTGTCAAATTAAAAACCATGTGGTATCTAAAAATAAAAACACAACACAAAAAGTCAAGTGGTTTGTTAAAAGAAAAACCATAAAAAAAAATATATCTCGGACTCTCGTCCTCGGATTTCCATCCAGCTCCTGCTCGATTACAGTAATCTGCTCATCGACGGTAACGGAGTTAGTCACGTGACTCCCGTCCGCTTCATCACTCACTCGACTAGCAAACAACTCATCCATCTTCCTCTTCACCGCTGCCTGTAAAAAAATAATTGTCTAATAGATTTGTGTTATTATACTTTTTAATTCCAAGTCAAAAACATATTCGCAAAAAACAATGTCACCTCACCACTTTCTCCTGCGTATTATGGGATGATTGATAAATATCGCAGACTGTCTGGAGTAAAGGCGCTAGATGCCCTTTCTCCTCATTTGTAGTGACCCGGTAGCTGTAGGGAGTGGTACCAGAATGATGGTTGATTGCATACCCCTTTTCCTTTCCCTTGTTCCGGTTAGCGGCGTTCCGAGCACACATCGCCTGTAAAAACCATTTCGAATATATATTAACATATTTCATATGAGAATTAAGAAATTATATGAAATGTAGAAACTGATAATTAATTTTCATTACCTTATAACCGTCTTCCTCAGAGTGAGCTTTGAGGTACTCCCACTGCTCAGGTCGGTGGATGAACTCTTCGGGCGTCACCTTTGATACTTCAACGTAATGAGTATGGCAGTCACGTTTCCAATCCTTGTAAATCTTTTCGGCGGTCTCGTCGATATATTTCCACATGGTTGTCTCGGTGGGAGGGAGGTCATAGAACATCTAGTAAAAAACAATTCAAACAAAATCAAACGAACATTTGATTATCATATTTGTGCATATAATGTGACTTAAAAATAGTTTATCAAAATGATTCTAAAACAATATTTTACCTCCATATAAGTGGTCAATACATCTTAGTGCTCCTCATCCAGCTCAGCAAAGGTAGGCGCAAGCATCGAAACTTTGCTCCGGACGGCGATCCCGATGTCTCGGGACATCAAAGTCCTCCACTTTAATTCTTTGGGACCCTTGTGTTCTTCGGCGTACTCAACCTTCAGAGTCTGGTTGTTGTTCATGCTCTTCAAATATGCAGTCTTTGTGCCCGTTATGATGCCGCGCTTCTCTAGGTTCTGCTCTTTCACCTTCTTCTCTATTGTCATATCAACCACCTCTGCCATATCAAAACACATACCGGGTTGTAAGATAAAATAATGTTATTAGCATACCAAAGCTTTTATTATCACACATCACATAACGCTGAAAAAGCTTACCCGGCTCCCTAGGACTCCTCTTGGTCCTAATACTTAGCAGAGGACCGTCATCGCCTTCCGCAGCGCCACCTCCAGCATCTTCCAGCACCGAAAGGTTAGTCTCTTCCGACAACAGGATGGGTACCAGCGTGATGTCTCTCGCCGCCTCTGGTCTTGTCGTCGTTGTCGGGGCCGCCCTCAATGCTTCGGCCGCCTTCCTTTCCCTTTTTGCCTCGAGCTCCTCCTCCTCCTCCTTCTTCTGGGCACTAGAACCTGATGCCATTACTCTAGAACTTGTAAATACATATCATAATTGATAGATTAATAAGAGCAAAATCAAAACTGTCACGAAGACTCATGCTCTAGTCAAATCAAATATATGTATATAATTGGTGATAAAAGTTCCCTCATGCTCCTAAATCAAAATCAATTTTGAATTAATTGGCACATTAACACGAATGGAAAAATTGGCTAGTATTGTTGTAACCCTTATTAATTTTCTATCAAACTAATCACAGATTAACACTCAACAACCATAACAATACATTATGCAGCATGAATATTTAGAGAAGAAAAGAGATTCCAAATTGAATATATATGTACAGGTGAGGCAATCATGCATCCATGAATATACATATCCTATATATACAAGCTTCTACGAGCTGAGGCCTGAGGAGACCAAAAATTTGGGGAATTATATGAGCAATACTAGGCTGGATAATACAATAGCACTAAACCAATCATAATAAAAATAAAGCAGAAGCTAAACTAAAAGTGAAACATTTCTTCCATCAAATCTCATGTCTACTACATGCTACACAATGTTCATGATTTCACAGAGAAAGATGGACTACCTGAGATCTAGGAGCTTTTTCTAATAACTCCTAGCATTTCTAGATCGACGTCCACAGTCTCTGACTTATATCTAACGACGATGATACAAAGGAGTAGATACATTTCAACTATATATATACAGTTCAACTATCTAACAACGAAATGCCAGCATCATTTTCTTGCACTTAACCAAATCGACATTACTCTTCTATCTTCATATCTCAATTTCAATGTTCCATCCTAACAATCAAACTCTACTGTAATCACAATCAAATTCTACTCTAATCCTCAATTCAGACTACTAAAAATAATCACATAATTCAATTCAACTAAGCCAAAGTGCTAGAAAAAATGAATTGAAATCTAGATTAATTTAGATTAAGCTCAATGCACAGTGAAAATGAGATAGAGAGAGAGAACAACATATCAATATAATCGACAGAATACATGAATCTAATCAAGAAGATTAACACACATCCAAAATACAGAAAACCCTAAAATTAAAAAACTATCCGGAGAGAGAGGGAGACAAAAGAGATTGGGGGGTTTGGGGTGATTTTGGGGGTGAATTTAGGGAGAGAGAGGGAGAACCGGAGCCGGAAATCTTGGGGATTGGGCTTGCGTAGAAGGAAGAACACGGAGGAAGAAGAAGAACAACGCAAGAATGAAGAAGAAGAAGCCTGAAGTCCAGATATATTGTTCAATCTGAAGCGACGAACATTGTGCAAAAGTCGTTGCTTCAAATATGTATAAGTCAGCGAAGACCATAAAGCAATATTGGTCGCTTCAATACTTTTGTAAGTGACGAATATTGAGCAATATTTGTCGCTCCATGTTTTTAAAGCGACAACATCAATAGTCGTCGCTTCGATTAGTTTAAGCGACAAAGTTATATTTTCTTTTTCATTCTTCGTCGCTTGAATCAAGATATCCAGTAGTGGATCTTTGGTGGACGAGAAAGAATCTCTTAGAGTAAGTTAACTGATGGTAATATTGAAATCTTTTCATGATTAATGGAAAAAATTTTCTTATAATTTGAGTAGATGAAAAACCTCTTAATTAAATTGAATTGGGTATGCACAATCAGTGCAAACGGAAGCATGCATGAATTATATGAGTGGCATGTATTCAGATTCTGAAGTGGATTAATCGTTCTTATATTCCTTAATTAACGAAAACATACAAGTCAGATGCTCAAATGATGATCGATAAAGATGGCCGGCCGGTCACGATGATGGATTGATGGTCCGAATTGAAGATACATAACAATTCGATCAAAGTCATGACTTGAAATGAACAATTCGATCGATCCTTTCCATATATGGAACCCTAAACAGAAATTGACAATTCATTAATTATGTACTAGGATCGATGACATTGGGTGTTTAGAAACTGACCCCCGCGCTGGCTTGGGGGTCCTTTTTTTGTTCTTGAAGTTGAATTATTCAATCACAGGAAAAATATTCGATCATGTCTGTTCTACGTACTTAGTCACCTTGCAACTGCTACCAATCCCACCATAATGCGCAAAAGAAAACCACAATAGATCATGCATGTCTTGCATGATACATAGGGAGTTTTGATCCTCGATCTCACAATGCAATAGTCAGAATGTATTTCTTTGAAGTTAATGGTGATAATAATAGTCGCGCCATGAAAACGAGAAAGCAAAATAGCTGATACTAAAAATGCGGTTTTGTGCAAGTACGCAGCATATTGAAGGGAGTAAAGGAATCTAGGGAGGGTGAATGAAGATACTGTTGGCTCCAAGTCTGGTTTAGGTCAGTTAGCAGAAAACAAACGATGGCATGTAAAAAAGATTCACCGAAAGCTAGCCATGGCGATAGTGGGCTTTGCATGCACTTTGACAAGGCAATCACGACTTCAAACTGGAAATAGGTCTGCTTTAATTCTCCCACAATGAAATCGATGTCTCTTAACCCGAAGTTTTGGAGTAGTAGATGTTGTTATTGGGGACTCATAATGCTTTCTCTTTTCCTTTTGTTATGGAAATAGGTTCAAAACTACAAATCATTAGAATATAGGAAGTTCTTTTTCTGGCTTTGAAGTTGAATCGAGGTTATTTTTTCTGTATTGATTTCTACCTTCCATTAAGTTCCATATGATCATTAGCATGATCTAATGATCGAGTACATGCAAACATACATAACGAATTAACGAGTTAGTCAGATCATATCAATATGATATTGTAATTAACTAGTTTCTTCGTACGTCCACATATTCTTCTTGGCGTACAAAGATGTTTGGAAATAGCTGATTAATGCATCAAAATGGTACTTAATCATACAATTTAATTAGTGATATATTCATATATATATATATATATTAATGATCATGACCTATTAGCTAGGTAGAGCTTGTTAAGTACTCTCTACTTCTCCATCACCAACCATCGCAATCTCTAAGCAGGTTGTAGAGGCCGGAAAAGAAAAGAAAAAAAAGAGCTCCACGGATATTTCCGATCTTAGAAAGCAATCAGACGGCCAGGAGCTCTCATGAAGTATAAATAGCTAGGGTCAATATAATTTCCTAAAAAAGATATATATTCTCTGCATCAAAGGTAGTATTTCGGTGGTCCATCAAACCTAGCTCCAATGGTGCAAACCACACTTGGTCACTCCAAAATATCCCATGCATCTATACTAAAACCATTGGTTTACCATGTATGGTGTTTGATGTCAGCGATCACCATCCCTACACTGTGTTTGAATTGTGTTAATACTGGTACCATTGTGACTAGTCCTTGTAACCAGTTAGAATGTTTTTGCTCTCTCCCTCAACCTTGTTCGTGATGAGCTTGTTTAACTGGTTGAAGATGTCGGGTACCGGTATTGGTTTATGGTAGTTATTATACATCATTTACATGTCCCACTAAAACTTAAACTTACATACCTTGACCGCTGTGCCTAGCTAGCTAACCAGCATATATATATGTGTGTGTGTACATTGGACCCCAATTCAATCCCATTGTGAATTATTACTTCCTCAGTTGGTCTAGCTCCCACTACTTTTGTTAGCAAAACTCTTCTCTCCAACTCCCAACTCCTTTGCCTCTCCAAACTCTTTGCCTCTCCTCCATTCGAATCAAAACAAAAACTGCCAAACCCTCGCATATTTCTAGTGCATAAAATCCTCAGCCCCATCCTACTTCTCAAAACCTCAAAGCTATACTCTCTGATCGATCCCATGTCCGTTAACATATAGGGAGGAATTTGTTTCATACCGCCTAGCTTGGTATTCCACCATATATGGACTACTACTTGAAGGAGCTAGAAAGCAAAAAGAATAAACGATCCTTTGATTCATTTCGAAGCGAAAAAAGACATGGCTGCTGCTAAAACGACGAGGAGTATATGGGTCCCGGGGCCGGTCATAGTCGGAGCAGGTCCGTCCGGCTTGGCCGCTGCAGCTTGTCTCAAGGAAAAAGGTATACCGAGCTTGATCCTAGAAAGGGCCAACTGCATAGCTTCGTTATGGCAGCTCAAGACATACGACCGTCTCCGTCTTCATCTCCCAAAGCAGTTCTGCGAGCTCATACTAATGCCATTCCCTGCAGACTTCCCAACCTACCCAACAAAGCAGCAGTTTGTGAACTACTTACTCACTTACGCTGAGCGCTTTGATCTCAAGCCGGCTTTTAACACGACGGTGGTGAGTGCCAAGTACGACAGTCGTTGCGGTCTTTGGTTGGTCAAGACTTTGGGGTTGAAAACGGAGGAGGAGATTGAGTACGTTTGTCAGTGGCTGATTGCCGCCACCGGAGAAAATGCCGAGGAGGTTGTGCCTGAGTTTGAAGGTGTTAGTAACTTTGGCGGGACAATTGTTCATACGAGCTCTTATAAGAGCGGCGAGCTGTTCCGCGGGAAAAAGGTTTTGGTCGTCGGATGTGGCAATTCGGGAATGGAGGTGTGCTTGGATCTCTGCAACTATAATGCAAAGCCTTCCCTTGTGGTTAAAGACTCGGTGAGCACTCTACTCTACTCAACTTGAATTTAGTTAGGTTTGTGCTTACTACTTCATCTTAAGTTAGTATCCAGTTAATTTTCAGTTACAAAGTTAGCTCCAGAGGAAGTGTGGTACTTGTTTTGCTTTTTTGAACGAAAATTGAGAATATAAAAAAGTCCCTCGGTAATAGTCATGCGCGAGATATCAACCCTTCTTTGTTACTAAAGTCGAAGTTATGAGGATCGAAATTGAGAGTGAAATTTCATGTCTGGGTGAAAGACATCAATACGGTTTAAGAGTATCTTCCAAGTTAGATGGATTATATTCAAACCTAGTCTACCACCATATTTAAGTTCCTTAGCTTTTTTCTGATATCTAAATTTGTTACTAGTTTTGGACATAGACCACACTTTTTGATAAAAATATGGTAATTAATGAAACTTATTTAATATACAACAGCACCTACTCATGAGAGGTAAAAAGTGTCATGCTTTGCTTCTTGCTGAGCACATAATCAGGAAAAATTAATTTCTGGCATGCATGTTGTTGTTGACCTATATTGCTATCTAGCTTGGTAATTAGTAAGACTGTAAGAGCAAGAAATTAAGCAAGTGAGTAAGTACGTTTGAAGTAAATTTAATGAATATTAGCAGTCTCTATCTCTCTGTGTTTGGATACCTTTCTTGGTATTCGTTTGCATGCGCAAGATCTAATGGTCAGTCAAGAAAAGAAACGGAGAGAGAAAAAATCTTAAATCTTAGCTTTATATATATGCTATTTGCAGAGAATCAGTCAGTGCCTCCGTCTCATTCCGCTAGCTAATAAAAGAAGACAGACAACCCACACAAAACAACAAAGCATGCATGACCTCGAGTGAGCTCACCCTTTTGGCTTTTTCAATGCCTTTTAATTTTTTGTTGGTGTATTCGTTTTGCAGGTGCATATCTTGCCGCAAGAGATGTTTGGAATATCAACTTTTGGGCTGTCGATGTGGTTGCTCAAGTGGTTTCCCATGCGCCTTGTGGATGGCTTCTTGCTTCTCGTCTCACGCTTTATCCTCGGCGACACGGCAAGGTTTGGCATCAGCCGCCCTCGCCGTGGCCCTCTCGAGCTAAAGTCCGTCACAGGCAAGACACCTGTGCTTGATATAGGCACACTCGCTAAGATACGAAGCGGCCACATCAAGGTGAACCCCGATGCGCTATTCAGTACGTGATGGCTAGCTAGTGTTTAGCTTGCTGTTATATTCTGTTAATTAACCAAAGTTTTCGTTTCCTTAATTATAGGTATGCAGGGCGATAAAGCAAGTACAACATCAGGCAGTGGAGTTTATAGACGGGAGCGTAGAGAGTTTCGATGCCATCATTTTGGCCACTGGTTACAGAAGTAATGTCATGTCTTGGTTGAAGGTATATTAATTGATCGATGACATATATATACTTTTGTTTAACCTAATTTTTAAGGTTGATTTCCACTAACCGGTGCGCCTAGATGGTGTTATTTATCGTTTAGAATATTAGTCTTATATGCAGGTATGCATGCAAAAATATATGAAATTTCACTAATTAACTTAATTATGTACGTATTACTTTTTCAGGAGAGTAGCATGTTTAGTGAGAAAAATGGATTGCCTCGGAAGGCATTTCCGAACGGGTGGAAAGGCGAGAGCGGGTTGTATTCAGTGGGGTTTACACAGCGTGGGCTGTTAGGAGCTTCTATGGATGCAAAGAGGATCGCAGAAGACATAGAACATCGCTGGAAAGCTGATAAAGCCACCCATTTCATGCCACGCTTGATCACTTGTTCTTCTCCACCACCACCACCGCGACCACTGCCTTAGCTAGCTACCAGCTCCATCATCTCAATATTTAAGCTTATATCGATGTGCTCAATGAAGATTAAAGAACCATGTTGATTCATGATCGACCCCAGCAAAGTGGCACGTAGAGGAAAAAAACAGAATGTCGTGGGTCATTAGAGAGGTCGGATTCTAGAAAAGTTCTAATTAGCACTTTCTTTTTGGGGTTGGAAGGGTAGTTCTCAATGGGGTATATATGTCTTGTAAATTATTACGTACTTTAGCTAGGTGGCTAGCAAGGACATATTAGGCTTAGTTTACTTCTTAATCTGGTTTAAGATGGTGATCGATGTGTGCAGAAGGGCCCGTCCTCCATAATTAGAGGTCCGGTGCGAACACTAAAATGTGGTCTTAATTTTTTCTTTTCTTTTCGTATTGTTATGTTTTCATCTCATCAAATTATTCACCATGATTCACATATGTTTGTATAATTGATCATAACGAATAACGAAACATTGAATTGAAAGAATATCTACGAAAAAAACAACAATTAATATCCACTACCACATTTTAATCCATTGCCGGCGATTTAAAAATCGTCGGCAATGTTTTTTATCATTACCGGCGATTTTTTCCCCAAAAATTGCCGGTAATGTCTTTTTTTTTTTAACATTACCGACGACTTAAATGTAAGTCGCCGGCAATATTCCGCTGGTAATTAAAAAAAAAAGGACATTGCCGGCGACTTACATTTAAGTCGCCGATAATGTAAAAAAAAAAAAAAGACATTGCCGGCGACTTAAATGTAAGTCGCCGGCAATGTATTTTTTTTTTTTAATTACCGGCGGAACATTGCCGGCGATTTGTCGGAAAAAT